>OY726525.1:32146314-34546314 GCA_963383655.1 Bathymodiolus septemdierum | reverse complement strand
CTCACTCACTCACTCACTCACTCACTCACTCACTCACTCACTCACTCACTCACTCACTCACTCACTCACTCACTCACTCACTCACTCACTCACTCACCCCCTCCCTCCCTCCCTCCCTCCCTCCCTCCCTCCCTCCCTCCCTCCTTCCCTCACTCACTCACTCACTCACTCACTCATTCACTCATTCACGCACTGACTCACTCACTCCCGTCCGCCTGGCTCTGAGCTTATTTCATGACAATCATTTTCGAAATGTGTCGATTGCACTAATTTTGATATCTGCTATTTTTTTAATCAAGCATGTGCGACTCAACGTTTAGTATCTAGTGAACAGGATAGCATAGGATTCAATGTCGGCGTGACTAGTGGCTCGAGAAGTGCTTGCGATTCCGGAGCACCTAGGTTCACTCCCAGATTTCCGTCAGGTTCGCAATGCTCGATATTTAGTTTTCTGTGTAGTTCTTGTAGATTATTGCTCGCTATTATGTCCGTTTTATTTAGACCATTGTATTTCCTGTCTTTCTTCGATTTAAAGCTTCTGATTACACATTTGATATGTTCTTTTCTGAAGGTACTCTAAAATCTTGGCGACATTTTGGGTATAAATGTTGAGCTTTGCTTCAGTGAGACATTTATTTCAGAGCCTTAGCCAACGATATTGATGCATGCAGATTTGGTAGGACTTCCAAAATGTACGAATGTTCTCTGTTCAAATGAAGAGCTCCTCGGTCTATGTGCTATGTACTGGGCTGGGATAAAGCAGAGCGTGTAATGAAAGAAAGGAAATGGTGACCCTTCTCGAGCACAGATGGAGGTATATTTCCCATTTTATGGAATATGTACAGAGAGTGTGCTATAATAGACAACAACTGGCTACCCTTTGCGAGCATATGAGTTCATCCCCCTTTTCTGGTTCGTTTTGTATTTTTAGTGTTGTCCATTCGTGGTTGCCCCTTCTGACCCTTATATATAACAGTTCATGGTGCCAGTCCCACAATTTAGAAATTTTCTCTCTCCAGAAGAAGGGTGTTACTCATATAATATTGTATAATTCCTTGTTTTATTTCAATATGTTAAATGTAAATTGTCTTGCCACAGTATGCATGAAATATTGCCAAAGATGGTGTTAAATAACAAATAATAATAAATACAATTGTCTCGTAATGTGATAATGAAGTAACTGCAATATGGAGTGTATATTTTAAACTCATTTACATCAAACTTTTTTTTATTATACAAGGAAATGGAGAAAGTAACAACAGCATTAATGTAGTTAATACAAAATTAATATAAACATCTGAAAATGTACATAAAGTTCATCAATACATTGTGTTTTATATCACACTGTACGAGACGAAGACTGAGAATCTCAAGTCTGAATTGTTATATTATAATCTGACGATTATCCTCATGAATGCATCATACCGGTATACTCCTCCTGTCCAGATCGAACGTGTACGATCATAAGACTAAAATAGTCTGTATCATTTATAAATAAAGCATCAAAATTCACACAAAAATATCTATAAAGTTCATTAATAAGCTGTCTATAAAACCACACAATACGAGGTGTGGACAACGAATCTGAAGTCTGAATTGTAAAATTATAGAATCGTATTTGTAAAGGCTTCCAATCTCTACCCAGAGTTGTCGGTCCTTATACTCTCTCCTATCTCTGTCAACGCCTAAATGCCAAGAATCTTGGCAAAATCCGTTTATTACCCTATATATTGTAAAATATACCATATAGCTAATATTTGAGAAGCTTCTTTGTTTATTTTTAAACGAAGATAAGGGATTATTTTTAATACGGTGATCAGTCATACAGCGCATGTTCTGGTTCCTTGTTGTAATAGCTTCTATTGTTGCTGAACATTACACTGGTAATATTTTATTAAAATGAAACCAGTTTAATACAAAGATAGACTACTTTATAGGCGTTGACAGAGATTGGAGAGAGCGGAAGGAACGACAACTCTGGGCAGAGATTGAAGCGCCTCCTGTCCGGATCGAACTCGCAAAATTATAACACTTTTATAATATGCATAAATATGAATAAATACATTTAGATATACTCACCATTATAGGAATACGATTCTTCAATTTGCAAGCCTTGTCCGAACAAATTGAAAGCATATTTTACAATTTTAATTTTTACAAACGATAACTACCTTCGTTCTACTCAAATTGACCTTCAACTTCCATCGTATGCAATATTTTTCAAAGAATGATAATGAATAATGCAGAACACTTGGACTATCTGCCATTGTTATTACTTTATCTGCATAAAGTAAGAAAAACGTTTTTCATATACATGTGTACATTAAGGTTGTTAATACACAAACTTTATTTTTTTTTATGAACGTTTAATATTATCATGAAAGAAAAAACTCTAGGTCATTAAAATAAAGTGAAAAAAGAAAAGGATAAATGTTTACATTGTCTTGCTCAAATTTCACAATTGAAAAATTATGAAATTTCATTTACATTTTAAGCACAAGATCTGACATTGACTGTTATATATATTACAGAGAACAGTACAAAATATTCCAGTGCTATTTTTCTTTCGTAACTTTTGCGACAATGAAGCAAGTGATATAAAAAAGTATGAACGCTCTTGAAAAATCATCAAAAGTGCAATTAATTTGTTTCCAAGTTATAATAAATTGATATTAATTCATAAAATGCAAAAAAATATCATCCATTGCATTACACTCTTTTCTGAACCTGTTTGAGCCTTTGATAATAAAATATGAAATGGAAGTAAATGTTTGTTTTTCAAACATTATAGTAATAGGGCTATTAATCCTGCAATCAGTACATTTGCTGTACAAATATGCTATACGAATAAATGTTTGTTTTATTCGTACTAGACGAATAAACTTTTCGTACTATACGAATAAACTTTTCAGCCTACGAATAAACTTTCCTGATACCCTGTAGCTATGTACAGCGGAGGGCGCAGACAAGTATGAAACTGGTACTAACGTAACGCGGACCACGGAGAAGACACCATTGAAAACATTTATGAAAGGCGAGGAATGACGTTTGTTTCTGTCCTTTTTGTTTAAATTTGACAAGTTTTCCGACTTTTTTTACATTGCAGGATAAACACAATATACGTACATTGTCGTTAAATATAAAATTCATTTGTACTCGCTGCGAAACAAGCCTGAAAAGCTCGCCGAAGGCTCGCTATTCTGCCTGTTTCTAAAGCTCGTACAAATACATTTTATATTTACCGACAATGTACGTATATTGTATATATATGAGTAGGGGAGATATTTATTACCTTTATTTTTTTATTATTTTTTTTTATAAATGTGTTTATTTATTTATTTATTTTATAATTGTTAATACATGTATGTAAGATTGTTATTATTAACAATTATATTTTCATGGAAATATATCGATATCTTTATCAATAAAAAAATATAAAATATTTGTTTTTGAAATCTAAATATAGCCTGTCAATAAGGGTAATAACAAAATTACCGAACTCCGAACAATCTATCAAAGGGAAAGTCAAAACTCATAAGTATATAAACAGACAAAATCAGTCAACAACCGGAAAACTAGTAAGAAAAACAAGGAAATTGAAACTTTACAGAAATAAATTATATATATAAGGCATTGTTATTATTCGATAAATTTACAAAAAAAACAGGATCAAACTGGGCAAAGCGAAGGTAACATTATGTTTATTATATCACAATTTATTATCTTTTAAAAATAGAAATACAAACGTATGAGGAAAGGAACTAAACTTCTTATTGAGCTGAATCAACAATCAACGTGTCGACAATGTAAATATGTTCACTGCTTGATATTCCTGTTTGTTGGTTTAGGTGTAATTGTGTTTTGCGATCGGTCTGTTGGGGATGAGATTCATTATTTTATATTCTCTCCAAAATAAATTATTTTTCTAATCCAAGAAAATGATTTATCATAGATATCTAATTTAGAATTGTTTAAATAACCGATCAAAAATGTTGATATTAAATGTCAGAATTCGCATACATATCATATATTAAGATGCATTTAGAAAATAAAATGTTAATTTGACAAAAAGAGTTTTTAATAAAAAAAGAACTTCTGAAAATTGATTGAAGTCAAGGGACTATGAAAACAGTTTAAGAATTTTCACCAATCCAATTGTTTCCCAGGAAATCAAAATAAATAATGGGAATGATTTAAATTATTTTAAAAAGTGCTGGAAATAGAGTAATATAGTATATTAAGGAATCTGAAGCAAAGGAGTAATACTAGTAAAATTTAAGGGGGAAATATCAAAACATCCAGGACACATCTCATTATCACGTGAATTCTATGTGAAGCTCTTCTATAAATATAATTACATTAGTATCTAAGGACAATCGGGAAATTGAAACTTTGCAAAATTCCCTTTGTATGTCTATATGTATACACATATAAATGTTGGGCTAATTGTCAGAGAGATAGGATCACACGTTTTTTCTTTTTTTTTTTTTTTTTAATTAATTGACTTGAAAGATACAAAAAAGAAAGAAAGAAAAAAATGTTACATGTCAATAAAAGTTAATAATAATCTGATTTTTGTTCCGAGATAACAAACTATTCTGTCTTAGGGAGGGATGTAGCCCTCCCCTCCAATGATTGGTCCCTTACCGTTTACGTAGGCGGTATTACATATGTCGAAACTGTAATAATTTTAGTTTGCTGTTCCTGTTTGTTGTTCTGTCTGTTGTGGAATGTCATTCTTTATTATATTTTACCTACTCTAATTACATTATATATGCTTAGAAAAATAAAAAATTAAAATATATGTAAATTTAGCGTGCACGACGCATTTCTGCAACACTCCCTACAAAGCACGCATTTAAAATCAAAATAAAGCAAACACCTCTGAGAGCAATAAATCCAAAAGGCCAAAGCATAATTCACGAAAATATTTTAGTGCACCTAATTAAAAAAACAAATTTGAAAATAAATAGTGCAATTCAAAAGACCTTCAAATAAAAATTAAAATATTTCTTTTGAAATGAAAAACAGGAGATATCATAGAAATATATGGATATGTTTATATTAATTTTTGTAGTGCACGCGAGTACAAAGTTTGTCAACTTAAAGACAACTTGATGCAGGTGTCATTGAACAGCAGTGTCTGTAGTGGTCGTTACTGGTCTGTCGCCAAATTATATAAAAATCAATTTCATAACCTGAAAATGTAAGAAAAAAACTACTAATTCAAGAAAAATGTTTGGTAAAATGTGAGGAAATATTACTGATTGTTCAAGTCCTTAAAAATAATCTAATTTTGTTTCGTGCTCGAGGAAAACAATTAGATGGTCTTCGCGTAATGAAAAAAAACAATTAAGATACGAAAAGGGTAATCAGAAGAAGGAATATCATGGTCTAAAGAAAACGGACGAATGGATAAACAACGATCTACAAAACACTACAAAGAAACCTAAAGATCGAGCAATACGAACTCCATCAATAGTCAAGAGGGTAAGCAGTTCCTGCTCGACATTTTTACTCTTGTTACAAAACCGATGATAAGTCATGAATGAGAAAAGGCCCGGATTCCGATTAGGACAAACGGAACATGTAAGAGGTCATTTGTGACACAGATATTCCGTAATGGTTAATCAGGTCATGGTGGGGATCTTAAAACTTCCAAAGTGATGACTTCAACTTAAGCACTAGGAACCCGTGGTTCATCAACTTCCTTATTAGCAGCAACCCTCTATCAAGGAAATCATGATAGGTCTGGAATATCGGATCAACTGAGAGACATATACTCCATATGCAGTGGTTGTTGGAATAAAATTTCGATATCTATTCTCATGCTCGTTATTTGTTTTCAGAAGGGTCGAGTGTTAAATGTTGCTACTCATTTTGACCTTGCAAATCGAATTAAAAGTATGTGCTTATTCCTTGGATGTTGTATCTGTAATTATTTAAAAACGTGTGATAACAGTGGAATAGGAACTGCTTACCCTTCCGGAACACCTGAGTTCAACCCCGAATTTTAGTTTGTTCATGTTACTCGATCTTTAGTTTTATTTGTGGTGTTTCGTAGATCGTTGTTTATCCTTTCAGTGTCCCTTTTTTTGGTCACTGTGTTGTGTGTCCTTCTGCCATTTACGGATTCTTATTACCTCGCTTTGGTATCTTCAGACTCGTCTTACAGGATATGATACAATTACATTTCAGCATTGTATGCCTGATAACTCAACTGATATCCATTTGACGTCTTTGACATGTCTACTTTGAGCGCAAGTCCTGGAAATGCCTATGGAGATGATGGCATGCCAGGCATGAACGCAACGACAACAGAAATACAATGGTTCTGTGATAACACTCATATGTGTGGCCTACCTGCTTTTGTTACAGGAGTAGCAGGGATTCTGTTCTTTTTAATATCTTGCATAGTATGGTGTTGCATATACCGTACACGAGTGTCTCTAAAGATCCATCACACAACAGAAGAGGTAATTTGCTATTACTTTGTATTCTAGCACCCATCTTCATTGAAATGTTGTTTTATATTTTGGCTATTCCATGCAGCCTATGAAATTGATTTGATAAAAACGTAGATATCTAATTTAGTGAGCACGACACGTTATCTTGCATCAGATGCGCTCAAAGTAAAAACAACTAGAAAGATAATAAATTAAAAAATATTTGGGGCTGTTAAATCAAAATGACTTAATACAAAGAGTGGCCAACATCGTTGATGGAGGAGATCCATAGTTTTATTATTTATAACATTATCTATGAAACTGAAAATTAAATAATAAATTTAAATATTAAACAGTGATAGTGCTGATGTATATAGTTATGTAGATTTGTATGACTTTATTTTGTGCTTTAACATTATTTTTGTCGCATCGGTATTGTTATGGCAAAGATGCTCGCTTCGAGTGGGGTAGATCGTGGGTTCGAGCCCCGGCCCGAACAAACCAATAACTATAACATCGGTACTTGTTGCTTCTTCACATAGCATGCATCAACAAGGAGTAAGAGCAAAGACTGGTTGGCTCGGAATCAAGATAATGTGTCAAAATGGGAATACATCTTTACTCGCGTACTGTTGCTGCAGTGAGTGATCTAACACAATAAAAATCCAACAATGTGTGTTGGACTGGTACATTATAATCTCATCGCATGCAGCTTGTTCTCGCCATGATATAGCTGAAAAATTGCTAATTTTGTGTTAAACAACAACCACTTACTCACTCACTTATCCAGTACTAAAACATGTAATTAGAATATATCTCTCTGACATAGGACAATGTTGAAAATGAGTATCTGGAAGTCATAAGCGACAATCCTACATTCTATGATGAAGCTATAGGGTATCAGATTGAGACGAAGAGACGCTATCAAAAAGATCCCACACAGGTATAATTACTGTCTATCCATATAAGCATGTCAATATGAAATAAACAATGGTAAATAAATGCAATTCAATCTTAAATCGAAGTCAAATGGACATTGTCTGCTGTTTTTGCTGATACAGACAGTTGTTGTAGATTTTTCAAACGAAACGTCTGATATAAATGATGGGTCTAATTTAAAGAAACCTTACTAACTACTAATTATTTGTTGGCTAAGATAATCAAAATCCTATTTATCCAATCCATTGATTTTGCTTTTATCTAGTCGAGTTACTCGGAATACATTATGCTTCGATTATCACAAGAAACGTCATATCCACATTCCACTGTTTAGTACATCTTTGCCCTTTATGTAATTATTGTTTCTCCCGATTTTATGGAGTTTCATCAGAAAATGTTATAGAGGGTAATTCTACAACTTCAAATGGAACAATTTTTGAGTGGAAGGAATTTGTGCAGGTTGTTTATTGTTTGTATTGCCGTTGAAGATTCAGTTATCTAGAGAGGAAGGTTGATATCCCATTAATCGGTTTAACTCCGTCATATTTGTGTGCTTGTCCCAAGCCAAGATCTATGTTGTGGTCTTTTCTGTGTTCAGTAAGTATAGATGAGATGCGATTGTTCGTCTGAATGATTATTGAATTGTTAACCATCACTATTTAAACCTTCTTTTCATAAAAACTTAGAACGCACAAGACTAACTCCCCTTTTGCACAAACACACGCGCGCGCGAGCGGGCGTGGGATCATCATAAAGTACAGGAAAATAAACTAAATTCATATTTCACAAACATTAGAAATATTACCCATGGTAAACAATATTGACATAGGCTTTGTCGGTGACATCACAAGAAGTATCTTCCTGCTTTGTCATTTGTTTTTCGAAGAAGGAAAATTCACATATTTCTTGCAATTGAGAAATATATGATTATTTCATTAAATTATAAATAACCTGTACAGAGCTGAGTTTTAATGGTTGTGTACTATATAGTTCTTGGGATTTGGTCACCTATAAGTTGTAATAAAGTCTTATGGAGCAGGGGACACCGAAGAGCATTAACTCGATAGGCACAAACAAAACAAAAAAAAAGACTAGAAGCCTTATTTTGGTACTGTAAATTTCTATAATAATAATAATAATAAAAATAAAAAAAAAATAAAAAATAATAATAATAATAATGATAATAATGATAATAATAATAATAATAATAATAATAATGATAACTTAGAGAAATCAATATGCGATATTTTTAATATAAGAAAGAGAAAGAGAAGTTTCTGTTGCCTAACTTATAAAACGTAGATATCTAATTTAGTGCAGTTACACGACTGGTGCCAGTAGTAACGCAGGAGCTACCTGTCCTTCCGGGTTACCTGAATTATTTCCCAGTTTATTCGGGTTCATATTGCTAAATAATTAGTTTTCTGTAGCGTGTTTTGTGCATCATTGTATTTAGAATTGTTTGTCCATTTACCTTTGGCCATTGCATTTTTTGTCCTTTGATTTACGGCTTCTGATTATCCTTTTGGTATCTACGAACTTTAAATACACCACATTTGTATACAAATAGGATTGGGGTCATATGACTATTCTGATTGGCTGTGTATGTTTGATAATAGATTGCTTCCTATTATTATACTTTTAATTCAGCAATATCACACCAAGGAACTTTTTTTCTAACAATAGAAGAATGGATGTGCCCACGATGTAATGTACGTCCTGTTTACATAATGGTTATTTATTCAATGCATATTTAACTGATCTTTAATTAGGATAGACAAAGGCCGTCAAGTAAACTTTCTAAGAAGTGTTTTCCTGTTGTCGACTCATCATAACATCAAGGATGGCTTTGTTGGATATAAATTGGAAACTTTGATTTTCTGTATATAGACAACTTGGTAATCCCCTAGAAATTTGATATAATTTTCCACTTAAAATCTTCATTGGAAGCGAAACGCCCCACATGTTAACCGTTTTCGAGGTCATTTAAAAATAAAGATGATGCCATTTTAGGATTACAGAAATCTATATATATAATAAATAATTACTTTATAACGTCAGCAGGTACAATGTAGTTGTGTCATACGATCTTTTTTTTCCATGAATGGAGGATTTGTTCGACCTAAGGGTTAAAATAAAATCTGAAAACAGATTTAGCAATGACCTTTATGCATCGTTATCTCATTTGCATGGAAAACACTTCTTTTTCTATAATAGTTATCTACTACATATTCTGTACATACAAGATCATTTTGTATATAACTTGGATAACAAGATAGACCAAGACAATTCAGAGAAGACTGTCTAAACCGAACACCGATAAACCGAACACTGATAAACAGTACCTTAAATAAAGTACCATTGTAGGAAATGAAATCTTTGATAATTTAACCTGTATAAACCGTACACCTGTCTATTGCGAGCATAAAGGTTGGTATCAATAATAACTGGTAGTGTACTGTTCTAGAAAAGAACAATCAAACTAGTGTTATTATAATTGGGGTTAGGGTTATGGTATTTAACACCACTTTCAACATTATTTCAGTTATGCCGTGGCGGTCAGTTTTATTGGTGGAGGAAAACGGAGTACCCCGATAAAACCACTGACCTTCCACAGGTCACTCACAAACTTTATCATATAATGTTTTATCGAGTACACCTCCCTATGAAGGAATTCGACCTCACAACTTTAATGGTCATAGGCACTGAATGCATAGGTAGTTGTAAATACAACTACCGTACGATCACGATCACGACGCCCCTTATTTTAATTGGTATGCACGAATTTTAGTATAATTTCTTATGCTAGATATTTTATAATAATCTAAAAGCCTCCTGGTGCATTAAGTGGGGAGAACCTTGCATATAAACTACCTTACTACTTGAATATTTCTATTTAAAGAAATTGTGTACACAAACAAAATCATGTGATGAGTATGACTATGTCAGAACAACAGACGTTACCAGTGGTGGCAGAACAATATTGAAAGAGGTAATAATAAGATAAAATCATACAGATACCTCTAGTTCCTGCTCCTCCTCACGTTATCTCCGTTGCTTAGTACAACGCCCTGTAAAGTTGCACACCTGTTAATTATGCTGGACATTTTGAAAATGTCAAAAGAAGTCGTAAAGCGAAGGACAGACAATTCAATGAACAAAAGAAAGAGGACAAAAAGACAAACGATGGTCAACGAAATCCTACAGAGAAAAATAAATATTTAGCAACACGACTCTCATTAAAAACGAAGGTGAATTCCGGAAGGTACACACTTCCTGCTTCATCGGTGACACCCTTAAAACTCCGATGATAAGTCATGAATGAAAATGGGACTGTGATTGTGAAAAGATATCAGAAAAAGACAATTTTTAACAGCGCACAATGGTTAATAGTTTGTTGGGGGTTATGTTTTCTCGAGCCGTTGGGAGGTACATCCTTTCCCATTTTGTACTGTAGGCCATCCAAACAGCCGTATTTAGGTCCATCACAGTGCCAAAGTTTTGAATACCGTAAATCGGGAAATTTTGGTGTAGGTTAATTTTGGCCTTTTTTCTCCAAAAGAGGGTTGTTTTATTTTGGTGTGTGAAATTTTGGCCATTTTCGTTTCTAGTGTGTTTAATTTTGGCCACTTTTGGTTCCCATGTGTTTAATTTTTTTGTAAGTTAATTCAGAACGTAAATGGAAGCGTTCTCATTTCAACCAGCTGTTACTTACCGGATATTTTGATGTCGTACTAAAAACCAAATCGATTATGGATAAATTGTGATATTTATTAAAACTAGGAATTTAAATATTTAAACAGCATAAAGTAAAATGCATTTAATATAAAAACAACAAAATAATAATTTTGTACTGGGATTAATCATCGCTTTTACAGGTAAACAGTCTTATAACGGTCAGTACATGCATTTGTTTACACAACAATTATACATAATAAATAAAACCGATAAGACACTAATTACGTGTTTATTGATTTTTCTTTTTTCTATAGGTAATTGTCATTTTAATGATATTTGACATTTTGTTGATTGAATAAATCATATTGGTATTGCATGGTTTTTATCAATGTACTTTATTTACCTGTAATTTCTCTCTTGTCATCCAAGCCAACGATTTCACATCGTGAACACTTTTAAGTTTGACTTGTGTGTGTATATACATGTATAACGTAATTGACAAAGTTTTACTTAGGAAAGAAGTAAGACAAAACGGTACAGATTAGGGAATATAAATATAAAAAGATATTAAGGCAGTGTTCAATTTTGGCAGTTAATTTTTGGAGTGTGACATATTTTGGTGTGTTTAATTTTGGCACTTCGTATTTAGGGGCCAAAATAGGCCAAAATAAAACCATGACCAAAATTTCCCGATTTACGGTATATTATAATTAGTATTTATGTAATATTCATGACCAGAACAAGTTTACAAATAATTAATTAAGTGATGACCATTTAAAATTAACCCCCAACTGATCGGTGCTCATATTCTGACAGAGAAATCCTAGTCCTCATGAACTATGCATGAGTCATTTTAAAACATTTTGATTAGTGCCGATCCACTTTTTGGCAGCCAAACAAACCACAGTTTCCTTGCAAATTTAAATAATAAGAGGAGACAAATGGGTCGCAATGTCTTATTGTTATCCACGATTACTGTTTTATCAGCCATGTGTTGCCGACGATGCCATGTCCCCTACAATATATATATGTATTACATTTTATGATTTTGTCAGTAGGGCAAGTATTTGTACAAGACAATATATTGTTACTGATAGGTAATGTACAAGCCACGTTACTATTTTTAATTTTCTACTTACAGAAGCTAAGTACACAAACACAATTAAGTGATGATTATGACTATGTAGAGTCTAGATGTATTACCAATGGCAACGGAAGTGCTATAAAAGAGGTAATGTTAAGTTGAAAATGACGGGTGACAGAATGATCATGGATGTCTAGTCTATTGATACAAGCCTACCACCCCTGTATAGTTGTTTAACGCCTCAATACCTCTTTTAAGTGTTAAAGCTTTCACACACCAATCCAACGCCATCATCGTGACTGGCCAGTAACTGTAACTTTCTTAGAGAGGCTTGGGATAATAGACTACTGGTATGTTTAATCGGCCACTTGAAATTTAAGTTCTTTTACAAATCCAAGATAGTGATAGGTCAATTGTATGTGAATTGGGGCAATCGATTTTGCCTCTTTCTGTGATCATTCTATTGATTTTGGAACTGTTCCGAAAGTGTGTAATCTTTTTTGTTATTACACTAAGAATTTAACAAAATCCACAGCAGATCGGAGGGAACACCGGGGCATAGAAAGATGACCTAGATTAGTTTCTGTATAGTACAAACCTTCGGAAAGGCGTGTCTATTATAAAGTTGGCCGGGACGAGTAAAATACTTACAGTACATATTTCGTGTCTCGCATGAAATAAACAACTTGCAGCTGCTCTTAACAGCATATTGAATGAACGGTTTGGACTGTAGGGACTCGTGTCGACGAAACCTTTCCCAAATTTCTCCACTATCTTCTCCCAGCAATCTTTAGTCAAAGCATCTCATTTGTTAAAGTTCACCTTATTTCATTTTTTTGGCTACATGATTGTTTTTATTGTAATGTGTTGTCATATATATTTCTTGCTTGATGTTAATAAATAAGGGTAATAGCAAAATTACCGAACTCCGAACAATCTTGCAAAGGGAAAGTGAAAGACAAAACTTGCCACAACCTTAGAACGGTTCCATGACAAATGAGAAAACCATAGAAACCAAGGCAAAATCTATACCCCTAACACACCATATACATCACCACTTACGTTCCTCACTTGGTACAAGCATTAGTGGTACATTTGCGGGATTACATTTGTTTTATGAACTCAAACAGCAATCAATCAGTAAACAGTCCACTCATATAAAACCAATTTAAAGTAGCAGTGTTTGCATATGTTAAGCATTGCTGTAGATCATTTTAATCTCCATTACAATAGTAAAATAAAACATGATTTTCATAATACTAGCATTCCTTACATTTCAGTAAAATATTAATGTCATATTAAAACTTTCAGTATGTAGTTTCCAAGCATATTTTGATTCAACATTTGTCTGTATGCCGTTTCTGATACTTGACCTTAGTATGCGTTATATTATACTTAGTAGTGTACATCTGTACTAAAATCCGTCATGTTTCCTGGAACATACACTGAAGGTGATAATTACCTATACTTAAGAGGTTTAGGTTAGGACATGGGAAGCTACAGAACCAGGAGTTCCTTAATGATAAATTTGAAGTCATCAGGTCGAAAGATTTAAGGTCGCCATCATGAATTGGCTAACAGTAACGGAATGTTTGTGTAGCAGATTACCTGTTATAATTTCTGTTTGTCGTAGTCTAACCTCGTCCTTTCCTCATGACTTGTCACGGGGTTTTTGACACGAGTAATACGCCGGGTGTCACTAATGAAGCACATTCTGCTTAATCTTCTGGAACATTTGAGTTCACACCTGGCTTTTGTGAGGTGTTCTCTCTTTTGTCCATTGCATTGTTTGCCCCTGTAGTACCATCAATTTTCTTATTGGTGCTTAACTCACTTTCTCAGACTACCCGGAGCAAACCATCGATATGTAGCAAATGTTATCTCGATACGTTAAATTGGTCTTAATATGTCTTTTTATAGAATAGTAAACTACGATTGCCACATATCTATCAACCTAATATATATATGTCAACCACATCTGTTATGTAATTATTAGCGTGCTCGCCTTGAGTACAGTAGATCGTGGATTCGTGCCTAAGTCATATAAAACCACAGACGATAACATTGGTATGTGTTGCTTCTCCTCTAAGCACTCAGAATTAAGGAGTAAGAGCAAAGACTTGTTGGCGCGGAATCTGGATAATTTGTCCGAGGTGAGCGACATTTCTACCCGCGGACTGTTGTTTCAGTGAATTCAAAAAAATCCAACTAAACGTGTTCGTGTAGTACCAATGCAAGCCGATATATTTATTATCTCATCGAATACAACTTGCTTTCATCATGATATAGTTGAAAATCGGTCTTTCTGTGTTTAACAACAATCACGCACTCACTAATATAAATCTTTCAATTCATTAATTACAGATTCCTACGATGGACATTTATTCAAACGAAAATGAGATGCATATACATTCGGATCTTAAAAAGACAAGGTACCTTGGCAATTTGAAGAAATATACCTCAATATCTGATCTAGGTCCCCTTGGCAACACACCTTTAGCTTCGGAAGACGAACAGATCAATAATCCGCCAAGTATTAAAGGTCAAAAGGTTAATGATACCAAAACGTATCAACTACTGTGCCCAGAACTGACCAGAGAGTTCAACCACAAATACGGAAAGGTCAAATCAGAAGATGTGGATTATTCAGAACAATACGATAATGTTAATGCATTTTCTATAGAAGATCCTGACAATGAAATGTGGGAAGACGTACATTCAGGACGAACACGTGACTCTGAAGATTATGAAAGAATGGAAGGTAGTCGTGAAATACTATCACGAAGGGAAGACATACAGCGGACGTATTATGAAGAAACATCCAATCCTGTTTATGAAAATGTAGATACAAGTGATAACAGGGAGTCGTCCGACTCGTCAAATTCAGACGAATTATGTACACAAGTTACTACTGGCGTCCATGTTTACAAACCACGTGGTATTGTACAAGTGACTGTCACGAAAAAGTATTATGGTCAGAAAATGATGAATTATCACAAGACTACTGGTTCTACCGGTAATAGACACTTTCAGTAATTGTTCAGCTATATTTTGATTAACAGACTTGATGGATGGTGAAAACCATGACAGTTATAATGAGCTGATTGATGAACCACCAGTCATGAGTGCCGTCTTAACGCATGGGCACACTGGAGATCCCTGTCAGTCATGAGTGTCTGAATCCTTAACATGCGATGAGGTGGGTATCGTAGAGTTATTTCATGGCTTGATGGATGGAGAAAACCATGACAATTATAATGAGCTGACTGGTAAACCACCAGCTATGAGTGTCCGAATCCTTAACACGTGGGATTTGCAGACTTGTTTCAGAAACGATCCTCATTTCCAGGTGCGGATCCAATGAGGGGGGGGGGGGGAGGGCGCACTCGGCGTCCCCCCCTAAAATTGGAAAAAATATGATTTTTTGGCGTAAAATCGTGATTTTTCACACTAAATACACCAACAATTTTCTCGCCTCCCTCCGCTCGACGCATTTTTTTTAAATGCGCCCCCCAAACTTGAAATCCTGGATCCGCCCCTGATTTCCGTAACTGCCTTTTGATATGATGACTTCACAGAAGGTGCCAATAATGTGGACAGAGGATGCAAGTCTCTCTGGAACATCCGGAAGTTTATTTGGTGCCAAGTTTTAATTTTATATATTTTGCCTCAATGTTTGTACTTTTTTGGTTATTCGTGTATCCGGATCTTTCCTATGCATATCCATTAAGATGTGGCTACTATATATCCATTCGGATCGTTCTCTGTGAGGGACATGATACGTATTTGATTCGCCCAGCATAATCAGCAAACGGAACAAAGTCATATTTCTATACTTAATGGTACGATAATCTGAAAATGTCATTGTCTAGAATAACATAAATATTTATGAACCATGCATATCCTGAAAATGTTCACCCCATGGCCATTTACTAATGCATGTATAAATTTATCATTTCTTTATTTATAAAGATATGAAAGTTTGTTCTTCATTACCAAATGATAGAAGGGGCCGTCGTGGCGTATGGTAGTTGGATCTACAACTACCTATGCAATTAGTGCCAATAACCACTGATGTTTTGAGTTCTAATCTCAATCAGGGCGAGGTGTACAACATTATGTGATAAAGTTTGTCCGTGACTTGCGGCGACAGTTCGGTGGTTTTCTTTGGAAACTCCAGTTTCCTCCACCAATAAAACTGACCGCCACGATATAACTGAAATATTGTTGAAATTGGCGTTAAACACCATCAAACAAACAACAAACCGAAGATAGAAAATGTAAATTACATATTATTTTGGACATAAAAAGGGTAATAAATCATAAAAACGATTTAATGAAAAATGACAAATCAAAAGAGCAATAACTCTTTCCCAAATGAACTGATCAAAATTCCAAAATGATATGTAGGCATTCGCGTTGTAATAAGTCCGTACATTTTGATAAATTTCCATTTAAAATGTAGGATGAGCACCTACAAACGTTTTCATATTGAATATAAGAAAGCATTAATGTTTTGAGGAATTTCTTATTTAAAATGTAAAAAGAGTTGTTATGTGTATGTTTTTTATTGTGCGTTTACAGTATTTGTATTTTTCGCTTCCATCCATTTGAATTTTTGTTATTTGTAAAGAATTTTTTTTTATTATAATTATGATATCATTATTATGGAAATATTAATTGTTCATTCACTATGATGAATTAAAACTATTAAAACAAAGTAAACATGTTCAATTTTGTATGTATAACTGGATTTTTAATAAAATTATGTTTATATTCAATCATGTCTTTATTTCCTCTATATAGAGATTACAATGAAATTTCAAATACAAATTAAACAATAGAATACATTAATTATAACATGTCAATTAGATGTTGTTCTTTAAACGATATATTAGCCCTCCTACAAACTACTGGAGTTAGAGACGAACCGAACAAAACATCGTTTTTATGCAAAACTCGTAACGGACATCACAACACGGAACTAAGAACGCAAAGATACACAATAGGACAACACAAAACACTTAAAAGATGAGCAACACGGACCCCACCGACAAACACAGTGATTGGCAACAATTCCACCGATATCAACAAAACGAACACCTACCATCAAACCATTGAACACACAAACCACCATAACATATGGCGTTTGAAATCCAAGTAATGGCTTGAGACAGGCACACAAAGGTGGCAGGGTTAAACCGATGAATGAGATTAAATCAACACTCTGATAATTGGATCTTGATCCCCCTCGGCTCCAGGAGTTGGACCAAATTGAACCTGCGTCTCTTATTGGTACACAATTGAATCTTCTTATCACAATGCTGTTCCATGCGAAATATAATTGCATTTACAATCCTGGTTCTGAAGAAGATTTTTTCCCGTTGCAACGCATTTAAACTTTATACCTAAAGAACACATATATAGATCATAGAAGAGTTTGAAGATACTCAGGTGCTCCGGAAGGGTAAAACATTTCCTGCTCCACTAGTGGCACCCGTCGTGTTATTATAATAGGGCTTTATTTTGTGCAAATTTACATCTACGCATAATCCCAATCAGGGTAGACGTCGGACTTCGGAGGTTCGGGCCCATGACCATTTGTTCTCTTTAAAACATGTAGTTCGTTTTTGTGTGTACTTGAAAAGCTGCGAGTAGAAAACTCCAGTGCTGGGCCAAATTGGATATAATTGGCTTAAGATCGGCCATGGTCGCAATAATGTTTCATGTCATTTTGGACTTTTTTTTCCACTGCGTTCTACGTACGTCAATCTTTGAACCATGAAAATTTATCAATTACAGTTTATACCCCAAAGTTTTTTTAATTCTTATTTGAACCAGCCTAAATCTGTAGTCCACAAGAATGCTTCAGTTCCAAATACAACAGAGAAACTGCTTGTTTACGGATGTAAAATACGTCCTCCTTCATTTGGCCACAGACACCTTATCAGTAATATAAAAGGACCATCTAGGGCAAGAATGTGTTATGAATCCCACATTGCTTTAATTAACGGGACTGAGGGTCTTCCAGGATATTTAACAAAGAATGAATTCCAAATATTTTGAAATTCAATTGTTCCATGTCACAGCTATCGTTCTTCTGTTTCCAGAAATGTATGGTTGCTTTAATCTTTTCATAAAAAAATAATAGGTATAAAAAACCTTCAGGTATTTATCAAAGTTGGTGTTCAAATATTTTCGGGAAAAATCTGCAAAACACATTATGTTTAAGCAACACTTGTCATATCTGTAACTAAGATGAACTACTGTTTCCGTTTCAGCTCATTTGGTTGAAAATTGTTATTTTATTGACTTTGTTAAAAAGTGTGCTTTACCCCAATCTTATTAAAGTTACATATTGGTTGTATCTTTAAAAACAATATTGGCGATACACAAAGGTCTAACAACATTCTGATTGGGGTCATTTTGCATAACCTTTCATTCATCTTTGACCGTCCAATCATATACAATACAGTTAAATAAATTGACCAATCAGACAACAGCTACAAGTACTCAGTCTGTGCTTGGATTTGATGCCTAAACATTTAGTAGGCTCATCCCTGGGGAGACCCCCCATATACAGAATGTGGTTAGATGTTAATGTACTGCCATAGTAAAAAAACTAGAGGCTCAGTGGGCTGAGCCTGTGTCGCTCACCTTTTATTCTGCGTTAAGGAAACTTAATACAGAGCCTTCCAGAGGTGTTCCCACCAAGTTTCGATTCATTTGGCCAAGCAGTTTCAGAGAAGAAGATTTTTAGAAATGAACCAACCAGAAACAAGAATTGCCTATGGCAGCCAAGTTTATTAACAGATTGGGATGAAATTAGCAATCTTTATAGAGGACCTTTCATAGATGCTTCCTACCAAGTTTCGGTTCAATTGGCTAGGCAGTTTCAGGGAAGAAGATTTTTAGAAATCGACCAATCTGAAACAAGAATTGCATATGGCAGCCATGTTTGCTAACAAATCGGGATGAAATAAGCAATCTTTATAGAGGACCTTCCATAGATGCTTCCTACCAAGTTTCGGTTCATTTGGTAAAGTGGTTTCAGAGGAGAAGATTTTTAGAAATCCACCAATCGGAAACAAGAATTGCCTGTGGTAGTCATGTTTGTTAATGGATCGGGACAAAATGAGCATTATTTATAAAGAACTTTGCATAGATGCTTCCTACCAAGTTTCAGTTCATTTAGCTGAGGGATTCCAGAGGAGAAGATTAAAATGTGAAAAGCTAACGGACGACGGACGCCAAGTCATAGCAAAAGCTCACATTACCTTTGGCAAGGTGAGCTAAAAAGAAAAAGATACAACAAACAGCTAATGATTGTAGTGTACTATAATCAGATTGAACTTTAATTAGATTGGTTTTACCCCCTATGATCTATTAATAGCAATGGTAGCCATGTTGGTTGGTTGGCAGGATCATCTGATACAATTTTGAAAGAACAAAACCTACGAATGTGCAGTGGTATGAGAAGATTTTGTTTAAATACAGATGGGTGGGCAACGACAGCAAAGTAATTGCAAAATCTCAAATGTGTTAAATGAGTTAAGTGAGCTAAAAAGCTATAGGTTATGGATGGTCAAAACTACTTTCACCAACAATTCAGTTATAACATAGCGGCCAGGTGTATCATGGTGGGGGAGTCTGGGATACTAAGTTTGGGGTGGTGCATCGTGGATTTTGGAGGTAAGATAGTTCTTTTTTGGGTAGAACTGAAAATTGTACCATATTTATGAGGTTCTTATTTCTTTGCTGGACAAACCATTTTGCCCATGACAAATCTATGATTCATACTATTTGACAGTACCCATCAAGTTTGACAGAAGTGAAATAACAGGACACAATTGAAATCTAAACAAATTATCACAGATCACATTCATTCTGCCTCCCAGACTGACAAGTTCTTGCTATGTCATAAATGTCATGAATACATAAGCACAATATCTTTTGGACATGAAAAATCTTTTTGAAAAAATTGTTTCATTTTGAATTTCTCAGATTTAGAGGAAAACTGTATTATATGTGAAGATTTGCCTACATCAATTGTTGATTTGACGGTTACAAATTTAGTTTACTGATTATGCTTTAACTAATCAATATTTGTGATAGTCAATTCACAATTGACGATTGCAAATCTTCAAATACAATTTAGTCATCTCCATTCTAATGCAATTTCTGATAAATAAACATTAAATTGCATATTTCATATATCATGTATTGGTTTTACAGCTGCAAACTGTTTGATGGCATCAAACATGTAATTGATGCAGGAAAATATTTGACACCATCAAATCAGAAAAGGTGTTACATAATCGAGAGTATTAGAATTGAGGTTTTAATATCAATGAACACAAAATATTAAATTTTGTTGCATGACTTTAATCACAAATAATAGCTTTCCATATGCTCTGTATAAATTAACTTCTGCCATCTTGGCCCTTTATTCGCGATGTGATACCACAAAGCACTGTGACATGATTTACGATAGCTGAAACTATGGTATCTTCATCTTAGAACAAAGCACAGTCTCCTGTTTCTTAAAGAAAGTTGTCCATTAATTTTTTCTTTGAATAACAGTCAGTACTGGCAGTATCATCGAATCAAAATTAGAAGAAGACAATTTGAAAATTCAATCACGCCATTGATGTGAACATGACATATTACAACACTTATAAAAAGTTGTCATAGGTTCATCTGCCGATCTTGTCTGTATTTGCATGAAGAAAGCCCTCTTGTGTTCACATTTAGGACAGGTAACTGAAAAAATAATTAATATCTATATGCAATTACTAAAGCAAATCTCCAATAATGATTACGGGTAGTAAAGTCAATGGTCAAATACAAAATAAAACTAGGAAGAACTGTTTTAGAAACCTAAAACTTATGTCTCCCCTTAATGCGGCCATCTGTACAATAATAAGTTACACATTATGAGTTGAATGATACTATTTAAAAAACAATTATTTGACCATGAGGTCAAAGGACAAGGTCTCACGAAGGTCATTACATTACGTGACACACCGCCTTATGTTTATGCAACCACACACCAAATATCATTGACCTATCTCGAAAGAAAAAAATGTTATGGCCCGGACAAGAAAATACTATTTAAAAAACAATTATTTGACCTTGAGGTCAGTCTCACGAAGGTCATTACGGTATGCGACACACCACCTTATGGTCATGCACCCACATACCAAATATAATTTACCTATCTGGAAAGAGAACAAAGTTATGGTCTGAACAAGCTTTGCTGAGAAGAAGCAGAAGATTAAAACAGACTAAAACAATATGTCTCCCTTCGTTCGAAGGGGAAACATAATTAAGGTATAATGTGTTAGCGGTTCATTATATTTATGTTTGGTTGATGGTGTTTAACGTCACATTCAACAATATTTCAGTTATAATTGTGGCGATCAGTTTTATTGGTGGAGGAAACCGGAGAAAACCACTGACCTGTTGCAAGACATTGACAAACTTTATCACATAATGTTGTACACCTCGCCCTGATCGAGATTCGAACTCACAACATCAGTGGTGATAAGCACTGATTGCATAGGTAGTTGTAAATCCAACTACCATACAATCACTGCCACAATGGCCCCATGTTATTTTTAAAAAGCTAAATGTACATAGTCTAGGAAAAATAGCTTTTTATTTTATCTATTAATTATTTTGCAGTTTTTTTCTGAAACTAATGCTCGAAAGTTTTATAACTGTAAGCCCTGCAAGACAAAATTAAACTTAAATCTCACCGAGCAATGCCATGCTGCAAAATTATTGCATCACCATTGAAAATAATAACCCAAGTAGTCAAAGGGAGATAATCCATTCATCAATCTTTGTTCAACTTTTTCATCGGTAGCAGATCTATTTATTTTGTTACAAGTTTATTCGTTTTTGTTGTTGTTGATAAATTTGATATAAACCTACCATCTGTTGAATCTACATTTTCCCAAGCAGACGATCCACCTAACACATCGTCAACTTCTTTTAACTTTGGATATTTCTTGTTGCTAATCTGAAGAAGAAAAAAAACCACATTAGATTTATTGAATGAACATACCGGCATGCATTTATTGTTCTCAAATATGGCCTCTTTCAGTTTTTACACTACATGTATATGACTTGCAATACACTATTTAACTACATGTATGTATGTTAGAAATACCTGTATACACATGTATATTAAATACACCTTTATCATGCATTTTATCCACTGATATAATATTGCCTACAACTCAGATCCACACTTGAGCATGGGCTCATTATCTGGGACCCATATATGAAAAGTAATATCGACAAAATTGAACACATTTAGAGCAGAGGAGTCCACTTTATCGGTGGGAACTACATACATTGTATACTGTTCACAGGAAGAAATCACCATCTGTTTTCTGATATGTGAATTTGACCTTCCAACACTTCAGAAACAAAGGAAGGATCGAGCTATAACTAACTTTCCTCTTCAAAGTAAGCTGGGGGACCAGTCCTAACTGTAGATCTACCACTCTATCTCACCAAAGAAGAAATTTGAACAAATGATAATTAAAACTACATTGTACATGTACATGTACAGAGCAATCCAGTAAATAGTAAACAAACAAATGACTCAAAGTGCTTCAAAACTATAAACAAAAACTCTTTTTTCCACGAACTGTAAGAGACAGCCAGCTAGCAGAGAACCTAGTAGTGGTTAAAAGCCAACAGGCCTTTAGGATTAGAGGTTTAGAGTTAAGGTATTTAATGCTACTTTCAACAACAGTTCAGATATATTGTGGAGGTTAGTTTTATTGGTGGAGGCAACCAGAATACTCAGAGAAAACCGCCAACATGCCAATAATCACTAACAAACTTTATCACTTAATGTTGTATTGAGTACACCTCACCGGAGCAGGATTCGAACTCACAACACTGATTACATCCATAGGTAGTTATAAATCTAACTACCATAAATCACGACCATGACAGCCCCAGAGGCCTTTATTGGCTCTCCACAAGTAAAAGCAAGAGCATGCACTCTCATTTTTCCTATTGTTAAAATAACAATGTACATATTGTAGTAGACCGAATTATTCTGTCGTTTAGAAAGCCCTTTCTATCATTCTATATCAGGGTTGGCAAAAAAACGGTCAATACTAGTATTGACTGGGCCGGTGGTCAATACTGATTTTAACCGGTCAATACTGGTCGATTGATTCCTAAGAGGGTCTTTTTAGTGGGGGTATCTATTTTTAACTTGTAATGATTTTAAGTTAGTATTTCTTTAATTTAATAAAATATTATATTTATATTTGTTACACAAGACAATTTTATAATATAGAAAACTGTTTCGTCCCTGCCAAGGGTACTCATCAGGTGGCTTAAATCATTATAAATCAATTGGTAAGAAGCCATACATAAGAGAAGCCATGAAGAGTAAACCCTCTATAAACTTTCCATTTCCTGCATTCAGAATCATTCAGCTGTCTCACATATGAATGAACAGAGCTCCAGATAATTTTCAAGTCCAAAGGGTAATTACCCCCTACTTTTGAAAATGATGGGTATTTGCATATTTCCTTTGCACTGTTGTACTCTCTACTTCAGAAAAGATTGCATACATGTGCACTTTGAAAATTATGTTTGACACAAGTGTTATTCAATAAACGCAGGATGCAAGTAAAATGTATATCTCTGTTTAATTTGACACGATTGTGTCATGTTTATTAATAAAATGTTGTAAATATTTTGTTTTTTGCTCGTCGTCTTCGGCAGTTTTCACAGCCGTGTTGATAATGTCATCAATGATTCCTTTAACTATACTGTCACTAGACACAGATGAAACTGTCAGGAACTTAAATATAAAATTTTCCTTAGCGCTCTTATTCATGTTCTTGCTCATTTTCAACAAACAATGTGTTCCCAAATTTACTTTCGTTTTAGTTCTTACTTATTACGTAAACCGCATTTATTTGTAATATTGACCACGATTGGATGATTTATGGTAAACATCCAATCCGATCTCTTTTGACATCGATGCTTAGAAAGGCAAGCATTCGGTACCACTCGGATGTATACGCTCTCTCCTTCGAAAAGTATAAAGGGAAGTAATTTCGGTAATTTCTCAAAGACAAAAATGTATTGTTATGTACACGACTGTACAAGTACGCTCTGAATTTGGAAAGTTTGCTTACACAGCAATATGTATGCGTAATGTGTACACTCTGATCTGATAATACATACGTTTTAACTCGTTTTCATAGCGTAAAAAACGCAAATACGCAGCTTATCTGGAGCTCTGATGAACTTTAAACATTTGTATTACCCTTTTCCTTCTTATGAACACATTTATTGGGGTTATGTTGTTTTAGCAATTTAAATTTCTTAATTGACCACCTGTCAGCCAGGTGTACAGTTACCTGTCCAGCACTTTAATTAAGATACCTGTAACTTACCTGTTCCAATCACACATTTTTAATTAAATACATCTTTATGTAATTATAAATGTATTTAGTACTGCACCTGAAAACCTGAAAATGTGCCTTAAATAGATTTCAATAGTACAAAAAAAAATGTAATTCAGTGATGTTTTAAGATATTCAACAGATTAATACAGCAATAAAAATTTTAATTGGGACTTCAAATGAAAATTTTCATCATTTTAGATATGAAAAAGAACAAAATTGACAATTTTTTACTTAAAATAATAGTATTGACCAGTATTGACCACTTAAGGAGTATTGACTGGGACTTAACCACCTAACCTTGTTCTATATTTATCTTTTACTTATCTGACTTTTTATTTTTTTATGCCGCTTTCTTTCTAAACGACAGAATAATTCAGTCTAATACATGTATTGTAGTAATACTGATACAGATTGAGTACCAGTAAGTCACTGATCAACTTGATAACATAGATGTTGTATCTTTTACACCTTGTCATGTGCTTGAATCAAACCACACAACGTCAAACGGAGAGGTTGTTAAAATACATTTGTAGTTAGCGACCTTTCTTAATTATATATATTACATTGATATTCGCAGGACTGACAGCAAAAATATATATGAATGTGGTATAAGCCGATGGACACACAATAAACTCTGATGTTTTCTGCTCTGTATCTCCAGGCTGGAGATATACAATGTAGTAATTTAGTATTGTAGATATAGAGAAGATAATATCTTCGGAAGTCTAATCTTACCAACTTAACGAGATTATGTCACAGGTGCTAGGTGCGTGCGCAAAAAAATTACTATATAATATTGTATTATATAGTAAAACACATTTTCGGACGCACCTAGCCCCTGTGGCTGTGGATTACTGTTTCTGTTTCTCCCATATGATTGCCTCCTTCATCATATTGAAGATTATGCAATTTTGATTTTTGTGCAGCATGCCCAACAAATAGTGAAGCCAAAATTTAAATCAGTTTCCAAATAGATGATAATAAATAATAATAACCAAATTGAATTTACAATTTACAATTAAAACTATATACAGTTGTCACTGTCTGGACTATAGGGACACGATCCTTGCCTTAAAGGCCTCAGGTGTGTCCAACTCAACAATGTCTGGAGCTAGTAGGTTCCAGTCTCGTACCGTTCTTGGAAAGAATGACATTTTCCTGGTGTCAATATGGGAGGATGGTATCTGGAATGATCTGTTGTGTGATTTTCTGGTTTTTCTGCCTGTTGGAATTAGCCTGTTTTCCTTGTTGGTGGCTACAAGTTCTTTGTCGATTTTATATAGCATCACAAGTCTAGCGTTCTTTCTTTTGTCTGCAAATGGTCTCCATTTTAGTCTTTGTATGATGTTACTTACACTAGATCTATTTCTGTGATGGTTTGCTACATATCTAGCCACTCCTCTCTGCACTGCCTCCACCTTGTTTACATCAGTTTGAGTATATGGGTCCCAGACTGTACTAGCATATTCTACTAGTGGACGTGCAAGAGTGAAATATGCTTGTTCTTTTATCCTGATAGATGGGATTTTCAGGTTTCTACGCAGAAAGCCAAGAGTTTTATTTGCTTTGCTGGCAATATATAATTTATGTGCTGGTCCCAATGTAATTTGTTTGTGAATGTGAGGCCTAAATATTTGGTGGATGTAACTGACTCTAGCGTATGCCCATGGAGTTGGTATTTGGCATCAATTATTTTCTTTTTGTTGGTTACTCTGAGACTGAGTACTGTGCATATATCACTCATTATCAGGGTGGAATTATGCCAGGACCAAGTGAACTTTTTTGAAAGATTGTTCCACCCCCTCTTTTAAATGTAACATTACCTTTCGATTTATGTTTTGTATATAAGGACAAGTATTACAGGCAAATCGATAGCAGTTTTGTCCCTCTTCAACAACTAAAATATTCGCACATGTTGGACAAAACAAAAGCATGATGAAAGAGTGACAACAAAAGTGAAACCGGAAGTGAAAGTCTACTTTCTGTTTGTTCTTTAATATTATTTAATAATAATGTTTTGTCTTATTGAATCCCAGTTTCTTATATTTATTATTATATTAAATTAAGTGATTATAAAAAAGAAAATATTCACTTAAAAAAGAATGAATTTTCAAAGTAAAAATGTGGTCACATGACTTCAAAATGTCAGCTCACTCTCTCCGCTAGCAGCTAGGAATGTAAATTCTTTATGACCTCCTCTGGTAAATTGTGATGACTGGCTCCTCTTTTTGTAAGCCTACTATGTAGGTTTATTTGTCAAAATGCAAACATAAAAATAACTAATTATAGATTATTGACATAGAACAACGTCTTAAATAATACAGATAGCCTAAAACTAGTAAAATGACATTTGGTTTTTTTGTCCGGGACATGTTAATACTACAAGTCCACAGACTACAGAAGTTTTTTCAGCACGTCTTACACTATAAATGATGAATCTAATCTCATTGAGATTGGGCTAATCGCCACAAGATTAATCCTACACAGTCGCATGTCATGAGTGAATAGATCGAATTTTTCTACCTAGTGTCGTAGTGAATATGTAACTGGTTTTCATTATCTTTTATTGTTATTTATTTAATTATTTTGTAGTTTTGACCCATAGAGACTTACATCATACATGTACATACCTAGTATATGGACACGAAACCCAAAATGCAAACAATGTTCATGATGACCTGTGCCAATTTGTTTTTTTCGTGCAACTCCAACTGCATGGCTGGTGTTATGGTTAACGTGCTCGTAGAGCACCAGCAGGGTCAAACCAAAGACTACACAATTGGTATTTGTTACTTCTCGTCTTCTCCGCTAAGCACACATGATTAAGAAGGTATCGGGTCCGTTCGGCCTAATTACACATTTGTCCTGGGTTCGTTCACCCTACAAGTCAGTCCGTTCGACCTGATAATTAAAAAGTATTTTAATGAGCATATAATGCATGTTTTAATTTAAATTAAAGAAGTAATGATATAGAAAAGTATTAATTAAAAACAAATTGAGCTTTTGGAAATTAATTAAGTTCTTTTCAAGCAAGTATTAGGTATATTGTTTGAAATGCTTAATTGAAATTAATGATTGTTGATTTCATCATTGCAATTAATTGAAGTAAGCTTGGTTTGAGTCAAACAAATTGCAAGCATAAAAGAATTATTTTCTTCACCGCTTGTGTCCTTTGATCTTGTGTGTGTTTTGACAAACTTTACTCATTATCGAAATATACACTTTTTAGCATGCACTGTATTTAAAATTTCTCAAGCCATTAAATATCATTTATACTTCCTTTATTTAAATATATAATAATTTTTAATTATCAGTGCTAACAGACCCACTTTTAGGGCGAACAGACCCAGGGTGAACGTGTATTAGGGCAAATGGACCCGGAACCAATTAAGGAGAAAGAGCAATGACTGGTTGGCTCAGAATCGGGATAATATGTCCGAGTGGGGTGACATGTCAAGGCGCTGACTGTTATTTCACTATAAAAATTCAACTAAGCGTGGACCGTCTAGTTAGTAGTATAAAGCATACTTCATCATCATCTCATTGAAAATTAACTTGTTCTCGCCATGATATACTAGTAACTGAAAAATATCTGATAATCACTTACTTGCTCAAGCAACTAGAAGGAGCATGGCAATCTTTGTACATAACACACTCATCTACATCAACTCCTATGGGTGAGTTGTGTATTTTATTTGTCATGCACAACTATCAGATTCACCTTTTCCACAAATGCAATGCATTACATAACCAAAAATGAATATAAAGATTAAAAAAAATATTTAGGAAAATTTAACTGATATTTTCAGATTATGGAGACAGTAGAAACTGATAAAAATTTAGAAAATGTTGAACCAGAAAAGACAGTTGATAGTAATGATAAAGAACAGGATCCACTGGAGGAAGGGGAGGAATGTAGTGAAGATTTGGTCCTAAGTCATCAAGAAGTCATGATCAAAGTCCAAAGTACACTTAGTGACATAATTTCTGTAAGATTTATTTTTATTTTAATGACGTACCAAGTATTGGCGATTGAGTAGTTGATTGTTGATTCTTTATAGTTAATCTTGACTGAAGATTTTGAAAAAATGAAGACTAGAAAAATAAAATGCATTTAAAACATTTCAATTTCTTTGAAGATATCAATTTTAATCAAATTTGGAGAGCTGTACGTACTTACTTACTTATCCTCTTCGTCCATGATGGGACATAAGGCATTCATTGTTGATGTTTCAGTAACTTTTTAATCTTTTTTACAGAGTGGGGTTGTTAGCCCTGCTCCAAACCTAGATCAGGTTTTCTTTCTGGGTTGTCCTTCCCATATATGATTGCATTCACCCTGCTCACCAGTTTCATCTACCTGGATTCTCTTTCAGGATTATCTGCCTTAGCCTTTAAATTTTCCAAGTTATCCACAATTGGCACAAAGCAGTGGAGCTATTTAACCCAGAGCTGTACGTAAAGTACTGATATTTGGTATTTTGGAGGACAACACTAATTTTTAGTTCACCTGGACCAAAGATCCAGGTGAACTATTGCCATCACTTGGTGTCCATTGTCTGTCGTCTGTTGTCTGTCGTCTGTAAACTTTTCACATTTCAAGCTTCTTCTCCGAAACCACTTGGCCGATTGGAACCGAACTTAGCAGGAATCTTCCTTGGATGGTCCTCTACAAAGTTACTGTTTTTCGTTCCAGTCGGATATTCAATATGGCTGCCAGGGCCAATAATATGCTCTGATTGGCTGAAATTTCAAAGATCTTCTTCTCTGTAACTAATGAACGGACTGAACCCAAACTGTAAATAAATGATCATTGGAATGTCCTTTACCAAGTTACTGTTTTTTATGCCGATCGGAAATCCAAGATGGCCGCCATCGCAGGACATAGATTAACATTGGACCCTATGGGAAAATGTTCAAATGCCTTCTTCTCAGAAACTACAAATTTGATTAAAGCCAAACTGTGCATGAATGTTCATTTGATGGTCCTCTACAATCTTATGGTTTTTTGTTCCGATATGAAATTCAAAATGGTGGCTACGGCAGGACTTAGTTTAACATTGGACCCTATGGGAAAAATGTTTCAAAATGCTTCTTCTCTGAAACCACTTGGACAGTTGAAACCAAACTGCCCAGGAATGATCATTGGAAGGTCCTCTACAAATTTTCTGTTTTTTATGCCGATCGGAAATCCAAGATGGCCGCCACCGCAGGACATAGATTAACATTGGACCCTATGGGAAAATATTCAAATGCCTTCTTCTCAGAAACTACAAATATGATTAAAGCCAAACTGTACATGAATGTTCATTAGATGGTCCTCTACAAACTTTACGTTTTTTGTTCCGGTATGAAATTCAAAATGGCGGCTATGACAGGACTTAGTTTAACATTGGACCTTATGGGAAAAATGTTTCAAAACGCTTCTTCTCTGAAACCACTTGGATAATTGAATCCAAACTGCCCAGGAATGATCATTGGAAGGTCCTCTACAAGGTGTGTGTTTTTTATGCCGATCGGAAATCCAAGATGGCGACCACCGCAGGACATAGATTAACATTGGACCCTATGGGAAAATGTTCAAATGCCTTCTCAGAAACTACAAATATGATTAAAGCCAAACTGTACATGACTGTTCATTGGATGGTTCTCTACAAACTGTACGTTTTTTGTTCCGATATGAAATTCAAAATGGCGGCTACGGCAGGACTTAGTTTAACATTGGACCCTATGGGGAAAATGTTTCAAAACGCTTCTTCTCTGAAACCACTAGGACAGTTGAAACCAAACTGCCCAGGAATGATCATTGGAAGGTCCTCTACAAATATATGTTTTTTATGCCGATCGGAAATCCAAGATGGCCACCACCGCAATACATAGATTAACATTGGACCCTATGGGAAAATGTTCAAATGCCTTCTTCTCAGAAACTACAAATATGATTAAAGCCAAACTGTACATGAATGTTCATTGGATGGTCCTCTACAATCTTAAGGTTTTTTGTTCCGATATGAAATTCAAAATGGCGGCTACGGCAGGACTTAGTTTAACATTGGACCCTATGGGAAAAATGTTTCAAAATGCTTCTTCTCTGAAACCACTTAGACAGTTGAAACCAAACTGCCCAGGAATGATCATTGGAAGGTCCTCTGTTTTTTATGCCAATCGGAAATCCAAGATGGCTGCCACCACAGGTCATAGTATTAACACAGGACCATATGGGGAAAATACAGAAATATATTCTTCTCTGAAGCTATTGCACTGATTGAACCTAAACTGTGCATCAATCATTGGAAGGTCCTTTACAAACTTTGTGTTTTTTATGTTGATCGTAATTCCAAGATGACTACCACTGCAGGACATAGTTTTTACATAGGACCAATTGTTTTTTTTTATTACCAGGTGAACGATACAGGCTCTTGAGAGCCTCTGGTTATTAGACCTCAGTGTTGAGGCCAGGGGGAGACTTTAAGTTTTGCCCATACATTGTATGTCTGTACGTCCCATATTTGGTGTCCACTTAATAACTTATGTTCCCCATAAGCAAATAATTATACACAACTCAGGTTGGGTACCATAAGATAAATAACAGGCTAAGCTTTATTTCAGACCTTTCGACTTTGTCCGTTCTGGAGATAAGCCCCTTGATTTGACGATGAAATACCAATTTCTCAAGTTTGCATTCAATGACAAAGTTCCCCATAAGCAGATCATTTATAATTTTTACACAAGGTAAGGTCCTATAAAAGATTGATTTCAGACTTTTTTCTGAAGTTTCTCATATTTCAGTTATATTATGAAATTGGTTTTAATTGGTAGAGGAAACCAACTGACAAGAAGAAAACCATCGGCTTGCCACTTGTCACTCACAAATTTATTACCTATGTTGTATCAAGTACACCTCACCGAGTATGTCAATAGATTAAACAGAGCAAAAAGATATGTTAGTGTTACATGTAATAAGAGGAATGATCTATCACATGACTTATTAGACTATGTCTATAACTGTACTGCACTATGGCAGAAATAAAGACCAAATTGTATTTTAGAGGTATTTTTTTTAATTATTCATACAGGTACATGTACCATGTTCAAAAATAATCATAGCTGCCAGGCCACTAAGACATACATTTTTTTCTTCAGAATGACCCATTATTATATGATCTACCACCACAAGTGACGTTGGAGGAAATTAATTCGTATATTGCTCTAGAATATGGACAAGCTATGGTTGTCAATGTCAGGAGAGCAGACAATGAAGTATTACGTAAGTTTCAACGGAAAAAACAATACTTTTAGGAACCGACCATTTTTTTGTCTGGGAGCACTGGAATTTCTTGTTCGAACATATTTTTTTCGTCTCTAAGTTAATGCATAATTATTTAAAAAAAAAAGGTATATATATTTCATATGAATTGAACCTCTTTTAAGAGGTCACCTGTCTTAAAAGACCACTTTTTCTTTATCCCAATTGGCGACCTCTTAATACAGGTTTGACTGTATATAGAAAAAAGGGCATTAATACAGCATTCTACAAACTTGACAATTTAATACAGGTTTGACTGTATATAGAAAAAAGGGCATTAATACAGCATTCTACAAACTTGACAATTTAATACAGGTTTGACTGTATATAGAAAAAAGGGCATTAATACAGCATTCTACAAACTTGACAATTTAATAAAATGTCTGACCATTCATATTGCTATATTTTGTTATCACTGAACTGTAATTACAGACATATTATATATTTTCAGCGATAGTAGTTACCCAGAATGCAACAGTGTTAGATTTAAAACATTCTATAAAGAGGCATGTTAACCTGAAACAACAAAGAGCTAATGGAAAAATCCATTTAAGCTGGTACAGTATTTTTAAAAGTCTTAAATATTAACTAATTTTCAACATTTTGTTAGTGTAGAATTGGGTACCTAACTGTTGGTTTTAAAGTTCTGTTATTAAACTTTTATCTGAGGACTTAAAATATATAGTAAGTTTTCCTTTGTATGGTGCTTCAGATTATTCTTGTGGTAGCATATTTACAAACTATGGTTTAATTTTATTCTATCGATATATAGTCTCATGTTTATTACATCCATATCGTTGTATTGAATGGTAATCCAATGTTAAGTGCAATAGAAATATTGAGAAAGGTAATATAAATGGTTACACATTAATAGTGTTTTATCTAAAGAAAAATAGAATGGCGCGGCACCATGCCCCTTTTGATAAAAAAAACGTGGTGCCATGTATTGCCGATGTGCCCTTTTTCATTTCTTCAAATGATCCGTAATTTGTCACTTGAATTTTCAAAAAATCGTAAAAAAGTGTTTGTAACAATCCATTCTTTTTCATTTGCTGATTAAAACTAATTAGTCACTACAATGACAATTTTATTACATGTTACAAGCCAATCAACGGATAATAGAATTTTTGTTTGGATTGCGTAATCTTTGATCTCACCTGGACAAAGAATTCAATCGACGACAATAATTTTTTTTTATTGTTATGACATGTACTCAAAATGCCACAGTATGTATTTAAAGTGGACATATTTTTGTAGTCGTCATATGGGTGCAATTTCGCATTGGGAAAGTTTCCGTCAAAATATATAATTGATAGTATCGTATCGGTTTTCATTGCACGATTCGTCTCAATGTCTGCCATAGCGAACTATTTTTGCCAAATTTATGAAAATGTCGGTATCATGTTTATTGAAATCTATCGTATCCATTAAGTATTTTGAAAATGATTTTCTCGAAAAGTCATAACTTTGATCAAAGAAACCAAGGACGTGTAGTCCTTTGAAGAAACTAAAAATAAATGAAAATGGCGCGATCAACAGGAGTTCGCAATCCACCGAAGCTACTTTTAACCAAACAAACTTTTGATGTATCTATTCTCATTTCTGTGAAATGAAATCTTAGTTCTCATATTTTATATTTCATTTATATGCAAAGGTTGGCCATTCAATTCGTTGTAATGCACTGCGCGAGGACGCATATAAGTTTTTTTATATATTGATCAGCATCCGGGTAACAATTGCGTTCTATTTATAGAACTATTTACAAACAGACACGTGTCTGCAATTAAAAAAAATAACTACAGTATTTTTATTCCAATTGTTGCAATTTGATTATGAGGTCTGAGAAATAATTATTTATTTTACAACTTGCTTCAGTTTTATACTGATTTCCTACAAAGAATCTAGATAGAGGTTGGACCATTGGACAAACTGGCAGAATTTTGTTTTCTGCTGAAGACTACACAAATATGAGTTATTACAATTGTTGTGGTATTAGACCAAAGCACAGTGACATTTCAAAAAGGGTGGGGGAGGGGGTATTTACAATTTGTGTGGTATTAGACCAAAGCACAGTAATATTTCAAAGGGGGGAGGGGGTATTACAATTTGTGTGGTATTGAGATAAAAATAGTGGCAATGTTATGTTTTATCAGATGGTTGTTAATTTGCAGAGTATGTTCCCATCCTAGGAGTTTTTCAATCTCCATTACTAACCAATAAGGCAACGTAACTGATTGTAAGATTAAGCTCATTATATTCTTGTTTATTCATAATTTAGAAAAAAAATATGTTCCGCAAAAGTGACTAATTGTCTCAAAATCCTGGCTAAATACCTGTGTCATGTGTGTATGAATAAGGCCAGAAAAAAAATATATCTCTCTTCAAGGTTTCCCTATTTTTTTGGCCTACCATAGCACATTTTATTGGTATTTTTTTGTGAAACGCCGCTAAGTCATCACATTTTGGTTAAGCACTGTTAAAGTCAAGAAATCAAAATAATTTTGAAAAATAAAATGGTTTCACCTACCTACCTACCCTATTTTTTCTATGTGCCCTTTTTGGTAAATTCTACGTGCAAAGTGCCCTTTTTAAGAAAAAAAATACCTTGCCCCTTTTCAGTCCTAGATAAAACACTAATTAAAAATCGTGATGTTGCAGAAATTAAAAAAACAACAAACATCAAATTCTAGTTATATTGACTAAATTAACATTATTATTTTTTTCATTGGTGTTTATTAGGAGATATCTATGGAAACGTTATTGGCTTTATTATGATGGAGAAAAACTGACAGATGACAAAAAGCTGCTGAAAGAGTAAGTAACGATTATTTGTGGTTCAACTTTAATGTACATCCAGATGGCCCATTGGGACCTCGATCGTGTGGTAGTTGGATTTACATCTACATTTGTACATGCAGTGGATAACAGTATTGTTGGTTGGCAGTCAGTTTTATTGGGGGAAGACACCGGAGGACCCAGAGAAAACCACCAACATGTCTCAAATCACTGACACACTTCATCACATAATGTTGTATCGAGTACACCTCGCCATGAACAGGGTTTGAACTCACAACTTTAGTGGTTCATTCATCACATAATGTTGTATCGAGTACACCTCGCCATGAACAGGGTTTGAACTCACAACTTTAGTGGTTCATTCATCACATAATGTTGTATCGAGTACACCTCGCCATGAACAGGGTTTGAACTCACAACTTTAGTGGTTCATTCATCACATAATGTTGTATCGAGTACACCTCGCCATGAACAGGGTTTGAACTCACAACTTTAGTGGTTCATTCATCACATAATGTTGTATCGAGTACACCTCACCATGAACAGGGTTTGAACTCACAACTTTAGTGGTTCATTCATCACATAATGTTGTATCGAGTACACCTCGCCATGAACAGGGTTTGAACTCACAACTTTAGTGGTTGTAAATCCAACTACCATACGATCACAACCAAGATATATTTCATATAGAACTACATTTTTATCATAATATTATCCTGAAGTCAATTCATGTCTGATTTAAAAAAAATTTTTATCAACAAAAGCAGAATAGTATGTAGTTTATTGTACATAATGTAGTTATTTTCAAATAAATTTCATACAACCGCAAATTTTTTTTATATCTTGTTGTCTTTATCGTTCTTCTGAAGACGAGAATGGTTTCTGTGTGATATCTTAAGTTGTATTTGATAGATCCATCTGAATTTTGATCACAATGATCCTTTAAGCACTGAATAAAGTTTTGTATTGATTTGGGGTATTGTAACCATACCCATTTCCAAACAAGAGGCCCTAAGGTGCAAAATGGATGTTTCTGTTATTTGTACATAAAGAGCTTATTTTTCATCTGATTTGATGGGTTTTTTGTAATATATTCCCTAGGAAAATCCCTTTCATAAAATTCATAGCGTTATTATATAACTATTACCTTTTTTGATATAAAAAAGGGGCAAATTTAAACTTTTTAATTTTTCATCCATTGTTTAATGCAGTTTTTTGCAAAATGATCATCTTAATGGGTTAATAATAGGACATAGAAATTGTGGTATTTTAGTTATTAAATAGGTCACATATTTGGAAGATATATTTTAACACTTGAAATAGTAAAACAAGACACATGTCCAAAATAGAATGGGTCCAGCATATTTCTGTGTCTAACACATTATTGTGTCCAGCAATCTACAGTGTCAAGCAAAATACTGTGTCCACACTGGCTTTAAATATACACTTGTTCTACTTTCCCTCGTTGACAAGATGCAGTTGAGCTGTAGTACCGGTTTGCTTCTACGTATCCCTGAATTTTAAGCATGTTTTTCAAATCTTCAAGATTTAAATAAGGGTAATAACAAAATTACCGAACTCCGAAGACAGCCTTAAATTGTTTGTCTACCAAAGTAATATCGACCTGTCTATAACATGCTAAACTGCCATTTGATTTGAAGTGGCATGAGCTATCAGTTAAATATTTTCTCTTTAATTTCTTTACAGTTATGGTATTAGAAATAAAGAAGAAGTGACGTTTATTAAAAGATTAAAAGAAAAGGGGAAACATAGAAGTTGAATTTCTACTATTGTAGTAAACATATTTCATGACTTGACAGAAAAATCTACTACATGAGTGTCAGAAATTGCAATTTAACCTATTAAAATACATTGTGTTTGTTTTAGCTGGGAGGTAGATATTGGACCGGAGCCTAATATAGTCTATTTAAGCTTAAAAAAATCAACATTCTATTGGTCTGTATGTTGATATAGCATGTTTAAACAAGTAAAAAAACAATTTTCGATTGGACCAGAGTCTGATACAGTCTGTTTTAACTAAGAAATCAACATTCTATTGGACCGGAGTCCGATATAGAAATCAATATTCTATTGGACTGGAGGCTGATAAAAAAGAATACCTTATGCTAGTTACAACACAAACTGAAAGGAACATAGCTAAGACAGAGAATTCTTGTGAATGTGTGGAATAAATACATCTTGCGTATTGAATAAAATATAGAAAATACATGAAAACTTTGATTTATATGGTCTCACTTGGAAATGAAAGTTGCTGGTGGTGAAAGATATTGGTGTTAATTTTTGGGTCACAGTGTCCACTTCAAGAGAATGAGAATTGGGGTACAGTAGCCCCTCCTTTAATAAGGTCATTCCCAACAAAGGCCACCCCTCTTATCAGACCATATTACAGATGCTCTATGATATTGAAATACTACTAATTTGTCCCCCTCAACAGATGCCATGACTCTTATAAGACCACCTTTTCATCCCCCCCCCAGTTTCAGAGGAGAAGATTATTTAGAAATCAACCAATCAGAAACAAGAATTGCCATGTTTGTTAACAAATCAGGATGAAATGAGCAATCTTTATAGAGGACCTGCCATAGATGCTTCCTATCAAGTTTCGGTTCATTTGGCCAAGCAGTTTCAGAACAGAAGATTTTTTAGAAATCGGTCAATCAGAGAAAAATTGTTATTTCTCTGTGAATTTAAATGTAAAAAAAAAATCTTCAAAATGTTTATTTCAAAGCACACTTTTTGTAACCTATTTAGGGTAGCTTTTTCTTAAGTCTTTGACTCATTCCTCATTGGGGAATTTGATTTTAATTTCTATTTATTTTCACTTAATTTTAACATTTTTTTGGGAAGACTCCGCCACGGCGTGCGGGCGGATGGTGACGTCTGAAAACCTGTCTGGTTGTCAATTCCAAATATCATAATAAGTATGAAGTTTGAAACAAATGAATAATTTAGCTCCAGTTGCATTAAATGAATCAAACCACACCTTAATATATCATTAAATGACCTATAAGTTTTATGCAAATTAGGACACAATTGACCTATTGAATAAGTGCCTTTCAGGACAAAAGGTCTGAGGAATTTATATGAGTTAGGTCATTTGACCGTAGTATAATAAAATCCAGCTGAAACCCTGTAAGGGTTCAAGCCAGAAACTTATGTGTAGTCAATATTACTTGAACAAATAAACAGAATTCCTAAATTTCACAAGTAAGTCAAAAGTTATGACCTTTGAACAAATATTTATTTAAGAAATAAATCATGGAAGCCAGAATGTGTTGGGAGTTTTAACATGGATTGGCGGATATTATTATTTTATCCCGAGCCACAATATCCACCAATCCATGTTAAAACTCAAAACACATTCTGGCTTCCATGATTTATTTCGATTCTGATATGTCTAAGAGTACAAATACGATAGTATACTTTGATTGGAAGACGGTAATTTATATTTACGCTTGCGGAAAATGTCGCACACAATTTATGTAACTCTAATAATACTTCGCCCTCTATCGGCATTATTCGGTTACAATTTATGCTGCCAATGAAAAAGTCAGTCACATGCACCGGCGCATGCCCTAATGAAATTATATCGAATGGATAACCCGCTTGTTTGGTAACAAAGCGAAAAAAGGAGGTCATGTTAGAATTTAAGATTGACACTGACTGTTGATTGGTGTAAGATTATATAAAAATCGTATTTTGAAAAATCTCCCATTTTGCAACGTTGTACATGTACAAAATAGTTGTGTTGGAGATCCAGTATTCAAGAGTGGAGGGTTGTGAGATCCAGTAATCAAGAATGGAGGATTGTGAGATCTAGTAATCAAGAGTGGAGGGTTGTGAGATCCAGTAATCAAGAGTGGAGGGTTGTGAGATCCAGTAATCAAGAGGAGGGTTGTGAGACCCAGTAATCAAGAGTGGAGGGTTGTGAGATCCAGCAATCAAGAGTGGAGGGTTGTGAGATCCAGTAATCAAGAGTGGAGGGTTGTGAGATCCAGTAATCAAGAGTGGAGGGTTGTGAGATCCAGCAATCAAGAGTGGAGGGTTGTGAGATCCAGTAATCAAGAGTGGAGGGTTGTGAGATCCAGCAATCAAGAGTGGAGGGTTGTGAGATCCAGTAATCAAGAGTGGAGGGTTGTGAGATCCAGCAATCAAGAGTGGAGGGTTGTGAGATCCAGCAATCAAGAGTGGAGATCCAGTAATCAAGAGTGGAGGATTGTGAGATCCAGCAATCAAGAGTGGAGGATTGTGAGATCCAGTAATCAAGAGTGGAGGATTGTGAGATCCAGTAATTAAGAGTGGAGGGTTGTGAGATCCAGTAATTAAGAGTGGAGGATTGTGAGATCCAGTAATCAAGAATGGAGGATTGCGAGATCTAGTAATCAAGAGGAGGGTTGTGAGACCCAGTAATCAAGAGTGGAGGATTGTGAGATCTAGTAATCAAGAGTGGAGGGTTGTGAGACCCAGTAATCAAGAGTGGAGGGTTGTGAGATCCAGCAATCAAGAGTGGAGGGTTGTGAGATCCAGTAATCAAGAGTGGAGGGTTGTGAGATCCAGTAATCAAGAGTGGAGGGTTGTGAGATCCAGCAATCAAGAGTGGAGGGTTGTGAGATCCAGTAATCAAGAGTGGAGGGTTGTGAGATCCAGCAATCAAGAGTGGAGGGTTGTGAGATCCAGTAATCAAGAGTGGAGGGTTGTGAGATCCAGCAATCAAGAGTGGAGGGTTGTGAGATCCAGCAATCAAGAGTGGAGATCCAGTAATCAAGAGTGGAGGATTGTTAGATCCAGCAATCAAGAGTGGAGGATTGTGAGATCCAGTAATCAAGAGTGGAGGGTTGTGCGATCCAGTAATCAAGAGTGGAGGATTGTGAGATCCAGTAATTAAGAGTGGAGGGTTGTGAGATCCAGTAATCAAGAGTGGAGGGTTGTGAGATCCAGTAATCAAGAGTGGAGGATTGTGAGATCCAGCAATCAAGAGTGGAGGGTTGTGAGATCCAGTAATTAAGAGTGGAGGATTGTGAGATCCAGTAATTAAGAGTGGAGGGTTGTGAGATCCAGTAATCAAGAGTGGAGGATTGTGAGATCCAGTAATTAAGAGTGGAGGGTTGTGAGATCCAGCAATCAAGAGTGGAGGGTTGCTAATCGCATTACTGATAATCAGTTTAACACAGCCACATTTTTGTAAGGACCTGAATTTCATACGTCAGATGTCATTGTCCCCCTTGTGAGTTAAAATCCCACTCATGGCGAGGTGTACTAGATACAACATTATGTGATATAGTTTTTCAGCGACTTGCGACAGGTCGGTGGTTTTCTCCTGGTACAGTACAGTCAGAGACATAGCATGATTAATCACTGTGATAGAGGTATCACTCTTCTTAGTGATACTGATATATTTTTTGCTCTGTTTAATCTATTTACTTACTTTCTTGTACCTTTTGGATGATAGCAAGTTACACTCTAAATACAAGAATTTTGAAGATATTTTAAACAGAACAAAAGATATATCAGTATCATTAAGATGAGCGATGGGTCTATCACAGTGATTTATCATGGTATGTCTCTGATTGTATTGTACATCCGGTGTCCTCCACCAATAAAACTGACTGTCACAATATAGCTGAAATATTGTTGAAAGTGGTGTTAAACACCACAACCCTACCCTACCCAGGGGCACATGGGTTCACCACCATTTTTTTTTTTTTTTGTGGTCTGTGTTGCTCATCTTTTTGTTTTCTGTGTTGTGTTTTTTGTTTATCTTCATTTTGTGTCACGTGTGTGATATGTTGTTTGTATCTCTTAATTACACATTCATTATTCGTCATAGACATTGCTGCTTCTGTTTTCTTACTTCAAATTTATACTTTTTAGTAAATGATTGACTATAGCTATTTCAACATATTCATGTATGTTATAAGGGAACGACCATTTAACTTGAAGGGGGGGTTATGGTTTTTTTCTAAAAAAATATTCTGATTCCCAATGTTGCTGAAAAAAATATTCTGATTTTGGTGGAGGAAAAAAAAAATCTGATTCAGAGTTTTTGTCATATAATCTAATGTTAAATTCTGGAAAAAAATAAATATTCTAACTCTTGTGTTGTCCGAAAAAAAATTTCTGAACGAAACAAAAAACCATAACCCCCCCTTCAAGTTAAATGGTCGGTCCCTTATAAGTTAAAAGTTTTAATAGATTTACACAATGTATTGTTTACCGTGGATGTTAGAAACCTTTCCAATGAAAAGTTTAAAACAAATGTATTAATGTCTTCAAAGTTTGTAATTTATGACTTGGAAATAGACTATAGAACCTACATACCAACATTATTTAACATTCTTGCTTAAATTTATCAATTAACATAATGATATATATAAATGCAGTTTATATATGTCAGTGACCTTTAATTTAGTTACATGAACTTTATAACAAGTAAACATTTCTCCGAAAAGTAGTATATATATATACTAAACGGGTTTTCCGTTCTTAATCACTGTCTTTCATGGAATTTTACATTATCCGTTAAAATTCATGTATTTATCTGGAAAATAATTATATTTTAGTGTATACTGCACAAAATCTTACATTTTTGGATTGTTTATGTTTACGAGAATGAAATAAAGCCTAAATGACGAATCGGTCTCTGAGATACCATATTATATGTATATATAGGCAGTTGCCAACTCTCTCAAAGTTTATGTCGGGGCTCGTTTAAAATAGCCGAAAAGGCGGAAATATGTCGCACGTGACCTACTTTCGCTTTGCTGCCACTTAGGTGTCCATTGTCAACAAAATCTGAGGATTATCTGTCAGTATGGGGGTGTAGATGGTAGGAAGATATAAAAAACGGGTTTTCCTTGAAGAAAAATCATTTCACTACGCAAATTTGTAAGCGATTTGCGTCCTATCGACATTTTGACAGAGGAAATAGCGATTGAAGTGACAGGGGTAGTAGGAGTAAGTCCGGCCTTGTGGTATTTTAGGTACATAAAAAAATAACATAGCGAGCATATTTTTGACTCTACACAAGCGCCTGTGATTCACTATGACGTTTGATTTTTACTTGGATATTACATGCTCATTTATTCTACAAGTGTTCGAAAACGTTTGTTGCCATGACAAAGAACAATCTAGAGAAAAACAAATTAAATTTAAGGTAAGAGTTCTGATCATTCGGATATTATTTGGATTTCTAACAAATATTGCTGTCTTCATATCTATTTGTGTAATGAACATGGAGACATTCATAGATGGCTCGACAGCGCTTGGACTATTCTGCGTAATAATCTTGTACACCATTATTTTGTATGGGACGGTTACGGTATATCTATTATGTTCCTACACGCCAGGAACAGAAACGTTAGAATTTGACGAAGATAGAGATGGACCAACAACCATGGCTGCATACAGATTCCATGAGATTATATTCGACTTGCTTGTCTTGTTTTATAGCTTAGTGTTGTCAGAATGGGAAATGACAGAATTTGCAACGGCAACAACCGTTCTATCAAGTCTAGATATTGTCGTAAACTGTGTAATCCTAGGTCGTAATTGGTATGATGTATGCACAAGGGCCAGAAAAAAGCCAGATATTTTAGCCCCTGTATGCGTTTTATGTGTCACATTCCTGCCATGTTGTTTATGTTCATTATACTGTTTACTTTGTGGAGGTCATGGTGGTGAGAAAGGAAGTCGGCGAGAAGTTTAAAAGGAAACCAAAGATGTATATGTACATGAAGGAAACCAAAGATGTATATGTACATGAAGGAAACCAAAGATGTATATGTACATGAAGGAAACCAAGCATGATGATGTGGACGAAAATTCTGATTAATTACTGTAAAGTAAAAGACTGTTCTTATATTGTTTAAGTTTATAATGCATGTTGAAATCATCACGTTTGTGTGTACCTTTTTAATTGTTACACGAGAGACGCATTTCAAATGTTTGTAACAAATAATGTGACGTGAATTTTTTATATCGATTTCTGCTATTTCAGTTATTATGTAATTATTATTAATACTAAGGAAAATGAAGGTTACCTCGGGAATTGATGACATTATCATTCCTCGGGAATTAATGACGTTATTATTCCTCGGGAATTGATGACATTATCATTCCTCGGGAATTGATGACATTATCATTCCTCGGGAATGGACGACATTACCATTCCTCGGGAATTGATGACATTATCATTCCTCGGGAATTGACATTAACATTCCTCGGGAATTGAGATGACATTACCATTTCTCGGGAATTGATGACATTATCATTCCTCGGGTGTAGTCCCACAATTGTAAATGGCATTGTTATATTCAAAATTTACTGAAAAGTACCTCTAGTCAACTATCAATGTTACGAAAATTTAAATTTATTTTAAGCAAACAAAACCTGGAAACAATTTATTTTACAGATATTTTGCCCCTTTTAGAATATGCTTGTGAATTATGGGATGGGTGTATTCAACAAGAGTATAATAAAATTGCACAAATTCAGCATGAGGCTGCCAGAATTATAACTCGATTACCCAATTTTTTCTAGTTTGGAATCGCTTTATTTTGAAACTGGATGGGAACCACTAATTCACTCTCGTCGAAGAAGAAGAAAATTAAATTTGCTTTACAAAATTAGAAATAACAATGCACCTTCGTATTTATGAGACTGTCTATTACCTTTGAGCGAAATGAAAATGTTACAATTTACGTAATCAAAGAGAATATTCAAATCAGTGCAGTTGTACATCAAACAAACGAAACGTTTTACCCACAGTGATCACACTTCATATTTATATTGAATTCAGCTATTTTTTTTTTGTGTAAATATTTTCTCCATTGTTGTTTTATTCCAACGAATATGAAAAGTCTGTACTGTTACGTAAAGATATATTGATTTCAATATATTATATAATTAAAAAATTCCCTTTTTTCTCATTGTTTGTTATAAAATGTAATTATTTTAAATACATTATTACTTGCTGGTGCATGGAATATATAATTGTATGTAAATATGTGGAGAGGACCATTGTACGTTGGAATAACTTGTGTGCGATCCAAATGTTATATAGTTAACATTTAAATAAGTTTAATCTAATCGTATATTGGATACCAAAACTTTACAAGAACCCATATAGAGAAAGGTATATTGCCGGTTCTTCTAGTTGTTTAACAAAAGAAGTAATGATATAGCTGTGACTAAAATTGTGTCAGTAGTCAAATAAGGGTAATAACAAAATTACGGAACTCCGAACAATCTTCCAAAGGGAAAGTCAAAACTCAAAAGTATATAAACAGACAAAATCAGTCAACAACCGGAAAACTGGGAAAACGTAATGACCCTGACTTGGTACAGGCATTTCCAAAGAAATGGTGGGTTGAATCAGATTTTACGGCGCCAAACCTCCAGCTTTCATTACGGTTATAAGAGGGATACTGAAAAACTCTATACAGACATGTTGGATTATTTTAATTCTAGTTCATTTCAAATATTTTAACTATCCAAGCATTTGACTTTTCTACACTTTGCATTGCCATTCCCCATTGTAATAAAAAAAAACACTTGAAAAAAGTCGTTCACAATGTATTTTCCTTTAAAATGGTAAGTACAAGTTTATAGTTTTGGGTCATGAATTGACTTATTTTGTCTCTCACCAAACAAAAGGCAAAAGTTACTACACAGATAATGAAGTCATCAGTATGTCGCATCCTTATCGCGCTTGGAGGATTCATTTTTCAACAGATCATCGGCATTCCTATGGGAACAAGTTATACCCCTCTCTTTGCCTATATTTTTCTCTACTCGTGAGAGGCTGTGTTTATACAATACCCTATCAATTACAAAAGAATTACAGAATTTGAAGTCCTTAATCTCGCATTCAGTTACTAGTATATGATTCAGGTGATGTTCTGTGGATTAATAATCCAAATTTTGCTAAATGAATTCCATTAATATACCCCATATAACTTAAGATAAAAGAAACAAAAGGCATGCACTTCGTCTTCTGGCTCTTTTGTTGACATTTACTCCACAATTGACACAAATGGACATCTTTCAACCAGATTCTATGACAAAAGAGATGGCTTCAAATTTGCCATTATCAACTTTCCACACCTTGATAGTAATATACCAACCGATCCCGCGTTTAGAGTTGTTTATTCCACAACTCGTATGTTATGATCGACCTTTCAGTTTGTATTCAGATTTTGATTGCGATACCGTCTTCTGAGTACTAAAATATTAAGTCAATGATGTTTTAAGAACCATCTTCTCTTATCTTTCAAAATGTTTTGCAGAAGATATCAACGCCTTGTTAAAAAGTATTATGTCACATGGGTACAAATGAGAAAAGATGGTATTGGCGATTAGATCTTGATTCAAAGTTGACTATTGTTTCACTATTATGTATACCGATGTGTACCATCTAACATTCAAATGATTCTTCAGATCATCGACACTCTTCTCATAGCCAGAAATCATGGGTGATTTTGCTCATGAATATTCATAAACCAAAACGCGTCATGTATGACGTCAGCAAATAAACGTTTAACCATATTTGGAAGACGCTGATGAAATATATGTTAATAAAAAATATATTGTGCATTTTTTTTCAATTTCTGCCCCACATTTATAAATATTAGTATGTCATTGAAATCGTTTTGTATAGGATATATATTGTTAAATTTTTTGAAATTTATATATCAGCAGTATTGTAATTGTATTATAGCTACATGTACTTGTTCTGTTGTTTTGTCGAAATAAAAAAATACCCTTGTGGAGCCTTTTTTTAATTATTTATTTACATTTACAATGGAATGCGGTGCTTACTCAAATAATGCTATGTCTAGCAGAAGCAGTTTTACGAAATAGTAGATTTTTTTGCGTGAACCCCTATTGAATCTCTACTAGAAAGGTAAAAAAAAATTGTGAATCCCTCTTTTAAATTATCGTGGGAACCTTTAATTTGTCAGCAACAATTTTATCGAAGAAAGATTCCTCAACAATGTTACCGGAACTGACGGAATTTGTCCCGGCAATTAGAATGGGGATTGTAAGAAAAGTGCTTTTAGGTCTTGAAAACCGTGCAGGATGCATTTTTTCACTTCTTCTCAATGCTTTTGAATGGCGCTTACGCTTCAAATTTGAAACTGGGTGGGAACCTTGAGTTGTCATGGCACAGCTGTAATATTTTGAGATATTGTTCAAACCGGTGCATAGTTTGATTTTTTATCCCGGCAAATTGTCCGGCCCAAGCTAACAGAAAGTTTCCCGTTCAACTATATGTTAAAATCCAAATTCTCTTTGAGCCGCCATTTTGAATATGCAAATGAGCAAATCACCTATCATTTCTGGCTATGTATTAATCTAACAATATACATGCATGGCAACTAATAGACAATACAAGTCCACATATTGCTCGGATACCTGCGACTTTTTCTCAGCAGTAGAACATTGATGTCATGCTTTGACAGTCAAAATTAACGGGCTGGAATCCCCCCCCCCAAAAAAAAAAAATCAAATCAACGGACTAGAGTCCCCCCAATTTTTTTTTACTCAAGATGCCCCTGGAAAGGACAAACAGTAGCTGCTCCACTATTGACACCCGTCGAACTACTTGTTTTCAAAATCCAGTGGCAAGCCATTTAAGGAAAGAAGGCCGGGATTGTGTCTAAGACAAACGAAACATATCCTTGTAAGCGACACGGGTTCCATGAAACCTCTAGGATCATTTTTGTGAAAAATATACTGATCAATTTTATGTGATTTATTTTAATAGTGAAAAAAACTGCCTTGGTTATCCTCTTACAATATCAACCCATTTTAATGACATGTAATCAGTATTATAAGAAATAGGAACTGCACTTCCACTTCAGGAACAGTTTTGATGGCACATGTAATCAGTATTATAAGAAATAGGAACTGCACTTCCACTTCAGGAACAACTTTGATGGCTCATGTAATCAGTATTATAAGAAATAGGAACTGCACTTCTACTTCAGGAACAGTTTTGATGGCACATGTAATCAGTATTATAAGAAATAGGAACTGCACTTCCACTTCAGAAACAGTTTTAATGGCACATGTAATCAGTATTATAAGAAATAGGATCTGCACTTCCACTTCAGGAACAGTTGTAATGGCACATGTAATCAGTATTATAAGAAATAGGAACTGCACTTCCACTTCAGGGACAGTTTTAATGGCTCCGTGTTGCTCATCGTTTTCCCTTGGTTTTCTGTTTGACTTCTTTTATTTCTGTGTCTTGTGCGAGATGGTTTTTTGTGTCTCTTAATTGTTCATTCGTCATTGCACCTTCGGGTTTCTCTAACGTTTTCTTACTTCAAATTTCTACTTATTAATAAATGTATGACTATTCAACATACTCATATATGTTATAAGTTAAAAGTTTCAGTGGAGTTACAAATGTTTTGAAAACATTCCAATATATCTTTAATAATAAGTTTATACAAATGTATTAATATCTCAAAAGTTTATAATTTAACGTTTGGAAATAGACTATAGGACGTATATAGTAAAATCACATTCTTGCTAAAGTATCCCATCAACATAATATTACAAATACAATTCATATAGATAGATGTATGTCAGTGACCTATAATTTAGTTTAGTTACATGAACTTACAGCAGGTAAACATTTGTAATTTTATTAGAGGTTTTCCTTTGTTTATCACTGTCTTTCGTGGAAATTTTTCACTATCCGTTACAATCCATTATATCTTAAAATTAATTATATTTCAGTGGATATTGCACAAAATTTTACATTTTGGTTTGTTTATATGTTTACGAGAATGAATTAAATGCTAACTGATGAATCAAGTTACATGGCTCTTCAACATAACATATTACATTGTATCATTATTATTTTATATCATGTGATCTGTATCTGTATCTGTAAAATCAACTTCTGCCAATCTAGGCACACCTTCTTGACTGGGAAGTACTGTTTCACATAAAATCCAATAATTAAAACGAATCAGTGTTGTAAATCCACTTCCATAAAAAATGTTTTATATACACACATGCACAATAATAAAACTTAAGTGTTACTGTACATTATGCACTATTTACGCCGTTTAAAATTATTGCGGAATATCCTTAGACGATTTTAAAATCTAAAATGTCACTTCAGGTAAAATTAATGTAGGGCCCTACCAGGGTGCGATCAAACCAAGACCTCCATTCACAGTTCATGTCTTCGCACTACCACCCTTCCTCATCTTCTTTGACGTCAAGCCTAAAAGTTCATAGCGCTTACAGGCGCGTAGCAACCCGTACGCAATTTACGCAGTTGCGTACACATCGAAAATTTTGACAAAAATGAAAACATGGTAAATATAGCCGGACATAAGGTAGAATAAAACTAAATTAATAAACTAAATGAAATTCAATCGTGTTAATAATTACTTAATGTATCTATATTCAATTCCGGAAACTATGCTTATCATTTACGGAATCAGCATAGAACGGTGTATGTGTGTTATTGTGTTATATAAGTGCAATGCCGATCGATGGTCGTGCACGTGTTTTAGGAATGGAGTTTGGGGTGGGGGATTTGTTGTTGAGGTATGATTTTTAAAAATTTTGCTTGAACAAACAAACTAATCGTATTTCTTTTTAAAGGAAAACCACAACGCACACCCAAAAACAAAGAGCACATGGAATCGTTAACGTTATTGGAAGCATATTGATATTAGTTTACTTTTAGTAAACTTTTAAAATCTTTTGGTAACCTGAATACGTATCATATGGAACGAACCAGAATAAGAAAAAAAGTATTGATTTAACGCGGATGGAATTTGCATTTTCCAGTCTGTACAGCAGATGCACATCGACATCGTTTCGATTTGATTGAGATTACAGTTTATCATGTTTATACATTTTCATACCATTGACAGAGAGTATAAATTATTTCTATTCGAGAAATGTTCCTTTGAAATAAAATTTGCGTAGAAATAGTTTATTGTTTTAATGTTGATGTATTTGTGTTTTTTTTAATTTTACATGCCGAATTGAAATAAAGTTTTACTTACTTACTTGCTAGCTAATATTTTGTTCAGGGTAATCTCGAATTCTACAAGGAGAGCAAAGGCTAAATGGTTTCTTGAACACACTTGGATGAAATATTCAAAAACTCAAGATAGTGTCTACTGTGCAGCGTGTAGATTCTTTGGTCCATATGTTAATTGTACTCGATTCCAAATCAAGCTTAACCCACTACACATTTGACAAAATAAAATTTCTAAGTCAACTACCTATTTGTATTATATTGCTCTACTTAATATTTTATTTCTCAAAATTTATGTTCAAAAGTTGACTTGTTGCTCATGAAAATTGGGTTTCCGTGGGATCATTTTTAGTGCCAGGAAATTGCAAGAATGCAGGATTTTGCACCATTTACCCCAGAGCTTCTGGGGGCCTTGCCGTAAGGACACCTCTGCGAGGTGGGGGAGGGTCACTTTTCGTGACCCTCCACCACTTTTAAAGAAATTTGAGTACACTTCATTTTGGGGTAGCTACGCCCCTGGCTTAGTATGAAGTCTATAGCATAGGAACCTACACAGAGGCTCTAAATGTTCGCTAATGATGTTAGTAAATTCTCCATTATTAGAGTAGAAATATGGATTCACCAAAACCTGTATTAAATTAACGTTCCCATCCAACTTATTCTTTGCAAATAGAGCGCTACAAGTCTTAATTATATCTTTAACTAACGGTGCACGGATGCCATCTAAACAGTTACATGTTAGTAAGAAATCATCTAAAGTTTCTTCACCATTTCCACAGAGAAGACATATTGGATTTAGTTGAGATCTATTGAATGAGGCTCTGTTTGCTTGTAAAATGTACGTAACAGTGGCGATTTTTAGGCGTATTGGTATTCTTATAATATCTCTCATGTTAGCACTGATCGTCGTTGCTAGCGGATGACACTGACCGATTTTGTAAGATCCTTTCAGGTACTTCAATGAAGAATATAAGTTGCATACCTCTGAGAAGAAGAAGATCCTGTTGATTCGGCTGAAAACAAACTACTAGCTATTTAGATGAGTTTATTACTATATTACAAATGATATGTAAAATTGGGAATCACAGCACTAAATACTTTTTATCTAAAATACCAAGGGAGACAAATCTAGCTATTTTATTACATACTACATACCCATTTATATATTTCATTCAGTTTTATATTTGGTATTAATCTATGCATACATTAAAAATAATATCTCGTGAATTAATTTTCTTTCTTCATTTACCATAAAATTACATGTAATCAACGACTATCAAAATCCTGTATGGGGGTCACATTTAACTGACCAATCAGTGAAGAGTGTACCAAATCTTGAGGTATTAAAAACAAGCACATGTTGAGAGCTGTTGTCTGAATGGTTAATATATTTAACTGACTGCCATATTTTATTGAAAAGTGAATGGGTCATGCATATATGTGTGATAGTTGCATCTGTTTCCTCAATAGTTTAATAGATTATGAAATTGTTTGGACAGTGTGGTATTCTTTTGATTTCATTTTATTGCACATAATTGGGCAGTCATAGATGAATGAAAGGTTACCTGACACAACACAAAACGGAATCCAAACAGGAGTTAGGGTCAGAGTTATGGTGTTTAATGCCACTTTCAACAATTTTTCAGCTATATCGTGGTGGTCAGTTTTATTGGTGGAGGAAACCGTAGTATCCAGAGAAAATCATGGACCTGTTGCAGGTCACTGACAAACTTTATCACATAATGTTGTATCGAGGACACCTCACAATGAACAGGATTCGAACTCACAACATTAGTGGTGATAGGCACTGATTGAACAGGTAGTTGTAAATCCAACTACTATACGATCATGACGGCCCCATTAACCCATTAGAAAATTCAATCTAAAGAAAGTACGTGTATATCTGTTTTGAAAGTAACAAAGTAACATATTTTATCAAGCAATTAAAAAAACCGAGAACAATTGAACATGATTTTGAAGGAGTTTATCAATGTGTTTGTGGGTGATGCCATCAAGCAAGTCTCAGTTTGTGGGTGATGCCATCAAGCAAGTCTTTCAGATTAATTCAGTTTGTGGGTGATGCCGTCAAGCAAGTCCTTCAGACTAATTCAGTTTGTGAGTGATACAATCCAGCGACTCCTTGACTTATTCAGTTTGTGAGTGATGCCATCAAGCAAGTCCTTCAGACTTATTCAGTTTGTGGGTGATGCCATCAAGCAAGTCCTTCAGACTAATTCAGTTTGTGAGTGATGCCATCAAGCAAGTCCTTCAGACTAATTCAGTTTGTGAGTGATGCCATCAAGCAAGTCCTTCAGACTAATTCAGTTTGTGAGTGATGCCATCAAGCAAGTCCTTCAGACTAATTCAGTTTGTGAGTGATGCCGTGAAGCAAGTCCTTCAGACTAATTCAGTTTGTGAGTGATGCCATCAAGCAAGTCCTTCAGACTAATTCAGTTTGTGAGTGATGCCAGCAAGCAAGTCCTTCAGACTTATTCAGTTTGTGGGTGATGCCATCATGCAAGTCCTTCAGACTAATTCAGTTTGTAAGTGATGCCATCAAGCAAGTCCTTCAGATTTTTTCAGTTTGTGGGTGATGCCATTAATAAGCAAGTCCTTCAGACTTATTCAGTTTGTGGATGATGCCATCATGCAAGTCCTTCAGACTAATTCAGTTTGTAAGTGATGCCATCAAGCAAGTCCTTCAGATTTTTTCAGTTTGTGGGTGATGCCATTAATAAGCAAGTCATTCAGACTTATTCAGTTTGTGGGTGATGCCATCATGCAAGTCCTTCAGACTAATTCAGTTTGTAAGTGATGCCATCAAGCAAGTCCTTCAGATTTTTTCAGTTTGTGGGTGATGCCATTAATAAGCAAGTCCTTCAGACTAATTCAGTTTGTGAGTGATGCCGTCAAGCAAGTCTCTCAGACTAATTCAGTTTGTGAGTGATGCCATCAAGCAAGTCCTTCAGACTAATTCAGTTTGTGAGTGATGCCATCAAGCAAGTCCTTCAGACTAATTCAGTTTGTGAGTGATGCCATCAAGCAAGTCCTTCAGACTAATTCAGTTTGTGAGTGATGCCATCAAGCAAGTCCTTCAGACTAATTCAGTTTGTGAGTGATGCCGTCAAGCAAGTCTCTCAGACTAATTCAGTTTGTGGGTGATGCCATCAAGCAAGTCCTTCAGACTAATTCAGTTTGTGAGTGATGCCATCAAGCAAGTCCTTCAGACTAATTCAGTTTGCGAGTGATGCCGTCAAGCAAGTCTCTCAGACTAATTCAGTTTGTGGGTGAAGCCATCAAGCAAGTCCTTCAGATTTTTTCAGTTTGTGGGTGATGCCATTAATAAGCAAGTCCTTCAGACTTATTCAGTTTGTGGGTGATGCCATCATGCAAGTCCTTCAGACTAATTCAGTTTGTAAGTGATGCCATCAAGCAAGTCCTTCAGATTTTTTCAGTTTGTGGGTGATGCCATTAATAAGCAAGTCCTTCAGACTTATTCAGTTTGTGGGTGATGCCATCATGCAAGTCCTTCAGACTAATTCAGTTTGTAAGTGATGCCATCAAGCAAGTCTTTCAGACTAATTCAGTTTGTGGGTGATGCCATCAAGCAAGTCCTTCAGATTTTTTCAGTTTGTGGGTGATGCCATTAATAAGCAAGTCCTTCAGACTAATTCAGTTTGTGGGTGATGCCATCAAGCAAGTCCTTCAGACTTATTCAGTTTGTAAGTGATGCCATCAAGCAAGTCCTTCAGACTAATTCAGTTTGTGAGTGATGCTATCAAGCAAGTCCTTCAGACTAATTCAGCTTGTGTGTGATGCCATCAAGCAAGTCCTTCAAACTAATTCAGTTTGTGAGTGATGCCATCAAGCAAGTCATTCAGACTAATTCAGTTTGTGAGTGATGCCATCAAGCAAGTCCTTCAGACTAATTCAGTTTGTGAGTGATGCCATCAAGCAAGTCCTTCAGACTAATTCAGTTTGTGAGTGATGCCATCAAGCAAGTCCTTCAAACTAATTCAGTTTGTGAGTGATGCCATCAAGCAAGTCATTCAGACTAATTCAGTTTGTGAGTGATGCCATCATGCAAGTCCTTCAGACTAATTCAGTTTGTGAGTGATGCCATCAAGCAAGTCCTTCAGACTAATTCAGTTTGTGAGTGATGCCATCAAGCAAGTCCTTCAGACTAATTCAGTTTGTGAGTGATGCCGTGAAGCAAGTCCTTCAGACTAATTCAGTTTGTGAGTGATGCCATCAAGCAAGTCCTTCAGACTAATTCAGTTTGTGAGTGATGCCAGCAAGCAAGTCCTTCAGACTAATTCAGTTTGTGAGTGATGCCATCAAGCAAGTCCTTCAGACTAATTCAGTTTGTGAGTGATGCCATCAAGCAAGTCCTTCAAACTAATTCAGTTTGTGAGTGATGCCATCAAGCAAGTCATTCAGACTTATTCAGTTTGTGAGTGATGCCATCAAGCAAGTCCTTCAGACTAATTCAGTTTGTGAGTGATGCCATCAAGCAACTCCTTCAGACTAATTCAGTTTGTGAGTGATGCCATCAAGCAAGTCTTTCAGACTAATTCTGTTTGTGAGTTATAAGACCTAGCTTACCCATCAATAAACTCCTACAAAATCTTATCTAATTCTATAATAACTGATCAAATTTGCTATCAAAAATATATTTACTGTCTTGAGCAAGGACAAATAAAGACATATAGAATCTAACACCGGGGAGAGTACAAGATAGGGAAATCTCCGACATCTGAGGGTAAGATTTCAATCGTTATCTTTACGAGGCTTGCCAAATTGGAGAACGATTGTAATCTTACCCAAGGGTGTCAGAGATTTCCCTATCTTGTACTTTTTCCGGTGTTTGATTTTATTTCTCACTAAACACCTAATTGTTTTTGCTTACATTCCATCGAGCGTTTTCCCGCAATTTATTTTTCCATTGCTGAAGTAAATATTCGATTTATCCATATGCAACCGTATCTCGGCAGTATTTCAAATGTATTTCATCATAAAGTACAATGTATGTAATAAATATATTATAAATGTTACTACAACAGAGATAAATACCTGTAAAAAAATATTTGAATTTGGTCAAAGGGAGGTAATTTCTTTCTTTACCTTAGTTACTAACAAGCACTCTATTATTTACTCAAAATAAACAAACATTGACTGGAAGAGAGCCTGAAAAAAAAATCAAACACCGTGAAAAGTGCACGTTAGCTAGCAGAATATAATACATAAATGAATTTAAAAATACTTATGTAGTAGAATCGTGGTTAATTGTTTATTTTAAAAAGGAAAAGCATGGAGAATTGGGGGGCAGTTGACATAAACTGTACAGCATGCATTTGCCGGTAAAACGCACATGATTTTTTTGTCTTGCACTAGTGCAAGATAAGAAAATCTCACATCGCTAAAAATAGGAACTGGTCTATCTCAAAAGTGAGAAATACACATAGTTCATGCACTTTCTGCAATAAATAAACATAAATAAAAACAAAACAAAATAAATTATTGGGAAACTAAATAAGATAACTCATTAACATTAAACTTGGACATACATTTTCTCATACACAGAACGAATATACAATAAACAAGAAAATGCCAAACTTAATTGACAAAAAAAATCTTGTATAATATAAAAAAATTGTGCATTCATTATTATTTTTCACTATGAAACTAGTGCTTTATTAAGCTAAAAATAAGCAAATGACACTTGAATATATACCATCATGTGGGAAATTAGAGTGTATGACAAGTCTTAAAAACACTCATGAGAATTAAAAATTTCATGCAATTTTAAATAGGCAAAACAGAAATTTCTAAACATCAAAAACACATTATTTTCGACAAAAAGAAAACTGATGCATCAGGTTAACTCACAAACATGTACCACACATTAATAAATTCTTAGATACATTGTATCGATCTACAACAAGTTATGATCCTAGCAGGCACACAACGTGATTTCAACATTGAGTGAATAATTGTTGTTTAATACCAATTCAGTAATTGCTCAGCTATATCAACAAGTCAATTATCAATGAAATGATGATGAAGTCTGCTTTGTACTATAGATCAACTCGCTTAGTTGGAAAATGAGAGCACACTGATGGAACAGTCCGCGGATTTACATGTTGCCCCACTCAAACACATTATCCTGATTACGAGCCAACCAGTCTTTGCTCTTTCTCCTTAATGCTGCATGCTTAGCAGAGAAGCAACACATACCAATTTCATAGTCTTTGTTTTGACCATCGGGGCTCGAACCCATGATCTACCGCACTCGAGGCAAGCACGCTAACCATTACACCACTGATGCGGTTCATTTCAACATTTTTATATCCCAATGTTATTTCTAAAAATCTCAGGAGATTAATTTTTAATTCCTAATATAATGTGGTTTTATAATCTGAATGCGTTTTCTTTTTTAACTCAGTGTGTAAATTTATCAAAACATTGACTTAAAAACAGCTTTGATGAGAATGACTTGCCATAAAAGGGTTTTTAGGCTTCCATTATAATAAATTGTTGACATAGCTATGGAAGAGGTGCGTATTATACATACATGGTGTACTATACACAATGAATTATGGTAATGATAATAATGGATGAATGTCAAAATGAAACAAATAAATATTAGAAGTCAAAACCATCAGCATGAAAATAACATTAGTTCATGGATATACAAAGGTCACAAATTCATGTTATCATTCTGAAACTACAAGAGAAGAAGAAAATACAAGAAATTTTAATATAAATGTACAATAAGTGAAACTTGATCATTTTACACACAAAAAATATGTGCAAAGAATTAAATTTTTAGTCACTATAGATATGGTGATATTCTACAGTTTGTCTATTTCCCATCAATGAGTAGTACATGATTAACATGAAAATTTGTGCAATTTAATTTTATCAGTTGATACAGCTTTATAAATATTTTATTTTTTTTATTTTTAATTTTCCTTCAATATTTATAATGCTGGACAACTTGAATGTAATAAGTTGGATTTCATTGAAGAAAAATAGGCACAACCAGCACTGTACTCATTGTCAATAAATATAATTAAAAAAATATTATAATTTGTTGAAAAAAATAACATCTACTTTTTTGTAAATTAATGTAGATCTTCATAATTTTCTTTCTAATTGTGAAATTTTTGACAGAAGTCCTTTGATTTAATTAAGCAGAGCTTAAAACAGCCTTTTCTTGGAAAATTATTGCTTGTAAAACCAAACTACTCAAATAAATTTGATTCAACTATTACAAAAGAATCAAAATAACAATCTTGTTAACAGGTTATTTTACGACAAATGCAATATTTTTAGGTGGAGTATTTTGGACTGGGGTCACACTCTGGTAACTGTCCATGTACGATCCTATGGTCATGTAACGGAGAAATCCCTTGGGTTTCGCATAGCAATCTTCCTCGTCTAAGTCTATGTGGACTTGGTCACCTTCCATGATGTCAAAGCGACTCATCGGTAGCGTCTCACCTCGTAATTCTTCAAACACTTTATCCTCCACTTTATGACATGGACCACACGCCAAATGATACATCTTAAAATTCCTTAACCTGCAGAAAATAAATAAATTTTATATAGCGTTACATATTTTATTTGTGGTATGTTTAATATGTTAAAATATTGTGACTAACACAGACTGACAACATCACAATAGACTTTGTGCTCAAAAACGTAATAAATTTGACAATGGCATTTTCCAAATTTAACAAAAATTCAGATTTACCATGGGGTAGGTCTAAAATTTTCATAGATTTTACCACTCGCTCCACTGCTCTCCACTCCAAGGTAAAATTGTCTGATCTATTCATGGTAAAATGTCCAATACACCACATGCTGCCATAAATTATTTCTTTAAAAAAAAACTTATGGCAATCCCTCAAACAGAAACTTTTTTCTATATTATTCCTTCATCAGAATTTGACCTTTGCCATAGGTCATCTGGTATTTTGACCAATCCCCACCTTTTTGTGTAAAATGACCTACATGTACAACTTTCTTTTTCCCTGTCTTATAAGATTTAAACTTGGTAGCTGGTATCGCTTCAATTTACAATTTTCGTCAAAAGTTAGTTTGGTGAAATATTAAACGCAAACATTGTTCACCATCTTGTTTTTCACAAATTAGATTTACGTGCTCCAGTTATCCATTTTCTTTTAAACTTTACTCGAATGTCCGCAAGGAGGGACAGCTCCTTCCAGTGTAGCAGAAAACGTAATATAGCCTCGAATAATGGAGTATGGACCAATGTGAATATCAGTTTATATCTTGACATCAGTTTTATTGGTGGAGAAAACAGGATCGGAGCACCTATAGAAAATCACCAACCTTTAAAAAAATAATTGACAAGCAACATCACATAACTTGATAAGGTTGTACATGTATCGTAATCCCCTCTTACAAGGCGGCTCCCAACAAAGGCCATCCCACTATCAGGCCAGATTTCAGTTCTGCAGATATAGCAAAATACTAGTAAATTGTTCCCTCACTTACAGGCACTTCTAGCAAAATACTAGTAAATTGTTCCCTCACTTACAGGCACTTCTAGCAAAATACTAGTAAATTGTTCCCTCACTTACAGGCACTTCTAGCAAAATACTAGTAAATTGTTCCCTCACTTACAGGCACTTCTAGCAAAATACTAGTAAATTGTTCCCTCACTTACAGGCACTTCAATAAAAAGTGATGGGGTTAAACTAGTTTTATGGGCCCAAATATTTGTTTTTCGCATGTTTTTAGGGTTTCAATTGTAGCAGACCAATATATACTTACGAGGCGTACAGACAAAAATTTCTTGCAGCAAAGTGGCGTAATTTGCCAACAGGTTCTATAACTCTTACTCTGGATGTCACAGACTGGTCTTTGTAGACAAGAGTAAGGTTAATCCATTCCTGGAAACCTCTTGGACGACCAATGTTAATGTCAACGAGAGGCTTAGGTTTCCCTGAAATTCAAAAGGAAAATGTTGGAGACATATAGCTGAAATCAGCTAATTCAAAATAACTGTAAATAAATCTCCCCTGCTGTTAAAATAACTACATGTATGTATATATTCATCTGAGCCTGAATCACTTACAAAGTAATTCAGGTACTGTTAAAGTAAATTGTGTTTTAAATTAATTTGTAAATTTTGAGGCAAAAACTACAAAAATTGCAAATTGCCAACATGTTTTTTTCACCAGAACAAGTTTAATGTGGAATTTTTGTAGATGACTTTACATACATCAATTTGTACTATATAAACAAATCATTTGGACCTTTAGTTTTGGAGCAGAAGATTTTTTAATGTTGCAGCCAATCAAAAAAGACCTTTAGTTTTGGAGCAGAAGAATTTTAAAGTTGCAGCCAATCAGAATAGACCTTTAGTTTTGGAGCAGATATTAATAAAGTTGCAACCAATCAGAATAGACCTTTAGTTTTGGAGTAGAATATTCATAAAGTTTCAGCCAATCAGAAACAAAACTATCCTAGGAAGGTTTTAATTGCTAGACCAAGACTAGCAGAGGAACATCTGCAGGCCAGAGGACCTCATAAACATATTTTTTTGCAAAAAAAACATCAATCAGAAACATGTTGTGTGCACTACAATTGATATATATACATTTTTTATTTTATTGTACCAAGTTACAAATCATTTGGATTTTTTATTGTCACAGGAGAAGATTTTAAAATTTCCACCAATCAGAAACAAGAATTTCCCATGGTGACCATGTTTTTTGTCAAATCCATATGCAATGAAAAAATTTCTTCTGAGATGGTGTGATATTGGTCTTCCAAGTCATGTATTTTTTTCAAATAGTAAATACAAAATTTAGGCTCAAAACTGAAAATCCACAGAGATTTATTCCCCTTTGAGGGTTAGAGTCCCATTTTAATTATTGAAATGCATTACTGTTGATAAATCTATGGTGATGTTTTCATGTCACTTTTTTCCTTACCTTTAAGATTGGAAGTTGACAATCAAAATGCCTTATGAAGGAAAATATCATATTGGAGCCTTACACCTTCTAAATGAAATACCTACCATGTGTTTTCTCAAGCCTGTAATATTGGTCTGGTTTATGTTCTTTGTCCATGAAGAATCGTAAATAATGCCTTTCTGCTTTATCTCGTTCTGTGCATGTAACTTCACTGCCATTCAGGATATTTATATTTGGTAAACTGAAAAAAAAAAATATATATAGTTACCATGGTAAATACCAACCTAGCCTATTGTTTTGATATCAGATTTCAAAGCAGGCATCTTCTTTTAGTATGTAATAATTTCAAATGTTAAATCCTTTTTTTCTCAAAATAAGATATGAGAATCGCACAAAACTTCTTTCTGTAATCAAATCCTGAAATTTCCTACCATGTATACATATCAGAGTCACTGTTTAGTAGTTTTTGACTACAGTATATAACATATTTGTTATGCAAACACATTATTTTGTTGATAACAAGGATTAATAATTCAACTGGGAAACACAGAGATGGGTTCTACAACATTGTTCTATTCACTACTTGAAAAATCATTCTTATATCAAGAGTTGCTCCCTCTTGCAGCAGGAATTCCACCTGTTACACACTGTCTTGCTGTTCAAAACAAACATTAACTAGGAAGACCTGTTTTAGATACCTAAAACTTATGTCTTCCCTTAATATGGCCATCTGTACAACAATAAGTTACACATTATGAGTTGAATGATACTATTTAAAAAACAATTATTTGACCTTGAGGTCAAAGGTGAAGGTCCCACTAAGGTCATTATAGTACGCAACACACCACCTTATGGTCATACACCCATATACCAAATATCACTGACCTATCTCAAAAAACAAAAATGTTATGGCTCGGACAAGAAACTATTTAAAAAACAATTATTTGACCTTGAGGTCAAAGGTCAAGGTCCCACGAAGGTCGTTACGGTACGCGACCCACCACCTTATGGTCATGCACCTACATACCAAATATAATTGACCTATCTGGAAAGACAAAAAAGTTATGGTCCGTACAAGCTTCGCTGAGAAGAAGCCGAAGCAGAAGAAGCGGAAGAAAAAATCAGACTAAAATAATATGTCTCCCTTCGTTCGAAGGGGAGACATAATTAGAGACTTTCCCATGCATATGAGATTTCCTCAAGTTACACAAGATTGGAACAACTATGATATTTTATATCTGTGTAAGGAGGTTCTTCGTATAAATCCTTTGATAATCTAGGACACAGGGGGGTGAATGTACGTCATAATTGGATACAGGGATTAAGATTAGCAGTCCCCCAGTCGCATATGCGAGTAGCATTTGTGTTGGGCGACGTATAATAAGTATAATCGTCGCCCAGTTGGCGATTGCACAATTTAAATGAGTTAGGTGCAGATCGAAGTTCCGCTGGTCGTAAATCAACATCTTGGAATTCCCCTTTTTGTCAAAATAGGTTTATCGTATGATTCTGTATTTTGTGTGAATATTAAATGAATAAAACCGAGACCTCCAGAGTAAGTCTGATAGAACAACCAATATTGGCTGTTCCCGTTATGTTGCGCTCCGAGATGTTTTGGGTAAAATAGAAGGAACAGCCGCTGTTCTCATTATTGACGTTTAACATACTTTCGTGTTATTTTCACAGTAGTCGTTTATGAAAAAGTTCTCAACAGAAATTTTAATAAAAATTGTCTTTTATTAACATATCGTTTCCATTTTCATTGATATTTTTATGTTATTATTGCTTTTTTCTTTGTTTTAATTGCCAAATCCGTAATATTAGTCTAGTCAATTCCGTAACGTAACGGTATCTATCGTTTAACACATTTCGTCAATTTCCTGTCACAAAAAAAGAATGTGGCGATTCATAAAGGGCACAAGGCCTGGTGATGTCTATTTCAACATCCTTTGCATTTTTTGTCTGAAATTTTCCCTTCAACAAATGACAATACATATATATTACCAGATAAAAATAGCTTGCAATCGACCTGGTGTTATTGTAGTGTCTAAACATTATTCATTTAAGCAAAAAAAATACTGTTACTCATCTACATTAACCATGTTAAGCTTACATGACTTATTCGATAAAATCAAAACCAAATTTCAGGAATTGGAGTGCGAGTGGACAGGTCAGATGGAGGAATACACCAAAAAAAAATATTCTCCCCTCAAAAAAGTTTTTTTTCCAATTGACTAAAATCACTTTCAGTTCACTCAGATTGCAGGATTGAGGGTCTAATTTTTCAAACCCCCCTAGCATGTTCGGACCGCTTCGTGATCCTCAACCTGTGATGGTGATTTTTTCATAAAAAGATGGGCTAATAACTTTTTGTCTGGGCTACTACTTCTTTTCCCTGGTAGCCCAGTTGGTTACTAGTCAGTACAAATTAATCTTAATCCCTGGGAAGCCATTTTGTGCCACTTGAAAGTAAGTTTTTAATAATAGCATTAGTTATTGTAAGGATAACATTAAACATGATAGTGCATCAAATACCCCTTAATGTCCGCTAAACAACGGTGTGTCCATCGTTCAAAAACTTGTTGTCAAACACTTCAACAACGTTTTCGCAACAGGTGGAAATAACATTGTCGAAGTGTTTGAGAATTTGACATCAAGTTTTTTAGCCGAAATTTAGGGATATTTGATGCACTACCACATTTAATGTTATCCTTACAATAACTAATGCTATAAGTAAAAATTTACCTTCAAGTGACACAAAATGGCTTCCAATTATGACGTACATTCACCTCCCTGGGACAGAGTTTTTTTTTAAACTTCATGATCATGTTACTTTCTGTGATAATTCCTCTGCAAAGGGAGGTTACTATGATATTTGAGAATAAAAGAAAGATCTGAAAACAGTAATTGGATTTCCCAAACAGATACATAAATACCTCCATTCAAAATATTAGGTTAGGGAGCTCAAGACAATAAAATAACATGGCAGTACAAAATAATCAATTTTGCTATCTCCCAAGTAAATCGTCACAAAGAGAGGTAAGTACCTATTCTCATTTATACTATACATGGGTTATGTGTTCTGCGTAATATGGGTGTTAAATGCCACTTTCAGCAATATCCAACAACTATACCGTGGCAATGCAAGCTGTTTTATTGGTTGAACAAACCACATTATCAGGAGAATACTACAGCAAGTCACTAACATACTTTATGACATAACGGTATAGGAAAGAAGTCTTTTCACAGCTTAATATCTACCTAGCAATCTGTAATTTTCTCCTGTCATCGTTGCTTATTTCTGTTGTTAAGTCTATATCCTAAAAATGTATCACATAATACATGTATTTTAAAAAATAAAAAAATGATAGTATTTTTTAATATCAAAATGAAGAAATTAAATACAATTTTGACCTTCATAAGAGATTTTAAAACTAATATAGTCAAAGCTGCATATAAAGGTCACTGAGGTGAACCTGAAAATGTGGTTTCTATGAGCAGTTGCCCTTTATATACAGTTTAAATTATATGCACTATTCATTAATGAGAAAAATGAGCCTGTCCTTAATAGACAGTGATTTGTTATATAGAAACTGTGCTTTTTAAGGCAGGATTGACTGTATTTGAGTAAGTTATGAAGAAATTCTAAAATTATATGATTACACTATATTATGTATATTAATATTGTAGTGTCATTTATTTTCTTTCGTGTCAATTTTGCTGGTTTGGTAGAAACTAAGATGTTGTTCATTGACATTTGAATTCATGATTTTGATACGGTACTGGAAAATGACGTCTCTTACTGTATAGTACATTGTATATGCCTACACCCTTACGTTGTGCTTTAAATTTGTCGTGGTTTTATTTAACCAATGAAAACCACACAAATTGGAATTCAACAAATAAAAAAGAATTTATATCCAGTATATACATCTTATTTTTTTTCTTTTTCGAGAAAGTCGCCGTCAAAATCCATAACTGAATTAAATTTTTTTTTAAATTAATTAATAATTTAATGGTTATTGTATCATACTAAAATTACAAAAATTTACAGGCAGTCTGGATGCATTGTACATACGTATTTGAATATAATTTAACTTAAGCTTACCATGACTCTAACAGACTTCAAGGAGGGGAATCTACTTAATGCTTCTATGTGTTTCCAGTCTTTGAGTTTTGTTTGACTGAGACACAAACTGGACAGATTAGAGAATGGTTTTGTTTGTAAAATATCTCTTTTAAATTTCCCACACTTCGAACAAACAATACCATTATCATCAGAAACTTCATCAATAGACATTTCAAAAATATCACATTCAGAGTTGTCTCCCATCTCTTCAGTTTCATCATTTTCAACATCATGTGATGTATCACATGACTCTTCCGGAACATATAGCGTATCTTCAAAACTTCCAAGCACCATTTCCTTTACTTCAACACTTTTGAAAGTATCTTGCACCAAATTGTTTACAATATTTTGAATTTCATTTTGGGCATCTTCATTACCATTCAAGTCTGTGTTGCCATGGCTACAAACACAGATATCTGTGACATCATCATCTTTATTATGTTCATATGCCACTTCAATGAGAGGATTTTCTGATAAGATTAACGACTCTAAATTGGGTAAATGTCGTAACTTCCAGATTTCATCCCAACTAAAAATAAAAAAGGTGTAAACATTCTATAAGTGCAGAAAGTCCACTTTAATTTTAACATTTCTCATCAATGTTGAAGTACATAACATATATAACTCTAGAATTACGAGTAAAATGACTACATTCCATTTGTTTTAAGTGTTAGCTATATACATGCATAGTTATATCTTTTATTTACATTTTTTCTTTAGTCATACAAATAACATCTAAAAACATCCTGTTTGGGGTCATGTCAGGGTTAATATTTACAACCAACCAATCAGTGATGAACCTACTTTTCTAAACTGAGTATACCCTAAGAGATGATGATTAGTCAATTAGACTTAACTGTCTTTCACTAAAGTTGTGAGTTTGAACTCCGTTCATGGCGAGGTGTACTCGATACAACATTATGTGATAAAGTTGATCAGTGACTTGTGACAAGTCGGTGGTTTTCTCCGGGTACTCCAGTTTCCTCCATCAATAAAACTGACCGCCACGATATAACTGTAATATTGTTGAAAGTGGCATTAAACACCATAAACCAACCACCCAACCACATCCCTCTCCGCTATCATTGACAAACATCATATTTACATACCTCTGTATTTTGTTACTGTTAAGTCTAAGACAGTTAAGGTTAGGTAAATGCTGAGTTATATCTGTATTGTTACACGTCACCTTGTCATAATCTGAAAAAATATTTAATACCATATAACATGTATTAATGTTATATACATATGTATCTGGGTTTTTTTTCATTGTACCTGAATATTTACGGTGTCAAATTTTTTCAGTATTCACTTTATTATAATATTCCAGTAGAAATGAATATCATGAGAATTGTAATATTATATTATTCTATATTAGTAAATTCTATTATAATAAATTTCAACTAAGTCATTTTTTGAATTAAAAAAACCTATTCAATGCCCGAGATTTAATATTCACTGGCAATAAATGTCACATGTTACTTTTTTTTACGCCACCGATGAAACTGACCACCAAGATATGACTGAAATATTGTTGAAAGTGGCAGTAAACACCATCAACCTAAAAATGAACCTCAATATTCATGTTTTATGTGTATATTACCATTTTCACAAAGATGTAGTTCTTTCAGAGATGGAATATGTTTTGACAGTTTCAGAATGTCAGACCACGGTACCTTTGTCCCATTCAGGACTAAGTTCTCTATGCCTGGTAGTGATGTGTCCCATTTTTCAAGTACAGACTGAAAAATAATTCACAATATACAGGTATATACTATCATACATGTTATGAATGATTAAGAAAAAATATTTTGCAATGTTAAATACCTGCCACATTTTTGTGCCTGTCCCAAACCAGAACCTGGATTTCCAACGCTAAATGTTGTATTTTTGTGTTCAGTGATTTATGATGAGACGTGCATGATTGCTATATATATTGTGACATATCTACCTGTTGACTGTTGTTTCTGTTAGCACAACAATCTAGCTTATCAAGAAAACACCTTATCTGTGTTCATGATAAGAAAGTTTGATTGTACATGTATACAACTTCACAGACACAACAAAGACTAGGATATCCACCAACATATATATAAAATAAAATGACGGTCCGATAGTCCGAAGGTCCGATAGTCCGAAGGTTTGAATGTCCGAAACCCAAATAGATTTTTTTTTTTATTCCAACAGGAGCTCGATAAATGGTTTACACACGATTTTAAAGCATTTTCAGTGAATCGTCTTTGAATATCAAATATAAAAATATTCCCTTTGTTAGAAATTGGATATCTAACTTCACGGTACTATAGTTTTTACAGTAGATTAAAAAAACAGCTTAGCTACAATAGCAAATTTTTGGATCAAGGTGGTGACAGTTACAAATGTAACTCTGTTTTCATTATAATGGATCGTCAGGCGTATCTGTTTTACTTCAACAGTGCATTGCTTTGGACGATTTTTCGGAAGGTCATTCGGACTATTGGACCTTCGGACTATTGAACCTTCGGACTATTGGGCATTTGGAATATCGGGCCTTCGGACTAATGGGCATTCGGACTATCGGACTATCGGGATGACACCTAAAAATCAAATAGCTGTTCCTTTAGATTTTCCGACATATTTTATATATTTATTGGAAATAAAATATCTGATCTAATTATCTTATTGGTGTGATTTTTATGGGGGCAAAGAAGTTGATTGTGTCAGATTCTGGATATTTCTTAAATCATGCATGATACTGACATTTTCTTTCAGCATATTTTTTTTAGTTTGGATATACCTGTATGTTCCCTTGTTCCCGTAAAATCATTGGTCCCTTATAAACTCCCATTAAAATCAAATGACTGCTCTTTCTTACAACTTACACTCTTGCTTTCTAATGGATTTCTGGCCACATTAACATATTTAAGACATGGTAGCTGGGATAAGATGTTCAACACTTCACTCCAGTTACTCAGGTAATTATCTGATATGTCAAGGTCAACCACATTTGGACACAATGACCTTAGACCATCGTGTGGCAATCCTGCTTTACACATCCCAGTATCATTCAAAATCTGAAGAAAAATCATTTAAACATCTTAATATTATAAATAATATACAGTGTTTGTTTGATGGTGCTTGACGCAAGTCACTTACAAACTTTAGTCCCAAATAGGTTCAGTTTAGATAAAACTTTATGGGCAGTCGTGGCCGTTATCGTATTGTAAATCCAACTACCTATACAATCAGTGCCTATCTCCACTGATATTGTGAGTTCAAATCTCAATTAGGGCGAGGTGTACAACTTTACTGATGTTGTGAGTTCAAATCTCAATTAGGGCGAGGTGTACAACATTATGTGATAAAGTTGTACACCTCGCCCTAATTGAGATTTGAACTCACAACATCAGTGGTAATAGGCACTGATTGTATAGGTCGTTGGATTTACAATACGATAACTTAACGGCCACGACTGCCCATAAAGTTTTATCTAAACTGAACCTATTTGGGACTAAACTTTGCATTAGGAATATACACTTGTGTTGGGTTTATACACACATATTAAATTACCTGTAACTATGATTTCCTACATTGGGACTTTATTCAAAGTTTGGTTTATACAGAATTCTGTTTGAACCAGCATCCAGGATTCAGTTTAGACAGGTTTTATTCACTGTATTCCTGTGTTTTTGTATACCATATATATCCCAATATTAAGCAATTTTAAGGTATACATGTAACTTCATTTTGAGCATTTACCAGAACATATTTTTGCATCTTATATATATTTTTATTTTGACATTCAAATTAAACCTTATTGCATGGAAGTAAACATTCGCCTAATGATTTTACCTTGACAAATTAGTCTATTTGAGTTATCTGTGTTAAATGAAACCATGAATCAAAGCTATGATGAACGACTTGTCAAAATTCGCTATACGACTAAAACACAATCAGGTGTACCTACCTGTATTTAAACATTAACATGTTATGGAGCTGGTATTCATAAATATTAAGAGGAAACAAGTTGTAATATACATATTGGGGTAGCTGATAATGTTCTCTTTCTAATGGTATATACAATGTATACCATGGGGTTTGTGCTTTCATGAAAGCGCATAAAGCATTTCAAAGCTGAGAAATTGTTACATTTCCTGGGTTATGTTGTGTCATTTTTATTTTGCTATATGTTCTCAGCTTTGTAAAATAGAAATGCTAATGTATTATACAAATATGTCTTTTGTGACTTTATAAAGTGAGAATTTAGTAATCTACTGGTCTTTGCAGAATAAAAATTGAAGAACAAGTAGTGATTTAATGGTAAAAATTGCAAAAGTGGCATTTGTTATGGTTTTTAAAATTTCTAGAGGTATTCACATAATGGCAAGGTATGATAAAATAGTGATAAAGTAAGACATATCTGAAACTATTTTATATATGGTTCTACATTAATTAATTTTTACAATAAAATTCAATCCACAGACCATAACCTTAAAAAAAGGAAATTTTAAAGATGCATGTTTTTTACGTAGTGTCCGCAGACCATAGTTTTTAGATCACCTGACTACATCATATTGCACTTCAATTTAATATTTTGTTATTTTCTATATCAGACCAAGGTATAAATTGTAGAAAGCAACAACGTTTTTGATAGATGTGACAAGGCTTTCCTCAGAGTTGATGGAAACTTTAAATTTGTCTGTAAACACAGGTAGTGTCCGTAGATCAATATTTTTAAGTTCATATTTTAAGCTTTAGAACTCAAATATTGTATCTTACAATCACTAAATGATGCTTCCATCTTTAAATTAGCGTTATTAATTGATTAGTCATCTTATTTTGTACAAAATAAAACAAATGTGGGTAATTTGCTACATACTCATTCTGTTGTGTAAAACATGAGTAAAAAAAAGTTATAGAATTTCTTGCAGTAGACAAATGAATGATTAATGCTTAGTATACATGATTGTTACCATAAATCTTCATTAAAAATCTATCTTGCTATATTATGATAATAAACAATGAAATTCAATAAATTCATGTATGGTCTACGGACACTACACAAACCACGTTGTATATGATAATGAACCATTAACCTTTTCCACAACATTAAACTGAGTGAAATAGAGACAGAAGAAGAAAACACAAAAAGGGGCCAATATTGTAGCCAAAATCAAACGATATAGCTATAGAGACAAAATGAAAACCAGATACAGAAAAATATGAGCAAATAAAGAAGAAAGGAAACAAAACGAATGTGAAAATTAAAGAAAAAAAGAATGACATAGCAATGCTGAAGGAAATGAGGAGACAAAATAGAGAACAACAAAGAAGATACAGAGCAAAACAAAAATAAAAAAAACAACAAAAAAAAAACAACAAAACATAGAAAACCAGTGCATCCTATAAAAGAAATGAATGAAAAAATCAAAGTAATTCAAAAAGAAAATGAGAAAAGAAAAGCTGTAATTAGAACACCGAGATGAAAACTGAGAATTAAACTGCAAAAGGACAATACTGACAAACAACCAACAGTACCAGAGGAAAGCACCTACAATAGTAGGTACAAATATGACAGAGAAATGAAAGAACAACAAAGTGTACTACAATTGGCCTGTAAGCCGAACAAATCATGGGAGTGTGAAGATGAAACCAAACATTGATGAACACATAAGTTCAAATAGACTTTAAAATACTACTTTGAAAAGTGACTAGCTTTGGAAAACTGTTGAGATGTTCTTTTAGTCTTTAAGAATTTGTTTGTTTGTTCAAGTTAAAAATTTTGGCATATGATATTGTTCCTTTTATATTTAGGAAAATATATGCAATGTCTGCAGACCATATGAGTATAATTTAGTTCTAATAATAAAACCCTAAATGCTCGCTTACTCGCAAGGGTTATAACGGGATGCCATTACACGTAATGGAGCCGCCGCCAAGATTTTCTGCGCTTGCTTACAGAGCTTCTGACGCCTGCATTTATCAATAATAAGACATAACCTTTCCTTTTGTCCATTATTATAACAAGTTTTTATCACCTACCAGTATTTTAGAATGTAATTCCCACAAAATAAAAATCTTCTCTGAACATTTTGAATTTCGTCATTTCCGGCCTCACTATTTGGATGTCGATACCATATTTGGCAATTGAGGCGTGAATGTTTACATCAGCGTGTAGTAAGAAATACCATATTTAGAAAAGCTCCGCCTTCCGTAGTTTCCGGTTATGGAAAACGATCGATAAATTTGAACAAGGTTGTTGCTACCTTTGAAAAGCATATATTTCTCAGCCAAACCGATTTAACAAGGACTGGGATCATCAGTAATAGTTATAATGAAATGTTTGAAGCGTAAATAGTGAGTTTTTATGTTTCAACTGCAACTTTTTTTTTTGCTCCATTGTGACGAATGGGACCGCATTGTGGCTCTGCCGAGACACAAGTTTGTCACAGGAGCTACATTACTGCAGCTAGTATAATTGTATAATTGATCATGTAAGGGGTTAATTCTTTTAAGAGTGTGTTGAACTAAGAAGTATAAATTCAATAAAAGATAAAGAAGGAGGTATCAAACATCTTTCATCTCAAATTTTGCAAATACACATGTAACTATAAAATAGAGTGATTTAATATGAAACATCCAGATATACAATGTACATGTAGTGGAATTTTGTATTCCTTAAAGGCTTTTCTTTATTTGGTGGTTAATATGATTTTAGATGCTAAAAAGGTTAAATACAATTTGTTTATACATGTCCTTTTGTATTGATGTCAATGTTCAGTTTCAATTTCAACTCAACACATTTGGTAGTGTCCGTAGACCTCCTCTTTAAGTCTGTTTACATAATTCTTAAATAATGTCAAGTTTATTAAATAGAATTCTATTAATTAATGCATAAATTCTAAATTTTGAAAAAGGTAACTTTAAAATTTGAATGTAGACAGAAATTGTAAAAATGGCATTTTTCATGAGTAAAAGTGTATCACTCTAGCATATTTGATGACATTTCTAAAAACTGCATTAGGTTGAAACCTTTGATGCAATTTTATGGATAGTAGCTATACATCTGACTGAGAGGTGTTTTAAGTTACATAGTATTATATATTTTGTTGTGAACGAATGATATAAAGTTTTGTAGTGTCCGTAGACCATTTCCCTTGTTGTAATGAAAGTCAATTTGAAAAATGATGACTGGATAGAATACAAAATCCTGTTGGGGTAACATACCCCATACATCACAGTATCATTTCAAATAAAAATAAAGTCAGGCAAACAGTTTTCATTTTTTGCAAAATGTGACACACAAAATCCCCGGCCACCTGATTGTGTTTTAGCCGTATAGCAAGGTTCAAATGTAACTTGGAGGGGGCCTGCATGTCAGAGTCAGGTAAAGGTCATTAACCTTTGACCACAAGTCTAACACTTCTGACATATTTATACAATATAAACCACCAAAAGTATTAAGGTTCATTGCATTTGACACACATACATGTACCCATGCATGGCCGAGGGTTTTCACTGATCAGTACATTTCATAACTGTTTGGGCTCTCTACTTCTAAAATTTTTGGGGTTTGGGTTAATTATGTTGTTTAACACCACTTCTAATAATATTCAGTTATATCGCGGCGGTCAGTTTTGTGGTGGAGGAAACTGGAGTACCGGGAGAAAACCAACGACCTGCCTTTAAAATGTTTGGAAGTCACGATATAGCTGTAAAATTAGCATATTTTTACCTTAAACTTTGTGAAAAAAAAGTCAAAGGATCAAGCTCTTTAAAAAATGATTTCCCTGAATTAACTCCAGAATTAATCATACATTGATCAAAAATACAGAAATATTTATACATGTACAAAATGTATATAACCTGCATGCATATTATATTTTGCAACAAATCTACAATGTATTATTTAGAATTATAAATTAACATAGAATAATGTCATCTTATAGTAGCCCAGAAGCATAACATTATGGTTAATATTAGGAGCTAATGCCATATAAATCATCAATTGGTAGTGTTGGGTCATTTTTGAAACCTTCTAGAAGAGTTGTCTCCCTTTGTGAAAAATTCAAAATATTTGCCACTTTTCCTGATTAATTTGATAGAAAGCACAGAGATCATATTTTTTTAGAATTCCAATTTATATGTAATTAAAAATATTCTTAACTAACTACATATTGTGTATCATCTTATAAATAATTGATTTTTGTTCTAAGAATTTTACAAATTTATGTTAACCAACATGCAGCCAATTCGACTTTCCCTCTGTATGTTTGTTATTTCCATGTCAAAAGAGCAAATTTCAATGATTTTAATACATGTACACTAATTCTCACATAAAATGTTTGGTTGTTACATTTATTTTGTATGTTTTGAATGGTCATACAATGTATGACTCAAACGTTTTCTTGACGAAAAATGAAAAAAAAAATTAATTAGCTAATATAAATAACCTAGCCCTACAATGTACAGTATACCTAGTGGGGTACACTTAGGGGAGCATTAATGTATCGATTGAATTACCATCTTTGACATTGGTATACCTGTGTTTTAAGTAAAAGGTACATTTTTGTACATGTATATACATGTACATGTATACAAGAAGGATTAGGGAAAAGTCCAACAGATAAACAGGTGTATGTACAGTTTTATCTTTTTAATCCATGTTTCCTTATCTTAATTTAGCATCCTATCATTTTTTATCAGGGACAGAGTACATTAAATAAGTAATATTATGTTTAAATCCTCCAGATCAAGCTAATTTTAAATAGAAAAGTAAAATCAAATTCTAATAAAAACTAGAAAAGAAGTATGCCCCTGCACTTGATAATTATGAACAAAGTTGTTTTAGGAGTGATTTAAAAAAAAAATGAAGTGTGTCTTCAGACACAAATGATGTCCCCCTCCTGACCATACGAAATTATAAACAAGTCAAAAACTGTAGTAGGAGCCATACAAACCATGTTTCCATTATGTAGCTAGTAAGAAGGAAATGAAGTCCAACTACCTAACCTGTCATTTTGTGAATATTTGACAAAATCTCCCCCCCCCCCTGACTTTTTGTCGCGGGGGCATAAAAAAATGACTAAGTCCAACTACCTGTCATTATCAAATATTTGATGAAAATCAAAATCCTGTGGACATGCACACCTCCATTATGTGTATAAACATCATACAAAATATTAAAGCTGTAGCTCCAAAACTGTAGGAGGAGATAGTTGGACAAACTATGTATCTATATCCGGACGGACGAACAAAATGACTAAGTCCAACTACCTGTCATTTTGAGAATATTTGATGATAATCAAACTCTTGTGGACATGCACACCTCCAATATGTGTATAAACATCCTGCAAAATATTAAAGCTATAGCTCTTAAACTGTAGGAGGAGATAGCCGAACAAACCATGTATCTATATCCGGACGGACAAACGGACCGGGGTAAATTAATATGCTCCCTCGACTCTTCGTCGCGAGGGCATAAGAAAGTGTTTAGACCCAAAATAGTGATTTTCATGCAAGAAAAATGTTCTTTTTTTTAAATGCTTTTTTCAATGACAGTATAAATTAATATTGTCTACTTTGCTCAAATTAACATAACATTACCATGGTTATAGAAACATTTTTTTAATTTGAGGAAGTTGTAACAGGTAAGCCCTTTTAAGATTTTTTAATGTGCATCCGGGGTCTGGCATCTATATTCAATGTGTTTCATACCCAAACACAAATTTATATAATTACTACACACAAGGATACAATTTCATTTCCCTTTTGTCATTAATTGTGAAATTGAATTTTATTTTATGACATGCAGTCTCGTTATGTTCATGTGCTAATTACCAAAAAAATAATACAGTTTTCCATGATGACAAAAACAAAACCAACAAGGGCAACGCAAAGCATGGCGTATCCCCTCGCCTAAAAATTAGATCGTGACCTTGACCTTGAAAATCAATACGGTTCCAGATTCTCTTAAGGTCTAAGTATGTACATGTACCAAGTTTGGTCAAAATCCATTGAAGGATGTTGATTCTAGAGTGTTCACAAGGATGTTATGCAGTAAAAATTTGACCCTGTGACATTGACCTTTGACCTATGACCTTGAAAATCAATAGGTTCCAGACTCTCCTAAGGACTAAGTATATACCATGTTTGGTCAAAATCCATTGAAGGATCTTGTTTCTAGAGTGTTCACAAGGATGTTGTGCTGTAAAAATTTGACCCAGTGACCTTTGACCTTGAAAATCAATAGGGTTCCAGACTTTCCGAAGGACTAAGTATGCACCAAGTTTGGTCAAAATCCATTGAAGGATGTTGATTCTAGAGTGTTCACAAAGATGTTACACGGCAACAAATTTACCCAGTGACCTTGACCTTTGACCTATGACCTTGAAAATCAATAGGGTTCCAGAATCTCCTAAAGACTAAGTGTGTACCAAGTTTAGTCAAAATCTATTGAAAGATGTTGATTCTAGAGTGTTCACAAGGATGTTATGGGGTAACAATTTGACCCGGTGACATTGACCTTTGACCTTGAAAATCAATAGTGTTCCAGATTCTCTTAAGGACTAAATATGTACCAAGTTTGGTCAAAATCCATTGAAGGATGTTGATCCTAGAGTGTTCACAAGGATGTTACGGAAGGACGGACGGTAGCATTACTATATCCCTTTGCAACTTCGTTGGCGAGGGGATAAAAATACAAAAAAAGGGCAACTTCAAGTTATACTGTACAAGAGGGGATTGAGCCTAGTGGACAATGAGGACCGGTACTTATACATTTTGTACCTGCAAGTACATTTCCATGTGAGTTAAAAAATGTCACGTCTACCTGTAATCATTATCTCTTTGAGAATTGACTTCCGAAGAAATTTTCTGCTCTGTATCTCCAGAGATAATCTCGTTGACATAAGACTTCCAAAGAAATATTCTAGCTGGAGATACAGATTAAAAAATTTCTTCAGAAGTCTAATCTCAATGAGATTATTCTACCTGTATAAGAAATTTATGACTAATTAACTTCTTTAAAATCAACACTCTAGAAAAATCTAATAATATGAATTATGATACACAATAAATAAGGACAAGGTGAGAACTACATGACTCAATCATTGAAAACTATTTATATATATAGACCTAATACTTAAATTGAAACGAGAGAATTAAAAAAGATGACACATGGTATCCTGGCAAAATGCCATGATATCAGCTGTTTATAGGATATGGCCTTTTTTAGCAATGATATATACTTTTTCTGAATAAATAAAACATTATGAAATATTATTTTACACATGATTAGATGTAACATTATATTATGCACCACAATTTAGAATTTAACCATTTTAGTAATATTATATAAAATAGACCTACATTTCTGTACTTTTTCTAAGTAAATAAAATATTATGAAATATCATTTAGACCTGAAACATAAATAAATATATTATATAACATTATGTTGTTATCAGTCTATTACCCACCACATTTCTTAAGTAAGCCAGTTCAGCGTCTGAACCGTTAGTCTTAGGTTTCCCATGGAAGGCTATTTCAATCGTAAATCCAGACATGGACATATTTTCCGAGTTCTGATCTACACAATATTTCTGCTTCAATGCCTCTGTAAACGACATCTTTCTCTTTCTTCTCTGTCTGCGTCTATCTTGCTCCATGTTCATTTTTTCTCGAACTTCCAGTGTCGAAGGCAGGTTGTCAAAACTATTTAATACTGTGTGCGTATTTTTAACTATGATTCCAAGAGGTCAAATGCCACGATAGATGTTCTTGTTTTGTTTTTGTTTTCACTTGCATGGTGTTCGACATACAATAATATTTTGTCAGTAATTTTTATTTTTATTGAAATGATTGAAAATATACAGTATTCTTTATTATCGAGTATAAAAATACATTTTCTATGCAAAATTATATCGGTAAGTTCATAAATATTTTGTATATACTTAAATAACCATGTTGTGCATCATTTCCATATTATAACCAATCAAAATAGTATATATTATTTCTACGTATATAATAGATTAACATAAAAAAAAATGTGTGTTATGAGCCCCGTACATTATTTTCTCGAAATCCAATGCTCACTGTTTTAAATTTGGACACTATTTGTGTAATACTTCTTTAAGGAGGCATTACCGTTCACTTTCCTGGTTTGGTACAGGCACTTCAATAAAAAGGGACGGGGGCTATACCAGTCATATGCAAAAAGGAAAATAATTCACGTAAAACGTATATTTGGAGGTGAAGCCAAGCAAAATCCTCGGGATTCTACATAGACTCCAATGTATATTAATTTATTCGCTATTTTCCAACAGAAGTTAAATAGTTTAATTAAAATCACCTTTGGTCCTTATAGACACTAAATCAGATATCTAGTTTGATTTTCGTCAATTTATATCAGACAGGTTTATTTTAAATAAAGAAAATAAAATTCAAATTTTCCATTGAAATTTAGGTAAAATCTAGAGGATTCCTGCTGACCTCACCCCAATGAATAATTAAATACCCGGATGTTCGGATATGAGAATTCTAGTTTATGCCCTTGGCGGCACTGAGTTCGGAAAATATTATTAAGTATGAAAATATACTATCTTATTCATATATTTTTAAAGTTATAGAAAAATAATTCTTATATAATTTACATAATTAGAAATCCTATACTCTGATTGGGTATAAGCGCACTCGTCGCAACTTCGGCTCATGCCACTGTAATGCTTGTAGATAGCTTTAAAGCATAATTTTATTTATTTATTTGTTTTGCTTATCTGTGATGCTTTTGAAATCTGTGCTTTGTCTTTAATTATAGTTACTTTTTAGGCTGCTTATTTTAATTTATTTACTTAGTGCTTGAAATTTTAAATTAATTAGTTTAAATTATTTTTTAATATAGATGTTTTAATTTTTGCTAGTATTTTTATGTACCTTGTATGTATGCATGTATGTTGTTTTTGTTATATGTATAGTCGATTTGAAAAGCTCTGTAGAGCTTGTGTTTTTTATGTATGTTGTGATATGTATCGACTCTAAATAAAACTTTATTTATTTATTTATTTATTTATTTATTTATTCCGTACCTTCATCATACCTCGTCCGTATTACGATAGCTCCCATTGGAACTACTTTCGGAAATCTTCAATGAAGGAGGTATTAAAATAATTTCACTTTCGAATATTCGTCCAATAATAATATATTTTCATTCGTCGCAATGTCGGCTGATTCCGTACCTTCATCAAAGACCAATATTTTTCAAAGCAAACTCATCTATTGTCGCCATTTTAGAACTTATTCGCGGTGCGTAATGTTTGATTGAAGTGATACGGTCTTCCGGCGAAGAAATGTGACGCGTAGACGCATATCAAATACAGTATTACAGCCGATGTATTGAGGGAGAGAAGCGGACTCACCCGAGGTTTGCCGATTGGGTATAAGCGCTTATTGAAGCGGGGTTTTGTCAGTTTATTTTTCGATAGACGATGCATGTTCACCGGACTACTTTTTTCGTAATGTAAACAAAATGGCGGCTTGAATTCCCGATAATAAAAAAAGATAAAAGAAACAATGTTTATTGTTAATAATGGACAATTATTGTTAGATATGAAATAAAAAAATAAATGCCAATGAAAAAAAAAGCTTGTATTGTTGACATAAAAAAAAATTCCGAAAAAAATACTTAAGACAACCATCTATCGACTTTTTTGTAATATATCGTCATCCTGTGACGTTGTTTACAAGGGACGCTGATTGACACAAGCTGGTTACTGATTTATTTTACGATTTTGTGGGCATTTTACTTGTTTGAGTAGCTAAATGCAAAATGTCATCAAATTGGAAAATATCAGTAACTTAATTACATCACCGTCTAGTTTAAAGTAGGAAAACAAGGTTACATTGTGTAGTTCATTTTGTTATTCATGGCCGATACACATCAATGGATCCCCAAAGGTAAATTTTCAAAACAAATGAAAAAAAAAACTTAGTTACAGAATTATAAGGATTAAGCGCATTTTTTCCGGAGTTTATTGATGTATAACCTGGACCAAGTCACTCACAAACTTACAATGTTACATAAAAGTCCTTCGGACTTTTATTTGTTTGTGAGTGAATTGGTCCAGGTTATACATACATAAACTCCGGAAAAAAATGCGTTTAATCCTATATAAAAGTTAAATAAGTAAGTGCACAGGAGTCGGAAGTTCTATCAATAATAAGGTATAGGAGCACCTCGAAGATCGCTGGGCAACTATAGGGGTTGGCCTAAATCTATACCTACAGGTAGATCACCATGGAATAAAAGGTTGAATCCTACTCTTGAATGTTTAAACTAAATAAATATCATGTATTTTCATAGTTGCCCAGCGATCTTCGAGGTGCCCCTATACCTTATTATTGATAGAACTTCCGACTCCCGTGGTAAATGATTGAATGCAAGTTACCAGGTATACTTATGATTTATTGACATTTGTATTATTGTATTTGTTTTCATTGTTAAAATGCCACATGCAAAATTAGCTTTGTGTTAACTATGCCACCCTCTTAAAAAAATAATCAATATAATTATGATTATATATTAACGGGGGTTTATGTTTTTTTTAAGATTCGGGATAAAGATAGCCATGTTCTAGGTAACTACTTTATTGACAAGACGGAAGTTCGATATCTCTGACGTCATCATTAAATTATCAAGAATGTCTGAGTTTGATACTTTCGAAACATCTGCTCCTGAGGAGGATCCAGCAGCAGGATTTATTGCTAATCAAGACAAAGAACTAGCAGAATTAGAAGACGACAATTTTGGGTTTGAAAACACAACTCAACCGGAGCAACCACCACAAGGTTCTAACATTTTAAAAACCGGCGTGTGTGTGTGGACCCACCCCCTTTACACGTTTTGATATTCGTTGTTGTCTTTTATATTTCAGAAAATCTATTTTTTGTATTATTATTTGATACTCTGGATCTCCTGTACTTGGGGATCACAATACTGGTATAAAAATTTGTTCCAGTATTGTATACCAGTAAGTATTGTACCAGTTTTGTGAATTGTGATTTAAAAAAAATAATTTTTTAATTGTGTATAGTATTGTAGTAAGTATTATAATAGGTATTGTGGAAATGTTAGTTCCTGGGTAGACCAGTTCTTGAAGTAGTTGTTCTTGTGTCGCTGTATAATAATCTTGACTATCCATAATGGATTGTTGTGTATTGTGATGTATTACTGATACGATGTTATAAATGCCAATAAAATGATACACAATGAACTTGTACTTTTAGTATGCTTTTCAACAGTTGATAACATGAACCTTCTAATATGAAGCAATCCAATTTCATAATTGAATTACAATACCAATATCTTAATTACATTACTGGTATACCAGTATTGTACAAAATTTTGAAAAAAATTCACAATACTGGAAATTTTTTTTATACTAGTGATCGCCAAGTACAGGAGATCCGATACTCTTTTGTCAATGTATACTATAATATAAAAATGAACAAATATACAAAGCAGTTTATTTTTTCATTCACGAACAATTTAAAATTGTGTTGTTTATAATATGGATGCAGGTGTAATAGGAACGCTCCCCTACCTAAGATTATAGGAACAGTAGAAAGTTCATAACCACTGCTGCTAACTGCATTAGTTCAGTTGGTAGAGAAGTGGGCTGGCTTAATACAAGGCACAGGCTACGAATATGACGGAAACATATTCGTAACCTGGGTTCTACAAGTATGACGGGCAGATCGAATTAAGTTGTGACTAAATGACCAACCGTTTTCCGGACATGGACACCTATTTTACGGAAATTAATCACGTATTGCTAGCATCTAGAGGCTACGAATACGACGGATATCTCGATTTTCTTAATTCTATTGTTTTTATTTCATTAAATGACAATTTATGAAATTTTTATATAATTTTCTGTTTGTAGTTTATTTTTATTCCAATAAAATCTGATGCATTGAAAAACTAGTCTTACAATACACGATTAAGCCCATAGATTTCACTGGTATGAGTACTTCTCACAGTACAACTCACACTTCCCAACACTAATTATTTTCAAAATGGACGACGATGGTAGTGCGCTCCGTGTTGGAGCAAAGTATAAATCTTGTACAGATTTAGAGTGTGCCCTAAAAAAATTCCAGCAGGATAACTACGTCCAACTTTATAAGCGTATCTCAAGGAAGCTTGGTACGGGGTCCAAATATAAAAACATGGAAGTTGCAGAAGGTGCAGCGGGTCTTTTAATTTATAAGGAGTTGGATTATTCCTGTATTCATGGAGGGAACAATTTTAGTTCCATTTCAAGCGGTCAACGCCCAAACACAAGGTAAAATCACATATAATATACCTTAAATAAGCAAATGATCATCACTTTGATTGCAGTTCTTCATATCAAATTCGCATCGATGTCTTCAATCATGTTCTGTATAGCAGCAAATATATTTCTAGAATTTTTAAGTAATTACAATACTATCGTAAGTCATATGATAAAACACACAAGTTTGCACTTTTTGTATGGTACCATCTAAGATGTATTGGACTACGTTTCGGCGCCGAAAAAAACCTACTGGCAGTCTGCGATGTTAGCCACTAGCCAGATGCCCGCTGCTAGTAAAATAACGAGAGGGCTAGGCTAGTGAAAATCGATGACCTTTATCTACAAATAAAGCTCTGAGTATTCAGATAATTTCTTGGTACGATTATTTGTATGCGTGAACATCTCGCCGCTGTTTGTTTACCCTTACAAATGCATTTGTCACGTTGTTAACCTCGGGGAGTTCACCTGAATCAAGTTCGGAATATGCTTTGTATCGTGGTTAACAAGAGAAAAATCCAGAAAGATTCCGTTTTGATAATACGACTAATTACTGATAAAAATATTCCAACAATGACCCACCTGCCAACTTGGAAGAGCTCCGGACTCCTCGTAACACAATTTATATCTTTTATTCGTGCAAGTTAAAATCAGGGAGGGCTAGTGAATCGTGGGACCTGACTTGCCCCCTGGGCTAGTAGTTGAAAAAGTTTTTGGCTTAGACTGTACTGGTGTTGCCGAAATTGCTTAAAATAACTATAAACATTATTAATTTAATACATTGTATTTACCTACATTGTATTGTCTTACTTGAAATTTTAAATTGTATATGATAATTCTTAAGTTAAAAATATCTAGCAATACGTGATTAATTTCCGTAAAATAGGTGTCCATGTCCGGAAACCAATTGATCATTTAGTCACAACTTCCGCCCGTCGTACTTGTAGAACCCAGGCTACGAATACGTTTCCGTCGTATTCGTAGCCTGTGCCTTAATACAATGCCAGAGGTTTCTGGATCGAATCCCACAGATTTTTCCGCCACATGATTTATTCTCTTTTCCGAGCATCCTGGCTTTTACTAATTGGAAGCAGTGAAGCCAGGAGGAATACTCAGGATTTTTTTACTTCAATTTCAATGAAAAATGAAAAATTTATTTCTCTAAAATAAACTAAGCAAAACATGTCCTATACACATGGGTTTCTGTAAAGTGAGAAAAGAAACGAAACGAAATACGACGAAACTAAACAAAACCTGTAAACTGAGAAGCGAAAAAGAATGTGTACACTGAGAAACGAAATGAAATGAAACAAGATCATTCAATGAATTCTAAAAAAAAAAATCATTCCTCGACATTTGCATCCATTTAAGCTATATGTTCGAGTATATCTAAGAAACTACTTTGTAATCGAAGATGTATTTTACACTTGCTCTATATATTTCATTTGGCAAAAGTCGTGTACATTCCAAGATAAAAATAAACACTGCCCAATACCTTCTAAATGTATAATCAACCAATTCAATTTTATCATGATAGATCAGAGCCCCAGATAAGCTGCGTATTTGCGTTTTTTACGCTATAAAAACGAGTAAAAACGCATGTATTATCAGATCAGAGTGTACACATTACGCATACATATTGCTGTGTAAGAAAACTTTCCAAATTCGGAGTGTACATGTACGCTGTTAACAATAATACAGTCGTGTACATGTACATTAACAATACATTTTTGTCTTTGAGAAATTCCCCGTAATTACTTCCCTTTATACTTTTCGAAGGAGAGAGCGTATACATCCGAGGGGTACCAAATGTTTGCCTTTCTAAGCATCGATGTCAAAAGAGATCTGATTGAATGTTTACGATAAGTCATCCAGTCGCGGTCAATATTACAAATAAATGCGGTGCTCCTTATAATGAGTGGTTTACGTAATGAGTAAGAACTAAAACGAAAGTAAATTTGGGAACACGTTCGTTGAAAATGAGCAAGAACATGTTTTTCTAAACTTCTATTGTATTTTAATGTAGTACTTATGCAAATAGCTTGTCAGGGTGTGGTGTCAGTTATATAAAGTAAACACAGAACAAAATATTTACAACATTTTATTAATAAGCATGACACAATCGTGTCAAATTAAACAGAGATATACATGTACATTTCACTTTCATCCTACGTTTATTGTATAACACTTGTGTCAAACATAATTTTAAAAGTGTACATGTAAGCAATCTTTTCTGAAGTAGAGAGTACAACACTCAACTGTGCAAAGGAAATATGCAAATACCCATCATTTTCAAAAGTAGGGGGTAATTACCCTTTGGACTTGAAAATTATCGGGAGTTCTGATAGATGGACATATTAAAATATTAATTTGGCATTGTAAATTGACGAAATACTCTATTTGAGTTCATTAAAAAGTTCGGAATGACATATATACATGTACAGCATTTGAATTTTCTGTCATTCGTGTAGATAATCATGCAAATTTGCATCATCCGCAGCAGAATTCCATTTAAATTAGTATAGATCAGGAGAAAACGTGCCCAGTCTAGGGTCAAGCAAAAATATAGTTTGTATAAGGTAACTCGACCCTACCTCAAATCTAGTGCCTACAATAGTTTTTTTAATTACATTTTCCCAACAAGCACTTGTAAGTAGTAACATACATGTATCTCACACATTCACCAAGTTTGGAAATGTAATGTAACCATTCTATAATCTAATCTTATCGAAGTTATCAAAGACAAAGGTAAATGTGAAACGTAAACGAACGAACGCCAAGTGACGGCAAATGTGAGATTATTCATTAACCTACCATAAATTCATACAGAAAACATATTGCCATATTTAATTAAAGCATTTTGAAAATATCTCAATTCAAGATTTAAAAAAAATGGAAAAGCAATCCAACACTATGCCAGGTATACCAAGCTTTTTTGTATCGCTCGACAAGATAGCAACTTTTGTGAAATCTGTATAGTTAAATACCTCAGGTACACATACATTTGGCGCAGGTGGTAAAGGGTTATTTTCGTGCAACGTCTATGGATTTATTATTTTATTTCACGTGTTTCATAGTAAGGGGCATTATTTCGTGCAAAAAAATTGCTGTCGCATCAAATTTGGAAAGAAGAAGTGGAGATTTGAGAACAAGGCAAAAAATAAACTGGAAACCGGTATGCCCCCACCGGGAATTGTCAGAAAATACCTATAATTATCTGTTTGATAGAAATCAAAATCTGTTATTATGCACACCTTTAGTATATGCATGAACATGGGCCCTACAAAACTTTAAGAAATTTAAATGAAGTAAAGCCTTCATAATCTGGATGGACGGATGGACAGGGGTAAATTTGTATGCTCCCTTGACTTTTCATCGTAAATATGAGGGGGAAGAAAAATCCAACAGCTAAAGATCAATGCGGAGTGGCTGACATAGATATATATGTTTTCTTAAATATTAACTAATACCGTAAACGTATACCTATATTTTTCACTTTCACGTATTCGCCAACACAGATGCAATTAATATCCCGGGCTCGTTTGAGCGGATTTTGAAAATGTGTAAGCCTAATTGATATTTTCCCATTAGGCCTACAAAAAATAATTGTGTGTTTAGGCTAACATTGTGGAAAAGTTAGGTGGGTAGGGTGGGTATGAAATATTTTTTTTTACATATTGGGCAGATGTTCTGACTTTAATAGTGCTTGTTGAGAAAATGTAGTAAAAAACTATTGTAGGCACTAGATTATATGTAGGATCGAGTTACATTATACAATCTATATTTTTGTTAGAGCCTAGAGTAGAGAATTCATTGGGCACGTTTTCTCCTGATCTATACTAATTTAAAGGGAATTCTGCCTCAGATGATGCAAATTTGCATGATTATCTACACACATCTAGCATATACATTTTTTGTACACGAATGACAGAAATGCTGTATATATGTCATTCCGAACTTTTTAATGAACTCAAATAGAGTATTTCGTCAATTTACAATGCCGAATTAATATTTTAATACATGTATGTCCATCTATCATGATAAAATTGAATTGGTTGATTATACATTTATAAGGTATCGGACAGTGTTTATTTTTATTTTGGAATGTACACGACTTTTGCCAAATGAAATATATAGCGTAAGTGTAAAATACATCTTCGATTACAAAGTAAAGTTTCTTAGATATACTCGAACATATAGCTTAAACGGACGCGGACGTCGAGGAATGATTTTTTTAATAGAATTCATTCGTTTTGTTTCGTTTCTCAGTTTACATATTCTGTTTCGTTTCGTTTCTCAGTTTACAGATTTTGCTTCGTTTCGTCGTATTTCGTTTCTCACTTTACAGGAACCCTATAAACATTGAAGAAAATCAACCTAGAGATCTGGGCCTGGTTGTTCAAAATACTGGATAAAGTTGTCCACTGGACAACTCCTTATCCAGTGGTCTCTGTGGACAGCTAGCCAGTGGATAAAATTGGTTGTTCAAAAGCAAACACAATGGTTGTCTAGCTATCCACTGGATAGCATTTTTTCCAGTGGACAACTCCCATGATTCTTTACATTTCCTGTCTAAAGGCAATCCAGACCAGAAATTAAACAAATGTCTGCTAAGTTCAGCGACATTTCAAATTATTTTTCACGCAGTTTAATTTATTTGTTGCGATCTGCAAATGATATATGACCAATCATTTTGTAATCTTTGTGTTGAACTTGGAGCTGGGAATTTATGTCTTCATAGATTTTTTTCAAGTCATAAGACATATAGTATTGAAATTTTTGTTAGACAAATTGTGAATATTAATGATCACACATTTGTTTTCTATTTAGTTTTACTTACACAATGTATTAGACCTTTTTTTTTTTAGCGAAATCTTTTTTTAAATTTTTTTCAGATCATAAAATAATAATTAAAAGTATATTTTTGTGACATTTAGAGACTACGCGATACTCCTCATATACAAATTTGTACATGTAAATATCACGGTTTACAAAAAATGTTGATTGGATCTTAGGACATTTAACGTACATGTCTTGGGATCGGATATTTTCACAGAAATCTACACACGTACACTGAAAGACCTTTTTCATACTGTTGTCATAACAAATAAAATAAATAATATTTAACTCCAACTTTTGAGATACAAAAAAACTCCAAACAAAACGAGAATTATCAATTCAAATTGGTTCCAAATCTAAATCCAAAAACAACAAACCTATCTAGTAAACAATTTTCCATCACAAATGTCATGATAACCCATTCTTCCACTTTTGAACTAAAAAAGGAGGGTCCTCGTCACAGTGTATATCACGAAGAATGTAAAATGACTGAAAACTATTCACGGACAATGTCCTCAACACGAATCACGGCACATAAAAGCAAAAACAAAAATATTGTGGAAGAAAAATCCACGATCACGGAAAACCAAAATAACCCACCTGAGTCCCCTCCATTACACCTCTTCTGATGGTGTGTGTGTGGTTTTTTTTCCTCAATTTTTTATTTATATTGTATAACATTTATTTATTTACATTTGTATTTAAAATCTGTCTATTTATCTTAGTTCCTGTTATGTTTAATCTATTTCCATAAAGGAGAAATGCTATTTTTGAAATTGAATAGTGGAAAACTTTATGACAAAAAAAAATCTAATATAATTTCAATTGGAGACCATATTTATCCACACGATAAAACTTTATCCATACCAAATTTATTAGACTGGACAAAAGATGTCCAGGATAAAGCCTATTTGTCCAGTGGGCAACTTTTGAACAACCACATTTATCCAGTGGATAACTTTATCCAATGGCAATGTTTTGAACAACCGGGCCCTGATTTATTGTTGCACAGTCTTCGAAATTTACTGGCCAGAAAATTTCAAAATTAGAATATTTATATAGATTCTATTGAAAAAAATTGGCAAACGTCACTGGTTCGAAGCAATTTTCACTGGCCGTGGGCCACTGGACCACTGCTAAAGTTGATGACTGGTTACATGTAACAAGGACCTACATGTACATGTAGGATGATTTTTAATTACAATATTTTTCTTCTGTTGGTATAAATTTCAAATACATTTTTATACATTGAAGTCTATGTAGAATCCCAAGGATTTTGTTTGGCTTCACCACCTAATATTTTATTCATATCTGAAATGCTAATCATTGATTGGTCAATAACTTATTGTTATGTCACTCCAGAATCGAGAATTGGAATTATTTTGATTTTGTATGTTTGTATTATGGCGTTTAACAATACATTTTTGATGCATCAGTTTTATCATGGGGATCAGTTTTATTGGTGGAGGAAACTGGGGTACCAGGAGAAAACCACTGGCCTGTTACTGACCAACTTTATCACATATTAATGTTGTACACCTCGCCCTGATCGAGATTCAAACTCACAACATCACTGGTGATAGGCACTGATTGCATAGGTACATGTAGTTTTAAATCCAACTACCATACGATCATGGCCACAACATGTACATTTACAGCACTACTTATTATTTTGAACACAAAAAAGTAATCCAAGTCTTTTTATGTACTTTAAATATTATCTGAGTCTTTTATATGTTTTAACTAGTGTACATTTTGTTGTTTTTGTTGTTACAGATGATTTAGACATGTTCAATGGCCAACAAGATACTCAACCTACAGAAATAAATAATTATGAAAATTTTGAAGAAGTTCCACAGGTAAAAACATATTTGTGTTAACGGAGATGATACCTTTAATAATAACAATAATACTAAAGGTACAATTAATTGTCCATCATTGAAAACAATATTAGTCACATTGTGACTATGATGGACAATGTAAGCTGACTTATAATTAGTTCAAGGAAAGAAATGCCTGTGCTTCTGCAAACATGCTTGACAAAGGGGTGGAGATGTAGAAAATATTATTTAAAAAAATTTTCAAAGGTTTTTTATACAAAACAAGGATATGACTTAACTTTTAAAAATGGCAATACAACTTTAGTGTTGGTAGGTTAAGTGGAAACTTGGGTGTTTTGTGTTGCCTGACAATTGTTGAAGTGGATAGGAAGATATTGTCATCTCATGACATGTATATCTTGACTTAATGTATGAATTTAAGATAAAATTGGGTACAGCAGTGCTGATGGAGTTTAAAAGACATCCCCATTCATATATATGAAGTATGAAAACTATAATTCAGTTATTGGTGTCGGACCCATTTTTCTCCAGGTACTCCGGTTTCCTCCACCAATAAAACTGACAGCCATGATATAACTGAAATATTGTTGAAAGTGGCGTTAAACACCATAACTTAACTTAACTTTGAAAATTTCCACCCATTGATATAAAACTAAGATATTTCAGCGTTACGCCTGTATATACAATGTACCTTTATGTAAGAAGTTGCCCCACCCTCTGGCTACAAAATGACAATAAATAGCTTCTAATGATTTGTTTGTTTATGGTTTTAAACAATATGTCAGTTATATTGTGGCGGTCAGCTTTATTGGAGGAGAAAACCACCAACCTGACGCAGGTCACTGACAAACTTAATCATATGATATAATGTTGTATCGATTCAAGTACACTCAACTTCTAATGAACAAGTTTATTGGGAGTAGTTGTTATAAAAGACAAGCTGCAGCAGCTCAAAATAAGCAAGTTTGTTAGTAACTGTCTGTGGAGGAAAGTCAAAATTTTCTGACTTTATCCACTTCATTACATGTACTAGTATATCCTCTTTTTCTGTAGGTAGTCTAATAAACTTCCTACCATAGGCCCATTCCTGTACAATCCCTTTTTTTTTCACATTTGCAATACAATAATTCTCTAAGGGGACCACATAACTCGTTCTCACCAGAATATAACTGAAAAACTGCTCACTTGGCATTAAACAACAATAAGTACCCCCTATATATTACCACTGAAGTTGTGAGCTAGATTACAAACATGTTGAGATGTACCTGATATCATTTAAAGCATAGTAAACATGTATATGTACAGGCCAATGGACCAACAGATGTGTTTTCAGCCATTTCACAGCAAGATAATATCAGAATTGAACCAGAGCAAATCAGAATATGGAGAGAGGAACAGCAACAAAGATTAGAACAAAAAGGTGACTATTATTTTTTTATTTAACATCTTTTTCAGGGCATTAAATATTTTTCAATTACTTCACTATTTACGGGCGGTACTTTTTTATTAAAATTTGAACAATATTCATGAGTATATCTTATACAACACTCTTTGATTAAAATCAGGAGGTACCAAAGACCATTTTAGGTGGCTAAGAGTACCTGGTATCACACTTTATTGAAAGGCCTGCATTTTTGGCAATAGTTTAGCCTCATTGTGGTGTGAAATATTTATTAAACATTAAGCGATAGATAATGTTATTATTAAACTGTAGTCATGGTTCCCAATCAATGCAAATGGGAATTTTATAAAAACAACCTCAACCATTTTGTATACAAGTACTATCTTAATTTTGTTGAGACCTGATAACTGCAAAAATATTTTTGCTTACCTATCTGCCCTTTTTCCAGAGTTTTAGCAGAAACACATGTATTTTTAGCCTTATCCACAAATTAATTTAAAAAAAAATACTTCCCAAGGCTGCCCAAGGTATGGAGATATTGCATATATAGTCCACCATGAATTATATAAACACTTAGGAGGGCCCAGGTGGCTCAATGAGTTAGGTAGTTGGATTACCTAACAACTCATACAAGCCTAACACCAATACGGCGTGGGTTTCGTGCCCAGCTTTGTAAATTACAAAAAGGGTGCACTCGACTCGCTGCCGCAAGTGATAAAGTTTACCAATTGATTGCCCATGTTCGGTGGTTCTCTCCGGGTACTCCGGCTTCTTCCACCACTAAAGCTGGTCGCCATGATATAGCTGAAATATTGCTGAAAGTGGCGTTAAACACAATAAATCAAATCAATCAAATATAAAGACTTAAGCTTAGTTACAATGATTAAGAACATATCATACCATATTTCAAATGTAGATGAGGAAGAAGGAGAAAAGAAAACAGAGATGAGAGAAATTGCCAAGAAAGAACTGGATGATTGGTATAAACATCACGCTGAACAACTGGAAAAGACCAAAGAAAACAACCAGTATGTTGTCAAGATTTATTTTTTGTTATCACACAGATCTAGATTTGAACCATGCACTTTGAACTATCAATTATGCACTTTGAGATTTAAATCATGCACTTCATGTTTAAATTGTGCACTTCAGGTTTAAATAGTGCACTTCAGAATTGTACATAAATCATGCACTTTCTCATATGTGTTCCTGTCATCAATTTTGCTCTAAATACTACCTATTTGACACTAAACGACAATCAATCAATCACAATGTTTACCTGTTATCTTCTTCAACTATTATTTTATTGATTGATTGATTGGTGTTTAACACCATCAACTAATACATGATATGCTAATGTGTTGAAAAGTATTTTCATAACTAGTCAAATATCTTAGTATTATTTAATACTCTAAGGTATACCAGAAAAAAATGTATAAGATTAAGGGAGGAGGGTGGACGACCCACCCCATACAATTTTATAAAGAAACAGAGTGGCATTATTTTGTGAAAAATTGATATGAACTCATTGCTCATGTATTGCATATATAAAGTCCCTTTGAACCTTGTAAAACCTTGTGTTTGACACAAAGGATTTTTATATTTTTTGTTCATTGACAAACACACACAACCAAAGCTAAATACCATTGGTTAATCTCAGACTTAACACTCCAACACCATATCCTACAACTTATACAGATTTACCTGTGTTTCAATTTATTAACTTTTGTCTAATAGGTGTTTTCCTGTGATTTGAGCAACTTTTGGAACAATTTTTATTTTGGTAATTCAAGGGGGGGAGGCGAGGGTGTGTCCAATTTTTAGCTCACATTGCCAAAGGCAAAGTGAGCTTTTGCCATCACTTGGCGTCCGTCGTCTGTCCCTTAACTTTTCACATTTTAATCTTCTCCTTTGAAACCCCTCAGCCAAATGAACTGAAACTTGGTAGGTAGCATCTATGGAAGGTCCTCTATAAAGATTGCTCATTTCGTCCCGATCCATTAACAAACATGGCCGCCACAGGCAATCCTTGTATCTGATTAGCCGATTTTTAAAAACATTCTCCTCTGAAACTACTTGGCCAAATGAACCGAAACTTGGTAGGAAGCATCTATAGAAGGTCCCGATTGGTTAACAAACATGACCGCCACAGACAATTCTTGTTTCTGATTGAATGATTTCTAAAAAAATCTTCTTTTCTGTTAAAAGAAAGATAACTCTTGTTTAAATATAGATATCTGTATTCAAAATGCAGTTATCTCTATACAGATATCTGAATTGAATTACAGATATATGCCTCTGAAACCCCTCGGCCAAATGAACTGAAACTCCTCTATAAAGATTGCTCATTCCGTCTCGATCCGTTAACAAACATGGCCGCCACAGGCGATTCTTGTTTCTGATTGGCTGATTTTTTTAGATTCTTCTCCTTTGAAACCGTTTGGCCAAATGAACCGAAACTTGGTAGGAAGCATCTATGGAAAGTCCTCTGTTACGATTGCTCATTTCGTCCTGATCCGTTAACTCTTTCCCACACATAATCGTCTCTGGATGCTTTCCCCGTATTTCCGCAGAAGCGCCTCTCGACGTCTCCATATCATTTCCACACAAGCGACTATGGACGCTTTGTTTACAATTACATTTCCGCATAGACGACCCTCTATTATTAATGGGTACTGAAAAGAGGTTGTACCCTCGTTTTGGACAGGGAATCCCATCATGAAAGAAATATCATTGGACAATCCAGGAATACCAAAATTACGTCAGAAATTGGAAAGTTCTTTGTTTTATGAATGGAAAATATCGCGTGGTTGATATTGTAAACAAACATGGCGGCATTGCCAACAAACGATCAAGTACTAGATAGATATTTTCAATCTGATGACGACGATAGCGATTTTGAAGGGTTTTCTGAAGTGGGATCAGATGTAGACATCCCTAATGCTCTGGATAGCAGTGAGGATGAACAAGGAGACGATGATAGCGAGTCGGAAAATGACAATGAAATCTGGACAGACCAATTTCGAGATGTGGAAGTTCACTACTTCACAGAACGTACAGGACCAGTGTTTCCAGACGGTTTTAATGTGAAAGCTGCTTCTCCAAAGGATTACTTTGACTTAATGTTTAATCCAGACATGATTGGAAACATAGTGCGTAACACAAATAATTATGCACGTTGGAAAATGGACCAGAAAGGAGAGGAGGATCCATTATGGTATGAAATTACTGACAATGAACTGAGAAAGGAGACTGTTTATGGGTGCAAAACATGTGATGTTCACCTGTGCAAGGATGGATGCCACTTCACTTATCATAGGGAACAAAATAATTGACAACAAAGTACATAAATTGCAAAATATTTATTGTTGAAATACATTTTTTCATAATATCATCTGGAAATTTTATTATTTGGATGAGACTGGAGGAAATATAGCAAATATTTAATTGTAATTTTTTATACCATTGGAAAGGTAATTTTATAACAAAAATAATTGTATATTCTTGTGGTTTTTTAAATTAATTAATCCACAAATTAAGATAATCTGAGTGTACCCTTGGTTGATATCTATTTTGTTGAAATTCTCTGAGGAAATGATGCAGCTGATTTTCTTATCAGCTGTGGAGACTGATTATGTTATCAGTAATTCTACTGTTGCTAAAATACACAGTTTAGCAGTTGTTCTGTGGGGTAAAGAGTTAGCAAACATGGTTGCCACAGACAATTCTTGTTTCTAATTGGTCGATTTCTAAAAATCTTCTCCTCTGAAACCGCTTTGATAAATGAACCGAAACTTGGTAGGAAGCATCTATGGAAGGTTCTCCATAAAGGTTGCTCATTTTGATCCATTAACAAACATGGCCGCTACAGGCAATTCTTGTTTCTGATTGGTCGATTTCTAAAAATCTTCTACTCTGAAACAACTTGGCCAAATGGACCGAAACGTGGTAGGAAACAACTATGAAACAACCATAGAGGGAATGGCTCATTCCGTTTTGATCCATTAACAAACATGACCGTCATAGGCAATTCTTGTTTCTTATTGGTTCGCTTTCTAAAACAGCTTTTCCTCTGAAGCTGCTTGGCCAAGTGATACATTGTATGAAACTTGGTAAGAAGCATCTATGGAAGGTCCTCTTTAGAGATTGCTCATTTCGTGTTGATCCATTAACAAACATGGTTGCCACAGGCAATTCTTGTTTAGATTGGTCGATTTCTAAAAAATCTTCTTCTCTGAAACTGCTTTGCCAAAATGAACCGAAATTTGGTGGAAAGCACTATGGAAGGATCTGTATTATGTTTCCTCAAAGCAGAATGAAAGGTGAGCAACACAGGCTCAGCACACTGAGCCTCTAGTTTTATTTAACTTTTGTGTTTTCAAGTTATTTTAAAGGGAAAAGACCTTTCAGCTTTTAATATTACAGGGTTCATGAAATTGCATATGAATTTGGTGGTCCAAGTGAAAAAAATGTCAGTCCTCATTAATGTTCTATTGTAAAATACCAATTTTTTGTCAGTCCTTAGCAAAAAAAAAATTCAATTTTTGCTGGTCATGTCTGACAGGACTCACAAATTTCGCGAACTCTGATATTATTATTTAACTCAAGAAGATAAATGTATTAATTATAAAACTGTATGTTTTCAACCATCAAGCCGGGACAACATGTAAGTATTGAAAGTGTTGGTAAATTTGTTTACAGAATGAGGTACAATAAAGATATACATGTATGTATCTGTATCTTATTTAGTCAGGAATATTTATAATAATATTGTTTGTTTTATTCCATCAGAAGGCACTTTCTGTTCAGAATTCCTCACAAAATATAATTTGTTTTGATTCAGCATATCAGAAACTAATGCATTCTGGGATATTCTTCTACCTACATGTATCACCTTCAACAAATAACAACACCAAAATACAGTCTGTGCCAAAAACCGCTAGCCCTAAGCCCCAGTCTAGTCAAAATTGCATAAAATTAGCTCAATCAAATAGAAACAATTCTTCTAAAAATGCTTTTCAAGCTACAATGTAGTTTGTCAAATTGTTTTTGGCACAGACTGAAAAAATTATTTAATTTCCTTAGACCTGGAATCTGCTGTTAATAGCAAAACTCTCTCTTACAAAATGGCGATAAATCAATTAAAATTTTGCTGTACAGAGGTAAAAAAAAATTACCCATGATTGTATTAGTTTCTGAAATGATGCATTGTATTATTATTAATTTTATGTTCCTATTACTGTTACTTGTTACTCAATATTGATATGCAACAAAACATTATAGCGAAAAATTGTAATGATTGACATCGACACATTGAAAAATAGCTAGTACCTGGTTGACAAAAGTTATGGCCCTTGGAACATAGAAATTATTTAATTCTTGGCTTGTCTAGTGCATAAATCTGATATAATAATTCTTGGAACTTTTTCAAATTTAAAAAATATTTTTGTAAAGGAAATCAATATTTTAGGGGTGGGGAGGGGGGTAGGTATTGGAGTATAGCCATGAGAATGACAGACGAACTTACATTTTATTTCTAAGGAACCAGTTATGTACTTTTTTTGAAAATGTGTTAAAATATTTTAAAGTACATACCAATGATCAGATCTCCTGAAGATATTTACAGTGGTGTTTAGTTTTTTTAAATCTGTTAAGCGGTTCAAAAGTTATGACAATTTGAAGTTCAGAAAATGACCACTTATATTTTATAATGGTGGCCATTTTGAATTTTATCTGTCTTTACCAAGAAATAGAATATCAGAAATTATTTGAAAACAATAATGAAATCTAATGAAACTGTACTTGATAAATGTAGTTTAGACATTGTTCTAAAAGAAATTGCATAGTTGTAGTCTTTGTTTCATCAGCAACATGTTTCTAAACACATTTTTTAAATTATTTTTTACCATGCATTTCAATGGGAAAATTGAAAACGGCACCAAAATTGGATAAATTTCACCCATAAAATTGAACGTATAAATAAAAATTTTGAATTTTCTCATCAAACTATATGAGATTATTAAAACCTAGCCTAGCTACTATCCACTACAGAAGAGTTTTACTTTCAGTCTAACTGGTCAGCAACATGTGTTTCAGGGAATAAATAGTTTCAAAATAGCGGTGCCATTTCCAAAGTTTCCATTCAATTTTGGTCGCTTCTGTCCAGTTTAAATATAAAAAAATCATGACATATGTGCATTATTTATTTATTTCAACATGTCACCTTTTAAATAATTCACTTTGAATAATAGTGTTCTAGTGTATTGTCACTGCAGCTGTCTTCAAATGTAAGACAGAATTGCAGAATTTGCCACTGTGTAAATAAAATTGAAAAATGTCTGACCTCCCTACATGAATCATCATTATGATATACATATGTACATATTCAAACTTTCGCAAATAAAAACTGGGATCCTAGGCCTGAGGTCCAGTTATATATATAAATTGCTTGAATCATCATGATGATCATTGTGATATGTAAATTCAAATCTCCACAAATTTATGTTCTCAAACAAATTTCTGTCGAGGAAAATATCTGAAATTTATATTAAAAAATGTCGTCTCCCACACATAGTGGTGCTGTGGCATTGACAGAACACACACTGGTTTAGTTTACAGGTCAGTAGCAATAAAGCAGCCCTGAAGACATTACCGAATAATATTTATTATTTGGACCAAAAGTGTCGCCCCCTATCACCCCCTATAGCTACATTACTGCCCTTGTGGTTCAAATTAAAGATTAGAAAAAAATCTGTAATGGAGAAAATCAAAAATTGTCTTTATTAAGAACAACGAATAGAAGCTCAATTGTATTTGGCACACAGCAGCATATGATGTGAAGATTTAATTGTGTACTAGCGAATATTCCAGGGTGCATTGGGTTGAAGTGGGGAAGCAGGGGGGGGAGGGGGGGGAATTTACCATATATGCTATGATAGGCAATAAAATAGATGTTACGAGGTAAGTAATATATAGTGTCTCCAATTAATGATTATGTTTCTGTCTTAATGTGAGTCAACTGAATTGTATCTTCACGAACCTGCAAATTATAGAGACCTTGAGTTGATATTGTCTCATCTGTGTACTTAATATCAACAAAATAAATGTTGTATACCTTGATGTAGACAATATATAATGAAATTTGAGACTAATGTCTTCAATGTTTAGTTGTATAATTAAGCAATTTTCTGGATTATTTTTGTGTAGGAACAATAAATGGAATTCAGACATCTTATTGTCTTTATAAAAATACAGCAGCTCAGTCACCTGTATTGAAAGGCCACCCTTTTCTTGTCCTGTCATAGAAAATTTCATATGAACTGACCCTCTTAAGAGGTCATCTGTATTAAAAGACCACTTTTCCTTTGTCTCAAAGGTGACCTCTTAATACAGGTTTGACTATATTATACATTGAGAACTGATACTATTTTAATCAGAATTTCTTTAACGTTCAGAATTTTTTTTCTCTTAAAAATCAAGTTTTCAAATCAAAATATTTTTTCCTAGATGTATATTAATATATATGATATACAGTCAAGCCTGTATTAAAGGTCACCTTTTTCTTGTTCTACCACAGTCTTTTGAAGTGAACTTCTTTTAAGAGGTGACCTGTCTTATAAGGTCATTTTTCTTTTGGTCCAAGTGAACTATTGCCATCACTTGTCGTCTGTAATCTTTTCACATTTCAAGCTTCTTCTCTGAAACCGCTAAGCCAATTAGAACCAAACTTAGCAGGAATGTTCCATGGATGGTCCTCTACAAAATTTATATTTTTCGTTCCAGTCAGATATTCAACATGGCTGCCAGGGCCAATAATATGCTCTGATTGGCTGAAATTTCAAAGATCTTTTTCTCTGAAACTAATGAACTGACTGAACCCAAACTGTAAATGAATGATCATTGGAATGTCCTTTACCAAGTTTCTGTTTTTTATGCCGATCGGAAATCCAAGATGGCTGCCACCGCAGGACATAGATTAACATTGGAGCCTATGGGAAAATGTTCAAATGTTCAGAAACTACAAATATGATTAAAGCCAAACTGTACATGAATGTTCATTGGATGGTCCTCTACAAACTTTAGGTTTTTTGTTCCGATATGATATTCAAAATGGCGGCTACAGCAGGACTTAGTTTAACATTGGACCCTATGGGGAAAAGGTTTCAAAACGCTTCTTCTCTGAAACCACCTGGACAATTGAAACCAAACTGCCCAGGAATGATCATTGGAAGGTCCTCTACAAAGTTTTTTTTTTGTTATGCCAATCCGAAATCCAAGATGGCCACCACCGCAGGACATAGATTAACATTGGACCTTATGAGAAAATGTTCAAATGCCTTCTTCTCAGAAACGACAAATCAGACTGAATCCAACTAGACAGGAATGTTCATTGGATGGTCCTCTACAAAGTTTAGGTTTTTTGTTCCGATATAAAATGGAAGATGGCGGCTACAGCAGGACTTAGTTTAACATTGGAACCTATGGGAAAACTGTCTCAAAACGCATCCTCTCTGAAACCACTTGAACAATTTAAACCAAATTGCCTAGGAATAATCATTGGAAGGTCCTCTACAAAATTTATGCCGATTGGAAATCCAAGATGGCCGCCACTGCAGGAAATAGATTAACATTGGACCCTTTGGAAAAATGTTCAAATGCATTCTTTTCAGAAACTACAAATACGATTAAAGCCAAACTGTACAAAAATATTCATTGGATGGTCCTTTATAAACTTTAGGTTTTTTGTTCCGATATGAAATTCAAAATGGCGGCTACAGCAGGACTTAATAGTTTAACATTGGACCCAATGGGAAAAATGTTTCAAAATGCTTCTTCTCTGAAACCACTTGGACAATTGAAACCAAACTGTCCATGAATGATCATTTGAAGGTCCTCTACAAAGTTTTTGTTTTTTTATGCCGATCGGAAATCCAAGATGGCCAACACCGCAGGACATAAATTAACATTGGACCCTATGGGAAAATGTTAAAATGCCTTCTTCTCAGAAACTACAAATCAGACTGAATCCAAACTAGACAGGAATGTTCATTGGATGGTTCTCTACAAAGTTTAGGTTTTTTGTTCCGATATAAAATGGAAGATGGCGGCTACAGCAGGACTTAATTTAACATTGGACCCTATGGGAAAAGTGTCTCAAAACGCTTCCTCTCTGAAACCACTTGGACAATTGAAACCAATCTGCCCAGGAATGATCATTGGAACGTCCTCTACAAAATTTGTGTTTTTTATGCTGATCGGAAATCCAAGATGGCCACCACTGCAGGAAATAGATTAACATTGGACCCTATTGGAAAATGTTCAAATGCCTTCTTTTCAGAAACTACAAATATAATTAAAGCCAAACTGTACATGAATATTCATTGGATGGTCCTCTACAAACTTTAGGTTTTTTGTTCTGATATGAAATTCAAAATGGTAGCTACGGCAGGACTTAGTTTAACATTGGACCCTATGGGTAAAATGTTTCAAAACGCTTCTTCTCTTAAACCACTTGGACAATTGAAACCAAACTGCCCAGGAATAATCATTTGAAGGTCCTCTTAAACATTTTTTTTTTTTTTTTGTGCTGATCCGAAATCCAAGATGGCTGCCACCACAGGCCATAGTATTAACACAGGACCATATGGGAAAATACAGAAATATTTTCTTCTCTGAAGCTATTGCACTGATTGAACCTAAACTGTGCATCAATCATTAGAAGGTCCTTTACAAACTTCATGTTTTTTATGTTGATCGGAATTCCAAGATGACTACCACTGCAGGACATAGGACCAATTGGTTCTTTTTATAACCAGGTGAATGATACAGGCTCTTGAGAGCCTCTGGTTAATTGTATTTTCAGAAGCAAAGTTGAAGCATGAAAGATAATGTTAAGCATGCACTTGACAAAATCATGTGAAAAGGAGACCTGTAAAATCTTAGACCAAGTTAAAACATAGTAGATTAGATCTGATGCATGTAGATTACAGTTGTGGGATATAGATGCATGAAACAAGTACAAGTATGCAATATTTGTACATTGTTAGAAGAAAATATATAATTTATTTGTAAGAGCTTTAGAAACAAATGGAAAAGCCAGGATGTTGTGAGCTTTTCTTGCCTGTTTCACAAATAAATTAAATTTTTATCAATAATGTACATATATTGAGTTTATCCTGCAATATCAAAAAGTCCAAAACAATTGACAGATTATACTGAAAAGAGCAGAAACAAGCATTATTGTGTCAGTCATTTTATATGGTGTCCTCTGTCACATCCGCTCTATACTGTTACCTGTGGTTTTCTCCGGGTATTGCAGTTTCCTCCACCAATAAAACTGATAGCCACAATATAACCGAAATATTGTTGAAAGTGACATTAAACACCATAACCCCATATATATATATACTGTTACCTTTTCTTATCATTTGCTCTACATGAATCAGGTACCAGGAGACCATTTTGTATTCTTAACAAATAAAGCAATACATTATTCATGTACAAATGTACCTTTATTGTACAGCTAATGTAATCAATTGCAGGATAAATATATGTTGTAGTAGTTGTTTGTTATTTGCTGGTGTGGAAGGAGGGGGTGGGGGTGGGGGTGGGTGGGTAATGAGGTGATGTGGATAGATGCCACATGTGTTGTTTTTAAGGTGTTTTTAACATGTTTTTTTACTGCAGATCATTTACATGTAATAGATTTTGTATATTGTGTAAAACTGGTTTGTTTGAAGTATTGGATTCATGAAAAACACCAATCAATCAATCAATAATGAAAGACTGGATTATTGAAACAATGATTATGATAAGGGTTATATTTTTTTGTAAATACCATTAGTGTCCTGTGTCCCCCTTTAGTTAAGACCAAATGTTGTGTTCATTCCATTAGCATTCTCCTTTAGTGTATAAATTCTGTTAGTGAAAAATGTGTTCCCTTTAGTCTGAAAATTCCATTAGTGTTCCCCTTTAGTTTAGACTTATTGTACATGTGTTATTTCCAACAATAGGATTGTGTAATCATTAAAATTTTGTTCAGAAGACAATGTTTTTCATGGACAGATAGTGTAATGTTTTTTTTTTCTAGTGTGAAACCTTATTTATTGTTCATGTATTTAACAGGACTGTTATAATTTCCATTGAAAATAGAGATAAAACCATGAGATTACCTGTTTGCTTCACCTCCTTCGATTATCAAATGCCAGGATGTCTGGATGAGAGAGATTAAATTATAATAATAAGCAACACTAGTAAATATTTTATGCATCAAATTTTAAAATGAAAATTTGATATTTTTTTTCGTTGTTTCATGATAAAAAGAAATACAATGTCTGAAATGTATTTTTTTACACTTGCAGGGCTTCAGAAGCAGCATTTGTGAAAGAACGTGATGAGACACAGCCTGGTGGAGAATGGGAGAAGATTTGTCGGTTGTGTGAATTTAATCCGAAAAATTCAAAAAATATGAAGGACATTTCACGCTTCAGATCCATCTTGCTACAGTTGAAGCAAACACCACTTGTTAGATAAATATTGTACCTAAACATAAAAATATAGAAGACATTCCACTGAAATTGTTTTTAAGAAAATGTAATTCTGAGATTTTGTCTGGGGACCTGTATTGAACAAACAAAGCATTCTGCTTTGTTCAGGTCATGCCAAACATGAACAAATCATTTTATTTGAATTAGGTGTAGGAGGAATTAAAAGTCTCCCAAAACTAAATTAGGTAAGGGAGACAATTCAGTAACTTCTTTTTCGACCAAAGGAAGATTATTTGATTACCTCCCTTGCCTGTTCTATTAAAGGGAGATAACTTATTATTTTGTTTGGATAAATGTTAGTATAAATGTTGAAATAATTGTTGTTCAATTTGAAAACAAATATTTCTGAACTGAAAAGGTTACTAAGTCAACTGAAATATTTGACATATTTCAGTACTTAAGTTTAGTTTATTTCCACCTTAAAAAATCAATTTAATTATGACCAAAACTCTATGTGGAATATACACATCGTATCAGTATACTTGATGAATATTAAAGCACCCCAAAAAATGTAGACTATTTTGATTTTTGTATTGTATTGCAGTATAATTTACTATGCATTATAAACATACTATGTTTTCGTCATCAAAATTGCATGCTTTCATTTATATTTTGTGTATCTAACCATTATCTTAGAATGTAGCGAGTAAAGATACTTACCACTGAGTATATGTAAAAGACATGTTGTAACAGTTTGTGTAGTTTTATGAATAACAAATTATTTCATGAAGGTTTCAGATTTTCAGTTTTTGTACATTGAAAAAAAACCAACATGTATTTAAATAGAATTGTGTATTTATTTTAAATCAATGTCATTACATTTGGAGTGCAATTATTGTCAAATATATAATGAATAAATTATGTAAATTAGACGATATTTACTTTGTTTAAAATCCCACAATCAAAATGATGTGGCCATCAAATCCTCAATTTCCTGTTTTAGCGACATATCATTTGGAGATAATTATGGTCTATTGGTCTTTAATGCCACTTTTAATAATATTTCAGTTATCGATATATTGTTGCAGTCACGTTTATTGATGGAGGACGCTGGAGTACCCGGAGAAAATCTCGGACCTGTTGCAAGTCACTGACAAACTTTATCATATAATGTTGTATCAAATGCTTATCATCATGTACAGGAACTCCCAACTTATTTTGTTTTAATACCAATATTACATATTTTATTCTTTTATTCTATAAGGTTTGGCACTTTAAAATCTGATTCAACCCACCATTTCTTTAGAAATGCCTGTACCAAGTCAGGGTCATTACGGTTTTCACAGTTTTCCGGTTGTTGACTGATTTTGTCTGTTTATATACTTATGACTTTTGACTTTCCCTTTGTAAGATTGTTCGGAGTTTGGTAATTTTGTTATTACCCTTATTTGTTACAATTCTACTTCAGAGTCCCAAGTTCCTGTGAAATTCTGTTTTGACTATCCAGGGAAATATTTAAACCTATAATTACATATAAAGCTATACTATATAATTACAATATATTCTATTACATACAATACTATCACAGTTTTTTCAATATATTCTTTAACAATGAATTCATTCCTAGTATTTTATTTATCCTTCATTTCCAACTTCATATCTGATATGCACTGATTGCATATGTATATATAAATCTTAACTAACCAAACAATCGCGGACATGAAATCCCCTCATGTCTTATGGAACCACTTTAAATATTTTGATGAAACAACTTGATACAGTCCTGTCTATTTATTATGAGCAGAATATTTATCCCCATCACTTCTCTTGAGTATATCCTGTCTGAAAAGTTTTCATATCCCGCTAGTGGAGGGGAGGGGGTGATCGTGGTCGTGATCATATGATATGGCAATTGGATTTACAACCACCTATGTAATCAGTGCCTATCACCACTAACGTTGTGAGTTAGAATCCGGCTCATTGCATGGTGTACTCGATACAACATTATGTGATAAAGTTTGTCAGTGACTTGTGGCAGATCAGTGGTTTTCTCTGGGTACTCCAGTTTCCACCATCAATAAAACTAATTACTGAAATATTGTTGAAAGTGTCGTGAAACACCATAAAACTAACCCTAATCCATATCCCTGTTTCTTGGATGGTCAACTTTCAAATTTATGATAATACTACTTAAAGTATTCTAATGTTCCTATGATTTTAAAGGTCGTCAATCAAATGTATTTGCTTTGTTCTGAACTTAAAACTTAAATTTACAATGCTATGGAAAGTGGGATTATAGTTATGGTGTTTAATGCCACTGTCAACAATATTTCAGTTATATATCATGGTGGTCATTTTATTGGTGGAGTAAACCGGAGAAAACCACAGACCTGCCACAAGTCACTTGACAATTTGTTATCACATAATGTTGTATCCTACACCTCACCTTGATTGAGATTCGAAATCAAAACTTAAGTAGTAATATGCACTGATTGCATAGATAGTTGTAAATCTAAATACCATACGATCACGACCATGATGATCCCTGCTGCTATGGAACATTGGACTCTACAAAAAATATTCAGTGAAACCTGTATTAAAAGGTCACTTTTGGGAGAAAGTAAAAGTGTCCTTATAAGACATGCAACCTCTTAAAAGAGGTTCAATTCATATGAAATTCTCTGACAGTACAAGAAAAAAGTGACCTTTTAATACAGGTGGCTGCTTAATAGAGGTGACCACATGGGCAGGTTTTACTGTATACCACAACTCTCACAATCACTACCTGTTTGCACAGATCCTAAATCTAACAGAGAAATCAATAGAAACAGATGCAAAATGGAGAACCCTCTTGGTGATATGGTTTGTTCTATAATAGAGAACTGATGACCCCAATCATCATTATAATAATAAGATAGTGATATAGGTGGGCCAAGACCAATTCGGCCATACATGTATGTCCTTCAATTTTGATTTAATTCCCCAAAAACTTTCAAATTATTTAGATTTCCAATAAAACCAAATGAAGGTTATTCTAGAAATGTACACTAAATTATACAAAAATAAATGTTTTATTAATGAAAGTTCAGTCAAGGTGAACATGAGAATACAAAGAGATGTTCATAATTATTAAAATACGGAAAACAATACGCACAATTCATAATAATACATGTAATTACGATCAAAGGGAAACAACCGGACTATTTTATATAACAATAAAACAGAACGTTACACATGTATGAAAGGAATTGCAGCACTCAACGACTGTATTGCTGTCGCTGGGTCGATACCTATGCTGATGGACTTAGTCCCAATAGGAATTATCCACTCAGTGGTCAGTGATTCGGCACAAACATGGTTTATTATATATTTTTATTATTAAAATTTACAGTTCCTACATAATGTAGTTATTAAAACTAAGGTTCTCTTCCCTCAGGGATGAGCCACCGTCACCTTAGACGAATTTGTCTACCCCATGTAGATCCTTTTATCATACAAACTCGGGATTAATTGATGGAAAACATGATCATATACATGGGTCATTCTCTGACAACTTTCACAATAGTGATGGTAAAGATTGCAAATGTGTCCCATTAATATTACAGATAAACTACAAACTTAAATTACAATAAAAATTAATATGTCGGGTGAACGGGTTCTTCATGTTAAATAAAAATATAAAATACACGCAGAGATACATCAATAGTTACAGTATATAAGGTCGACACACTCAAGTTGTTGTTATCAGAAGATTGAATGAATACTTAAAGTTAAAGTTACAAGCTAAGTTAAGGAAAAAGAGATAAAATAAAAAAGACATTTTATTGAAAATAAATACAATGTATGTCAACAGAAAGCTAAAAAAAAGAGTAGGCATAATTCCGTGCCACGAGCGCCTGTGATATATGTCTAATACAAATATTAATTCATGATGGAATGTTGGGAAATATGTTCATTACACAGGCACTCGAATTCCGGACCCCCCTTTTTCCTCATTTGGTCCCTCCCGCGATTATGGTATGAATCTTTGTCTGGAAGTATATCTTTGAACCATTTATCCATATTTTACAACATTTCATGTTACAACTCTCTCGTTCTACTAACTTTTGTTTCTAGGTCCAGCTGCCGTTTATGTTTTTTTAAAGTAAAACGGCAACTGGACCTAGAAACAAAGGTTAGTATAGAACGAGAGAGTTGTAAAATATGGATAAATGGCTCAAAGATATACTTCCAGACAAAGATGCATACCATAATCGCGAGAGGGACCAATTGAGGAAAAAGGGGGGATCCGGAATTCGAGTGCCTGTGTGTTCATTATTCTAGTTCACTGTCTGAAAAACATGTTTATCATTTATTCGATATCTCCACATTTAATTTAATTACGCAAAACCAATAGACTGTGCATTTAACATACCCAGCGCATGCCCATTTGATCTATGCAGTTGAAGATATGAGAACATCCTAGACCTATTCACAATATTCACTAAAGCACGGTAAGTGATATAGTTGTATTTTAATTTTAAATTTTCATTTTGTTCCCATAAGTCTTGATAATTATTTCTTATAATTGTATCAATTTTGTTTTATTTCAAACTGTTCTTTAATGGTATTTACATTTATGTGTACATACAAGGAAGTATGTTGATTTAAGTTCTAGTAAATAACATTTTCGGAAAGTTCGAAAATCATTTCAATTCAATTCAAATATTTTATTGAATAAAGTGCACAATTTAATTATACAATATTGAAAATACTCGAAAATTGATAATGGCTTCAGCATAGGCGGATCCAAGGGGCAGGACAGGGGCGTCCCCTTTGAGCTACGTTATAGACATGTTAAAACGTGTTTTAAAATACTATTTCTAATTTCGTCCTTGTCATTTTTCATTGTACCATGTTTTGTATATTCCTCTTTGAAATACGCCTCGGTATCTTTTGATTTTTCTTAAAGCATATTATTTTGAAATCCGCCGATCTGCCTTCAACGGTCAGCGTCAAAAATGTGATTTGAGACGTGGTGTGACGTGCAAAAACATCCAATGAACAAAGAAATTCAGCACCACGCATACAGGAGAAAAAAATCATCATATTCTTCGATGCCAACTACAAGATCTACCTCCTGGAATGTGCAATTTGTGGTCTTCAATACATCAGAGAAACTAAAAAAACACTTAGTAAAAACGCTTGAATGGCAACAGAAGCGATGCAAATTGCAAACCTGTCACCAAATTATAATTGATGACCATAAGGGACCGACCATTTAACTTGAAGGGGGGGGGGGGGGGGGGGTGGTTATGGTTTTTTGGTTCGTTCAGAATTTTTTTTTCGGACAACACAAGAGTTAGAATATAATTTTTTTTTGTCGCGCAAAGCGCAAATTTTTTTTTCCAGAATTAAACATTAGGTTATATGACAAAACTCTGAATCAGATTATTTTTTTTTTCCTCCACCAAGATCAGAATATTTTTTTCAGCAACATTGGGAATCAGAATATTTTTTTAGAAAAAAAAACATACCCCCCCCCCCCCCTTTCAAGTTAAATGGTCGTTCCCTAACCGCAAGTGGGATGATCAAAGCAGTCAGGAAAGGGAAAACTTCTGAATTAACAAAACCTTAAGACCTTATCTCCTCCAGTCGTATTGGGACATACAGTTTGCTCAATTGGACCAAAGTATATATTCCACAATGTGGTGGACCTTTTCTGAATGAGTTTGGGTATCATACCGTTTTCAAAAATATTTTTGACTGTGCTATATGATACATTAACCAATAATGTCTCATTTTTATTTTTAATTTGAATTCATTTAAATGTGTAGCCCTATATTGTGTATTTATATTATTGTTATTATAATTTTATTAATTTATATGTGGGATTTCAATTCTATTATGAATGTATATGTTACAGTACAAATTGGAATCCTACTAGTACAAATTAGAATTCCAGTTTCTACTAGTAGAAATTGGAATTCTGATTTGTACTGGATTTAAACCAGTATAATTCAGAATTACAATATCTACTAGGACAAATCTGACATTATAAAACCTTGTAAATAAATATATAGATATACGTCTAAAATGGTTTGTAACACCTGGTACACAAAACAACGTGATAAAATTACCACTAAGCCATGTAATATTTTATTTAAGACATGTAAACAACGACAAGCTCAGACGATCTCTGCTTATCCGAGTATTGTACCTCTGAAATCGTTGACCTTGAAGCGAAAGGTTAATTTGATTAGTATGGTTTCATGGGTAAAGGATATCATGGTTACTGGTATGACGTGTACTAATAATAACAAATTACTATTATCAAGTTGCACACATTATACTAACATAATTGTATTAAACGATAATGATCAATATTTAAGGAGTACCCGTCGCCTTTTTTTTTTTGTTATGGGATATCGCAATGATTCCTGGCAAAAATGTGGCGGTTGCTACCTTTGAATCACAATACACATGCTTTTTTGACGTTGACAGAATGAGGGAAATTGAAGTAAAATATTCTTGTTAGGTCAAAATTTACATCACATTACATTTTATTGTATAGCGATAACATATTTCTCGAGGAACGTTACCAAAAGTGAACGTGATAATATATTCGTCCATATTGCACACCAGCATGCGCTGCAAATTTGAGGTCAATAGAATTTTCCCACGTAAAATCACTATACAATAAAAGGGTTATTGCACCAATAACGGGTAATATTTTCCCTCGTAGAATAATATATTGCACTAGCAGTTCGTGCAATATCAAATTCTACTCTGGGAAGATATTCCCAAATATTAGTGCAATAATCCTATAATGTTTAGGACATTTGTCTTTTCATTCCATAGTCTTTATAAATGGTGGCTCCTAAACAGAGGAAAACTTCGTATCTTGTTTCTTTATACTTTTTAAACTTTTGGACAAATCCATTAATTTGATAGAATCAAATCACTACTGAAACGTTTTCTATTATATATTGCAGTTTGAGCAATGGGTATATATCGTGGGAAAAGGAAAAAAAAAGGTCTGAGACTTTCAATTTACCGAAAGCCATCAACTTATGTATCCAAAAATGAACAATCCATGACAACAGCCTTACATGCATTCTCAAGTCCTAGTTATTCCCCAGATCGCAAAAAAAGTCGCTGGTTATCACCTTCGCCCAGGCATTTTGAGTCTCCATAGTGTGCTTCTCTCCACGCCAAAGAATGTGAACGATCTTGAGAGACATAACAGCTTCCCTTTGCCCATAATATCACCACTTTCTAGTTCAAATACTAAACGAAAACTCGATTGGTATGATAATTCAAAAGAAGTTAATGACTCCTATAAAGATATGCAGGAACATTTCAGTCTTTTGGATATAAGTGAAGAAGATGAAATAGAAATATACAATAATAACCATGATAGCATAGATGGGATTTCGAAACCAGTAGATGCTCTGGAATACGAAATTCAAATTCATGAAATAGAAATGCTTATTCCTGATGTTTTGAAAATTCTAGCGGAAGATGGCCACGGGACATTGGTAACATATTTTTTTCAGTTATTGTACGAAAAGAAGTTTCCATTAAAGAATATTGCATTTCGATTATGGACAGATGTTGTCCAGTGGTTTACTTTGAAAGATACTACAATGTAGGTGCATGCGATATTCGGATGAGACGCTGCAGTTTTTCTTGTTAGGATAAAACGATATTATTTTGAAAATTTCCAATATCAAAAGTTTAGAAATTCATAAAACCAAGGAGAATCTCCCTCGTGCAAAGCTCTTTCCTTAGCTAGTTTTGGCGTTACTTTTTAGGACCTTTAGGTTATTGTTCTCTATCAGCACTTTAACATCTTTTGGTGTTTGGTCTTCCAATTGTTTTGATTTTATCTGCAGTGATGAGACATAAGTTGTCGAAATGGCCATATGCAGAACCCAAATTTACTGCAATTTCCGTACCTGTATTTTTATATCTTGCTTGATCAGGGAGCCTGGGATAAAGTAATTTATCGACTTATTTCAAAACACTTTTGAGCATAACATCAATATATAGTTGTCATTTCTTCTTCATATGTAAGACTAATACTTCTTAAACGAGTCCCTATTGCAGATCTGGGATTTCTTCCACGAGTGTGAGAAATTCCGTCTTTTCACGAGTGGAGCGTAGCGGAATGAGTGGAAAGACGCTGAATTTCTCTCACGAGTGGAAGAAATCCCAGATCTTCAATAAGGACGAGTGCAAGTACCTGTTTCTTCCGTTTCAACATAAAAACAAAGCATGTCAATTTCATTCATTCATTCATTCGCATGTCAATGTCATGTTTACTACGCAAAATATTACAACGCCACGTGCAATGCAGTAAATACACACTTATTTAAAACCGCATTAAATCTATTAGGGGAAATCAGTTAAAATTCAGGTAAAATTGATATTTGAAACTTTTTTTAGATCTACTAAGACGACAATTTATATTACTACAGCAGTCGTAGAAACGGACTCCTTTTTTATCACCGCGGATTGGTTTAGACAGAGAACACCATCACACACATATACACACAGAATATGCCGAGAATGGATGATAGACCTTCATCGATCAAAGGGGTTAGAGAAGACATGCAGGTAAGTAAACAACAAATTTATTAATATTTCATCAAATTCAGTGGAAAAACTTAACAACATTGTCCAGTTTTATCATCAACGCCGCCCGAGGTTATTTCCCATAATGCATCACTATACGTCATAATAAATTACTATCTCGTAACTTGGTAACTTCGTAACCCAGGTCTTTCGTAACTCACCCATACACTTATTTTTAGTACGAATTCTCGCGCCATTGGCGCTCGCCTAACTTCATAGTGGACCCTAACCCCTGTTGGTCTAGTGCTTAACTTTGTCTAGTGATCTTCCAGCTTCGCTCCCATATTAAATAATATGTCAGTATCGTCTGCCATTGTTGCTGTCTATTTGCGGCTGTCAACAAAAACCAAAAATACCCAATTCTAAAAATAGCGAATTTACGGAACTACTTTTATTGATTATACTCAGCCGATTTAATTGGCTGACAATGCCATGTAAGACAAGGTCACGTGTAGCTGTCTTTATGGCTTGTCTTACATAGAAAACGCATCAAAACGGAAGAAAAGCTAATATCCATGTACTTGCAAATTTCCACCTAAAACAGGGTATCTGAGCCCTCAACCCCGGTGAAGATCGGTGTTCGATTTCACGAACAGTCTTAAGTACGATTTCGATCGTATGTTCTGATGTCACAATATTTTTTCCTTTGAAATTTTCTCAATTACGACCAATCTTTGACTTACGACCTTTTGTGAAACCGGCCACTGAATCAAGTAAAGACGATAAACTCTACTCCATCCTAGGACTGTTATCAACAACGTTACAATTCTCATGCGTCACCCGATTTCTCATGCATAACTTATCTATCTAATGCATCACATTTATTTGGGGGAATCCGTGTAGGAAGATAAATGCATTTTGACGATTTATTCCATATCCGATTAATGCAAGTAATAACATCAAATTACTTCACACTGTTGGTTTGCTTAAATATACCGAGAACAACGAGCACTGGTTAAATATTTGCCGATTTCCTTTGTCAGGAGCTGGCACAAATAGTTTTTAGGAAAATTAGTAAGTATGGTTCGATATAAAACCTAACATGCATCAAGGAAAATGCCTTGGCCACAGAATCACATTGCCGAATTGTCATTATACTGAAATATATGCTATGAGTAATGACATTCCTTACCTTTGCACGGTGACCAGGAATATATGTCGCTCTTATTCACCACGGGAAGTCGATCTCATGATTTTCTCGTCATAACATTTTGTGGTGAAAGAGAGCGACAAACAGCCGTGATAAAAGAGAACAGATAACCCTAATCATCATTTAAATTATTAAATACTTGGTATATTGGTGACCTAAGACCAATATTATAGCTATTCTGTTGATGCCATGTGACATTCAATCTCGCAAAAACTTTGAAATTACTTTGCTCTCCAATCTTTCGATGTTGAACCACAGTCTATTTGATGTAGATTATTCCAGAAACGCGTTGTGCACACTAAATTAGATATCACGCTTTAATACCATTCTAATTACGATATCGGTATTTAAGTTTTGAAAATTGCTGACATTGATATAGTACATAAGAGTAAGAACAAAGACTGTTTGGTTCAGAGTTAAAGTCCTAGTGCAGTGGGGGAAATATGTACATTTTCTGTAATATCAACTCAGGATTGATTGATGGGAAAACTTGTTCATTGACCGTAATACTAACTCGGGTTCATTGACTCAGTGTCGATGTAATTTTTGAGTGGAGTTTGAAAATAAGAGCATTTTCTGTAATACTAATTTAGAATGGATTGATGGAAAAACATGTTCATTGTGTCTGTACTACAAACTCAGGAGAGACCGTCGTGGTCGTGAACGTATGGTAGTTGCATTTACAACTACCTGTGCAGTCAGTGCCTATCACCACCAATGTTGTGAGTTCTAATCCCGTTCTGTTCATGACGAAGTGTACTCGATAAAACATTATGTGATAAAGTTTGTCAGTGACTGGCGACAGGTTGGTGGTTTTCTCCGGGTACTCCAGTTTCCTCCACCAATAAAACCGACAGCCACGATATAACTGAAATATTGTTGAAAGTGGCATTAAACACCATAACCCTAACTCAAACTCAGGATTGATTGATTGAAAACATGTTCATTATGTCTGTAATATAAACTTATGATGTGTTGTTATCTTTTATTCCATATCTCTACATCTATTTTAGTTGTACAAAACAAATAGTCTGAAAAATAATCAGCACATGTACTTTTGATATACAATTAAAGATATGATCATAAGTACAGAATACGCCTATAATATTCACAGAAACACGGTAAGCGATATAGTTGTATTTTAATTTCAAATTTTAATTTTGTTCTCATAAGTTTTGTTAATTACTAGTAATTGTTACAATATTTCCAGTCTTGTTTTACTTTAAGCTGCTGTCGTGGTCGTGCTCGTATGATAGGTGAATTTACCAGTAACTATGCAATCAGTGACTGAAGTTGTGAGTTCGAATCCCGCTCATGACAAGGTGTACTCGAAACAACATTATGTGATAAAGTTTGTAAGTGACTTGACACAGGTCGATTCTTTTCCCAAGGTACTCCGGTTTCCTCCACCAGTAAAACTGACCGTCACGATATAACTGAAATATTATTGAAGGTGGCGTTAAACAGCTCAACCTTAGTCCTAACCTTAATCGTATTTACTTTTACGTGTACATTAAAGGAAGTATTGTTACACCACTGGGGTGGTAATGATATAAATATAATAACTGGTTGTATGATCACCCTGGTAGTGGGTTATTTCTATTACTGGTAGCATAATCTGAACAAGCTCAAGACATTTGTAAAACTCAATGTTTCATACTTGTACAACAAATAACAAAGATATGGAATAGATTCTCATTGAAGTTTATTTTAATAACAATTGATAATTTAACATTTACAATATAAAATCCTACTGAGCGCTATAAAAATACCGGGACCCTCTTTTGGACAAATGTCAATATTAGCGTAAAGTCGTACGGACGTGGTAAAAATATTCTCGTGTCCACTTTTCGTGGACATAAGCATTATCGTGGAAATAACAATAAAATCAACAAATAAAATAAAATATGGAATTGCTTACCTTTAACACTGATATCTCATTCTTTTATCCACATATCCTATATAGAAAAATGCATGCTAGGTTTAATACAATAATAAACGATAATAGAGAACCCGTCGGGTGAACAGGTCCTTCGTGTAAAATTGTATTTATTTCATTAACAGTTTTATAAAATACACGCAAAGATACAACAATACCTACAGTATATTATAAGGGTTGACACACGTAAGTTGTTGTTAACAGAAGATTATATGAATAGTTAAAGGTAAAGTTACAAGCTAGATTAAGGAAAAAGAGATGAAATAATAAAGATGTTTTATTGAAAACAAATATAATGCATGTCAACAGTAAGCTAAAAAAAAAAGAGGAGGAGGAGGGGGGGGGGGGGGGGGGGTAATTCCGTGTCACGAGCGCCTATATATATATACGTCTGTAATTCAAATTCAAGATGGAATGCTGGGACATATGTTCATTATGGTGTTATACAAACTAGCTTCTAGTTCACTGTCTGAAAAACATGTTTATCATTTATTCGATATCTCCACATTTAATTTAATTACGCAAAACCAATAGACTGTAACGTTAACATACCCAGCGCATGCCCATTTGATCTATGCAGTTGAAGATATGAGAACATCCTAGATCTATTCACAATATTCACTAAAGCACGGTAAGTGATATAGTTGTATTTTTATTTTAAATTGTCATTATGTTCCCATAAGTCTTGATAATTATTTCTTATAATTGTATCAATTTTGTTTTATTTCAAACTGTTCTTTAATGGTATATACTTTTATGTGTACATAGAAGGAAGTACATTTGTAGGTTCATTTAAGTTCTAGTAAATAACATTTTCGGAAAGTTCGAAAATTCATTTCAATTCAATTCAAATATGTTATTGTATAAAGTGATCAATTTAATTATGGAATATTGAAAATATTCGAAAATTGATAATGGCTTCAGCATAGGCGGATCCAGGGGGTAGGACAGAGGGCCCACCCGGCATCCCTTTTGAGCTACGTTATAAACAGGTTAAAACGTGTTTTAACAGAATATTTCTAATTTCGTCCTTGTCATTGTTCTTTGTACCATGTTTTGTAAAAGTTTCGCTTTGAATTACGCCTCGGTATCTTTATCTTTTGCATATTGTTTTGAAATTCGATATGTTTAACCCCCCCCCCCCCCCCCCTCATTGAGGGACTCCCGAAACATAATAATATGGCACTGTGTCTCCACAATTCGGTGTACATTCTGTGTACACGGGATGTTTATGCACGATATCTTGACGACAGCTGACATATCTCCTCTCGATCTGACTACAATGGTCAGCGTTAAAAATGTGATTCGAGACGATGTGTGACGTGCAAAAACATCCAATGCACAAAGACATTCAGCACCACACATACAGGAGAAAAAAATCATTATATTCTTCGATGACAACTACAAGATCTAACTCCTGGAATGTGCAATTTGTGGTCTTCAATACATCAAAGAAACTAAACAACTATTTAGTAAACGCTTGAATGGCAACAGAAGCGATGCAAATTGCAAACCTGTCACCATATTATAATTGATGACCATAACCGCCAGTGGGATGATCAAAGCAGTGAGGAAAGGGAACACTTCTGAATTAACAAAACCTCAAGACCTTATCTCCTCCAGTCGTATTAGGACATACAGTTTGCTCAATTGGACCAAAGTATATATTCCACAATGTGGTGGGTCTTTTCTGAATGAGTTTGGGTATCATACCGTTTTCAAAAATATTTTTGACTGTGCTATATAATACATTAACCAATAATGTCTCATTTTTATTTTTAATTTGAATTCATTTAAATGTGTAGCCCTATATTGTGTATTTATATTATTGTTATTATAATTTTATTAATTTATATGTGGGATTTCAATTCTATTATGAATGTATATGTTACAGTACAAATTGGAATCCCACTAGTACAAATTAGAATTCCAGTTTCTACTAGTAGAAATTGGAGTTCTGATTTGTACTGGATTTAAAACAGTATAAATCAGAATTCCAATATCTACTAGGACAAATCAGGATATCCAGATTTGTACTAGGAGGATCCTGGATCCTACTAAACTTTCAGTACGATTCAGAATATTACTGAATTTAAAGCTAAGTATGATTCTGGATATTACTGAATTGAAAAACATAAAAATATGTAAAATTTGTGAAATATAAAATAAGTCTTGTGCAATAATTTAATTACAAATAGTGAGAAAAATACATTTTAATACACTTTTGGATTAAGTTTCCTATTACAACATTTGGTCAAAGTTTGTTTGTGGCATTTGGTTGAGCAAGGTATCTTAGATTTGCGGCATGAACATCGCATTGTATTACATTTTCCAGCACAGTTACATGTGGATACCAGATTAGCAGTTTCATTTACTGTCCGGTTTTTCTGGCAAGCTTGAATGTGAGAAATTTCCAATAGTAAATTAGTGTCAATAGAAAATAATCCTTGGAAGCAAACTGTTCTTAAGTCAACTAGGTCTTCATCTGAATAATAGGTTTCCAGTATTCCATCTTTTGAAAATATTTTGTAAACGGATTTGGAATCGGTTACTTTTTTTACTTCAAGAACTTTGCATGGCAATATGTTTAAGTCAGTGTTAGTTCTGTCTACTTTGTGAATACTTATACCGACAGTGTCACCAATAGAATATGTTTTTCTGATAAATGATGGTTCTTATTCATGTTGTACACGTCTCCGTTTAGCTTCTCGTATATAGTTCATAGTAGCAATGTCACGGATAGAGTTGTGTCTAGATTCTGGCAAATCTACTATTTTCATTGTATCTTGTAATTCCCATGCAACAAATTGATCACTGCTTAGAAATTCATCAAAATGTTTGCCAATATGTGGTTTAATGTTCAAATCCAGTATATTTATTTAGCTTTTACTGATTTTACCTAAGGGACATAAAACAGAAGATTTGTATTAAAAAAGTGTTCATATTTATTTTTTCATGTTTCTCCTTTTTTCAATTTTTTATTTCAGTAGGATCCTGGATCCTCCTAGTACAAATCTGGATATCCTGATTTGTCCTAGTAGATATTGGAATTCTGATTTATACTGGTTTAAATCCAGTACAAATCAGAATTCCAATTTCTACTAGTACAAATTGGAATTCCAATTTGTACTAGTAGGATTCTGGATCCTACTGGATTCCAATTTGTACTGTAACATATATATGACACATTTTTCATATAACACACGTAGCATATATTTTTTGTGTCTTTTTCTGTCCCGCACATTGACCACCAAAAACTTTTTAAACATCCATACCTTGAAGAACACCGGTTTTTGAACTTGTAAATACGCCATATTGGTTTGACATTATACACTGAACAAGTCTCTTGGTGAGACGAACGTTGTGTCATTCAACAAAGTGTTTAATTCTTTATCACTTTGTTTTGTGTACCTGGTGTTACAAACCATTTTAGACGTATATCTATATATTTATTTACAAGGTTTTATAATGTCAGAGGTACCGGTAAGGGTTATTGTGTTTAACGCCACTTTCAACAATTTTTCATTTATATCGTAGCGGTCAGTTTTATTGTTGGAGAAAACTGGAGAAAATCACTGACTTGACGTAAGTCACTCACAAACTTTATCACATTCTACCTTTAAAATCAAATATGATAATATTGGCAGGGTTGCAAATACAATATACCAGTCATTCAGTGGAAGCAAATCGACCATAAAAATCAAAAAATGTGATTAATTGATTATAATGTATATTAATAATGCGGGACTCTATTCTGACCAAACAATTACAATAGCATTGCCAGGGTTGGCAAAACCATGTGAAAATCAGTCTGTGTGAACATCACTACCATAAAAATAAAACTATGAAAATATCGCCAGGAGTGGCAAAACCATGTGAAAATCAGTCTGTGTGAACATCACTACCATAAAAATAAAACTATGAAAATATCGCCAGGAGTGGCAAAACCATGTGAAGATCAGTCTGTGTGGACAAAATAATCATAAAAATAAAAAAATATGATAATATCACCAATAGGTTCCAAATAATAAAACACATATGGTAGCATCTTCAGGGTGCCAAATACAATGTGAAATTCAGTATATTGTGATGACAAAACAACCGTAAACTAGAGCATAACTATTTATATATTTTCAGATTAATGTCTACATCAAAGTTATGCGCACCATGCAATTTATCAGGAAAACAAGCAGAAAGTGTAAAATGGTGTTCGGATTGTGAAGTGTTCTTGTGCGCAGGATGTTCAAGCTATCACAAAGCACTTCCACCATTACGACACCACCAGCTGGTAGATATTAACGTCTTTTTATCTACTGATGTTGACGTTTTATCAAATAAGTGTCCGTGTGAAAAACACCCAGAACGCCAGTCAGAATTCTTCTGTTCGGATGACGAGGTTTTATGCTGCCATTTATGTCTGTCAGCTGATCACGTGTCTTGTCAAAAGGTTCTTCCGCTGGACATCGCCTCCAAAAATGCTAAAAAGTATCCATGTTTTACCGAATCGATGCTTGAACTTAACAACATTTCAGACACATTGGAGAAACTATCGACCGATAGACAAGAAAATAAATCAGTGTTGGTTAGACAAGCTGAATTGCTGAGACAGAAAATAGCAAAGGCAAAGCAGAAGGCGATCGATCAAATCATTGAAACGGAAAGATCGCTAATAATTCAAGTGGGCCATTTAGAGAGCAAATCTATCAATGATTTAGAAAAAGATGAAACATTGTTAAAATCTATAAAACAACAAAATGAAAAACAAAAAGAACATGCCAAATTGATGGTCACTCATGGGTCCGATAAACAAACGTTCCTATTCGCGCGAAAACTGGTACCTTATATAAGGGAAACGAAAATGAAAATGGAGAAAACTATAAACACATTTAAAACAATGTCAGTCGGAATTGATGAAACTGGTGACCTGTCCAAATCGATTTCTTCGCTTGGCTCAACGATAAAAATTACCACTAAGCCATGCACTATTTCATTTAAGACATGTAAACAACGACAAGCGCAAACGATCTCTGCTTATCCAGGTACAGCACCTCTGAAATCTTTGATCTTGTAACGAAAGGTTAATTTGATTAGTATGGCTTCAGGGGTAAACGATATCATTGTTACTGGTATGACGTGTACCAATAATAACAAGTTACTATTATCAAATAGCACACATGAAACTAACATACCTGTATAAGACGATAATGGTCAATATCTAAATAGTATTCCTGCGGATTCTTTCTTATGGGATATCGCAATGATTCCAGGCAAAAATGTTGCGGTTGGTACCTTTCAATCACAATTGGCAAACTTTTTTGACGTTGACAGAATGAGAAAAATTCAAAAAATAAGAACCTTTTAACTAACTGAATACGGTGGTTTAGGCATTACAGTTACACAATCAGATATGATACTTCTTGGGAAAACATCCTCCATATCTTTCCTAGATGTTGAAGGTCAGGAATATAATTCGTCAATTAGTTTTCCGGTTATTGAAGGGTTTATAGAATACTTGCACATGCGCGATAATGGAGATATATATTTGAGTAATGGAAAAGACGTTTATTGTGTCAAATTAGATGGAACGATAGTTTTTAAATATTCTTCTGAAAATCTTAGAACCCCACAGAAAATAGCGACAGACCAGAACGGTATTGTATATATCGTTGGGAAGAATTCAAATAATGTTCACAGAATCACACCGGATGGTCAATTTATTGACCAGATCTTAGACAACGACCTGAAACAACCTCAGGCAATATGCTTCAACAAGAACTATGCTAAATGCTATATCACAAGTAATAATGGCAAATCTTTGTTTGTCTATGACTGTAATTGAAATGTATGAAAAATGTACATTTTACAAAACGAAATCTACTATTTTATCTATTTTGTTCCAGTATTGTTATACATGCTGTTATAGTGACAGCCGGAACCTTTGAACCGTAATGAAAGCGGGAGGTTTGGCGACGTAAAACCTGATTCAAGCCACCATTTCTTTGGAAATGCCTGTACCAAGTTACCCATTACGGTTTTCCCAGTTTTCCGGTTGTTGACTGATTTTGTCTGTTTATAAACTTATGAGTTTTGACTTTCCCTTTGGAAGATTGTTCGGAGTTCGGTAATTTTGTTATTACCTTTATTTATCTATGATTAATTGAATTATATAAAAAAAATTACATTTTACAGAAAAACAATCAAATTTAAACTTTGAATTTGATTCGCCTTATTGGAATAAAAAATATGAAGACGAGTTGGTGCATAGTTTTTGTTAGGAAAAGGGATTATGGTTACGGTTATGGTGTTTAACGCCACTTTCAACAATATTTCAGTTATATCTGGCAGTCAGTTTTATTGGTGGTGGAAACCGGAAGACCCAGAGAAAACCACCGACCTGTCGCAAGTCACTGATAAACTTGATCACATAATGTTGTACACCTCGACCTGATCGAGATTCAAACTCACATCAGTGGTGATAGGCACTGATTGCATAGGTAGTTGTAAATCCAAATACCATACGATTACGGTCATGACGACCGCTAGTCCGAGATTCCTCTGCCGTCCGACGGCTTTTTTTTTGCTAGAGCCGTGGGACGTCAGAGAGCTCTACATAAGGAAAACAGCAGATTTGCCTTTCCAACTCTTGGTCGGCACATTTCCACGTTTTGTGGCTATAGGATTTTATTTTATATCAGAACGCTTCACCAATTATTTTTCTATTCATTCATAACCATCTTACCATCATAAAGTGGTGTTACACTCCATTACAGCACGATTTTGCCTTAGATCCTATTATTCCGCCATTTGACTTCCATTTTGACTTTTTTCAAGCATTTGTCACGTGACTTCGAGAAAACTACGATTACCGCAATGTATCATGGGAGATGATTTGCATATAAACAAACAAACAAATATTTTTATTGCCAATCATAGGCGCCTGTTAAGGCAGAACAATTAACATAAAATTTAATACAGTTGATTACATTGATTGGTAATGATTTTAACAGCAAATTTAGTGAATTACAGATAACCATAAGAAAAACAAATATGATCTTACCTAGTCCAAAAAAGGGGGGGGAAACAGTCCGTGGGTAACACTGCCATTGAATCTTTTTCTTTCCAACACATTTTGTATTATTTCCTTCTGCTCTGATTTGAGCTGTAAATGGAACTGTTTGTCCTGCAGAATACGCTTAAATGTATTGTCTTCCATGTGATTTGAATGTTGTTTACGTATGCAAATAATGCTTCAAATAATTTGTCGCGCTGCATTAAGTAGCTCCCAATCATACAATGCGTTGCTGTCATCATTCAGTTAATATCGCGAGATCACGTTTGTAGATTTCAAAATGGAAGTCAAATGGCGGAATAATAGGATCTAAGGCAAAATCGTGCTGTTATGGAGTGTAACACCATTTTCTGAGGGTAAGATGGTTATGAATGAATAGAAAAATGATTAGTGAAGCGATTTATATAAGGGTTTCTGATAGAAAATAAAATCTGATAGCCACAAAACGTGGAAATGTGCCGACCAAGAGTTTGAGAGGCAAATCCGCTGTTTTCCTTATGTAGAGCTCTCTGACGTCCCACGGCTCTAGCAAGAAAAAAAAAGCCGCCGGACGGCAGAAGAATCTCGGACTAGACGACCGCTTGTGTTTTCCACATGTGAGTAATATACAACCCTAACATAAAACTGGGTGATTCCTAATCTTGAACTTCATATATAATTTATTTAATCTTCGTGATACAGAAGTTCTATAAAAGAGAACAGATTAACCTAATCATCATATAAATTATTATATACTTGGTATATAGGTGACCAATAAAGCTATTCTGTTTATGCCTTTCGATATTCAATCTCTCAAAAACTATTTTGCTTTCCAATCTTTCGATGTTGAACGACAGTCGACCATATCTGATGTAGGTTATCACAGAAACGCGTCGTGCACACTAAATTATATATATCTACGTTTGTATTGCTATAACTGGGTCAATACTTCTGCTGGCAAACTATTTGTCACCAAAGTAATCGTCCGCCCAGGAGTAATAGTTTCAGTGTTGATATGGTACAGTTCCTAAATAATGTAGTTGTTATTAAAAACTAAGGCCCTTCTCCTTCAGGGATGGGCAGTCTTAGCTGAATTCGGGTACCCTGTTAAGGACATTTGGTCTCATGCTCCCAAAGAACTAATTTCCTAGAAACGCGTCGTGCACATTAAAAAAGACATCTTAATTTTTATACCATTCTAATTACGATATCGGTATTTAACTTCTGAAAATTGCTGACATTGATATAGTACATCAGAGTAAGAACAAAGACTGTTTGGTTCAGAGTTAAAGTTATAGTGCAGTGGGGGAAATATGTACATTCTGTAATATGAACTCAGGATTGATTGATGGGAAAACTTGTTCGTTGACCGTAATGCAAACTCGGGCTCATTGATTCAGAGTCGATGTAATTTTTCGAGTAGAGTTTGAAAATATGAGCATTTTCTGTAATACTAATTTAGAATGGATTGATGGAAAAACTTGTTCATTATGTCTGTACTACAAACTCAGGAGAGACCGTCGATGTCGTGATCGTATGGTAGTTGCATTTACAAGTGCAATCAGTGCCTATCACCACTAATGTGAGTTCTAATCCCGTTCTGTTCATGACGAGGTGTACTCGATATAACATTATGTGATAAAGTTTGTCAGTGACTGGCGACAGGTCGGTGGTTTTCTCCGGGTACTCCAGTTTCCTCCACCAATAAAACCGACCGCCACGATATAACTGAAATATTGTTGAAAGTGGCGTTAAACACCATAACCCTAACTCAAACTCAGGATTGATTGATTGAATACATGTTCATTATGTCTGTAATATAAACTTATGATGTGTTGTTATCTTTTATTCCATATCTCTACATTTATTTTAGTTGTACAAAACAAATAGTCCGAAAAATAATCAGCACATGTACTTTTGATATACAATTAAAGATATGATCATAAGTACAGAATACGCCTATAATATTCACAGAAACACGGTAAGCGATATAGTTGTATTTTAATTTCAAATTTTAATTTTGTTCTCATAAGTTTTGTTAATTACTAGTAATTGTTACAATATTTCCAGTCTTGTTTTACTTTAAGCTGTTCTTTAATCGTATTTAAGTTGCTGTCGTGGTTGTGATCGAATGATAGGTGAATTTACCAGTAACTATGCAAGCAGTGACTCAATGTTTCATACTTGTACAACAAATATCAAACATATGGAATGGATTCTCATTGAAATTTATTATAATAACAATTGATAATTTAACAAATACAATATAAAATCCTACTGAGTGCTATTAAAATACCGGGACCCCCCTTTTGGACAAATGTCAATATTAGCGTAAAGTCGTGCGGACGTAGTAAAAATATCCTCGTGTGTCCACTTTTCGTGGACCTCAGCATTATCGTGAAAATAACAATAAAATCAACAAGTAAAATAAAATATGGAATTGCTTACCTTTAACACTGATATCTCATTCTTTTATCCACATATCCTATATAGAAAAATGCATGCTAAATTTAATACAATAATAAAGGATAATAGAGAACCCATATCAACAAAATTAGGGGATCGGAAGAGTCCACTTTTCGTGGGTATCTTTCAAACTGTTCTTTAAGGCCAAATGTTTGCCTTTCTAAGCATCGATGTCAAAAGAGATCTGATTGGATGTTTACGATAAATCATCCAATCACGGTCAATATTACAAATAAATGCGGTGCTCCTGATAAGGAGTGGCTTACGTAATGAGTGAGAACTAACACGAAAGTAAATTTGGGAACACATTGTTCGTTGAAAATGAGGAAGAACATGTTTTTCTAAACTTCTATTGTATTTTAATGTAGTACTTACATGTATGCAAATAGCTTGTCAGGGTGTGGTGTCAGTTATATAAAGTAAACACAGAACAAAATATTTACAACATTTTATTAATAAACATGACACAATCGTGTCAAATTAAACAGAGATATGCATGTACATTTCACTTGCATCCAGCGTTTATTGAATAACACTTGTGTCAAACATAATTTTAAAAGTGTACATGTAAGCAATCTTTTTTGAAGTAGAGAGTACAACAGTGCAAAGGAAATATGCAAATACCCATCATTTTCAAAAGTAGGGGGTAATTACCCTTTGGACTTGAAAATTATCTGGAGCTCTGATAGATGGACATATTAGAATATTAATTTGGCATTGTAAATTGACGAAATACTCTATTTGAGTTCATTAAAAAGTTCGGAATGACATATATACATGAACAGCATTTGAATTTTCTGTCATTCGTGTATATGCTAGATGTGTGTAGATAATCATGCAGATTTGCATCATCCACGGCAGAATTCCATTTAAATTAGTATAGATCAGGAGAAAACGTGCCCAGTCTAATATAGTTTGTACATATAAGGTAACTCGACCCTACCTCAAATCTAGTGCCTACAATAGTTTTTTTAATTACATTTTCCCAACAAGCACTTGTAAGTAGTAACATATCTCACACATTCACCAAATTTGGAAATGTAATGTAACCATTCTATAATCTAATCTTATCGAAGTTATCAAAGACAAAGGTAAATGTGAACATCTTGAGTTAAAAATGTGAAACGTAAACGAACGAACGCCAAGTGACGGCAAATGTGAGATTATTCATTAACCTACCATAAATTCATACAGAAAACATATTGCCATTTTGAAAATATCTCAATTCAAGATTAAAAAAAAATGGAAAAACAATCCAACACTATGCCATGTATACCAAGCTTTTTTGTATCGCTCGACAAGATAGCAACTTTTGTGAAATCTGTATAGTTAAATACCTCAGGTACACATACATTTGGCGCGGGTGGTAAAGGGTTATTTTCGTGCAACGTCTATAGATTTTTTTTTTTATTTCACGTGTTTCATAGTAAGAGGGGCGTTATTTCCTGCAAAAAAATTGCTGTCACATCAAATTTGGAAAGAAGAAGTGGAGATTTGAGAACAAGGCTAAAGATAAACTGGAAACCGGTATGCCCTTGCTGGGAATTGTCAGAAAATACCTATAGACAAAGTATAGTTGTCTGTTTGAGGAAATCAAAATCTGTTATTATGCACACCTTTAGTATATGCATGAACATGGACCCTACAAAACTTTAAGAAATTTAAATGAAGTAAAGCCTTCATAATCTGGATGGACGGATGAACAGGGGTAAATTTGTATGCTCCCTTGACTTTTCGTCGTAAATATGGGGGGGAAGAAAAATCCAACAGATAAAGATCAATGCGGAGTGGCTGACATAGATATATGTTTTCTTAAATATTAACTAATACCGTAAACGTATACCTATATTTTTCACTTTCACGTATTCGCCAACACAGATGCAATTAATATCCCGGGCTCGTTTGAGCGGATTTTGAAAATGTGTAAACTTAATTGATATTTTCCCATTAGGCCTACAAAAAATAATTGTGTGTTTAGGCTAACATTGTGGAAAAGTTAGGTGGGTAGGGTGGGTATGAAATATTTTTTTTTACATATTGGGCAGATGTTCTGACTTTAATAGTGCTTGTTGAGAAAATGTAGTAAAAAACTATTGTAGGCACTAGATTATATGTAGGATCGAGTTACATTATACAATCTATATTTTTGTTAGGGGAATAGACCTTAGAGTAGAGAATTCATTGGGCACGTTTTCTCCTGATCTATACTAATTTAAAGGGAATTCTGCAAATTTGCGTGATTATCTACACACATCTAGCATATACATTTTTTGTACACGAATGACAGAAATGCTGTGTATGTCATTCCGAACTTTTTAATGAACTCAAATAGAGTATTTCGTCAATTTACAATGCCAAATTAATATTTTAATATGTCCATCTATCATGATAAAATTGAATTGGTTGATTATACATTTATAAGGTATCGGGCAGTGTTTATTTTTATTTTGGGAATGTACACGACTTTTGCCAAATGAAATATATAGCGTAAGTGTAAAATACATCTTCGATTACAAAGTAAAGTTTCTTAGATATACTCGAACATATAGCTTAAACGGACGCGGACGTCGAGGAATGATTTTTTTTTAGAATTCATTCGTTTTGTTTCGTTTCTCAGTTTACATATTCTGTTTCGTTTCGTTTCTCAGTTTACAGATTTTGTTTCGTTTCGTCGTATTTCGTTTCGTTTCTCACTTTACAGGGACCCTATAAACATTGAAGAAAATCAACCTAGAGATCTGGACCTGGTTGTTCAAAATACTGGATAAAGTTATCCACTGGATAAAGTTGATCACTGGACAACTCCTTATCCAGTGGTCTCTGTGGACAGCTAACCAGTGGATAAAATTGGTTGCTCAAAAGCAAACACAATGGTTGGCTAGCTATCGACTGGATAGCATTTTTTCCAGTGGACAACTCCCATGATAAAGGCAATCCAGACCAGAAATTAAACAAATGTCTGCTAAGTTCAGCGACATTTCAAATTATTTTTCATGCAGTTTAATTTATTTGTTGCGATCTACAAATGATATATGACCAATCATTTTGTAATCTTTGTGTTGGAGCTGTGAATTTATGTCTTCATAAAAATTTTTCAAGTCATATAGTAATGAAATTTTTGTTAGACAAATTGTGAATATTAATGATCACACATTTGTTTTCTATTTAGTTTTACTTACACAATGTATTAGACCATATTTTTTAAGCGAAATCTTTTTATTTATTTTTTTTCAGATCATAAAATAAAACAACCAGTATGTTGTCAAGATTTTTTTTTTATCACACAGATCTAGATTTGAACCATGCACTTTGAACTATCAATTATGCACTTTGAGATTTAAATCATGCACTTCATGTTTAAATTGTGCACTTCAGGTTTAAATAGTGCACTTCAGAATTGTACATAAATCATGCACTTTCTCATATGTGTTCCTGTCATCAAGTTTGCTCTAAATACTACCTATTTGACACTAAACGACAATCAATCAATCACAATGTTTACCTGTTATCTTCTTCAACTATTATTTTATTGATTGATTGATTGGTGTTTAACACCATCAACTAATACATGATATGCTAATGTGTTGAAAAGTATTTTCATAACTAGTCAAATATCTTAGTATTATTTAATACTCTAAGGTATACCAGAAAAAAATGTATAAGATTAAGGGAGGAGGGTGGACGACCCACCCCATACAATTTTATAAAGAAACAGAGTGATATTATTTTGTGAAAAATTGATATGAACTCATTGCTCATGTATTGCATATATAAAGTCCCTTTGAACCTTGTAAAACCTTGTGTTTGACACAAAGGATTTTTATATTTTTGTTCATTGACAAACACACACAACCAAAGCTAAATACCATTGGTTAATCTCAGACTTAACACTCCAACACCATATCCCACAACTTATACAGATTTACCTGTGTTTCAATTTATTAACTTTTGTCTAATAGGTGTTTTCCTGTGATTTGAGCAACTTTTGGAACAATTTTTATTTTGGTAATTCAAGGGGGGGGGGGGAGGCGAGGGTGTGTCCAATTTTCAGCTCACCTTGCCAAAGGCAATGTCAGCTTTTGCCATCACTTGTCGTCCGTTGTCTGTCGTCCCTTAACTTTTCACATTTGAATCTTCTCCTCTGAAACCCCTCAGCCAAATGAACTGAAACTTAGTAGGAAGCATCTATGGAAGGTCCTCTATAAAGATTGCTCATTTCGTCCCGATCCATTAACAAACATGGCCGCCACAAGCAATTCTTCTTTCTGATTAGCCGATTTTTTAAAATATTCTCCTCTGAAACTGCTTGGCCAAATGAATCGAAACTTGGTAGGAAGCATCTATAGAAGGTCCTCTATAAAGATTGCTCACTTTGTCCCGATTGGTTAATAAACATGGCCGCCACAGGCAATTCTTGTTTCTGGTTGAATGATTTCTAAACAATCTTCTTTTCTGTTAAAAGAAAGATAACTCTTGTTTAAATATAGATATCTGTATTAAAAATGCAGTTATCTCTATACAGATATCTGAATTGAATTACTGACACCCCTCAGCCAAATGAACTGAAACTCCTCTATAAAGATTGCTCATTCGGTCTCGATCCCTTAACAAACATGGCCGCCACAGGCGATTCGTGTTTCTGATTGGCTGATTTTTTTAGATTCTTCTCCTCTGAATCCGTTTGGCCAAATAAACCGAAACTTGGTAGGAAGCATCTATGGAAAGTCCTCTGTTACGATTGCTCATTTCGTCCTGATCGTTAACTCTTTCCCACACATAAGCGTCTCTGGATGCCTTCCCCGTATTTCCGCAGAAGCGCCTCTCGTCGTCTCCATATCATTTCCACACAAGCGACTATGGACGCTTTGTTTACAATTACATTTCCGCATAAGCGTCTCTAGACGACCCTTTATTATTAATGGGTACCGAAACGAGGTTGTACCCTCGTTTTGGACAGGGAATCCCATCATGAAAGAAATATCATTGGACAATCCAGGAATACCAAAATTACGTCAGAAATTGGAATGTTCTTTGTTTTATGAACGGAAAATATCGCGTGGTTGATATTGTAAACAAACATGGCGGCATTGCCAACAAACGATCGAGTACTGGATAGATATTTTCAATCTGATGACGACGATAGCGATTTTGAAGGGTTTTCTGAAGTGGGATCAGATGTAGACATCCCTAATGCTCTGGATAGCAGTGAGGATGAACAAGGAGACGATGATAGCGAGTCGGAAAATGACGATGAAATCTGGACAGACCAATTTCGAGATATGGAAGTTCACTACTTCACACAACGCACAGGACCAGTGTTTCCAGACGATTTTAATGTGGAAACTGCTTCCCAAAAGGATTACTTTGACTTAATGTTTAATCCAGACATGATTGGAAACATAGTGCGTAACACAAATAATTATGCACGTTGGAAAATGGACCAGAAAGGAGAGGATCCATTATGGTATGAAATTACTGACAATGAACTGAGAAAGGAGACTGTTTATGGGTGCAAAACATGTGATGTTCACCTGTGCAAGGATGGATGCTACTTCACTTATCATAGGGAACAAAATAATTGACAACAAAGTACATAAATTGCAAAATATTTATTGTTGAAATACATTTTTTCATAATATCATCTGGAAATTTTATTATTTGGATGAGACTGGAGGAAATATAGCAAATATTTATTTGTATTTTTTTATTCTATTGGAAAGGTAATTTTATAACAAAAATAAATGTATATTCTTTGTGGTTTTTTAAATTAATTAATCCACAAATCTTTTTTGTTGAAATTCTCTGAGGAAATTATGCGGCTGATTTTTTTATCAGCTTTGGAGATTGATTATGTTATCAGTAATTCTACTGTGGCTAAAAATACACAGTTTAGCAGTTGTTCTGTGGGGTAAAGAGTTAACAAACATGGTCGCCACAGACAATTCTTGTTTCTGATTGGTTGATTTCTAAAAAATCTTCTCCTCTGACACCGCTTTGCCAAATGAACCGAAACTTGGTAGGACGCATCTATAGCAGGTCCTCGATAAACATTGCTCATTTCGTCCCTATCCATTTACAAATATGGCTGCCACAGGCAATTCTTCTTTCTAATTGGTCGATTTCTAAAAATCTTCTCTGAAACCGCTTTGATAAATGAACCGAAACTTGGTAGGAAGCATCTGTGGAAGGTTCTCTATAAAGGTTGCTCATTTTGATTCATTAACAAACATGGCCACTACAGGCAGTTCTTGTTTCTGATTGGTTGATTTCTAAAAATCTTCTACTCTGAAGCAACTTGGCCAAATGGACCGAAACGTGGTAGGAAGCAACTATGGAAGGTCCTCTATGGGAATGGCTCATTCCCTTTTGATCCATTAACAAACATGGCCGTCATAGGCAATTCTTGTTTCTTATTGGTTCGCTTTCTAAAGCAGCTTTTCCTCTGAAGCTGCTTGGCCAAATGATACATTGTATGAATCTTGGAAAGAAGCATCTATGGAAGGTCCTCTTTAGAGATTGCTCATTTCGTGTTGATCCATTAACAAACACGGTTGACACGGTTGCCACAGGCAATTCTTGTTTTAGATTGGCTGATTTCTATAAAATCTTCTTCTCTGAAACTGCTTTGCCAAAATGAACCGAAATTTGGTGGGAAACACTATGGAAGGATCTGTATTACGTTTCCTCAAAGCAGAATGAAAGGTGAGCGACACAGGCTCAGCACACTGAGCTTCTAGTTTTATTTAACTTTTGTGTTTTCAAGTTATTTTAAAGGAAAAAGACCTTTCACAGTGTTCTCCATTGCTGGTTATAGCCGGCTTCGCTGACCAGCTATAATTCTCTTCCGACCGGCATTCATTTTTCAAAGCTGGTCGGAAAATTAACATTGTTTTCCAACTTGCGTATTAATCCCAATGAAAATCCTGTGTTGCATTTCATGTGGCTCTTACGTTACAATCGTCAGAATGTCTTTAAAAAACGTATATTGAATCAGGGGTCAATTAACAATTTTAATGACGAATTAAGTACAAGCATACCTTTTAATGGGTTATAATCCACATGCAAATGTTTTTGAATTATTTGACTTTGTAAAACGACAGAAATATTTATCTGTGAAAAGATTTTGACAACTTCCGGTAAAAAAAAGACTTCCAAACTACACTAACGGTGACACACTTTTACATGTAATTAGTGCTGTATAAACATTTCTCTTTTCAATTATAACACCCTTCGACCAGGGGTTTCAAAGTTTTTTTTATAACAGGAGGTACTTCTTAAATTTTAGGAGGTACCTAACAAATTAGGCCGGAAGCTCCCGAAATCTAGCATTTTGTGGACCAAAAAATGTACTTCAGAAACTGCAAAAGATTATGTGTTTTTGAAAGAAAAATCCCATTAACTTTCTCTTTAGAGTTCAGATTTCACCAAGACCATGCATAATGGATCCCCCCCCCCCCCCCCCCCATTTCTTTATTGAATATTTGAGTTTACAGACTTCAGCCAAGATTATTCATGGATAGTCCGCCATATCTTAAAAAAAACTAAAAGGACCATAAAGAGCCACAGTTCTGCAGCTAAATTTGACCAAGCCATTGTTATCAAAGCTTAAACTTCTCAAAATTCTTTTGTTGGCTTTGTCCTTTTCTTTTTCACAATACCTTGGCTTGTGTGTTTTTTTTACTTTATTACCAGTAATTAAACTCATCAAAGACCATTGGCACGGTTCAAGACATATACGTGTCATAATTAATGAAACATAAAATTAATTTGCAATCATCATTATCTGCTAATAAAATTTATAACTTTAATAAATAGATCAATACAAATATAATTAAACAAAAACAATATATATTGTAAGTGTAAAATGCAAATGTCTGTAATTCTGTGCTCTCACGGGCTTCTTGATTGATTTAATGAATCTATTCTATTCTATTGTTACTTTCACGACAATGTAATTCGTATTTGAGGCATGTCCGGTCCTTTTTCAAGATTCCTAGTAATTTTCTATCCCTTATCTCCTCGTACCCTCTTTTAAAAATGCTTTTCACCACACTTTCATTTCTGTGAACAACCGCGGTAGGGCCCCGTCAAAATATGTAAATAAATTAGCCATGTAGGTTTTTATTTTTTTAATACCGGAAGTTAAACAATATGGATGGAGTTAAGCAGCAAGACAGTACGCCCTAAAATGACTCGACCCTGGGTTTTAAATGGATAAAAAAAATCGCACAAAATATTGTGTAGTCATATATTCATAATACATAACTGATCATACTTATATTACTGAAGATTACACTAGTTTGTGTTTGAACATAATCAGTCATCTTTTATTTTGAAATGATGTCAGCTTTGTTCCGGTCCGAGTTTTACACAATGATGAAAAGATATTGGGGCGAAAACATATCTATTTACCGTATGCGCAAACTTCTATTTACGATTCTAAGGTACAGTTATTTTTAAAACAGGGAATATCCCGTCAACTTGGTCATGGCTGAACGCAGTTGTTCGATTTGAATGCGAGAATTCAGCAATTGACGTGATCATTCATTTTTTATGAAAAATATTCCACAAGCCAATCGTACTTGTGGTTTTGACCACCGCTAATTTTTGGGGGGTTTAGTAATTTCTGCCGGTACTATACACGATCTCAGACGAGTAAAAGTAACGGGTACCGGCCCACTTTGAAACCCCCTGCTTCGACTAGCACATTTGATCATCTTTCTTTTTAAACAATTAAGTACAAGTTAACTGTACATTTGCCCCTGGGTCAGGATTAATTTTGTGACACAATTACGAGTGGTTTCAATCCGAGACAAGGGTAATGAAAGATCGAACATGTTGAAGTAATTTTACAAGTACAACCTGTCATAACCTAATGAGAAAAAAAAAACAATCTTTTTGTTCTTTTTTTTAAGTTGTGAAAAACAAAAATTGAAAATAAAATGGAGATTAAATATTTGTAAAAAAAAAAAAAAGAAAAAATATTTTTACATGTATCGACGGAAATTGCTAATATACATGCTCATAAAGTAATTTCAGATGCTTTTTTTAATTTTCAAATTCCATGAAATAACACTGATCTATAATTATAAAATTCAAAAACTGATTTTGTTCCGATTCTAAGTTGATATACAGTGTTCGCCAAAAACTTTTTTAACCACTAGACATCTGGGCCAGTGACTTGCTAAAGTTACTAGACCGAATCAGTGCACACTGGACCGAAGATATTTTTACCACAAAAAGAAGAAACAAATTTTCATTGTTTAATTTTATACATGCATTTGGATGGTGTCTATTCTAAAGTTGTTACATCCTGTAACAAACTTCCCAGCCTCAGTTTTATCCTTACTGTTTTTCGCAGTATGTACAATACATCATTTGTTCATGTTCGTGTAAATGGTCATGTAAATGATGGATAAGACTAATGGCTCTTTGAGGTTGATTTTAGGATTGTAAATTTTGTAAATAATTTTATTTTGCAAATATCTTTACTTTTTAATACCTAAAAGTAATACCTTTTTAATTCTAATGACCCTGTTAGTAAGTGCCAAGTTAGTAAACAGTAACCTTGTTTTACCTTTTAAAAGTATATTTTTATTAGTTTATTGATAATTAATATCAAACTTAATAAAAATAATATTGATACAGATTATACTAGTGAAGCCAACCCCTTTAAAATATACTTAAGTGGAATAGATTGAAGGCACTAAGCTATTGTAAGATGTGTAGATATATATATATATCTGAGTTAAGATTAATGGCTCTTTCGTCTTTGATTTTAGGATTGTAAATTTTGTAAATAACTTTATTGTGCAAACATCTTTTACTTTTTAATACCTAAAAGTAATAGCCTTTCAAGAGTAAATGAAAATATTCAATTGGTTCCAATATGCTTTTAGTTTTAAATCCGTGTGACACGGGTTGCTCCACAGTGGAGGAAACTACGAAAAGAAGAAGTTCGTCGTAGCGTAGCCAAGGACGATCGGTGGTCTAGTGGAGCTTAAAAGATCGTGATCTTTACTGTTCATATTGCTTTTTAGCCTGTGACACCTCCTCTGCAGGTTCTGGTGTTCTAGAGGGCTTTTTTCAACTTCTTCCCTGGAATAGCACCGTCTTGCCACTTCAAGTCCATGTTAATTTATCGAAACCATAGACAACTAAAAACCAACACAAGTCATAATGACAGAGCACTATCCGTAACGATTCATACTGGGGAAAGTGGTAAACAATATTGATTTTCTTTAATTTTACTCATAAAACAGGGATTGGGAAGAATTTTTTGTCAAAGAGACTATGGCCCCTTACTTGACCACATCAATGGGCCATTTTAGAGAATAATGTGCCATTTCAAATTTGCAATGGGCCATTTCAAATTAGCAACGGACCACAACCTTAGTTAGTTAAATTGCGTGCTAGCCTATGCATTGATAAATATCATTTTTTAGACTTGTACGGATTGTGTAACATGAAAAAGCAAATAGTCAAACCAAGACATCCAAATTAAGAAGATGTTTTTGTTAAACAACATTATTAAGAAAAAAACCTGCTGGAATGTGCTAATCTGGGTCACAGGTCACTGTAATCGGGCGGCTGTATCGAGAAACAGATACGGTGTTGAAAAAAATGTTGATACTCATAAAATATTGATAAATGCAATAAAATTTTATGTTTGTCTTCAAGAAATATGATAGACCAAACCATTTGTGAAGTGTTATGACGAAATATCTCCGATTTCTATGTAAATTTACGAGTTGAAGTGTGGAAACACCCACAGGTCATTTTAGCGATGTATTTTTATCTTAGACAAGAATAATGAGCGTCCTGATCGGATGACCGATTAAAAACACACTGACACCGCATGGTAAAAAGATGCATGTAAACGAAATCTACGTGTTGATGATTGATTTAAGCAAGAAATAAAGGGGGGGGGGGTGAATTTTATTTGTGAATTTTACAGTTAAATAACCTCAGCCAGACCCTTAAAATCAATATTTTCACTCTTCTGATTGTATATATGAGACCATTATATACAGAATCTCTGTACATTTTATGATTCATGTCAAGTAATGAAATTCATCAGTAAATAACTTATGTTTCTGTAAATAATTGTATTCATTTTAAATACAGTTTGTGTACATTGAAACCAGGAGAAAAACTCAGTGCATGCAATCCGGCGTCAATGCCATAAAAAGAACTGGGGACTATAAGTGCCATATATGGCCCCATATTTAATGAATCATTATCTTAGAAAATACTTGATTAAAATTTAATGTGTTTTATATTATAGACGACATCATACTTTTGATGTTAAAACTTGTTTCCAACAAAATCGATACGTATTTGAAGTCATTGTGACGTCATTGTGACGTCATGAGCGTTATTTGTTTTCCGTATTTCGTGGAATTTTGCCCGCGATATTTCGACGGTTTTCGAAGAAACTAAGCACCTCCGCAGTCGTGCACCAGAAAAATATGTTACCAGATTATTAAAATAAATAAAACACAAATACTGTTAAAGTATTTGTTTGGTGCACGAGGTGTTAAATTTCTTGAAAAACGACGGGAAAATGTTCAAATATTCCAAGCGCTTAGATGACGTTTTGATATTTGAGAAGCAATCTTTACCGTAAAAGACAATGGTATGTCGGCACGTAACAGTTATATACAAATTTAAGATAAAAATAAAATAAACACCACTTCATCCAAAATAGTTTTTTTCATAAGCCCTCAATTATTGATTATATATTTTCTTCCGGGATACTGAAATAGTTATTACTACCGAGATACTGAGGTAGGTTTAATGGTCTATCGATTCTACTTCTAAATTGAAGTAAAATAGTTTGATCCAAAAGGAGTAGATGTTTTTTTGGGTACAATCCAACAGATAGCTCTCACATTTTCAATTACAAGCTCCTTTTTCAAGGTGCTCTTCAAACCAAAGGACAAATACCGGATTTTAAATATATAGATATTTTAAATTCCCAATTACAGTCATTTCAGCAAAAATTCACAGAGAGACTTGAAAACAGACTTTCAAGTAAGACTATTAAAGTTTTGTTATCAAATAGAAAATTGACAGGGAGGAAGCGAATTGCTTTTGATAATAATGTGCATAATATCGCAATATTCTCAGATGAGTTGGAAAATGTAAAACAATTAAATTTTAGTTTACAAAAGTTTGAAAGCGACAACATAGAATTTGAAAAAAGGGTTCTAATTTACATAATAGTTTACAGGAAGAAATATGTCTTAATGTGGTTTTGCTAGCAAAAAACCAGAATCTGTCAAATCACTTTGGTTTGTAGAGTCCTATGGCCTTGTACCCCAGTACTTAAAATTAGAAAGTACTGATGAGCAGACTGTTAAAATCGATTTCAATCCGTCGTCCAGCAAATCTCCATACCAAGATTTGCCTGAAGAAGAAAGACAAAAAATTAAAGATTTGTTATTTATTTTGGAAAAATGTAATGTTAGCGAGAGCGCTTATAGGGAACTGACAGTATTTTGTGATGGGCTACCACGAACATATCTGGTTTCATCAATGCCAAGAAGATATTAACAGTTTATATAATTTTGAAAGAATTCCGGTAAATATCCCTGGCGCATATGTTAGTCTAGAAAGCGAAATTATCCGGTACATCAAGTATCATGTAAATCCTGAAACAGACAAGATAGAAATTAAAATTTCGGGGGGCGGGTCAAAAGATAGTAGAATTTCAAACTTTGTCGTGTTGTCCTTTTCTGTAATTACCGATGATTTGACATTATAATCAAAATATCAAAATGTTTTTTTGCATTGTAAACTGCAAAGAAGATTATGATAATTTAAATCTTGCTTGCAAACCCATTTTTCAGAAAATAAACACATTATACGAAAAAGTAAGTATTGAAGTTGAGGGGAAACATTTTGATTTAGATATTTTGATGAGTGGTGATGTGAAATTTTTGCAACTTGTGCTTGGGTTGGGTGGATCTCTATGTAATTATTCCTGTCCATGGCATAGGGTCAATACAAACCACAAGAGGGCAGATAATATGTTATTGCCATCGTAAAATGTTATTGCCCCGGAGGCAAATAAAACGCCGCAAATTATGCTTTTATTGCACATGCAAATTCGGCGTTATTTCAATAAAATATGTGATAAGATGTAGTAAACACTGAAACATAATTTTGAGATCATGGAGATAATTTAATTTAATTGTTAATAACAAATTTGAAAGAGAAGTTGTTTCTTTTTCAGTCCATTGTTTAATGACATGATATGTGTATAACAGTTCCCATAATTGTATGGGAAACAATATTGTTGTAGTATTATTGGTATTTGTAAAGATATTTCACATTATGACCCAAAGGTGTTTTATGTTATGCACTACTTTTGATCCATCATTTGTCCATTGGAGGCTAGGTGTTTAACACCACTTTCAACAATATTTCAGTCACTACTTTTGTGGCGGAAATTGGAGTACCCAGAGAAATCCAGATCTGTCGCTAGTCACTGACAAACTTTATCACATACTGTTTTATCGAGTACACCTCGCCATGAATGGGGTTCAAACCCACAACTTAAGTGGTGATAGGCAACGATTGCGCAGGTAGCTGTAAATTCAACTACCATACGAACACGACGGCTCAAGTTCAGTTAAGATGAAAGGTAATTGTTTTATTGATATTGATGGAATTTTTGATTATCACTGTTTATAAACTTTCTTTTCATATCAATCAATGAAAATAATTGGTTTGCTGAAAGTATGTTTTTTGTTGGGGTTAATTCGATGGACTTTGTATCTCATGTGAAGTTCCGTCAATTGCAGACACAACGTTAGGCATATTAGAACAATATCTTTTCTTTTGCCACCAGACTGGGATGGTTGGAAACTGAATTTTACGATTACACACTTTCTATAAGTCTACCCATGTTGAATTTAAAAATCTGTCAACAGTTGAAACACTGACACCAAAGCATAAATAAATAAATAAATAAATACATATTGCACAGACTGTGCTATTTATCTTAGTGAATCTCATGATCATCGATGAGCTAAAACAATTGACGGAGGTGGTCCGTTGCTGAGCATATGCAGTATAAAGCTGGAGCTCTTAAAAGAAAACGACAAGTAAAACCAAGTGGAAATATTTTAAAATAACATTACTATCATTTGAAATAACGGGAATGCATATGTATAATATGTATAAAAGTGTAGAAAAGTAGATGAGTGGATTTTAATCTGAGGATCCCTAAAATTCACATCACATTTTCATAAATTATATAAAGTTTCCCCTTTTGCGTCCAAATTAAACTTTTTAACTTCTATCAGTTCCATTCTCTTAAATCAACCTCCAATGGACAAATGATGGATCAAAATTTTGTGTATGTAGTGCATTGAAAATGCGTTCTGTCATGTGCATAAGTCATTGTTTGCATGATTGACAGACAATATTTATCATATTGTTTTCTAGCTTCTGAACTGTCGATCGAGAAAAAAATAATATATTCTAGACAGGCAGCAAATAGCCAGTCAATGGGGTTTGCAATTAATATTTCGCATGCACAATAGCGACTCCACATCACAAGGTGTGGAAAATAGAAATATTCTTCTGTGGTTTAAATGCGTATTAACTGCATTACATGTAAACTGTATGATTCTGTTTGATAAAGTCCTTTAACTGAATTTGAGCCGCCGTGATCGTATGATAGTTGAATTTGCAAATTACATGTGAAGTATATTTTAATCGGTTGCCTATCACCACTATTGAATGCTGGAACTGTTCCGACAGTTGCTATATATTTGTTCATTTTAATATAGGTTATGAAAAAAAAAAAACCAGGCTGAGTTACAATTGTAAAAAAAAAATTTTTTTTTACAATTGTAACTCAGCTGGTTTTTTTTTCATAACCTATAATAAAATGAACAAATATATAGCACACTGTCGGAACAGTTCCAGCATTCAATAGTGGTGATAGGCAACGATTGCACAGGTAATTGCAAATTCAACTATCATACGATCACGGCGGCTCAAATTCAGTTAAGATGAAAGGTAATTAAGTCTACCCATGTTGAATTTAAAACTCTGTCAACAGTTGAAACACTGACATCAAAGCATAAATAAATAAATAAATAAATAAATAAATAAATATTGCACGGACCGTGCTATTTATCTTAGTGAATCTCATGATCATCGATGAGCTAAAACAATTGACGAAGGTGGTCCGTTGCTGAGTATGAGCAGTATAAAGCTGAGGCTCTTAAATGCGTATTAACTGCATTACATGTAAACTGTGTGATTCTGTTTGATAAAGTCCTTTAACTAGAACAGGAAAAAATGTTCACTTGAGTGAAATAATATTGTAATAAAAAATTGTGAACATGATGTACAAGTATGAAAGAATGTCAAGGTATATTTTAAATGAGGTTGAAACTAGTCACCATATGATTCGGTTGTATTTCATTTTGACGATTTTAGTTACGGAAGACGATCACAACCATATTCTGTTTTTTAACAATTGCAACTCAGCTGGGTTTTTTTCATAACCTATAATAAAATGAACAAATATATAGCACACTGTAGGAAATGTTCCAGCATTCACTAGTGGTGATAGGCAACGATTGCACAGGTAGTTGTAAATTCAACTAACATACGACCACGGCTGGTCAAGTTCAGTTAAGATGAAAGGTAATTAAGTCTACCCATAGTGAATTTAAAACTCTGTCAACAGTTGAAACACTGACACCAAAGCATAAATAAATAAATAAATAAATAAATATTGCACGGACCGTGCTATTTATCTTAGTGAATCTCATGATCATCGATGAGCTAAAACAATTGACGAAGGTGGTCCGTTGCTGAGTATGAGCAGTATAAAGCCGGGGCTCTTAAATGCGTATTAACTGCATTACATGTAAACTGTATGATTCTATTTGATAAAGTCCTTTAACTAGAACAGGAAAAAATGTTCACTTGAGTGAAACAATATTGTAATAAAAGATCGCGAACGTGATGTACAAGTATGAAAGAATGTCAAGGTATATTTTAAATGAGGTTGAAACAAGTCACCAAATGATTCGGTTGTATTTCATTTTGACGATTTTAATTACGGCAGACGATCACAACCATATTTTTTTTAACAATTGCAACTCAGATGCGTTTTTTTCATAACCTATAATAAAATGAACAAATATATAGCACACTGTCGGAACAGTTCCAGCATTCAATAGAAAAATCGTATAGAGATATGTAAATTAGATATCCCTAACACACATATAAGTGACCCCTCCTGGCTTAGTTCAGGTACTTCAATAAAAAGTGACGGGATATACAGTAGATTTTTCTAAGACATTTCTCTTATTTAATAAAATAATAGAAAGCGAAAATCGCACGATTTTTGCACGACAATCGGTCAATGGTCGGGCGACCGTCGCCGATAATGTATAAATAAGCCTAAAAGGGACTATTGTTTTACCATGGGACAGACAAGTTTTGGGAGAATGGAATCATTTATTTTTCTTTACATATGAAATCAGAAATGTTCCACTCAATATCCAGATTTACATAACTATTATACTGCTTGATGTTCCTTAGTCAGATTATTTTTTTCTCCCAGGTCTGACAAAATTATTTATTTGTGCGAAAATTTAAATCAGAAATATTAAAAAGAAAAAAATGTTCTGTATCAATACAGATCTCGTAAACTCTAAAAAATAATTAAAAACAGCAAAATAACTGATCAACAATTATTCTAAACAACTTTCTTTTCCCTCAAAGTGTTAAATATCGAACAGGTTAATTTGATTGTAGATTACAATTAAAAATAATTTACTAGCAGAAGACAAAAACCAACGAGTTACTTCCCTTACATAATGTACAATGCGAAAAAAAACCGTCTTGAATGTCCAATACGGAAAAAATACGGCTTCCGGTTGTACAATATGGGAAAAATAATGTACGGTCACATGTCTTAAATGGGTGTTTTTGATTGGAGTAAAATTATAGCTGTATTATAATGTATAATAACCTATTATTATTAGAATCCTAACATGACTGCGAATTTGGCATAAATGAAATAACAAATGGCTTCCTCTAGGACAACGCCGACTTTATGTGAAAGGGACACCAGACAGCTATGAGGAACACATTTAATACATTCCTTAGCGCGGGATGTAAAGGACACACTCCTTACACGTAAAATACAACTTACAGCAGATTCTGATAGCAACAGTTTATTAGGAGTGTTGTTGGTTTGTCACAAAGCAAAATAATATTTACTATCTCCTCTTTTTCTAGTGACAATCAAAACAATCATACATAGACTCATGGCAGCGACACACATTTTACCTACACGATTAATCATATTGTTGTAAATTTGTTCTCATCATAAATATATATGAAATACTTGATTGTAAAACAATTATCTATCGACAACCACTTTCTATCGGATATCTGATTCCAAGGCTTGTTACCAGTTTATCAAAAAAACAAAAATTATTCTCACAGGTTCCTAGCTAAAATCGTTGCACATTAAACATTTTGCTTCACACCATTTCCCAAAATATTTCCATATTATAAAAAAAAGCGAACTTTAAATATTGGACTTCTCTCAACCCGCACCTTGGCATTTTTTTTGATAGATTTGTGATGGTGGTCCGTAAAAATGTACTGGAATATGTCATCGCATTGGCTGTCGCTAAGAATAAAGTACGGTTAAAAAAGTGTTTAAAAAAATTCAAATATGACAAAGTTCTATTGTCCAAATAAACCTATCTATTACTTCTTTTAAGATTAATACCAAAATTTCGACCAGTTTTCGACGATCAATGTTAATAGGTTTCTGAATTGATATTACCTCAATATGTACATTATCAATGTCATAGCAGACGATAAAACCAAAATTGGTCTGTATGAGATATATTTTTTAAATGATTAAAGCTTTGCTAAGGTGACGAAAAAATTAATTACGAAAAACTACAATTTGAACGTGAAATAATAGATGTGGTACGTAGTTCTTTCATTTAAAGATGACATTTTTTAGATCATTCGTGCAATTTCAGCATCATAATATAACCTCTGACAAATGAAGCGATCCAAATAATGAGAGATTTTATCACGTGAAACAAACCGTCGAAAACAGGAGACCGTCGAAAATGGGCGACGTTGCGACATTACTATTCGTTCACTTTATTTTCATAATACAACTTCGGAACATGTTTTTATTCCTGAAATCAATCCACATTGCATATTAAGTCAAATTTATGCTTTGTTTATTGAGTTTGATTATGCTTTCTGTATTCTGAAAAAGTGACGTTCAGTGCTTTTCATTACCTGACTTTGTCAATCCGCTGTGAGGAATTAGACGCAGGGGCTAGGTGCGTCCGAAAAAAAAAAAAAAAATACTATATAATACTACAAGGGGGCGAACTCACTTGCTCCCCTTTTAATAAGTCGTCGTGTTAAATTGATCGTAACTTCGGAACGCCTTAATATTTTCAAAAAATGTTTCCACCAGTCGAAAGTCAAGTAATTTTCCTTTCCAAAGAGACCCCAATTGTTAGTGTAGGCCTCCGAACTGCTGAGGTATCATACACGAACCAAAAAAAAAAACGGCGTGAAAATTCGAAGTCGTACAAACGCTGGGATGACCACTCCCCATCTGTGTACAGACTTTCCCATGCGTAAACGAGTCATTTTGACTAGCTAAATACTTTCATCCATTCAAATTATGATAAAATTTCTTACCTTACGTCAATTTATATGTCCTTTAAGTCTGTTTTTGAAAGAAATCCCATTTGCATCTTTGACAAACGCCATAGACGTGAAAATTGAGAGAGTTCTAACGAGCTTTTTGATTGGCTGAACAATCTGTTTCAGCTTGGAAGAGCCAATTGCGCATGACGCGTGGCCTTCCCAATCCCTGAATTAAAAAGTAAAAATTATATCTTATTAAAGATTATTTTCAAGTTTGAACATTTAACGATCAACAAATACCTTTGCAACACGACGATTCGTTGTACTTGCCTGTCGAAATGCGATATAATTTAGATGCATCTTACGACTGATTGCCGAAATGAAAATGCTTAAGTACCCATGAATCGCTATATTGGAAGGTACCAGTTACTAGGTTATTTTTATGAGTAAACAAGTCGGCAACTATTTTTGGACGAAAATAAAAGAAATTATCACATTAACGATTCAAAATGTTCGTTGAGTCATTCAGAAAAGGTATTTAGCTACACTTGGCTACTTTCAAATTCTCTAGACCAATCGGGCCACCAGCAACGCCATACAACTAGACCGATATAATTTTTACTAGACACGGGCTTCGGACTACCGCTTAACATCGAACACTGGATATATGCAAACAAAAAATTGAGAAAATGAACACGTTAATATCCACGTTCCACTTCTGATTACATAATTATAAAGCTCTTTTGTCTAATGTATTGAATGTGAAAGGGGATTCAGTTGTATATCACCATATTACAAGGATTAATGATGGGTTCAATACAGGCATGGATCGGATGACTCGGAATTTGATTTCAGGACAGCCATGAACATTTGGGGAAACTTAGAAAGAGACATATCTGGGTTGAAAAAGCAAAGGAATCAACAGAAAAATCTAAACATTTGAAAAAAATTGTGATGAAATCTCGTTTGCTAAGGAAAATTACAAGAGAGAGAATTAAGAGAGACATGTTGAAAATAAAATAAAATTGCTGTAGCAAGTAGTAGCATAAGATTGGAAATATAAAGTATTCTTTGTATTATTTTTGTCGCGATTACGCGTACTTAAGCGCAACGGCGAAAAAATGAAAACACACTATGAAAGTCAGCAACAAAAAACAACCACCTATCACTGAGCAAAAATGGAGAACACTGTTTCAACTTTTAATATTACAGGGTTCATGAAATTGCATATGAATTCGGTGGTCCAAGTGAAAAAAATGTCAGTCCTCATTAATTTTCTATTGTAAAATACCAATTTTGTGTCAGTCCTTAGCAAAAAAAAATTCAAATTTTGCTGGTCATGTCTGACAGGACTCACGAATTTCGTGAACTCTGATATTATTATTTAACTCAAGAAGATAAATGTATTAATTATAAAACTGTATGTTTTCAACCATCAAGCCGGGACAACATGTAAGTATTGAAAGTGTTGGTAAATTTTTATACAGAATGAGGTACAATTGAATAAAGATATACATGTATGTATCTGTATCCTATTTAGTCAGGAATATTTATAATAATTTTGTTTGTTTTATTGCATCAGAAGGCACTTTCTGTTCAGAATTGTTCACAAAATATAATTTGTTTTGATTCAGCATATCAGAAACTAATGCATTCTGGGATATTCTTCTACCTACATGTATCACCTTCAACAAATAACAACACCAAAATACAGTCTGTGCCAAAAACTGCTAGCCCTAAGCCCCAGTCTAGTAAAAATTGCATAAAATTAGCTCAATCAAATAGAAACAATTCTTCTAAAAATGCTTTTCAAGCTACAATGTAGTTTGTCAAATTGTTTTTGGCACAGACTGAAAAAAATTATTTAATTTCCTTAGACCTGGAATCTGCTGTTAATAGCAAAACTCTCTCTTACAAAATGGCGATAAATCAAATAAAATTTTGCTGTACAGAGATAATTTTTTTTTACCCATGATTGTATTAGTTTCTGAAATGATGCATTGTATTATTATTAATTTTATGTTCCTATTACTGTTACTTGTTACTCAATATTGATATGCAACAAAACATTATAGCGAAAAATTGTAATGATTGACATCGACACATTGAAAAATAGCTAGTACCTGGTTGACAAAAGTTATGGCCCTTGGAACATAGAAATTATTTAATTCTTGGCTTGTCTAGTGCATAAATCTGATATAATAATTCTTGGAACTTTTTCAAATTTAAAAAATATTTCTGTAAAGGAAATCAATATTTTAGGGGTGGGGAGGAGGGTAGGTATTGGAGTATAGCCATGAGAATGACAGATGAACTTACATTTTATTTCTAAGGAACCAGTTATGTACTGTTGTACTGGCATAACTTAGGAGGGTCAGACTTTATTTGAAAGCGTGTTAAAATATTTTAAAGTACATACCAATGATCAGATCTCCTGAAGATATTTACAGTGGTGTTTAGTTTTTTTAAATCTGTTAAGCGGTTCAAAAGTTATGACAATTTGAAGTTCAGAAAATGACCACTTATATTTTATAATGGTGGCCATTTTGAATTTTATCTGTCTTTACCAAGAAATAGAATATCAGAAATTATTTGAAAACAATAATGAAATCTAATGAAACTGTACTTGATAAATGTAGTTTAGACATTGTTCTAAAAGAAATTGCATAGTTGTAGTCTTTGTTTCATCAGCAACATGTGTTTCTAAACAAATTTTTTTAATTATTTTTTACCATGCATTTCAATGGGAAAATTGAAAACGGCACCAAAATTGGATAAATTTCACCCATAAAATTGAACGTATAAATACAATTTTGAATTTTCTCATCAAACTGTATGAGATTATTAAAACCTAGCCTAGCTACTATCCACTACAGAAGAGTTTTACTTTCAGTCTAACTGGTCAGCAACATGTGTTTTAGGGAATAAATAGTTTCAAAATAGCGGTGCCATTTCCAAAGTTTCCATTCAATTTTGGTCGCTTCTGTCCAGTTTAAATATAAAAAAATTATGACATATGAAGAATTTTCTCCAAACATGTGCATTATTTATTTATTTCAACATGTCACCTTTTAAATAATTCACTTTGAATAATAGTGTTCTAGTGTATTGTCACTGCAGCTGTCTTCAAATGTAAGACAGAATTGCAGAATTTGCCATTGTGTAAATAAAATTGAAAAATGTCTGACCTCCCTACATGAATCATCATTATGATATACATATGTACATATTCAAATTTTCCCAAATAAAAACTGGGATCCTAGGCCTGAGGTCCAGTTATATATATAAATTGCTTGAATCATCATGATGATCATTATGATATGTAAATTCAAATCTCCACAAATTTATGTTCTCAAACAAACTTCTGTCAAGGAAAATAACTGAAATTTATATTAAAAAATGTCGTCTCCCACACATAGTGGTGCTGTGGCATTAACAGAACACACACTGGTTTAGTTTACAGGTCAGTAGCAATAAAGCAGCCCTGAAGACATTACCGAATAATATTTATTATTTGGACCAAAAGTGTCGCCCCCTATCACCCCTATAGCTACATTACTGCCCTTGTGGTTCAAATTAAAGATTAGAAAAAAATCTGTAATGGAGAAAATCAAAAATAGAAGCTCAATTGTATTTGGCAGACAACAGCATATGATATGAAGATTTAATTATGTACTAGCGAATATTCCAGGGTGCAGTGGGTTGAAGTCGGGAAGCAGGAGGAGGGGGGGGGCAAAATTTACCATATATGCTATGATAGGCAATAAAATAGATGTTACGAGGTAAGTAATATATAGTCTCCAATTAATGATTATGTTTCTGTCTTAATGTGAGTCAACTGAATTGTATCTTCACGAACCTGCAAATTATAGGGACCGTGAGTCGATATTGTCTCATCTGTGTACTTAATATCAACAAAATAAATTTTGTATACCTTGATGTAGACAATATATAATGAAATTTGAGACTAATGTCTTCAATGTTTAGTTGTATAATTAAGCAATTTTCTGGATTATTTTTGTGTAGGAACAATAAATGGAATTCAGACATCTTATTGTCTTTATAAAAATACAGCAGCTCAGTCACCTGTATTGAAAGGCCACCCTTTTCTTGTCCTGTCATAGAAAATTTCATATGAACTGACCCTCTTAAGAGGTCATCTGTGTTAAAAGACCACTTTTCCTTTGTCTCAAAGGTGACCTCTTAATACAGGTTTGACTATATTATACATTGAGAACTGATACTATTTTAATCAGAATTTCTTTAACGTTCAGAATTTTTTTTCTCTTAAAAATCAAGTTTTCAAATCAAAATATTTTGTCCTAGATGTATATTAATATATATGATATACAGTCAAGCCTGTATTAAAGGTCACCTTTTTCTTGTTCTACCACAGTCTTTTGAAGTGAACCTCTTTTAAGAGGTGACCTGTCTTATAAGGTCATTTTTCCTTTTTCCCAAAGGTGACCGACCTCTTTTTAAAGGTTTGACTGTATGAACTGACAATTTATTTCAAAATTTGTGGTCCATTATTAAAAAAGTTACCGATTAGGTCTCTTATTAGTTCACCTGGATCTTTGGTCCAAGTGAATTATTGCCATCACTTGTCGTCTGTAATCTTTTCACATTTCAAGCTTCTTCTCTGAAACCACTAAGCCAATTAGAACCAAACTTAGCAGGAATGTTCCATGGATGGTCCTCTACAAAATTTATGTTTTTCGTTCCAGTCAGATATTCAACATGGCTGCCAGGGCCAATAATATGCTCTGATTGGCTGAAATTTCAAAGATCTTTTTCTCTGAAACTAATGAACTGACTGAACCCAAACTGTAAATGAATGATCATTGGAATGTCCTTTACCAAGTTTCTGTTTGCATTGCCGATCGGAAATCCAAGATGGCTGCCACCGCAGGACATAGATTAACATTGGAGCCTATGGGAAAATGTTTAAATGCCTTCTTTTCAGAAACTACAAATATGATTAAAGCCAAACTGTACATGCATGTTCATTGGATGGTCCTCTACAAACTTTAGGTTTTTTGTTCCGATATGATATTCAAAATGGCGGCTACAGCAGGACTTAGTTTAACATTGGACTCTGAAACCACCTGGACAATTGAAACCAAACTGCCCAGGAATGATCATTGGAAGGTCCTCTACAAAGTTTTTTTTTGCTATGCCAATCCGAAATCCAAGATGGCCGCCACCGCAGGACATAGATTAACATTGGACCTTATGAGAAAATGTTCAAATGCCTTCTTCTCAGAAACGACAAATCAGACTGAATCCAACTAGACAGGAATGTTCATTGGATGGTCCTCTACAAAGTTTAGGTTTTTTGTTCCGATATAAAATGGAAGATGGCGGCTACAGCAGGACTTAGTTTAACATTGGAACCTATGGGAAAAGTGTCTCAAAACGCTTCCTCTCTGAAACCACTTGAACAATTTAAACCAAATTGCCTAGGAATAATCATTGAAAAGTCCTCTACAAAATGTATGCCCATTGGAAATCCAAGATGGCCGCCACTGCAGGAAATAGATTAACATTGGACCCTTTGGAAAAATGTTCAAATGCATTCTTCTCAGAAACTACAAATACGATTAAAGCCAAACTGTACATGAATGTTCATTGGATGGTCCTCTATAAACTTTACGTTTTTTGTTCCGATATGAAATTCAAATTGGCGGCTACAGCAGGTCTTAATAGTTTCACATTGGACCCTATGGGAAAAATGTTTCAAAATGCTTCTTCTCTGAAACCACTTGGACAATGGAAACCAAACTGTCCATGAATGATCATTTGAAGGTCCTCTACAAAGTTTCTGTTTTTTTTAATGCCGATCGGAAATCCAAGATGGCCAACACCGCAGGACATAAATTAACATTGGACCCTATGGGAAAATGTTAAAATGCCTTCTTCTCAGAAACTACGAATCAGACTGAATCCAAACTAGACAGGAATGTTCATTGGATGGTTCTCTACAAAGTTTAGGTTTTTTGTTCCGATATAAAATGGAAGATGGCGGCTACAGCAGGACTTAATTTAACATTGGACCCTATGGGAAAAGTGTCTCAAAACGCTTCCTCTCTGAAACCACTTGGACAATTGAAACCAATCTGCCCAGGAAAGATCATCGGAACGTCCTCTACAAAATTTGTGTTTTTTATGCCGATCGGAAATCCAAGATGGCCACCACTGCAGGAAATAGATTAACATTGGACCCTTTTCAGAAACTACAAATATGATTAAAGCCAAACTGTACACGAATATTCATTGGATGGTTCTCTACAAACTTTAGGTTTTTTGTTCCAATATGAAATTCAAAATGGCAGCTACGGCAGGACTTAGTTTAACATTGGACCCTATGGGTAAAATGTTTCAAAACGCTTCTTCTCTGAAACCACTTGGACAATTGAAACCAAACTGCCCAGGAATAATCATTTGAAATCCAAGATGGCTGCCACCACAGGCCATAGTATTAACACAGGACCATATGGGAAAATACAGAAATATTTTCTTCTCTGAAGCTATTGCACTGATTGAACCTAAACTGTGCATCAATTATTAGAAGGTCCTTTACAAACTTCATGTTTTTTATGTTGATCGGAATTCCAAGATGACTACCACTGCAGGATATAGGACCAATTGGTTCTTTTTATAACCAGGTGAATGATACAGGCTCTTGAGAGCCTCTGGTTAATTGTATTTTCAGAAGCAAAGTTGAAGCATGAAAGATAATGTTAAGCATGCACTTGACAAAATCATGTGAAAAGGAGACCTGTAAAATCTTAGACCAAGTTAAAACATAGTAGATTAGATCTGATGCATGTAGATTACAGTTGTGGGATATAGATGCATGAAACAAGTACAAGTATGCAATATTTGTACATTGTTAGAAGAAAATATATAATTTATTTGTAAGAGCTTTAGAAACAAATGGAAAAGCCAGCATGTTGTGAGCTTTTCTTGCCTGTTTCACAAATAAATTTAATTTTTATCAATAATGTACATATATTGAGTTTATCCTGCAATATCAAAAAGTCCAAAACAATTGACAGATTATACTGAAAAGAGCAGAAACAAGCATTATTGTGTCAGTCATTTTATATGGTGTCCTCTGTCACATCCGCTCTATACTGTTACCTGTGGTTTTCTTCGGGTATTGCAGTTTCATCCACCAATAAAACTGATAGCCACAATATAACCGAACTATTGTTGAAAGTGGCATTAAACACCATAACCCCATATATATATATACTGTTACCTTTTCTTATCATTTGCTCTACATGAATCAGGTACCAGGAGACCATTTTGTATTCTTAACAAATAAAGCAATACATTATTCATGTACAAATGTACCTTTATTGTACAGCTAATGTAATCAATTGCAGGATAAATATATGTTGTAGTAGTTGTTTGTTATTTGCTGGTGTAGAAGGAGGGGGTGGGGGTGGGGGTGGGTGGGTAATGAGGTGATGTGGATAGATGCCACATGTGTTGTTTTTAAGGTGTTTTTAACATGTTTTTTTTACTGCAGATCATTTACATGTAATAGATTTTGTATATTGTGTAAAACTGGTTTGTTAGAAGTATTGGATTCATGAAAAACACCAATCAATCAATCAATCAATAAAGAAAGACTGGATTATTGAAACAATGATAAGGGTTATATTTTTTTGTAAATACCATTAGTGTCCTGTGTCCCCCTTTAGTTAAGACCAAATGTTGTGTTCATTCCATTAGTATTCTCCTTTAATGTATAAATTCTGTTAGTGAAAAATGTGTTCCCTTTAGTCTGAAAATTCCATTAGTGTTCCCCTTTAGATTAGACTTATTGTACATGTGTTATTTCCAACAATAGGATTGTGTAATCATTAAAATTTTGTTCAGAAGACAATGTTTTTCATGGACAGATAGTGTAATGGTTTGTTTTCTAGTGTGAAACCTTATTTATTGTTCATGTATTTAACAGGACTGTTATAATTTCCATTGAAAATAGAGATAAAACCATGAGATTACCTGTTTGCTTCACCTCCTTTGATTATCAAATGCCAGGATGTCTGGATGAGAGAGATTAAGTTATGATAATAAGCAACACTAGTAAATATTTTATGCGTCAAATCTTAAAATGAAAATTTGATATTTTTTTTCATTGTTTCATGATAAAAGGAAATACAATGTCTGAAATGTGTTTTTTTTTAACACTTGCAGGGCTTCAGAAGCAGCATTTGTGAAAGAACGTGATGAGACACAGCCTGGTGGAGAATGGGAGAAGATTTGTCGGTTGTGTGAATTTAATCCGAAAAATTCAAAAAATATGAAGGACATTTCACGCTTCAGATCCATCTTGCTACAGTTGAAGCAAACACCACTTGTTAGATAAATATTGTACCTAAACATAAACATATAGAAGACATTCCACTGAAATTGTTTTTAAGAAAATGTAATTCTGAGATTTTGTCTGGGGACCTGTATTGAACAAACAAAGACTTCTGCTTTGTTCAGGTCATGCCAAACATGAACAAATCATTTTATTTGAATTAGGTGTAGGAGGAATTAAAAGTCTCCCAAAACTAAATTAAGTAAGGGAGACAATTCAGTAACTTCTTTTTCGACCAAAGGAAGACTATTTGATTACCTCCCTTGCCTGTTCTATTAAAGGGAGATAACTTATTATTTTGTTTGGATAAATGTTAGTATAAATGTTGAAATAATTGTTGTTCAATTTGAAAAAAAAATATTTCTGAACTGAAAAGATTACTAAGTCAACTAAAATATTTGACATATTTCAGTACTTAAATTATCTAATTCTTCTTTAGTTTATTTCCACCTTAAAAAATCAGTTTAATTATGACCAAAACTCTATGTAGAATATACACATCTATCAGTATACTTGATGAATATTAAAGCACCCCCACAAATGTAGACTATTTTGATTTTTGTATTGTATTGCAGTATAATTTACTATGCATTATAAACATACTATGTTTTCGTCATCAAAATTGCATGCTTTCATTTATATTTTGTGTATCTAAGCATTATGTTAGAATGTAGCGAGTAAAGATACTTACCACTGAGTATATGTAAAAGACATGTTGTAACAGTTTGTGTAGTTTTATGAATAACAAATTATTTCATGAAGGTTTCAGATTTTCAGTTTTTGTACATTGAAAAAAAACAACATGTATTTAAATAGAATTGTGTATTTATTATAAATGAATGTCATTACATTTGGAGTGCAATTATTGTCAAATATATAATGAATAAATTATGTAAATTAGACGATATTTACTATGTTAAAAATCCCACAATCAAAATGATGTGGCCATCAAATCCTCAATTTCCTGTTTTAGCGACATATCATTTGGAGATAATTATGGTCTATTGGTCTTTAAAGCCACTTTTAAAAATATTTCAGTTATCGATATATTGTTGCAGTCAAGTTTATTGATGGAGGACGCTGGAGTACCTGGAGAAAATCTCGGACCTGTCGCAAGTCACTGACAGACTTTATCATATAATGTTGTATCAAGTGCTTATCTTCATGTACAGGAACTCCCAACTTATTTTGTTTTAATACCAATATTGCATATTTTATTCTTTTATTCTATAAGGTTTGGCACTTTAAAATCTGATTCAACCCACCATTTCTTTAGAAATGCCTGTACCAAGTCAGGGTCATTACGGTTTTCACAGTTTTCCGGTTGTTGCCTGATTTTGTCTGTTTATATACTTATGACTTTTGACTTTCCCTTTGTAAGATTGTTCGGAGTTTGGTAATTTTGTTATTACCCTTATTTGTTACAATTCTACTTCAGAGTCCCAAGTTCCTGTGAAATTCTGTTTTGACTATCCAGGGAAATATTTAAACCTATAATTACATATAAAGCTATACTATATAATTACAATATATTCTATTACATACAATACTATCACAGTTTTTTCAATATATTCTTTAACAATGAATTCATTCCTAGTATTTTATTTATCCTCCATTTCCAACTTCATATCTGATATGCACTGATTGCATATGTATATATAAATCTTAACTAACCAAACAATCGGGGACATGAAATCCCCTCATGTCTTATGGAACCACTTTAAATATTTTGATGAAACAACTTGATACAGTCCTGTCTATTTATTATGAGCAGAATATTTATCCCCATCACTTCTCTTGAGTATATCCTGTCTGAAAAGTTTTCATATCCCGCTAGTGGAGGGGAGGGGGTGATCGTGGTCGTGATCATATGATATGGCAATTGGATTTACAGCCACTTATGTAATCAGTGCCTATCACCACTAACGTTGTGAGTTAGAATCCAGCTCATTGCATGGTGTACTCGATACAACATTATGTGATAAAGTTTGTCAGTGACTTGTGGCAGGTCAGTGGTTTTCTCTGGGTACTCCAGTTTCCACCATCAATAAAACTAATGCAATGATATTACTGAAATATTGTTGAAAGTGTCGTGAAACACCATAAAACTAACCCTAATCCATATCCCTGTTTCTTGGATGGTCAACTTTCAAATTTATGATAATACTACTTAGAGTATTCTAATGTTCCTATGATTTTAAAGGTCATCAATCAAATGTATTTGCTTTGTTCTGAACTTAAAACTTAAATTTACAATGCTATGGAAAGTGGGATTACAGATATGGTGTTTAATGCCACTGTCAACAATATTTCAGTTATATATCATGGTGGTCATTTTATTGGTGGAGTAAACCGGAGAAAACCACCGACCTGCCACAAGTCACTTGACAATTTTTTATCACATAATGTTGTATCGGTACACCTCACCTTGATTGAGATTCGAAATAAAAACTTAAGTACTAATATGCACTGATTGCATAGGTAGTTGTAAATCTAACTACCATACGATCACGACCATGATGACCCCCGCTGCTATGGAACATTGGACTCTACAAAAAGTATTTAGTGAAACCTGTATTAAGAGGTCACCTTTGGGAGAAAGATTTACAACTACATACATGTAAGGAACCGACCATTTAACATGCAGGGGGAGGGGGGGTTATGGTTTTTTTGTTTCGTTCAGAATTTTTTTTTCGGATAACACAAGAGTTAGAACATTCATTTTTTTTTCGCGAACTTAACATTAGGTTATATGACAAAATCTCTGAATCTGATTTTTTTCTTTCCTCCACCAAAATCCGAATATATTTTTCAGCAACGTTGGGAATCAGAATATTTTTTTTAGAAAAAAACATACCCCCCCCCCCCCCCTGGAAGTTAAATGGTCTGTCACTAATGAAATGAGAAAAAAAAGGTACCCCACTGCCAGCACAGATCCAAAATCTAATGGAGAAATCATAGAAACATGCAAAATCTGTAATCGGGCGGCTGTATCGAGAAACAGATACGGTCTTGAAAAAAACTGTTGATACTCATAAAATATTGATAAATGCTATTAAATTTTATGTTTGTCTTCAAGAAATATGATAGACAAAACCATGTGTGAAGTTTTATGACGAAATATCTCCGATTTCTATTTAAATTTAAGAGTTGAAGTTGCGGCTGTATCGAGAAAGAGATAGGGTGTTGAAAAAACTGTTGATACTCATACAATATTGATAAATGTAATAAAATTTTATGTTTGTCTTCAAGAAATATGATAGACCAAACCATGTGTGAAGTTTTATGACGAAATATCTCCGATTTCTATGTAAATTTACGAGTTGAAGTGGGGAAACACCCACAGATAATTTTAGCGATGTATTTTTATCTTGGACAAGAATAATGAGCGTCCTGATTGGATGACCGATTTAAAACACACTGACACCGCATGGTAAAAAGATGCATGTAAATTCTGGAATATTGTTGATCATTGATTTAAACAAGAAGAAAGGGGTGGGGGGGGAGGTGAATTATATTAGTGAATTTTACAGTTAAATAAATGTTATGTTTCGACAGTTTAAAGAGAAATATAACAATTTGTTGCCACTAAAGCTTAAATCAGCGTTAAAAAATGAACAAATATCAGTGGTTTTGTAAATGAGATTTATTTTAAATAGAAAATCTGAATTTATTATTTATTAATTTATTATTAATGATAAATATATTTTGTATTTGGGAGGGGGAGGGAGGCTATGATGAAAATTTGAAATAAAAACACAGGACCGGACTTTGAGCAAAAATAATAATCCATGATTAGTTTTTTATTAAAAAAAAACCAGGACCCCTGTGTCCATGAATTTTTTTTTAAAGTTAATAATATGAAATATTGACATTCACACTTGCCTTTAGGACAGCACATTTCTGTGTCCACACTTGTTTATATAACAATAAAACAACGTTACACATGTATGAAAGGAATTGCAGCACTCAACGACTATTGCTATCGCTGGGTCGATACCTATGCTGGTGGACTTAGTCCCCAAGGGAATTATCCACTCAGTGTTCAGTCATTCGGCACAAACATGGTTTATTATATATTTTTATTATTGAAATTTACAGTTCCTACATAATGTAGTTATTAAAACTAAGGTTCTCCTCCCTCACCTTAGACGAATTTGTTTACTCCATTTAGGTCCTTTTATAATACAAACTCGGGATTAATTGATGGAAAACATATGATCATATACATGGGTCATTCTCTGACAACTTTCACAATAGTGATGGTAAAGACTGCAATTGTGTCCCATTAATATTACAGATAAACTTATATTACAATAAAAATTAATATGTCCGGTGAACGGGCTCTTCATGTTAAATAAAAATATAAAATACACGCAGAGATACATCAATACCTGCAGTATATAAGGTCGACACACGCAAGTTGTTAACAGAAGATTGTAGAATAGTTAAAGTTAAAGTTTCAAGCTATTTTAAGGAAAAAAGATATGAAATAATAAAGACATTTTAATGAAAATTAATACAATCTATGTCAACAGCAAGCTAAAAAAAAAGAGGGGGGGGGGGGTGTAATTCCATGCCACGAGCGCCTGCGATATATGTCTAATACAAATATTAATTCATGATGGAATGTTGGAATGCTGGGAAATATGTTCATTATGGCGTTATACAAACTAGCTTCTAGTTCACTGTCTGAAAAACATGTTTTTCATTCATTCGATATCTCCACATTTAATTTAATTACGCAATACCAATAGACTGTAACGTTAACATACACAGCGCATGCCCATTTGATCTATGCAGTTGAAGATAGGAGAACATCCTAGTCCTATTCACAATATTCACTAAAGCACGGTAAGTGATATAGTTGTATTTTAATCTTAAATTGTCATTTTGTTTCCATAAGTCTTGATAATTATTTCTTATAATTGTATCAATTTTGTTTTATTTCAAACTGTTCTTTAATGGTATATACTTTTATGTGTACATAGAAGGAAGTACATTTGTAGGTTCATTTAAGTTCTAGTAAATAACATTTTCGGAAAGTTCGAAAATTCATTTCAATTCAATTCAAATATTGTATTGTATAAAGTGATCAATTTAATTATGGAATATTGAAAATATTCGAAAATTGATAATGGCTTTAGCATAGGCGGATCCAGGGGGTAGGACAGAGGGCCCACCCGGCATCCCTTTTGAGCTAAGCTATAGACAGGTTAAAACGTGTTTTAACTGAATATTTCTAATTTCGTCCTTGTCATTGTTCTTTGTACCATGTTTTGTAAAATTGTCGCTTTGAATTACGCCTCGGTATCTTTATCTTTTGCATATTGTTTTGAAATTCGATATGTTTAACCCCCCCCCCACTCATTGAGGGACTCCCGAAACATAATAATATGGCACTGTGTCTCCACAATTCGGTGTACATTCTGTGTACACGGGATGTTTATGCACGATATCTTGACGACAGCTGACATATCTCCTCTCGATCTGACTACAATGGTCAGCGTTAAAAATGTGATTCGAGACGATGTGTGACGTGCAAAAACATCCAATGCACAAAGACATTCAGCACCACACATACAGGAGAAAAAAATCATTATATTCTTCGATGACAACTACAAGATCTACCTCCTGGAATGTGCAATTTGTGGTCTTCAATACATCAAAGAAACTAAACAACTATTTAGTAAACGCTTGAATGGCAACAGAAGTGATGCAAATTGCAAACCTGTCACCATATTATAATTGATGACCATAACCGCCAGTGGGATGATCAAAGCAGTCAGGAAAGGGAAAACTTCTGAATTAACAAAACCTTAAGACCTTATCTCCTCCAGTCGTACTAAGACATACAGTTTCCTCAATTGGACCAAAGTATATATTCCACAATGTGGTGGGCCTTTTCTGAATGAGTTTGGGTATCATACCGTTTTCAAAAATATTTTTGACTGTGCTATATAATACAGTAACCAATAATGTCTCATTTTTATTTTTAATTTGAATTCATTTAAATGTGTAGCCCTATATTGTGTATTTATATTATTGTTATTATAATTTTATTAATTTATATATAGGATTTCAATTCTATTATGAATGTATATGTTACAGTACAAATTGGAATCCTACTAGTACACATTAGAATTCCAGTTTCTACTAGTAGAAATTAGAATTCTGATTTGTACTGGATTTAAACCAGTATAATTCAGAATTCCAATATCTACTAGGACAAATCTGACATTATAAAACCTTGTAAATAAATATATAGATATACGTCTAAAATGGTTTGTAATACCAGGTACACAAAACAAAGTGATAAAATTACCACTAAGCCATGTAATATTTTATTTAAGACATGTAAACAACGACAAGCTCAGACGATCTCTGCTTATCCGAGTATTGTACCTCTGAAATCTTTGACCTTGAAGCGAAAGGTTAATTTGATTAGTATGGTTTCAGGGGTAAAGGATATCATGGTTACTGGTATGACGTGTACTAATAATAACAAATTACTGTTTAAACCAGTATAAATCAGAATTCCAATATCTACGAGGACAAATCAGGATATCCAGATTTGTACTAGGAGGATCCTGGATCCTACTAAGCTTTCAGTACGATTCAGAATATTACTGAATTTAAAGCTAAGTATGATTCTGGATATTACTGAATTGAAAAACATAAAAATATGTAAAATTTGTGAAATATAAAATAAGTCTTGTGCAATAATTTAATTACAAATAGTGAGAAAAATACATTTTAATACACTTTTGGATTAAGCTTCCTATTACAACATTTGGTCAAAGTTTGTTTGTGGCATTTGGTTGAGCAAGGTATCTTAGATTTGCGGCATGAATATCGCATTGTATTACATTTTCCAGCACAGTTACATGTGGATACCAGATTAGCAGTTTCATTTACTGTCCGGTTTTTCTGGCAAGCTTGAATGTGAGAAATTTCAAATAGTAAATTAGGGTCAATAGAATTTAATCCTAGGAAGCAAACTGTTCTTAAGTCAACTAGGTCTTCATCTGAATAATAGGTTTTCAGTATTCCATCTTTTGAAAATATTTTGTAAACGGATTTGGAATCGGTTACTTCTTTAACTTCAAGAACTTTGCATGGCAATATGTTTGAGTCAGTGTTAGTTCTCTCTACTTTGTGAATACTTATACCGACAGTGTCACCAATAGAATATGTTTTTCTGATAAATGATGGTTCTTATTCATGTCGTACACGTCTCCGTTTAGCTTCTCGTAGATAGTTCATAGTAGCAATGTCACGGATAGAGTTGTGTCTAGATTCTGGCAAATCTACTATTTTCATTGTATCTTGTAATTCCCATGCAACAAATTGATCACTGCTTAGAAATTCATCAAAATGTTTGCCAATATGTGGTTTAATGTTCAAATCCAGTATATTTATTTAGCTTTTACTGATTTTACCTAAGGGACATAAAACAGAAGATTTGTATTAAAAAAGTGTTCATATTTATTTTTTCATGTTTCTCCTTTTTTCAATTTTTTATTTCAGTAGGATCCTGGATCCTCCTAGTACAAATCTGGATATCCTGATTTGTCCTAGTAGATATTGGAATTCTGATTTATACTGGTTTAAATCCAGTACAAATTAGAATTCCAGTTTCTACTAGTAGAAATTGGAATTCTGATTTGTACTGGATTTAAACCAGTATAATTCAGAATTCCAATATCTACTAGGACAAATCTGACATTATAAAACCTTGTAAATAAATATATAGATATACGTCTAAAATGGTTTGTAATACCAGGTACACAAAACAAAGTGATAAAATTACCACTAAGCTATGTAATATTTTATTTAAGACATGTAAACAACGACAAGCTCAGACGATCTCTGCTTATCCGAGTATTGTACCTCTGAAATCTTTGACCTTGCAGCGAAAGGTTAATTTGATTAGTATGGTTTCAGGGGTAAAGGATATCATGGTTACTGGTATGACGTGTACTAATAATAACAAATTACTGTTTAAACCAGTATAAATCAGAATTCCAATATGTACTAGGACACATCAGGATATCCAGATTTGTACTAGGAGGATCCTGGATCCTACTAAGCTTTCAGTACGATTCAGAATATTACTGAATTTAAAGCTAAATATGATTCTGGATATTACTGAATTGAAAAACATAAAAATATGTAAAATTTGTGAAATATAGAATAAGTCTTGTGCAATAATTTAATTACAAATAGTGAGAAAAATACATTTTAATACACTTTTGGATTAAATTTCCTATTACAACATTTGGTCAAAGTTTGTTTGTGGCATTTGGTTGAGCAAGGTATCTTAGATTTGCGGCATGAACATCGCATTGTATTACATTTTCCAGCACAGTTACATGTGGATACCAGATTAGCAGTTTCATTTACTGTCCGGTTTTTCTGGCAAGTTTGAATGTGAAAAATTTCCAATAGTAAATTAGGGTCAATAGAATTTAATCCTAGGAAGCAAACTGTTCTTATGTCAACTAGGTCTTCATCTGAATAATAGGTTTTCAGTATTCCATCTTTTGAAAATATTTTGTAAACGGATTTGGAATCGGTTACTTTTTTAACTTCAAGAACTTTGCATGGCAATATGTTTGAGTCAGTGTTAGTTCTCTCTACTTTGTGAATACTTATACCGACAGTGTCACCAATAGAATATGTTTTTCTGATAAATGATGGTTCTTATTCATGTCGTACACGTCTCCGTTTAGCTTCTCGTAGATAGTTCATAGTAGCAATGTCACGGATAGAGTTGTTTCTAGATTCTGGCAAATCTACTATTTTCATTGTATCTTGTAATTCCCATGCAACAAATTGATCACTGCTTAGAAATTCATCAAAATGTTTGCCAATATGTGGTTTAATGTTCAAATCCAGTATATTTATTTAGCTTTTACTGATTTTACCTAAGGGACATAAAACAGAAGATTTGTATTAAAAAAGTGTTCATATTTATTTTTTCATGTTTCTCCTTTTTTCAATTTTTTATTTCAGTAGGATCCTGGATCCTCCTAGTACAAATCTGGATATCCTGATTTGTCCTAGTAGATATTGGAATTCTGATTTATACTGGTTTAAATCCAATACAAATCAGAATTCCAATTTCTACTAGTAAAAATTGGAATTCCAATTTGTACTAGTAGGATTCTGGATCCTACTGGCTCCAATTTGTACTGTAACATATATATGACACATTTTTCATATAACACACGTAGCATATATTTTTTGTGTCTTTTTCTGTCCCGCACATTGACCACCAAAAATTTTTAAACATCCATACCTTGAAGAACGCCGGTTTTTGAACTTGTAAATACGCCATATTGGTTTGACATTATACACTGAACAAGTCTCTTGGTGAGACGAACATTGTGTCATTCAACAAAGTGTTTAATTCTTTATCACTTTGTTTTGTGTACCTGGTGTTACAAACCATTTTAGACGTATATCTATATATTTATTTACAGGGTTTTATAATGTCAGAGGTACCGGTAAGGGTTATTGTGTTTAACGCCACTTTCCACAATTTTTCATTTATATCGTAGCGGTCAGTTTTATTGTTGGAGAAAACTGGAGAAAATCACTGACTTGACGTAAGTCACTCACAAACTTTATCACATTCTACCTTAAAAATCAAATATGATAATATTGGCAGGGTTGCAAATACAATATACCAGTCATTCAGTGGAAGCAAATCGACCATAAAAATCAAAAATGTGATTAATTGATTATAATGTATATTAATAATGCTGGACTCTATTCTGACCAAACAATTACAATAGCATTGCCAGGGTTGGCAAAACCATGTGAAAATCAGTCTGTGTGAACATCACTACCATAAAAATAAAACTATGAAAATATCGCCAGGAGTGGCAAAATCATGTAAAGATCAGTCTGTGTGAACAAAATAACCATAAAAATAAAAAAATATGATAGTATCACCAATAGGTTCCAAATAATAAAACAAATATGGTAGCATCTTCAGGGTGCCAAATACAATGTGAAATTCAGTATATTGTGATGACAAAACAACCGTAAACTAAAGCATAACTATTTATATATTTTCAGATTAATGTCTACATCAAAGTTATGCGCACCATGCAATTTATCAGGAAAACAAGCAGAAAGTGTAAAATGGTGTTCGGATTGTGAAGTGTTCTTGTGCGCAGGATGTTCAAGCTATCACAAAACACTTCCACCATTACGACACCACCAGCTGGTAGATATTAACGTCTTTTTATCTACTGATGTTGACGTTTTATCAAATAAGTGTCCGTGTGAAAAACACCCAGAACGCCAGTCAGAATTCTTCTGTTCGGATGACGAGGTTTTATGCTGCCATTTATGTCTGTCAGCTGATCACGTGTCTTGTCAAAAGGTTCTTCCGCTGGACATCGCCTCCAAAAATGCTAAAAAGTATCCATGTTTTACCGAATCGGTGCTTGAACTTGACAACATTTCAGACATATTGGAGAAACTATCGACCGATAGACAAGAAAATAAATCAGTGGTGGTTAGACAAGCTGAATTGCTGAGACAGAAATTAGCAAAGGCAAAGCAGAATGCGATCGATCAAATCATTGAAACGGAAAGGTCGCTAATAGTTCAAGTGGGTCATTTAAAAAGCAAATCTATCAATGATTTAGAAAAAGATGAAACATTGCTAAAATCTATAAAACAACAAAATGAAAAACAAAAAGAACATGCCAAATTGATAGTCGCTCATGGGTCCGATAAACAAACGTTCCTATTCGCGCGAAAACTGGTATCTTATATAAGGGAAACGGGAATGAAAATTGAGAAAACTATAAACACATTTAAAACAATGTCAGTCGGAATTGATGAAACTGGTGACCTGTCCAAATCGATTTCTTCGCTTGGCTCAACGATAAAAATTACCACTAAGCCATGCAATATTTCATTTAAGACATGTAAACAACAACAAGCTCAGACGATCTCTGCTTATCCGGGTAGAGCTCCTCTGAAATCCTTTATCTTGAAACGAAAGATTAATTTGATTACTATGGATTCAAGAGTAAAAGATATAATTGTTACTGGTATGACGTGTACTAATAATAACAAATTACTATTATCAAATTGTACGTTTAATACTAGCATACTTGTGTTAGACGATGATGCTAAGTATCTAAATAGTATCCCGTCATTTCATTTACCATGGGATATCGCAATGATTCCAGCTAAAAATGTGGCGGTTGCTACCTTTGGTTCACAAGTGCAATGCTTTTTTGACGTTGACGAAATGAGGCTAATGAAATCAAAACGAACCAATGAAAAACTCGTATACGGTGGTCGAGGCATTACAGTTACACAATCAGATATGATACTTCTTGGTTTATCATCCGCCATTTCTATCTTAGATATTGAAGGTGAACAATATTCGTCAATTCCTTTTCCGGATATTAATGGGTTTATAGACTACTTGCACATGCACGATAATGGTGATATTTATTTGAGTAATGGGGAAAACGTTTATTGTGTCAAATTAGATGGGACAATAGTTTTTAAATATTCTTCTGAAAATCTGAAAACGCCACAGAAAATAGCGACGGACCAGAACGGTATTGTATATATCGTTGGGAAGGATTCAAATAATGTTTACAGAATCACACCGGATGGTCGATTCATTGATCACATCTTAGACAACGACCTGAAACAACCTCAGGCAATATGCTTCAACAAGAACTATACTAAATGCTATGTCACAAGTAATAATGGGAAATTCTTGTTTCTCTATGACTGTAATTGAAAGGTATGGAAAATGTACATTTTACAAAACAAAATCTTTGTTTATCTATGATTAATTGAATTATATAAAAATGTACATTGTACAAAAGAAAATCTTTGCTGATGATTAATTGATTTTTTGTTTGTTTGTTTGATGTTGCTTAGCACCCTTTTCAACAATATTTAAGTTATATCGTGGCAGTCAGTTTAAATGGTGGAGGAAACCGCAGGACACGAAGAAAACCACCGACCTGTCGCAAGTCACTGACAAACTTTATCACACAATGTTGTACATGTCGGCCTGATTGAGATTCGAACAACAGCACTGATTGCATAGGTAGTTGGAAATCTCACTACCATAGTATCATGACCACGACGACCCCATGATTAATTGAATTATATAAAAATGTACATTTTACAGCAAAAACAATCAAATTTAAACATTGAATTAGATGAACTTAATTTTCAAAAATGGAATTAGAACTATGGAGACGGGTGGGTGCCTGGTTGTTGTTTGAAAGGGGGTTATGGTTATGGTGTTTAACGCCACTTTTAACAATATTTTAAGTATATATCGTGGCAGTCAGTTTTATTGGTAGAGGAAACCGGAGTAGCCAGAGAAAACCACTGACCCGTCGCAGGACACTGACAAGCTTGATCACATATAATTGTTTTGCCATGAAAGGAATTCGAACTGACGACGTTAGTGATGATAGGCACTGATTGCATATTGGTAGTTTTAAAACCAACTACCATGTGATTACGACCACGGCGACCCCACAATACTTGGCTTTGAACTAAAAACTTAGGTGTAAACTACTATGAAACATTGGACTTGACATAAAAATATTATATAAATAGATGATTACTCTCACAATCGCAACCTCTTTGAAATTAAACTATACATGATAAAATGAAAAGCAAAATAGTACCACACTGCTAGAACAGATCTAATATCTAAAACAAAACAGTACCACACTGCTAGAACAGATCTAATATCTAAATCAAAACAGTACCACACTGCTAGAACAGATCTAATATCTAAAACAAAACAGTACCACACTGCTAAAACAGATCTAATATATAAAACAAAACAGTACCACACTGCTAGAACAGATCTAATATCTAAAACAAAACAGTACCACACTGCTAGAACAGATCTAATATCTAAAACAAAACAGTACCACACTGCTAGAACAGATCTAATATCTAAAACAAAACAGTACCACACTGCTAGAACAGATCTAATATCTAAAACAAAACAGTATCATACTGCTAGAACAGATCTAATATCTAAACCAAAACAGTACCACACTGCTAGAACAGATATAATATCTAAAACAAAACAGTACCACACTTCTAGAACAGATCTAATATCTAAAGCAAAACAGTACCACACTGCTAGAACAGATCTAATATCTAAAACAAAACAGTACCACACTGCTAGAACAGATCTAATATCTAAAACAAAACAGTACCACACTGCTAGAACAGATCTAATATCTAAAACAAAACAGTACCACACTGCTAGAACAGATCTAATATCTAAAACAAAACAGTACCACACTGCTAGAACAGATCTAATATCTAAAACAAAACAGTACCACACTGCTAGAACAGAACTAATATCTAAAACAAAACAGTACCACACTGCTAGAACAGATCTAATATCTAAAACAAAACAGTACCACACTGCTAGAACAAATCTAATATCTAAAGCAAACCAGTACCACACTGCTAGAACAGATCTAATATCTAAAGCAAAACAGTACCACACTGCTAGAACAGATCTAATATCTAAAACAAAACAGTACCACACTGCTAGAACAGATCTAATATCTAAAAAAAAACAGTACCACACTGCTAGAACAGATCTAATATCTAAAACAAAACAGTACCACACTTCTAGAACAGATCTAATATCTAAAACAAAACAGTACCACACTTCTAGAGCAAATCTAATATCTAAAACAAAACAGTACCACACTGCTAGAACAGATCTAATATCTAAAACAAAACGGTACCACACTGCTAGAACAGATCTAATATCTAAAACAAAACGGTACCACACTGCTAGAACAGATCTAATATCTAAAACAAAACAGTACCACACTTCTAGAACAGATCTAATATCTAAAACAACAGTACCACACTGCTAGAACAGATCTAATATCTAAAAGAAAACAGTACCACACTGCTAGAACAGATATAATATCTAAAACAAAACAGTACCACACTGCTAGAACAGATCTAATATCTAAAACAAAACAGTATCACACTTCTAGAACAGATCTAATATCTAAAACAAAACAGTACCACACTGCTAGAACAGATCTAATATCTAAAACAAACAGTACCACACTGCTAGAACAGATCTAATATCTAAAACAAAACAGTACCACACTGCTAGAACAGGTCTAATAGCTAAAACAAAACAGTACCACACTGCTAGAACAGGTCTAATATTTAAAACAAAACAGTACCACACTGCTAGAACAGATCTAATATCAAAAACAAAACGGTACCACACTGCTAGAACAGATCTAATATCTAAAACAAAACGGTACCACACTGCTAGAACAGGTCTATTATCTAAAACAAAACAGTACCACACTGCTAGAACAGGTCTAATATCTAAAACAAAACAGTACCACACTGCTAGAACAGGTCTAATATCTAAAACAAAACAGTACCACGCTGCTAGAACAGATCTAATATCTAAAACAAAACAGTACCACACTGCTAGAACAGATCTAATATCTAAAACAAAACAGTACCACACTGCTAGAACAGATCTAATATCTAAAACAAAACAGTACCACACTGCTAGAACAGATCTAATATCTAAAACAAAACGGTACCACACTGCTAGAACAGATCTAATATCTAAAACAGAACAGTATCACACTGCTAGAACAGATCTAATATCTAAAACAAAACGGTACCACACTGCTAGAACAGATCTAATATCTAAAACAAAACAGTACCACACTGCTAGAACAGATCTAATATCTAAAACAAAACAGTACCACACTGCTAGAACAGATCTAATATCTAAAACAAAACGGTACCACACTGCTAGAACAGATCTAATATCTAAAACAAAACGGTACCACACTGCTAGAACAGATCTAATATCTAAAACAACAGTACCACACTGCTAGAACAGATCTAATATCTAAAACAAAACAGTACCACACTGCTAGAACAGATATAATATCTAAATCAAAACAGTACCACACTGCTAGAACAGATCTAATATCTAAAACAAAACAGTATCACACTTCTAGAACAGATCTAATATCTAAAACAAAACAGTACCACACTGCTAGAACAGATCTAATATCTAAAACAAACAGTACCACACTGCTAGAACAGATCTAATATCTAAAACAAAACAGTACCACACTGCTAGAACAGGTCTAATAGGTAAAACAAAACAGTACCACACTGCTAGAACAGGTCTAATATTTAAAACAAAACAGTACCACACTGCTAGAACAGATCTAATATCAAAAACAAAACGGTACCACACTGCTAGAACAGATCTAATATCTAAAACAAAACGATACCACACTGCTAGAACAGGTCTATTATCTAAAACAAAACAGTACCACACTGCTAGAACAGGTCTAATATCTAAAACAAAACAGTACCACACTGCTAGAACAGGTCTAATATCTAAAACAAAACAGTACCACGCTGCTAGAACAGATCTAATATCTAAAACAAAACAGTACCACACTGCTAGAACAGATCTAATATCTAAAACAAAACAGTACCACACTGCTAGAACAGATCTAATATCTAAAACAAAACAGTACCACACTGCTAGAACAGATCTAATATCTAAAACAAAACGGTACCACACTGCTAGAACAGATCTAATATCTAAAACAAAACAGTACCACACTGCTAGAACAGATCTAATATCTAAAACAAAACGGTACCACACTGCTAGAACAGATCTAATATCTAAAACAAAACAGTACCACACTGCTAGAACAGATCTAATATCTAAAACAAAACAGTACCACACTGCTAGAACAGATCTAATATCTAAAACAAAACAGTACCACACTGCTAGAACAGATCTAATATCTAAAACAAAACAGTACCACACTGCTAGAACAGATCTAATATCTAAAACAAAACAGTACCACACTGCTAGAACAGATCTAATATCTAAAACAAAACAGTACCACACTGCTAGAACAGATCTAATATCTAAAACAAAACAGTACCACACTGCTAGAACAGATCTAATATCTAAACCAAAACAGTACCACACTGCTAGAACAGGTCTAATATCTAAAACAAAACAGTACCACACTTCTAGAACAGATCTAATATCTAAAACAAAACAGTACCACACTGCTAGAACAGGTATAATATCTAAAACAAAACAGTACCACACTGCTAGAACAGATCTAATATCTAAAACAAAACGGTACCACACTTCTAGAACAGATCTAATATCTAAAACAAAACAGTACCACACTGCTAGAACAGATCTAATATCTAAAACAAAACAGTACCACACTGCTAGAACAGGTCTAATATCTAAAACAAAACAGTACCACACTGCTAGAACAGATCTAATATCTAAAACAAAACAGTACCACACTGCTAGAACAGATCTAATATCTAAAACAAAACAGTACCACACTGCTAGAACAGATCTAATATCTAAAACAAAACAGTACCACACTACTAGAACAGATCTAATATCTAAAACAAATCGGTACCACACTTCTAGAACAGATCTAATATCTAAAACAAATCGGTACCACACTGCTAGAACAGATCTAATATCTAAAACAAAACGGTACCACACTTCTAGAACAGATCTAATATCTAAAACAAAACGGTACCACACTGCTAGAACAGATCTAATATCTAAAACTAAACAGTACCACACTGCTAGAACAGATCTAATATCTAAAACAAAACAGTACCACACTACTAGAACAGATCTAATATCTAAAACAAAACAGTACCACACTGCTAGAACAGATCTAATATGTAAAACAAAGCAGTACCACACTGCTACAACAGGTCTAATATCTAAAACAAAACAGTACCACACTGCTAGAACAGATCTAATATCTAAAACAAAACAGTACCACACTACTAGAACAGATCTAATATCTAAAACAAAACAGTACCACACTACTAGAACAGATCTAATATCTAAAACAAAACAGTACCACACTGCTAGAACAGATCTAATATCTAAAACAAAGCAGTACCACACTGCTAGAACAGGTCTAATATCTAAAGCAAAACAGTACCACACTGCTAGAACAGATCTAATATCTAAAACAAAACAGTACCACACTGCTAGAACAGATCTAATATCTAAAACAAAACAGTACCACACTGCTAGAACAGATCTAATATCTAAAACAAAACAGTACCACACTGCTAGAACAGATCTAATATCTAAAACAAAACAGTACCACACTGCTAGAACAGATCTAATATCTAAAACAAAACAGTACCACACTGCTAGAACAGATCTAATATCTAAAACAAAACAGTACCACACTGCTAGAACAGATCTAATATCTAAAACAAAACAGTACCACACTGCTAGAACAGATCTAATATCTAAAACAAAATAGTACCACACTGCTAGAACAGATCTAATATCTAAAACAAAACAGTACCACACTGCTAGAACAGATCTAATATCTAAAACAAAACAGTACCACACTGCTAGAACAGATCTAATATCAAAAACAAAACAGTATCACACTTCTAGAACAGATCTAATATCTAAAACAAAACAGTACCACACTGCTAGAACAGATCTAATATCTAAAACAAAACGGTACCACACTGCTAGAACAGATCTAATATCGAAAACAAAACAGTACCACACTGCTAGAACAGGTCTAATAGCTAAAACAAAACAGTACCACACTGCTAGAACAGGTCTAATATTTAAAACAAAACAGTACCACACTGCTAGAACAGGTCTAATATTTAAAACAAAACAGTACCACACTGCTAGAACAGATCTAATATCTAAAACAAAACAGTACCACACTGCTAGAACATATCTAATATCTAAAACAAAACGGTACCACACTGCTAGAACAGGTCTATTATCTAAAACAAAACAGTACCACACTGCTAGAACAGATCTAATATCTAAAACAAAACAGTACCACACTGCTAGAACAGGTCTAATATCTAAAACAAAACAGTACCACACTGCTAGAACAGATCTAATATCTAAAACAAAACAGTACCACACTGCTAGAACAGATCTAATATCTAAAACAAAACAGTACCACACTGCTAGAACAGATCTAATATTTAAAACAAAACAGTACCACACTGCTAGAACAGATCTAATATCTAAAACAAAACGGTACCACACTGCTAGAACAGATCTAATATCTAAAACAAAACAGTACCACACTGCTAGAACAGATCTAATATCTAAAACAAAACGGTACCACACTGCTAGAACAGATCTAATATCTAAAACAAAACAGTACCACACTGCTAGAACAGATCTAATATCTAAAAGAAAACAGTACCACACTGCTAGAACAGATCTAATATCTAAAACAAAACAGTACCACACTGCTAGAACAGATCTAATATCTAAAACAAAACAGTACCACACTGCTAGAACAGATCTAATATCTAAAACAAAACAGTACCACACTGCTAGAACAGATCTAATATCTAAAACAAAACAGTACCACACTGCTAGAACAGATCTAATATCTAAAACAAAACAGTACCACACTGCTAGAACAGATCTAATATCTAAACCAAAGCAGTACCACACTGCTAGAACAGGTCTAATATCTAAAACAAAACAGTACCACACTTCTAGAACAGATCTAATATCAAAAACAAAACAGTACCACACTGCTAGAACAGGTATAATATCTAAAACAAAACAGTACCACACTGCTAGAACAGATCTAATATCTAAAACAAAACGATACCACACTTCTAGAACAGATCTAATATCTAAAACAAAACAGTACCACACTGCTAGAACAGATCTAATATCTAAAACAAAACAGTACCACACTGCTAGAACAGGTCTAATATCTAAAACAAAACAGTACCACACTGCTAGAACAGATCTAATATCTAAAACAAAACAGTACCACACTGCTAGAACAGATCTAATATCTAAAACAAAACGGTACCACACTTCTAGAACAGATCTAATATCTAAAATAAAACAGTACCACACTGCTAGAACAGATCTAATATCTAAAACAAAACGGTACCACACTTCTAGAACAGATCTAATATCTAAAACAAAACAGTACCACACTGCTAGAACAGATCTAATATCTAAAACAAAACAGTACCACACTGCTAGAACAGATCTAATATCAAAAACAAAACAGTACCACACTACTAGAACAGATCTAATATCTAAAACAAAACAGTACCACACTGCTAGAACAGATCTAATATGTAAAACAAAGCAGTACCACACTGCTAGAACAGGTCTAATATCTAAAACAAAACAGTACCACACTGCTAGAACAGATCTAATATCTAAAACAAAACAGTACCACACTGCTAGAACAGATCTAATATCTAAAACAAAACAGTACCACACTGCTAGAACAGATCTAATATCAAAAACAAAACAGTATCACACTTCTAGAACAGATCTAATATCTAAAACAAAACAGTACCACACTGCTAGAACAGATCTAATATCTAAAACAAAACGGTACCACACTGCTAGAACAGATCTAATATCTAAAACAAAACAGTACCACACTGCTAGAACAGGTGTAATAGCTAAAACAAAACAGTACCACACTGCTAGAACAGGTCTAATATTTAAAACAAAACAGTACCACACTGCTAGAACAGGTCTAATATTTAAAACAAAACAGTACCACACTGCTAGAACAGATCTAATATCTAAAACAAAACAGTACCACACTGCTAGAACATATCTAATATCAAAAACAAAACGGTACCACACTGCTAGAACAGGTCTATTATCTAAAACAAAACAGTACCACACTGCTAGAACAGGTCTAATATCTAAAACAAAACAGTACCACACTGCTAGAACAGGTCTAATATCTAAAACAAAACAGTACCACACTGCTAGAACAGATCTAATATCTAAAACAAAACAGTACCACACTGCTAGAACAGATCTAATATCTAAAACAAAACAGTACCACACTGCTAGAACAGATCTAATATTTAAAACAAAACAGTACCACACTGCTAGAACAGATCTAATATCTAAAACAAAACGGTACCACACTGCTAGAACAGATCTAATATCTAAAACAAAACAGTACCACACTGCTAGAACAGATCTAATATCTAAAACAAAACGGTACCACACTGCTAGAACAGATCTAATATCTAAAACAAAACAGTACCACACTGCTAGAACAGATCTAATATCTAAAACAAAACAGTACCACACTGCTAGAACAGATCTAATATCTAAAACAAAACAGTACCACACTGCTAGAACAGATCTAATATCTAAAACAAAACAGTACCACACTGCTAGAACAGATCTAATATCTAAAACAAAACAGTACCACACTGCTAGAACAGATCTAATATCTAAAACAAAACAGTACCACACTGCTAGAACAGATCTAATATCTAAAACAAAACAGTACCACACTGCTAGAACAGATCTAATATCTAAACCAAAGCAGTACCACACTGCTAGAACAGGTCTAATAACTAAAACAAAACAGTACCACACTTCTAGAACAGATCTAATATCAAAAACAAAACAGTACCACACTGCTAGAACAGGTATAATATCTAAAACAAAACAGTACCACACTGCTAGAACAGATCTAATATCTAAAACAAAACGATACCACACTTCTAGAACAGATCTAATATCTAAAACAAAACAGTACCACACTGCTAGAACAGATCTAATATCTAAAACAAAACAGTACCACACTGCTAGAACAGGTCTAATATCTAAAACAAAACAGTACCACACTGCTAGAACAGATCTAATATCTAAAACAAAACAGTACCACACTGCTAGAACAGATCTAATATCTAAAACAAAACGGTACCACACTTCTAGAACAGATCTAATATCTAAAATAAAACAGTACCACACTGCTAGAACAGATCTAATATCTAAAACAAAACGGTACCACACTTCTAGAACAGATCTAATATCTAAAACAAAACAGTACCACACTGCTAGAACAGATCTAATATCTAAAACAAAACAGTACCACACTGCTAGAACAGATCTAATATCAAAAACAAAACAGTACCACACTACTAGAACAGATCTAATATCTAAAACAAAACAGTACCACACTGCTAGAACAGATCTAATATGTAAAACAAAGCAGTACCACACTGCTAGAACAGGTCTAATATCTAAAACAAAACAGTACCACACTGCTAGAACAGATCTAATATCTAAAACAAAACAGTACCACACTACTAGAACAGATCTAATATCTAAAACAAAACAGTACCACACTGCTAGAACAGGTCTAATATCAAAAACAAAACAGTACCACACTGCTAGAACAGATATAATATCTAAAACAAAGCAGTACCACACTGCTAGAACAGATCTAATATCTAAAACAAAACAGTACCACACTGCTAGAACAGATCTAATTTCTAAAACAAAACAGTACCACACTGCTAGAACAGATCTAATATCTAAAACAAAACAGTACCACACTGCTAGAACAGATCTAATATCTAAAACAAAACAGTACCACACTGCTAGAACAGATCTAATATCTAAAACAAAACAGTACCACACTGCTAGAACAGATCTAATATCTAAAACAAAACAGTACCACACTGCTAGAACAGATCTAATATCTAAAACAAAACAGTACCACACTGCTAGAACAGATCTAATATCTAAAACAAAACAGTACCACACTGCTAGAACAGATCTAATATCTAAAACAAAACAGTACCACACTGCTAGAACAGATCTAATATCTAAAACAAAACAATACCACACTGCTAGAACAGATCTAATATCTAAAACAAATCAGTACCACACTGCTAGAACAGATCTAATATCTAAAACAAAACAGTACCACACTGCTAGAACAGATCTAATATCTAAAACAAAACAGTACCACACTGCTAGAACAGATCTAATATCTAAAACAAAACAGTACCACACTGCTAGAACAGATCTAATATCTAAAACAAAACAGTACCACACTGCTAGAACAGATCTAATATCTAAAACAAAACAGTACCACACTGCTAGAACAGATATAATATCTAAAACAAAACAGTACCACACTGCTAGAACAGATCTAATATCTAAAACAAAACAGTACCACACTGCTAGAACAGATCTAATATCTAAAACAAAACAGTACCACACTGCTAGAACAGATCTAATATCTAAAACAAAACAGTACCACACTGCTAGAACAGATCTAATATCTAAAAGAAAACAGTACCACACTGCTAGAACAGATCTAATATCTAAAACAAATCGGTACCACACTTCTAGAACAGATCTAATATCTAAAACAAAACAGTACCACACTGCTAGAACAGATCTAATATCTAAAACAAAACGGTACCACACTTCTAGAACAGATCTAATATCTAAAACAAAACGGTACCACACTGCTAGAACAGATCTAATATCTAAAACAAAACAGTACCACACTGCTAGAACAGATCTAATATCTAAAACAAAACAGTACCACACTACTAGAACAGATCTAATATCTAAAAGAAAACAGTACCACACTGCTAGAACAGATCTAATATGTAAAACAAAGCAGTACCACACTGCTAGAACAGGTCTAATATCTAAAACAAAACAGTACCACACTGCTAGAACAGATCTAATATCTAAAACAAAACAGTACCACACTACTAGAACAGATCTAATATCTAAAACAAAACAGTACCACACTGCTAGAACAGGTCTAATATCTAAAACAAAACAGTACCACACTGCTAGAACAGATCTAATATCTAAAACAAAGCAGTACCACACTGCTAGAACAGATCTAATATCTAAAACAAAACAGTACCACACTGCTAGAACAGATCTAATATCTAAAACAAAACGGTACCACACTGCTAGAACAGATCTAATATCTAAAACAAAATGGTACCACACTGCTAGAACAGATCTAATATCTAAAACAAAACAGTACCACACTTCTAGAACAGATCTAATATCTAAAACAAAACAGTACCACACTGCTAGAACAGATCTAATATCTAAAACAAAACGGTACCACACTGCTAAAACAGATCTAATATCTAAAACAAAACGGTACCACACTTCTAGAACAGATCTAATATCTAAAACAAAACGGTAACACCCTGCTAGAACAGATCTAATATCTAAAACAAAACAGTACCACACTGCTAGAACAGATCTAATATCTAAAACAAAACAGTACCACACTACTAGAACAGATCTAATATCTAAAACAAAACAGTACCACACTGCTAGAACAGATCTAATATGTAAAACAAAGCAGTACCACACTGCTAGAACAGGTCTAATATCTAAAACAAAACAGTACCACACTGCTAGAACAGATCTAATATCTAAAACAAAACAGTACCACACTACTAGAACAGATCTAATATCTAAAACAAAACAGTACCACACTACTAGAACAGATCTAATATCTAAAACAAAACAGTACCACACTGCTAGAACAGATCTAATATCTAAAACAAAGCAGTACCACACTGTTAGAACAGGTCTAATATCTAAAGCAAAACAGTACCACACTGCTAGAACAGATCTAATATCTAAAACAAAACAGTACCACACTGCTAGAACAGATCTAATATCTAAAACAAAACAGTACCACACTGCTAGAACAGATCTAATATCTAAAACAAAACAGTACCACACTGCTAGAACAGATCTAATATCTAAAACAAAACAGTACCACACTGCTAGAACAGATCTAATATCTAAAACAAAACAGTACCACACTTCTAGAACAGATCTAATATCTAAAACAAAACAGTACCACACTGCTAGAACAGATCTAATATCTAAAACAAAACAGTACCACACTGCTAGAACAGATCTAATATCTAAAACAAAACAGTACCACACTGCTAGAACAGATCTAATATCTAAAACAAAACAGTACCACACTGCTAGAACAGATCTAATATCTAAAACAAAACAGTACCACACTGCTAGAACAGATCTAATATCTAAAACAAAACAGTACCACACTGCTAGAACAGATCTAATATCTAAAAGAAAACAGTACCACACTGCTAGAACAGATCTAATATCTAAAACAAAACAGTACCACACTGCTAGAACAGATCTAATATCTAAAACAAAACAGTACCACACTGCTAGAACAGATCTAATATCTAAAACAAAACAGTACCACACTGCTAGAACAGATCTAATATCTAAAACAAAACGGTACCACACTGCTAGAACAGATCTAATATCTAAAACAAAACAGTACCACACTGCTAGAACAGATATAATATCTAAAACAAAACAGTACCACACTGCTAGAACAGATCTAATATCAAAAACAAAACAGTATCACACTTCTAGAACAGATCTAATATCTAAAACAAAACAGTACCACACTGCTAGAACAGATCTAATATCTAAAACAAAACAGTACCACACTGCTAGAACAGATCTAATATCTAAAACAAAACAGTACCACACTGCTAGAACAGGTCTAATAGCTAAAACAAAACAGTACCACACTGCTAGAACAGGTCTAATATTTAAAACAAAACAGTACCACACTGCTAGAACAGGTCTAATATTTAAAACAAAACAGTACCACACTGCTAGAACAGATCTAATATCTAAAACAAAACAGTACCACACTGCTAGAACATATCTAATATCTAAAACAAAACGGTACCACACTGCTAGAACAGGTCTATTATCTAAAACAAAACAGTACCACACTGCTAGAACAGGTCTAATATCTAAAACAAAACAGTACCACACTGCTAGAACAGGTCTAATATCTAAAACAAAACAGTACCACACTGCTAGAACAGATCTAATATCTAAAACAAAACAGTACCACACTGCTAGAACAGATCTAATATCTAAAACAAAACAGTACCACACTGCTAGAACAGATCTAATATTTAAAACAAAACAGTACCACACTGCTAGAACAGATCTAATATCTAAAACAAAACGGTACCACACTGCTAGAACAGATCTAATATCTAAAACAAAACAGTACCACACTGCTAGAACAGATCTAATATCTAAAACAAAACGGTACCACACTGCTAGAACAGATCTAATATCTAAAACAAAACAGTACCACACTGCCAGAACAGATCTAATATCTAAAACAAAACAGTACCACACTGCTAGAACAGATCTAATATCTAAAACAAAACAGTACCACACTGCTAGAACAGATCTAATATCTAAAACAAAACAGTACCACACTGCTAGAACAGATCTAATATCTAAAACAAAACAGTACCACACTGCTAGAACAGATCTAATATCTAAAACAAAACAGTACCACACTGCTAGAACAGATCTAATATCTAAAACAAAACAGTACCACACTGCTAGAACAGATCTAATATCTAAACCAAAGCAGTACCACACTGGTAGAACAGGTCTAATATCTAAAACAAAACAGTACCACACTTCTAGAACAGATCTAATATCAAAAACAAAACAGTACCACACTGCTAGAACAGATCTAATATCTAAAACAAAACGGTACCACACTTCTAGAACAGATCTAATATCTAAAACAAAACAGTACCACACTGCTAGAACAGATCTAATATCTAAAACAAAACGGTACCACACTTCTAGAACAGATCTAATATCTAAAACAAAACAGTACCACACTGCTAGAACAGATCTAATATCTAAAACAAAACAGTACCACACTGCTAGAACCGATCTAATATCTAAAACAAAACAGTACCACACTACTAGAACAGATCTAATATCTAAAACAAAACAGTACCACACTGCTAGAACAGATCTAATATGTAAAACAAAGCAGTACCACACTGCTAGAACAGGTCTAATATCTAAAACAAAACAGTACCACACTGCTAGAACAGATCTAATATCTAAAACAAAACAGTACCACACTACTAGAACAGATCTAATATCTAAAACAAAACAGTACCACACTGCTAGAACAGGTCTAATATCAAAAACAAAACAGTACCACACTGCTAGAACAGATCTAATATCTAAAACAAAGCAGTACCACACTGCTAGAACAGATCTAATATCTAAAACAAAACAGTACCACACTGCTAGAACAGATCTAATATCTAAAACAAAACAGTACCACACTGCTAGAACAGATCTAATATCTAAAACAAAACAGTACCACACTGCTAGAACAGATCTAATATCTAAAACAAAACAGTACCACACTGCTAGAACAGATCTAATATCTAAAACAAAACAGTACCACACTGCTAGAACAGATCTAATATCTAAAACAAAACAGTACCACACTGCTAGAACAGATCTAATATCTAAAACAAAACAGTACCACACTGCTAGAACAGATCTAATATCTAAAACAAAACAGTACCACACTGCTAGAACAGATCTAATATCTAAAACAAAACAGTACCACACTGCTAGAACAGATCTAATATCTAAAACAAAACAGTACCACACTGCTAGAACAGATCTAATATCTAAAACAAATCAGTACCACACTGCTAGAACAGATCTAATATCTAAAACAAAACAGTACCACACTGCTAGAACAGATCTAATATCTAAAACAAAACAGTACCACACTGCTAGAACAGATCTAATATCTAAAACAAAACAGTACCACACTGCTAGAACAGATCTAATATCTAAAACAAAACAGTACCACACTGCTAGAACAGATCTAATATCTAAAACAAAACGGTACCACACTGCTAGAACAGATCTAATATCTAAAACAAAACAGTACCACACTGCTAGAACAGATATAATATCTAAAACAAAACAGTACCACACTGCTAGAACAGATCTAATATCAAAAACAAAACAGTATCACACTTCTAGAACAGATCTAATATCTAAAACAAAACAGTACCACACTGCTAGAACAGATCTAATATCTAAAACAAAACAGTACCACACTGCTAGAACAGATCTAATATCTAAAACAAAACAGTACCACACTGCTAGAACAGGTCTAATAGCTAAAACAAAACAGTACCACACTGCTAGAACAGGTCTAATATTTAAAACAAAACAGTACCACACTGCTAGAACAGGTCTAATATTTAAAACAAAACAGTACCACACTGCTAGAACAGATCTAATATCTAAAACAAAACAGTACCACACTGCTAGAACATATCTAATATCTAAAACAAAACGGTACCACACTGCTAGAACAGGTCTATTATCTAAAACAAAACAGTACCACACTGCTAGAACAGGTCTAATATCTAAAACAAAACAGTACCACACTGCTAGAACAGGTCTAATATCTAAAACAAAACAGTACCACACTGCTAGAACAGATCTAATATCTAAAACAAAACAGTACCACACTGCTAGAACAGATCTAATATCTAAAACAAAACAGTACCACACTGCTAGAACAAATCTAATATTTAAAACAAAACAGTACCACACTGCTAGAACAGATCTAATATCTAAAACAAAACGGTACCACACTGCTAGAACAGATCTAATATCTAAAACAAAACAGTACCACACTGCTAGAACAGATCTAATATCTAAAACAAAACGGTACCACACTGCTAGAACAGATCTAATATCTAAAACAAAACAGTACCACACTGCCAGAACAGATCTAATATCTAAAACAAAACAGTACCACACTGCTAGAACAGATCTAATATCTAAAACAAAACAGTACCACACTGCTAGAACAGATCTAATATCTAAAACAAAACAGTACCACACTGCTAGAACAGATCTAATATCTAAAACAAAACAGTACCACACTGCTAGAACAGATCTAATATCTAAAACAAAACAGTACCACACTGCTAGAACAGATCTAATATCTAAAACAAAACAGTACCACACTGCTAGAACAGATCTAATATCTAAACCAAAGCAGTACCACACTGCTAGAACAGGTCTAATATCTAAAACAAAACAGTACCACACTTCTAGAACAGATCTAATATCAAAAACAAAACAGTACCACACTGCTAGAACAGATCTAATATCTAAAACAAAACGGTACCACACTTCTAGAACAGATCTAATATCTAAAACAAAACAGTACCACACTGCTAGAACAGATCTAATATCTAAAACAAAACGGTACCACACTTCTAGAACAGATCTAATATCTAAAACAAAACAGTACCACACTGCTAGAACAGATCTAATATCTAAAACAAAACAGTACCACACTGCTAGAACCGATCTAATATCTAAAACAAAACAGTACCACACTACTAGAACAGATCTAATATCTAAAACAAAACAGTACCACACTGCTAGAACAGATCTAATATGTAAAACAAAGCAGTACCACACTGCTAGAACAGGTGTAATATCTAAAACAAAACAGTACCACACTGCTAGAACAGATCTAATATCTAAAACAAAACAGTACCACACTACTAGAACAGATCTAATATCTAAAACAAAACAGTACCACACTGCTAGAACAGGTCTAATATCAAAAACAAAACAGTACCACACTGCTAGAACAGATCTAATATCTAAAACAAAGCAGTACCACACTGCTAGAACAGATCTAATATCTAAAACTAAACAGTACCACACTGCTAGAACAGATCTAATATCTAAAACAAAACAGTACCACACTGCTAGAACAGATCTAATATCTAAAACAAAACAGTACCACACTGCTAGAACAGATCTAATATCTAAAACAAAACAGTACCACACTGCTAGAACAGATCTAATATCTAAAACAAAACAGTACCACACTGCTAGAACAGATCTAATATCTAAAACAAAACAGTACCACACTGCTAGAACAGATCTAATATCTAAAACAAAACAGTACCACACTGCTAGAACAGATCTAATATCTAAAACAAAACAGTACCACACTGCTAGAACAGATCTAATATCTAAAACAAAACAGTACCACACTGCTAGAACAGATCTAATATCTAAAACAAAACAGTACCACACTGCTAGAACAGATCTAATATCTAAAACAAATCAGTACCACACTGCTAGAACAGATCTAATATCTAAAACAAAACAGTACCACACTGCTAGAACAGATCTAATATCTAAAACAAAACAGTACCACACTGCTAGAACAGATCAAATATCTAAAACAAAACAGTACCACACTGCTAGAACAGATCTAATATATAAAACAAAACAGTACCACACTGCTAGAACAGATCTAATATCTAAAACAAAACAGTACCACACTGCTAGAACAGATCTAATATCTAAAAGAAAACAGTACCACACTGCTAGAACAGATCTAATATCTAAAACAAAACAGTACCACACTGCTAGAACAGATCTAATATCTAAAACAAAACAGTACCACACTGCTAGAACAGATCTAATATCTAAAACAAAACAGTACCACACTGCTAGAACAGATCTAATATCTAAAACAAAACAGTACCACACTGCTAGAACAGATCTAATATCTAAAACAAATCGGTACCACACTTCTAGAACAGATCTAATATCTAAAACAAAACAGTACCACACTGCTAGAACAGATCTAATATCTAAAACAAAACAGTACCACACTTCTAGAACAGATCTAATATCTAAAACAAAACGGTACCACACTGCTAGAACAGATCTAATATCTAAAACAAAACAGTACCACACTGCTAGAACAGGTCTAATATCTAAAACAAAACAGTACCACACTGCTAGAACAGGTCTAATATCTAAAACAAAACAGTACCACACTGCTAGAACAGATCTAATATCTAAAACAAAACAGTACCACACTGCTAGAACAGATCTAATATCTAAAACAAAACAGTACCACACTGCTAGAACAGATCTAATATTTAAAACAAAACAGTACCACACTGCTAGAACAGATCTAATATCTAAAACAAAACGGTACCACACTGCTAGAACAGATCTAATATCTAAAACAAAACAGTACCACACTGCTAGAACAGATCTAATATCTAAAACAAAACGGTACCACACTGCTAGAACAGATCTAATATCTAAAACAAAACAGTACCACACTGCTAGAACAGATCTAATATCTAAAACAAAACAGTACCACACTGCTAGAACAGATCTAATATCTAAAACAAAACAGTACCACACTGCTAGAACAGATCTAATATCTAAAACAAAACAGTACCACACTGCTAGAACAGATCTAATATCTAAAACAAAACAGTACCACACTGCTAGAACAGATCTAATATCTAAAACAAAACAGTACCACACTGCTAGAACAGATCTAATATCTAAAACAAAACAGTACCACACTGCTAGAACAGATCTAATATCTAAACCAAAGCAGTACCACACTGCTAGAACAGGTCTAATATCTAAAACAAAACAGTACCACACTTCTAGAACAGATCTAATATCAAAAACAAAACAGTACCACACTGCTAGAACAGGTATAATATCTAAAACAAAACAGTACCACACTGCTAGAACAGATCTAATATCTAAAACAAAACGATACCACACTTCTAGAACAGATCTAATATCTAAAACAAAACAGTACCACACTGCTAGAACAGATCTAATATCTAAAACAAAACAGTACCACACTGCTAGAACAGGTCTAATATCTAAAACAAAACAGTACCACACTGCTAGAACAGATTTAATATCTAAAACAAAACAGTACCACACTGCTAGAACAGATCTAATATCTAAAACAAAACGGTACCACACTTCTAGAACAGATCTAATATCTAAAACAAAACAGTACCACACTGCTAGAACAGATCTAATATCTAAAACAAAACGGTACCACACTTCTAGAACAGATCTAATATCTAAAACAAAACAGTACCACACTGCTAGAACAGATCTAATATCTAAAACAAAACAGTACCACACTGCTAGAACCGATCTAATATCTAAAACAAAACAGTACCACACTACTAGAACAGATCTAATATCTAAAACAAAACAGTACCACACTGCTAGAACAGATCTAATATGTAAAACAAAGCAGTACCACACTGCTAGAACAGGTCTAATATCTAAAACAAAACAGTACCACACTGCTAGAACAGATCTAATATCTAAAACAAAACAGTACCACACTACTAGAACAGATCTAATATCTAAAACAAAACAGTACCACACTGCTAGAACAGGTCTAATATCAAAAACAAAACAGTACCACACTGCTAGAACAGATCTAATATCTAAAACAAAGCAGTACCACACTGCTAGAACAGATCTAATATCTAAAACAAAACAGAACCACACTGCTAGAACAGATCTAATATCTAAAACAAAACAGTACCACACTGCTAGAACAGATCTAATATCTAAAACAAAACAGTACCACACTGCTAGAACAGATCTAATATCTAAAACAAAACAGTACCACACTGCTAGAACAGATCTAATATCTAAAACAAAACAGTACCACACTGCTAGAACAGATCTAATATCTAAAACAAAACAGTACCACACTGCTAGAACAGATCTAATATCTAAAACAAAACAGTACCACACTGCTAGAACAGATCTAATATCTAAAACAAAACAGTACCACACTGCTAGAACAGATCTAATATCTAAAACAAAACAGTACCACACTGCTAGAACAGATCTAATATCTAAAACAAAACAGTACCACACTACTAGAACAGATCTAATATCTAAAACAAAACAGTACCACACTACTAGAACAGATCTAATATCTAAAACAAAACAGTACCACACTGCTAGAACAGATCTAATATCTAAAACAAAACGGTACCACACTGCTAGAACAGATCTAATATCTAAAACAAAACAGTACCACACTGCTAGAACAGATCTAATATCTAAAACAAAACAGTACCACACTGCTAGAACAGATCTAATATCTAAAACAAAACAGTACCACACTGCTAGAACAGATCTAATATCTAAAACAAAACAGTACCACACTGCTAGAACAGATCTAATATCTAAAAGAAAACAGTACCACACTGCTAGAACAGATCTAATATCTAAAACAAAACAGTACCACACTGCTAGAACAGATCTAATATCTAAAACAAAACGGTACCACACTGCTAGAACAGATCTAATATCTAAAACAAAACAGTACCACACTGCTAGAACAGATCTAATATCTAAAACAAAACAGTACCACACTGCTAGAACAGATCTAATATCTAAAACAAATCGGTACCACACTTCTAGAACAGATCTAATATCTAAAACAAAACAGTACCACACTGCTAGAACAGATCTAATATCTAAAACAAAACGGTACCACACTTCTAGAACAGATCTAATATCTAAAACAAAACGGTACCACACTGCTAGAACAGATCTAATATCTAAAACAAAACAGTACCACACTGCTAGAACAGATCTAATATCTAAAACAAAACAGTACCACACTACTAGAACAGATCTAATATCTAAAACAAAACAGTACCAGACTGCTAGAACAGATCTAATATCTAAAACAAAGCAGTACCACACTGCTAGAACAGGTCTAATATCTAAAGCAAAACAGTACCACACTGCTAGAACAGATCTAATATCTAAAACAAAACAGTACCACACTGCTAGAACAGATCTAATATCTAAAACAAAACAGTACCACACTGCTAGAACAGATCTAATATCTAAAACAAAACAGTACCACACTGCTAGAACAGATCTAATATCTAAAACAAAACAGTACCACACTGCTAGAACAGATCTAATATCTAAAACAAAACAGTACCACACTGCTAGAACAGATCTAATATCTAAAACAAAACAGTACCACACTGCTAGAACAGATCTAATATCTAAAACAAAACAGTACCACACTGCTAGAACAGATCTAATATCTAAAACAAAACAGTACCACACTGCTAGAACAGATCTAATATCTAAAACAAAACAGTACCACACTGCTAGAACAGATCTAATATCTAAAACAAAACAGTACCACACTGCTAGAACAGATCTAATATCTAAAACAAAACAGTACCACACTGCTAGAACAGATCTAATATCTAAAACAAAACAGTACCACACTGCTAGAACAGATCTAATATCTAAAACAAAACAGTACCACACTGCTAGAACAGATCTAATATCTAAAACAAAACAGTACCACACTGCTAGAACAGATCTAATATCTAAAACAAAACAGTACCACACTGCTAGAACAGATCTAATATCTAAAACAAAACGGTACCACACTGCTAGAACAGATCTAATATCTAAAACAAAATGGTACCACACTGCTAGAACAGATCTAATATCTAAAACAAAACAGTACCACACTTCTAGAACAGATCTAATATCTAAAACAAAACAGTACCACACTGCTAGAACAGATCTAATATCTAAAACAACAGTACCACACTGCTAGAACAGATCTAATATCTAAAACAAAACAGTACCACACTGCTAGAACTGATATAATCTCTAAAACAAAACAGTACCACACTGCTAGAACAGATCTAATATCTAAAACAAAACAGTATCACACTTCTAGAACAGATCTAATATCTAAAACAAAACAGTACCACACTGCTAGAACAGATCTAATATCTAAAACAAAACAGTACCACACTGCTAGAACAGATCTAATATCTAAAACAAAACAGTACCACACTGCTAGAACAGGTCTAATAGCTAAAACAAAACAGTACCACACTGCTAGAACAGGTCTAATATTTAAAACAAAACAGTACCCCACTGCTAGAACAGGTCTAATATTTAAAACAAAACAGTACCACACTGCTAGAACAGATCTAATATCTAAAACAAAACAGTACCACACTGCTAGAACAGATCTAATATCTAAAACAAAACGGTACCACACTGCTAGAACAGGTCTATTATCTAAATTAAAACAGTACCACACTGCTACAACAGGTCTAATATCTAAAACAAAACAGTACCACACTGCTAGTACAGGTCTAATATCTAAAACAAAACAGTACCACACTGCTAGAACAGATCTAATATCTAAAACAAAACAGTACCACACTGCTAGAACAGATCTAATATCTAAAACAAAACAGTACCACACTGCTAGAACAGATCTAATATCTAAAACAAAACAGTACCACACTGCTAGAACAGATCTAATATCTAAAACAAAACGGTACCACACTGCTAGAACAGATCTAATATCTAAAACAAAACAGTACCACACTGCTAGAACAGATCTAATATCTAAAACAAAACAGTACCACACTGCTAGAACAGATCTAATATCTAAAACAAAACAGTACCACACTGCTAGAACAGATCTAATATCTAAAACAAAACAGTACCACACTGCTAGAACAGATCTAATATCTAAAACAAAACAGTACCACACTGCTAGAACAGATATAATCTCTAAAACAAAACAGTACCACACTGCTAGAACAGATCTAATATCTAAAACAAAACAGTATCACACTTCTAGAACAGATCTAATATCTAAAACAAAACAGTACCACACTGCTAGAACAGATCTAATATCTAAAACAAAACAGTACCACACTGCTAGAACAGATCTAATATCTAAAACAAAACAGTACCACACTGCTAGAACAGGTCTAATAGCTAAAACAAAACAGTACCACACTACTAGAACAGGTCTAATATTTAAAACAAAACAGTACCCCACTGCTAGAACAGGTCTAATATTTAAAACAAAACAGTACCACACTGCTAGAACAGATCTAATATCTAAAACAAAACAGTACCACACTGCTAGAACAGATCTAATATCTAAAACAAAACGGTACCACACTGCTAGAACAGGTCTATTATCTAAAACAAAACAGTACCACACTGCTACAACAGGTCTAATATCTAAAACAAAACAGTACCACACTGCTAGTACAGGTCTAATATCTAAAACAAAACAGTACCACACTGCTAGAACAGATCTAATATCTAAAACAAAACAGTACCACACTGCTAGAACAGATCTAATATCTAAAACAAAACAGTACCACACTGCTAGAACAGATATAATATCTAAAACAAAACAGTACCACACTGCTAGAACAGATCTAATATCTAAAACAAAACGGTACCACACTGCTAGAACAGATCTAATATCTAAAACAAAACAGTACCACACTGCTAGAACAGATCTAATATCTAAAACAAAACGGTACCACACTGCTAGAACAGATCTAATATCTAAAACAAAACAGTACCACACTGCTAGAACAGATCTAATATCTAAAACAAAACAGTACCACACTGCTAGAACAGATCTAATATCTAAAACAAAACAGTACCACACTGCTAGAACAGATCTAATATCTAAAACAAAACAGTACCACACTGCTAGAACAGATCTAATATCTAAAACAAAACGGTACCACACTGCTAGAACAGATCTAATATCTAAAACAAAACAGTACCACACTGCTAGAACAGATCTAATATCTAAAACAAAACAGTACCACACTGCTAGAACAGATCTAATATCTAAACCAAAGCAGTACCACACTGCTAGAACAGGTCTAATATCTAAAACAAAACAGTACCACACTTCTAGAACAGATCTAATATCTAAAGCAAAACAGTACCACACTGCTAGAACAGGTATAATATCTAAAACAAAACAGTACCACACTGCTAGAACAGATCTAATATCTAAAACAAAACGATACCACACTTCTAGAACAGATCTAATATCTAAAACAAAACAGTACCACACTGCTAGAACAGATCTAATATCTAAAAGAAAACAGTACCACACTGCTAGAACAGATCTAATATCTAAAACAAAACAGTACCAAACTGCTAGAACAGGTTTAATATCAAAAACAAAACAGTACCACACTGCTAGAACAGATCTAATATCTAAAACAAAACAGTACCACACTGCTAGAACAGATCTAATATCTAAAACAAAACGGTACCACACTTCTAGAACAGATCTAATATCTAAAACAAAACAGTACCATACTGCTAGAACAGATCTAATATCTAAAACAAAACGGTACCACACTTCTAGAACAGATCTAATATCTAAAACAAAACAGTACCACACTGCTAGAACAGATCTAATATCTAAAACAAAACAGTACCACACTGCTAGAACAGATCTAATATCTAAAAGAAAACAGTACCACACTACTAGAACAGATCTAATATCTAAAACAAAACAGTACCACACTGCTAGAACAGATCTAATATGTAAAACAAAGCAGTACCACACTGCTAGAACAGGTCTAATATCTAAAACAAAACAGTACCACACTGCTAGAACAGATCTAATATCTAAAACAAAACAGTACCACACTACTAGAACAGATCTAATATCTAAAACAAAACAGTACCACACTGCTAGAACAGGTCTAATATCTAAAACAAAACAGTACCACACTGCTAGAACAGATCTAATATCTAAAACAAAGCAGTACCACACTGCTAGAACAGATCTAATATATAAAACAAAACAGTACCACACTGCTAGAACAGATCTAATATCTAAAACAAAACAGTACCACACTGCTAGAACAGATCTAATATCTAAAACAAAACAGTACCACACTGCTAGAACAGATCTAATATCTAAAACAAAACAGTACCACACTGCTAGAACAGATCTAATATCTAAAACAAAACAGTACCACACTGCTAGAACAGATCTAATATCTAAAACAAAACAGTACCACACTGCTAGAACAGATCTAATATCTAAAACAAAGCAGTACCACACTGCTAGAACAGATCTAATATATAAAACAAAACAGTACCACACTGCTAGAACAGATCTAATATCTAAAACAAAACAGTACCACACTGCTAGAACAGATTTAATATCTAAAACAAAACAGTACCACACTGCTAGAACAGATCTAATATCTAAAACAAAACAGTACCACACTGCTAGAACAGATCTAATATCTAAAACAAAACAGTACCACACTGCTAGAACAGATCTAATATCTAAAACAAAACAGTACCACACTGCTAGAACAGATCTAATATCTAAAACAAAACAGTACCACACTGCTAGAACAGATCTAATATCTAAAACAAATCGGTACCACACTTCTAGAACAGATCTAATATCTAAAACAAAACAGTACCACACTGCTAGAACAGATCTAATATCTAAAACAAAACGGTACCACACTTCTAGAACAGATCTAATATCTAAAACAAAACGGTACCACACTGCTAGAACAGATCTAATATCTAAAACAAAACAGTACCACACTGCTAGAACAGATCTAATATCTAAAACAAAACAGTACCACACTACTAGAACAGATCTAATATCTAAAACAAAACAGTACCACACTGCTAGAACAGATCTAATATGTAAAACAAAGCAGTACCACACTGCTAGAACAGGTCTAATATCTAAAACAAAACAGTACCACACTGCTAGAACAGATCTAATATCTAAAACAAAACAGTACCACACTACTAGAACAGATCTAATATCTAAAACAAAACAGTACCACACTGCTAGAACAGGTCTAATATCTAAAACAAAACAGTACCATACTGCTAACACAGATCTAATATCTAAAACAAAGCAGTACCACACTGCTAGAACAGGTCTAATATCTAAAGCAAAACAGTACCACACTGCTAGAACAGATCTAATATCTAAAACAAAACAGTACCACACTGCTAGAACAGATCTAATATCTAAAACAAAACAGTACCACACTGCTAGAACAGATCTAATATCTAAAACAAAACAGTACCACACTGCTAGAACAGATCTAATATCTAAAACAAAACAGTACCACACTGCTAGAACAGATCTAATATCTAAAACAAAACAGTACCACACTGCTAGAACAGATCTAATATCTAAAACAAAACAGTACCACACTGCTAGAACAGATCTAATATCTAAAACAAAACAGTACCACACTGCTAGAACAGATCTAATATCTAAAACAAAACAGTACCACACTGCTAGAACAGATCTAATATCTAAAACAAAACAGTACCACACTGCTAGAACAGATCTAATATCTAAAACAAAACAGTACCACACTGCTAGAACAGATCTAATATCTAAAACAAAACAGTACCACACTGCTAGAACAGATCTAATATCTAAAACAAAACAGTACCACACTGCTAGAACAGATCTAATATCTAAAACAAAACAGTACCACACTGCTAGAACAGATCTAATATCTAAAACAAAACAGTACCACACTGCTAGAACAGATCTAATATCTAAAACAAAACAGTACCACACTGCTAGAACAGATCTAATATCTAAAACAAAACAGTACCACACTGCTAGAACAGATCTAATATCTAAAACAAAACGGTACCACACTGCTAGAACAGATCTAATATCTAAAACAAAATGGTACCACACTGCTAGAACAGATCTAATATCTAAAACAAAACAGTACCACACTTCTAGAACAGATCTAATATCTAAAACAAAACAGTACCACACTGCTAGAACAGATCTAATATCTAAAACAACAGTACCACACTGCTAGAACAGATCTAATATCTAAAACAAAACAGTACCACACTGCTAGAACAGATATAATATCTAAAACAAAACAGTACCACACTGCTAGAACAGATCTAATATCTAAAACAAAACAGTATCACACTTCTAGAACAGATCTAATATCTAAAACAAAACAGTACCACACTGCTAGAACAGATCTAATATCTAAAACAAAACAGTACCACACTGCTAGAACAGATCTAATATCTAAAACAAAACAGTACCACACTGCTAGAACAGGTCTAATAGCTAAAACAAAACAGTACCACACTGCTAGAACAGGTCTAATATTTAAAACAAAACAGTACCCCACTGCTAGAACAGGTCTAATATTTAAAACAAAACAGTACCACACTGCTAGAACAGATCTAATATCTAAAACAAAACAGTACCACACTGCTAGAACAGATCTAATATCTAAAACAAAACGGTACCACACTGCTAGAACAGGTCTATTATCTAAAACAAAACAGTACCACACTGCTAGAACAGGTCTAATATCTAAAACAAAACAGTACCACACTGCTAGAACAGGTCTAATATCTAAAACAAAACAGTACCACACTGCTAGAACAGATCTAATATCTAAAACAAAACAGTACCACACTGCTAGAACAGATCTAATATCAAAAACAAAACAGTACCACACTGCTAGAACAGATCTAATATCTAAAACAAAACAGTACCACACTGCTAGAACAGATCTAATATCTAAAACAAAACGGTACCACACTGCTAGAACAGATCTAATATCTAAAACAAAACAGTACCACACTGCTAGAACAGATCTAATATCTAAAACAAAACGGTACCACACTGCTAGAACAGATCTAATATCTAAAACAAAACAGTACCACACTGCTAGAACAGATCTAATATCTAAAACAAAACAGTACCACACTGCTAGAACAGATCTAATATCTAAAACAAAACAGTACCACACTGCTAGAACAGATCTAATATCTAAAACAAAACAGTACCACACTGCTAGAACAGATCTAATATCTAAAACAAAACAGTACCACACTGCTAGAACAGATCTAATATCTAAACAAAACAGTACCACACTGCAAGAACAGATCTAATATCTAAAACAAAACAGTACCACACTGCTAGAACAGATCTAATATCTAAACCAAAGCAGTACCACACTGCTAGAACAGGTCTAATATCTAAAACAAAACAGTACCACACTTCTAGAACAGATCTAATATCTAAAGCAAAACAGTACCACACTGCTAGAACAGGTATAATATCTAAAACAAAACAGTACCACACTGCTAGAACAGATCTAATATCTAAAACAAAACGATACCACACTTCTAGAACAGATCTAATATCTAAAACAAAACAGTACCACACTGCTAGAACAGATCTAATATCTAAAACAAAACAGTACCACACTGCTAGAACAGATCTAATATCTAAAACAAAACAGTACCACACTGCTAGAACAGGTCTAATATCTAAAACAAAACAGTACCACACTGCTAGAACAGATCTAATATCTAAAGCAAAACAGTACCACACTGCTAGAACAGATCTAATATCTAAAACAAAACGGTACCACACTTCTAGAACAGATCTAATATCTAAAACAAAACAGTACCATACTGCTAGAACAGATCTAATATCTAAAACAAAACGGTACCACACTTCTAGAACAGATCTAATATCTAAAACAAAACAGTACCACACTGCTAGAACAGATCTAATATCTAAAACAAAACAGTACCACACTGCTAGAACAGATCTAATATCTAAAACAAAACAGTACCACACTACTAGAACAGATCTAATATCTAAAACAAAACAGTACCACACTGCTAGAACAGATCTAATATGTAAAACAAAGCAGTACCACACTGCTAGAACAGGTCTAATATCTAAAACAAAACAGTACCACACTGCTAGAACAGATCTAATATCTAAAACAAAACAGTACCACACTACTAGAACAGATCTAATATCTAAAACAAAACAGTACCACACTGCTAGAACAGATCTAATATCTAAAACAAAACAGTACCACACTGCTAGAACAGATCTAATATCTAAAACAAAGCAGTACCATACTGCTAGAACAGATCTAATATATAAAACAAAACAGTACCACACTGCTAGAACAGATCTAATATCTAAAACAAAACAGTACCACACTGCTAGAACAGATCTAATATCTAAAACAAAACAGTACCACACTGCTAGAACAGATCTAATATCTAAAACAAAACAGTACCACACTGCTAGAACAGATTTAATATCTAAAACAAAACAGTACCACACTGCTAGAACAGATCTAATATCTAAAACAAAACAGTACCACACTGCTAGAACAGATCTAATATCTAAAACAAAGCAGTACCACACTGCTAGAACAGATCTAATATAAAAAACAAAACAGTACCACACTGCTAGAACAGATCTAATATCTAAAACAAAACAGTACCACACTGCTAGAACAGATCTAATATCTAAAACAAAACAGTACCACACTGCTAGAACAGATCTAATATCTAAAACAAAACAGTACCACACTGCTAGAACAGATCTAATATCTAAAACAAAACAGTACCACACTGCTAGAACAGATCTAATATCTAAAACAAAACAGTACCACACTGCTAGAACAGATCTAATATCTAAAACAAAACAGTACCACACTGCTAGAACAGATCTAATATCTAAAACAAATCAGTACCACACTGCTAGAACAGATCTAATATCTAAAACAAAACAGTACCACACTGCTAGAACAGATCTAATATCTAAAACAAAACAGTACCACACTGCTAGAACAGATCTAATATCAAAAACAAAACAGTACCACACTGCTAGAACAGATCTAATATCTAAAACAAAACAGTACCACACTGCTAGAACAGATCTAATATCTAAAACAAAACAGTACCACACTGCTAGAACAGATCTAATATCTAAAACAAAACAGTACCACACTGCTAGAAAAAGATCTAATATCTAAAACAAAACAGTACCACACTGCTAGAACAGATCTAATATCTAAAACAAAACAGTACCACACTGCTAGAACAGATCTAATATCTAAAACAAATCGGTACCACACTTCTAGAACAGATCTAATATCTAAAACAAAACAGTACCACACTGCTAGAACAGATCTAATATCTAAAACAAAACGGTACCACACTTCTAGAACAGATCTAATATCTAAAACAAAACGGTACCACACAGCTAGAACAGATCTAATATCTAAAACAAAACAGTACCACACTGCTAGAACAGATCTAATATCTAAAACAAAACAGTACCACACTACTAGAACAGATCTAATATCTAAAACAAAACAGTACCACACTGCTAGAACAGATCTAATATGTAAAACAAAGCAGTACCACACTGCTAGAACAGGTCTAATATCTAAAACAAAACAGTACCACACTGCTAGAACAGATCTAATATCTAAAACAAAACAGTACCACACTACTAGAACAGATCTAATATCTAAAACAAAACAGTACCACACTGCTAGAACAGGTCTAATATCTAAAACAAAACAGTACCACACTGCTAGAACAGATCTAATATCTAAAACAAAGCAGTACCACACTGCTAGAACAGGTCTAATATCAAAAGCAAAACAGTACCACACTGCTAGAACAGATCTAATATCTAAAACAAAACAGTACCACACTGCTAGAACAGATCTAATATCTAAAACAAAACAGTACCACACTGCTAGAACAGATCTAATATCTAAAACAAAACAGTACCACACTGCTAGAACAGATCTAATATCTAAAACAAAACAGTACCACACTGCTAGAACAGATCTAATATCTAAAACAAAACAGTACCACACTGCTAGAACAGATCTAATATCTAAAACAAAACAGTACCACACTGCTAGAACAGATCTAATATCTAAAACAAAACAGTACCACACTGCTAGAACAGATCTAATATCTAAAACAAAACAGTACCACACTGCTAGAACAGATCTAATATCTAAAACAAAACAGTACCACACTGCTAGAACAGATCTAATATCTAAAACAAAACAGTACCACACTGCTAGAACAGATCTAATATCTAAAACAAAACAGTACCACACTGCTAGAACAGATCTAATATCTAAAACAAAACAGTACCACACTGCTAGAACAGATCTAATATCTAAAACAAAACAGTACCACACTGCTAGAACAGATCTAATATCTAAAACAAAACAGTACCACACTGCTAGAACAGATCTAATATCTAAAACAAAACAGTACCACACTGCTAGAACAGATCTAATATCTAATACAAAACAGTACCACACTGCTAGAACAGATCTAATATCTAAAACAAAACAGTACCACACTGCTAGAACAGATCTAATATCTAAAACAAAACAGTACCACACTGCTAGAACAGATCTAATATCTAAAACAAAACAGTACCACACTGCTAGAACAGATCTAATATCTAAAACAAAACGGTACCACACTTCTAGAACAGATCTAATATCTAAAACAAAATGGTACCACACTGCTAGAACAGATCTAATATTTAAAACAAAACAGTACCACACTTCTAGAACAGATCTAATATCTAAAACAAAACAGTACCACACTGCTAGAACAGATCTAATATCTAAAACAACAGTACCACACTGCTAGAACTGATCTAATATCTAAAACAAAACAGTACCACACTGCTAGAACAGATATAATATCTAAAACAAAACAGTACCACACTGCTAGAACAGATCTAATATCTAAAACAAAACAGTACCACACTGCTAGAACAGATCTAATATCTAAAACAAAACAGTACCACACTGCTAGAACAGATCTAATATCTAAAACAAAACAGTACCACACTGCTAGAACAGATCTAATATCTAAAACAACAGTACCACACTGCTAGAACAGATCTAATATCTAAAACAAAACAGTACCACACTGCTAGAACAGATATAATATCTAAAACAAAACAGTACCACACTGCTAGAACAGATCTAATATCTAACACAAAACAGTACCACACTGCTAGAACAGATCTAATATCTAAAACAAAACAGTACCACACTGCTAGAACAGATCTAATATCTAAAACAAAAGAGTACCACACTGCTAGAACAGGTCTAATAGCTAAAACAAAACAGTACCACACTGCTAGAACAGGTCTAATATTTAAAACAAAACAGTACCCCACTGCTAGAACAGGTCTAATATTTAAAACAAAACAGTACCACACTGCTAGAACAGATCTAATATCTAAAACAAAACAGTACCACACTGCTAGAACAGATCTAATATCTAAAACAAAACGGTACCACACTGCTAGAACAGGTCTATTATCTAAAACAAAACAGTACCACACTGCTAGAACAGGTCTAATATCTAAAACAAAACAGTACCACACTGCTAGAACAGGTCTAATATCTAAAACAAAACAGTACCACACTGCTAGAACAGATCTAATATCTAAATCAAAACAGTACCACACTGCTAGAACAGATCTAATATCTAAAACAAAACAGTACCACACTGCTAGAACAGATTTAATATCTAAAACAAAACAGTACCACACTGCTAGAACAGATCTAATATCTAAAACAAAACGGTACCACACTGCTAGAACAGATCTAATATCTAAAACAAAACAGTACCACACTGCTAGAACAGATCTAATATCTAAAACAAAACGGTACCACACTGCTAGAACAGATCTAATATCTAAAACAAAACAGTACCACACTGCTAGAACAGATCTAATATCTAAAACAAAACAGTACCACACTGCTAGAACAGATCTAATATCTAAAACAAAACAGTACCACACTGCTAGAACAGATCTAATATCTAAAACAAAACAGTACCACACTGCTAGAACAGATCTAATATCTAAAACAAAACAGTACCACACTGCTAGAACAGATCTAATATCTAAAACAAAACAGTACCACACTGCTAGAACAGATCTAATATCTAAAACAAAACAGTACCACACTGCTAGAACAGATCTAATATCTAAACCAAAGCAGTACCACACTGCTAGAACAGGTCTAATATCTAAAACAAAACAGTACCACACTTCTAGAACAGATCTAATATCTAAAACAAAACAGTACCACACTGCTAGAACAGGTATAATATCTAAAACAAAACAGTACCACACTGCTAGAACAGATCTAATATCTAAAACAAAACGATACCACACTTCTAGAACAGATCTAATATCTAAAACAAAACAGTACCACACTGCTAGAACAGATCTAATATCTAAAACAAAACAGTACCACACTACTAGAACAGATCTAATATCTAAAACAAAACAGTACCACACTGCTAGAACAGATCTAATATGTAAAACAAAGCAGTACCACACTGCTAGAACAGGTCTAATATCTAAAACAAAACAGTATCACACTGCTAGAACAGATCTAATATCTAAAACAAAACAGTACCACACTACTAGAACAGATCTAATATCTAAAACAAAACAGTACCACACTGCTAGAACAGGTCTAATATCTAAAACAAAACAGTACCACACTGCTAGAACAGATCTAATATCTAAAACAAAGCAGTACCACACTGCTAGAACAGATCTAATATCTAAAACAAAACAGTATCACACTTCTAGAACAGATCTAATATCTAAAACAAAACAGTACCACACTGCTAGAACAGATCTAATATCTAAAACAAAACAGTAACACACTGCTAGAACAGATCTAATATCTAAAACAAAACAGTACCACACTGCTAGAACAGGTCTAATAGCTAAAACAAAACAGTACCACACTGCTAGAACAGGTCTAATATTTAAAACAAAACAGTACCCCACTGCTAGAACAGGTCTAATATTTAAAACAAAACAGTACCACACTGCTAGAACAGATCTAATATCTAAAACAAAACAGTACCACACTGCTAGAACAGATCTAATATCTAAAACAAAACGGTACCACACTGCTAGAACAGGTCTATTATCTAAAACAAAACAGTACCACACTGCTAGAACAGGTCTAATATCTAAAACAAAACAGTACCACACTGCTAGAACAGGTCTAATATCTAAAACAAAACAGTACCACACTGCTAGAACAGATCTAATATCTAAATCAAAACAGTACCACACTGCTAGAACAGATCTAATATCTAAAACAAAACAGTACCACACTGCTAGAACAGGTCTAATATCTAAAACAAAACAGTACCACACTGCTAGAACAGATCTAATATCTAAAACAAAGCAGTACCACACTGCTAGAACAGATCTAATATCTAAAACAAAACAGTATCACACTTCTAGAACAGATCTAATATCTAAAACAAAACAGTACCACACTGCTAGAACAGATCTAATATCTAAAACAAAACAGTAACACACTGCTAGAACAGATCTAATATCTAAAACAAAACAGTACCACACTGCTAGAACAGGTCTAATAGCTAAAACAAAACAGTACCACACTGCTAGAACAGGTCTAATATTTAAAACAAAACAGTACCCCACTGCTAGAACAGGTCTAATATTTAAAACAAAACAGTACCACACTGCTAGAACAGATCTAATATCTAAAACAAAACAGTACCACACTGCTAGAACAGATCTAATATCTAAAACAAAACAGTACCACACTGCTAGAACAGGTCTATTATCTAAAACAAAACAGTACCACACTGCTAGAACAGGTCTAATATCTAAAACAAAACAGTACCACACTGCTAGAACAGGTCTAATATCTAAAACAAAACAGTACCACACTGCTAGAACAGATCTAATATCTAAATCAAAACAGTACCACACTGCTAGAACAGATCTAATATCTAAAACAAAACAGTACCACACTGCTAGAACAGATCTAATATCTAAAACAAAACAGTACCACACTGCTAGAACAGATCTAATATCTAAAACAAAACGGTACCACACTGCTAGAACAGATCTAATATCTAAAACAAAACAGTACCACACTGCTAGAACAGATCTAATATCTAAAACAAAACGGTACCACACTGCTAGAACAGATCTAATATCTAAAACAAAACAGTACCACACTGCTAGAACAGATCTAATATCTAAAACAAAAGGGTACCACACTGCTAGAACAGATCTAATATCTAAAACAAAACAGTACCACACTGCTAGAACAGATCTAATATCTAAAACAAAACAGTACCACACTGCTAGAACAGATCTAATATCTAAAACAAAACAGTACCACACTGCTAGAACAGATCTAATATCTAAAACAAAACAGTACCACACTGCTAGAACAGATCTAATATCTAAAACAAAACAGTACCACACTGCTAGAACAGATCTAATATCTAAACCAAAACAGTACCACACTGCTAGAACAGATATAATATCTAAAACAAAACAGTACCACACTTCTAGAACAGATCTAATATCTAAAACAAAACAGTACCACACTGCTAGAACAGATCTAATATCTAAAACAAAACAGTACCACACTGCTAGAACAGATCTAATATCTAAAACAAAACAGTACCACACTGCTAGAACAGATCTAATATCTAAAACAAAACAGTACCACACTGCTAGAACAGATCTAATATCTAAAACAAAACAGTACCACACTGCTAGAACAGATCTAATATCTAAAACAAAACAGTACCACACTGCTAGAACAGGTCTAATATCTAAAACAAAACAGTACCACACTTCTAGAACAGATCTAATATCTAAAACAAAACAGTACCACACTGCTAGAACAGGTATAATATCTAAAACAAAACAGTACCACACTGCTAGAACAGATCTAATATCTAAAACAAAACGATACCACACTTCTAGAACAGATCTAATATCTAAAACAAAACAGTACCACACTGCTAGAACAGATCTAATATCTAAAACAAAACAGTACCACACTGCTAGAACAGATCTAATATCTAAAACAAAACAGTACCACACTGCTAGAACAGATCTAATATCTAAAACAAAACAGTACCACACTGCTAGAACAGATCTAATATCTAAAACAAAACAGTACCACACTACTAGAACAGATCTAATATCTAAAACAAAACAGTACCACACTGCTAGAACAGATCTAATATGTAAAACAAAGCAGTACCACACTGCTAGAACAGGTCTAATATCTAAAACAAAACAGTACCACACTGCTAGAACAGATCTAATATCTAAAACAAAACAGTACCACACTACTAGAACAGATCTAATATCTAAAACAAAACAGTACCACACTGCTAGAACAGGTCTAATATCTAAAACAAAACAGTACCACACTGCTAGAACAGATCTAATATCTAAAACAAAACAGTACCACACTGCTAGAACAGATCTAATATATAAAACAAAACAGTACCACACTGCTAGAACAGATCTAATATCTAAAACAAAACAGTAACACACTGCTAGAACAGATCTAATATCTGAAACAAAACAGTACCACACTGCTAGAACAGATCTAATATCTAAAACAAAACAGTACCACACTGCTAGAACAGATCTAATATCTAAAACAAAACAGTACCACACTGCTAGAACAGATCTAATATCTAAAACAAAACAGTACCACACTGCTAGAACAGATCTAATATCTAAAACAAAACAGTACCACACTGCTAGAACAGATCTAATATCTAAAACAAAACAGTACCACACTGCTAGAACAGATCTAATATCTAAAACAAAACAGTACCACACTGCTAGAACAGATCTAATATCTAAAACAAAACAGTACCACACTGCTAGAACAGATCTAATATCTAATACAAAACAGTACCACACTGCTAGAACAGATCTAATATCTAAAACAAAACAGTACCACACTGCTAGAACAGATCTAATATCTAAAACAAAACAGTACCACACTGCTAGAACAGATCTAATATCTAAAACAAAACAGTACCACACTGCTAGAACAGATCTAATATCTAAAACAAAACAGTACCACACTGCTAGAACAGATCTAATATCTAAAACAAAACAGTACCACACTGCTAGAACAGATCTAATATCTAAAACAAAACAGTACCACACTGCTAGAACAGATCTAATATCTAAAACAAAACAGTACCACACTGCTAGAACAGATCTAATATCTAAAACAAAACAGTACCACACTGCTAGAACAGATCTAATATCTAAAACAAAACAGTACCACACTGCTAGAACAGATCTAATATCTAAAACAAAACAGTACCACACTGCTAGAACAGATCTAATATCTAAAACAAAACAGTACCACACTGCTAGAACAGATCTAATATCTAAAACAAAACAGTACCACACTGCTAGAACAGATCTAATATCTAAAACAAAACAGTACCACACTGCTAGAACAGATCTAATATCTAAAACAAAACAGTACCACACTGCTAGAACAGATCTAATATCTAAAACAAAGCAGTACCACACTGCTAGAACAGATCTAATATCTAAAACAAAACAGTACCACACTACTAGAACAGATCTAATATCTAAAACAAAACAGTACCACACTGCTAGAACAGATCTAATATCTAATAGAGAAATCATAGAAATAGAGGCAAAATCTAGAACCCTCTTGGTGATATGATGCCGTAGGTTGGCTTGGTTGGTTTTATAGTGTTGAGCGCCACTTTCAACAATATTTCAATTATATCGTGGCGGTCAGTTTTATTGGTGGAGGAAACCGGAAGACCCGGAGAAAACCACCGACTTGTCGCAAGTCACTGATAAATGTGATTACATGATGTTGTACACCTCTCCCTTATCGAGATTCGAACTCTCTGATAGGAACTCATTTCAGTCATGACGACCCCATTGGGTGCATATGTAATGCAAGTGTTTTCTAGATGTGAGTAATATGCAACCCTCACATAAAACTGGGTGAATGCTGATCTTGTTGAACCACAGTCGATCGTATTTGATGTAGATTGTCACAGAAACGCATCATGCACACTAAAAAAGATATCTTGATTTTTATACCACTCTAATTACGATATCAGAATGCAACATTTGCAAATTGCTGACATTGATATAGTACATGAGAGTAAGAACAAAGTCTGCTTGATTCAGAGTCCTGGTGCATTGGGGGAAATATGTACAATTTTCTGAAATACCAACTAAGGGTCATTGACTAGGAGTTGATGTCATTTTTCCCAGCGGAGTTTAAAAATATCAGCATTTTATGTAATACCAATTTAGAATCGATTGATGTAATAACATGTTGATTATGTTCGTATTACAAACCCAGGAAGGACCATCGTGGTCGTGATCGTGTGATAGTTGGATGTTCAACTACCTGTGCAACCAGTGCTTATCGCCACTAATTTTGTGAGTTCTTACCCCGTTCATGACGACGTGTACTCGATACAACATTATGTGATAGAGTTGGTCATTGACTTGCTGCAGGTCGGTGGTTTTCTCTGGGTACTGCGGTTTCCTCCACAAATAAAACTGACCGTCATTATATTGTGAGTTCGAATCCCTGCTCATGACACGAGGTACTCGATGCAACATTATGTGATAAAGTTTGTCAGTGACTTGCCACAGGTCGGTTCTTTTTCCCAGGTACTCCAGTTTCCTCCACCAGTAAAACTGACCGCCACGATATAGCTGAAATATTGTTGAAAGTTGCGTTATTCACCACAACCATATCACTAGCCCTAATTGTATTTACTTTTACGTGTACGTTATAAGAAGTAGGTTGATTTAAGTTCTGGTAAATAACACTCCGAAATTTCGGAAATCGATAATGATTTGCACTCAATACAACACCTCAGAGAGAGTTCTATGAATCAAATACCCCGATAACGATACACGGTGTCGTAAAAACTCATAATGATTTGTACGCACTAAGGGAATCCCGAAGAATAGAAATATGACACGGTGTCTTAAAAACTCATAATGATTTGCACTCACTGAGGGAATCCCGAAGTATAGAAATATTGCACGGTGTCTTTAAAACTCGGTGTACAACACCTCAGAGAAAGTTCTATGAATCAAATACCCCGATGACTATACATATACGTACATTTCCTACACACAGGGAATCCCAAAACTTTTTGCGTAGACGACGTTTACGATGTTTGTTGATACAATGACGATATTTATTTACTATGTTATATAAGGTCAGGGGGTTATGGTGTTTAACGACACTTTCAACAATATTTCAGCTATATCGTGGCGGTCAGTATTAGTGGTAGAGGAAACCGAAGTACCCTGAGAAAACCGACCTGTCACATGTCAAGTCACTGACAAGCTTCATCACATAATGATGTGTCGAAAAGGCCTCACCTTGAACGGGATTCAAGCGCACAACGTTAGTGGTAATAGGCACTGATTGCACAGATATAGGTAGTTGTAAATCCTCGACCACAACGATCTCGTCTATAAGATCAGATGTTGGTTGTGCCTAAATTATTTCAGTTTGTTTTCGAATATTAAATCATCTGATGTCATACTATAAAATGCACAATATACCTTTATATGCTCTTATCATAAATTGATTGAAAAATTATTGTTTAACGTCCACTGGTCAACGACATTTGACCGCCTCTGAGAAAGTTGGATAGGGACGAAAAATGTAGTCATTTGTAGCGGCTATGGTGCACTAACTCTTTTTCGAAATCTACAAAATAAGGGTAATAACAAAATTACCGAACTCCGAACAATCTTACAAAGGGAAAATCAAAACTCATAATATATAAACAGACAAAATCAGTCAACAACCGGAAAACTGTGAAAACCGTAATGACCCTGACTTGGTACAGGCATTTCTAAAGAAATGGGGGGTTGAATCAGATTTTAAGGCGCCAAACCTCCCGTTCTCATTACGGTTCAAAGGTTCCGGCTGTCACTATAACAGTATTTAAATACAGGAACAAAATAGGTAAAATAGTTGTCAAAGCAGTACCATATTCGGTGACGTAAATGTCAAAAATATTTTTACGTCACACATTGACAAAACAAATATCCTTGACATTTTTTGACTTCTTTATCTTTATACATTTTCACTATATGAAAATCCATCGCTTATAACTTTCTAAGAGATCGAATAAGGCGAATCTTTTAATAGCCCTGGTCCAGTAGCCTGTTTCTCAGATGAAGATGACGTTTCAGGAAATCAGAATAATTGCTACTGGCCCTTGCATAGCGAATCAATTGCGAGATGTAAACACCATATGCAGGAAAAGCTGGTATATTACTGCACATGTTTGGAAAATTTATGATTTTAAAATTGAAGTCGTCCCGCTTATCATAAATTTTAGTACTGAGTTGACCACTGTCGTCAAATTCGAGGTATAAGTCCAAAAATGATGCGGACGAAGCTGTATCGGTGGTCTCTTTAACTTCCAGCTCTGGAGGATATATCAATGGAAGAAATTCTGCAAATCTAGAATTATTGATAGATAAAACGTCATCAATATACCTGTATGTGAAATTAAAGGCTCTAGCCTCATGAATCTTCTTATCTTTTACAAGCTTTTGAAGAAACTGCGACTCATATGAGTATAAAAATAAATCGGCTAGAAGAGGGGCACAATTCGTACCCATTGGTATGCCGACGACCTGCTGAAACAGTGTCCCTCCAAAGGAGACAAATATGCTATCGATGAGGAACTCCAGCATACTGATCACTTGTTCCTCGGAGTAGCATGTTTTACCTTTTTGAATTTTGTTTGAAAAATATGTGGAATTGTAGCCTAACACAACAAATGTTGAGCCATAGTTTCTATGACTAAAAGCTTTATGAATTGTTTCTTTTAAGCGGGTTTTTAATTTGTCATGCGGTAGGGTGGTATATAGAGTTGGAAAATCAAAGGTTTTGATGGAGGATACCTGAGAGAAAGATCTTGATTTCAGGTTATCCAAAAGATCTTTAGAGTTTTTTTAAATCCACATGTGATTTATGCCACTACGCGAGTAAACAGTTTCACAATATTTCTGTTGTCCCTCTTTTACTGCAGACGGAATCTTTGTCAGGTGAATAGACAATTCTTTCGTCGAACAAGTTGATGATCCCGCTATGTACTTTTCTTTGTATGGTGTCTTATGGAGTTTAGGTATCCAATATAAATAGGGTAAATCCTCAGACTCTTTACCAGAGGGAATTTTTAAAGAGGTCATGAATGATCTGTGGTTAGCTAGGATTTCATCTTTGTCGAACGAAGTTGGTTTGTATGTGGTATTACTAGAGGTGTTGCTATTTATGCCTAATTCCTTGATTAGGCATTCGAAGTAATATGATTTACATACAAACACGATATTGTTGGAAACCTTGTCCACAGGAACGGTCTTAGGTCCCCTATCCACCATCTAAGGACGCACTGGATAGCTCTGAGTTTGATACCTGGGAAAGTTCGCCAATATTCAGTAATCATAGCAAAATATTTTAAATAGATTAACTTGTAAAAGGAATAATGGAAATTGAATTATTTAAAATTATGAGTAAGTACTACATAATGTTGATTTTGTTGCGGAAAAATAAGAGAAAAACAATAACAGCGCTAACCAGCAGCAGACATACAGCAAGCCAATTTGCATGAAACCAAAAAGACAGTTTGCAACCAGCGACAACTTTCCTACAACATTGCAGGAAGTCTGCACTAACATCTAATTGCTTGTGTTTGTTCGCCACAAGAATGCAGAAAAAGTTTGAGTATTATGAAAAGAACGTTTAAGCATTGATGATAATTAAGAAGAGTTTGAAGATACCGAAGGGGTAATCAGAATCCGTATATCGAAGAAGAACAGACAACACAAGGCCCAAAGAAAATGTACAAAAAGACAAACAACGATATACAAAACATACATATAAAACTAAAGAACGAGTAACATGAACCCCACTAAAAACCGGGGGTGAAGTCAGGTGCTCCGGAAGGAAAAGCAGTTCCTGCTCCACTAATGGCACCCGCGGCATTCTTCTAGTTAGAAAACATAAACATATGTTGATATTGCCAGGGATAGCAAAACAATGTGGAAATGGTAACATCGCTACATGCAATGTGGAAATCAGTCTATGTGAGCAAATCTATCATAAAAGAAAAAAAGTATGATAATATCGCCTCCAGTGGTGACAAAAACAATATAAAAATCAGCTTATGTGGGGAAATATACCATAAACAATAAAAATATGGTAGCATCGTCAGGGTGCCAAATACAATGTTAAATTCAGTCTGTGAGAGAAAAAAAAACAACACCAAAAGTTAAAGAATAACAGTTATATATTTTCAGATTAATGTTTACATCAAAGTTATGCGCACCATGCAATTTAGCAGGCAAAAAAGCAGAAACTGCCAACTGGTGTTTCGATTGTGAAGTGTTCTTGTGCGCGGGATGTTCAAGCTATCACAGAACACTACCACCATTACAGCATCACCAGCTGGTAGATATTAACGTCTCTTTATCTACTGATGGTGAGGTTTTATCAAATAAGTGTTCGTGTTAAAAACACCCAGATCACCAGTCAGAATTCTTTTGTGCGGATGACGAAGTTTTATGCTGCCATTTATGTCTTTCAGTTGATCACGTGTCTTGTCAAAAGATTCTTCCGATGGACATCGCCTCCATAGATGCTAAACAGTCTCTATTATTACCGAATCGGTGTTTGAACTTGACAACATTTCAGACACATTGGAGAAACTATCGACTGATAGACAAGAAAATAAATCTGATTTAATTAAACAAGCTGAATTGCTAAGACAGAAAATAGCAAAGGCAAAACAGACGGCCATCGATCAAATCATTGAAACGGAAAGATCGCTAATGAATCAAGTTGGCCATTTAGAGAGTAAATCTATCAATGATTTAGAAAAAGATGAAGCATTGCTAAAATCCGTACAACAGCAAAGTGAAAAGCAAGAAGAACATGCCAAATTGATAGTCGCGCATGGGTCCGATAAACAAACGTTCCTCTTAATGCGAAAACTGGTACCTTATATAAGAGAAACAGGGATGAAAATTGAGAAAACTATACAAACATTTAAAACAATGTCAGTCGGAATTGATGAAACTGGTGACCTATCCAAATCGATTTCCTCGTTTGGCTCAACGATAAAAATAATCACTAAGCCATGCAATATTCCTTTCAAGACATGCAAACAACAACAACCTCAGACAATCTCTACTTATTCGGGTATTGTACCTCTGAAATCCTTGACCTTGAAACGAAAGGTTAATTTGATTACTATGGATTCAAGAGTAAAAGATATTATTGTTACTGGTATGACGTGTACTAATAATAACAAATTACTATTATCAAATTGTACGTTTAATACTAGCATACTTGTGTTAGACGATGATGCTAAGTATCTAAAGAGTATCCCGTCATGGCATTTACCATGGGATATCGCAATGATTCCAGCTAAAAATGTGGCGGTTGCTACCTTTGGTTCACAAAATGAGGCGAATGAAATCAAAACGAACCAATGAAAAACTCGTATACGGTGGTCGATGCATTACAGTTACACAATCAGATATGATACTTCTTGGTTTATCATCCGCCATATCTATCCTAGACTTTGAAGGTCAGGAATATTCGTCAATTCGTTTTCCGGATATCAAAGGGTCTATAGACTACTTGCACATGCGCGATAATGGAGATATATATTTGAGTAATGGAGAAGACGTTTATTGTGTCAAATAAGATGGAACAATAGTTTTTAAATATTCTTCTGAAAATATTAGAACCCCACAGAAAATAACGACAGACCAGAACGGTATTGTATATATCGTTGGGAAGAATTCAAATAACGTTCACAGAATCACATCGGATGGTCGATTTATTGACCAGATCTTAGACAACGACCTGAAACAACCTCAGGCGATATGTTTCAACAAGAATTATACTAAATGCTATATTTCAAGCAATAATGGCAAATCTTTGTTTCTCTATGATTAGCTGAAATATATGAAAAATGTACATTGCACAAAAAAAAGAAAAAAAAAAGAAATCTATGTTCAACTATGATTAATTGAATTATATAAAAATGTAATTACAGCAAAAACAATCAAGTTTAAACAATGAATTTGATACACCTTATCTTCTGAAATTGAATTAAAAACATGAAGACGAGTGTGTGCGTGGTTGTTGTTTTATGCCAAGCGTACAATGTTCAGCTATATCATGAGGAGGACTAGATACATTTAATTAGATAATAATGATGTCCATTTTGTACTTAATATATACGCTTTGTTGGATTTATGTAGTGCTAGCTCACTGACACAACTTTCAGTGGATAAACATGTCACTCCGCCCGGGCACATACTTCTGATTACGAGTAGGAAACTTGTTTGCTACAACTCCTTAATGATGCGTGCTTAGCAGAGAAGCAGCAAATACTAAATATAGATATTCAACATTTTTCTTTGGTTTGTTTCCATCAAGTATTGAATCCATGATCTATCGCACAATACTGAGACAATGTTTCTCTTTCATTTGAAAAAAAAAAATATTTAGCAAGCAAAATTAAATATACAAAATAAAATAAAATATGAAGGAAAACTACGTGATAATTTAAAATAAAAAAATATATTTGTAGCGAGTGGAAAGTTTTCTTATGTCAATAACAGATGGTTTTCTGCCGCTTAGTACTTTTTTGGCTTCGTTTGAGAAAAGTTTGAAGATACCAATGGGGTAATCAGAATCTTTAATCAAAGAACAGACAATATAATAGCCAAAAGAGAAAGTACAAAGGGACAAATAAATATCTACAAAGCACTACAAGGAAGGTAAAGATTGAGCAGTACCAATTCACTACAAAAAGCAGGAGTTGAACTCAGATGTTTCAGAGGGGTAAGCACCTAATAATCTAATAATGTAGTGCATTTCTATGTCTTAATTAATGTTTCGATATTTTGATGTACAATTCAAAATACCAAAATTAAGAGCTAAAGACAGAAACTGTCCGAATGATGCGCGTAGATACAAATTATGCTCGATTTTAATGAGGGTGAGAACAGGGAGAGGAAAACCAGTAATAAAGGTGAAGGTAGCCGGGAGTCAGATGGGTGGGAAGCGGGAATCAAGGACAGAAAAACGGGAATCAAAAATCGGTAAATTGACGAGCAAGATAAAGATTTAACATTTGGGCCAGGAACCGTGTCAAGAGGACGGGAACCGTGATTCATGAGGGCGGGAATCTCGGACCCCCTCTCCACTCATACTTTAACATGCCACTTGCCTTCCATATAGCAATAGTGTGGTGCTGAGGAAGAATGTCCAAAACGTTTGTAGTGGAGATGCATACAACTATTTTGAGGTCACTATCACGCCAGACAAGGCATAATCCCTAACATCACCTGTCGGGGGACGTCGTGGTTGTGTTCGTCTAGTAGTTGGACTAACAACTACCTATGCAATCAGTGCCTATCACTACTAACGTTGTGAGTCCAAATTCAGCTCATGGAGAGGTGTACTCGATACAACTTTATGTTGTAAAGTTTGTCAATGACTTGCTGCAGATCAGTGGTTTTCTCCGGGAATCCGTTTTTTTTTCACCAATAAAACTGCCAGCCACGATTTAACTGGAATTGCTGAACGGGAAAGGGCATCAAACTCCTTCTCTACAAATGACACCGTCGTGTTTTTCCTGTCAGAAATCGAGTGATAAATCATGAATGAGAAAATGACGGGATTGTGATTACGGCAAAATGAAGATACCATAGTAATTTGTGACACACATATTCCGTAACGGTTGTCCAAGTCATAGGTTCGAAGTTATGACTTCAATTTACCCACTAGTAACCCTTGGTTCAGTAGCTTCCCTATTATTAAACCCTTTATTATATATGTTTGATGACTGTCCAGCCATTTGACGTCCAATGCTCAACAATATACTCTAATAGTAATGAGTAAACGTATTATAAATGCATTGTATAGTACAATCAAGCAATACAAGATGTACTATCTTTGTGATTTGCAGAATCAATTTTACATAAATAATAAAAGCTCAGGGTTTATAAGGGTTGATTCTATCGGATCAAGTGGCGTCAAAGGAAAACATTTTTAAAATATGTTTTTCTTTATTGTCTTAACTAGCATACTATTTAATTGTATGACAGTTCACTATCTAAAAAAACGTGATGTACTTCAGAACAAATGACTATGCAATTATAGCTTGCATTATGCATCGCTGGTATTTTATAGGTCACTTTTATACAAACGAATGGTGCATCAGAGTCTACTGGGTCCATGGAATAAATTTTGCTTATGCTGCGATACGCTTGTAAATAGTGTGTAATGTACTAAGACTAAGGTCAAACTCACTAAGACATACAATGCAGGCAACCGTAGTCTATTTTACCAGTAGGTTTCTTGCTCCCAAATTTTTTCTAATTATTTGACTTTCCAATCTGTTGACATACTGAATAACGCATTATGTTCTAGTAACCACATTCATTACAGTTTTATTTGTCATTACTATTGATACATATTTAATTTGAATAACTATATAAGGTCTTTGACCAAACATTTGGTTTAATAAATGAACAGTTCCGTACAGTTTCTTCTTATTTCAGATTTGTTGGTTGGTTTTCTAATTGGCGTGGCCAGTTTTCGCTGAGAAAACTGGGGATTTCTCTTTGTACTTCATATCGAAGAAAAACAGGCATGTATTTTATATACACGCAAATAATTCTATACTTAATAATTCATCACTTGATTCTACTTCTTTCTATACGTTTTTCTTCCATCCTCTTAAAAATAGGTTCGCAGAAAATACATACAGATCCAATCAGAATCCCTACTCCCATTACATAAAATGATACTATGTAAGATCCAGTCAGGTCACGTGCAAGACCTAGCAAAAAAAAAAAAAAAAGCATAAAAATTGCGTTTATTTAATTCCCAAACTAATAAAAGTGATTATTAGTTTTTTTAAAGTTGTTTTGTATATGGGCACTATGGATTCTAACTCTGTTGTTCCATTTGGACAGTATGGTATGTCATGTTTTTCAAAAACATTAATGGAAGATTTTACCTCTGTTTCCAAGATTTTTTCTATTTGGATTTCGAATTGTTCCGACAGTGTGGTATGTTTTTCTTCCTCTTCAAAATTGTTGTTTAAAAAATGGAAAAATTAACACATTGACCTATACCAAGTACACCTTAGTGATCATATGTAGTTATAAACAAGGAGGTACCAAAAGAAGTATGTTATTTGCACAATTCCGACTTAATTCTAAAATTACACGATTTAATTTTTTTTTATAGTAGTTACTTCCCCTTAAACCTGAAAAAGTGTCAATTTCATGCAAAGTTCATCGAAAATTAAGTAGTTATTCATGGAAGTCATTATGTGTTATGAGTTTTAACATGGGTTGGCAGGATATTAGTATTTTATCCCAAGCTGTAGCGATTACAGAGCGAAAGAAAGACGTCATGTTAGAATCGCATATATTTTCTCATATTCTGCATACAGTTGAAATGTTTCAATAACTTCTGAATTATTACTTTGCTATGAAATTGTCATCTGATTTTTTTCATAGTGCTAAAATATCTATTAATTCTCACAGGCACTTGACCGATGGACCTTAATTTCCCCGCGTTTGCCACGGGGGTACGTATTTTCAGAGCTAGTAACGATGTAGGGCTTCTATTTCTGGGTCCTGGGTCCACACGAATACTAGAAATAAACACAAGGTAAGCAACAAAATGGCGGGGTACTGCTAAATTTCTTATTATTGTCGATTTCCCTGATTTCTGAAAAATAAACGGATGGAATGCACTAACCTTGTGGACCCCCATCAGCTGTTGTGCCCCTGGTTTACTGTCGTATTCGTACTATTTTGCATATATACCCCCGACAACCTGTTCCCAAGACCGATTGTCAACTTAGTCGGAGGTCTATTTTGAATTCTCTCGGACTCCAACGTTTCTTTTGATGGCCAGTCCAGGTTTTTCCCAGGGTTTGTTAATTATGGTTCCATTGTGGCAAAGGATTGATATTTGTCCACCTGTTGTTTTCATACCTACCATGTGATTAAAAAAGACATTTCATTCTGTTTTTTCTTCTTTTTTTTCTAAGTTTGAAATAGTCCGCCAAATAAATGCATTCGGTAAGCCAGATTTGTTCTTCTAAAGACACGCTGGAGTCCGAGAGAATCCAAAATAGACCTCCGACTAAGTTGACAATCGGTCTTGGGAACAGGTTGTCGGGGTATATATGCAAAATAGTACGAATACGACAGTAAACCAGTGGCACAACAGCTGATGGGGGTCCACAGGTCTAGTGCATTCCATCCGTTTATTTTTCAGAAATCAGGGAAATCGACAATAATAAGAAATTTAGCAGTACCCCGCCATTCTGTTGCTTACCTTGTGTTTATTTCTAGTATTCATGTGGACCCAGGACCCATGAATAGAGGCCCTACATTGTTACTACATACTCGCCCTGAAAATACGTACCCACGTGGCAAACACGGGGAAATTAAGGTCCATCGGTCAAGTGCCTGTGTTAATTCTAAGACAATTATACTCGATTCCTCTTCTATGGAACGGGAACCATTTTGTCCTTCGCAGGGGAAATAACTGATATTAACACGTTTCAAAAAATATATCATTTTAAAATCAAATCGGGAATGTGCAAAGGTTCTATTACGGTGAGTGATTTATTGTTGTTTAACGCTAGGTTATTTTTGCAGCTTATTCGATTTTATGCATGTTTTACTCCCAAATGAGTAATTTTCAGCTATATCATAACGAAACCAAGTTGCATTTCGATGAAATAGTGATGGTGATATCCTCTCTGTACTAGACCTGTATAATGAGTTGGATGTTTACAGTACTAGCTCACTGAAACAACAATTCGCAGGAAGTCATGTTGCTCCACTCGAGCACATTATTCTTATTCGATCCAAACACTCTTTGCTCTTACTCCTAAATGCTACGGCTTAGCGGCCAATCAGCAAACTTCAGCATGTTCAGCTTGATAATCTCGGAAGGGAAAGCAATTACTGCTCCCCTAGTTAGACCTGACGTCAAACAATTCATCAAATATTCTAGTATTACAGTACACATTCCCAACATATGTAATACTCACCGAGCAGGGGTGTTATAACAGTAAATGAAATCCCATGAATCAGTATGCTGAGTGAAAGAGCTGCCGGATATCTTTCCGCGCCGACACTTTCCCTCAGTAAAAGTGGTAGCATAGAAAAATATACGCTACCGAATAATCCATAAACTACCGAATAGAAAACAAATATCTGAAAACTATTAAACAGCGGGTTAAACATAGTTGCTAGTCCCGTTATGCCTAAGCATAGTCCTAGGATTTGGCTCCGACGTATGCGTTTTGAATCACTTATCCATGCTAACGAAAACCTGGACAACAAATCGCATGCTCCCATTATCGTCACGAGGATCGCGATCTTGTCGTTCGGAATATCATGGTCTTTTGCAAATGGTGGAATATAAATAACAATTAATCCGCATCCGACTACGCACACCAAAGATACACTTAAAATCAACTGCAAATGCCGATTCTTTAGCATATCACAGTCAATTATATCACGACACGAACATGTTCGTGATTGATTTTCAGAGTCAGACGTAGAATTTTTATGACGCAGTGCATTTAAACTGTACATAGAACACAACACCTCTGCCGTTCCTATGCCTGCATATATATCTACGGTGCTGGCGGACATCCTACTTAGATAGTCCTGGATTGGTTTAGATTTATCTGTTTGTTTTCCCCGCTGAGTTTCTAGATAATCAGTACTGCAGCTCTCCGATAGGCTCCGCGTTCGTTTATTACTCCTCTTTTTGTACGATGTGTATCCATTTTGACGATTTTCACTTTCCTGTGGCTCATAATATGACGCAACATTGTCGACTGACACGGAAAAATCGTCATTATGTTTTTGGAGCATAACAGTATTTTCTGTAGTGTCTGTAATTGTCTTATCCTTACTTAGTTTGCTTGTCTCATGTCGATATGTTTTATTTACATCTCTAGATTTGGCTGATGTATAAAAAGGGCGTGTGATGACTCCAACCACTAGATTGTTCAGAAGCATACCAGCGGCAATGAGCAAAGCACCTTGAAGACCATATTCGTCTAGCAGTTTTTGAATAATTATTGGCAAAACAAAACTGCCTGCGCTTCCACCAGAACTTGCTATCATAGTGGCAAAACCTAACTTATCCTCAAAATAAGTGTTCATTACCACAAAAATTGGACCAGTAATACATGCAACACCAATTCCTGAAAAAAAAACATATTTATATGTAATACATGTACAATAAAATACATAAATACCACACCGTCGGAAAAATTCCAAAATTAAATATCAAAATCGTACAGAGAGGCAAAATCGATCCATTAGCGCACAAATACATGACCGTTCACTTTCCTAGCTTGGTACAGGCACGTCAATTAAAAAGTGGTGGGGTTAAACTAGTGCTATGGGCCCAAATCTCCATTGAGAGTGAATTGAGGCGGCGATGCAAATGATTCCAACATCTGACTGAAATCTCAATCCTCTCATATCAGGAACTCTATAATCTTGAACATTATCATATATTGATATATTTATTCTTCATGGCATAGAAGTTATTATATGTATAATACTAGTTCCATTATGAAGAGCCGATGTCCTCACCTATTATCTAAATATTAGATAGTATATATTTGTGTTTTTGACATTTACCTCACTGAATTTGGTACTGCTTTGACAACAACTTTACCTATTTTGTTCCAATATTGTTATAAATACTGTTATAGTGACAGCCGGAACTTTTGGGCCGTAATGAAAGCGGGAGGTTTGGCGCTTTAAAATCTGATTCAACCCACCATTTCTTTAGAAATGCCTGTACCAAGTCAGGGTCATTACGGTTTTCACAGTTTTCCGGTTGTTGACTGATTTTGTCTGTTTATACACTTATGAGTTTTGACTTTGCCTTTGTAAGATTATTCGGAGTTCGGTAATTTTGTTATTACCCTTATGACATAATAATGAAGCAATAGTCAACTTTGAATCAAAATCTTTCGTATTATGTACGCAAATACTTTTCAACAAGATTTTGATATCTTCCGAAGTTTTTTTCAAAAGATGAGATGTAATTGTTATACCCCTTTGGGGACGTCTATGTCAAATATGTATTTTGAAAAAAAATAACTACTTCAAAGTTGTGTCGTTTTACAGAATAAAGATGGACGAACGCGATTGTTGATTTATATCATGTGAGCTGTTGTATCATGCACATGACGAGTACAAGAAGAGTTTGAACACATCAGAAGCCGTAAATAGGACAAACAGTACAATGGCCAAAAGTAAAAGGACAAGTGCTAGCGACGATCTACAAAACATTACAAAGAAAACTAAAGATCAAGCAATACGAACCCCACTAAAAATCCGGGGCAAATTCAGGTGCTCCGTAACGGTTAGCAGTCCCTGCTCCACATGTGGCACCAGTCTTGTTACTGTTAAACGACACAACAAGTTGCATTTTGATTAAATGATGATGTTGTCTGCGTTGGACTAGATGAACCTAATGGTATGACCTTGATGGTGCTAGCTCCCGTACACAACACTTTACAGAAAGCATACATGTTGCAACACATTGGCACATTATCTTGTATCCAAGCCTATCCATACGCGGCCTTTCTTTTGAAACATGAGAGCATAGCGAAGAGGCAGCCCTTACCTTTTTAAAGTATGCATGGATCAAACTCAAGATATCTCGCACTAGAGGCGAGCACGTTATGCATTGCACCACCGAGCAGTTCAGGAAGAGTCTGAAGATACCACACTGATTCCTTGCTTATGATACACGTGGTGAACTTAGCTTGAGCTTCATTATTTGGAGAATTGGAGGAGGGGGGGGGGGGGGGGGCAAGCTTCCTTTTGCCCTGGGGTCCAAAATTCTCTTGGTGGCCCTGCAGACTCCTCAATAAAAAGTGGCGGGGTTAATCTAGTTTACTAGCCTAAAATTCCCCTGTGACGAAATATAATAGCAATAAAATTCTGCAGCTGAATAAATGCCTTCTAAAGGTAATATAGCAAGAAATATACATGCACAAGGTAGCATTTCGATTGGTTAAAATAAAATAAACGCCACATTACAAGAAATACACAAGCACAATGTAGCATTTTGATTGGTTAGAATAAAATAAACGCCACATTACAAGAAATACACAAGCACAAAGTACCATTTTGATTGGTTAAAATAAAATAAGTGTAATATTACAAGAAATATTGAACCATTAGGTACGTTTTGGGTAAGGACATAAGCAAGCGTATATGCTTAAGCTGATTTTCTCTAGAACAATGGCATTTCATTGGTCAAATAGGTCAAGTTTGATGACACCAAAGGGCGAAATCAGAAGTCGTAAATCGAAAGACAGACAATACAATGACCAAACGAAAAAAAAGAGGCACCCGTAAATATCATGGACTCTCAATACAAAGGAAATAGAGAACAGAACATGTATGAAATAACATTTTGAATCTTACCGTACAATATACCATGGGATATAAATAGAACAGCTACACCAGGCACATAGGCATTCAATAAGTAGGCTCCTGAACATATAAAACTTCCAATTAAAATCAACTTCCTAGGTCCCAAAAACCTTGTTGCGATGTTTAAAACGAATACAGCTGAAACGAATATATAAAATATAAAGTGTAGGGTAGGGTTATGGTGCTTAACGTCACTTTCAATATTTCAATTGTATCGTGGTGGTCATTTTTCGTTATGTGGAAAACCGGACTCTCCAGAGAAAACCACCGACCTGTCGCAAGTCACCGACGAACCGCATCACATAATGTTGTATCGAGTACACATCGCCATTATCCGGAGTCAAACTTACTACGTTAGTGAGGATAGGCAATGATTGCTTACGCAGTTGTAAATCCAACTACCATACGATCACGATCACGACGGTCCCGAAGTATAATGTATATACGAAAGTGAGTATTTCTCTCAACACAAGAAATTCAAATCCTAATATGATAGGAATCATAGCATCATATATAGAATGAATGTGTAATTCTAAGACTTAATCTAATCTGTAACTGCCACATTTGTGTGCCTTTCCCAAGTGTTGACCTGAATACCCAGCGTTATGTGTCGTGATCTCTTTATTTTGCGTTTAGTGAGAGGTAATTGTTCTTTTTGTCGATATTATTACAGTAAAACAGTATTTGTGCTCGGAATGAAGAGGCGTTCGGTTTATGCATGTTAGATTAACAAAGATTTGCTTCATTGGACTTTATTAAAAACTTGGTTTTTACATGAAACCAGTTTATTCAGCGTTCGACTTAGGCAGATCTCATTGTATAACCCTCGCGGTTCAACCTTCTGACCCTTAAGCTTACGCTACAGCATCCAACGAGAAACAGTTCGTTTTATGTGGCCTCTTGTGTCAGTTTTAAGTCAAAATATTTTGGTCTTTTTATCCTCTTTGGTAGTCAAAAAGTTTACATTACACAACAACATACATACATGGTAGGTGTCTTATATATAAAAGGAGGGAACTGCTGGGTTCACCACCGGTTTTTTAGGTAGGGTTCGTAATGCTCATGTTTTAGTTTTCTGTGTGTGTTTTTTGTGTGATTTTTTGGGGGTTTTATTTCGTCTTTTGTCTTGTGTGCCCAATGTTGCCTGTCTCTCTGAATTGTCAATTCTTGATTGTCCCTCCAGCTTTCTCTATCGTTTATCGTACTTCTACAGTTTAGGTTACAATTACACAGCACCATGTGCACGACCTTTCTGTCCGATTTATAACAGGGCCATCAATTTAGACAAAGGTGGCGTGTATACAGAAAAATCGGATGTCGTTTGCATGGTCGAAACGTCGTTTCAAAATGTGTTCGTTTCCTATTTTCATCCTACTAAGCAACATAAGGCTTTTAAACGCATATACATGCACGACAAATATAATTATTGAAAACAGTAAAGGAAAATGAGGAAGAAAATCGTGTAGTGTATACACGCCACACAATTTAACCGAGTGAACGTTCCTGATTCGTTTTAAGATTGCATGGGAAATATTGTCGTATATGCCCACCATAAGTGATATGAAATTCTAAATCACATAAATACTCACTTGATAAACTAAACATAACATTTTGTGCTGACAGCATTCCGGATAATAATGATGAGCTGGTGTCGTAGACTCTTAAAAATTCCACAAAGAAGAGCCCAAATGATTTACCCAGTCCTACGTACATGAAAATGTGCAGGAATGTACCTGAATCAAAGTAAAGAATTTACACCAATACAAGATTAAAAAATATTTATATATTTTGTGCATGGCTGCAAATGGCATGAACATATAAATCAAAAATAGTTTGAAAAGAAGAAAAATAATAACGTATCTAGTGGAGAAGGAACTACTTAGCCTACCGGATAATTTGAGTTTATCCGCGGTTTTCAGTGAGGTTCGTGTTACTCGATCTTTAATTTTATGTGTAATGCTTTGTAGATCGTTGTTTGTCCTGTTGTCTTTTTTCCTTTGGTCATTGTGTTGTCTGTCCTTCTTTGACATTCGGATTCTGATTATCTCTTTGGTATCTTCAAACTGTTCTAACAGCAATTTTAAAATCAATCATTCAAAACATGAAAATATATTAATAAATCTCTCTTGTATTTAATTGTACATATTGTCCACAAAGTGTCCGTAGACCATCTTCTTGTGCATAGTTTCTAATAAAGATAGAAATTTGACATAAAATTAATTAGATCCTTGTTGCTATAAGAAAAAAAAAAAAATAAATAGGGGACATATGCCCGAGTAGGCGAACAATCATAATTCAATAATATTATAGTACATGCTAAGGAAGAGAACAAAGGTAAACACAACACGAATGTCCACACAGACAAACAGTGAGACTGGTTGTCAATAATATTGTAATCGAATATTTGCCTAGCAATATTCCTCATTGAGTTAAATCGTGATTCGTTGATTTTTGACGGAAAGCTAATACCTGATATTTCAAATTTTCTAAATTTTCAATAATAATTTATGGTTAAATTTAGGGAAAATTAACTTGACAAACATTTCGTAAAAATATTTTGAAGATACAACAGAGAGTATTTCCAACCTGCAACATTATCTACTGTTTGTAAATTCATGCGCGCATTACGCACTTCATATATGTCATGGTAGACATCCACATTCAAAGGAAAAGCAGAAGGAAAAGAACACTTTGTGCGTACTAAACTTGATATGTTTATTATTGAAGACAATACTCAGGACTACTGAGGGATGAACTTTATTGGAAGAAGAAGAAGAAGAAGAAGAAGAAGAAGAAGAGGAAGAAGAAGAAGAAGAAGAAGAAGAAGAAGAAGAAGAAGAAGAGGAGGAGGAGGAGGAAGAAGAAGAAGAAGAAGAAGAAGAAGAAGAAGAAGAAGAAGAAGAAGAAGAAGAAGAAGAAGAAGAAGAAGAAGAAGAAGAGGAAGAAGAAGAAGAAGAAGAAGTAGAAGTAGAAGAAGAAGAAGAAGAAGAAGAGGAAGAAGAGGAAGAAGAAGAAGAAGAAGAAGAAGAAGTAGAAGTAGAAGAAGAAGAAGAAGAAGAAGAGGAAGAAGAGGAAGAAGAAGAAGAAGAAGAAGAAGAAGAAGAAGAGGAAGAAGAAGTAGAAGTAGAAGTAGAAGAAGAAGAAGAAGAAGAAGAGGAAGAAGAGGAAGAAGAAGAAGAAGAAGAGGAAGAAGAGGAAGAAGGAGGAGAAGAAGAAGTAGAAGTAGAAGAAGAACCCGCAATAGACAAAAGACAGAAGAGAAACATGATAGTAGCAAACACATTTTTGGTGTCGTAAGCATTTCAGATATTGATAATCAAATGTGTTTTCTTAAGTCCAACACCCATCCCCCCTAAATAGAAAAAACAAATACCTGCAACTATGACCCATGCCCAGCCTTTATCTTTTCTGCTATCTGTCTTGTTGTTTTCTTTCTTTTTACTGATGTCTATTTTGCTATCCCCTTCTTTATATTTTCTTTCATTCGTTGTTTCTGTAGTTTGTGCTTCATGATTGTTAAGACCATCTGGACCTTTTAGGCGATTACGTGCCACGGCACCTTTGCTGTCGATATTAACGGCGTCGGCGTCATTCTTGTATTCTGACAGTGGATGCGTATCTTCATTCATTTTACTGTTACGGCTGTGTCCGTATTAACAGCTCACCAAAGTGTATCAACTGTAAATATAAACCAAATAAAATACGAAAATACCACACTATCACTGGAACAATTTCAAAGTCTAATAGGTAAATTATATACATTTTGTATGTGAAGACATTACTTGAAAGGTAAAACATGAATAAACTAATACAGCACTCTCAAGACAGTTCCAGAATACAATGGTTAAACTGTAGAAATAGGTCGAATCGATAACCACAACATATATATATATATATATATAAATGAACGCTCACTTAATAAACGGTGGCGGGATTACGCATGCAAGTAAAATATCAACCCTTACATATACATGGGTAAATGATAGATTATATAAATAAAAATGTATGTAATATGACCATGTACTGTTGAATCTTGTTATCTCGAACTCGAAAACCGCGAATCCAATGATAGTAGATTTCATTGTAATGGATTCCAGATAACTCAACTACCTGGATTTTTTCTTTTAGAAATGCCATCATAGGAACTTCTACTTCGACCACATCGACGATGTTTGCCTTTATGTACGAAAAAGTAACGATCACTGAAAAAGACCCATTGCATTTATTAATTCTACCTGTGCTGATATCAATTATGGGGTATGCGGAGGGGATGTGGTTACATCATACCGTTGAGGAGAGGGGAGGAGTTATGATGCTTAACGCTACTTGCAACAAAATTTCAGCTATATCGTGGCGGTCAGTTTGAAATGATACTATCACTACTTATTTCGATGGGGACATGGTGAGTGTGTTTCCTACATGTACATGATATAGTTTAAAATCATGATACTTATTTCGATTGTATGGATGGAGAAAGGGGGGGGGGGGGGGGAGAGGGATGGGGTTGCCGGCGTGACGAAGGGACTTGGTTACATGTACACCATATAGTTTAAAATCGTGATACTTATTTCGATTTGGGGCGAGGAGCATGACGCAGGAACTTGGTTACATTTACACTATATACTTTAAATTCATGATACTTATTACGATGGGTGATGGTACATGACGAACATATTTGGCTACATGTACAGAATATTGTATGAAATCGTGATGCTTATTTCGATTTGGGGCAGAGTGGACATGACAAAGGGATTTCGCTATATGTGTACCATATAGTTTAAAATCATCATACTTATTTCGATGGAAAGAGGGAGGCATGACGAAGAGATTTTGTACCATGTACACCAAACTTATATGGAGTGGGGAGGGGTGGTATTACCAAGGGATTTGGTTACATGTACGCCATATGGTTTAAATTCATTATACTTATTTCGATGGGGGAGGGGTATGACAAAGTGATTTGGCTACATGTATACTATACCGTTTAAAATAATGAAGCTTATGATGATTATTTGGATAAGGGAGAGGCATGACGAATCGATTTGGCTACATGTACATCATATGGTTAACAATCGGGATATTTTTTTCGATTGGAAAGGGGGGGGGCATGACGAAGTGATTTGACTACATGTACACCATATAGTTTGTGATAATGATAGTTATTTCGATTTTGGGGGGGGGGGGGGGGGGGGGGGGGGGGAATTAGAACACGATTTTGCTTCATGACCACAACATAGTTGAAAATCATGACACGTATTTAGATGGGAGAGGGGTTGTCACTAAACGAAGGTATTTTGCTAAGTGTACACCATATAGTTTAAAATCATAATTCTTATTTCGATTGGGGTGTGGAGGGGATTACGAAGGGATTTGGCTACATGTACATCATATTGTTTTCAATCATAATAATTATTTCGATTGGGGAAAGGGGGGGGGGGGGGCATAACGAAGAGATTTGGTTACATGTACACCATATAGTTTAAAATCACGATACTTATTCGGAACATGACGAATGGTTTTAAAATCATGATACTCATTTAAATGGGAGTTTAAATGCATGATACTTATTACCATGGAGGGAGGCGGGCATGACGAAGGGATTGTCTTATATGCACATATATCTTAAATTCATAATAATTATATTGGTTGGGGTGGAGGGGAGTGGGGGGCACATGACAAAGGGATTTGGACACATATACACTATATACATGTAGTATAAAATCATGATAAAATACAACTGCTTATATGAACATGTAATATATGAAAAAAACTTATCTTATGTAGTATATCAATAGCACCCGTAATTACAATAATATTAATTATGCTGTTTGTTTTTAGCATCCGTAAATTGGAACATTACGTTTATGTTAATGTTCTTACCTTTTCCCCTTCATAAAAGACGATACCGTTATAAACTTGAGGACATCTACATCTAAACACAAGATAACAAAAGTAAACAAAACATTTAATACGTGGTAAGCCAATCACAGTTATACATCGTCACCGTGGGCTATAATTCGACCAGATGATTAATTTATCAAATTGTAGTTATCAGGTATTAAAGATCGACAACTCTTTACGAGTGGCATTTTGTGACGTGTTGTCTCCCCTTGTACTGTTGACAAACTGTAGCTCGTTTATTTGGGTGATGGGTAACATACCTTTTTATTAGTGGTTAAAGATCGACAACTCTTTATGAATTCAAATATATGGTTTGCCTGTGTTACCATCAGTGTTAGCTTAAATAATTGACTAATAAAAAATAGATCTGTTTTAAAAGGTCTAGTTTTCGAAATAGAAATTAAATACTTCGTAAACTAAAAAGTTGCTTTCATCAATAAGTGAACTATATTTATAATATACAATACAATACAATACAGTAATAGTCATTTTGGATGCACTTTCCCACGTGGTGCATGTCACGTGGTGCATCCTCTTGTAAAGACCCACCAATCACCTACCAGATCTTGACAAACTTTTGCTCATTTAGGCAACATACTTTTTTTTATCAGTTGCTACATATCGACAACTCATTACGAGTGGAACTTTAACACGTGGTGCTTCCTCTTGTAATGGTCCACCAATCACCTTCTAGTTCTTGACAAACTGTTGTTCATTTGGGTAACAAACCTTTGTATTGATTGTTAAAGGTTGACAACTCGTTGCGAGAGGTACTTTGGCACGTGATCACACCTCTTTTTTGTAACGGCCAACCAATCAACTGCCAGCTTTTGACAAATATTCAAGTTCAACTGTATATAAGATGTAGTCACAGGCTGGACCAATGGACACACATTTAGATTTGTTTCTGGTCAGAAAGGAAAATAGATAAGGTCGAACAGCTGGCCATCAAAGACTACTCCTCTCTGTCATGCGCAAATATCAAGACATTCTCCGTGTTACCTTGCAACGGGTCATCAAAAACCCTTGCATCCTATGAGCTGCTGAATGTTGTTTTGCACTCACAAGAAGCTTGATATTATCCCACCAGACACTACTTTACTTCCCCTCATACGTCGTGTTGTGCATTTGATTCGTCCTACACAAGCAGAAACCCATTCCGTAGGGTTTATACCCCGTAACTGAGAAACTACGCTCTATTGTTTCACACCCGGGGCTCCCTCGGTCATATGACATACTTCAGTTATCAATTGGGTTTATTGATAAATTGATTGTATGTTTTTACTCGTATATTTCAACTATGCAGCGGTTATAACTACCAAATAATAATTTAAAGGAATAATTAAAGTTTTCCCGTGAAGCAGTTCGACAAGTCACTTAGGTCTGTTGTCATCAAAATACAAGCATACAATTTCTAAAATATATCCACATAGCACTCAGGTCAGATGCATATTGGTGTCGTTTCTGCCTCCCTTCCCCACTCCTTATACTCCCTGGTAGCAATCTGACGGAATTTATATCCGTCAGAGTCGTCGAACTATTTCGAACAAAACATTTCAAAGTTCTGATGTGCGATTTCAGCTCTTAAGAAAATCATATAATATCAAGAAGTAATAAGAAAAAACCGTAAATTAATCAACAATGAACGTTAACAAACACAGAAAACTAAATATAAGGAATCTAAAACCAATAAAACAAGGGTGAAGTCATTTCGCCCGGACGGGTAGGCAGATAAAATGAAAAAAAAATCAAACACAACACTGTCGGAATAGTTCCAAAATCCAATTGAAAATAGAGAGGCCAAATCCATAGTGCGAGCTAATTGAAAGAATAGTCCACAGGTATAAATGTCACTTCACTCGGATAAATTATCCTGATTCATAGACAACCATTCTTTGCTCTTTCTGCTTAATGCATCGTGCATAGTAGAAAAGCAATAAATACCGATTTTACAGTCTTTTATCTGACCCGACCGAATCTCGAGTCGTACGTCCGACTTCAGTACCCAATGTTTTAAATAAGATAATTGTAACGAAATACATATCAAGATTTATTAATAGTAACTGATATCTGATCCGAGTGTATTTTAGTACGTCGATCTTCCAATTTGGTCACTAATGGTTGACAAGATATAACAACAGATCCAATAATTAGTCCTGCACCCATCACGTAAAATGAAATAATGTATGATCCTGTGTGATCTCGTATGTATCCTAAAATAAGATAAAATAAAATGAAAAACGAAAAATACTACAATGTCGGAACATTTCCAAAATCAAACTGAAAAATCAGAGAAATTGGTACCCCTTACACACAAAGGCATGCCCGATCAATTTCCGGTCCAATACAGGCACTTCAATAAAACGTGGCTGGATTGAACTAGATTGATGTCTTGGTCTGGTAGTTTGTGTTTGTTTACGTGTAGCTTTGTCCGGCGCATATTGTGTTGCCTATGTTGCTAGTTTCTATGGATTGTCCATTTTTGATTTCTTCTTTGCTATTATCTGATGTTTATTACTGGGATTAAGCAATATAACATGTAATTTACAGTATTAATACTTTGCTTCGGTTTTATGTTGTATAATTTATGCACTGATTTTAAAATACCAATTGTAAATATTGACATTTTTGCATAAATATAATGAAAATATGTAAAAAAAACAAAACATAAATAGAAATATACATGTGTAAATTGTTTTGTTAAGTATTTTTTTTATATATTTGTCCAAATGAACAAATCTTCAATTAAAATACATACCTAGTAATGGTGTGAATACTATAGAAGATATTCCATGAATTAGAATTTGTAGTGACAGGGCAGCTGGAAGTCTTTCTATTCCAACAATCTCTCTGATCAAAATAGTGAGTAAGGAAAAATAGACATTCCCAAATAACCCATAACTCACAGCATAAACTAGAAATGTTCCGAAAGTACGGTAAAATGGGTTGAACATGGTCGCCATACCCGTTATACCTAAAGCTGTTCCTAAAATATGACATCGTCGAATTCTTTTAGAATCTGTTATCCACGCCAGACTAAAACGAGCTACTAGGTCACAAACTCCAGTTATTGTTAATAAAATAGCTGTTCTCTCAATTGAAATATCATTGTCTTTTGCAAATGCAGGAAGGTATACAATTGTATAAACACAGCCGGGAAAAGAACAAAATGCAGCAAATAAGATTGATTTCAAACGGTAATTGTTTAAAATGTTAAAATGTATTATATTATTATAACAACACTGTTTATATTGACCTGTGACCTCGGAAGGCTTCTCTTCTTGTTGAGTTCCAATATGCTGTATCATGTGCAGACTGAGCATGGAGCAGATAGTCTCAGGAGTTTGCATGATACTATAAATATTTATTGCATTTTCAGAAACCCCTTTTGTTAAAGCTTTAATAGAATTATATGGTCTATTTCTCATGTTAGACGATTCACTGTCCTTGTCTCGTTCTGAAAAGCTTCTCTCTCTAAGATTACTATGTCGAGTCTGTAATAAGTGTAAGCATAACGATTGGTCATCTAATTTTAGATCCTTGGTTATAATGCTTTCGGTATATTTCCCAATATGGCTTTCAGAAAGAGAGCATTTATCCTTATACCGATTTGTCGAATCAAAGTGATCAAATTCGTCTACCAGCGGTTCTTCTTCTGTTCTGACGGGATCCAACATGTTCTCTTTATTTGGAAAGGGACGCATAAGTGAGCCAACAATAGCAGTATTTAAAATAAGACCAGAAGTGATCAATAGAGCACCTTGTAGACCATATTCCTCTAGAAGATTTTGAATTATAATTGGCATTACTAGACTCCCAATACTTCCACCAATACTAGCTACACTGTATGCAAACCCAAGTCTTTTATCAAAATAGGAATTTAACACCAAAAATATTGGACCAGATGTACATGCACAACCAAAACCTACAATGGGTAATTGCATTACAAACAACGATTAATATTTTAGTACATTTTAAGTTAGTTTTACTAGTCTCATTGATGTGGAACTGACATTGTTTATTTGATATATTTGCAGTTTCTAAATAATGTAATCTATTAAAACTAATGAGATTGACATACGGGTGCCATATGCCGAACAGTATACACCCAGATCTAATGGCGTCTTTGTTGATAATTAACAGTTAGGTTTGTATTTGTTAACGTTCATGATTGTTTGTGTTCACGTTTTTTAACACGTGTTTAGTTTCTATATGTATATAAGAGCTCGGGTGGCTCAATGAGTTAGGTAGTTGCATTACCTAATAACTCATACAAGTAGATCACCAATACGGCGTAGGTTCGTGCCCGGCTTTGCAAATTACAAAAGGGTGCACTCGACTCGCAGCCGCAAGTGATAAGCTTTACCAGTTGCTTGCCCATGGTATGTGGTTCTCTCCGGGTACTCCGGCTTCTCCCACCACTAAATCTGGTCGCCATGACATAGCTGAAATATTTCTGAAAGTGGCGTTAAACACCAAAAATCAAATCAAATCAAATCAAATCTATATGTATATATATATTGATTTTGTTATCACGAGTTGAGCTGCCTTTCTGGTACTATATTTTGTCGATTGAGATTATTCTGATCGTGTGTTCTTGCTGTTTTTCCTTTCAATTTATAATAAATAATATTCAACTATGGGACTTGATCATGGCAACAAATTTATAGATACAAAATAATACTTCTCTGATAAAAGAAACTCCCATATTACAAGTAACAATTTATTTACCTCCATGTCATGTAGCTTCCGTAATTTTAACAAATTTAATAATCATGAATATTTTAGAATTTGTATTTATAAGCTTTACTCTGACAACTATTGTTAATTATATATTGCCTATCATAAAAAGAATTTGAAGATACCAAAGTGGTAATCAGAATCCGCAAATCAAAGAAGGACAGACAACACAATGGCGAAAAGAAAATGTACAAAAAGACAATGATATACAAACAACACACAGATCGAGCAACTCGAACCCCACGAAATATTGGGGGTGAACTCAGGTGCCCCAAGAGGAGAAGCAGTTCATGCTCCACTAGCGATACCCTTCGTGCTACTCTAGTTACAAATGCGGTGAAAAGTAACAAATAAGGAAAAGACCGGAAAATGTTTGGGACAAACAGAACATATCCGTGTCATAAACTAATATTAGTTGTCTTTGGATATTAGTTGCTAAATTTTGCCTTGTGAGGGCCAAAACTGAAACGTCCCGATTAACTGGCCTATTGGGAGTTGTTGTGAATTGTCTATTGCATTATTACATACAACTATTGAGTTATCCAAACAGGAGGAACTAATTTACGATTGTGACTCATGAAGATGCATACCTATATTAAAATATATAAATAAGGCATATTATACATATAGATTATCACATGACCTTCTTTTATATCAGAACCCTCATCAGCCTTAGGTCCTGCTATTTCAGCCAGAGATCCGGTAGGTTCGAGGGTTGATAACTGAACCAAGGGCTGATGATGGATCTGACATGGACAATGGCATGTTATGATCTTTTTATTATATACTTGGCACACGAAGAGAATTCCAGAAATTGACGAATACAATGCGATATCGATTACGGAAAGTCCCGAAAAGGGAAATGATACATTCCGGAACGGTGTGATATATTATTTTTTTTTATATCAGCCCGCGAACGTAATCTTGGAAAAATGTCTTATGTATTTCATTAGATTATAACTTTTATATCACATGGCAAAGAATGAGTTATCCACTATCAAGCATGTGATGAAGTAATATACATACCATACAGAACACTCTGTGATAATATTACGAAAGCAACACTAGGAGCAAACACTGTTAGCAGGTACCCAAGAGAAGAGATTACTGCACCAACGATAATCAGCTTCCGGTTTCCAAGTATTCTAGATCCAATATTTAATACAAATAATGCTACAAACAATAGGAACATTTTAGAAACGCTAAAATCAACATCTGTATTATATTCTCTAGCAAAATCAGACATCAATTGTTGAAATGCAACATTATATTTATCTAACATTAAGTAGGTATGCTATAAAGATACAATATTTTGACCGTTAGAATCGGACGCAAAACCGTGTATCATATATAAATATATCAGTTCTACTTTCGTGAGGTCATCAACTTGAAATGCGTAAATACATACAAAAATACATTTAGGGACAACACATCGAAGTAACATTTAGTAGGTTCGCTTCATATTGCATGGTACTGTACCAATAGCAAATAAATTAATTTTAGAGTCACATGTCATTTCTATACGTGTTTTGATTGGTTTAAAATGTTGAAGTTATATTCCAATGTACTGAATCTGAAAATAGACGTCGTTCTCAAGGCGTCGCGTGCCGTTGTCATCAGGTGATTTTCTTTAAATGGGGCACTTTTGGGGTTATTTAAATTTAATTCCGATTATTTGCCTTATTTTGAAATAATAAATATATTTTTCTATATCATAGCAAAAAAAGTTTGAATTAATTTATAAGGATTGATCGAAATTATTTGTTCGGTTCATTCGAAATAACCTCAATCAGGTTGTACACACCCTTGCGTAACCCGCTACGATAAATCCTTAATTACACTTCAGACCAACTATTTCGTGTCAAAATAGCGTAGGGAAAGAGTTGTTTGTTTGAACATTGGCAATAACTAGTGATGAATGAAACGTTTGAATGAAAGTTGTGACATGAAGTAATATAATCTTGATGTGTAGAACTATATTGAATGTCGGAGCATTATTTGCTTAAAAAAAAATATTATAATGAAATCTTACAGTATTACCCTCCATTGTATTATGAAAATGTTAGATAAAAGTATCATATGTATAAATGTGTTGATACATTTGTTTGTATCATGTCTCGTCAGTTCCGTAAACCGCTATGCGTCTCGTAGTGATACCTTTAGTAAAAAAAAGTGTATGGATGTAAATAAACATGAGAGAATGTTTAATATTACACTCAGACACAAATTAAAATAAAGGAAAATGGTTTTTATTGCTGTTCTTCATGTCACAGTGACAATATGGTTTTCAAAAATGAGAATATATCATACCCCAAAGTGAGCGTGAAACGGCGCCTAGCCTGCATTTGCGCTGTAATCCTTTACTTCCATCGATATGATGCAAATAGTTGTGCCAACACAATATACATATTTTTCTAACGTCAATTGAGCAGTTTTTCACATAGATTTAAAAAAAAAGTTGTCTTAATTCGATGGTTCTGCACAACTCCTGGATCTCTTTGAAGCGGTTGTTTCTCTTAGAGGAGAGGAGAAAAATAATTCCCATTCCCAATCAGAGGGGACTGTATGCAAATGCAATACTAAAAGCAATAAAAAGGAAAGAAAGGAAAAATACCACACCATGAGAACAGTTCTGATATATACAATGATCAAAAAGGAACTTACCTGATATGCTCATGACAATTGTTTGTAGTCCTAGGATAATCGACATCATTGAAGAGTTTGTATTATATACTGCCAAGAACTGCACGAAAAAGAGCCCGAATGATCTCCCAATGCCAACTAGTAGGAACGTATGCATGGCTGTACCTTCAAGATAAATAATATATTTAAGTAGTAACTTGAAGGTATCAAAACAATAATTTCAACATTGGATAATAACTGAATACCTTATCAAAGGCGAAAAGACAAATCCGACCATTTCCTTTTAAACCGACAATTTTCTGCATCAATATGTCATTGTGATTATCAGCAGGACACACTGTAAATCTTTCGGATACATTAAAAAGTATCTCCATATTTTTTTTCTATATATAAACACATAGCAAATAGGCACTGATGCATAGGTAGACGGTAATCCAATTGCATTATGATTGCAGCCATGACATAATTGAATGTTATTTAACGTCTTGTGAGCAGAGTGCCATTGATATTCATGGCAATTACAAAATCACATACACAATTGTGATTGAGGTTATTGGTTTTGATTGCTACTAGAGATAGTTGTCTTCTAACGGGCCATCAATGAATATTTCTAACGGGCCATCAATGAATACTTCTAACGGGCCATCAATGAATACTTCTAACGGGCCATCAATGAATACTTCTAACGGGCCATCAATGAATACTTCTAACGGGCCATCAATAAATACTTCTAACGGGCCATCAATGAATACTTCTAACGGGCCATCAATGAATACTTCTAACGGGCCATCAATGAATATTTCTAACGGGCCATCAATGAATATTTCTAACGGGCCATCAATGAATATTTCTAACGGGCCATCAATGAATACTTCTAACGGGCCATCAATGAATACTTCTAACGGGCCATCAATGAATACTTCTAACGGGCCATCAATGAATACTTCTAACGGGCCATCAATGAATACTTCTAACGGGCCATCAATGAATACTTCTAACGGGCCATCAATGAATACTTCTAACGGGCCATCAATGAATACTTCTAACGGCCATCAATGAATACTTCTAACGGGCCATCAATGAATATTTCTAACGGGCCATCAATGAATACTTCTAACGGGCCATCAATGAATACTTCTAACGGGCCATCAATGAATACTTCTAACGGGCCATCAATGAATACTTCTTACGGGCCATCAATGAATACTTCTAACGGGCCATCAATGAATACTTCTAACGGGTCATCAATGAATACTTCTTACGGGCCATCAATGAATACTTCTAACGGGCCATCAATGAATACTTCTAACGGGCCATCAATGAATACTTCTTACGGGCCATCAATGAATACTTCTAACGGACCATCAATGAATACTTCTAACGGGCCATCAATGAATACTTCTTACGGGCCATCAATGAATACTTCTAACGGGCCATCAATGAATACTTCTAACGGGCCATCAATGAATACTTCTAACGGGCCATCAATGAATACTTCTAACGGGACATCAATGAATACTTCTAACGAACCGGCCCATAAAAATGTCAGGCGCTGTGGTCTTTCATGAGCATGCAACGTGGCATTTTCCAAACACCAAACGCTCATCTATGTTCGTATTTGGGGCAAAATGTACATGCAGTTCGTCCAACAAAACCAGAGGACAAGCCTTCGGTTAGGGTGTCTACTATAAAAGTATCACGACGAATCGTTCAATAAACCCATATGCATACACATCAATCCTTTGCAAAACTGCGGTAAGCAAAATTGATCATTCTTCCAAATTAATTTGGTAGTGACTACAAGACAACCTATCCAAGTCAATGGGGCATGCATTATTAAATCGTAGATATCTTATTTAGTGCGCACGACGCGTTTCTTTTCTGGAATAATCTGCATCATGTACGCTTATCTGCAAAAGATTAAAAGGTCAAACAATGTAGGTCTTTGGGAACTAGTAAACCAAAGGGCAACAAAAAAAAACAAACAAACAAAGCAACAACAAAAACAAGCAAAAACTATAAAAAAAAGTAAAAAAAAAACAGGATAACAAATTTCGGCTAACATCATCTAAGCCTAAGGGAGGAGAACATTGATAGTGGTGGAACACCGACTACTGGGATGATACAATCGGGGATTAATAGTACACAAGAAAAGGTATCGAACCAGTGATAGTAGTATAATCGTTAGCATAACTGTATCGTATCTTAATTTTTGTCGACGTGAACCACTGGTTGTACTGTTACAAATTTATTTGATAAATGTGCTATTTTACAGTTGCTACTGACAAATCATTGTAAACTACATACCAAAGACGATAATCCACGCCCATCCCGAATCCTTCCCACTGTCACAGTCTGAAGTGCTATCAATTGTTTTGTCTTTAATGATGTCAACATTATTGCCTATTTCATCCTTTAAATCCGGTCTACGTCCAGATTTCTCCATTGTATAAATTCTTGTCCTAAAATTATCATTGTTAAGATCCATTACGTGATTTTGTAATAAGAAACATATACTAGTATATAACATGCATTTTGTTGGTTGATGGTTCTGTAACATGAATTTATCATTATCTGGTATATGCCAGGTGTAAACAAATTTGAAAACAAACAAAGCAAACCATATATGAACAAATGTAAATTTTACAAAAAAATATTGGAACCGATTATCATAACTCACGCCTTGTCAGATATGAACAGTGTCTCTGTTATATATACATTTTATATATATTGACAATCAAGGGTACATCGATACAACATGTAATATATATAAAAAAGAAATTAAAGACAAACACAATAGTTCAGATATAGATAACTTTACAGTTGCTACTTATGGATGTAAACATCAAGAGAGAATATCATACATGACACAAATCAAAGCAAAGGCACAACGCTTTTATTGTTGTTCTAAATGTCAACTACAACAATGTCTTCAACAATGCACATACACCATGCATAAACAAATGGGTGTGAAACAACCCTCGTCCTTTAGTTATGCGGTACACATTACTTCCTCCGATAAACGCTAAATCTGGACAATTTTATCTGATGTTATTTGGTGTATATAATTTTATTTTCCCGATGTGGAGTAATCAACAATAAAACAAATTATGGGTTAAAAAATCTTAATCGAATGTTGCTAAATATAAAGAGGAAATCCTGGTCAATGATAGACAAACATCGTTATATTACTTGTGTCTGACAGATGCTCCAAGAAACCTCTTTCCAAATTATCAACACCCACTCTATCAGCGATCAAAGCCGAGCTTCAGACTTTCTGTGACACTAGCTTATTCAAGGGTGGTTAGAATCAGATGTAAATTCTGGCAAATATCAAGGTCCCACTCCTCATGCAATACTTTACAACATTTATCCTCTCTACCCTCGACACAACTATTCCCCAGCCAAGACTAAATGAGAGATTAAAAGAATTGGTCCAATTGTTTTTCTTAATAAAAGAATAACAAACGTACATACAAATATCTTGTCTTAGGAAGGAACAGATCTTTTTTTGTTAACAAAAACCACTTTTATTCTCCCAAAAAGTTTTAAACTCAACCCCATAACTTAATTAACAGTTTCAGAGTATCTCTGTCACCAATGACTACGGATATGTTCCCTTTGTCGTAAACACTATCCGGTCCTTTCCTCATTCATGACGTATCACCAAGTGTGTAACAATAGCAACATGACGGTTGACATATGCACAACAGCAACTACCGACCCTTCTGGAGCATCTGAGTTCATCCCCGGTTTTAATTGGTGTTTGTGTTGCTCGATCTTTAGTCTTCTGTGTAATGTTTTGTAGATCTTTGTTTGTCATTTTGTTCTTTTTCTTTTGACCATTGTGCTGTCTGTCCATTAAAGCTTCTGATTACTCCTTTGGTATCTTCAAACTTTTATGACTGTATATTTTACCTGATGCTTCTATCCGGGTTCGCTTCGTAAATTATGTAAGCTTATAGAATATAACAACAATAGTGTAAATATATATATCTCATCTGTTGACATAAGATGCAAATGTCAACAACCTGTTCTGTCCTTAAAGTTAACACAGTATTCCCCTCACGTGTTATGAATGTGACAATAGTTTTGATAAACATACGACAAGAACGTTTACCCAACTATTGCACTATTATAGCAAATTATTTAACATAATAGAACATTAACTTTTAAATAGATATTGATGTTTGCTTAACGTCATGTGAGCAGTATTTCAGTTAGATTGAATGTCTGTTGTTTAATGTACAGTGGGCAGTATTTCAGCTATGTAGATTGATTAGTGCTACTAAAGGTCAAATGAGCAGTATTTAAGCTAGATTGATTGATTATTGTTTAACGTCAAGTGAGCAGTATTTAAGCTTAAGTGATTGGTTGCGGCTTAACGTCAAGTAAGCAGTATTTAAGCTTAGTGATTGGTTGCGGCTTAACGTCAAGTGAACAGTATTTAAGCTTAAGTGATTGGTTGCGGCTTATCGTTAAGTGAGCAATATTGAAGCTTAAATGATTGGCTGCTGCTTAACGTCAAGTGAGCAGTATTGAAGCTTAAATGACTGGCTGCTGCTTATCGTCAAGTGAGCAGTATTGAAGCTTAAGTGATTGGTTGCGGCTTATCGTCAGATGAGCAGTATTGAAGCTTAAATGATTGGCTGCTGCTTAACGTCAAGTGAGCAGTATTTAAGCTTAAATGATTGACTGCTGCTTATCGTCAAGTGAGCAATATTTAAGCTTAAGTGATTGGTTGCAGCTTAACGTCAAGTAAGCAGTATTTAAGCTTAAGTGATTGGTTGCGGCTTAAAGTCAAGTGAGCAGTATTCAAGCTTAAATGATTGGCTGCTGCTTAACGTCAAGTGAGCAGTATTTAAGCTTAAATGATTGACTGCTGCTTAACGTCAGGTGAGCAATATTTAAGCTTAAGTGATTGGTTGCAGCTTAACGTCAAGTAAGCAGTATATAAGCTTAAGTGATTGGTTGCGGCTTAACGTCAAGTGAGCAGTATTCAAGCTTAAATGATTGGCTGCTGCTTAACGTCAAGTAAGCAGTATTTAAGCTTAAGTGATTGGTTGCGGCTTAACGTCAAGTAAACAGTATTTAGGCTTCAGTGATTGATTGCAGCTTAACGTCAAGTAAACAGTATTTAAGCTTAAGTGATTGGTTGCGGCTTAACGTCAAGTGAGCAGTATTGAAGCTTAAATGATTGGCTGCTGCTTAACGTCAAGTGAACAGTATTTAAGCTTAAATGATTGGCTGCTGCTTATCGTCAAGTGAGCGGTATTTAAGCTTAAATGATTGGTTGCGGCTTAACGTCAATTGAGCAGTATTTAAGCTTAGATCATTGGCTGCTGCTTATCGTCAACTGAGCAAGATTTTAGTTAGATTGATGGATGGCTTTTAACGTCAAAGAGCAATATTCCAACAATACTGATTGACTGTTGTTTATTGTCAAATGGGCAACATGTCAGTTAGATTGATTGATTGATTGATTGTTGTCTAACGCCAGGTGAGTAGTATTGCAACTATATGAATGCATTAGTGGTTTATTCATTACAAGAACAACTTTAGAAACATTGAGTACAATGTATATATGATAAATAAGGGTAATAACAAAATTACCGAACTCTGAACGATCTTACAAAGGGAAAGTCAAAACTCATAAGTATATAAACAGACAAAATCAGTTAACAAGTTAACAACCGGAAAACTGTGAAAACCGTAATGACCCTGACTTGGTACAGGCATTTCTAAAGAAATGGTGGGTTGAATCAGATTTTAAAGCGCCAAACCTCCCGCTTTCATTACGGCTCAAAGGTTCCGGCTGTCACTATAACATTATTTATAACAATACTGGAACAAAATAGGTAAAATAGTTGTCAAAGCAGTACCAAATTCAGTGAAGTAAATGTCAAAAATAATTTTACGTCACACATATGATTATTAGCCTGGTTCTGTGGACAGTTTTAATTGCCACAACATGTCACTTACGACCATTCCTAATAAATTGTCTTACTAGTATCTACATCATGTGCGTTGTCTTTAACATCGTAGGAATGTGGCATTCTTCAAACATTTACGTCTCGTCATATAGGGCGACTTGTCTATTTGATGAGTGCCAATTAATCGGCAAAGGATTGGTTTGTACCTCTCAGCTGTGTTGCCTTAACATACGTTCTACTTCAATAATATTGAATAATGTTTCATCAGGTATAACCAAAAAAAAAAAATAATAATCAACATAAAATAATCGAACAGGACGCACTTCGCGGATATGACCCTCGTTAACCGACGTCATCTGGTTGTGAAAATTAATAAAATCTGCAAAGCACAAATATAAATAAGTGTCATGTTTCCTTTGCATCAAAAACATCTTCCAGCAAGTCGAGATTTAAACAAATGATAAAGAAGCGCCTCTTACCGTACATGTAAAAGACAACTTCCGGCAGCTCCTTATGAACAAGAGATCTCTATGATGATAACTTGGAGCCTCTTGCAAGATTCAAGTTTCCCCTCCTATCAAGTAAATTAACCTGCAACTTGCGCACAGACACCACAACGAGAGATGACATTGGCTATTAAATGTTGGATAAATGTTTACAACCGTTTCCCAAATATGTCTCCTGATGGCATTGTGTACTATCTGATATTTAATGGTGGTTGTGATCATCAGCCCTCTTTAATATAACTAATATTATACATATGACAACTTCTGTCTCACGACGATTAAATAAATTATAAATACAAATCAAGAAAACATCTTTTCAGAAATCAAGAAGGTGTAATCAGAGGCCATATTTCGAAGGAAAGACGAACCACACTAATATTCGGGGGTGCACTCTTGTGCTTCGGTAGGGTTATCAGCTTCTTCTCTGCTAGTGGTATCCCTTGTGTAAGATTTGTTGAAAATCTGGACTGGGTTGCACAAAGCACAATTAAAGTTAATTTACTATTAAAAGTACTATTAAACTTAACAGTGAATTATTTCTTTTGCACAAACATCAATTAACGTTAATAGACTATTAACTTTATAATACATTTAATTGTACACACGAACGCTATTAAATTGCAAGTACTTATGTGGCTTCGTACCAACAATCACCATTATAGACAACTTACAGTGAATGATTTGACAGAACGGAAACTTTTTTCCCGATTTGAATTTGGTAGAAATACAATAAATTAAAATAATGTAAGATATCAAACATCATATGGGATGACACAGGTATGTCCAAAGGCAAGTAATCACACGATCAAACTTTCCATTCGATGTTGATACGATATTTTTTTTTTAAATATTTAATAATCATCAGGTCCTTGAAAATAAGTCGGGGTATGAATATGAACAGGATTTGATTCTGTAAATAAGAAAAACAAACATTATGAAAGTATTAGGAACGCGTTTTTCTCCTTGGGCTGGTTGAGGCTTCTCAGCTAAGCACGCATCATTAAGGAGAAAGAGCAAAGACTGGTGGAATCAGGATAATGTTTCCGAGTGGGGCGACATGTCTATCCGCGGACTGTTGTTCCATTGAGCTAGCACTATACAAATCCAACTAAGCGTGTTGGTCTAGTACAAAGCGGACCTTATCGTCATTTCATTGATAATTTACTTGTTCTTGCCATGATATATCTAAACAAATTCCTGAGTTGGGTTAAGGAACAACTACTCACTCACTCCTTGGTCTGGAATCCTGGCGTCATAACTGTTTCATAGCTGAAATAAGTAATTCATGTTTGATTATAAAATTACATATATTTAAGTATCTTGCAGTGTAGACTACATAAAAGGATCGGAACATAGGTGACAAAAAGTGTACAAATTATTAAGAGAAAGATTTCCAATGAAATACACAATGATCAGTACTATTTTAATTTCAAAACCACCCCTTTTCATGCGTAAAGCGAAAGTGAGCGCCCATGTTGTGTGAGGTGTTTCAATTTATTTTGCCTCTAATTGTTGCGACAGTGTATTTTTTCGCTCACATTATTGACACACTTGACATTTTTCAAATGTGCATCTATGACCATTATTCTGCCTAATATAATTCAATTTCCCTTTGAAGAGTTATATTTTCCTTCTAAATAAATAAACATATATTCTGAATGTTCAAAGAGACATTTCCGAAAAAAATACAATGTACATATAGTCTTTCTCGTGAACACGTTGGTTAATATACAATAATTATCTAATTTATTTTTATTACATTTTATGCATGATTACGTATATATGTTTTATTCTCAATAAACCATCACAATTTGACAAGGTATAGAGAAATACATATGTACAATATATACAATATACAATAGCATGTTATACTCAGTACGTAAGTAATGAAGAATCGTACAGAGATGAACAATTCAGTTGGTTAAGCCGGAGTACATATAGTTTATTTATGTGATTAATGAATTTGCTTAGCTCTATCAGTTCTGATTTCTTTTTGGAAGAGAACAGTAATTTATATTTGGAAACATTTGGCATACTGTAGTAATACTTTGGTATATAGATGTTTCGATCTTGTTCAAAGAATGGGCAATCTAAAATATAGTGAAATTCATCACCGAATTCATTTTTATTACATTGCGTACACATTCTGTTATTTCTATTAGTGTTATTCCATCTTCCAATTTCAATGGGTAATTTATGATTTGCTGTTCTAAATCTGCATAACTCTACAACATTTTTGTTATCTAAAATATCAAAGTATACTTCCATGCCAAAATAATCTTTAAACAATCTGTAATTTATAGGTTTTGATGCATCATCTAATAAAGAATGCCAATATTGTTCAAACTGATCTTGTAGGTTTCTAATAATTGTAAGTCAAAGCCAGTTTGGGTCAACAAAGGTTTGTGTGTTCCAAATATATGCGAATCCACATTCCTTTAGAATGTTTTTAACATTATCTAGCCAAGTAAAATGGTCCACGGTTTTAATTGACATACAATAACTTAAATTATAAATTATTTTTGACAATTTTAACTCTTTTCCAGATAGCAATTTAGCCCAGAATGATACAATTCTACTTTCTATGTCTATTTCCGAAGGATATCTCCTAAGTTCACTATATATCATATATGAAGCAGTAATTTACAAAATTTTAAATGGACCTTTTCAATTATATCGTTATTACTGAAACCCCATACCTCACATCCATAGAGTAAAATTGGCTTAACCATCTTATCAAATAGATCAAGTTGAATCTTTACTAAAAGACCATGTTTTCTGCCCATTTTTAATACTTCGTAAAACGCAACAGTAGCCTTGCCAGCTATAGATTGCTTTGCTCTTTTAAAGTTACCAGTCCTGGATAATTATATTCCTAAATAATTAAAACTATTGACTATTTCTAGTTTTTCTCCATTTAATGAAAAATTAAGATTCCTTGGGAGTTAACCTCTGGAAAAAACATAACTTCACTTTAAGCTTCCAGATAGAACAATAATCTTCGAATGAATTTAGTTGATTTTGAAGATCAGCTGATGTTTCTGCCATGAGTAAAGTATCATCAGCATATAAAATTACAAAAAGTTTCAGATATATACCAAGTTGGATTTCAATTTCATTAGAAATCTTTTGTAATGCATTTGAATTGCAGTTTGTTAATTATGCTTCAAGGTCATTCATGAGCACGGCAAACAGAAAGGGAGATACATTTCCCTTTAACGTACACCATTGCTACATAAGAGTAACTTGTACCAAAGACCATCTCTCCAAACTTTTTCGAATGCTTTCTCAAATACAATAAAGGCACAAAACAGTTTGTTTTTCTTGTTTTTGAGAATTTCAAAAAAGTTAAAAAGTACAAACAAGCTATCAAGCCTTCCGAAATCCTCATTGGTTTTCATTTAAAAGAAAAAAATCATCGGAATATTGTGTAAGACGTCCATGCAGGACTGCGGTAAAACGTTTTCCGAGACAGCTAAGTATTGTAATTGGCCTATAATTTTTTGGATCCATTTTATCACCTTTGTTTTTGTAAATAGATTTTATATTACCCATAAGCCAGTTATCAGGAACAATGACCGCTTCGAAAATAATATTAAATAATTGCTCATCAATTTCTATAGATGTATTTGTTGTTGATTTGATATATTCATTTATTGCTAAATATTCCCCACAGGCTTTGCTGTTTTTTAATTTTTTAATACATTGAAGTACTTCTTCTTTTGAAATTTTCATGTTTATGTTTTCATTTAGTTCATTTACATCACCCGGGTCTAATAAAAGAATAGTTATTGAGTCTCCATCTGGTTTTTCGCTTAACATTTTAAAAAATTAAAATAGTTTATCAATTGGAATGTTTGGTTATTCTCTAGTTTTACCCTTGTTCAATAGTTTCCAGAATTCCTGTGACTTACTCGATTTCAGATTATTTATTTCCCTTGATAAATTTCTTCTGTGAGCAAGAATAGCTTCATCCATCACTTTTTTATATCTCTTTTCTGCTAATTTGAAGTCGTCGAAATTTTCATTAGTTCTACTTTTTTGCAATATTCTCTTACGTTTTCTAAAGTTTCTTCTCTCAAAGTGACAATCGTCGTTAAACCAATCTTTCTTTTATTTCCCCAATTTCTTTTTTCCTATGTGTTCCAGCTTAGGATATTCAGAAATTCCAAATGTGGATTTGGCAGAGTTTTATAATATATTACATAAATTATCTATTAAGGAATTAATTTTCAATTTGTCGACAGACGAGCTAGCTTCAGTAATATTTAATTTCATACTTGTAACTTCATATAATAACTTTTTCAATTCATCAATCTTTATGAGATCGATTTGGTTCTGAAATTCTGAAAATTTTTCCTGATCACATTTATGTATTTTTTCAGAATGTGTGTAAAGATTAATATTTTCATTATTTGCAAAATCATTATCAAAAACTGAGTACGACATCGATATCTCAAGTGGACAATGAACATCTGAATGAAAATGACTAAAGTCAAGTACAGCAAAATTTGAAAAATATTTTAACAAACATACAGAGCTATTACAATAATCAACTATGCTAGCATTTTTACATGTTAATTTACTTTTATTTCGGTCATCCCCTATTCGTCCATTTATAATAAATAAGTTATTTCCCTTACAAAAATCTAAAAGTTTTTTTCCATACCGGTTTTTCATAGGATCAGAGCTACTCCTTTTGCGCGAAATATACAGTTCGTCAAGCGTCAGTACATCATTTTCGATAAATCTCGCTGCATCATATCCGTGATTCTCTGAAGAAAAGACGAAATCATCTTCGTCTGCCGTTCGTCCGTTAACATCTCCAATTAGAGATATATACTTGTAATTTATTGAAAAATTATAATATTCATTTTCTATTTCTCTAAGCGCATCTTGAGAAGAATAGACAGTATTTTCAGGGGGTATATAGACAATACCAAAAATAATATCTTGATCTAGATTTACTAAATCTGAAGAAACTTTAAACCCAAAAAACGTATATAGAATTTGTATGTAATGGTTTTATTTTACTTGCAATTTCTTGTCTATAACCGAGTAAAATGCCACCAGATCTATTCTTAGCTACAATCTTTCTATTGTTCATATGAATTTCATACACTCTAGTTTAACTATGTCAATGTTGTCAGCTTTTGTTTCATATTTTTATGTCATATTTCCTTATCGTTTGTTCAAATTCTAGATAGTTCAACCTTTTCTTTCCCAACGCTGTCGTCAAATGTTGTGTCAAAGGGATGGCATATTTAACTGAAAATTGTGGATGTACATGCAAAATCATCGAATACTTGTATTGTAATAGTTGTTAAAATCGCGAACTGATGATTATTTTTCATTTAATTGAATATTAGTTAAGTTAGATAGATGTCTGCGTCACCCATGAGCACGGCAGAATACTTGTTATAGAAGACATATCAAATATTATGTTTATCTTTAGTATTTTTTAGAAATGTTGCAAAAGCCGAAACGGAACGGTGGGGAAAGTAGGAAATAAATCAAATGACAAAATCTGACTTTATCAGAGTACATTAAAATGTTCACTAAATTGATACTTCAATTAAAATCAGATCGAATTTCTTTTACCGTTCTCATGATACGATTTTCATCAGACTGTAGATGGAAATAGGGTGTCATCCTGGTTCGCATACATTTAATTACAGGTATAATCAAACATTGAGGAAATTGTTGTTTTAACAATTATAGTCTGTTCTTTATTGATCACAGAAATTTCACCTGAATTTTAACTGTAATGTTACAAGTAAATAAATAATATCTCTATCAACAAAAACTTTAAAACAAATATTAAAGTGAGAAAGATTTGTTCTCAAAAAAGTAAATATCTGATAAACTTTATATAGACATGATTAAAATTAAAGAATTATTATAGTATTATGCTGAACTTTAATATTATAGTAAAATGTTATCTTGCTTACAATGTTTGATTTTCCTTTAAATATAAATAAAGATTTATCTTGTTTACAAAGTTGTGATTTTCTTTAAAATATATCATATAATGAATATAAATTTTATTAAATTATTTATCTATATATTCATTAATTATTTTCATACTCATACAGTTCATTAAGAGCTTTATTGTTTTGCTTCCAAGCTAATTATATAAGCATACTTCAATTTAATTCAATTCAAAAATATTTTATTGTTTAAATTGTAAATATACATTCAAACAAAGGGATTGGACAAAAGGGAAAGCCTATATAAATCCTTTCCCACACAAGATGGTCAGAGTGATCATAAACAATATACATATACATATATACATAGTTCAGAGGAGTTTGCAGTGAGTTAGGGGAGGTAATCCTCCCTCAACAAGACTTAAAAAAAAAAAGAAAAAAAAAAGCATTTATATTTCCTAATGTAATTTGGGAAGTGAACTCTCACCAGTTCATTAAAATATTAACTGTTATCAGAATATCATTATCTTAAATTAATACAATAAACAGCAATTTGTAAATGCCTAAAATATGACATGAATTATAACTGAATCACTGCAAACAGTCTGACCTATTTTTACCACACAAAATTTATAGTTTATTTATTTGAGATATGTGTACCTTTTTAAGTGCCATCTATATTGAGATGATTTATTTCTTTCTATTATATTTAAATATTTTTCATATATATGAAAATGGAGTAAATATTTAGTAGGAATATTAATAAGGAGAAAATGTAGAGTGAGAATTTAAGAGAGAAGCAAAAAAAGCATAATGATTGAAGCTAGATAGGCATGAATAGTATTCATCCAAGCTAAAAAGAAAAAAATGCAGCTTTAAACAATTAAATGCAAGCCTATAATTAAGCTGTGAACTGTTCTCACAAATTTCCAGCATTATACATATGCATTTACTTGAACTCATTCATCAACAACCACTGCAAACGCTCAACTTATACATGTACTTGAATTTGTTAAGAACAAGTTTGAATTGATACTTATGAATTAAAATTTGTAATTGTATAAATATATAAATTATCAATCAATTTATTTTTTTTTTTTTTTTTTTTTTATTATTTATCAAGTTAGATAATATCAGACATATTGAACCAGCTTAAATGGGGAAAATACTTCAAACCATTAACTGAATATATGATTACAGGTACACACAAAACGTCTATGTAAATTAACATATTCAGAAGAGACATATGCACAAAGATTTCAACCAACATAAATGAGAATTTACTTAAAACTATATTGCAAGATATAGTCACTTTTAATTTAACATATTCAAAATAGACTATAGGTCTTTATGGTATGTATGCGAAATAGGATTAAACCGGAAATAGAACGCCAACCAATTTTGAAACGATTTTTTATTCGACTTTCGAGTTCACATCGTAAGATATTTGCCGAAAGCGTATCGCAAGGAAATATCGGATGGAAAATCGTATCGTGTGTACGCACGACGGTTCCGCAGCTACTTTTGCAGCAACCTGACATATTAAGCAATCATTGAACTTCGTCCTTGAAAAAACGTGCATATAATTTCTACAGCTATTGTCAGAAAAAAACTTAAAGATTTAAAAGAAGTTGCTAACTGATGCGTCACGCCGTAATTAATTATGGGATCGATTTTAACTTAATTGAAGGTTAATTTACTATTAACTAATAGACAGTCTAATTGACGGTCAAGCAACGTTATTAACTCATACTATTATCTAATTTACAATTAAGTCTTAATTCACTATTAACATAACAATTTTGTGCAATCCAATCCTGGTGACACTCATGAATAACGAAAGAATGGGTTGTGATTACGACAAACGGAACATATCTGTGTCATTATTGAGCCAGGTATTCCTAAACGGTTAACGAAGTCATGGTTGTAACATATTAGAATTATGCAAGATATGTGGGAGGATTTGGCATTTCACTCATATGGGAAAATTCTTGCATAACTGCATCATTTCACTTAGAGCAGAGGTATAGGTTCATAAAGCTAGCTTAATCCCGCCACTTTTTATTGAAGTGCCTGTACCAAGTCAGGAGAGTGTATGAATGATCGTGTATTTTGCAGAGTTATCAATTTTACCTCTGTTTCTACGATTTGCAAGGGCTGGTGGCTCAATGAGTGAGGTAATTGTAGGACCCGGGTGGCTCAATGAGTGAGGTAGTTGTAGGGCCCGAGTGGCTCAATGAGTGAGGTAGTTGTAGGGCCCGGGTGGCTCAATGAGTTAGGTAGTTGGATTACCTAACAATTCATACAATCCTAATACCAATATGGCATGGGTTCGCGCCCGGCTTTGTATATTACAAAAAGGATGCACTCAACTCGCAGCCGCAAGTGATAAAGATTACCAATTGCTTGCCCATGGTCGGTGGTTCTCTGCAGGTACTCTGGCTTAGTCCACCACTAAAACTGATCGCCATGATATAGCTGGAATATTGCTGAAAGTGGCGCTAAAACATCAATAATTAATAATCAATTTACGATTTTCAGTTATAGTTTGGAACTGTTCTGATGGTGTTTTTCTTTCTTTATCATTTTATTTACTATACATGATAACCTCCCTGTGGCAATCTATACTACTAACCATGTCCATCCTAGTACCACTTTTTACCTACATTATTTCATTATGAAAAAAGTTTAAACAGTGATGGTCAACGATTCCACCGATATCAACAAAACGAACAATCTCCGCCAATCTTCACTGAATTCACCCAATGACGACGATATATGACGTTGGATATCCAGGTCTTGGCTTGGGAAAACACATCAATGTGACGAAGATGAGGACTAATTAAGGGGATCCAAACCCTCTCTTCTGGACAATTGGATCTCCTACGACAATGCATATACAATGAAACATCTTAAACCCTTAACTCATTGGGATCAACTTTTGTGTTCGGAATAGACAAGTCTTCAGTTTATCCAGGTTAACATAAGCAAATATTTCCTACAATTATATTTTATTTTAAGTTTAGTTGATGCATGATTCCGGTTTATTCAGGGTTACACTGTATATACATATATTGTCTATTAATATGTTTCCGTCATGAATATGGCTGAATTAATTCCCACTTGACCATTAGTCACTTTTGTGGAACACATTTTTTTTCTAATTATGAATAAACAAGAATATAATGAGCTTAATCTTATAATCAGTTATGTTGTCTTATTGGTTAGTAATGGATATTGAAAACCTCCTAGGATGGGAACAATTGATAAAACAACATTGCCACTATTTTGATCTCAATACCACACAAACTGTAATACCCCCCCCCCCCCCCCTTCAAATATTACTGTGCTTTGGTCTAATACCACACACATTGTAATAACCCCCTCCCCCACCCTTTTTGAAATGTTACTGTACTTTGGTCTAATACCACAACAAATGTAATAACTCATATTTGTGTAGTCTTCAGCAGAAACAAATTTCTAATAGTTTTCTCAATGGTCCAATTTGTATCTAGATTCTTTGTAGGAAATCAGCATAGAACAAACGTCAAACAACTGAAGCAAGTTGTAAAATAAATAATCATTTCTCAGACCTCATAATCAAATTGCAACAATTGGAATCAAAATACTGTAGTTATTTTTTTTTAATTGCAGACACGTGTCTGTTTGTAAATATTTCTATATATAGAGAGCAATTACTACCCGGTTGCTGATCGATAACAATCTTATGCGTCCTCGTGCAGTGCATTTCAACGAATTGAATGGCCAACCTTTGCATATATATGACCATATTAAATATGAGAACTAAGATTTCATTTCACAGAAATGAGAATAAATACATCAAAAGTTCGTTTGGTTAAAAGTAGCTTCGGTGGATTGCGAACTCCTGTTGATCGCGCCATTTTTTTTTAGTTTCTTCAATAATTTATATAGTAAGTCCTACTATATAAATGCTTTGTTTCTTTAACCAAAGTTTATGACTTTCCGAGAAAATCACTTTCAAAATACTTAATGGTACGATAGATTTCAATAAACATGATATCGACATTTTCATAAATTTGGCAACAATAGTTCGTTATGGCGGACATTGAGACGAATCGTGCAATGAATGACGATTATACTATTAATGATATATTTTGACGGCAACTTTCCCAATGCGAAATTGCGCCCATATTAAATACATACTGTGGAATTTTGAGTACATGTCATAACTATAAAAAAAATCATTATCGTTGATTGAATTCTTTGTCCAGGTAAACCAAGCCAGGTGAGATCAAAGATTACGCAATCAAAACCAAAATTCTATAATCCGTTGATTGGCTTGTAACATGTAATAACATTGTCATTGTAGTAAAGATATAATAAACAAGAGGCATCGGATGTTTATGAAAACGCCGATAAAAAGGCAAGCAGACAAGAAAAAAAGGGAAGGGAACCCTATGTGAAGGGCAGGGCGTCACAGAAGAAGGGCAGGGCGCCATACAAAGACGGAAAGGCGCGGCGCCTTGCCATTTTGCCATAGATGAACCACTATTGATGTGAAACAATTAATAAAACAATCGTGATTAGTTAGGTTATTTTAATGGATACTTCCATTGTTACGTGAACAAACCATAGTCTAAGTGAAGAAATGAATAGACAACAGCAATAATGCTTCAGTTTTGAAATACTAGTAATTCAGATTATTGACAGTAATTTTGTTATATTCTACGATATATTGTCTTTCTATTTTTAGATTCTAGCAAACAGGAACTGGACAGTTTTCCCAACGGACATCTGGGTCAGTGGTATAACACCAGAGGGCGCCATGATCTGATGTATCTCTACAGTAATTGCTATTCCTGTCACTAGAAGTATTTGGGATGAATTTCTGTGTCCTTTTGTGTGGAAAGTCAGTGTTCCATTGTTGACATGTTCTTCCACCAACTGTTGTAGACTGAGTACCCGTGTACAGTTGACTTTGTCCATAATTGTAGCAATCACCTGCAATAAGAAGACAAACCCTTATCTTAATTTAGCAACTGGGACGATTTTCATACAAACCATAATAATTTATATTTTTAAGTTTTTGCACAGCCTAATTATCAATGAAAGAAATTTGTCTTAAGCTGCCTTTATAAAACCAAGATATGGGTTCATATTCATAGGTTAGTAAGAACTATATTTTTAGGGGAAAAATCATTTTTATTGAAAAACTGATCCAACTTTTTCTACACCTTTTCTTTTTATTAGATATTCAAAAACAAAATACCAAAAGCATCATATACATGTTAATATTCAGAATATTTAAAAAATGAGGCATATTTTCAATAGAAAACATACACTAAAATGTAACATGAACAATAACAATTTCCTCAATAGTTATAATAATTTAAATGAAAATTCATTACATTTTCGGTGTACATTTATATGAAAAATATACAAAAATGCCTGGCATGTTTTCAAAACTATGTAGCAACCAATAAAGTCATTTTGGTTTCAAAGCGTATCCTTATCCTTATACCCTTGGTTAACTGGACAACATTTGCTTCCATATTATAAAAACTTTTTCTTAAATGAAGTGTCAAAAGGGGGTCAAAGATTGGGGTTGTAGGATGCGAAGTTGACCCCAGCTCCTACGTCTATGAAGTGGTACTAGTGACGCTCGAACTGCAGACTCATACGCAACACCTGAGTTCCTTTCGGCCCGCATTTGTAGTGGTGTTTGTATTGTTCAATTCGGTCTTTGGTGCATTAGTAAATTTTGTCAATCATTAAATATTTGTCATTTTGTTATATAAGGGTAATAACAAAATTACCGAACTCCGAACAATCTTCCAAAGGGAAAGTCAAAACTCATAAGTATATAAACAGACAAAATCAGTCAACAACAGGAAAACTGTGAAAACCGTAATGACCCTGACTTGGTACAGGCATTTCTAAAGAAATGGTGGGTTGAATCAGATGTTAATGCGCCAAACCTCCCGCTTTTATTACGGCTCAGAGGTTCCGGCTGTCACTATAATAGTGTTTATAACAATACTGGAACAAAATAGGTAAAATAGTTGTCAAAGCAGTACCAAATTCAGTGAGGAGGATGGAACGTCTATCGTGAACCATCTCCATCAACAACCCCAGAGTCACCTGAAGTATTTTAACTACGAAAGTAAATGTCAAAAACACTTTTACGTCACACATTGATAAAAATTATTTTTGACATTTTTGTTGACTTCCTTATCTTTATACATTTCCACTATATGAAAATCCATCGTTTACCATCGTTTATTATCGTCTCTGTTATACCTGTATATTTAAGTCATATATTATATATTTATCGACCCTTTAAGACTAATTACTGTAAGTAGCTTGCAGTCTGCAGTTTAAACAACCGAAAATTCTCAAATCGGAGGCTAAGTTGTGTAATTTTCCTGCTGAATTATCTCCCTTTGATTTCTACACACCTAAATCGTATTTTTGTTATTGAATTTCCACTTCAAATTATGTTTTCACGAATAAAATGTGTTTGCTACTTTTATTTAATGCTCATATACGACCTATTTGGTCATCCCTACTATATAATTTGCATATATTCGAAGCATTTGTACACTGATCTCTTTAAATAATCCCTTTGTCATGGTCATGCAAGTGTATGTTTTTGGATTGTTGTTTTTTTCATTTGAGTAAAATGTCAACCTTCACATATAGCGTTGTTCAATAGAATGGCATAAAACGTTGAATCTAAATCTTGATCTTTATGCATGATTTATTTATTCTTCGTGACACAGCAGTAGTCATATGTATTATAATAATGGTATAAAACAATGTAAGACTATTCAGTGTATGACGACTACTTAAGGACCCTTAATTGTGATATTTCAGGTTAATTATTTTCTTCTATCATTTCTTATGGGCAGTAATTAGATAAAGTGCCATAGTAAATAAATGTTATATTTTGATCTTAATGTTAATCTGCAAATGTGTCATATAATATTAACTACCCATCGATTTGTCCATCCATCTATAGTTTATTAGTTTTTCCAAAATGACCAATGATGTAAATATATTGAAGTAAAAAGTTATGGTCAATAGTTTAAGCTCCGTTAAGGTCTGCGTTAGCCTTTTTACATTTTAGTACCTAAAATAGTACACAAGGCCAACAAGGCCACCGGAAGACTAAATTGGGATGCAATTGTCAACATTGAACTAAAATATAATTAATCACGCCTTCTTTCGTCTTCTGTACGCAAGTGACAGAAAACTATTTGAAAGATATTATGATGCGATTCTTTAATACTCTTATATATCAAGCGAATTAAATAATACATACCATCGTCTGTTATAATAGTACAGATTTCGTCATCGATATGCCCCTTCAATTCCACGTTAAGTCTATATATTGCGTCTTGGGTTATGCATGCGCTTGTATCTGCAGCATTGTAGTTGTAACTGAACAAAGCAACAAAAGACCAAACCACAAACCAATACATTTCACTTGTAAGCGTTGTATCTATTTGGTATCTTGTGTCAGAAAGAATTGAAAATCCATTTAACATCATATATATATATCATATTTAATATCTCTTTTAGTAATCAGGCAATTATTAATTATTGCAAGAGTAAATTGAATTTAATAGCCAGTTGAAAATGTCGAATAAAATAATTTTTTCTTCTACGAGAAAAAAAAATGAGATGATAGTGTATGTAATTATTTGCTACCCGATAGATTATGCATTTTCAGGTTGGTTGAACACGTTCATTCAAATTATTACGTTTTTGATTTAAAATGTCTTACATACTATGACCCCGGAGTCACCCCGTGTAATAGTAGTAGGCCATATTTTTTCTCTGCTGCAAGTACACGCATTGAAATACCGCAACGTGGTGAAATGGTTAGCGGAAAACAACCCACTCACTCACTCACTCACTCACTCACTCACTCACTCACTCACTCACTCACTCACTCACTCACTCACTCACTCACTCACTCACTCACTCACTCACTCACTCACTCACTCACTCACTCACTCACTCACTCACTCACTCACTCACTCACTCACTCACTCACTCACTCACTCACTCACTCACTCACTCACTCACTCACTCACTCACTCACTCACTCACTCACTCACTCACTCACTCACCCACCCACCCCTGAGAACCCTCACCAGTACCTAGCCAGGTATATAAACAGAACCTAGTCTCTTTGTTGAGGCCCTGAGAACTTTCACCAGTACCTAGCCAGGTAGCTACACAGAACATAGTCTCTCTGCTGAACCATGAGAGCCTTACCCAGTACCTAGCCATGTATATACACATAACCTAGTCTTTCTGTTGAGCCATGAGAACCTTCAACAGTACCTAACCAGGTATATAAACAGAATCTAGTCTCTCTGTTGAGCCCCTGAGAACATTCACCAGTACCTAGCCATGTAGCTACACAGAACATAGTCTCTCTGCTGAACACTGAGAGCCTTACCCAGTACCTAGCCATGCATATAAACAGAACCTAGTATCTCTGTTGAGTCACGAGAACCTTCACTAGTACCTATCCAGGAATATAAACATAATTTAGCCTCTCAGTTGAGCACTGAGAACCTTCACCAATACATAACCAGGCAAATAAATAGAAGATATTGCTACCAAGTAGAAGCCCTCCAAACAGTATAACCGCTATTTGTGCAGAAGGAATCAAAAACATAATTTTCAATTCGGACGAGATTTCAATAAAGGTAAATTAGTGATTCATGCATATATAATGCAAAGGGTCGTCGTGGTCGCTATCGTATGTTAGTTCGATTTACAACTACCTGCATAATCAGTGTCTATCACCACTAATGATGTATGTTCGAATACCGATCATAGGGAGGTGTACTCGAAACAACATATGTGATAAAGTGTGTCCGTGACTTGCGGCAGGTCGGTGCACTCCGGTTTCCTTCACCAATTAAACTAACCGCCACGATATAACTGAAATATTTTTGAAAGTGGCGCTAAACACTATATCCCTAACATAATCCCTATATTGAATACAACATCCCGTACACGATAAAGACAACTTCCAGCAGCTCCTGCAGAGCAAGTTTGTCCTTTAAAGCCATTCTCCTCCGATCCTATACAATGCTGTATCCCGTTATTTGCATTCAGATGAGTATTCCATTTTTGTTCAAAATTTATTATCGATTCACTATTACACTTATTTTATTCTGTAACCTTGTGTACTGCCAAACATTTCAATGGTAATTAACGCCGGTTACTCTATTTTATGCAACTAATGTTATATATATGACAACTCCTGTGTCACGAATATCAACTATAGAGGTCAAGAAAAGCACGAAGATACCAAACAGTGGTACATTGCGAATGACAGACGATGCAATGTCCAAAACAAAAACGACAAATGGAAAAAAACAATTATTTACAAAACACTACACAGAAAACTAAAGACGAATTCCATGAAAAATCGGTGGTAAAATCGCGCGCTCGGGAAAGGTTAGCAGTTTCTTTCTATTATTGTCTAGCTCTTGCTAAAAATCCGGTGCTAAATCATGAATGAGAGAAAAAGACGGGATTGTGAATACGATAAATGGAACATATCATTATGTACACAGCTATTCCGTAACGGTTAACGATCGATTAGGAATAAGCAAGTGAATACGATAAATGGAACATATCATTATGGACACAGCTATTCCGTAACGGTTAACGATCGATTAGGAATAAGCAACAACATTGCTCACCCAGTTATGTGTGAGGGTGGGCAGTTTAATCGAATGAAAAAAACTTTTGCATGATCGCATCATTTGGACCATTAAACTAGTTTAATCTCGTCACTTCTTATTGTAGTGCCTGTACAAAGCGAAGAGAGTGCATCAATGGTCATGTATATGTGTACTACATGATGTGAGATATCGATTTTTCTCCCATTATTATGGCATTTGAACCCCGCTGAACCAGTGGTGGAGAAAGCTGTAGTGCTCTAGAGGATTAAAATGTCTCGTGCCCTTTCCCAGATGTTGTCAACAGAATTGTGTAGAGGTCCGCCAAATGATTTTGAAATAAAGTTTGTGTTAAATAATGGGAGAAACAAATTCTCCTTCAGTTGCCCATGTGGGTTACGATATTTCTCCACTCTCGAGAGTTAACTTAAACATTTTAAACACTCGCCTGACGGCTTGTGGTAAAACATTTTAAATTTAACTCTCTTGAGAGGAGAAATATCGTAACCCACGGGCAACTGAAGAAGAATCTATACTTGTTTCTGTTTCTACCATTTGTAACTGGAGTTTGGCACTGTTCTGAAGGTGGCCTTTTGTTGTTGTTCATTTCTTCCCAATGCATTATACTTTCTCTACGGCAATCTATACTACTAACCATGTCCATACTATTAAGTACCAGGTTGTATCTACATTATTTGATTATGAAAATAAAGCTTACACAATGATGGTAAAACACTTCCACCAATATCAACAAAAAAAGAGAACATATCACCTCAACTAATTGAACATTTAAAAGAGCACGACATGTGACCTTGGAAATCCGGGTCTTGTTTTGATACAAGCACACTAATGTAGAGTGGTTAAGCCAGTTAATGGGTACCCCTTTTCTCGACAATTGCACTCCAACGACAATGCATATATCTCAAGATAGGAAATATTTGCTAAAATCAACCTGCATAAACTGCACACCGGTATAAAAAAAAACTCCGAACACAAACTTTGGTCCCAATGAGGTTAAACTTTTCAAGGTTTCATTGTTCGGAGTTTTTTTTAGACCGGTGTTCAGTTTATGCAGGTTGATTTTAGCAAATATTTCCTACCTTGAGATTTTATTCTAAGTTCAGTTTATACATGCTTCCGGTTAATTGCGGGTTCGATCTAGTCAGAATTTACCGTATATACATATATCGTCTATTAATATGTTTTCGTCATAAATATTGCTGAAGCAATTCCCACTTGATGTGAAACAACAATTAATAAAACAAGCATGATTAGCTAGGATATTTTATTGTATGCTTTCATTGTTACGTAAACAAACCATCGTCTAAGTGAAGAAATGAATAGACAACAGAAATAATGCTACAGTTTTGAAATACTAGTAATTCAGATTATTGACAGAAATACTAGTAATTCAGATTATTGACAGAAATACTAGTAATTCAGATTATTGACAGTAATTTTACTTCATTTTACGATATATTGTCTTCCTATTTTTAAATTCTAACAAGCAGGAACTGGACAGTTTTCCCAACGGACATCTGGGTCAGTGGTATAACACCAGAGGGCGCCATGATCTGATGTATCTCTACAGTAATTACTGTTCCTGTCACCAGAAGTCTTTGGGATGAATTTCTGTGTCCTTCTGTGTGGAAAGTCAGTGTTCCATTGTTGACATGTTCTTCCACCAACTGTTGTAGACTGAGTACCCGTGTACAGTTGACTTTGTCCATAATTGTAGCAATCACCTGCAATAAGAAGACAAACCCTTATCTTAATTTAGCAACTGGGACGATTTTCATACAAACCATAATAATTTATATTTTTAAGTTTTTGCACAGCCTAATTATCAATGAAAGAAATTTGTAGCAATCACCTGCAATAAGAGGACACTATGAGATAGATGTAAACCTGGTTTAAATGCGAGTGTTAAAAAAGTAACGACAATAAAATGAATAGGTCTATATTATACCATAATATTTTTCCAAGTTACTGGGAACAGCTCAGTGTTCTATTGCCCGAAGCTGAGGGAGACAGAACACTGAGCTGTTCACATTATCGAAGGTCATTCTGGTCTATTGCCTGACTACACATTAAATAACTTATTTATTACCTGATCTTAACTGTCTGATACACAAATATGACAAGTGGCAGAACTTCATCTGTCACAAAAAAGGTCTGAATCGGCTGTGCGCTTTCATACGCTGTAATCCGGTGTGGACTAGACAAGATTTCGGATTGGTATTAAATATTCATGAGATTGTTTTGGCCAATCACAGTAAAGGTCAAAGGTAGCCAGGCAATATAACACTAGAAAGCCAAAACCCCAAAAATAGTTAAAAATAAAAAATACTATATAAAACACGTAAACCTTTACAATAAGGTAATACATATATCTATATATATATACCACTCCTGTCAGAACAGTGGCAAATTCTATTCGAAAGATCATAGAAATAGGCAAAATCGATAACACAAACACGCATACATGACCGCTCACTTGCCTGGTCTGGTACAGAGACTTCAATAAAACTTCGCGCTGTTTAAGCAAGTGTTGTGGACCCAAACCGTAATTCTCTAAATTAAACAATGGTTATGCAATTGTGTTTTTTTTGGCATTTGAATAACATGTCAACCTCCACCTATAGCTGAATGAACAGTGTTGTTGCATAGACTAGTATAGAACGTTAACATTAATACATGCTCTATTTCTTCTTCATGACACAGCAGTAGTCATATTCATAGTACTGGAAATCATTCTACGAAACATTGTCCTTAATAAAAACGTCGATATCAAATTAGTGCATACCACGCGTTTCTAGAATAACCTTCATCAGGTACGCTCAATATCGAAAGGTTGGGGGCCGTCATGGACGTGATGGTATGGTAATTGGATAGAACGAATAGGTCACCAAATACCATTCATATTTTCAAGTCGGCTGGGGAGGGGGAGGGGTGGTTTGAGGGTGACTCTACTTGATTAATTCATTACCAAAAATAAAACAAAAAAATCCACAGACAGCCACCCAACTGTATTGTTATATTCCTTCAAATTCTGTGCTCCAGTTATTCGTTTGATTCTGGTTATTCTTTGGTTGTCTTAGGAGAAAGGGGGAGGCGGTATAATAGAGGATCAGATATTACAATTGTGTTCCCAAACATAGCTTTCTATTTTTTTACTACCATTAAATGAATTTGCTCTATAGTTTCATAATATCTAAGATTCTGGTGTATATATTTAATTTTTTTTTGACAAACCCTTGAAATTCAATAGAAAAAAGTTGTCACACAAATTGTGTTACATTTCTTGTATTTTTGACAACATATTTCGATGAACATTTTCCTGGAAAGAGATATTTCAATGATATTTTGTGGGCCCCGGCATATAATAATAACACACTGCCTGACACTGGCATAAGCAGCAATAAGATATAAAAATAGAAAGCACAGTTATAGAAAGGTAAAAGGAAAAGGAGTCATTTTTTTTAACTGGCCATATCCAATGTAAGCAAGAAGCTTGGAATTGAGGGGGGAATTTTCAAACGCACAGATGATCATATATTTGAGAAGACACTGCAAATAGAGTTATCTCCCATACCCCAGGTCTACACCCTTAAGTCTTTTATATTATTTGACTATTCAATAAGCGCATCACTGGTGACGGTTATTCCAAAAAGGACCATGCGCACTCAATTATTTTTTCTAAGGTAATGTTTATGAATGCTTCATGGTAATAGACACGAAAAGGGCGAATTTGCAGGGACAAGTACGTTTTTGCAACACAATCAGTTTTTAAGCATTAACAAATATGCCATACACAACACACACATATTAGCTCGTGGCCCCCGGGCAATTTTCCAGCGTATCCATGCACTAAGACGGCACTGATTCTGTCTACTTTCTCCGTGTCAATCTAAACTTTCAGTGCCACTGTTTTACTTATGGGGTATTGTTTGTAAGCTTGTTCGCATATTGAATTTAGCTGAAATTCTGATGCTAAGATTGTTCGTTGTGATCATGAATTTAGCTGAAATTCTGACGAGGTGAAATCGATACAACCATATGTAATAAAGATTGACAGTGGTTTCTTTGTGTATTCTGGCTTCCGCCACCAATAAAACTGACATAGTGTTAATAGTGATGTTAAACACTCATAACTCGAACCCGTAAGTCTCATATGGAACACAAAGTGAGGTAAATGATACATACCATCGTCTGTTATTACATTACTGATTTCGTCATCGATATGCCCCTTCAATTCCACTTTAAGTCTGTCTATTGCGTCTCGGGTTATGCATGCGTTTGCATCAGCAGCATCATAGTTGTAACTGAACACAGCAACAAAAGACCAAACTACAAACCAATACATTTCACTTGATAGCGTTGTATTTACTTCGTGTCTTGTGTTAGAATGAATTGAAGGCTCCTATGTCATCAAATATATATATATACACCATATTTAATGGCTTTTAGTTATCAAAAAAATATTAATCATAACAAGAGTAAATTGAATATAATAGCCAGTTGAAAATGTCGAATAAAATTAGTTTTTCTGCTGTTAAAAATAATCAGATGATAGTGCATGTAATTATTTGTTACCAGACATATTAGTATGTACTTTAAAATACTTTCAAGTTAGTTGAACACGTTCATTCATAATATCACGTTCAAATGAGTTATTGAATTTGATCTTGGAGTCAGCCCGGGTTATAGAAGTAAGATAATGTATTTCACTGTTGCAGGCACACAATCGGTGGTGTGATGGTTAGCGTGCTCGCCTCGAGTGTAGTAGATCGTTGTTCTAGCCCTGATCGAGTCAAATCAAAGTCTATGAAATTGAGGTGTGTTGCTTCTCCGCGAAGCACGCAATATTAAGGAAAAGAAGATAGACTGGTTAGCTCGGAATCAGGCTTGTGTGTCCGAGGGGGCGCCATGTCTGTCAGTGAGCTAGCTCTATTAAAATCAAACTAAGCGTGTTAGTGAGTACAAAGCGGACATCATCATCATCATCTCATTAACAATTAACTTATTCTCGCCATGATATAGATGAACAATTGGTGTGATGGCTTTAAACAACAATCGCTTACCCACTCACTCACTCTTTCTCTGCTGCAGGTACATCCCTCCATGAATGGCGTATACACTGGTTGCGCGGAACAAATTCAATGCACAACTCGACCGTAAGATGGGTCCAATTGAGCGCATTGTGTTATATAGTACGTAAATTACAACTTGGAGGATTTTATAGTGATTAATAGCCTCTTTGAAATGTCGTCGGCTGTCCTTTGCAAGGTTAAATTGCCGACTCTTTGCGCTTTATCATTTCTTAGTTTAACAAACTTGGAATATATTGACTGAAATTGTGTTAGTTTCACTCATATCTATCATTTACTATTTATTATTGAAATGCGTAAAACAAGCCAGAAAAGTGGGCGGTCATGTATTTTTGTGTAAAGGGTATCGATTTTGTCTCTTTCTATAATTGTTCTATTGGATTTTGGAACTGTTCTGACAGTGTGGTATTTTTGATTTTTCATTTTTTAAATATACATCTCAATATGATTGTGTATTTATTCCTTATTAATTTTGTCCTAACACTGATCATGACCTTTTCAGGTGATCTGACCCGAAATATATCTTTAAAACCGTTAGACCAAATTGTTTGCCTAATATTTTTATTTTCGGCTTCTGATTACCGCTTTGGTCTCTTCAGATTTCTACTGAACCAATGTTAAATTAAGCCATGCATAGGTCGTCTGCTTGCTTTGCAAAATATATTTCCGAGCATCCCGCCAATCTATAAATATGGCGGCTTTGACGTTATAAATATATGATAAGGGTAAAACAAACCTGCGTCCACCCAGTATTCAGTGACATATATGGTTTATTAGATATATTTATTATTAAGTATTACAGTTCCTAACAAACATAATAATTTTTATTTTTAAATACATACAGTTTATTGAACTAACTTTATACTAACATATTAATCTCAAGGTAGCTCACTTAGGGCCCTGATTGTTTAAAAATTAATTGTTAGCCCCGATCGCGTCAAACCAAAAGCTATGAATTTGGTATTTGTTGCTTCTCCGCTAAGCACGCAGCACTAAGGAGAAAGAGCAATGACTGGTTGGCTCAGAATCGGAATAATGTGTCCGAGTGTGCGACATAGCTATCCTCGGAATGTTGTTTCAGTGAGCTAGCACTATACAAATCAAACTAAGTGTGTTGGTATAGAGCAAAGCGGACATCATTATCATGTCATTAAAAATCAACTTGTTCTCGTCATGATATAGCCGAACAATTGCTGAGTTGACGCTAAGCAACAATCACTCATTCACTGTACCGGTAAAAAACAAATGAGCACATTATATAAAAAATACCTCTTTCCTTTTTGTAACATACATGTTTTGAAAAATGAAGTCATTCGCCCAGTAAACAGTGTTACGAAACTTACATGGTCTAGTAGATATATTTATTAATGAACTTTACAGTTCCTAAATAATGTAATTATTATTAAAAATTAGGTTCTCCTCCCTCAGGCATTCTCAACCTTAGCTGAATTTCCATATCCAACTTAGGATCATTGGTTGATTTGATTTGATTTATGGTGTTTTAACGCCACTTTCAACAATATTTCAACTATATCAAGGCGACCAGCTTTAGTGGTGGAAGAAGCCGGAGTACCAGGTGAGAACCACCGACCATGGGCAAGCAACTGGTATACTTTATCACTTGCGGCTGCTAGTCGAATGCACCATTTTTGTTATTTACAAAGCCAGGCACGAACCCACGCCGTATTGGCGATAGGTTTGTCTGAATTGTTTGGTAATCCAACTACCTAACTCATTGAGCCACTCAGGCCCTAGGACCTTTGGTGTTATTGGTTCCACAATATGTTGTATTATTTGCTTTTCAAATCTTCCTATGTGACATACCTGATGAAGGAGATACCCGAATGCGTCGTGCGCACTAAATTTGATATATATTTTTTAACCAGGGAACCACATAACGAGCTGAATATTTAATGTTCATGAGTAAGACATGTGGCATATATGTTTTGAAACAGATATAAAATGATTGATATTTTAGCAATGACACAACATTCAGACCTGCATGTTGTATCATGGCATCAGCTCCATTCATTTGCATTTGGACACAACAACGTTGTAATGACTGGTTAATTTGGCATGGGACAATATCAATTCCACATAATAGACCATCGTTTTCTGCAAACACATTTTAAGCTTAATAATTCATAAAAACATCAAAGGGGAAAAAGGAAATTTTTGCTACCATTATAATTTAATAAGGGATTGTGGCCGAAAAGTGACAATTTATGCTGATTGTCACAAAAGTTACCTGCAAATCAAGTTAATCCAAACAAGAACAGTGTCGTAGCTATGCAGTATTGGAAGCATGGGTAAAGTAATGCGGACAGTTGTCCTGAGATTTCTGGATTTTTATGTTTTTTTTTGTCTAAATTTGTATTAATTCCTACATGCACATATAAGATCTTCCATACCAATGTCAAATGAATGATGGACAAACATCAGACCTAGAGAGGACAGGCGACCATCTCCAATGGTGGACCTTAAGTATTTTTTTATTCCTTTCATTGTACTGAATGTACTTTCTGATGTTGCATATGATGTAGGCATTGTTATAAGAACAGTTAGAATGGTGTGTATTGCAGGGTATAGACATTTGTTTGTACGCGCGAGCGTATCCGCCAGTTTAGATGATCTGTCTTCTGTAATAGCCAAAACGAGCTCTCCGGCGAGGTACTACTTTACCGAAAAAATATTCATCTTCATGCAAATCAGTTGAATACACTTTGTATATAAACGTTAGAGAATACCGAAGTGCAATCAAAAAATGATAATCTAGAGAAACTGGCAGCATGGGGTACACAAGACGAAGAAAAACAAAGCAAAAACACAACCGTATATGTGTTGGACACCACTATATGTGAAAAACACAAATAACGTAAATAAGACATGCACACTCTAACAAACAAGTGGAGGTAAAGACGAACCGAACATAGTTTCTATGCGAAAATCTTAACGGACATCACAACACGGGATTCAGAACGTAAGTTTTGTATTCTTCCGCTTGTTAAGTTAGCTAATTTTGATGTCACCAAACTGTCGGCACCAAAATAACGCTCGTTTTTTCAATGACCATTCATCGATTTCTTTAGCCAAGTGATCACCTAAAACATTGAACAATACTGTTCTGCAGTAATCTTTAACATTGTTCACATCATAGCTTGCTCGGCTGATAATGCTCAAATAATTTTTGCTATATGGCTTCTGTGATGTTGAAAATTAAACTGCAAGTCGGAGTGATAACCAGACATTATCTAAGTGATGTATAAATGAAATATTAAAGGATTATCCTTATGATTTTCAAAAGATGCATAGGCAAGTGCCTACTCTTCCTATAGGCTGCTATGCCGCTGAAGAAAGGAGTACTCCTCTGGTGACCTTCCTTCAAAACTCATTTCCATCCATCGCCTTCACTAACATGATTGATATTTTATTTGTTCTTTGTCCAAAACACAGGGGCAAACATTGCATGTATAATGAAGACGAGAACAAATTAAAAATTAAACAAATTATTTACCTCCAAACACGATCATACAGAAAGGGAGTATTGGTGTATCTGGTGCAATGACATTTGACTGCCCTCAGAATAGTACTGGATACCTGTTTGGTTACTTTATGTGTTGAGTCAAGGGAGCCGTCATGAAGTTCGTCACTCAATATAATGTTTTATTCAATTAGTCTAAGTTGCTCTACATATATTAAACTAAAATGAGATGGAATATAAACTGCAGCTATATGCTAAATGAGTTGTTTAATATATTTCAAGGGGTTTCATGAAATTTGTTATTTTAACGATGTTTGCCAAATATGCAATAAAAGGTAGATATCAAATTTAATTGCACGCGATGCGTTTCTGGAATAAACTTCATCAGGTTCATTCATAAACCAAAGATTGGAAAGCCAAATAATAAATAATTTTTTGAGCAAATAAACCATAGGAGCTAAATCAATCATATTTTAACCCTTCAACAATATTTGAAAATCTACTACTCTGAACCCACTTGGTTTTTTAAACTAAGCAAGAGAGAAAACGATAAAAAATGATTCATTGCACCTATCATGTGTTTTGTTTAAATAAATGAATGAAAGTGAAATATCATATTTAATAACATAAGTAGATAATTGAACATAACAATCATCATCTCAGTGGAAAAGGTTGTGTAAAATTTGTCTTTTGTTATCAAATGTAATAAACATATTTAGATGTCAGCGTGATATAATTTAATTAAAATGACACACATACTTCTAATATAGTGCGCATGATGTGTTCTTGGAATAACCTTCATCAAGTACGTTCAAAGTCAAATGATTGGAAAGATGAAATAAATAAGGGACCGACCATTTAATTTGCAAGGCGGGGGGGGTATGGTTATTTGTTTTTTGTTTCGGACAACACGAGAGTTAGAATATTTATTTTCTTTATCGCGCAAAACGCGAATTTTTTTTCCAGAATTTAATACTGGGTTATATGACAAAAAAACATAGCCCCCCCCCCTCCCTGGAAGTTAAATGGTCCGTCTCTAAAACGTTGTTGGGAGCACGAATGCGAATGAAACTAAACAGAATAGCTAAAATCGACTAAGGTCACATATGTCTGAGGGAGGAGAACCTTAGCTTTGATAATAATTACATTGCTTAGGAACTGTAAATTTCAATAAAAAAATATATGTAATAAACAATGTCAGTTCCGAAACACTGACTACTGAAAGGATGATACCCCAGGAGACGAATAGTCCAACCGCAGAAATATCTACACAGTGATATTAATGAAAACGAAGATATAATTATAATCAAGTGTGTACGATATGTTTCAGGAATATCCTTCATCATATACTCTTCAAACTATAATTTCTGCGGATGACACATGAATTCCCCCTCTAGTAGCGTTCGTGTGTCAGTCTATGTAGTGCTCTGTCGACCATTGTTAGTGTTTTGTCATTTTTCATTTGACCATTGCATTGTCTGTTCTTCGAATTATGGTTTCTGATTGCACTTTTACCTCTCCACATTTTCTTTATTTTTGTCCTTGTATACTTCGATTCCATTAGATATTTATTGGTACAGTTTCTTTCTTTGTTGTCCTTGTATACTTCGATTCCATTAGATATTTATTGGTACAGTTTCTTTCTTTGTTGTCCTTGTATATTTCGATTCCATTAGATATTTATTGGTACAGTTTCTTTCTTGTTGTCCTTGTATATTTCGATTCCATTAGATATGCATTGGCACAGTCTTGAATAAATAAAACAACTATTAGTTCTTGGGTAGACAGTTATCAAAAATCGCAGAGTGCAGCCAGAAACTTAGAAATATGAGATGTATTCAATGCTGTGTAGAACAATACCTTCACCAATTGTGGAAAACGGGTCAAACTACTTTATCCCTACCACTTTTTATTGAAGTGCCTGTACAAAGCTAGGAAAGTGAGAAGTCATATATTTGTATCGAATTTACTTATTTCTATGACTTTGATATTTGATTTTAGAATTGTTCTGACAGAGTGACATTTTTTTATTCTATATTTTATTTGGACGGAATGCAGATACATACCTACTTTAATGAGAATGCTACGCTATTGTGCATAAAAGACGATCCAACATTACATAAACAACATATTGATCAATTGTTATTTAACGTTATTTGAGTAGTATTTCAGTTATATACATATGATCTGATATACCTCGTTTCGAGGAAACTGGGTCTCAAAGGAAATTGTGTGACATAGGAACGGTTAGATATGCATCAATGTCAAACCTGCAAAAAAGAAATTACGACGATAATTTCTCGAGTTATTAAAAGGAACTATAAACATAATAAGGACAAGCTTATCAGCAATAAATCATGTAGCTAAACAGTTTGTATTCGGACATATATATGGACGGATGTTTGGAATACAATCGGTAAGTAGCTTTGAAGATACCAAAGGGGTAATCAGAATCCAAGAAAAACAGACAACACAATGGCCAAAAGAAAAAGTATAAAAGGACAAACATCGATATACAAGCATACATATAAAACTAAAGATCAAGTAACACGAACTCCACTAAATACTGAGGATATGGCAAGGAATTTTGTGTTAGATCAACCACCAGCGATATCCCCTAGCAAAATCTTTATTACTAGTTATAAGCTCACGTAAAGTGGTTTATTTCTTAAGTGCGAGGCAAACTTCATAATGGAGCGTTCGCTAGTTGTGTGGGATAAAAATAGATAAATTGAAACACAAAATATACCACACTGTTGGAACAATTCCAAAGTCAAATATACAAATCGTAGAAAGAGGAAAATGTATACCCCTAACACAAATGCACGGCCGCTGTGTTTCCAACTTACAAGTGTAATGTTTTGTAGATTGTTGTTTGTCCTTTTAACTATTGTGTTGTCTGTTAGTCTTCCATTTACATTTGCTGATTACCACATTAGTATCTTCAAACTCGTCTTCCTGGTCTTACATGCACGTTAATAAAAACGCTAAACTAGATAAATGAGTCCACTACCCCCCACCTCTTAGTGAAGTGATGCAGTCATGCAAGTGCTTTCCACATGTCAGTAAAATGCCAACCCTCACATTTTACCATGCGAACACCGTTACTACAAGGAATGTTATAATCGTGTACGTTATAGATAACATATTTAATCTTCGTGACACAGAAGTTGTCATATTTATAGAAAAACAAGATAAAGGACGCAATATAAATTTGTAGCACTGCCATATTAGGGATACGACAACAACATGCTGATAATAGAATATGACAATTGGCAGTTGCTGAATATATCCAGTTGTAAGGCGACCCAGTACCATATGCTATATCCTCTCTTTCCATTGAAGATATTCAGCGCCCATCCGCCAATCCCAGAATCACCTTTTATTTACACGATGCAGTTGGTTTGAGGTTTGAGGGTACCACAGAAACCGTGATTCGAAGAAGGAGAGACAAAACAATGGACAAAAGAAAAAGGACCAAAAAATGATCTACAAAGCACAACACAACAATCTAAAGATAGAGCAACACGGATCCCGCATATAACCAGAGATGAACGCATGTGTTCTCGAAAAATAAGCAGTTCTTGCCCAACTAGTTGCACCCATCGTGTTACTCTTGTGCATCATGATTGAAAAAATGACGGGATAAATATTATGACAAAAGGAATATATCAGTGGTTATTTGTGACATTGATATTCCACAACAGATAATTTGCTGACGTGATGATGATGACTAACAAAACTATCTATTTCACGATAGAAAACATACAATGAAATTATTACTTACAAGTTTAGTTGCCGTTTAAAAAGTAAACAAATTAACAAAAGCATATTTCAATGTCTGATAAAACAAAAGAATGGGTCAACATGTAGGACTTTTATAACATTTAATGACTTTGATACATGATATCTTGTAATGGTTGTGGGCCAACAAAATTAGCTTAACCCTCCACATTTTATTGAATTGCCTGTACCAAGCCAGGTAGGTGAGCGGTAATGTTTATGTGTGGTAGGGGTAACGATTTTTCCTTTATTTACAATTTTGTTATTGGATTTTAGAACTATTCTGACGGTGTTGTATTTTATGTTTTTTCTTGGATTTTAGAACTGTTCCGACAGTGTGGTATTCTAAGTTTTTCTCTTTTAGTTTAGAAATGTTCTGATTGTGTTCTATTTTCTGTGTTTCCTTATATTCACTCAAACTGACAATGGAAAATAGGGTAACATCTTAAATTATTTTTATTTTGATTATTTGAATGATTGATTGATTTCATGATTATCACTTACAGCTATTGAGTTGCATTTCAAATACAGAAAAAAACCTGTCGTAAAGGGCGCCTTTATATAGCAAATCACGCTCTATAAAGAACAGCCTGATTTCCCCCATTAAGGAATATTCCATATAATATTAACATCCATATAGCGGACAACTTCTCATAAGAGGCACATTCGCAGTTTTACTTCAGCGGCCTTTATTTACAGGATTGAGTTTATATTCAGGACGAGAACAAAGTTAGCAACATATTAAACAATAGGGAAAAGAGGGCGCGTTGGGCCAAACCAAATTTTTGATAGCTACTGAAAAAGTACGGAGATTTTGGCTAGGCGATGCATGTGGACTTGTATCGGCTATAATATGCCTACCCTTTTAGCAAATTTACAGATGTTTTAAGCCTACAGAACGTACGCCACTCCCCATACACTTCAGCCACTTTTATGGTCCACAATGAGGCTATCTCTTATATTATCTGACCCCCCCCCCCTTCATCCAAATAATCGAGCTTCCACCTATCCGCCCCACGAGGACGGTTTATTTTGATATGAAAAGAAAAAAAAAGAAATACATACATTCAATCATTAAATCTGTATTTATGATATGAAGAAGACAATGACTTTGACGTTGTAATGTAACACAGTCTTATTGTAGAAGGTAAAATAACCGAGAAGCAATTGGTTCATTGTCACTTGATCTTTTTTTAATGATTGATGTGGTACAACATCAGTTTTATTGTAACATTTCAAATAACGTTAATTGTAGCTGAAATATTTCTTTGTATGCTACTTCAATATTGTAATTCAATCACTTGGAAGCATGTGTCAGGGTGATTTATGTTAACGGGCAGACAATACAAAAATGGGAAAAAAAAATAGAATATCACTTTGAATACCCTTTTCTTCTAATTCAATGGTGGAACAAAATATAGTTTTTAAATATAAGATTTGCCAATTACCTGCTAATTATTATATTTACGTGTAGACTCAGACTAGACATTAATCAACCATTCTAAAATAAAGGTAAGAATAATTGAGATAATTGTATATATTGAAGACGTCAAGTACAATATCTGAATATTACAGTGGACATGTTAGAGCAGGAACGTCGGTGCTGCAAATGCTGATATATTCATGTTTGTTCACATAACTATTAAAAAGGATAAAAATACCATAGAGTCTAAATACAATTCAGAAATTCAATTAAAAAATCGTTGAAAGAGGCAAAAATCGATACCTCTAGCAAACATACACATGATCGCTGGCCAGGTATTGAACAATATATTCAGTTAAAAAAGAGTGGCGGGGTTAATCTAGTTTAACTGTAAAATATCACAGGACAAAGAACTTTATTTCAGTCTGTTACATTGAAATTTTATAAACGAAAGTAAATAAATGTAGGACCCAAAATGTTCTACTCTTCATGTAAGTAAATTAAAAAAATAAATCATATACACTGGACAATAGTCTATAACCAGCTGACCTATTTAATCAGTATTTTTTTGTATAAATAATTGTTTGTTAAATAACCTTGAAATATATGTGCATTCAAATTTAAGCTTCAATTAAGCATATAACACGGCATCGATCCGTTATATCATGTGTGTATTTACAGTAGTAACTCGTCTAATTTTATGAGAACGAATGGATTCTGGCATAAACTTCATTGTGTACACCCATAGTCAAGAGATTGAAAAGCCAAATAATTCAAAAATCATTATGAGCAAGTATGTTTATAAGAAATAATAACACGTAAAGCAAAAATACCTACCAAAGAAAGACAACTCTTATAAAGATATGAATTGCATTTGCATCAAATCGAGTGATTCAAAAGTCTTCATTTCCCTTGCATTAAATTGCTTACCGCAATATCCTTCTGAGCTAATATTGAATGTAGTCAATGTGAAGTCCTCCCTCACCTAAAAATAATATTATTTCTTTAATGTGTAAATACAAACGATCCATGAAATGTCTATTCTTAGATTTATATTGCAAATCATATAAATTATGTATTAATGTATGAAATGCAATGTTCTTTATTAATGTAATTAGTAAAAATTAACGTCGATCTCCCTCGGGCATTGATAACATTGTTCCTAAATATTTATAAATTATTTGGTTTTCCAATCTTTTGAATTATCATTGCTTTAACATCCATTCATAGATCCAGTCATATTGACTGATTTTGTCTGTTTGTTGATTTATGAATTTTGACTTTCCCTTTGGAAGATTGCTCGGTGTTCGGTAATTTTGTTATTACACTTATTCGACATTTTGCTTTCATTTATTTATTATTTGCACGCCTGTTCTCGACATGAATGAAATACTTTTCACTAAAGAAGAGTTAGAAGATACCAAAATGTGTAATCAGAATCCGTAAGCGAAAAAAACAGACAATACAATGGAAAAAAGGAAAAGTACAAAAGACAGAAACCGATCCACAAAACATGCACATCAAACTAAAGATTGAGTAACGCTAAGCACCAATCAATTAATTAATGATTCGATGAAATAAAAGTTCATGTACAATCAGCCACAGCTAAAGCTATGTTAGTGGTTGACGATCTGTAAACTTCAAATTTAAGTGGGCGATTGCTAACACATTCGTGAATTTGTGTACAACATATTTCTCATCGTATTGAAGGCTAATAATGCAAATCGAACATATCATAACACTCATTGTGATTTCCTTAAGTTTCAGTTCTTATGAAGCTGCAAAACTTCATGTGGATTATCAGGTAACATCTACTGCACATAGGTTGATAACTTGCTGTTATCCTTGTTATAATAAATATTGTCATTCATGTTTGTGAAAGCGTGGTCCCTTTGAGTGGGGCAAACTGTAAAGTTTTTCTTTAATTTATTTAAATATTTGCATTGTGGTTGGAGATTCGACGATTAAGTAGAGAAGAGCTGTAATCACATTAAGCGGTTGAAAATCTGCCACATGTTTATGCATGTCTTAAGCCAGGATCTGAATTTCACAACACCATATGGCTTAGTCTTTGTAAGTTCGGTGATTTGAAGCAAAATATTATCTTTTTTATCTTTCATATTAATGAAATTGCTGACCACCGCTGTTTAGGCTATCTTTTCATAATACAGCTGCCCGCAGAATAGAGGGGACAACATAGCCAGGCTTGATTATTTATATGAAATACTGCCCATTTGTGACAACAGGTCCAACAGAATTACCAAATGTGGTTTTAATGTGTAAAACACAAGCGTCCAATACAATGTTTATTCTTAAAACTGTATTACTATATTTATGTTTGAAATGTAATATCCCTTATTAATGTGAAAACTAATTGCGATCTCTCTTGTGCATTGCTAATCTTCTTCCCAAAGACTTTGAATGAAATAAGTTTTGTAACTCTTTAAGGCCCAAATAAGTAGCTTAGCTCCACCACTTTTGATTAAAGAACATCATCTGAGCAATGAAAGTGATCGGCCATGTATATGTGTGTTAGAGATATCGATTGCATTTTGGAAATGATTCGACAGTGTGGTAGTTTTAGTTTTTCATTTTATTCTCTGAAACTGACAATGCAAAAATAAGGTAACATATTTAATGAGTAGGTACTGTAGACAAGCTGTCGCATATAGTTCATATTAGAACGACACATTATTCTATCTATGTAGAGCAACAACATGAATTAATGTCATTCAAACCCTTTGATTCTACACAGAACATGCTATAAATTAGATATATACGTTTTTATTACTACCACTTGGTCCACACATCTGCTGGTAGACTAATAGTCCCCGAGGGAATTACCCGACCAGTAGTCAGAGTTATACCACTGGCATGGTTTATAGGATATATTTATTATTGAAATTCACAGATCATAATAATTGTACTTACTCGTATGATTACAAAAAAGGTTACTATCCCTCAGACGAAGGTGACCTTATGCGATCTTTGCTATCCTGTTTAGGTCACGTGCTTTTCTTACTCACAAAGACATTTATATTATTTTACTTTACAATCTGTAAATTTTTAACATACCAGATAAAAAAGTATTTTCAGAAACGCGTCGTGCGCACTAAATTAGATATATGTGATATTTTCATTAGTTGTCTGTTTAGATGTGTGAAAGAAGCAAACAACTTGTAAAGTGATACGTTGCATTATGAAAAGAGGGGCCTTCGTGGTCATGATTGTATGGTAGTTGGAATTACAACTACATGTGCATTCAGTGCCTATCACCGCAAACCTTGTGAGTTCGAATCATGCTCATGGCGAGCTGTATTCAATAGATGATATCGTTTGTCAGTGACATGAGACAAGTCGGTGGTTTTCTCCCGGTACTCTGGCTACCTCCACCAATAAAGCTGAGTTCCATGATATAACTGAAATATTGTTGGGGATCTCTATATAACAAATCCCTGTCTATAAAGGGCAGCCTAATTTTTCTCATTAGGAATATTGCATATAATTTAATCTGCATGTAGCGGAACACGGTTCAATAAGGTCACATTTTAAGGTTCCCTTGAGTATTATTTATTGATTTTATATTCAGGACAAGAACAAAGTCAACCAATAAAACTATGTATAAAAGAGGTGGGTTGTGCCAACCGGGTCACGACTTTTGATAGCTACTGAAAAACTTTGAATAATTGGCTGAGGATATAAATGTAGACTTTTGTAGCGGATACACTATGTCTGCAAGAAGAGGCAAGCATCGATATTTCTACCAAACATATACATGATCGCTCACTTTTCTGGCTTGGTATATTCACTTCAATAAAAGGTGGCGGGGTTAAGCTAGTCTTATGTGGCCACACTGTAAAATATCACCGTAGAACAAACTGTTTTTCAGTCTGTTATCTGCAATTTTAGAAATGAAAATAAATAAATGTAAGACCCAAACTTGTGGAGAGAACTTCCTATAAGTTGTAAAGCATATTCAATCCCATTGTATATATTTGACAATAAAATATGTTTAAATCAATTGCCTTTGAATTAGTTTTTGATTAAAATTTGACGAATTGCCAGATAATTATCATATTTACCTGTAGATTCAGACTGACATTAATCAGCCATTTTAAAATTAAGGTAAGAATAATACAGATAATTGTATATATTGAAGACGTCGGGTACATTATCTATATATCACAATGGACATGTTAGACTGGGCGAGTCTTGCTGGTAAGCATGATGTATTTATCTGTTTGTTTACATAAGAATTAAGAAGAAAAATAATACCATACAGTTCTGAAATTCAATCGAAAAATCGTTGAAAGAGACAAAAATCGATATCTCTAGCAAAACATATACATGATCGCTCATTTCCTAGTCTGGTATATTCACTTCAATAAACACAAAAGTAATCCAGTTTAACTGTAAAATATCACAGTACATTTTTCTTTTATTTCAGTCTGTGACATTGAAAAGAAAGCAAATAAGTGTAGGACCTAAGCTTTTCTACTCTTCATGTAAGTAAATTAAAATAATGAATAACATTTACTGAGCAATAGTTTATATCCAGCTGATCCAGGCTATTTATTATTATCTTTTTTGATGAAAAAAACTTTTTAGATAACCTTGAAATAGTGGTGCATACAAATTCAAATTTCAATTAAATATATAACACGTGATTGATCAGTTATATCGTGTGTGTATAATGCAGTAATAAATCGTCTAATTATGCGAGTACGAATGGATTCTGACATAATATTCATCATATACGCCAATAGTCAAGAGATTGGATAGACAAATAATAACAAAGGTCTTTGGGAGCAAGTAGTATATTTATAAGAAATAATAACACGTAAAAAATACCTACCAAAGAAAGACAACTCTTATAAAATATGAATTTTATATGAAACAAGTCTTGATTTTCCTTGCATTAACCCAACATTCTTCCAAGCTAATATTGAATGTAGTCGATGCTAAGTCCGCCTTCCCTCAAAACTCATAGTATTCCTTTAACAGTGAAAAATATATCCAATTAGTGTAATAACAGGTACATTTGTACCAACATACTCTATTGTTTATAATCATGGTCTCGTGTTGTATATATAAATCAATAGTCAAACATGTAATAAGAGGTCACCTTTGGAACGCTCAATTCATATGAATGTTTTATGAAAGGATACGAAAAAAGTGACATTTTAATACATGTGACGACTTATATACAGGTGACTACTGCATATGGTGACTGCTTAATACAGGTGACTACTTAATACGGATGACTACTTAATACGGGTGACTACTTAATACGGATGACTACTTAATACGGGTGACTACTTAATACGGATGACTACTTAATACGGATGACTACTTAATACGGATGACTACTTCATTGAGGTGAATGCCATGTTTGCCTGTATATGAAACACTGCCCACTTGACAGCAAGTTCATCAGAATTACCAAATATGGGTTTTTCAATGTGTAAAAAACAAACGTACAATAAAATGTTTGTTCTTAATTAAACCGAATCGGCGGCGTAATGGTTAAAATATCCGCTTAGAGGACGGTAGATCGTGGTTTCGAGTCCTGGTCGGGTCAAACCAAAGACTTTAAAATTGATATTTGTTTTTTCTCCGCTAAGCACCCATCATTAATGAGACAGAGCACAGACTGGTAGGCTCGAAATCAGAATAATGTGTCCGAGTGGAGCGACATATCTATCCGCGGACTCTTGTTTCAGTGAGCTAGCATTATGAAATCCAATGTGTTTGTCTAGAACAAAGCGGACCTAGTCTTCATCTCATTAAAAAATTAACTTGTTCTCGCCGTTACATAGCTGTAAAATTGCTGAATTGGCGTTAGACAACAATTGCTCACTCACTCTATTAAACTATATTACAAATCGCATAGTTATATATTCTAATATGACGTCCTTCAAACGCTTTGAGTCCAAACCCGTGGTATAATTAATATATATCTACACCCATTGTAATTTATGACGTCATCGACAATTTATAACGATATTTTACCAATTTTTACATATTAGAATCAAAATAATTCATGGAAGCCATATGTATATATTGTTTTTACCACGGGTGGGCCCTTTATGTCAGCTGTGTAGCCCTCGCTAACGCTCGTGGTAAAGCCAATATATACATATGACTTTCATGAATTATTTCTTAATTGATGTTTGAAATGTGATAAGTGAAAAATAATGTCAATATTACTCAGGCATTGATAACATTGTTCCTAAAGATTTGTAGCAAAGCGCTGGTAAATGACATATTTGTTGATTCTTAAATTTGATGATTAAAAAAAAAAAAAAAAAAATCACCAATACAGTTATTGTATTATTCATAAGTGATTTTTTCCCGAAAATAGACAGACAACAGTATAATGACCTTTTAAGATCGCGGAATGGTTGATCTACGAAAATAGGTTCTCTATCAATATAAAACTATTTCACATTAAGTGAACTTGCTATTAATCTGTTTAAGTGTATCAATATACAATGACCGCGATACAGAAATTCAGAAAAATGTTGGAAGAGGAAGCATCCGATCATGAACGGTCAATTCTTCTAGTAGACATAATGCATGCATTAGGGTTTTCTAAAAGTGAGTGAGAAATAGACACACATTACGTACATCTCCTTAATGTAATTAGGAATATTTTTCGAATCACCGATAAATACCAGATGACAACAACAGTAAGTGTTTCAGATGGCAGATGTGGTGTTATCTATTATAATGAAACCGACCACGATTATGATGTGTAATTGACAGGCAGATATATCAAGTTATACACTCCACGTACAAACTATATTAACAACCCGCCACTGTTACTCCTACGTCACAATCAAAAATATGATGCATCTTTTTTTGTCGAAGAAGATGACAGCTTTCCATGATATGTTAAACTATCATTGGCGGAAGTGAACAAATTTTCTTACTTTATTCATCTTAGAAGAATGAATGATTATAAATTGTATTTTTCAAATTGCATGCTAATGAATGGTTTATTAAAATGCTGTAAATCATCGGAAAATGAAACAATGGAAATACACGGACCTTCTCAGACAAGCCACGTTAAAATGCATAGCGGGCTTTCTACAAAGATTGATAATATGTTCCGCATTCATTACGACATGTGGCCAAATTCGGCAAACTCGTTCATAACCAGACGTAAAACAAACAATTGGCCCTCTAACAGAATGCTTGAGTATATCCAAATTCAAGGGTGTGACGTAGCACCAGTAGGACATCGTGAGTCAAAATAATGATATACAATGGCGCATTTCTTTTCCGGGTGAACGAAGTCTGCCTTTAGATCTCACTGATGTTCAAATATTCTGTTATGTATTGATCAAAATAATACTAAAGGAAAACATGAATACGTCTCAAAGAGAAGTGATATCTTCGTTCTATATAAAGCATGTAATGTTTTGGTGGGTAGACTCACACCTCATTAATTGTCTAAATATATGTCTAGCACAGCTGATACAGCTGATGAAATCTAGACATATTCCACATTGTATCATAGAAAGTAGAAATCTGTTTAATTCTAAAATGACAGAAAAAATGTCAAAGGAAATTGTTGACGTCAAGCAGATATGATACGACACATGTTTTTACATTAGATGCTTTCGAGCATGTTTTTAACGTAACACATTATAATAATGCACTTTCAAAACATGAAGCCTTAATATCAACAATAATGTCTTGTTTCTCTCATTGGTTTGTTTCTTTACATTCCGTTGTAATTCGTCCATCTTCAATTTGGCATTTATGCATACCACCACACAATGCCACAGAAAGTTTGTTGAATTATGTGAACATTCTACAAAATTTGAAAAGGAGAAAGGAGTGGCTTTTCATTATGTTAAATATGTTGTCAGAAGTATGGTGGGTTACTTGTTCAATGTAAAATATAAAGAATCAAACAAAGCAGAATTTTTACTTGTATCAAAGCGACTAATTCAAACATCGTTGAATCTGGATAAGTATTGTGCAAAATTACGTGCCGCAACATTTTTCTTAACTAATCTGGAATATTGTCAATTGAAATTTGAAACACATTTCTCACTTTTTCACCAAGACAAAAAATAGACAGTGTTCATCCTAAATATATTGGTGACATAATGATGAAGGTGTCTCAAGAGCTATTGAAGGTGAAAACGACTGATGAAAGTGAGAACATAATGAAGGCAATATTACCAATGTTACATAGTTCCGTCAAATTGAAATCTTTGCCTGAAAACTACGATATAACACAACAAAATATCGTTTCGATATTCCGTAATATCACAAACATAATTGTTATGGTCTATACATGAACGTAACCTTGATGACGGCAGAAAAATGAGTGGTTCCTGATCCCATCCAATAAGAATTGTTTTCACTACCACACGAAGCAGATTATGAACTGTTTACATTTTCTGGTATCCATCTGGATCCATTGTTTGTTTGCCTTCAAACTAAATTGTTATGCTACCATTCGATGGGAAATGTATATGGCATGGCTGACATTTTACCTGTGATGTACAGTTTTATCGCAAAAAATACATTCACCACCCAATCAATATGTGTATACCTCAACATGTTTGCATACTGTCTGATAAAAGCCGGACACCACAGACAATCCGCTAAATTTATTTTACAATCTTTACGCACTTTTCCGTCGAGGTATAATGCTGCTTCAGGGTACCTGCAAATTGTTCTTCAAATTCTGAATTCTGTATCCATTTAGAATTGCAAATTTTCAATGCACAAAATATTCAAACTGACAGAAATTGTTAAATTTATTTCTATCAACTACTCCCGCGTTCAACAGGTTAAAGGTCACAAGTATTTGGATTTCTAATCTGTCAATGTTCAACATACCTGACGAACGTCAGCTCAGAAACGTACTGCGCGCACTAGATTAGATATACACGTTTTTACTAGGTGGCTGTTTGTATGTAAGTCAGTAGAAAACAACGTTCAAAATGATATGTTGTATTATGAAAAGAAAGTTTAAGTAGTGATGGCTAAGAATTCATCAAATATCAACAAATCTATCAATCACCTCTGACCTCAAATCATTGAACATTAAACAGACAATGATATATAGCATTGGAAATCTAGGTCATCACTTGGAACAGGCAAGCAATTGTGAGGTCGTGCGTGTCTGCTCGTTTAGTTTTAAATGTTCTTTTTTCATTTTAATCTAAATTTAATCTTTTTCGTTTATTGATATTACTTTATATTTAAAGTAGAGCTTGGAGATACCAAAGGAGTAATACGAATCCGTAAATCGACGAGAAGTAGAGACAACACGATGGCAAAAATAAAAGGGAAAAAAGGACAAACAACGATTACAAAACACTACACAGAACACTAAAGATCGAACAATGCGAATCTCACTAAGCACTGGGGGTAAACTTATGTGTTTTGGAAAGGTAGGCAGCTTCACTAGTGGCACCCAGCGTGAATAGTTAAAGAAAAGTTTATATATACTAAAGGGGAATCAGAATCCGTATATTAAAGAACAGACAACAAAATAACCAACAGAAAAAGGAAAAAAGTCAAACAATTATCCACAAAGCAACAAACAGAAAACACATCGAGCAACACGAATCTCACTAAAGCCCCATAGTCAGCTCAGGTGTCAAAAATATTTTTTAATTGTTGGATTGATGGTAGCATCTAGTCCTTTTCGAAATTTTACAGAGATGGTCGTTAACGCACACTATGGTAATATTTTCCATGTTTAAAGTCGAATACCTGCCCTATCGACAGGAAAACCCTCCAACAGTGGAACACAATACCATGTAGTTATACCAACTATGCATTGATTGATTGATTGGTGCCTAGCGCGAACTCCGGAAATATTTCAACTTGATCGTGTGTGTCTACACAAGAACGGTGGCGCTCTCGAAACATGACACCCGGTCATAATACGAATACCCACCCCAATGAAAGGGCGCCCCTCCAACAGTGGTACACAATACCTATAGATATCTGCTAGCTATATCGTGGGTGTCTACTATAAAACAGATTAAATAATTAATTTATTACATATTAAATTAGATGCCATGGGTAGCATCGAATGAATGTATATAATGATATATGATCATTGACTCGACTGTACTATGCAAATGTCAATAAAAATGAGAAAAATGTGCTACTTACTCACAGGAATATAAATACTACACTGTATTTGACAAGACGCCGACAAACATTCATAGATATAGACCAGTTTTCTTGGAAAATCTACTTATGTTGTTTTGCGTCAGTTATTGACAAAAGTGACTATTTTGTAAAGCATTTGCATGATCCTGATGGTTTTTATTTTGATTGATGGAATGACTGATTATTGTCATGGTTAATGATTGACCGCCATTGAACAGTATTAATAATACAGTCAAACCTGTATTAAAGGGCACCTCTATATAGCAAACTACTCTCTATAAAGGAAAGCCTCACTGTTCCCATTGAGGAATATTCCATATAATTTTGACATCCGTATAACGGACAACAGCTCATTAGAGGCACATTTTAAGGTTCACTTGAATGGCCTGTACATACGGGATTGAGTGTATATTAAGTACTAGAACAAAGTCAACATCATAATAAACTACATAGAAAAGAGATAGTATTGAGTCCAAAACGTTTGATAACCACTGAAAAAGCATAACAAATTTGGTTAGGCGATAAATGTAGAATTTTGTCTCGTCTACAATATGCCTATCCTTTCTACGAATGTCCAGAAGGTGTTTTACCCCTGCAGAAAGCACGACACTCCCCAACCACGTTACCGACAGTGATCCACAGCCAGGCTTTCTGTAATAATATCTGACTGACCCCCTCCTTATAGAAAATAAATCGAGGAGGCTTCCCCCTATCCGTCACCTAAGTACGTTTTATTTTGACATAACAGGGGAAAGAAAGAAATAGATATAAAGAGGAATATGATTTTGCTTTTGCAAAGTTAAACATTGTTATTGTAGAAGATAAAATAATCGACGCACGATTTTGCATGGTCACTCGATCTCTCCTTTTTCTAAATATAAAACATACGTAAACAGATTGTATTGTTGATATATTGGTGTGAATAACAAAAATATTCAGATCAGTTTTATGATGTTAATTGTAAATAAAATATTTCTTCTTATGTTACTGCAATATTGTAATTCAATCACTTGGAACCATGGGTCAAGGTGATATATGTATACGTTAAATACATTTTTCTTCTTATTCAATGATTGAAGAAAAAAAATAGTTTCAGATATAGGTTGGTTGACCGCCAGCTAATCATCACATTTACCTGTAGACTCAGTCTGTCAATAATCAACCATTTTGAAATTTAAGGTAAGAATAATACATAAATATTATAGTTGTATATATTGAAGGCTAAATAATACACAAAACACAAAATACCATACAGTCTAAATATAGTTAAGAAATCCAATCTAAAAATAGTAGAAAGAGGTAAAATCGATACTTCTATATATATGATCGCTCACTTCCCTGGCTTGGCATATTCTCTACCATAAAAAGTAACGGGGTTAGCTAGTTTTATGGACCAGTCTGTAAAATATCACAGGAAAAATAACTTTTGTTCAGGGTGTTGCATTGAAATTGTAGAAACGAAAGTAAATAAATGGATTGGATTTAGGAACTGCTCTGACAGTGGGGTAGTTGTTATGTTTCTGTAAGATTTTAGAATTGTTCTGACATTGTGGTATGTTTTTGTTTTTTCTGCTAGACTCTAGAATTGTTCAGACATTGTGGTATTTTTTATTTTTCATTTTATTCCCTGAAAATGACAATAGAAAATAGGACAAAACCTTTCAATCTGTAGTATAAAGATAATATTAGAATGACACGTCATTTTAACCTAAATGAAGGGCAACGACAGAACATGTCTTAGATTAAATATCTATGCTTTTATTACTATCACTGGCTCGACACCTCTAATAGTAGATTATTAGTCCCCGTGGGTATCACCCGACAGTAGTCAATACTTGCGCACTGACAACGTTGCAGTTCACAGATTCTAATTAATGCCCTTACTCCTATGATTCAATTTAAGGTTCTTTTCCATCTGCCTTTGGTGACCATGACCGATTTGTGTTATCCTGTGGTTTTTTTTCTCACAAAGACATTTAAATTATTTAGCTTTCCAATTTGTCAACAAATCAATGTTTATAAAGGGCAGCCTAAATTACCCATTGAGGAGCATTGCATATAATATGAACTTGTATTTAGCGGACAACTGCTCATAATGGTCACAATTTAGCGTGACATTTATATACATGATTACCTGTATATTCAGAACAAGAACAAGGTCAACAACCATTATGTAGACAAGATGGAGGGATGGGCCATATGGCGTCACAACTTTTGATAGACATTCAAGCAGTTTGGATACTTTGGTGGGGCGACCACTTATAATCCTGGTTCATGGTGATATACGTAAACTTTAAATACATTTTTCTTCTAATTCAATGGTTGGAAAATATATAGTTTATAAATGAAACGTGACGGATTGCCAACTAATCATCACATTTACCTGTAGACTCAGACTGACATAAAGCAGCCATTTTAAAATAAAGGTAAGACTAATACATACAATATATATTGAAGACGTCAGGTACAATATCTAAATAATACAGTGGATATGTTAGACCATGAAAGTCGATGCTGTAAAGGCTGATATATTCATCTGTTAGTTCACATAAAAATAAAACACAAAATACAATACAATCTAAATATAGTTCAGAAATTCAACCTAAAAATAGTAGAAAGATGCAAAATCGATACCTCTATTTACATGATCGCTCTCCTCCCTGGCTTGGTATATTCTCTTCCATAAAAAGTGGCGGAGTTAGGCTAGTTTTATGCAACGGGGTTAAGGTAGTTTTATGGGACCACTCTGTAAAATATCACAGAACAAAGAACTCTTTGTTCAGGGTGTTGCTTTGAAATTGTAGAAACGAAAGTAAATAAATGGATTGGACTTTGGAACTGCTCTGACAGTGGAGTAGTTGCTATGTTTCTGCTAGGCTTTAGAATTGTTCCGACATTGTGGTATGTTTTGTTTTTCATTTAATTCCCTGAAAATGACAATGAAAATAGGGTAAGCAAGTTCCGTATACAAGCTGTCGTATATAGGTTATATTAGAATGACACATTATTCTATCATAAATGAAAAGCAACGACATGAATTCATGTTATTGAAGTCATTTGATACTACACAGAACATGTTTTAAATTAGATATCTACGGTTTTTCACTACCACTGAGTCCACACTGAAGTGACCTTAACCGATTTTGGTTATCCTGTTTAGGTTCTGTAATTTTCTTCATCGCAATACATTTAAATTATCTGGATGTCAATGTTGAACGTACCTGAACAAATTGATAATGTTTTCTTCGGGTACTCCGGTTTCCTCCACCAGTAAACCTGACCACCACGAAACAACTGAGCCATTGTTGGGAACCTCTATATAACAAACCAGTTTCTATAAAGGGCAATATAATTTGCACATTAAGGAACATTGCATATAATTTTAACCTGCACATAGCGGACAACTGTTCATAAGGGTAACATTTTAAGGTTCCGTCGAGTGGAATTGATATACAGGATTGAGTTTCTATTCAGGACGAGAACAAAGTCAACATCATATACAATTATGTTGGGGAATCAGGGGTCACAACTTTTGATCGCCACTCAAAAAGTAACAATAATAATACCCTTCCCCCCACCCCTTGTCCGCTAAAAGAAAAATCGTTTTGGTCTCCCCTATCCTGCCACATGCTGACGTTCAATTTTGACATAAAAGTACATCTTTATTTGACACAAAAGAAAGAATATACGTTTGACTTTGCAATGTAACCCACTTTTATTTGTAAAAGGTAAAATAACATAGACTCGATTTTTCATAGTCATTCGCTCTCTTTTTTTTTGCATAGCATATATTCATACAGGTTGTATTGTTGATATAATTGTTTGAAAAAAAAATATGTCGTGCAAAATCTATTGTATTGGTAAATTTAAAACGATGTTTCTTTTTGTAAGTGAAGTTTTATCTTTTCATGTCACTTCAATATTGTAATTCAATCACTTTGAAACCTGTTAACTTTAATTACATTTTTATTTTAATTCAATTGTTGGAAACATACGGTTTTTAAATAAAAATTGGTCGATTGCCAGATAATCATCACATTCACCTATAGACTCAGACTAACATTAAGTATCCATTCTAAAATATATATTGTATATAGTGAAGACGTCAAGTACATTATCTTAATATTACATTGAACATGTTAGACCAGGAAAGTCGGTGCTGCAAAGGCTGATATATTCATCTGTTAGTTCACATAAAAATAAAAAATAAATGAAATACCATACAACCTTAATACAATTCAGAAATCCTATCGAAAAAAAAATAGTAGAAAAAAGCAAAATCGATACCTTTATATACATGATCGCTCACTTCCCTGGCTTGGTATATTGTCTTCAATAAAAAGTGACGGAGTTAAGCCAGCTTTATGGGATCACACTGTAACATATCACAAGACAAAGAACTTTTTTTCAGTCTGTGACATTGAAATTTTATAAACGAAAGAAAATAAATATAGGACTTAAGTTTTCTGCTCTTCATGTAAGTTAACTAAAATGATAAATCATACATACTGCACAATATTTTAAACCCAACTGACCTATGTAATATGCTTAATAAATAACGTTTACACGATAACCTTTAAATATCTGTGCATACAAATTTAAATACAGTAGTAACTCGTCTAATTATGTGAACAAGAATGGATTCTGACATAACATTCATCATATACGTCCATAGTAAAAAAAATGGAAAGTCAAGTTATTAAAAAATCTTGAGGAGCAAGTATAATTATGAGACATAATAACACGTAAAACAAAAATACCCACCAAAGAAAGACAACTCTTATCAAAAATATGAATTTTATTTGCATCAAATTAGTATTTTTCTTGAGTTAAAATATTTACCGCAACATTCTTCTTTGCTGATATTGAATGTATTCACTGCAAGATCCTCCCTCCCCCACAGCTACTATTACTTCCTTACCTGTAGAAATACCTCTATCTAGATAGTGTAATTACAGGTATATTGTTACCTACAAAATCTATTGTTTATAATCCTAGTCTTGTGTTGTATATATAAATCTACAGTCAAACTTGTAATAAGAGGTCACCTTTGGGACAAGGATGGGTGATCTTTTAATAAATGTGACATCGTAGAAAAAAGGTTCAATTCATATGATTGTTCTATGACAGGACAAGAAACATATGACCTTTTCATACAGGTGACCGCTAAATACCGGTGACTACATGGACAGGTTTGACTGTGTATGAATCACTGCCAATTTGACAACAAGTCCATCAGAATTACCACATGTGGGTTTTAATGTGCAAAAAAAAACGTTCAATAAAATGCATATTCTTAAATTTATATTACAAATCAAATACAATTTATATTTATGTTTGAAATATAAATGTCCCTAGTTTATGTAATTTGTGAAAACTAATGTCGATCTCCCTCGGGCATTGATAACCTTGTTCCCAAAGACTTTAAATCATTTGACTCTCCAATCGTTTTATTCTGAGCGATTACGGTTATTTCAGGTGTGAGTCGTACAGACTAAGATATATATATACGTATATATATATATATTGTGAAATAACTTTAGTGCATTGCCCGTAAAAGACATATCTGTTGATTATTAAATTCGTTGATCTCGAATAAAAATAAAATAGAATAAGTCATAAACATTGATATTGTGTGATTTCTTTCCGAAAATAGACAGAAAACATTATAGTGTGTTGAATTTACAAATTCATGGAATGGTTGATCTACGAATATTCGTTCTCTATCGATATAAAACTATTTCACATCAGCTTAACTTGATATTAATCTGTTTCAGTACATCAATATACAATGACAGTGCTACAAATGTCCCACAAAAATGTATTCTTTGAAGAGGAAGCATCCGATGTTGAACGTTCAATTCGTCTAGTAAATATAATGAATGCCATAGGGTTTTCTAAATGTGAGCGAGAAATACACATACATGACGTATATCTCAATAATGAACTTTGGAAAGTATTTCGTCTCACCGACAAAGTAACGGGTAAACTAACAGGAAGTACTTCAGAGGGTATGGGTGGTGGTATATATGGTAATCAAAGCCACCACGATTATGATTGTTTATGCATAGTTAGAGACATCAAGCTATACACTCTACGTACAAACAATATTAACAACCCTCCACTGTTACCCCTACATGACAGTGAAGATTATGCTGCATGTTGTTTTGTCGTAGAAGATGAAAACTTTCCAGGATATGTCAAACTATCACTGGCGGAAATGAAAACCAATAGTGTTTACTTGAATCATTTTACAAGAATTAATGATGGCAAACAGTATTTACCAAATTCTATGATGATGAATTTCTTATATAAACAAGTCAAACAAACGACAGATTCTGTTATTTCGTCTGAGTTGGAGGATTCCCGAGATATATTCCAAGGGATCTATACCAACGGACCTGCTCTTACAATCTACAATAAAGAACAAGGGCTTACTAAGCAGGAGGATACTGTATGTGGCATTCATTACGACGTGTGGCCAAATTCGGCAAACTCGTTCATAACCAGACGTAAACCAAACAATTGGCCCTCTAACAGCGTGGTAGAAAATATTCAAAGTCAAAAGTGTGACGTAGTACCAGTAGGACATCATGATAGTCAAAATAATGATATACAATGGCGCATTTCTTTTCCGGGTGAACGAAGTCTACTTTTAGATCTCACTGATGTTCAAATATTGTGTTATGCATTGATCAAAATAATACTAAGGGAACAGTTGAATACGTCTCAAAGAGAAGTGGTGTCGTCGTTCCATATAAAGCATGTAATATTTTGGTGTGTGGAGCTTTGTTCATGCCAATGGGCATACTCAAATTACATTAATTGTGTAAATATGTGTCTAGCACAGCTGATAGAGATGATAAAAGGTAGACGTATTCCACATTATATCATAAAAAGTAGAAATTTGTTTAATTCTAAATTGACAGAAAAAATGTCAAAGGAAATTGTTGACGTTCTAAGCAAATATGATACGATACATGTTTTTACATTAGATGCTTTCGAGCGTGTTTTTAAGTTAACAAATTATAATAATGCACTGTTAAAACACGTAACATTAAAGTCAACAATAATGGCTTGCTTCAAAGCTTATATTAATACTTTCTCTGGTTACGTGTGTTGTACATCTACATTTTGGGATTTATACAAATCTCATAATGCCACAAACAGTTTACTGATGTATGAGAAGATTCAACAATATTTAAAGAAAATGAAAGGAATGTCCATTCAATTCGCTAAGTATCTTGTCAGAAGTATAATTGGTTTATTATACTATGCAAAGTATAAAGAATCAAATAAAGCGAAATATTTACTTAAATCAAAGCGACAAATTCACAAATCGTTGAATCTGGATAATGCATCTGTAAAATTTCGTGCCGCCACATTTTTCTTAATCAATCGAGAATTTAGCCAATCAATTGAAATTTGTGAAAAATATCTCGCTTTTCCACCAACACATATCGAGAATGGTGAATATCTTAATCACATAGACGTGAACGTATTTGAACAGTTTCTTGAGGAGAAAACGATTGAAGAAATTGAAAACTCTACGAAGACAATATTGTCAATGTTTTATAGTTCCGTCAATTTGAAATCATTGCCTGGAAACTACGATATAACACAACAAAATCCCGTTTGGATATATCGTAATTTCACAAACATATATTTCCATGGTCTATACATGGACGTAGTCTTTATGACGGCAGAAAAATGGGTGGTTCCTGATCCCATCCAATATGAATTGCTTTCATTACCAAAGGATGCAAATTATGAAAAGTTTATATTTTCTGGTATCCATCTGGAACCAGTGTTTGTTTCCTTTCAAACTAAATTCTTATGCTACCATTCGATGGGAAATGTAAATGGTGTGGCTGACATGTTAACTGTCATGAGTTGTTTCACAGAAAACGCATTCGCCGCCCAATCAAGTTGTGTATACCTCAACATGTTTGCGTACTGTCAGATAAAAGCCGGACACCACAGACAATCAGTTAAATCTATATTACAATCTTTACGCATTTTTCCATCGAGGTATAATACTGCTTCAGGGTACCTGAAAATTATTCTTCAGATTCTGAATTCTTTGTCCATATAGAATTGCTAATTTTCAATGAATAGGATATTTATATTGACAGAAATCGTAGAATGTATTACTAACAAGTACTGACCATCATTAACATACTTATGTAACATGGTAATTGTAAAATATTAAAACTACCTACAGGTTTCGTATATTAATATGTAATAGAAGACAGCAGCCAGGAATAGTTCAACCAAGCGACTGATAACTCTGGGATGTGTCTGGTCGCTCTAGTCAGAAAACAAAATGTTGAAGATACCAAAGAGTACACAGAAGCCGCAAATCGAAGAACTTGAATTATAATTTTGGTGTTTAGCGCCACTTTCAGCACTATTTCAGCTATATCATGTCGACCAGTTTTAGTGGTGGAGGAAGCCGGAGTACTCGGAGAGAACCACCGACCCTGGCCTAGCAACTGGTAAACTTTTTGCACCTTTTTGTAATTTACAAAGCTGGGCGCGAACCCACGCCGTATTGGTGATTGGCTTGTATGAGCTATTAGTCCCAACGACCTAACTCATTGAGCCACCCAGGCCCCCTGGAAAGTTTACAATGGTAAAGATTGAAATCATCTCTTGCATCGTAATGTTGAGTTCTTATCAGACCCTCACTATCAATTTCGAGGTTTAGGTCAATGAATGAAGCAGATTTTGTCTGTATTTGTGGTATCCGTTATTTCAACATCAATGGGTGAGATATGAAGAACCTATACCGTGCCAGGAAAACCTATTATTTTCTTTGTTGATTGTTTCAACAAGATTAAATGAACGACGAGGCATGAGTTGAGAATAAAGATATGCGACACTCAGTTTTATTTTCCTCTCTCGGGATGTTTACTTAGTATCAGATTCATTGTTTGTAAATTTGCTTATTTAATGAACATAGGTGAAAAACTGAACAATTGTAAAAAAAAACGATCAATCATTGATTGACAGAAGTAAGAACAGTTTTCTTGTTCTTTGGTACTGGTGACAGAGCTGCACAAAAATACCCATTTGTTGAGGAGTAATACCCTCTCGATGTCGGTTGTTAGTGAGTTGTCATATGGAAGACGCCATTTTGGAGTTTTCAATAAAGAGAAAGCTCATTGTGGTTACTTCCAAATACCAGTTGATATAGTCCCTAGTACCAACTATCCATATTTGTCTGTCATAATTCGTTGCCCTGTTGTTTTCCCTCTCACATCCCGCCATCATTTCGGCTTAATATTGATCCATTGTAAAGCGAACTCGACCATTTGCTAGCCAAGAATTAACTGAAATATATATCGGTGAACATTAAGCAAAAACAATCGATCATTTTACTGTTTATGTTATCTGCATTCATTTACTTAAACCGTTGCAGTTGCTTTTTTTAAGATTGTTACTTGAGAAGCTCGGTGTGCATTTTTTTGAGTGCCCTTAATCATATAATGGAGACACTTAAAATTCCAGGTCAATCCATTCATTGTATATATGTGTTTGTGTATATATTTCTTGTTGTCAAGATAGTGTACACCATAGTTATATTCTCCGTTATTATTTTTGGTATGGAAAGCAGTGACTTGCGGCAGGTCGACTGTTGTCTCTGTGTAATTTATGAAAACTAATGACGATCTTCTTTATGCTTCTGGGGCCGTCGTGTCCGTGATCGTAAGGTAGTTGGATTAACAACTACCTATACATTCAAGGAATTTCATCACTTAAGATGTAAGTTCGAATGTCAATCAGGGCAAGGTGCATAACATTACGCGATCAAGTTTGTTAGTGACTTGCGACAGGTCGGTGGTTTTCTCCGGGTCCTCCGGTTTCCTCCACCAATAAAACTGTCCGCCACAATATAACTGAACTATTGTTGAAATGGGTGTTAGCACCATCAAACAACCAAACAGGCAAACCTTGATAACCTTTCGTCCAACGACTTTGAAGGACTTCTGTTAACTATTTTGGGCCCTAACAAATAGTTTAATCCCATCACTGTTTACTAGTTGCCTATTATGATCCATTATTGTGATTGGTCATGTATATGTGCTCTAGAGGTATCAATTGGACCTCTACCTAAAAACTTGTCGATTGGAAATGAGAACTGTTCCAAAAATGGGGTATATTTTGTGTTTCAGAAAAACAATGATGACTTGCACTGACCAACAATGCATAACAGATATTTCTTTGCTTAATGTTAATATGTTTATTTAATGTCAACCCAGGAAGTTATTAAACAGGAACAAATAATATGAGTATATTTAAAACAAAATAATATTTTAAATACTACATTGGTTACAACTGAAATGAATGAACGATAATACTAAATGCTAGTTTGTCATTGGTGGAATGGGATTCCGTGTTCCTAAATTCCAACAATCAATTGGCGAATTGTTGGTTGTTTAAAGTCCAGCGACTAAATTGCATATCCTCCATTCCGAAATCTACAAAGGGGTCTTCTACGCAAATGGAGCGTGTCGCTCTCTAAGCACGACACCCAGTACTGTAGTTGAAAGGGAGTCCCCCTCCCTCTCAACAGTGGAACAAAATACCATATAGTTGTACCATATCTACTAAAGAACAGATTATACAATTCACAGCATATATCGACAATGGAGTAAGATTAAAAACAAAACACTCCGAAAGGCGTATTGAATTAACTTTTCAAATTGTCATCCCCCACTTTCGTTAGTAGCAATATTCCAGCATCTACAGCGTATGGAGTTTACATTTCACAACTCATGCGTTATCATAGACATTGTGCCCAGTGCAGTAATTTTCTGGACAGAGCTCAGCTATTGACCCAATGGCTACTCAAACACGACTACGTTGCTCATAGGTTGAAGTCATGGCTACAAATTCTACGGTCTTCATTACAATCAGGTTGACCGTTACGAAATTTCCATATATCAAAATGACAATGAATCTTTTATATTTAGCGTAAATGTGTTCTTTCCGCTATCATTTCCAAGACTTATACCGGATTTCACTGTATATATGAGTTCCACGGAGGGTGTCTTTCAAGAAGAAGGAACTGTTTACCCTTCGCGAGTACCAGAGTTCACCCCTGTTTGTTTTTGCTCGGTTCGTATTGCTCATCTCTTTCGTTGTGTTGTGTTGTCCTATTATTTACCTTTTGATAACCGTGTTGTGATATCCGTTGCGAGGACCGCTTAAAACGATGCTCTCTTCATCTTTATCTCCATTTTGTTGTCTTATTTACGTTATTTGTGTTTGCTTGTTCATAGTGGTGTTCACCACATTTTGTGTTGTGTTTTTGGTTTGTTCGTCTTCGTCTTCTGTACCATATGCTGATAGTTTCGCTTAATTGTCCATCTTTATTGCCCTTTCGGTATTTTCTAACGTTTATCTAATGATTATTATTTAAATTGAATGATTTCATACTTATTGCTTAATGGCCATTTAGCAGTTGTCTTCAATACATTCAACCAAGTTTTAAAGGGCATGTTTATATAACAGATCACTGTCTGCAAATGAGTGACCGTATATTCAGACCGAGAACAAAGCAAACAACATATACAACAATAGAAAAGAGGCAGGGTTGGGCAAACCGGGGTCACGACTTTTGATAGCTACTGAAAAGGTATGAAAACTGAAGTAGAATTATAGATGCAGACTATTGGACAGATTACAATATGTCTACACTTTTTCTATGTCTACAACAGGTGGCTTTAACATGCAGAAAATCCACGATGATGCTAACTGCAATCTGATTTGACACCACTCCTCTTTTTTTCCCAATATGAAAAAAACACACAGTCAATCAGTAAGTCTTTATTTGTGACATAGAGAAGAATATGACTTTGACTTTGTAATGTAAGCCATTCTTATTGTTGAAGGTAAAATAACCGACACGCGATTTTTTTCATTGTCGTTCGATCGCTTTTTTTATGACATCTATTTATACAGGTTGTATTGTTAATATATTGGTGTGAGTTAATCATTTTAATTGAATTTTTTCCAATAGCTTTATTTCAAAATTAAATATTTCTTTTTATGCTACTTCAAAATTCGAAACCTGTGCCAATCTGATATATGTAAACAGTTAGAATAAGACAATACAGAAATTAAAACATATATGACTTTAAATGCCTTTGTCTTCTTATTCAATTGTCGGAAAAAAACATAGTTATTGATTAAAATTTGACGAATTGCCAGATAATTATCATATTTACCTGTAGACTCAGACTGGCATTAATCAGCCATTTTGAAATTAAGGTAAGAATAATACAGTAAATGGTATATATTGAAGAGGTCAAGTACATTATTTAAATATCACAGTGGAGAGACCAGGAAAATCGGTGCTGGTAAGCATCAGGTATTTATCTGTTTGTTTACATCAATATTAAAAAGAAAAATAATACCATGCAGTTCCGAAATTCAATCGAAAATCGTTGAGACACAAATCGAGACCTCTAACAAACATATACATGATCGCTCATTTCCTGGCCTGGTATATTCACTTCAATAAAAGAAAAAAGTGGCGGGGTTAATCTAGTTTAACTGTAAAATATAACAGTACAAAGAACTTTTGTCAGTCTGTTTCCCTGAAATTTTAGAAACGAAAGTAAATACATGTAGGACCTAAACTGTTCTACTCTTCACGTAAGTAAATTAAAATAATGAATAACATATACTGAGCAATAGTTTATTTTCAGCTGACCCAGGCTATTTATTATCATCTTTTTTCATGAAAAAACTTCTTAGATAACCTTGAAATATATGTGCATACACATTTAAATTTCAATTATATATATAACACGTGATCGATCTGTTATATCGATCGTTTGTGTATAATACAGTAGTAACTCGTCTAATTAGGCGAGTACGAATGGATTCGGGCATAACATTCATCATGTATACCCACAGTCAAGAGATTGGAAAGGCAAATAATTATTTGGGAGTAAGTATATCTATCAGAAATAATAACATGTAAAACAAAAATACCTACTGAAGAAAGACAACTCTTATAAAAAATATGAATTTTATTTGAAACAAGTCTTGATTTTCCTTGCATTAACTCAACATTCTTCTAAGATAATATTAAATGTAGTCGATGCTAAATCTATCCTCCCTCAAAACTCATATCATTCCTTTAACAGTGAAAAATACATCCAATTAGTGTAATAACAAATAAATTTTACCAACATACTCTATTGTTTATAGTCATGGTCTCGTGTTGTATATATACATCAATAGTCAAACATGTAATAAGAAGTCACCTTTGGGACAAGGATGGGTGATTTTTTATTAAATGTGACATCGTAAGAAAAGGTTCAATTGATATGATTGTTTTATGACTGAACATGAAACACACGACCTTTTCTTATAGGTGACATCTTAATACCGGTGACTACATGGACAGGTTTGACTGTAGTCCATCAGAAATACCAAAAATGGGTTTTAATGTGTGAAAACAAACGTACAATAAAATGTTTATTCTTAATAAAAACCGCGTCGGTGGCGTAATGGTTAGAAAACCCATCTAGAGTGCGGTAGATCGTGGTTTCGAGTCCTCTTCGGGTTAAGCCAAAGGCTTTAAAATTGGTAATTGTTACCCCGCTTATAAGCACCCAATATTAACGAGACAGAGCACAGACTGGTTGACTCGAATTCAGAATAATATGTCCAAGTGGAGCGACATTTCTATCCGCGGACTGTTGCTTCAGTGAGCTAGGACTATGAAATCCAACTCAGCGTGTTGGTCTTGAACAAAGTGGAACTCATCATCATCTCAATGAAAATTAACTTGTTCTCGCCATCATAGAGCTGAACAATTGCTGAATTGGCGTTAGACAACAAAATTCTCATTCACTGTATTCTTAAACTATATTACAAATCGTATAATTATATATTGATGTTTGAAATGTAATTAGTGAAAACTAATGTTGATATCACTCAGTCATTGATAACATTGTTCCCAAATAATTTTAATGATTATGCTTTCCAATCTGTTGATGCTGAGCGTACTGATGACGGTAATTTCAGGAACAACTCGAGCACACTATGTTATATATCTACGTAAAATAACTTACATTGTAGTGTATTGCTCGTAAATGATATATTTGTTGATTCTTTAATGATTCCGAATTAAAATAAATAGTAAATAAATAAATCATCAATCTATATATTGTGATTCGAAGAAGGAGAGACAAAATAAAAAGAGCCAAATAATGGTCTATGACCCTACACAAAAATCTAAAGATAGGTCAACACGGCCACCTCATAGAACTAGGGATGAAAAATAATCAATTCTTGCTCCACTAATGCCACACATCGTGTTTCTCTTGAAAATGAGTCATGATTGAAAACATGACGGGATTGTATTTATGACAAAAGGAATATATCCGTGGCTATTTGTGACATTGATATTCCATAAGAGTTGACTTGCTCATGTGATGATGATAAAAAATATCTATTTCACGACAACCAACAATCAATTTGTTATTGACAAGTTTAGGTGTCGCTTAAAAAGTAAGCAATTTAACAAAAGCATATTTCAATGTCTGATAAAACAACAGAAAAGTCAACATGTAGGACTTTTACAACATTTGATGACTTTGATACATGATATCATGTATTGATTGTGGGCCTAAAAAAAAACTTAACCTGCCACATTTTATTGAATTGCCTGTACAAATCCAGAAAAGTGAGCGGTCATGTCTATGTGTGGTAGGGATAACGATTTTGTTATTGGATTTTAGAACTATCCTAACAGTGTGGTATTTGTTGTTTTTCTGTTAGATTTTAGAACTATTCCGACAATGTAGTATTTGCAGTTGTTCTGTTAGATTCTAAAACTGTTCCGACAGTGTGGTATTTGTTGTTTTTCTGTTACATTTTTGAACTATCCCGACAATGTTGTTTTTGTTGTTTTTCTCTTAGATTATAGAACTGTACCGACAGTGTGGTATTTGTTGCTTTCCTGTTAGAGTTTAGAACTGATACGACTGTTCCACTATGGTCCAAGGTGAAGCCGCCACCTGACGACGTTTTATTTTGACATGAATAGAAGAAAGAGCAATAGACACATCCAATCAGCATATGTGATATAACGAAGACAATGACTTTCACTTTGTAATATAACTCAGACGTATTGTAGAAGGTAAAATAACAGACTCACGATTTTCTTTCATAGTCTTTCGATCTCTTTCTTTAGAACATTTATTAATACAGGTTGCATTGTTAATATATTGGTGTGCAGAAAAATGTGTGTTTTATTGGGAAATTTAAAATAATTCAATTGTAAATAAAACTATATTTTGCTTTATGTTACTTCAATATTGTATTTCAATCACTTGGAATCCTGGGCGAGGTGATATATGTTAACTCTAAATACCTTTTTCTTCTAATTATAGTTGTTAAATAACAGTTGGCTGATTGCTAGCTAAGCATCACATTTACCTGTAGACTCAGACGGTCATTAATCAGCTCTTTTGGAATTAAGGTAGGAATAATACAGATAATTGTATATATTGAATGTGTCAGGTACATTATCTACATTTAAATATTACAGTGGACATGTTAGGCTGGGCATGTCAGTGCTGTAAACGCTGATATATCTGTTTGGTCACATTACAATTAAAAACATACCATACTGTCAGAACAGTTCAGAAATCCAATAGAAAAATCGTGGAATGAGGCTTACAAACATATACGTGATTGGTCTCTTTTCTGATTTGTTAAAGTCACTTCGGTAAAAATTGGCGGAGTTAAGCTAGTTTTAAGGGATCACTCTGTTACCTTGAAATTTTAGAAACGAAAGCAAATAAATGTAGGACCCAAAATGTTCTACTCTTCATATAAGTAGATTAATATAATAAATCATATATACTGGACAATAGTTTATACCCAGCTGACCTATTTTATAAATATCTTTTTAATAAATAACTTTTTTGTAGATAACCTAGAAATGTATGTGCATACAAATTTAAATTTCAATTACATATATATATCACGTCATCGACCGGTTTTATTGTTTGTGTATAACATACATATAACATATACAAATTTTAAATATTTGTAATTGTAAATGGAATTATATTATTTTATGTTACTTCAATATTGTAAATCAATAACTGTGAAAACTGTGTGTCAAAGTGTTACGCGTTATCTTTAAATGCATTTTTCTGGTAATGCAATGGTTTGGAAAAATAATAGTCTATAAATAAATAATGGCCCATTGCCAGCTAATCATCACATTTACCTGTAGACTCAGACTGACATGCATTAGCCATTTTGGAATAAAGGTAAGACTAATACAGATAATTGTATATATTGAAGGCGTCAAGTACATTATCTAAATATTACAGTGGATATGTTAGGCTGGGATAGTCGGTGCTGTTTAAGGCTGACATATTAATCTCTTAGTACACATAGAAATAAAAAAAAAACACAAAATGCCATACATGCTAAATACAGTTCAAGAAATCCAATTAAAAAATCGTAGAAAGAGGCAAAATTGATACCGTTATGTACATGATGGACCACTTTCCTGGCTTTGGTATATTTACTTTAATGGCACCACACTGTAAGATATACTTATTTCAGTCTGTTATTTTTTTGAAAATGTAGAAACGAAAGTAAATAAATGTAGAACCCCAACTTTTCTACTCTTCATGTAAGTACATTATAATAATAAATCGTATATACGGCATAACAGTTTATATCCAGTTGACATAATTTATACGTTTAATAAATAGCTTATTTATGATAACTTTGAAATATCTGGGCGCATAAATCTAAACTTCAATTTAATACATAACATGTCATCGATCGATAAATGATACGTAAATCATCTAAAACATACAAACTTCGAAATAATTCTAAAAAATGCAATTGGAAATCGCATGAAGGGAGGAAATCGAAATCCCAATTAAGCACATATTGGCTCTAAGCATGCATCGAGGGAGGAATATTTCCTTCAAAATAATATAACTTGGAATCATACTGGTAGATTTAAGCTCTTTGATATTAAATTGTATCTGAATTCTCTTGATAAAGTATTAATATGATATTACGTTCTTGGTTCTGGCATAATTTAACATTTTTGAGGAAAATTACAGTTACCAAGTCACTGGCATTGCCAATTCTAATCCAAATTCTAACAGTTCTGCTAAACCCACCTGTCAATATATTAAAAGATATATAAACTACTTTTTATAAGTTTCTTTGGAATGGAAAAAAGGATAAGGTTAAGAGGGAAATACTAACAAACAGTTACGAGAATGGTGGTTTGAAAATGATTGATATCAAACTTTTCTGTCAAGCATTAAAAATGACATGGATAAAGAAATATATAGATCCTTTACAAGTTTCTCCTTGGAACACACTCATAATTGATTCTTTAGAAAAATGGGTTGGGGATTAAATTTTACTACTTGGAAAAGAAAGACCTAGCATAGTAGCAACCACTTTAAACCCTTTTTGGAAAGACATTCTTGAAAATTTTAGTGACCTACAAAATGAAAAAGTGATTGATGGGAATCATGTCTTGAGCCAATTTTACCAACATCCCACCATTACCGTAAATTAATAAATTTAATCTTTTCCGTTACTCATAATTTCCACCATTCAGTAAAAATTGCTTAAAATAATCAGATTTAAAGATATTCAAATTCATAATCCAGCTACCAGGTCCCATTTCTATGCCATTGGTTTTTAATTTAATAATATTGAAATCGTGATCACTAAAAGGACAGTTACTAATTTTCTTTGAGATCACTTTATTAGCAGTATCGCATCCTATTAACGTCAAATATATTATTGACTTGGACTTTCCTCTTTGGAATGTATCCTTTTTGTATATCAGTAGATTAGATGAAGCATATTTTATTGCTAAATATTATAACAATTGGATTGGACACAAATTATAACAATTTTCAAGGGTCCTCTCTACATAATAAATAATTACAATAATACATGCGTCAGCAATAGTAAAATACAATATACAACATTATAAATAAATTCTTGTCACTTATGAAAAATGAAAAAACAAACAAAAAACACAAAAATTACAAAGCAAAAAGCATGAAATTATATAATATAAGCATATATTTTTTCACCATGCTTGTGTATGAAATGAGAGCAACGGGAACTTATTGATATAAACAAAAATGGGAGAGGGTTTTGTGATAATAAATGGGTAAAACGTATATCAGTAATATTACACTATAAAATAAGATCCCGTAACTTCTTTGTTCCTGGTTTGTCATACGATCTACTCGGAAGTCTATCTATGTTTTTTATATAGTACACAATTAAAATCACCGTTCAATATATTACACGTCGGTATATATCGATAGATAAAATGAATTGTTTTCGTTCCGCATTGTTATTTGGACGATATATATTAATTAATTTGTATATCTGATTTTCAATTTTAATTTCACAAGATAACATCCTTCCGTCATTATCTTTTTTATCCTCTTTTATCACTACCCCTTCGTGGATATTAAAATGGATCTCAACTCCACACGATGCCCTCTCCCCGTTGGTCCATAAACTAAAGCTTTCACCCAAATCTCTCCAATTTGTTCCCCACTTTTTAAGATCACTAACTGTCCCATGTGTTTCTATTTTAGTAACCAACTAAATAACGTACTGCGTGTTTTCTCTATTATTAAAGCATTTATATTAATGGTGACAAAGTTGAAAGCCAGTTCGCAGAATAAATGAACTTACATACAATTTATTTGGACATTTAATCAGTACTACCTGCATACGCATGAGTGACCACTTGAAAAAACATGTAATTACAATTATATAATGCTGTCAAATGCAAGATGTTCATTTCAACATAAATAAAAACATGACCTGTACTTGACGCAAGAGTAACCATTTCTACAAACAATTCAGACCATTACCGTAAAATGTTCACATAATGTCATGAACTTCTTTATTATTTTTTTTACTAAATATTATTTGGAGAAATTTCATGATTATTGCTTAACGATCATTGAGCAGTATTTCAAATACAGTCAAACCTGTCTTAAAGGGCACCTCTATATAGCAAATCACTCTGTACAAAGGGCAGCTTCATCAGGACAAACAATATATATAAAACATTGCACGGAAAACTAAAGATCGAGCAAGGCGAACCCTACTAAAAACCGAGAGTGAACGCAGGTTCATCGGACGGGTGAACAGGTCTGAAATATCGAATCAACTGAGAGATATTCATTCCATATCCTGGGTATAGTGTAATGTTGCTATATATGAATGAAAAGTTTACAATGGGAATATTGAAATAATATATTGTGTTGTACAGATTCGTTCTTAACTGGCCCTCACTGTCAATTTCGAGGTGTAGGTCAAGATGAGAAGCAGATTTAATAGTTGTATCTGTAGTATCTTTTTTTCAAGATCAATTGGAAATATACGATCAACGTATATAGTACCAGGAAAAACTATTATTGTCTGTGTTGGTTGTGTCCAGAAGAGTTAATGAACTACGAGGCGTGAGTTGAGAATAAAGATATACAATGCTCAGTTTTATTTTTCTTTCTCTGGATTTTAACATACTTAATATCAGGTTCATTGTTTGTAGCTTGTTCACTTCATGAATATAGGTGACTGCACATTGAACGTTAAACAACAATCGGTCATTGATTGACAGAAGTAACATCAGTTTTCCCGTTCCTCGGTTCTGATGACAGAGTTGCACAGAACGTACGGAGATTACGATAAGGAATACTCTCTCGATGTAGGTTGTTAGTAAGTTCTTGGGAGATTATCGCGTTCCCTACATATTGTTAAACGAACTCGACATTTTCTAGCCAATAATATGCATGATATCTTTACCGCTGAACAAACAATCAATATGTGTTTTGCTTACGTTACCTTGATTTACATAAACCGTTGTAGTATTTTTTAATATTGTTTTCCATGCTCCTTAATAACATCGGAGATTATAATTAACTGATAAATGACCTATGGAATAACATGAATTTTATTTGGTGAGCATTATCTTGATGCGGCGTTTCTGGATTAAAATAACCTGCATCAGGTACGTTCAAAGTCGAAAGATTGGGATGTCAAATAATGTTAAACGTCCGTAGATTGTGCAGAAAAAAACATATAGAAAAACAGGATTAAATAAGTGCCTTGAGTTCAAAGAATTATGTTCTCCTCGCAGGTGAAATAAAGAGGTAGATCTCATTTAGTGCGTATGATGCGTTTCTGGAATTGAAATAACCTTCATCAGGTACGCTCAAAGTCAAAAAATTTGGATGCTAAATAATGCTAGGCTTTTCATGAGCAAAGAAATCAATTAGGCCACAAAAGGAGAGTCAAAATAAGTTACCATCACTGGTGCCTGACTCCTTCTAACATATTGCTCTGAGTGATAGTTGTTGTTTCTTGTCAATGTTCTGGGTCAATGTTCTACGACATTATCTATTATCTCCCTGTTTGACATCCGTCCATAATCCAGTGCATTCGACATTGTACTGTCATTATTTATTATTTACAAGCTTCTTATCGGCATGAATGAAATAATTTTCACTAAAGAAGAGTTTGAAGATACCAAAGGGGTAGTCAGAATACGTAAATTCAAGAAGAACAGACAACACAATGACAAAAAGAAAAAAGTATAAAATGACAAACAACGATCTACAAAACATACACATACAACTGAAGATCGCGTAACGTTAAACACCAACCAATATATCAATGATTCGATACAATAAAGGTAAAATCAGACAAAGGTTGTAATATAAATATATTTTTTAGTGGTTGGTGAACGATATGTGAGCTTCAAACTTAACTGGGCGATTGCAAAGAAGAGTTTGATGATACCAAACAGTTAATCAGAATCCGTATGTCGAAGCAGAACAGACAACACAATACATACGATTATAGATATACAGTTGTCATTGCTTGACAGACTTTACATTATATTTTGTGCTAAGCCTTATGTGAAATAAAAGTAATATGAACAAAATATCTATCGGAATAGCTCGGAGACTTCCGACTAAGATCAAATTATCTCCCAAAACCGATCAATTGTTTGCTCGCAATACATCGTAAGGATATTTAATGACCTGTTATATTATATCTAGTATATAATTTCCTGAATAATAAACAATCGGTCTTATAGTGCAAATCAAAATATCACAATACTCGTGATTTCCCTGAAGTCTCAGTTCTCACGAAGCTACAAAAACTAGCTGTGGATTATCAGTGATAAGCTAGTGTAAATTTTTATGACTTGATACGTGGCATGATAAAACCTATACTGATATCATTGTCATATCAAATATTGCCATTCATATTTGTGAAAGCGTATTCTGTTTGAGTGGGGAGAATCTCTGCAGGTTTTTTAAATTTTAATATTTGCATTGTTGTTGGACATTCAATGATCAAGACGGGGAGGGTTATAGTAACACTAACCGGTATCTGCCACATTTATCTACCAGCATCTGCCACATTTATCTACCACCACGTGCATTTCTAACGTCAAATGTCGTAGTCTTTTTGAGTTCGGTGATTTGAAGGAAAATGTTTTTTATTTTTATTTTTATTTTTTATATTAGTTAAATTGCTGACCATTTCTGTTTAAACTACATTTTCATAAAACAGATGACCGCTTAATAGAGGTGACCAGGTGGCCATGTTTTATTGTATATGAAATACTGTCCACGTGACAGCAAGTCTACAAGAATTACCAAATATGTGTTTAATGTGTAAGAGCAATAAAACGCATATTCTTAGATTTATATAACAAATCAGATAAATGTTATGTTTATGTTTGAAATGTTATGTTCCTAATTAATGTAATTTGTGAAAATTAATGTCGATCTCCCTCGTGTTAATAACCTTGTTCCCAAAGACTTTTAATAACTTCTTGTAATATTTTTGGGCCCAAAAAAGTAGATTGACCCCGCCACGTTTGCGTTTTAGAATTGTTACGACAGCCCGTTATTTGTTGTGTTTCTGTCAGATTTTAAAATTGTTACAACAGCCCGTTATTTCTTGTGTTTTTAGAATTCTTCCGACATTGTGGTATTTATTGTTTCATTTTACTCCCCGAAACTGACAATAAAAAATAAGGTAAAATCTTAGATGATGATGACTGATAAAACTCCATTTCACAACAGTTAACTTGCTGACGTGATGATGATGACTGACACAACTATCCGTTTCACAACAGCTAACTTGCTGACGTGATGATGATGTCTGACAAAGCTATCTATTTCACAACAGTTAACTTTCAGACGTGATGATGATGACTGACAAAACTATCCATTTCACAACAGTTAACTTGCTGACGTGATGATAATGATGACTAACAAAACTATCCATTCCATAACAGTTAACTTGTTGACGTGATGATGATGACTGACAAAACTATCCATTTCACAACAGTTAGCTTGCTGACGTGATGATAATGACTGACAAAACTATTCATTTCACAACAGTTAACTTGCTGACGTGATGAGGACGAACACAACTATCCATTTCACAACAGTTATCTTGCTGACGTGATGATGACTGACAAAACTATCCATTTCACGACAGACAATAAACAATCAAATTATTACTGACAAGCTTAGTTGCCGTTTAAAAAGTAAATAATTAAGCAAAAACATATGTCAATGTCTTGAAAAAACAAAACAATTATTCAAAATTTAGAATCTTTACAACATTTAATGACTTTGACACATGATATCTTGTAATTATCTTGGGCCAAAAACAAAAACTAGCTTAACCCGCCACATGTTATTAAATTACCTGTACCAAGCCAGGAAAGTGAACTGTCATGTTTGTGTGTGGTAGGGATAACGATTTTGCTTATTTCTACAATTTTGTTATTGGATTTTAGAACTATTCCGACAGTGTGGTATTTGTTGTTTTTCTGTTAGATTTTAGAACTATTCTGACAGTGTGGTATTCGTTGTTTTTCTGTTTGATTTTATAACTATTCCGACAGCTTGGTATTTATTCGTTTTCTGTAGATTTGTTAACTGTCCCGACAGTGTGGTATTTGTTGTTTTTCTGTGAGATTTTATAAATGTTCTGACAGCGTACATTTGTTGTGTTTTCTGTTAGATTTTAAAACTGTTCCGACAGTGTGGTATTTGTTGTTTTTCTGTGAGATTTTAGAACTGTTCAGACAGTGTGGTATTTGTTGTTTTTCTGTTAGATTTTATAACTGTTCCGACGTTGTGGTAGTTGTTGTTTTTCAGTTTGATTTTAGAACTATTCTGACAGTGTGAAATTTTTTTGTTTTTCAGTTAGATTATATACCTGTTCCGACGTTGTGGTATATGTTGTTTTTCTGTTAGATCTTAGAACTGTTCAGACAGTGTGGTATTTGTTGTTGTTCTGTTAGATTTTAGAATTGTTCCGACAATGTGGTATTTGTTGTTTTTCTGTTAGATTTTAGAACTATTCAGACAGTGTGATATTTGTTGTTTTTCTGTTAGAGTTTAGAACTGTTCCGACAGTGTGGTATTTGTTGTTTTTTCTGTTAGATCTTAGAAATGTTCAGAGAGTGTGGTATTTGTTGTTTTTCTGTTAGAGTTTAGAACTGTTCCGAAAGTGTGGTATTTTCTGATTTTCATTTGATTCCCTGAAACTGACAATGAAAAAATAAGGTAAAATCTTTAATAATTTTTATTTTTATTGTATCAATAATTGATTGATTTCATAATTATTGCTTAACGGCCATTGAACAGTATTTCAAATACAGTCAAGTCTGTCGCAAAGGGCACCTCCATATAGCAAATCACTCTCTATTCTCAACAAAGGGCAGCCTCATTTTTTCCATTAAGGAATATTCCATATAATTTTACCCTCTATATAGCGAAAACTGGACATAAGAGGCACATTTGAAGGTTCTCCGGAGTGGCATTTACATACAGAATTGACTGTATATTCAGGACGAGACCAAAGTCAACACCATATTTGCAGAAAAGAGGGAGAATTTGGCTTTTGATAGCCACTGAAAAAGCATTGATATTTGTGTGAGGCTATAAATGTAGATTTTTGAATAGACTACAATATGTCTACCCTTTTCAAAATTTAAAGAACGTATATTTAACCTACAGAAAGTATGACACACCACAACCACGTTAACCTCTATGGTCCACGGTGAGGCTATCTGGAATATGTGAGGCTATCTGGAATATTATCTGACAAACAACCACATCCCTACCGAAAGAAAATCGAGCTGAATTCCCCTTTCTTCTCAGAACGTTTTATTTTGATATAAACAGAGAGAAAAAAAGAGAAATATACACATTTAAACAGTAAATCGTTATTTGTGATATATTTGTACTGTATTTGGCCATTGTGTTTTCTGTTGTTTTTCGATATACGGATTCTGATTACCCTTTTGTTATCTTCAAGCTTTTCTTATTAAAGAAGGTAGGATATATTTAACTTTGAAATATCTGTGCATAAAAAATTAAACTTCAATTAAATATATAGCACGTCATCGATCTGTTATATCATGTGTGTATAATACAGTAGTAACTCGTCTAATTATATGAGCAAGAATGGATTCTGGGATAACATTCATCATGTACGCCATAGTGAAGAGATTGGAAAGACAAATAATACAAAAGTCTTTGGGAGCAAGTATGTAAGAAATAATAACAGGAAAAACAAAAATACCTAGCAAAGAAAGACAACTCTTATCAAAATATAAATTTTATTTGCCACAAATTTAGTGATTCAAAAGTTGCTAAGTCTGGATTTTCCTTGCATCAAATTACTAATTGCAGTACTCTTTTAAGCAAATATTGAATACAGTCAATGGAAAAACCCTCCTTCCCCTATGACTAATAGTATTCATTTACCTGTGGAAATATATCCATCTAGACAGGTACGTTTTACTTACATAATCCTGTTGTTATTTTGAATATGTCAAACCTTTATTAAGAGCTTACCCTGAGCACAAGGAACAGACTGCAGGCCGCTTTAACTTCATACGAATCTTTCATTACAAGACAATAACAAAGTGACCTTTTAATACAGGTGACTGCTCAATGCCGATGACTACATGACCAGGTTTGAATGTATATGAAATACTGCCCCACCTGACAACAGGACCATCAGAATGACCTAATATGGTTTTTCATATGTTAAACACAAATGTTATTAAACGTATACATGTATATACAAATCATATACATTTGATATTTATATTTGAAATGTAATGTTCCTAATTAATGTAATTTGTGAAAAGAACGTTGAATGCCATCTTGTAACTCTTTTGACCCTAAAATATAGCTTAACACCGCCACGTTTTATTGAATAACTGTTCTGAGCCATGAAAGTGATCGGTAATGTATGTGTGAGTTAGGAGTATCAATTAGGCTAGATATGCAATTTTTCGTTTGGATCTTGGAAGTGTTCCGACAGTGTGGGTTTTTGTGTTTTTATTAGATTTTAGAACTTTTACGACAGTGTGGTATTTGCTGTGTTTTTGTTAGATGTCCATCTCTACCTGAATTGCAACTTAAACAAAACTAGAATTTCATAACAAAATGTACAATGAAAATAGTAAACAGTGTGCGTATGCCATGTGCTTAACGTGGTCAACCCTATAATACGACATTCCGATAGTCCGACGGTCCAGTAGTCCGATACCCCGGTAGTCCGACAGTCCGATAGTCCGATATACTAAGTACTTTTGATAGTTATTCTATGAAAATAAAATATTCGTCTAGTCAAGTTGTGTGCACTGTGAAAGCAAGATCCGTCGCCAAACTGGCGTTGAAAGATTTTTATGTGGTTTATATTACATATATTAAATTTGTGTTCTTCAAATAATAATTTTCAAGACATTTACTTTAGAGAATTCAAAGAAAAAAGGTCCGAATATACTGCTTAGACCCAGAATACGTAGGCTTTGCCTATTTTTCCTATCGATTTTGTGTAGCCAAGAGAATCTTTCCAGTCCGGAACAAATTGTCTGCTACTTCGCCTCTGTCGAAAAAAAGATAATTTAACGGCGAAGAAGAAGAAAATATTTAATTTGATCCAAATCTAATCCCCCGAAATTCGTATGGTCATCACTTTGAGATTATTATTGAATTAAAGAAGTTTACTTTTCTTCATTTAAGTGAATGCACATTCCGTCAGAAAAACACAAATTCAAACAAATGTTCAAGAAAATTGGTCAAGTTAAGCACTAATTCTCTTTGATATGTATTTCCGCGAATTTTTACTTTGTTGCTGTTCTTACACGTACGATGAAAGGGGAACAAACTATCGGACTGCGGGGCCAATGGGCAGTCGGAATATCGGACTCTCGGAGTAATGGGCTATCGGATTATAGCTAGGCTCCCGTATTGGACCGGTGTTTGTAAGATATACTGAACAAACAAACAGTTGCATACTTGAATACATCATTAAAAGGAAACATAATTGTGGTATTGGGCTTTCTTCCATTATTCTTTTAATTTTGTACAATGACAAAGCTGTTTCTACTTAAATACAATTTGTGTGACTCAACCGAAAAGTAATGGTTGACCAAGCCGGAACGAATTTACGTAAATAGGCATTGCGTTTGTAACTGTAGTTAGTCTAAATCTATTCATGGTGGCACACCAGTGTAAATTTTCATTTATCTAAGCATTACAACTGGTTTGTGTGCTTTAATTACACATATAGACTACTTTTCATTGCTTTGTTTGATGATTTCAAGCTAATGATTAGCATTTGTCATTGCTTACGTCCATCATTTTACCCATACCTGAATAATCGATGAAGATAAGCACAGCAATATATAGGTAAAAACAAAACAAAAATAATCGACTGATAACGACATCTTCTAGCTTCAAGATACAATAATGCTATATGATCATTATATTCTCTTGTTGTCGTTACCTGTATGTCAATCATTCTGAGTGGACAATACCGGTCATGACGAAGCATTTCGAGCTGGAGTTCTTTGATGACAGTGATGCAATCAGTAAATCGTTTTTTGTGATATAAAGGAGATTATGAACCTTGACTTTACAATGAAACACAGTCTTATTGTAGAAGGCAAAATAAAAGACGCACGATATTTTCATGGTCATTCAATCTGTTTTTTGTAGATAACATTCATACAGGTTGTATTGATGATACATTGGTGTAAATACACAAACAAATGTTGTACAAAGTCTGTCTTATTGGAATTTTCAGAAAATGTTAATTATGCATGCGATATATATCTTTTCTTTGTTAAATATTATATTTAAGTTACTTTGGAATCCCGGGACAAAGTGATATATGTAAACTATGAATACATTTTTCTTCTAATTCTATGATTGGAAAAAATATAGGTTTTAAATAAAAGTTTGTCAATTGCCTGCTAATCATCACATTTTCTTAGACCGACATTCATCAGCCATTTTGAAATTAAAGTAAGAATAATACAGATAATTGTGTATATTGAAGACGTCGAGAACATTATCTAAATATTACAGTGGACATGTTAGACCAGGAAAGTCGGTGCTACAAAGACTGATATATTCAACTGTAAGATCACATAGAAGTTGAATAAACAAATAGATGATCGCTCACTTTCCTGGCCTGGCATATCCACTTCGATAAAAGGTGGCGGAGTTAAGCTAGTTTTATGGGACAATACTGTATAATATCAGAGGTAAAAAACTGCTTTTTTATTTTGCTACATTGAAATCTTAGAAACGAAAGTACATAAATGTGGGACCTAATGTTTATCATTCATGTACTTAAAATAAAATAATGAATCATATATAATGAACAACATTCTATACCTAACTGATCTATTTTTTTTAAATATATTTAAACAATAGTATATTTTAGTTATCCCTTGAAATATCTGTGCATATAAATTTAAGCTTCAATTAAATATATAACACGTCATCGATCGATAGTACATTCCTAGATCATCTAATTATGTTAGCAGAATGAATTCTGACATAACATTCATCATGTACGTCCACAATCAAGAAATTTAGACGCCAAATAATTCATGCTTCTTTGGGAGCAATAAAATGAAAAATAAAAAAAATGAAAAAAAACACCCCCATGTCGGAAGATGAATCTTTTCCGTTTGTTATATGGAAATATTAGAAATGAACATGAATATATGTAAAATTTAGCACAACATATTATACTCTTAATAACAGACAGTTAAACTAACCAATGATACACATGTGACAATAGCATAGAGTTAGCTGATTTGCTACTCGTGAAGCAGGAACTACTTACCTTTCCAGAGCATCTAAGTTCACCCCTCCCTCTGATGTCTGGGTTCATTCCCATTTATCCAACCTTACAAAAATAGATAGTACAGGTAAAAATAAAAGTGGGATAAATGAGATAAAAAGTAATCAAGAACAAAGGACACTTAATCAAAATTTGGGTTGTGTGACAGGTGAATAAAAGGACTAAAGGGCGAAGAACCCCTATTAAAGCATCTTACCTTTCAATCATTCGATTACCCTCATTATATTTGCATTAACTAAGGATTGACGAATGTCGTTTGGCAGTAGTAACAACAAAATGTCAACAAACTTCCAATATCCATCTCTTCCTGAATTGCTAGTTAAGCAAAGCTAGAATTTCATAACAAAATGTACAATGAAAATATTAAACAGTGTACGTATGCTATGTCTTAACCTGGTCAGACCTATAATACGACATCCCGATAGTCCGACGGTCCAGTAGTCCGACACCCCGGTAGTCCCGACAGTCCAATAGTCCGACATATTAAGTACATTTAATAGTTATTCTATGAAATTAAAATATCTGTTTTTTATAAGAAATATTCGCCTAGTCAAGCTGTGTGCACTGTGAAAGTAAGATCCGTCGTCAAACTGGCGTTGAAAGATTCTTATGTGGTTTATATTATATATATTAAGTGTATTTCCGTCAAACTATAATTTTCAGACATTTAGTTTAGAGAATAAAAAGAAAAAATGGTTCGAATATATTACTTAGACCCAGAATACGTAGCCTGTGTCTATTGATCCGATCGGATTTTTGTAGCAAAGACAGTCTTTCCTGTTCGGAACAAATTGCCTGCTACATCGGCTTCGTAGTAAAAAAATATTAACAGCGAAGAAGACGAAGATATTTAATTTGATCCAGATATTGTACCCCGAAATTCGTGTGGTCGTCACTTGGAGATTATTATTGAATTAAAGAAGCTTACTATTTCTTCATTTAAGTGAATGCACATTCCGTCAGACAAGAACAAATTCAAACCAATGTTAAAGAAAATTGGTCAAGTTAAGCACTAAATCTCTTTGGTATGTATTTCCGCGAATATTTACTTTGTTGCTGTTTTTTATCGTACGATGAAAGGGAAATCAAACTCATCTCTGTCGGACTATCGGACTGCGGAACCAGTGGGCTGTCGGAATATGGGACTGTCGGAGAAACGGGCTGTCGGATTACAGCAACGCACCCGTCTTGGACCGGTGTTTGTAAGATATACTGAACAAACAAACAGTTGCAAGCTGAAAAAAGTTATTAAAAGGAAACATAATTGTGATATTGAGCTTTTTTACAATTTTTCTTTCAATTTTGTACAATAACAAAGCCGGTTCTACTTAAATACATTTGTTGTGACTCAACCGGAAAGTAATGGTTGACTAAACCGGAACGAATTTACGTAAATAAGCATTTGTTTTTAACTGTAGTTAGTCTAAATCTATTCATGGTGACACACCAGTGTAAGTTGAAATTGTTATTTATCTAAGCCTTACAAATGGCTTTTGTGCTTTAATTACACATATAGACTACTTTTTATAGCTTTATTTGATGATTTCAAGCACATTATTAGCATTTGTCATTGTTATATCCATCACTTTACCCATATCTGAGTAATCGATGAAGATAAGTACAGCAATATATATATAAAAACAAAACAAAAATAATCGACTGATAACGACATCCTCTTCCTTCAAGATACAATAATGCTATATGATCATTATGTTCACTTTTTGTCGTTACTTGTATGTCAATCATGCTGAGTTGACATAACCGGTCGTGACGAAACATTTTGAGCTGGAGCTCTTTGATGACAGTGATTCAATCAGCAAATCTTTATTTGTGATATAAAGCAGACTATGAACCTTGACTTTACAATGTAACACAGTCTTATTGTAGAAGGCAACATATACAACACACGATATTTTCATTGTCATTCAATCTGGGTTTTTTTTGTAACTAACATTCATACAGGTTGCATTGTTGATACATTGGTGTGAATAAAACGAAAATGTTGTAGAAAGTTTGTCTTATTGGAATTTTCCGAAAATGTTAATTGTGCATGCGATATACATCTTTTCTTTGTTAAATATTGTAATTAAGTCATTTTGGAATCCCGGGACAAGGTGATATATGTAAACTTTAAATATATTTTTCTTCTAATTATGAGTAATTCAATGGTTGGAAAAATATATAGGCTTTAAATAAAAGTTGGTCAATTGCCAGCTAATCATCACCTTTTTTTAGACCGACATTCATCAGCCATTTTGAAATTAAGGTAAAAATAATATAGATAGTTGTATATATTGAAGACTTCAAGTACATTATTTAAATATTACAGTGGACCAGGAAAGTCAGTGCTGTAAAGGCTGATATATCTATCTGTTAGGTCACATAAAAATTAAAAAACAAAATACGATATAATCTTAATATAGTTAAGAAATCCCCAAAAATGTAGAAAGAGGCAAAATCGATACCATTATGTACATGATCGCTCACTTCCCTGGCTTGGTATATTCAATAACAAGTTGCGGGGATGAGCTAGTTTTATGGGACCAGTCTGTAAAATATCACAGAACAAAGAACTTTTGTTCAGGGTGTGGCATTAAATTGTAGAACCGAAAGTAAATAAATGGATTGGATTTTGGAATTGCTCTGGCAGTGGGATATTTGTTATGTTTCTGCTACACATTAGAATTGTTCTGACATTGTGGGATTTTTTTGTTTTTCTGCTAGACTTTAGAATTGTTCTGACATTGTGGTATTTTTTTGGTTTTCTGCTAGACTTTAGAATTGTTCTGACATTGTGGTATTTTTTGTTTTTCTGTTAGACTTTAGAATTGCTCTGACAATATGATATTTTTTTTGTTTTTCTGTTAGACTTTTGAATTGTTCTGACATTGTGGTATTTTTTGTTTTTCTGTTAGACTTTAGAATTGTTCTGACATTGTGGTATTTGTTGTTTTTCTGCTAGAATTTATAATTGTTCTGACATTGTGGTATTTGTTGTTTTTCTGCAAGACTTTAGAATTGTACCGACATTATGGTATTTTCTTGTTTTTCTGTAAGACTTTAGAATTGTTCCGACATTGTGGTATTTGTTGTTTTTCTGCTAGACCTTAGAATTGTTCTGATATTGTGGTATTTGTTGTTTTTCTACTAGACTTTAGAATTGTTCTGACATTGTGGTATTTGTTGTTTTTCTGTTAGACTTTATAATTGTTCTGACATTGCGGTATTTGTTGTTTTTCTGTTAGACTTTAGAATTGTTCTGACATTGTGGTATTTCTTGTTTTTTCTGTTAGACTTTAGAATTGTTCTGACATTGTGGTATTTGTTGTTTTTCTACGAGACTTTATAATTGTTCTGACATTGTGGTGTTTGTTGTTTTTCTGTTAGACTTTAGAATTGTTCCGACATTGCGTTTTTTTTTCTGTTAGACTTTAGAATTGTTCTGACATTGTGGTATTTGTTGTTTTTCTGCTAGACCTTAGAATTCTTCTGTTATTGTGATATTTTTGTTCTTCTGCTAGATTTTAGAATTGTTCTGACATTGTGGTATTTGTTGTTTTTCTGTTAGACTTTAAAATTGTTCTGACATTGCAGTATTTGTTGTTTTTCTGTTAGACTTTAGAATTGTTCTGATACTGTGGTATTTGTTGCTTTTCTACTAGACTTTAGAATTGTTCTGACATTGTGGTATTTATTTGTTTTTCTGCTAGAATTTAGAATTGTTCTGACATTGTGGTATTTGTTGTTTTTCTGCTAGACTTTAGAATTGTACCGACATTATGGTATTTTTTTTTCTGTTAGACTTTAAAATTGTTCCGACATTGTGGTATTCGTTGTTTTTCTGCTAGACTTTTGAAATGCTCTGACATCGTGATATTTTGTTGTTTTTCTGTTAGACTTTAGAATTGTTCTGACATTGTGGTATTTTTTTGGTTTTCTGCTAGACTTTAGAATTGTTCTGACATTGTGGTATTTTTTGTTTTTCTGTTAGACTTTAGAATTGCTCTGACAATATGATACTTTTTTTGTTTTTCTGTTAGACTTTTGAATTGTTCTGACATTGTGGTATTTTTTGTTTTTCTGTTAGACTTTAGAATTGTTCTGACATTGTGGTATTTGTTGTTTTTCTGCTAGAATTTATAATTGTTCTGACATTGTGGTATTTGTTGTTTTTCTGCTAGACTTTAGAATTGTACCGACATTATGGTATTTTCTTGTTTTTCTGTAAGACTTTAGAATTGTTCCGACATTGTGGTATTTGTTGTTTTTCTGCTAGACCTTAGAATTGTTCTGATATTGTGGTATTTGTTGTTTTTCTACTAGACTTTAGAATTGTTCTGACATTGTGGTATTTGTTGTTTTTCTGTTAGACTTTATAATTGTTCTGACATTGCGGTATTTGTTGTTTTTCTGTTAGACTTTAGAATTGTTCTGACATTGTGGTATTTCTTGTTTTTTCTGTTAGACTTTAGAATTGTTCTGACATTGTGGTATTTGTTGTTTTTCTACGAGACTTTATAATTGTTCTGACATTGTGGTGTTTGTTGTTTTTCTGTTAGACTTTAGAATTGTTCCGACATTGCAGTTTTTTTTTCTGTTAGACTTTAGAATTGTTCTGACATTGTGGTATTTGTTGTTTTTCTGCTAGACCTTAGAATTTTTCTGACATTGTGATATTTTTGTTCTTCTGCTAGATTTTAGAATTGTTCTGACATTGTGGTATTTGTTGTTTTTCTGTTAGACTTTAGAATTGTTCTGACACTGTGGTATTTGTTGCTTTTCTACTAGACTTTAGAATTGTTCTGACATTGTGGTATTTATTTGTTTTTCTGCTAGAATTTAGAATTGTTCTGACATTGTGGTATTTGTTGTTTTTCTGCTAGACATTAGAATTGTACCGACATTATGGTATTTTTTTTTCTGTTAGACTTTAAAATTGTTCCGACATTGTGGTATTCGTTGTTTTTCTGCTAGACTTTTGAAATGCTCTGACATCGTGATATTTTGTTGTTTTTCTGTTAGACTTTAGAATTGTTCTGACATTGCGGTATTTGTTGTTTTTCTGTTAGACTTTAGAATTGTTCTGACACTGTGGTATTTGTTGCTTTTCTACTAGACTTTAAAATTGTTCTGACATTGTGGTATTTTTTTGTTTTTCTGCTAGAATTTAGAATTGTTCTGATATTGTGGTATTTGTTGTTTTTCTGCTAGACTTTAGAATTGTACCGACATTATGGTATTTTTTGGTTTTTCTGTTAGACTTTAGAATTGTTACGACATTGTGGTATTTGTTGTTTTTCTGCTAGACCTTAGAATTGTTCTGACATTGTGGTATTTCTTGTTTTTTCTGTTAGACTTTAGAATTGTTCTGACATTGTGGTATTTGTTGTTTTTCTGCTAGACCTTAGAATTCTTCTGACATTGTGATATTTTTGTTTTTCTGCTAGACTTTAGAATTGTTCTGACATTGTGGTATCTTTTGTTTTTCTGTTAGACTTTAGAATTGTTCCAACATTGTGGTATTTGTTGTTTTTCGCCTAGACTTTAGAATTGTACCGACATTATGGTATTTTTTTTTCTGTTAGACTTTAGAATTGTTCCGACATTGTGGTATTCGTTGTTTTTCTGCTAGACTTTTGAAATGCTCTGACATCGTGATATTTTGTTGTTTTTCTGTTTGACTTTAGAATTGTTCTGACATTGTGGTATTTGTTGTTTTTCTGTTAGTCTTTAGAATTGTTCTGACATTGTGGTATTTGTTGTTTTTCTACTAGACCTTAGAATTCTTCTGACATTGTGATATTTTTGTTCTTCTGCTAGACTTTAGAATTGTTCTGACATTGTGGTATTTGTTGTTTTTCTGTTAGACTTTAAAATTGTTCTGACATTGCGGTATTTGTTGTTTTTCTGTTAGACTTTAGAATTGTTCTGACACTGTGGTATTTGTTGCTTTTCTACTAGACTTTAGAATTGTTCTGACATTGTGGTATTTTTTTTGTTTTTCTGCTAGAATTTAGAATTGTTCTGACATTGTGGTATTTGTTGTTTTTCTGCTAGACTTTAGAATTGTACCGACATTATGGTATTTTTTTGTTTTTCTGTTAGACTTTAGAATTGTTCCGACATTGTGGTATTTGTTGTTTTTCTGCTAGACCTTAGAATTGTTCTGACATTGTGGTATTTCTTGTTTTTTCTGTTAGACTTTATGATTGTTCTGACATTGTGGTATTTGTTGTTTTTCTGTTAGACTTTAGAATTGTTCCGACATTGTGGGTTTTTTTTCTGTTAGACTTTAGAATTTTTCTGACATTGTGGGTTTTTTTTCTGTTAGACTTTAGAATTGTTCTGACATTGTGGTATTTGTTGTTTTTCGGCTAGACCTTAGAATTCTTCTGACATTGTGATATTTTTGTTTTTCTGCTAGACTTTAGAATTGTTCTGACATTGTGGTATTTGTTGTTTTTCTGTTAGACTTTAGAATTCTTCCAACATTGTGGTATTTGTTGTTTTTCGGCTAGACTTTAGAATTGTACCGACATTATGGTATTTTTTTTTCTGTTAGACTTTAGAATTGTTCCGACATTGTGGTATTCGTTGTTTTCTGCTAGACTTTTGAAATGCTCTGACATCGTGATATTTTGTTGTTTTTCTGCTAGACTTTAGAATTGTTCTGACATTGTGGTATTTGTTGTTTTTCTGTTAGACTTTAAAATTGATCTGACATTGCAGTATTTGTTGTTTTTCTGTTAGACTTTAGAATTGTTCTGACATTGTGGTATTTGTTGTTTTTCTGTTAGACTTTAGAATTGTTCTGACATTGTGGTATTTGTTGTTTTTCTGTTAGACTTTAGAATTGTTCTGACATTGTGGTATTTCTTGTTTTTTCTGTTAGACTTTAGAATTGTTCTGACATTGTGGTATTTGTTGTTTTTCTACGAGACTTTATGATTGTTTTGACATTGTGGTATTTGTTGTTTTTCTACGAGACTTTATGATTGTTCTGACATTGTGGTATTTGTTGTTTTTCTGTTAGACTTTAGAATTGTTCCCACATTGTGGGGGTTTTTTCTGTTAGACTTTAGAATTGTTCTGACATTGTGGTATTTGTTGTTTTTCTGCTAGACCTTAGAATTCTTCTGACATTGTGATATTTTTGTTTTTCTGCTAGACTTTAGAATTGTTCTGACATTGTGGTATTTTTTGTTTTTCTGTTAGACTTTAGAATTGTTCCAATATTGTGGTATTTGTTGTTTTTCGCCTAGACTTTAGAATTGTACCGACATTATGGTATTTTTTTTTCTGTTAGACTTTAGAATTGTTCCGACATTGTGGTATTCGTTGTTTTTCTGCTAGACTTTTGAAATGCTCTGACATTGTGATATTTTGTTGTTTTTCTGTTTGACAAGAATTGTTCTGACATTGTGGTATTTGTTGTTTTTCTGTTAGCCTTTAGAATTGTTCTGACATTGTGGTATTTGTTGTTTTTCTACTAGACCTTAGAATTCTTCTGACATTGTGATATTTTTGTTCTTCTGCTAGACTTTAGAATTGTTCTGACATTGTGGTATTTGTTGTTTTTCTGTTAGACTTTAAAATTGTTCTGACATTGCGGTATTTGTTGTTTTTCTGTTAGACTTTAGAATTGTTCTGATACTGTGGTATTTGTTGCTTTTCTACTAGCCTTTAGAATTGTTCTGACATTGTGGTATTTTTTAGTTTTTCTGCTAGAATTTAGAATTGTTCTGACATTGTGGTATTTGTTGTTTTTCTGCTAGACTTTAGAATTGTACCGACATTATGGTATTTTTTTGTTTTTCTGTTAGACTTTAGAATTGTTCCGACATTGTGGTATTTGTTGTTTTTCTGCTAGACCTTAGAATTGTTCTGACATTGTGGTATTTCTTGTTTTTTCTGTTAGACTTGATGATTGTTCTGACATTGTGGTATTTGTTGTTTTTCTCTTAGACTTTAGAATTGTTCCGACATTGTGGGTTTTTTTTCTGTTAGACTTTAGAATTGTTCTGACATTGTGGTATTTGTTGTTTTTCGGCTAGACCTTAGAATTCTTCTGACATTGTGATATTTTTGTTTTTCTGCTAGACTTTAGAATTGTTCTGACATTGTGGTATTATTTGTTTTTCTGTTAGACTTTAGAATTCTTCCAACATTGTGGTATTTGTTGTTTTTCGGCTAGACTTTAGAATTGTACCGACATTATGGTATTTTTTTTCTGTTAGACTTTAGAATTGTTCCGACATTGTGGTATTCGTTGTTTTCTGCTAGACTTTTGAAATGCTCTGACATCGTGATATTTTGTTGTTTTTCTGCTAGACTTTAGAATTGTTCTGACATTGTGGTATTTGTTGTTTTTCTGTTAGACTTTAAAATTGATCTGACATTGCAGTATTTGTTGTTTTTCTGTTAGACTTTAGAATTGTTCTGACATTGTGGTATTTGTTGTTTTTCTGTTAGACTTTAGAATTGTTCTGACATTGTGGTATTTGTTGTTTTTCTGTTAGACTTTAGAATTGTTCTGACATTGTGGTATTTCTTGTTTTTTCTGTTAGACTTTAGAATTGTTCTGACATTGTGGTATTTGTTGTTTTTCTACTAGACTTTATGATTGTTTTGACATTGTGGTATTTGTTGTTTTTCTACGAGACTTTATGATTGTTCTGACATTGTGGTATTTGTTGTTTTTCTGTTAGACTTTAGAATTGTTCCCACATTGTGGGGGTTTTTTCTGTTAGACTTTAGAATTGTTCTGACATTGTGGTATTTGTTGTTTTTCTGCTAGACCTTAGAATTCTTCTGACATTGTGATATTTTTGTTTTTCTGCTAGACTTTAGAATTGTTCTGACATTGTGGTATTTTTTGTTTTTCTGTTAGACTTTAGAATTGTTCCAACATTGTGGTATTTGTTGTTTTTCGCCTAGACTTTAGAATTGTACCGACATTATGGTATTTTTTTTTCTGTTAGACTTTAGAATTGTTCCGACATTGTGGTATTCGTTGTTTTTCTGCTAGACTTTTGAAATGCTCTGACATCGTGATATTTTGTTGTTTTTCTGTTTGACAAGAATTGTTCTGACATTGTGGTATTTGTTGTTTTTCTGTTAGCCTTTAGAATTGTTCTGACATTGTGGTATTTGTTGTTTTTCTACTAGACCTTAGAATTCTTCTGACATTGTGATATTTTTGTTCTTCTGCTAGACTTTAGAATTGTTCTGACATTGTGGTATTTGTTGTTTTTCTGTTAGACTTTAAAATTGTTCTGACATTGCGGTATTTGTTGTTTTTCTGTTAGACTTTAGAATTGTTCTGACACTGTGGTATTTGTTGCTTTTCTACTAGACTTTAGAATTGTTCTGACATTGTGGTATTTTTTAGTTTTTCTGCTAGAATTTAGAATTGTTCTGACATTGTGGTATTTGTTGTTTTTCTGCTAGACTTTAGAATTGTACCGACATTATGGTATTTTTTTGTTTTTCTGTTAGACTTTAGAATTGTTCCGACATTGTGGTATTTGTTGTTTTTCTGCTAGACCTTAGAATTGTTCTGACATTGTGGTATTTCTTGTTTTTTCTGTTAGACTTGATGATTGTTCTGACATTGTGGTATTTGTTGTTTTTCTGTTAGACTTTAGAATTGTTCCGACATTGTGGTTTTTTTTTCTGTTAGACTTTAGAATTGTTCTGACATTGTGGTATTTGTTGTTTTTCGGCTAGACCTTAGAATTCTTCTGACATTGTGATATTTTTGTTTTTCTGCTAGACTTTAGAATTGTTCTGACATTGTGGTATTATTTGTTTTTCTGTTAGACTTTAGAATTCTTCCAACATTGTGGTATTTGTTGTTTTTCGGCTAGACTTTAGAATTGTACCGACATTATGGTATTTTTTTTTCTGTTAGACTTTAGAATTGTTCCGACATTGTGGTATTCGTTGTTTTCTGCTAGACTTTTGAAATGCTCTGACATCGTGATATTTTGTTGTTTTTCTGCTAGACTTTAGAATTGTTCTGACATTGTGGTATTTGTTGTTTTTCTGTTAGACTTTAAAATTGATCTGACATTGCAGTATTTGTTGTTTTTCTGTTAGACTTTAGAATTGTTCTGACATTGTGGTATTTGTTGTTTTTCTGTTAGACTTTAGAATTGTTCCGACATTGTGGTATTCGTTGTTTTTCCGCTAGACTTTTGAAATGCTCTGACATCGTGATATTTTGTTGTTTTTCTGTTTGACTAGAATTGTTCTGACATTGTGGTATTTGTTGTTTTTCTGTTAGCCTTTAGAATTGTTCTGACATTGTGGTATTTGTTGTTTTTCTACTAGACCTTAGAATTCTTCTGACATTGTGATATTTTTGTTCTTCTGCTAGACTTTAGAATTGTTCTGACATTGTGGTATTTGTTGTTTTTCTGTTAGACTTTAAAATTGTTCTGACATTGCGGTATTTGTTGTTTTTCTGTTAGACTTTAGAATTGTTCTGACACTGTGGTATTTGTTGCTTTTCTACTAGACTTTAGAATTGTTCTGACATTGTGGTATTTTTTAGTTTTTCTGCTAGAATTTAGAATTGTTCTGACATTGTGGTATTTGTTGTTTTTCTGCTAGACTTTAGAATTGTACCGACATTATGGTATTTTTTTGTTTTTCTGTTAGACTTTAGAATTGTTCCGACATTGTGGTATTTGTTGTTTTTCTGCTAGACCTTAGAATTGTTCTGACATTGTGGTATTTCTTGTTTTTTCTGTTAGACTTGATGATTGTTCTGACATTGTGGTATTTGTTGTTTTTCTGTTAGACTTTAGAATTGTTCCGACATTGTGGGTTTTTTTTCTGTTAGACTTTAGAATTGTTCTGACATTGTGGTATTTGTTGTTTTTCGGCTAGACCTTAGAATTCTTCTGACATTGTGATATTTTTGTTTTTCTGCTAGACTTTAGAATTGTTCTGACATTGTGGTATTTTTTGTTTTTCTGTTAGACTTTAGAATTCTTCCAACATTGTGGTATTTGTTGTTTTTCGGCTAGACTTTAGAATTGTACCGACATTATGGTATTTTTTTTTCTGTTAGACTTTAGAATTGTTCCGACATTGTGGTATTCGTTGTTTTCTGCTAGACTTTTGAAATGCTCTGACATCGTGATATTTTGTTGTTTTTCTGCTAGACTTTAGAATTGTTCTGACATTGTGGTATTTGTTGTTTTTCTGTTAGACTTTAAAATTGATCTGACATTGCAGTATTTGTTGTTTTTCTGTTAGACTTTAGAATTGTTCTGACATTGTGGTATTTGTTGTTTTTCTGTTAGACTTTAGAATTGTTCTGACATTGTGGTATTTGTTGTTTTTCTGTTAGACTTTAGAATTGTTCTGACATTGTGGTATTTCTTGTTTTTTCTGTTAGACTTTAGAATTGTTCTGACATTGTGGTATTTGTTGTTTTTCTGTTAGACTTTAAAATTGTTCTGACATTGCGGTATTTGTTGTTTTTCTGTTAGACTTTAGAATTGTTCTGATACTGTGGTATTTGTTGCTTTTCTACTAGCCTTTAGAATTGTTCTGACATTGTGGTATTTTTTAGTTTTTCTGCTAGAATTTAGAATTGTTCTGACATTGTGGTATTTGTTGTTTTTCTGCTAGACTTTAGAATTGTACCGACATTATGGTATTTTTTTGTTTTTCTGTTAGACTTTAGAATTGTTCCGACATTGTGGTATTTGTTGTTTTTCTGCTAGACCTTAGAATTGTTCTGACATTGTGGTATTTCTTGTTTTTTCTGTTAGACTTGATGATTGTTCTGACATTGTGGTATTTGTTGTTTTTCTCTTAGACTTTAGAATTGTTCCGACATTGTGGGTTTTTTTTCTGTTAGACTTTAGAATTGTTCTGACATTGTGGTATTTGTTGTTTTTCGGCTAGACCTTAGAATTCTTCTGACATTGTGATATTTTTGTTTTTCTGCTAGACTTTAGAATTGTTCTGACATTGTGGTATTATTTGTTTTTCTGTTAGACTTTAGAATTCTTCCAACATTGTGGTATTTGTTGTTTTTCGGCTAGACTTTAGAATTGTACCGACATTATGGTATTTTTTTTTCTGTTAGACTTTAGAATTGTTCCGACATTGTGGTATTCGTTGTTTTCTGCTAGACTTTTGAAATGCTCTGACATCGTGATATTTTGTTGTTTTTCTGCTAGACTTTAGAATTGTTCTGACATTGTGGTATTTGTTGTTTTTCTGTTAGACTTTAAAATTGATCTGACATTGCAGTATTTGTTGTTTTTCTGTTAGACTTTAGAATTGTTCTGACATTGTGGTATTTGTTGTTTTTCTGTTAGACTTTAGAATTGTTCTGACATTGTGGTATTTGTTGTTTTTCTGTTAGACTTTAGAATTGTTCTGACATTGTGGTATTTCTTGTTTTTTCTGTTAGACTTTAGAATTGTTCTGACATTGTGGTATTTGTTGTTTTTCTACTAGACTTTATGATTGTTTTGACATTGTGGTATTTGTTGTTTTTCTACGAGACTTTATGATTGTTCTGACATTGTGGTATTTGTTGTTTTTCTGTTAGACTTTAGAATTGTTCCCACATTGTGGGGGTTTTTTCTGTTAGACTTTAGAATTGTTCTGACATTGTGGTATTTGTTGTTTTTCTGCTAGACCTTAGAATTCTTCTGACATTGTGATATTTTTGTTTTTCTGCTAGACTTTAGAATTGTTCTGACATTGTGGTATTTTTTGTTTTTCTGTTAGACTTTAGAATTGTTCCAACATTGTGGTATTTGTTGTTTTTCGCCTAGACTTTAGAATTGTACCGACATTATGGTATTTTTTTTTCTGTTAGACTTTAGAATTGTTCCGACATTGTGGTATTCGTTGTTTTTCTGCTAGACTTTTGAAATGCTCTGACATCGTGATATTTTGTTGTTTTTCTGTTTGACAAGAATTGTTCTGACATTGTGGTATTTGTTGTTTTTCTGTTAGCCTTTAGAATTGTTCTGACATTGTGGTATTTGTTGTTTTTCTACTAGACCTTAGAATTCTTCTGACATTGTGATATTTTTGTTCTTCTGCTAGACTTTAGAATTGTTCTGACATTGTGGTATTTGTTGTTTTTCTGTTAGACTTTAAAATTGTTCTGACATTGCGGTATTTGTTGTTTTTCTGTTAGACTTTAGAATTGTTCTGACACTGTGGTATTTGTTGCTTTTCTACTAGACTTTAGAATTGTTCTGACATTGTGGTATTTTTTAGTTTTTCTGCTAGAATTTAGAATTGTTCTGACATTGTGGTATTTGTTGTTTTTCTGCTAGACTTTAGAATTGTACCGACATTATGGTATTTTTTTGTTTTTCTGTTAGACTTTAGAATTGTTCCGACATTGTGGTATTTGTTGTTTTTCTGCTAGACCTTAGAATTGTTCTGACATTGTGGTATTTCTTGTTTTTTCTGTTAGACTTGATGATTGTTCTGACATTGTGGTATTTGTTGTTTTTCTGTTAGACTTTAGAATTGTTCCGACATTGTGGTTTTTTTTTCTGTTAGACTTTAGAATTGTTCTGACATTGTGGTATTTGTTGTTTTTCGGCTAGACCTTAGAATTCTTCTGACATTGTGATATTTTTGTTTTTCTGCTAGACTTTAGAATTGTTCTGACATTGTGGTATTATTTGTTTTTCTGTTAGACTTTAGAATTCTTCCAACATTGTGGTATTTGTTGTTTTTCGGCTAGACTTTAGAATTGTACCGACATTATGGTATTTTTTTTTCTGTTAGACTTTAGAATTGTTCCGACATTGTGGTATTCGTTGTTTTCTGCTAGACTTTTGAAATGCTCTGACATCGTGATATTTTGTTGTTTTTCTGCTAGACTTTAGAATTGTTCTGACATTGTGGTATTTGTTGTTTTTCTGTTAGACTTTAAAATTGATCTGACATTGCAGTATTTGTTGTTTTTCTGTTAGACTTTAGAATTGTTCTGACATTGTGGTATTTGTTGTTTTTCTGTTAGACTTTAGAATTGTTCCGACATTGTGGTATTCGTTGTTTTTCCGCTAGACTTTTGAAATGCTCTGACATCGTGATATTTTGTTGTTTTTCTGTTTGACTAGAATTGTTCTGACATTGTGGTATTTGTTGTTTTTCTGTTAGCCTTTAGAATTGTTCTGACATTGTGGTATTTGTTGTTTTTCTACTAGACCTTAGAATTCTTCTGACATTGTGATATTTTTGTTCTTCTGCTAGACTTTAGAATTGTTCTGACATTGTGGTATTTGTTGTTTTTCTGTTAGACTTTAAAATTGTTCTGACATTGCGGTATTTGTTGTTTTTCTGTTAGACTTTAGAATTGTTCTGACACTGTGGTATTTGTTGCTTTTCTACTAGACTTTAGAATTGTTCTGACATTGTGGTATTTTTTAGTTTTTCTGCTAGAATTTAGAATTGTTCTGACATTGTGGTATTTGTTGTTTTTCTGCTAGACTTTAGAATTGTACCGACATTATGGTATTTTTTTGTTTTTCTGTTAGACTTTAGAATTGTTCCGACATTGTGGTATTTGTTGTTTTTCTGCTAGACCTTAGAATTGTTCTGACATTGTGGTATTTCTTGTTTTTTCTGTTAGACTTGATGATTGTTCTGACATTGTGGTATTTGTTGTTTTTCTGTTAGACTTTTGAATTGTTCTGACATTGTGGTATTTGTTGTTTTTCGGCTAGACCTTAGAATTCTTCTGACATTGTGATATTTTTGTTTTTCTGCTAGACTTTAGAATTGTTCTGACATTGTGGTATTTTTTGTTTTTCTGTTAGACTTTTGAATTCTTCCAACATTGTGGTATTTGTTGTTTTTCGGCTAGACTTTAGAATTGTACCGACATTATGGTATTTTTTTTTCTGTTAGACTTTAGAATTGTTCCGACATTGTGGTATTCGTTGTTTTCTGCTAGACTTTTGAAATGCTCTGACATCGTGATATTTTGTTGTTTTTCTGCTAGACTTTAGAATTGTTCTGACATTGTGGTATTTGTTGTTTTTCTGTTAGACTTTAAAATTGATCTGACATTGCAGTATTTGTTGTTTTTCTGTTAGACTTTAGAATTGTTCTGACATTGTGGTATTTGTTGTTTTTCTGTTAGACTTTAGAATTGTTCTGACATTGTGGTATTTGTTGTTTTTCTGTTAGACTTTAGAATTGTTCTGACATTGTGGTATTTCTTGTTTTTTCTGTTAGACTTTAGAATTGTTCTGACATTGTGGTATTTGTTGTTTTTCTACGAGACTTTATGATTGTTCTGACATTGTGGTATTTGTTGTTTTTCTGTTAGACTTTAGAATTGTTCCGACATTGTGTGTTTTTTTTCTGATAGACTTTAGAATTGTTCTGATATTGTGGTATTTGTTGTTTTTCTGATAGACTTTAGAATTGTTCTGACATTGTGGTATTTGTTGTTTTTCTGTTAGACTTTAGAATTGTTCTGACATTGTGGTATTTGTTGTTTTTCTACGAGAATTTAGAATTGTTCTGACATTGTGGTATTTGTTGTTTTTATGTTAGACTTTAAAATTGATCTGACATTGCGGTATTTGTTGTTTTTCTGTTAGACTTTAGAATTGTTCTGACATTGTGGTATTTTTGTTCTTCTGCTAGACTATAGAATTGTTTTGACATTGTGGTATTTGTTGTTTTTCTGTTAGACTTTAAAATTGTTCTGACATTGCGGTATTTGTTGTTTTTCTGTTAGACTTTAGAATTGTTCTGACACTGTGGTATTTGTTGCTTTTCTACTAGACTTTAGAATTGTTCTGACATTGTGGTATTTTTTTGTTTTTCTGCTAGAATTTAGAATTGTTCTGACATTGTGGTATTTGTTGTTTTTCTGCTAGACTTTAGAATTGTACCGACATTATGGTATTTTTTTGTTTTTCTGTTAGACTTTAGAATTGTTACGACATTGTGGTATTTGTTGTTTTTCTGCTAGACCTTAGAATTGTTCTGACATTGTGGTATTTGTTGTTTTTCTACGAGACTTTATGATTGTTCTGACATAGTGGTATTTGTTGTTTTTCTGTTAGACTTTAAAATTGATCTGACATTGCAGTATTTGTTGTTTTTCTGTTAGATTTTAGAATTGTTCTGACATTGTGGTATTTGTTGTTTTTCTGTTAGACTTTAGAATTGTTCCGATATTGTGGTATTCGTTGTTTTTCTGCTAGACTTTTGAAATGCTCTGACATCGTGATATTTTGTTGTTTTTCTGTTAGACTTTAGAATTGTTCCGACATTGTGTGTTTTTTTTCTGTTATACTTTAGAATTGTTCTGACATTGTGGTATTTGTTGTTTTTCTGCTAGACCTTAGAATTCTTCTGACATTGTGATATTTTTGCTTTTCTGCTAGACTTTAGAATTGTTCTGACATTGTGGTATTTTTTGTTTTTCTGTTAGACTTTAGAATTGTTCCAACATTGTGGTATTTGTTGTTTTTCGCCTAGACTTTAGAATTGTACCGACATTATGGTATTTTTTTTTCTGTTAGACTTTAAAATTGTTCCGACATTGTGGTATTCGTTGTTTTTCTGCTAGACTTTTGAAATGCTCTGACATCGTGATATTTTGTTGTTTTTCTGATAGACTTTAGAATTGTTCTGACATTGTGGTATTTGTTGTTTTTCTGTTAGACTTTAAAATTGATCTGACATTGCGGTATTTGTTGTTTTTCTGTTAGACTTTAGAATTGTTCTGACATTGTGGTATTTGTTGTTTTTCTGTTAGCCTTTATAATTGTTCTGACATTGTGGTATTTGTTGTTTTTCTACTAGACCTTAGAATTCTTCTGACATTGTGATATTTTTGTTCTGCTGCTAGACTTTAGAATTGTTCTGACATTGTGGTATTTGTTGTTTTTCTGTTAGACTTTAAAATTGTTCTGACATTGCGGTATTTGTTGTTTTTCTGTTAGACTTTAGAATTGTTCTGACATTGTGGTATTTCTTGTTTTTTCTGTTAGACTTTAGAATTGTTCTGACATTGTGGTATTTGTTGTTTTTCTGCTAGACTTTAGAATTGTACCGACATTATGGTATTTTTTTGTTTTTCTGTTAGACTTTAGAATTGTTCCGAAATTGTGGTATTTGTTGTTTTTCTGCTAGACCTTAGAATTGTTCGGACATTGTGGTATTTCTTGTTTTTTCTGCTAGACTTTATGATTGTTCTGATATTGTGGTATTTGTTGTTTTTCTGTTAGACTTTAGAATTGTTCCGACATTGTGGGTTTTTTTCTGTTAGACTTTAGAATTGTTCTGACATTGTGGTATTTGTTGTTTTTCTGCTAGACCTTAGAATTCTTCTGACATTGTGATATTTTTGTTTTTCTGCTAGACTTTAGAATTGTTCTGACATTGTGGTATTTTTTGTTTTTCTGTTAGACTTTAGAATTCTTCCAACATTGTGGTATTTGTTGTTTTTCGGCTAGACTTTAGAATTGTACCGACATTATGGTATTTTTTTTTCTGTTAGACTTTAGAATTGTTCCGACATTGTGGTATTCGTTGTTTTCTGCTAGACTTTTGAAATGCTCTGACATCGTGATATTTTGTTGTTTTTCTGCTAGACTTTAGAATTGTTCTGACATTGTGGTATTTGTTGTTTTTCTGTTAGACTTTAGAATTGTTCTGACATTGTGGTATTTGTTGTTTTTCTGTTAGACTTTAAAATTGTTCTGACATTGCGGTATTTGTTGTTTTTCTGTTAGACTTTAGAATTGTTCTGACACTGTGGTATTTGTTGCTTTTCTACTAGACTTTAGAATTGTTGTGACATTGTGGTATTTTTTTGTTTTTCTGCTAGAATTTAGAATTGTTCTGACATTGTGGTATTTGTTGTTTTTCTGCTAGACTTTAGAATTGTACCGACATTATGGTATTTTTTTGTTTTTCTGTTAGACTTTAGAATTGTTCTGACATTGTGGTATTTCTTGTTTTTTCTGTTAGACTTTATGATTGTTCTGACATTGTGGTATTTGTTGTTTTTCTGTTAGACTTTAAAATTGATCTGACATTGCGGTATTTGTTGTTTTTCTGTTAGACTTTAGAATTGTTCTGACATTGTGGTGTTTGTTGTTTTTCTGTTAGCCTTTAGAATTGTTCTGACATTGTGGTATTTGTTGTTTTTCTACTAGACCTTAGAATTCTTCTGACATTGTGATATTTTTGTTCTTCTGCTAGACTTTAGAATTGTACCGACATTATGGTATTTTTTTCCTGTTAGACTTTAGAATTGTTCCGACATTGTGGTATTCGTTGTTTTCTGCTAGACTTTTGAAATGCTCTGACATCGTGATATTTTGTTGTTTTTCTGCTAGACTTTAGAATTGTTCTGACATTGTGGTATTTGTTGTTTTTCTGTTAGACTTTAAAATTGATCTGACATTGCAGTATTTGTTGTTTTCTGTTAGACTTTAGAATTGTTCTGACATTGTGGTATTTGTTGTTTTTCTGTTAGACTTTAGAATTGTTCTGACATTGTGGTATTTGTTGTTTTTCTGTTAGACTTTAAAATTGTTCTGACATTGCGGTATTTGTTGTTTTTCTGTTAGACTTTAGAATTGTTCTGACACTGTGGTATTTGTTGCTTTTCTACTAGACTTTAGAATTGTTCTGACATTGTGGTATTTTTTTGTTTTTCTGCTAGAATTTAGAATTGTTCTGACATTGTGGTATTTGTTGTTTTTCTGCTAGACTTTAGAATTGTACCGACATTATGGTATTTTTTTGTTTTTCTGTTAGACTTTAGAATTGTTCCGACATTGCAGTATTTGTTGTTTTTCTGTTAGACTTTAGAATTGTTCTGACATTGTGGTATTTGTTGTTTTTCTGTTAGACTTTAGAATTGTTCTGACATTGTGGTATTTGTTGTTTTTCTGTTAGACTTTAAAATTGTTCTGACATTGCGGTATTTGTTGTTTTTCTGTTAGACTTTAGAATTGTTCTGACACTGTGGTATTTGTTGCTTTTCTACTAGACTTTAGAATTGTTCTGACATTGTGGTATTTTTTTGTTTTTCTGCTAGAATTTAGAATTGTTCTGACATTGTGGTATTTGTTGTTTTTCTGCTAGACTTTAGAATTGTACCGACATTATGGTATTTTTTTGTTTTTCTGTTAGACTTTAGAATTGTTCCGACATTGTGGTATTTGTTGTTTTTCTGCTAGACCTTAGAATTGTTCTGACATTGTGGTATTTCTTGTTTTTTCTGTTAGACTTGATGATTGTTCTGACATTGTGGTATTTGTTGTTTTTCTGTTAGACTTTAGAATTGTTCCGACATTGTGGGGTTTTTTTCTGTTAGACTTTAGAATTGTTCTGACATTGTGGTATTTGTTGTTTTTCTGCTAGACCTTAGAATTCTTCTGACATTGTGATATTTTTGTTCTTCTGCTAGACTTTAGAATTGTACCGACATTATGGTATTTTTTTCCTGTTAGACTTTAGAATTGTTCCGACATTGTGGTATTTTTTGTTTTTCTGTTAGACTTTAGAATTGTTCCAATATTGTGGTATTTGTTGTTTTTCGCCTAGACTTTAGAATTGTACCGACATTATGGTATTTTTTTTTCTGTTAGACTTTAGAATTGTTCCGACATTGTGGTATTCGTTGTTTTTCTGCTAGACTTTTGAAATGCTCTGACATTGTGATATTTTGTTGTTTTTCTGTTTGACAAGAATTGTTCTGACATTGTGGTATTTGTTGTTTTTCTGTTAGCCTTTAGAATTGTTCTGACATTGTGGTATTTGTTGTTTTTCTGTTAGCCTTTAGAATTGTTCTGACATTGTGGTATTTGTTGTTTTTCTGTTAGACTTTAAAATTGTTCTGACATTGCGGTATTTGTTGTTTTTCTGTTAGACTTTAGAATTGTTCTGACATTGTGGTATTTCTTGTTTTTTCTGTTAGACTTTAGAATTGTTCTGACATTGTGGTATTTGTTGTTTTTCTGCTAGACTTTAGAATTGTACCGACATTATGGTATTTTTTTGTTTTTCTGTTAGACTTTAGAATTGTTCCGAAATTGTGGTATTTGTTGTTTTTCTGCTAGACCTTAGAATTGTTCGGACATTGTGGTATTTCTTGTTTTTTCTGCTAGACTTTATGATTGTTCTGATATTGTGGTATTTGTTGTTTTTCTGTTAGACTTTAGAATTGTTCCGACATTGTGGGTTTTTTTCTGTTAGACTTTAGAATTGTTCTGACATTGTGGTATTTGTTGTTTTTCTGCTAGACCTTAGAATTCTTCTGACATTGTGATATTTTTGTTTTTCTGCTAGACTTTAGAATTGTTCTGACATTGTGGTATTTTTTGTTTTTCTGTTAGACTTTAGAATTCTTCCAACATTGTGGTATTTGTTGTTTTTCGGCTAGACTTTAGAATTGTACCGACATTATGGTATTTTTTTTTCTGTTAGACTTTAGAATTGTTCCGACATTGTGGTATTCGTTGTTTTCTGCTAGACTTTTGAAATGCTCTGACATCGTGATATTTTGTTGTTTTTCTGCTAGACTTTAGAATTGTTCTGACATTGTGGTATTTGTTGTTTTTCTGTTAGACTTTAGAATTGTTCTGACATTGTGGTATTTGTTGTTTTTCTGTTAGACTTTAAAATTGTTCTGACATTGCGGTATTTGTTGTTTTTCTGTTAGACTTTAGAATTGTTCTGACACTGTGGTATTTGTTGCTTTTCTACTAGACTTTAGAATTGTTGTGACATTGTGGTATTTTTTTGTTTTTCTGCTAGAATTTAGAATTGTTCTGACATTGTGGTATTTGTTGTTTTTCTGCTAGACTTTAGAATTGTACCGACATTATGGTATTTTTTTGTTTTTCTGTTAGACTTTAGAATTGTTCCGACATTGTGGTATTTGTTGTTTTTCTGCTAGACCTTAGAATTGTTCTGACATTGTGGTATTTCTTGTTTTTTCTGTTAGACTTTATGATTGTTCTGACATTGTGGTATTTGTTGTTTTTCTGTTAGACTTTAAAATTGATCTGACATTGCGGTATTTGTTGTTTTTCTGTTAGACTTTAGAATTGTTCTGACATTGTGGTGTTTGTTGTTTTTCTGTTAGCCTTTAGAATTGTTCTGACATTGTGGTATTTGTTGTTTTTCTACTAGACCTTAGAATTCTTCTGACATTGTGATATTTTTGTTCTTCTGCTAGACTTTAGAATTGTACCGACATTATGGTATTTTTTTCCTGTTAGACTTTAGAATTGTTCCGACATTGTGGTATTCGTTGTTTTCTGCTAGACTTTTGAAATGCTCTGACATCGTGATATTTTGTTGTTTTTCTGCTAGACTTTAGAATTGTTCTGACATTGTGGTATTTGTTGTTTTTCTGTTAGACTTTAAAATTGATCTGACATTGCAGTATTTGTTGTTTTCTGTTAGACTTTAGAATTGTTCTGACATTGTGGTATTTGTTGTTTTTCTGTTAGACTTTAGAATTGTTCTGACATTGTGGTATTTGTTGTTTTTCTGTTAGACTTTAAAATTGTTCTGACATTGCGGTATTTGTTGTTTTTCTGTTAGACTTTAGAATTGTTCTGACACTGTGGTATTTGTTGCTTTTCTACTAGACTTTAGAATTGTTCTGACATTGTGGTATTTTTTTGTTTTTCTGCTAGAATTTAGAATTGTTCTGACATTGTGGTATTTGTTGTTTTTCTGCTAGACTTTAGAATTGTACCGACATTATGGTATTTTTTTGTTTTTCTGTTAGACTTTAGAATTGTTCCGACATTGCAGTATTTGTTGTTTTTCTGTTAGACTTTAGAATTGTTCTGACATTGTGGTATTTGTTGTTTTTCTGTTAGACTTTAGAATTGTTCTGACATTGTGGTATTTGTTGTTTTTCTGTTAGACTTTAAAATTGTTCTGACATTGCGGTATTTGTTGTTTTTCTGTTAGACTTTAGAATTGTTCTGACACTGTGGTATTTGTTGCTTTTCTACTAGACTTTAGAATTGTTCTGACATTGTGGTATTTTTTTGTTTTTCTGCTAGAATTTAGAATTGTTCTGACATTGTGGTATTTGTTGTTTTTCTGCTAGACTTTAGAATTGTACCGACATTATGGTATTTTTTTGTTTTTCTGTTAGACTTTAGAATTGTTCCGACATTGTGGTATTTGTTGTTTTTCTGCTAGACCTTAGAATTGTTCTGACATTGTGGTATTTCTTGTTTTTTCTGTTAGACTTGATGATTGTTCTGACATTGTGGTATTTGTTGTTTTTCTGTTAGACTTTAGAATTGTTCCGACATTGTGGGGTTTTTTTCTGTTAGACTTTAGAATTGTTCTGACATTGTGGTATTTGTTGTTTTTCTGCTAGACCTTAGAATTCTTCTGACATTGTGATATTTTTGTTCTTCTGCTAGACTTTAGAATTGTACCGACATTATGGTATTTTTTTCCTGTTAGACTTTAGAATTGTTCCGACATTGTGGTATTTTTTGTTTTTCTGTTAGACTTTAGAATTGTTCCAATATTGTGGTATTTGTTGTTTTTCGCCTAGACTTTAGAATTGTACCGACATTATGGTATTTTTTTTTCTGTTAGACTTTAGAATTGTTCCGACATTGTGGTATTCGTTGTTTTTCTGCTAGACTTTTGAAATGCTCTGACATTGTGATATTTTGTTGTTTTTCTGTTTGACAAGAATTGTTCTGACATTGTGGTATTTGTTGTTTTTCTGTTAGCCTTTAGAATTGTTCTGACATTGTGGTATTTGTTGTTTTTCTACTAGACCTTAGAATTCTTCTGACATTGTGATATTTTTGTTCTTCTGCTAGACTTTAGAATTGTTCTGACATTGTGGTATTTGTTGTTTTTCTGTTAGACTTTAAAATTGTTCTGACATTGCGGTATTTGTTGTTTTTCTGTTAGACTTTAGAATTGTTCTGATACTGTGGTATTTGTTGCTTTTCTACTAGACTTTAGAATTGTTCTGACATTGTGGTATTTTTTAGTTTTTCTGCTAGAATTTAGAATTGTTCTGACATTGTGGTATTTGTTGTTTTTCTGCTAGACTTTAGAATTGTACCGACATTATGGTATTTTTTTGTTTTTCTGTTAGACTTTAGAATTGTTCCGACATTGTGGTATTTGTTGTTTTTCTGCTAGACCTTAGAATTGTTCTGACATTGTGGTATTTCTTGTTTTTTCTGTTAGACTTGATGATTGTTCTGACATTGTGGTATTTGTTGTTTTTCTGTTAGACTTTAGAATTGTTCCGACATTGTGGTTTTTTTTTCTGTTAGACTTTAGAATTGTTCTGACATTGTGGTATTTGTTGTTTTTCGGCTAGACCTTAGAATTCTTCTGACATTGTGATATTTTTGTTTTTCTGCTAGACTTTAGAATTGTTCTGACATTGTGGTATTATTTGTTTTTCTGTTAGACTTTAGAATTCTTCCAACATTGTGGTATTTGTTGTTTTTCGGCTAGACTTTAGAATTGTACCGACATTATGGCATTTTTTTTTCTGTTAGACTTTAGAATTGTTCCGACATTGTGGTATTCGTTGTTTTCTGCTAGACTTTTGAAATGCTCTGACATCGTGATATTTTGTTGTTTTTCTGCTAGACTTTAGAATTGTTCTGACATTGTGGTATTTGTTGTTTTTCTGTTAGACTTTAAAATTGATCTGACATTGCAGTATTTGTTGTTTTTCTGTTAGACTTTAGAATTGTTCTGACATTGTGGTATTTGTTGTTTTTCTGTTAGACTTTAGAATTGTTCTGACATTGTGGTATTTGTTGTTTTTCTGTTAGACTTTAGAATTGTTCTGACATTGTGGTATTTCTTGTTTTTTCTGTTAGACTTTAGAATTGTTCTGACATTGTGGTATTTGTTGTTTTTCTACGAGACTTTATGATTGTTTTGACATTGTGGTATTTGTTGTTTTTCTACGAGACTTTATGATTGTTCTGACATTGTGGTATTTGTTGTTTTTCTGTTAGACTTTAGAATTGTTCCCACATTGTGGGGGTTTTTTCTGTTAGACTTTAGAATTGTTCTGACATTGTGGTATTTGTTGTTTTTCTGCTAGACCTTAGAATTCTTCTGACATTGTGATATTTTTGTTTTTCTGCTAGACTTTAGAATTGTTCTGACATTGTGGTATTTTTTGTTTTTCTGTTAGACTTTAGAATTGTTCCAACATTGTGGTATTTGTTGTTTTTCGCCTAGACTTTAGAATTGTACCGACATTATGGTATTTTTTTTTCTGTTAGACTTTAGAATTGTTCCGACATTGTGTGTTTTTTTTCTGATAGACTTTAGAATTGTTCTGATATTGTGGTATTTGTTGTTTTTCTGATAGACTTTAGAATTGTTCTGACATTGTGGTATTTGTTGTTTTTCTGTTAGACTTTAGAATTGTTCTGACATTGTGGTATTTGTTGTTTTTCTACGAGAATTTAGAATTGTTCTGACATTGTGGTATTTGTTGTTTTTATGTTAGACTTTAAAATTGATCTGACATTGCGGTATTTGTTGTTTTTCTGTTAGACTTTAGAATTGTTCTGACATTGTTCTATTTGTTGTTTTTCTGTTAGCCTTTAGAATTTTTCTGACATTGTGGTATTTGTTGTTTTTCTACTAGACCTTAGAATTCTTCTGACATTGTGATATTTTTGTTCTTCTGCTAGACTATAGAATTGTTTTGACATTGTGGTATTTGTTGTTTTTCTGTTAGACTTTAAAATTGTTCTGACATTGCGGTATTTGTTGTTTTTCTGTTAGACTTTAGAATTGTTCTGACACTGTGGTATTTGTTGCTTTTCTACTAGACTTTAGAATTGTTCTGACATTGTGGTATTTTTTTGTTTTTCTGCTAGAATTTAGAATTGTTCTGACATTGTGGTATTTGTTGTTTTTCTGCTAGACTTTAGAATTGTACCGACATTATGGTATTTTTTTGTTTTTCTGTTAGACTTTAGAATTGTTACGACATTGTGGTATTTGTTGTTTTTCTGCTAGACCTTAGAATTGTTCTGACATTGTGGTATTTGTTGTTTTTCTACGAGACTTTATGATTGTTCTGACATAGTGGTATTTGTTGTTTTTCTGTTAGACTTTAAAATTGATCTGACATTGCAGTATTTGTTGTTTTTCTGTTAGATTTTAGAATTGTTCTGACATTGTGGTATTTGTTGTTTTTCTGTTAGACTTTAGAATTGTTCCGATATTGTGGTATTCGTTGTTTTTCTGCTAGACTTTTGAAATGCTCTGACATCGTGATATTTTGTTGTTTTTCTGTTAGACTTTAGAATTGTTCCGACATTGTGTGTTTTTTTTCTGTTATACTTTAGAATTGTTCTGACATTGTGGTATTTGTTGTTTTTCTGCTAGACCTTAGAATTCTTCTGACATTGTGATATTTTTGCTTTTCTGCTAGACTTTAGAATTGTTCTGACATTGTGGTATTTTTTGTTTTTCTGTTAGACTTTAGAATTGTTCCAACATTGTGGTATTTGTTGTTTTTCGCCTAGACTTTAGAATTGTACCGACATTATGGTATTTTTTTTTCTGTTAGACTTTAAAATTGTTCCGACATTGTGGTATTCGTTGTTTTTCTGCTAGACTTTTGAAATGCTCTGACATCGTGATATTTTGTTGTTTTTCTGATAGACTTTAGAATTGTTCTGACATTGTGGTATTTGTTGTTTTTCTGTTAGACTTTAAAATTGATCTGACATTGCGGTATTTGTTGTTTTTCTGTTAGACTTTAGAATTGTTCTGACATTGTGGTATTTGTTGTTTTTCTGTTAGCCTTTATAATTGTTCTGACATTGTGGTATTTGTTGTTTTTCTACTAGACCTTAGAATTCTTCTGACATTGTGATATTTTTGTTCTGCTGCTAGACTTTAGAATTGTTCTGACATTGTGGTATTTGTTGTTTTTCTGTTAGACTTTAAAATTGTTCTGACATTGCGGTATTTGTTGTTTTTCTGTTAGACTTTAGAATTGTTCTGACATTGTGGTATTTCTTGTTTTTTCTGTTAGACTTTAGAATTGTTCTGACATTGTGGTATTTGTTGTTTTTCTGCTAGACTTTAGAATTGTACCGACATTATGGTATTTTTTTGTTTTTCTGTTAGACTTTAGAATTGTTCCGAAATTGTGGTATTTGTTGTTTTTCTGCTAGACCTTAGAATTGTTCGGACATTGTGGTATTTCTTGTTTTTTCTGCTAGACTTTATGATTGTTCTGATATTGTGGTATTTGTTGTTTTTCTGTTAGACTTTAGAATTGTTCCGACATTGTGGGTTTTTTTCTGTTAGACTTTAGAATTGTTCTGACATTGTGGTATTTGTTGTTTTTCTGCTAGACCTTAGAATTCTTCTGACATTGTGATATTTTTGTTTTTCTGCTAGACTTTAGAATTGTTCTGACATTGTGGTATTTTTTGTTTTTCTGTTAGACTTTAGAATTCTTCCAACATTGTGGTATTTGTTGTTTTTCGGCTAGACTTTAGAATTGTACCGACATTATGGTATTTTTTTTTCTGTTAGACTTTAGAATTGTTCCGACATTGTGGTATTCGTTGTTTTCTGCTAGACTTTTGAAATGCTCTGACATCGTGATATTTTGTTATTTTTCTGCTAGACTTTAGAATTGTTCTGACATTGTGGTATTTGTTGTTTTTCTGTTAGACTTTAGAATTGTTCTGACATTGTGGTATTTGTTGTTTTTCTGTTAGACTTTAAAATTGTTCTGACATTGCGGTATTTGTTGTTTTTCTGTTAGACTTTAGAATTGTTCTGACACTGTGGTATTTGTTGCTTTTCTACTAGACTTTAGAATTGTTGTGACATTGTGGTATTTTTTTGTTTTTCTGCTAGAATTTAGAATTGTTCTGACATTGTGGTATTTGTTGTTTTTCTGCTAGACTTTAGAATTGTACCGACATTATGGTATTTTTTTGTTTTTCTGTTAGACTTTAGAATTGTTCCGACATTGTGGTATTTGTTGTTTTTCTGCTAGACCTTAGAATTGTTCTGACATTGTGGTATTTCTTGTTTTTTCTGTTAGACTTTATGATTGTTCTGACATTGTGGTATTTGTTGTTTTTCTGTTAGACTTTAAAATTGATCTGACATTGCGGTATTTGTTGTTTTTCTGTTAGACTTTAGAATTCTTCTGACATTGTGGTGTTTGTTGTTTTTCTGTTAGCCTTTAGAATTGTTCTGACATTGTGGTATTTGTTGTTTTTCTACTAGACCTTAGAATTCTTCTGACATTGTGATATTTTTGTTCTTCTGCTAGACTTTAGAATTGTACCGACATTATGGTATTTTTTTCCTGTTAGACTTTAGAATTGTTCCGACATTGTGGTATTCGTTGTTTTCTGCTAGACTTTTGAAATGCTCTGACATCGTGATATTTTGTTGTTTTTCTGCTAGACTTTAGAATTGTTCTGACATTGTGGTATTTGTTGTTTTTCTGTTAGACTTTAAAATTGATCTGACATTGCAGTATTTGTTGTTTTCTGTTAGACTTTAGAATTGTTCTGACATTGTGGTATTTGTTGTTTTTCTGTTAGACTTTAGAATTGTTCTGACATTGTGGTATTTGTTGTTTTTCTGTTAGACTTTAAAATTGTTCTGACATTGCGGTATTTGTTGTTTTTCTGTTAGACTTTAGAATTGTTCTGACACTGTGGTATTTGTTGCTTTTCTACTAGACTTTAGAATTGTTCTGACATTGTGGTATTTTTTTGTTTTTCTGCTAGAATTTAGAATTGTTCTGACATTGTGGTATTTGTTGTTTTTCTGCTAGACTTTAGAATTGTACCGACATTATGGTATTTTTTTGTTTTTCTGTTAGACTTTAGAATTGTTCCGACATTGCAGTATTTGTTGTTTTTCTGTTAGACTTTAGAATTGTTCTGACATTGTGGTATTTGTTGTTTTTCTGTTAGACTTTAGAATTGTTCTGACATTGTGGTATTTGTTGTTTTTCTGTTAGACTTTAAAATTGTTCTGACATTGCGGTATTTGTTGTTTTTCTGTTAGACTTTAGAATTGTTCTGACACTGTGGTATTTGTTGCTTTTCTACTAGACTTTAGAATTGTTCTGACATTGTGGTATTTTTTTGTTTTTCTGCTAGAATTTAGAATTGTTCTGACATTGTGGTATTTGTTGTTTTTCTGCTAGACTTTAGAATTGTACCGACATTATGGTATTTTTTTGTTTTTCTGTTAGACTTTAGAATTGTTCCGACATTGTGGTATTTGTTGTTTTTCTGCTAGACCTTAGAATTGTTCTGACATTGTGGTATTTCTTGTTTTTTCTGTTAGACTTGATGATTGTTCTGACATTGTGGTATTTGTTGTTTTTCTGTTAGACTTTAGAATTGTTCCGACATTGTGGGGTTTTTTTCTGCTAGACTTTAGAATTGTTCTGACATTGTGGTATTTGTTGTTTTTCTGCTAGACCTTAGAATTCTTCTGACATTGTGATATTTTTGTTCTTCTGCTAGACTTTAGAATTGTACCGACATTATGGTATTTTTTTCCTGTTAGACTTTAGAATTGTTCCGACATTGTGGTATTTTTTGTTTTTCTGTTAGACTTTAGAATTGTTCCAATATTGTGGTATTTGTTGTTTTTCGCCTAGACTTTAGAATTGTACCGACATTATGGTATTTTTTTTTCTGTTAGACTTTAGAATTGTTCCGACATTGTGGTATTCGTTGTTTTTCTGCTAGACTTTTGAAATGCTCTGACATTGTGATATTTTGTTGTTTTTCTGTTTGACAAGAATTGTTCTGACATTGTGGTATTTGTTGTTTTTCTGTTAGCCTTTAGAATTGTTCTGACATTGTGGTATTTGTTGTTTTTCTGTTAGCCTTTAGAATTGTTCTGACATTGTGGTATTTGTTGTTTTTCTGTTAGACTTTAAAATTGTTCTGACATTGCGGTATTTGTTGTTTTTCTGTTAGACTTTAGAATTGTTCTGACATTGTGGTATTTCTTGTTTTTTCTGTTAGACTTTAGAATTGTTCTGACATTGTGGTATTTGTTGTTTTTCTGCTAGACTTTAGAATTGTACCGACATTATGGTATTTTTTTGTTTTTCTGTTAGACTTTAGAATTGTTCCGAAATTGTGGTATTTGTTGTTTTTCTGCTAGACCTTAGAATTGTTCGGACATTGTGGTATTTCTTGTTTTTTCTGCTAGACTTTATGATTGTTCTGATATTGTGGTATTTGTTGTTTTTCTGTTAGACTTTAGAATTGTTCCGACATTGTGGGTTTTTTTCTGTTAGACTTTAGAATTGTTCTGACATTGTGGTATTTGTTGTTTTTCTGCTAGACCTTAGAATTCTTCTGACATTGTGATATTTTTGTTTTTCTGCTAGACTTTAGAATTGTTCTGACATTGTGGTATTTTTTGTTTTTCTGTTAGACTTTAGAATTCTTCCAACATTGTGGTATTTGTTGTTTTTCGGCTAGACTTTAGAATTGTACCGACATTATGGTATTTTTTTTTCTGTTAGACTTTAGAATTGTTCCGACATTGTGGTATTCGTTGTTTTCTGCTAGACTTTTGAAATGCTCTGACATCGTGATATTTTGTTGTTTTTCTGCTAGACTTTAGAATTGTTCTGACATTGTGGTATTTGTTGTTTTTCTGTTAGACTTTAGAATTGTTCTGACATTGTGGTATTTGTTGTTTTTCTGTTAGACTTTAAAATTGTTCTGACATTGCGGTATTTGTTGTTTTTCTGTTAGACTTTAGAATTGTTCTGACACTGTGGTATTTGTTGCTTTTCTACTAGACTTTAGAATTGTTGTGACATTGTGGTATTTTTTTGTTTTTCTGCTAGAATTTAGAATTGTTCTGACATTGTGGTATTTGTTGTTTTTCTGCTAGACTTTAGAATTGTACCGACATTATGGTATTTTTTTGTTTTTCTGTTAGACTTTAGAATTGTTCCGACATTGTGGTATTTGTTGTTTTTCTGCTAGACCTTAGAATTGTTCTGACATTGTGGTATTTCTTGTTTTTTCTGTTAGACTTTATGATTGTTCTGACATTGTGGTATTTGTTGTTTTTCTGTTAGACTTTAAAATTGATCTGACATTGCGGTATTTGTTGTTTTTCTGTTAGACTTTAGAATTGTTCTGACATTGTGGTGTTTGTTGTTTTTCTGTTAGCCTTTAGAATTGTTCTGACATTGTGGTATTTGTTGTTTTTCTACTAGACCTTAGAATTCTTCTGACATTGTGATATTTTTGTTCTTCTGCTAGACTTTAGAATTGTACCGACATTATGGTATTTTTTTCCTGTTAGACTTTAGAATTGTTCCGACATTGTGGTATTCGTTGTTTTCTGCTAGACTTTTGAAATGCTCTGACATCGTGATATTTTGTTGTTTTTCTGCTAGACTTTAGAATTGTTCTGACATTGTGGTATTTGTTGTTTTTCTGTTAGACTTTAAAATTGATCTGACATTGCAGTATTTGTTGTTTTCTGTTAGACTTTAGAATTGTTCTGACATTGTGGTATTTGTTGTTTTTCTGTTAGACTTTAGAATTGTTCTGACATTGTGGTATTTGTTGTTTTTCTGTTAGACTTTAAAATTGTTCTGACATTGCGGTATTTGTTGTTTTTCTGTTAGACTTTAGAATTGTTCTGACACTGTGGTATTTGTTGCTTTTCTACTAGACTTTAGAATTGTTCTGACATTGTGGTATTTTTTTGTTTTTCTGCTAGAATTTAGAATTGTTCTGACATTGTGGTATTTGTTGTTTTTCTGCTAGACTTTAGAATTGTACCGACATTATGGTATTTTTTTGTTTTTCTGTTAGACTTTAGAATTGTTCCGACATTGCAGTATTTGTTGTTTTTCTGTTAGACTTTAGAATTGTTCTGACATTGTGGTATTTGTTGTTTTTCTGTTAGACTTTAGAATTGTTCTGACATTGTGGTATTTGTTGTTTTTCTGTTAGACTTTAAAATTGTTCTGACATTGCGGTATTTGTTGTTTTTCTGTTAGACTTTAGAATTGTTCTGACACTGTGGTATTTGTTGCTTTTCTACTAGACTTTAGAATTGTTCTGACATTGTGGTATTTTTTTGTTTTTCTGCTAGAATTTAGAATTGTTCTGACATTGTGGTATTTGTTGTTTTTCTGCTAGACTTTAGAATTGTACCGACATTATGGTATTTTTTTGTTTTTCTGTTAGACTTTAGAATTGTTCCGACATTGTGGTATTTGTTGTTTTTCTGCTAGACCTTAGAATTGTTCTGACATTGTGGTATTTCTTGTTTTTTCTGTTAGACTTGATGATTGTTCTGACATTGTGGTATTTGTTGTTTTTCTGTTAGACTTTAGAATTGTTCCGACATTGTGGGGTTTTTTTCTGTTAGACTTTAGAATTGTTCTGACATTGTGGTATTTGTTGTTTTTCTGCTAGACCTTAGAATTCTTCTGACATTGTGATATTTTTGTTCTTCTGCTAGACTTTAGAATTGTACCGACATTATGGTATTTTTTTCCTGTTAGACTTTAGAATTGTTCCGACATTGTGGTATTTTTTGTTTTTCTGTTAGACTTTAGAATTGTTCCAATATTGTGGTATTTGTTGTTTTTCGCCTAGACTTTAGAATTGTACCGACATTATGGTATTTTTTTTTCTGTTAGACTTTAGAATTGTTCCGACATTGTGGTATTCGTTGTTTTTCTGCTAGACTTTTGAAATGCTCTGACATTGTGATATTTTGTTGTTTTTCTGTTTGACAAGAATTGTTCTGACATTGTGGTATTTGTTGTTTTTCTGTTAGCCTTTAGAATTGTTCTGACATTGTGGTATTTGTTGTTTTTCTACTACACCTTAGAATTCTTCTGACATTGTGATATTTTTGTTCTTCTGCTAGACTTTAGAATTGTTCTGACATTGTGGTATTTGTTGTTTTTCTGTTAGACTTTAAAATTGTTCTGACATTGCGGTATTTGTTGTTTTTCTGTTAGACTTTAGAATTGTTCTGATACTGTGGTATTTGTTGCTTTTCTACTAGACTTTAGAATTGTTCTGACATTGTGGTATTTTTTAGTTTTTCTGCTAGAATTTAGAATTGTTCTGACATTGTGGTATTTGTTGTTTTTCTGCTAGACTTTAGAATTGTACCGACATTATGGTATTTTTTTGTTTTTCTGTTAGACTTTAGAATTGTTCCGACATTGTGGTATTTGTTGTTTTTCTGCTAGACCTTAGAATTGTTCTGACATTGTGGTATTTCTTGTTTTTTCTGTTAGACTTGATGATTGTTCTGACATTGTGGTATTTGTTGTTTTTCTGTTAGACTTTAGAATTGTTCCGACATTGTGGTTTTTTTTTCTGTTAGACTTTAGAATTGTTCTGACATTGTGGTATTTGTTGTTTTTCGGCTAGACCTTAGAATTCTTCTGACATTGTGATATTTTTGTTTTTCTGCTAGACTTTAGAATTGTTCTGACATTGTGGTATTATTTGTTTTTCTGTTAGACTTTAGAATTCTTCCAACATTGTGGTATTTGTTGTTTTTCGGCTAGACTTTAGAATTGTACCGACATTATGGTATTTTTTTTTCTGTTAGACTTTAGAATTGTTCCGACATTGTGGTATTCGTTGTTTTCTGCTAGACTTTTGAAATGCTCTGACATCGTGATATTTTGTTGTTTTTCTGCTAGACTTTAGAATTGTTCTGACATTGTGGTATTTGTTGTTTTTCTGTTAGACTTTAAAATTGATCTGACATTGCAGTATTTGTTGTTTTTCTGTTAGACTTTAGAATTGTTCTGACATTGTGGTATTTGTTGTTTTTCTGTTAGACTTTAGAATTGTTCTGACATTGTGGTATTTGTTGTTTTTCTGTTAGACTTTAGAATTGTTCTGACATTGTGGTATTTCTTGTTTTTTCTGTTAGACTTTAGAATTGTTCTGACATTGTGGTATTTGTTGTTTTTCTACGAGACTTTATGATTGTTTTGACATTGTGGTATTTGTTGTTTTTCTACGAGACTTTATGATTGTTCTGACATTGTGGTATTTGTTGTTTTTCTGTTAGACTTTAGAATTGTTCCCACATTGTGGGGGTTTTTTCTGTTAGACTTTAGAATTGTTCTGACATTGTGGTATTTGTTGTTTTTCTGCTAGACCTTAGAATTCTTCTGACATTGTGATATTTTTGTTTTTCTGCTAGACTTTAGAATTGTTCTGACATTGTGGTATTTTTTGTTTTTCTGTTAGACTTTAGAATTGTTCCAACATTGTGGTATTTGTTGTTTTTCGCCTAGACTTTAGAATTGTACCGACATTATGGTATTTTTTTTTCTGTTAGACTTTAGAATTGTTCCGACATTGTGGTATTCGTTGTTTTTCTGCTAGACTTTTGAAATGCTCTGACATCGTGATATTTTGTTGTTTTTCTGTTTGACAAGAATTGTTCTGACATTGTGGTATTTGTTGTTTTTCTGTTAGCCTTTAGAATTGTTCTGACATTGTGGTATTTGTTGTTTTTCTACTAGACCTTAGAATTCTTCTGACATTGTGATATTTTTGTTCTTCTGCTAGACTTTAGAATTGTTCTGACATTGTGGTATTTGTTGTTTTTCTGTTAGACTTTAAAATTGTTCTGACATTGCGGTATTTGTTGTTTTTCTGTTAGACTTTAGAATTGTTCTGACACTGTGGTATTTGTTGCTTTTCTACTAGACTTTAGAATTGTTCTGACATTGTGGTATTTTTTAGTTTTTCTGCTAGAATTTAGAATTGTTCTGACATTGTGGTATTTGTTGTTTTTCTGCTAGACTTTAGAATTGTACCGACATTATGGTATTTTTTTGTTTTTCTGTTAGACTTTAGAATTGTTCCGACATTGTGGTATTCGTTGTTTTTCTGCTAGACTTTTGAAATGCTCTGACATCGTGATATTTTGTTGTTTTTCTGTTTGACTAGAATTGTTCTGACATTGTGGTATTTGTTGTTTTTCTGTTAGCCTTTAGAATTGTTCTGACATTGTGGTATTTGTTGTTTTTCTACTAGACCTTAGAATTCTTCTGACATTGTGATATTTTTGTTCTTCTGCTAGACTTTAGAATTGTTCTGACATTGTGGTATTTGTTGTTTTTCTGTTAGACTTTAAAATTGTTCTGACATTGCGGTATTTGTTGTTTTTCTGTTAGACTTTAGAATTGTTCTGACACTGTGGTATTTGTTGCTTTTCTACTAGACTTTAGAATTGTTCTGACATTGTGGTATTTTTTAGTTTTTCTGCTAGAATTTAGAATTGTTCTGACATTGTGGTATTTGTTGTTTTTCTGCTAGACTTTAGAATTGTACCGACATTATGGTATTTTTTTGTTTTTCTGTTAGACTTTAGAATTGTTCCGACATTGTGGTATTTGTTGTTTTTCTGCTAGACCTTAGAATTGTTCTGACATTGTGGTATTTCTTGTTTTTTCTGTTAGACTTGATGATTGTTCTGACATTGTGGTATTTGTTGTTTTTCTGTTAGACTTTAGAATTGTTCCGACATTGTGGTTTTTTTTTCTGTTAGACTTTAGAATTGTTTTGACATTGTGGTATTTGTTGTTTTTCGGCTAGACCTTAGAATTCTTCTGACATTGTGATATTTTTGTTTTTCTGCTAGACTTTAGAATTGTTCTGACATTGTGGTATTATTTGTTTTTCTGTTAGACTTTAGAATTCTTCCAACATTGTGGTATTTGTTGTTTTTCGGCTAGACTTTAGAATTGTACCGACATTATGGTATTTTTTTTTCTGTTAGACTTTAGAATTGTTCCGACATTGTGGTATTCGTTGTTTTCTGCTAGACTTTTGAAATGCTCTGACATCGTGATATTTTGTTGTTTTTCTGCTAGACTTTAGAATTGTTCTGACATTGTGGTATTTGTTGTTTTTCTGTTAGACTTTAAAATTGATCTGACATTGCAGTATTTGTTGTTTTTCTGTTAGACTTTAGAATTGTTCTGACATTGTGGTATTTGTTGTTTTTCTGTTAGACTTTAGAATTGTTCCGACATTGTGGTATTCGTTGTTTTTCTGCTAGACTTTTGAAATGCTCTGACATCGTGATATTTTGTTGTTTTTCTGTTTGACTAGAATTGTTCTGACATTGTGGTATTTGTTGTTTTTCTGTTAGCCTTTAGAATTGTTCTGACATTGTGGTATTTGTTGTTTTTCTACTAGACCTTAGAATTCTTCTGACATTGTGATATTTTTGTTCTTCTGCTAGACTTTAGAATTGTTCTGACATTGTGGTATTTGTTGTTTTTCTGTTAGACTTTAAAATTGTTCTGACATTGCGGTATTTGTTGTTTTTCTGTTAGACTTTAGAATTGTTCTGACACTGTGGTATTTGTTGCTTTTCTACTAGACTTTAGAATTGTTCTGACATTGTGGTATTTTTTAGTTTTTCTGCTAGAATTTAGAATTGTTTTGACATTGTGGTATTTGTTGTTTTTCTGCTAGACTTTAGAATTGTACCGACATTATGGTATTTTTTTGTTTTTCTGTTAGACTTTAGAATTGTTCCGACATTGTGGTATTTGTTGTTTTTCTGCTAGACCTTAGAATTGTTCTGACATTGTGGTATTTCTTGTTTTTTCTGTTAGACTTGATGATTGTTCTGACATTGTGGTATTTGTTGTTTTTCTGTTAGACTTTAGAATTGTTCCGACATTGTGGGTTTTTTTTCTGTTAGACTTTAGAATTGTTCTGACATTGTGGTATTTGTTGTTTTTCGGCTAGACCTTAGAATTCTTCTGACATTGTGATATTTTTGTTTTTCTGCTAGACTTTAGAATTGTTCTGACATTGTGGTATTTTTTGTTTTTCTGTTAGACTTTAGAATTCTTCCAACATTGTGGTATTTGTTGTTTTTCGGCTAGACTTTAGAATTGTACCGACATTATGGTATTTTTTTTTCTGTTAGACTTTAGAATTGTTCCGACATTGTGGTATTCGTTGTTTTCTGCTAGACTTTTGAAATGCTCTGACATCGTGATATTTTGTTGTTTTTCTGCTAGACTTTAGAATTGTTCTGACATTGTGGTATTTGTTGTTTTTCTGTTAGACTTTAAAATTGATCTGACATTGCAGTATTTGTTGTTTTTCTGTTAGACTTTAGAATTGTTCTGACATTGTGGTATTTGTTGTTTTTCTGTTAGACTTTAGAATTGTTCTGACATTGTGGTATTTGTTGTTTTTCTGTTAGACTTTAGAATTGTTCTGACATTGTGGTATTTCTTGTTTTTTCTGTTAGACTTTAGAATTGTTCTGACATTGTGGTATTTGTTGTTTTTCTACGAGACTTTATGATTGTTCTGACATTGTGGTATTTGTTGTTTTTCTGTTAGACTTTAGAATTGTTCCGACATTGTGTGTTTTTTTTCTGATAGACTTTAGAATTGTTCTGATATTGTGGTATTTGTTGTTTTTCTGATAGACTTTAGAATTGTTCTGACATTGTGGTATTTGTTGTTTTTCTGTTAGACTTTAGAATTGTTCTGACATTGTGGTATTTGTTGTTTTTCTACGAGAATTTAGAATTGTTCTGACATTGTGGTATTTGTTGTTTTTATGTTAGACTTTAAAATTGATCTGACATTGCGGTATTTGTTGTTTTTCTGTTAGACTTTAGAATTGTTCTGACATTGTTCTATTTGTTGTTTTTCTGTTAGCCTTTAGAATTTTTCTGACATTGTGGTATTTGTTGTTTTTCTACTAGACCTTAGAATTCTTCTGACATTGTGATATTTTTGTTCTTCTGCTAGACTATAGAATTGTTTTGACATTGTGGTATTTGTTGTTTTTCTGTTAGACTTTAAAATTGTTCTGACATTGCGGTATTTGTTGTTTTTCTGTTAGACTTTAGAATTGTTCTGACACTGTGGTATTTGTTGCTTTTCTACTAGACTTTAGAATTGTTCTGACATTGTGGTATTTTTTTGTTTTTCTGCTAGAATTTAGAATTGTTCTGACATTGTGGTATTTGTTGTTTTTCTGCTAGACTTTAGAATTGTACCGACATTATGGTATTTTTTTGTTTTTCTGTTAGACTTTAGAATTGTTACGACATTGTGGTATTTGTTGTTTTTCTGCTAGACCTTAGAATTGTTCTGACATTGTGGTATTTGTTGTTTTTCTACGAGACTTTATGATTGTTCTGACATTGTGGTATTTGTTGTTTTTCTGTTAGACTTTAAAATTGATCTGACATTGCAGTATTTGTTGTTTTTCTGTTAGATTTTAGAATTGTTCTGACATTGTGGTATTTGTTGTTTTTCTGTTAGACTTTAGAATTGTTCCGATATTGTGGTATTCGTTGTTTTTCTGCTAGACTTTTGAAATGCTCTGACATCGTGATATTTTGTTGTTTTTCTGTTAGACTTTAGAATTGTTCCGACATTGTGGGTTTTTTTTCTGTTATACTTTAGAATTGTTCTGACATTGTGGTATTTGTTGTTTTTCTGCTAGACCTTAGAATTCTTCTGACATTGTGATATTTTTGCTTTTCTGCTAGACTTTAGAATTGTTCTGACATTGTGGTATTTTTTGTTTTTCTGTTAGACTTTAGAATTGTTCCAACATTGTGGTATTTGTTGTTTTTCGCCTAGACTTTAGAATTGTACCGACATTATGGTATTTTTTTTTCTGTTAGACTTTAAAATTGTTCCGACATTGTGGTATTCGTTGTTTTTCTGCTAGACTTTTGAAATGCTCTGACATCGTGATATTTTGTTGTTTTTCTGATAGACTTTAGAATTGTTCTGACATTGTGGTATTTGTTGTTTTTCTGTTAGACTTTAAAATTGATCTGACATTGCGGTATTTGTTGTTTTTCTGTTAGACTTTAGAATTGTTCTGACATTGTGGTATTTGTTGTTTTTCTGTTAGCCTTTATAATTGTTCTGACATTGTGGTATTTGTTGTTTTTCTACTAGACCTTAGAATTCTTCTGACATTGTGATATTTTTGTTCTGCTGCTAGACTTTAGAATTGTTCTGACATTGTGGTATTTGTTGTTTTTCTGTTAGACTTTAAAATTGTTCTGACATTGCGGTATTTGTTGTTTTTCTGTTAGACTTTAGAATTGTTCTGACATTGTGGTATTTCTTGTTTTTTCTGTTAGACTTTAGAATTGTTCTGACATTGTGGTATTTGTTGTTTTTCTGCTAGACTTTAGAATTGTACCGACATTATGGTATTTTTTTGTTTTTCTGTTAGACTTTAGAATTGTTCCGAAATTGTGGTATTTGTTGTTTTTCTGCTAGACCTTAGAATTGTTCGGACATTGTGGTATTTCTTGTTTTTTCTGCTAGACTTTATGATTGTTCTGATATTGTGGTATTTGTTGTTTTTCTGTTAGACTTTAGAATTGTTCCGACATTGTGGGTTTTTTTCTGTTAGACTTTAGAATTGTTCTGACATTGTGGTATTTGTTGTTTTTCTGCTAGACCTTAGAATTCTTCTGACATTGTGATATTTTTGTTTTTCTGCTAGACTTTAGAATTGTTCTGACATTGTGGTATTTTTTGTTTTTCTGTTAGACTTTAGAATTCTTCCAACATTGTGGTATTTGTTGTTTTTCGGCTAGACTTTAGAATTGTACCGACATTATGGTATTTTTTTTTCTGTTAGACTTTAGAATTGTTCCGACATTGTGGTATTCGTTGTTTTCTGCTAGACTTTTGAAATGCTCTGACATCGTGATATTTTGTTGTTTTTCTGCTAGACTTTAGAATTGTTCTGACATTGTGGTATTTGTTGTTTTTCTGTTAGACTTTAGAATTGTTCTGACATTGTGGTATTTGTTGTTTTTCTGTTAGACTTTAAAATTGTTCTGACATTGCGGTATTTGTTGTTTTTCTGTTAGACTTTAGAATTGTTCTGACACTGTGGTATTTGTTGCTTTTCTACTAGACTTTAGAATTGTTGTGACATTGTGGTATTTTTTTGTTTTTCTGCTAGAATTTAGAATTGTTCTGACATTGTGGTATTTGTTGTTTTTCTGCTAGACTTTAGAATTGTACCGACATTATGGTATTTTTTTGTTTTTCTGTTAGACTTTAGAATTGTTCCGACATTGTGGTATTTGTTGTTTTTCTGCTAGACCTTAGAATTGTTCTGACATTGTGGTATTTCTTGTTTTTTCAGTTAGACTTTATGATTGTTCTGACATTGTGGTATTTGTTGTTTTTCTGTTAGACTTTAAAATTGATCTGACATTGCGGTATTTGTTGTTTTTCTGTTAGACTTTAGAATTGTTCTGACATTGTGGTGTTTGTTGTTTTTCTGTTAGCCTTTATAATTGTTCTGACATTGTGGTATTTGTTGTTTTTCTACTAGACCTTAGAATTCTTCTGACATTGTGATATTTTTGTTCTTCTGCTAGACTTTAGAATTGTACCGACATTATGGTATTTTTTTCCTGTTAGACTTTAGAATTGTTCCGACATTGTGGTATTCGTTGTTTTCTGCTAGACTTTTGAAATGCTCTGACATCGTGATATTTTGTTGTTTTTCTGCTAGACTTTAGAATTGTTCTGACATTGTGGTATTTGTTGTTTTTCTGTTAGACTTTAAAATTGATCTGACATTGCAGTATTTGTTGTTTTCTGTTAGACTTTAGAATTGTTCTGACATTGTGGTATTTGTTGTTTTTCTGTTAGACTTTAGAATTGTTCTGACATTGTGGTATTTGTTGTTTTTCTGTTAGACTTTAAAATTGTTCTGACATTGCGGTATTTGTTGTTTTTCTGTTAGACTTTAGAATTGTTCTGACACTGTGGTATTTGTTGCTTTTCTACTAGACTTTAGAATTGTTCTGACATTGTGGTATTTTTTTGTTTTTCTGCTAGAATTTAGAATTGTTCTGACATTGTGGTATTTGTTGTTTTTCTGCTAGACTTTAGAATTGTACCGACATTATGGTATTTTTTTGTTTTTCTGTTAGACTTTAGAATTGTTCCGACATTGCAGTATTTGTTGTTTTTCTGTTAGACTTTAGAATTGTTCTGACATTGTGGTATTTGTTGTTTTTCTGTTAGACTTTAGAATTGTTCTGACATTGTGGTATTTGTTGTTTTTCTGTTAGACTTTAAAATTGTTCTGACATTGCGGTATTTGTTGTTTTTCTGTTAGACTTTAGAATTGTTCTGACACTGTGGTATTTGTTGCTTTTCTACTAGACTTTAGAATTGTTCTGACATTGTGGTATTTTTTTGTTTTTCTGCTAGAATTTAGAATTGTTCTGACATTGTGGTATTTGTTGTTTTTCTGCTAGACTTTAGAATTGTACCGACATTATGGTATTTTTTTGTTTTTCTGTTAGACTTTAGAATTGTTCCGACATTGTGGTATTTGTTGTTTTTCTGCTAGACCTTAGAATTGTTCTGACATTGTGGTATTTCTTGTTTTTTCTGTTAGACTTGATGATTGTTCTGACATTGTGGTATTTGTTGTTTTTCTGTTAGACTTTAGAATTGTTCCGACATTGTGGGGTTTTTTTCTGTTAGACTTTAGAATTGTTCTGACATTGTGGTATTTGTTGTTTTTCTGCTAGACCTTAGAATTCTTCTGACATTGTGATATTTTTGTTCTTCTGCTAGACTTTAGAATTGTACCGACATTATGGTATTTTTTTCCTGTTAGACTTTAGAATTGTTCCGACATTGTGGTATTCGTTGTTTTCTGCTAGACTTTTGAAATGCTCTGACATCGTGATATTTTGTTGTTTTTCTGCTAGACTTTAGAATTGTTCTGACATTGTGGTATTTGTTGTTTTTCTGTTAGACTTTAAAATTGATCTGACATTGCAGTATTTGTTGTTTTCTGTTAGACTTTAGAATTGTTCTGACATTGTGGTATTTGTTGTTTTTCTGTTAGACTTTAGAATTGTTCTGACATTGTGGTATTTGTTGTTTTTCTGTTAGACTTTAAAATTGTTCTGACATTGCGGTATTTGTTGTTTTTCTGTTAGACTTTAGAATTGTTCTGACACTGTGGTATTTGTTGCTTTTCTACTAGACTTTAGAATTGTTCTGACATTGTGGTATTTTTTTGTTTTTCTGCTAGAATTTAGAATTGTTCTGACATTGTGGTATTTGTTGTTTTTCTGCTAGACTTTAGAATTGTACCGACATTATGGTATTTTTTTGTTTTTCTGTTAGACTTTAGAATTGTTCCGACATTGCAGTATTTGTTATTTTTCTGTTAGACTTTAGAATTGTTCTGACATTGTGGTATTTGTTGTTTTTCTGTTAGACTTTAGAATTGTTCTGACATTGTGGTATTTGTTGTTTTTCTGTTAGACTTTAAAATTGTTCTGACATTGCGGTATTTGTTGTTTTTCTGTTAGACTTTAGAATTGTTCTGACACTGTGGTATTTGTTGCTTTTCTACTAGACTTTAGAATTGTTCTGACATTGTGGTATTTTTTTGTTTTTCTGCTAGAATTTAGAATTGTTCTGACATTGTGGTATTTGTTGTTTTTCTGCTAGACTTTAGAATTGTACCGACATTATGGTATTTTTTTGTTTTTCTGTTAGACTTTAGAATTGTTCCGACATTGTGGTATTTGTTGTTTTTCTGCTAGACCTTAGAATTGTTCTGACATTGTGGTATTTCTTGTTTTTTCTGTTAGACTTGATGATTGTTCTGACATTGTGGTATTTGTTGTTTTTCTGTTAGACTTTAGAATTGTTCCGACATTGTGGGTTTTTTTTCTGTTAGACTTTAGAATTGTTCTGACATTGTGGTATTTGTTGTTTTTCTGCTAGACCTTAGAATTCTTCTGACATTGTGATATTTTTGTTTTTCTGCTAGACTTTAGAATTGTTCTGACATTGTGGTATTTTTTTTTTTCTGTTAGACTTTAGAATTCTTCCAACATTGTGGTATTTGTTGTTTTTCGGCTAGACTTTAGAATTGTTCCGACATTATGGTATTTTTTTTTCTGTTAGACTTTAGAATTGTTCCGACATTGTGGTATTCATTGTTTTCTGCTAGACTTTTGAAATGCTCTGACATCGTGATATTTTGTTGTTTTTCTGCTAGACTTTAGAATTGTTCTGACATTGTGGTATTTTTTGTTTTTCTGCTAGAATTTAGAATTGTCCTGACATTGTGGTATTTGTTGTTTTTCTGCTAGACTTTAGAATTGTACCGACATTATGGTATTTTTTTGTTTTTCTGTTAGACTTTAGAATTGTTCCGACATTTTGGTATTTGTTGTTTTTCTGCTAGACCTTAGAATTGTTCTGACATTGTGGTATTTCTTGTTTTTTCTGTTAGACTTGATGATTGTTCTGACATTGTGGTATTTGTTGTTTTTCTGTTAGACTTTAGAATTGTTCCGACTTTGTGGGTTTTTTTTCTGTTAGACTTTAGAATTGTTCTGACATTGTGGTATTTGTTGTTTTTCTGCTAGACCTTAGAATTCTTCTGACATTGTGATATTTTTGTTCTTCTGCTAGACTTTAGAATTGTACCGACATTATGGTATTTTTTTCCTGTTAGACTTTAGAATTGTTCCGACATTGTGGTATTCGTTGTTTTCTGCTAGACTTTTGAAATGCTCTGACATCGTGATATTTTGTTGTTTTTCTGCTAGACTTTAGAATTGTTCTGACATTGTGGTATTTGTTGTTTTTCTGTTAGACTTTAAAATTGATCTGACATTGCAGTATTTGTTGTTTTCTGTTAGACTTTAGAATTGTTCTGACATTGTGGTATTTGTTGTTTTTCTGTTAGACTTTAGAATTGTTCTGACATTGTGGTATTTGTTGTTTTTCTGTTAGACTTTAAAATTGTTCTGACATTGCGGTATTTGTTGTTTTTCTGTTAGACTTTAGAATTGTTCTGACACTGTGGTATTTGTTGCTTTTCTACTAGACTTTAGAATTGTTCTGACATTGTGGTATTTTTTTGTTTTTCTGCTAGAATTTAGAATTGTTCTGACATTGTGGTATTTGTTGTTTTTCTGCTAGACTTTAGAATTGTACCGACATTATGGTATTTTTTTGTTTTTCTGTTAGACTTTAGAATTGTTCCGACATTGCAGTATTTGTTATTTTTCTGTTAGACTTTAGAATTGTTCTGACATTGTGGTATTTGTTGTTTTTCTGTTAGACTTTAGAATTGTTCTGACATTGTGGTATTTGTTGTTTTTCTGTTAGACTTTAAAATTGTTCTGACATTGCGGTATTTGTTGTTTTTCTGTTAGACTTTAGAATTGTTCTGACACTGTGGTATTTGTTGCTTTTCTACTAGACTTTAGAATTGTTCTGACATTGTGGTATTTTTTTGTTTTTCTGCTAGAATTTAGAATTGTTCTGACATTGTGGTATTTGTTGTTTTTCTGCTAGACTTTAGAATTGTACCGACATTATGGTATTTTTTTGTTTTTCTGTTAGACTTTAGAATTGTTCCGACATTGTGGTATTTGTTGTTTTTCTGCTAGACCTTAGAATTGTTCTGACATTGTGGTATTTCTTGTTTTTTCTGTTAGACTTGATGATTGTTCTGACATTGTGGTATTTGTTGTTTTTCTGTTAGACTTTAGAATTGTTCCGACATTGTGGGGTTTTTTTCTGTTAGACTTTAGAATTGTTCTGACATTGTGGTATTTGTTGTTTTTCTGCTAGACCTTAGAATTCTTCTGACATTGTGATATTTTTGTTTTTCTGCTAGACTTTAGAATTGTTCTGACATTGTGGTATTTTTTTTTTTCTGTTAGACTTTAGAATTCTTCCAACATTGTGGTATTTGTTGTTTTTCGGCTAGACTTTAGAATTGTTCCGACATTATGGTATTTTTTTTTCTGTTAGACTTTAGAATTGTTCCGACATTGTGGTATTCGTTGTTTTCTGCTAGACTTTTGAAATGCTCTGACATCGTGATATTTTGTTGTTTTTCTGCTAGACTTTAGAATTGTTCTGACATTGTGGTATTTTTTGTTTTTCTGCTAGAATTTAGAATTGTCCTGACATTGTGGTATTTGTTGTTTTTCTGCTAGACTTTAGAATTGTACCGACATTATGGTATTTTTTTGTTTTTCTGTTAGACTTTAGAATTGTTCCGACATTTTGGTATTTGTTGTTTTTCTGCTAGACCTTAGAATTGTTCTGACATTGTGGTATTTCTTGTTTTTTCTGTTAGACTTGATGATTGTTCTGACATTGTGGTATTTGTTGTTTTTCTGTTAGACTTTAGAATTGTTCCGACTTTGTGGGGTTTTTTTCTGTTAGACTTTAGAATTGTTCTGACATTGTGGTATTTGTTGTTTTTCTGCTAGACCTTAGAATTCTTCTGACATTGTGATATTTTTGTTCTTCTGCTAGACTTTAGAATTGTACCGACATTATGGTATTTTTTTCCTGTTAGACTTTAGAATTGTTCCGACATTGTGGTATTCGTTGTTTTCTGCTAGACTTTTGAAATGCTCTGACATCGTGATATTTTGTTGTTTTTCTGCTAGACTTTAGAATTGTTCTGACATTGTGGTATTTGTTGTTTTTCTGTTAGACTTTAAAATTGATCTGACATTGCAGTATTTGTTGTTTTCTGTTAGACTTTAGAATTGTTCTGACATTGTGGTATTTGTTGTTTTTCTGTTAGACTTTAGAATTGTTCTGACATTGTGGTATTTGTTGTTTTTCTGTTAGACTTTAGAATTGTTCCGACATTGTGGTTTTTTTTTCTGTTAGACTTTAGAATTGTTCTGACATTGTGGTATTTGTTGTTTTTCGGCTAGACCTTAGAATTCTTCTGACATTGTGATATTTTTGTTTTTCTGCTAGACTTTAGAATTGTTCTGACATTGTGGTATTATTTGTTTTTCTGTTAGACTTTAGAATTCTTCCAACATTGTGGTATTTGTTGTTTTTCGGCTAGACTTTAGAATTGTACCGACATTATGGTATTTTTTTTTCTGTTAGACTTTAGAATTGTTCCGACATTGTGGTATTCGTTGTTTTCTGCTAGACTTTTGAAATGCTCTGACATCGTGATATTTTGTTGTTTTTCTGCTAGACTTTAGAATTGTTCTGACATTGTGGTATTTGTTGTTTTTCTGTTAGACTTTAAAATTGATCTGACATTGCAGTATTTGTTGTTTTTCTGTTAGACTTTAGAATTGTTCTGACATTGTGGTATTTGTTGTTTTTCTGTTAGACTTTAGAATTGTTCTGACATTGTGGTATTTGTTGTTTTTCTGTTAGACTTTAGAATTGTTCTGACATTGTGGTATTTCTTGTTTTTTCTGTTAGACTTTAGAATTGTTCTGACATTGTGGTATTTGTTGTTTTTCTACGAGACTTTATGATTGTTTTGACATTGTGGTATTTGTTGTTTTTCTACGAGACTTTATGATTGTTCTGACATTGTGGTATTTGTTGTTTTTCTGTTAGACTTTAGAATTGTTCCCACATTGTGGGGGTTTTTTCTGTTAGACTTTAGAATTGTTCTGACATTGTGGTATTTGTTGTTTTTCTGCTAGACCTTAGAATTCTTCTGACATTGTGATATTTTTGTTTTTCTGCTAGACTTTAGAATTGTTCTGACATTGTGGTATTTTTTGTTTTTCTGTTAGACTTTAGAATTGTTCCAACATTGTGGTATTTGTTGTTTTTCGCCTAGACTTTAGAATTGTACCGACATTATGGTATTTTTTTTTCTGTTAGACTTTAGAATTGTTCCGACATTGTGGTATTCGTTGTTTTTCTGCTAGACTTTTGAAATGCTCTGACATCGTGATATTTTGTTGTTTTTCTGTTTGACAAGAATTGTTCTGACATTGTGGTATTTGTTGTTTTTCTGTTAGCCTTTAGAATTGTTCTGACATTGTGGTATTTGTTGTTTTTCTACTAGACCTTAGAATTCTTCTGACATTGTGATATTTTTGTTCTTCTGCTAGACTTTAGAATTGTTCTGACATTGTGGTATTTGTTGTTTTTCTGTTAGACTTTAAAATTGTTCTGACATTGCGGTATTTGTTGTTTTTCTGTTAGACTTTAGAATTGTTCTGACACTGTGGTATTTGTTGCTTTTCTACTAGACTTTAGAATTGTTCTGACATTGTGGTATTTTTTAGTTTTTCTGCTAGAATTTAGAATTGTTCTGACATTGTGGTATTTGTTGTTTTTCTGCTAGACTTTAGAATTGTACCGACATTATGGTATTTTTTTGTTTTTCTGTTAGACTTTAGAATTGTTCCGACATTGTGGTATTTGTTGTTTTTCTGCTAGACCTTAGAATTGTTCTGACATTGTGGTATTTCTTGTTTTTTCTGTTAGACTTGATGATTGTTCTGACATTGTGGTATTTGTTGTTTTTCTGTTAGACTTTAGAATTGTTCCGACATTGTGGTTTTTTTTTCTGTTAGACTTTAGAATTGTTCTGACATTGTGGTATTTGTTGTTTTTCGGCTAGACCTTAGAATTCTTCTGACATTGTGATATTTTTGTTTTTCTGCTAGACTTTAGAATTGTTCTGACATTGTGGTATTATTTGTTTTTCTGTTAGACTTTAGAATTCTTCCAACATTGTGGTATTTGTTGTTTTTCGGCTAGACTTTAGAATTGTACCGACATTATGGTATTTTTTTTTTCTGTTAGACTTTAGAATTGTTCCGACATTGTGGTATTCGTTGTTTTCTGCTAGACTTTTGAAATGCTCTGACATCGTGATATTTTGTTGTTTTTCTGCTAGACTTTAGAATTGTTCTGACATTGTGGTATTTGTTGTTTTTCTGTTAGACTTTAAAATTGATCTGACATTGCAGTATTTGTTGTTTTTCTGTTAGACTTTAGAATTGTTCTGACATTGTGGTATTTGTTGTTTTTCTGTTAGACTTTAGAATTGTTCCGACATTGTGGTATTCGTTGTTTTTCTGCTAGACTTTTGAAATGCTCTGACATCGTGATATTTTGTTGTTTTTCTGTTTGACTAGAATTGTTCTGACATTGTGGTATTTGTTGTTTTTCTGTTAGCCTTTAGAATTGTTCTGACATTGTGGTATTTGTTGTTTTTCTACTAGACCTTAGAATTCTTCTGACATTGTGATATTTTTGTTCTTCTGCTAGACTTTAGAATTGTTCTGACATTGTGGTATTTGTTGTTTTTCTGTTAGACTTTAAAATTGTTCTGACATTGCGGTATTTGTTGTTTTTCTGTTAGACTTTAGAATTGTTCTGACACTGTGGTATTTGTTGCTTTTCTACTAGACTTTAGAATTGTTCTGACATTGTGGTATTTTTTAGTTTTTCTGCTAGAATTTAGAATTGTTCTGACATTGTGGTATTTGTTGTTTTTCTGCTAGACTTTAGAATTGTACCGACATTATGGTATTTTTTTGTTTTTCTGTTAGACTTTAGAATTGTTCCGACATTGTGGTATTTGTTGTTTTTCTGCTAGACCTTAGAATTGTTCTGACATTGTGGTATTTCTTGTTTTTTCTGTTAGACTTGATGATTGTTCTGACATTGTGGTATTTGTTGTTTTTCTGTTAGACTTTAGAATTGTTCCGACATTGTGGGTTTTTTTTCTGTTAGACTTTAGAATTGTTCTGACATTGTGGTATTTGTTGTTTTTCGGCTAGACCTTAGAATTCTTCTGACATTGTGATATTTTTGTTTTTCTGCTAGACTTTAGAATTGTTCTGACATTGTGGTATTTTTTGTTTTTCTGTTAGACTTTAGAATTCTTCCAACATTGTGGTATTTGTTGTTTTTCGGCTAGACTTTAGAATTGTACCGACATTATGGTATTTTTTTTTTTTTTAGACTTTAGAATTGTTCCGACATTGTGGTATTCGTTGTTTTCTGCTAGACTTTTGAAATGCTCTGACATCGTGATATTTTGTTGTTTTTCTGCTAGACTTTAGAATTGTTCTGACATTGTGGTATTTGTTGTTTTTCTGTTAGACTTTAAAATTGATCTGACATTGCAGTATTTGTTGTTTTTCTGTTAGACTTTAGAATTGTTCTGACATTGTGGTATTTGTTGTTTTTCTGTTAGACTTTAGAATTGTTCTGACATTGTGGTATTTGTTGTTTTTCTGTTAGACTTTAGAATTGTTCTGACATTGTGGTATTTCTTGTTTTTTCTGTTAGACTTTAGAATTGTTCTGACATTGTGGTATTTGTTGTTTTTCTACGAGACTTTATGATTGTTCTGACATTGTGGTATTTGTTGTTTTTCTGTTAGACTTTAGAATTGTTCCGACATTGTGTGTTTTTTTTCTGATAGACTTTAGAATTGTTCTGACATTGTGGTATTTGTTGTTTTTCTGATAGACTTTAGAATTGTTCTGACATTGTGGTATTTGTTGTTTTTCTGTTAGACTTTAGAATTGTTCTGACATTGTGGTATTTGTTGTTTTTCTACGAGAATTTAGAATTGTTCTGACATTGTGGTATTTGTTGTTTTTATGTTAGACTTTAAAATTGATCTGACATTGCGGTATTTGTTGTTTTTCTGTTAGACTTTAGAATTGTTCTGACATTGTTCTATTTGTTGTTTTTCTGTTAGCCTTTAGAATTTTTCTGACATTGTGGTATTTGTTGTTTTTCTACTAGACCTTAGAATTCTTCTGACATTGTGATATTTTTGTTCTTCTGCTAGACTATAGAATTGTTTTGACATTGTGGTATTTGTTGTTTTTCTGTTAGACTTTAAAATTGTTCTGACATTGCGGTATTTGTTGTTTTTCTGTTAGACTTTAGAATTGTTCTGACACTGTGGTATTTGTTGCTTTTCTACTAGACTTTAGAATTGTTCTGACATTGTGGTATTTTTTTGTTTTTCTGCTAGAATTTAGAATTGTTCTGACATTGTGGTATTTGTTGTTTTTCTGCTAGACTTTAGAATTGTACCGACATTATGGTATTTTTTTGTTTTTCTGTTAGACTTTAGAATTGTTACGACATTGTGGTATTTGTTGTTTTTCTGCTAGACCTTAGAATTGTTCTGACATTGTGGTATTTCTTGTTTTTTCTGTTAGACTTCAGAATTGTTCTGACATTGTGGTATTTGTTGTTTTTCTACGAGACTTTATGATTGTTCTGACATTGTGGTATTTGTTGTTTTTCTGTTAGACTTTAGAATTGTTCCGACATTGTGGTTTTTTTTTCTGTTATACTTTAGAATTGTTCTGACATTGTGGTATTTGTTGTTTTTCTGCTAGACCTTAGAATTCTTCTGACATTGTGATATTTTTGCTTTTCGGCTAGACTTTAGAATTGTTCTGACATTGTGGTATTTTTTGTTTTTCTGTTAGACTTTAGAATTGTTCCAACATTGTGGTATTTGTTGTGTTTCGCCTAGACTTTAGAATTGTACCGACATTATGGTATTTTTTTTTCTGTTAGACTTTAAAATTGTTCCGACATTGTGGTATTCGTTGTTTTTCTGCTAGACTTTTGAAATGCTCTGACATCGTGATATTTTGTTGTTTTTCTGATAGACTTTAGAATTGTTCTGACATTGTGGTATTTGTTGTTTTTCTGTTAGACTTTAAAATTGATCTGACATTGCGGTATTTGTTGTTTTTCTGTTAGACTTTAGAATTGTTCTGACATTGTGGTATTTGTTGTTTTTCTGTTAGCCTTTATAATTGTTCTGACATTGTGGTATTTGTTGTTTTTCTACTAGACCTTAGAATTCTTCTGACATTGTGATATTTTTGTTCTGCTGCTAGACTTTAGAATTGTTCTGACATTGTGGTATTTGTTGTTTTTCTGTTAGACTTTAAAATTGTTCTGACATTGCGGTATTTGTTGTTTTTCTGTTAGACTTTAGAATTGTTCTGACATTGTGGTATTTCTTGTTTTTTCTGTTAGACTTTAGAATTGTTCTGACATTGTGGTATTTGTTGTTTTTCTGCTAGACTTTTGAAATGCTCTGACATCGTGATATTTTGTTGTTTTTCTGCTAGACTTTAGAATTGTTCTGACATTGTGGTATTTGTTGTTTTTCTGTTAGACTTTAAAATTGATCTGACATTGCAGTATTTGTTGTTTTTCTGTTAGACTTTAGAATTGTTCTGACATTGTGGTATTTGTTGTTTTTCTGTTAGACTTTAGAATTGTTTTGACATTGTGGTATTTGTTGTTTTTCTGTTAGACTTTAGAATTGTTCTGACATTGTGGTATTTCTTGTTTTTTCTGTTAGACTTTAGAATTGTTCTGACATTGTGGTATTTGTTGTTTTTCTACGAGACTTTATGATTGTTCTGACATTGTGGTATTTGTTGTTTTTCTGTTAGACTTTAGAATTGTTCCGACATTGTGTGTTTTTTTTCTGATAGACTTTAGAATTGTTCTGACATTGTGGTATTTGTTGTTTTTCTGATAGACTTTAGAATTGTTCTGACATTGTGGTATTTGTTGTTTTTCTGTTAGACTTTAGAATTGTTCTGACATTGTGGTATTTGTTGTTTTTCTACGAGAATTTAGAATTGTTCTGACATTGTGGTATTTGTTGTTTTTATGTTAGACTTTAAAATTGATCTGACATTGCGGTATTTGTTGTTTTTCTGTTAGACTTTAGAATTGTTCTGACATTGTTCTATTTGTTGTTTTTCTGTTAGCCTTTAGAATTTTTCTGACATTGTGGTATTTGTTGTTTTTCTACTAGACCTTAGAATTCTTCTGACATTGTGATATTTTTGTTCTTCTGCTAGACTATAGAATTGTTTTGACATTGTGGTATTTGTTGTTTTTCTGTTAGACTTTAAAATTGATCTGACATTGCGGTATTTGTTGTTTTTCTGTTAGACTTTAGAATTGTTCTGACACTGTGGTATTTGTTGCTTTTCTACTAGACTTTAGAATTGTTCTGACATTGTGGTATTTTTTTGTTTTTCTGCTAGAATTTAGAATTGTTCTGACATTGTGGTATTTGTTGTTTTTCTGCTAGACTTTAGAATTGTACCGACATTATGGTATTTTTTTGTTTTTCTGTTAGACTTTAGAATTGTTACGACATTGTGGTATTTGTTGTTTTTCTGCTAGACCTTAGAATTGTTCTGACATTGTGGTATTTCTTGTTTTTTCTGTTAGACTTCAGAATTGTTCTGACATTGTGGTATTTGTTGTTTTTCTACGAGACTTTATGATTGTTCTGACATTGTGGTATTTGTTGTTTTTCTGTTAGACTTTAGAATTGTTCCGACATTGTGGTTTTTTTTTCTGTTAGACTTTAGAATTGTTCTGACATTGTGGTATTTGTTGTTTTTCTGCTAGACCTTAGAATTCTTCTGACATTGTGATATTTTTGCTTTTCTGCTAGACTTTAGAATTGTTCTGACATTGTGGTATTTTTTGTTTTTCTGTTAGACTTTAGAATTGTTCCAACATTGTGGTATTTGTTGTTTTTCGCCTAGACTTTAGAATTGTACCGACATTATGGTATTTTTTTTTCTGTTAGACTTTAAAATTGTTCCGACATTGTGGTATTCGTTGTTTTTCTGCTAGACTTTTGAAATGCTCTGACATCGTGATATTTTGTTGTTTTTCTGATAGACTTTAGAATTGTTCTGACATTGTGGTATTTGTTGTTTTTCTGTTAGACTTTAAAATTGATCTGACATTGCGGTATTTGTTGTTTTTCTGTTAGACTTTAGAATTGTTCTGACATTGTGGTATTTGTTGTTTTTCTGTTAGCCTTTATAATTGTTCTGACATTGTGGTATTTGTTGTTTTTCTACTAGACCTTAGAATTCTTCTGACATTGTGATATTTTTGTTCTGCTGCTAGACTTTAGAATTGTTCTGACATTGTGGTATTTGTTGTTTTTCTGTTAGACTTTAAAATTGTTCTGACATTGCGGTATTTGTTGTTTTTCTGCTAGACCTTAGAATTGTTCTGACATTGTGGTATTTCTTGTTTTTTCTGTTAGACTTGATGATTGTTCTGACATTGTGGTATTTGTTGTTTTTCTGTTAGACTTTAGAATTGTTCCGACATTGTGGGGTTTTTTTCTGTTAGACTTTAGAATTGTTCTGACATTGTGGTATTTGTTGTTTTTCTGCTAGACCTTAGAATTCTTCTGACATTGTGATATTTTTGTTTTTCTGCTAGACTTTAGAATTGTTCTGACATTGTGGTATTTTTTTTTTTCTGTTAGACTTTAGAATTCTTCCAACATTGTGGTATTTGTTGTTTTTCGGCTAGACTTTAGAATTGTTCCGACATTATGGTATTTTTTTTTCTGTTAGACTTTAGAATTGTTCCGACATTGTGGTATTCGTTGTTTTCTGCTAGACTTTTGAAATGCTCTGACATCGTGATATTTTGTTGTTTTTCTGCTAGACTTTAGAATTGTTCTGACATTGTGGTATTTTTTGTTTTTCTGCTAGAATTTAGAATTGTCCTGACATTGTGGTATTTGTTGTTTTTCTGCTAGACTTTAGAATTGTACCGACATTATGGTATTTTTTTGTTTTTCTGTTAGACTTTAGAATTGTTCCGACATTTTGGTATTTGTTGTTTTTCTGCTAGACCTTAGAATTGTTCTGACATTGTGGTATTTCTTGTTTTTTCTGTTAGACTTGATGATTGTTCTGACATTGTGGTATTTGTTGTTTTTCTGTTAGACTTTAGAATTGTTCCGACTTTGTGGGTTTTTTTTCTGTTAGACTTTAGAATTGTTCTGACATTGTGGTATTTGTTGTTTTTCTGCTAGACCTTAGAATTCTTCTGACATTGTGATATTTTTGTTCTTCTGCTAGACTTTAGAATTGTACCGACATTATGGTATTTTTTTCCTGTTAGACTTTAGAATTGTTCCGACATTGTGGTATTCGTTGTTTTCTGCTAGACTTTTGAAATGCTCTGACATCGTGATATTTTGTTGTTTTTCTGCTAGACTTTAGAATTGTTCTGACATTGTGGTATTTGTTGTTTTTCTGTTAGACTTTAAAATTGATCTGACATTGCAGTATTTGTTGTTTTCTGTTAGACTTTAGAATTGTTCTGACATTGTGGTATTTGTTGTTTTTCTGTTAGACTTTAGAATTGTTCTGACATTGTGGTATTTGTTGTTTTTCTGTTAGACTTTAGAATTGTTCCGACATTGTGGTTTTTTTTTCTGTTAGACTTTAGAATTGTTCTGACATTGTGGTATTTGTTGTTTTTCGGCTAGACCTTAGAATTCTTCTGACATTGTGATATTTTTGTTTTTCTGCTAGACTTTAGAATTGTTCTGACATTGTGGTATTATTTGTTTTTCTGTTAGACTTTAGAATTCTTCCAACATTGTGGTATTTGTTGTTTTTCGGCTAGACTTTAGAATTGTACCGACATTATGGTATTTTTTTTTCTGTTAGACTTTAGAATTGTTCCGACATTGTGGTATTCGTTGTTTTCTGCTAGACTTTTGAAATGCTCTGACATCGTGATATTTTGTTGTTTTTCTGCTAGACTTTAGAATTGTTCTGACATTGTGGTATTTGTTGTTTTTCTGTTAGACTTTAAAATTGATCTGACATTGCAGTATTTGTTGTTTTTCTGTTAGACTTTAGAATTGTTCTGACATTGTGGTATTTGTTGTTTTTCTGTTAGACTTTAGAATTGTTCTGACATTGTGGTATTTGTTGTTTTTCTGTTAGACTTTAGAATTGTTCTGACATTGTGGTATTTCTTGTTTTTTCTGTTAGACTTTAGAATTGTTCTGACATTGTGGTATTTGTTGTTTTTCTACGAGACTTTATGATTGTTTTGACATTGTGGTATTTGTTGTTTTTCTACGAGACTTTATGATTGTTCTGACATTGTGGTATTTGTTGTTTTTCTGTTAGACTTTAGAATTGTTCCCACATTGTGGGGGTTTTTTCTGTTAGACTTTAGAATTGTTCTGACATTGTGGTATTTGTTGTTTTTCTGCTAGACCTTAGAATTCTTCTGACATTGTGATATTTTTGTTTTTCTGCTAGACTTTAGAATTGTTCTGACATTGTGGTATTTTTTGTTTTTCTGTTAGACTTTAGAATTGTTCCAACATTGTGGTATTTGTTGTTTTTCGCCTAGACTTTAGAATTGTACCGACATTATGGTATTTTTTTTTCTGTTAGACTTTAGAATTGTTCCGACATTGTGGTATTCGTTGTTTTTCTGCTAGACTTTTGAAATGCTCTGACATCGTGATATTTTGTTGTTTTTCTGTTTGACAAGAATTGTTCTGACATTGTGGTATTTGTTGTTTTTCTGTTAGCCTTTAGAATTGTTCTGACATTGTGGTATTTGTTGTTTTTCTACTAGACCTTAGAATTCTTCTGACATTGTGATATTTTTGTTCTTCTGCTAGACTTTAGAATTGTTCTGACATTGTGGTATTTGTTGTTTTTCTGTTAGACTTTAAAATTGTTCTGACATTGCGGTATTTGTTGTTTTTCTGTTAGACTTTAGAATTGTTCTGACACTGTGGTATTTGTTGCTTTTCTACTAGACTTTAGAATTGTTCTGACATTGTGGTATTTTTTAGTTTTTCTGCTAGAATTTAGAATTGTTCTGACATTGTGGTATTTGTTGTTTTTCTGCTAGACTTTAGAATTGTACCGACATTATGGTATTTTTTTGTTTTTCTGTTAGACTTTAGAATTGTTCCGACATTGTGGTATTTGTTGTTTTTCTGCTAGACCTTAGAATTGTTCTGACATTGTGGTATTTCTTGTTTTTTCTGTTAGACTTGATGATTGTTCTGACATTGTGGTATTTGTTGTTTTTCTGTTAGACTTTAGAATTGTTCCGACATTGTGGGTTTTTTTTCTGTTAGACTTTAGAATTGTTCTGACATTGTGGTATTTGTTGTTTTTCGGCTAGACCTTAGAATTCTTCTGACATTGTGATATTTTTGTTTTTCTGCTAGACTTTAGAATTGTTCTGACATTGTGGTATTATTTGTTTTTCTGTTAGACTTTAGAATTCTTCCAACATTGTGGTATTTGTTGTTTTTCGGCTAGACTTTAGAATTGTACCGACATTATGGTATTTTTTTTTCTGTTAGACTTTAGAATTGTTCCGACATTGTGGTATTCGTTGTTTTCTGCTAGACTTTTGAAATGCTCTGACATCGTGATACTTTGTTGTTTTTCTGCTAGACTTTAGAATTGTTCTGACATTGTGGTATTTGTTGTTTTTCTGTTAGACTTTAAAATTGATCTGACATTGCAGTATTTGTTGTTTTTCTGTTAGACTTTAGAATTGTTCTGACATTGTGGTATTTGTTGTTTTTCTGTTAGACTTTAGAATTGTTCCGACATTGTGGTATTCGTTGTTTTTCTGCTAGACTTTTGAAATGCTCTGACATCGTGATATTTTGTTGTTTTTCTGTTTGACTAGAATTGTTCTGACATTGTGGTATTTGTTGTTTTTCTGTTAGCCTTTAGAATTGTTCTGACATTGTGGTATTTGTTGTTTTTCTACTAGACCTTAGAATTCTTCTGACATTGTGATATTTTTGTTCTTCTGCTAGACTTTAGAATTGTTCTGACATTGTGGTATTTGTTGTTTTTCTGTTAGACTTTAAAATTGTTCTGACATTGCGGTATTTGTTGTTTTTCTGTTAGACTTTAGAATTGTTCTGACACTGTGGTATTTGTTGCTTTTCTACTAGACTTTAGAATTGTTCTGACATTGTGGTATTTTTTAGTTTTTCTGCTAGAATTTAGAATTGTTCTGACATTGTGGTATTTGTTGTTTTTCTGCTAGACTTTAGAATTGTACCGACATTATGGTATTTTTTTGTTTTTCTGTTAGACTTTAGAATTGTTCCGACATTGTGGTATTTGTTGTTTTTCTGCTAGACCTTAGAATTGTTCTGACATTGTGGTATTTCTTGTTTTTTCTGTTAGACTTGATGATTGTTCTGACATTGTGGTATTTGTTGTTTTTCTGTTAGACTTTAGAATTGTTCCGACATTGTGGGTTTTTTTTCTGTTAGACTTTAGAATTGTTCTGACATTGTGGTATTTGTTGTTTTTCGGCTAGACCTTAGAATTCTTCTGACATTGTGATATTTTTGTTTTTCTGCTAGACTTTAGAATTGTTCTGACATTGTGGTATTTTTTGTTTTTCTGTTAGACTTTAGAATTCTTCCAACATTGTGGTATTTGTTGTTTTTCGGCTAGACTTTAGAATTGTACCGACATTATGGTATTTTTTTTTCTGTTAGACTTTAGAATTGTTCCGACATTGTGGTATTCGTTGTTTTCTGCTAGACTTTTGAAATGCTCTGACATCGTGATATTTTGTTGTTTTTCTGCTAGACTTTAGAATTGTTCTGACATTGTGGTATTTGTTGTTTTTCTGTTAGACTTTAAAATTGATCTGACATTGCAGTATTTGTTGTTTTTCTGTTAGACTTTAGAATTGTTCTGACATTGTGGTATTTGTTGTTTTTCTGTTAGACTTTAGAATTGTTCTGACATTGTGGTATTTGTTGTTTTTCTGTTAGACTTTAGAATTGTTCTGACATTGTGGTATTTCTTGTTTTTTCTGTTAGACTTTAGAATTGTTCTGACATTGTGGTATTTGTTGTTTTTCTACGAGACTTTATGATTGTTCTGACATTGTGGTATTTGTTGTTTTTCTGTTAGACTTTAGAATTGTTCCGACATTGTGTGTTTTTTTTCTGATAGACTTTAGAATTGTTCTGACATTGTGGTATTTGTTGTTTTTCTGATAGACTTTAGAATTGTTCTGACATTGTGGTATTTGTTGTTTTTCTGTTAGACTTTAGAATTGTTCTGACATTGTGGTATTTGTTGTTTTTCTACGAGAATTTAGAATTGTTCTGACATTGTGGTATTTGTTGTTTTTATGTTAGACTTTAAAATTGATCTGACATTGCGGTATTTGTTGTTTTTCTGTTAGACTTTAGAATTGTTCTGACATTGTTCTATTTGTTGTTTTTCTGTTAGCCTTTAGAATTTTTCTGACATTGTGGTATTTGTTGTTTTTCTACTAGACCTTAGAATTCTTCTGACATTGTGATATTTTTGTTCTTCTGCTAGACTATAGAATTGTTTTGACATTGTGGTATTTGTTGTTTTTCTGTTAGACTTTAAAATTGTTCTGACATTGCGGTATTTGTTGTTTTTCTGTTAGACTTTAGAATTGTTCTGACACTGTGGTATTTGTTGCTTTTCTACTAGACTTTAGAATTGTTCTGACATTGTGGTATTTTTTTGTTTTTCTGCTAGAATTTAGAATTGTTCTGACATTGTGGTATTTGTTGTTTTTCTGCTAGACTTTAGAATTGTACCGACATTATGGTATTTTTTTGTTTTTCTGTTAGACTTTAGAATTGTTACGACATTGTGGTATTTGTTGTTTTTCTGCTAGACCTTAGAATTGTTCTGACATTGTGGTATTTCTTGTTTTTTCTGTTAGACTTCAGAATTGTTCTGACATTGTGGTATTTGTTGTTTTTCTACGAGACTTTATGATTGTTCTGACATTGTGGTATTTGTTGTTTTTCTGTTAGACTTTAGAATTGTTCCGACATTGTGGTTTTTTTTTCTGTTATACTTTAGAATTGTTCTGACATTGTGGTATTTGTTGTTTTTCTGCTAGACCTTAGAATTCTTCTGACATTGTGATATTTTTGCTTTTCTGCTAGACTTTAGAATTGTTCTGACATTGTGGTATTTTTTGTTTTTCTGTTAGACTTTAGAATTGTTCCAACATTGTGGTATTTGTTGTTTTTCGCCTAGACTTTAGAATTGTACCGACATTATGGTATTTTTTTTTCTGTTAGACTTTAAAATTGTTCCGACATTGTGGTATTCGTTGTTTTTCTGCTAGACTTTTGAAATGCTCTGACATCGTGATATTTTGTTGTTTTTCTGATAGACTTTAGAATTGTTCTGACATTGTGGTATTTGTTGTTTTTCTGTTAGACTTTAAAATTGATCTGACATTGCGGTATTTGTTGTTTTTCTGTTAGACTTTAGAATTGTTCTGACATTGTGGTATTTGTTGTTTTTCTGTTAGCCTTTATAATTGTTCTGACATTGTGGTATTTGTTGTTTTTCTACTAGACCTTAGAATTCTTCTGACATTGTGATATTTTTGTTCTGCTGCTAGACTTTAGAATTGTTCTGACATTGTGGTATTTGTTGTTTTTCTGTTAGACTTTAAAATTGTTCTGACATTGCGGTATTTGTTGTTTTTCTGTTAGACTTTAGAATTGTTCTGACATTGTGGTATTTGTTGTTTTTCTGCTAGACTTTTGAAATGCTCTGACATCGTGATATTTTGTTGTTTTTCTGCTAGACTTTAGAATTGTTCTGACATTGTGGTATTTGTTGTTTTTCTGTTAGACTTTAAAATTGATCTGACATTGCAGTATTTGTTGTTTTTCTGTTAGACTTTAGAATTGTTCTGACATTGTGGTATTTGTTGTTTTTCTGTTAGACTTTAGAATTGTTTTGACATTGTGGTATTTGTTGTTTTTCTGTTAGACTTTAGAATTGTTCTGACATTGTGGTATTTCTTGTTTTTTCTGTTAGACTTTAGAATTGTTCTGACATTGTGGTATTTGTTGTTTTTCTACGAGACTTTATGATTGTTCTGACATTGTGGTATTTGTTGTTTTTCTGTTAGACTTTAGAATTGTTCCGACATTGTGTGTTTTTTTTCTGATAGACTTTAGAATTGTTCTGACATTGTGGTATTTGTTGTTTTTCTGATAGACTTTAGAATTGTTCTGACATTGTGGTATTTGTTGTTTTTCTGTTAGACTTTAGAATTGTTCTGACATTGTGGTATTTGTTGTTTTTCTACGAGAATTTAGAATTGTTCTGACATTGTGGTATTTGTTGTTTTTATGTTAGACTTTAAAATTGATCTGACATTGCGGTATTTGTTGTTTTTCTGTTAGACTTTAGAATTGTTCTGACATTGTTCTATTTGTTGTTTTTCTGTTAGCCTTTAGAATTTTTCTGACATTGTGGTATTTGTTGTTTTTCTACTAGACCTTAGAATTCTTCTGACATTGTGATATTTTTGTTCTTCTGCTAGACTATAGAATTGTTTTGACATTGTGGTATTTGTTGTTTTTCTGTTAGACTTTAAAATTGATCTGACATTGCGGTATTTGTTGTTTTTCTGTTAGACTTTAGAATTGTTCTGACACTGTGGTATTTGTTGCTTTTCTACTAGACTTTAGAATTGTTCTGACATTGTGGTATTTTTTTGTTTTTCTGCTAGAATTTAGAATTGTTCTGACATTGTGGTATTTGTTGTTTTTCTGCTAGACTTTAGAATTGTACCGACATTATGGTATTTTTTTGTTTTTCTGTTAGACTTTAGAATTGTTACGACATTGTGGTATTTGTTGTTTTTCTGCTAGACCTTAGAATTGTTCTGACATTGTGGTATTTCTTGTTTTTTCTGTTAGACTTCAGAATTGTTCTGACATTGTGGTATTTGTTGTTTTTCTACGAGACTTTATGATTGTTCTGACATTGTGGTATTTGTTGTTTTTCTGTTAGACTTTAGAATTGTTCCGACATTGTGGTTTTTTTTTCTGTTATACTTTAGAATTGTTCTGACATTGTGGTATTTGTTGTTTTTCTGCTAGACCTTAGAATTCTTCTGACATTGTGATATTTTTGCTTTTCTGCTAGACTTTAGAATTGTTCTGACATTGTGGTATTTTTTGTTTTTCTGTTAGACTTTAGAATTGTTCCAACATTGTGGTATTTGTTGTTTTTCGCCTAGACTTTAGAATTGTACCGACATTATGGTATTTTTTTTTCTGTTAGACTTTAAAATTGTTCCGACATTGTGGTATTCGTTGTTTTTCTGCTAGACTTTTGAAATGCTCTGACATCGTGATATTTTGTTGTTTTTCTGATAGACTTTAGAATTGTTCTGACATTGTGGTATTTGTTGTTTTTCTGTTAGACTTTAAAATTGATCTGACATTGCGGTATTTGTTGTTTTTCTGTTAGACTTTAGAATTGTTCTGACATTGTGGTATTTGTTGTTTTTCTGTTAGCCTTTATAATTGTTCTGACATTGTGGTATTTGTTGTTTTTCTACTAGACCTTAGAATTCTTCTGACATTGTGATATTTTTGTTCTGCTGCTAGACTTTAGAATTGTTCTGACATTGTGGTATTTGTTGTTTTTCTGTTAGACTTTAAAATTGTTCTGACATTGCGGTATTTGTTGTTTTTCTGTTAGACTTGAGAATTGTTCTGACATTGTGGTATTTCTTGTTTTTTCTGTTAGACTTTAGAATTGTTCTGACATTGTGGTATTTGTTGTTTTTCTGCTAGACTTTAGAATTGTACCGACATTATGGTATTTTTTTGTTTTTCTGTTAGACTTTAGAATTGTTCCGAAATTGTGGTATTTGTTGTTTTTCTGCTAGACCTTAGAATTGTTCGGACATTGTGGTATTTCTTGTTTTTTCTGCTAGACTTTATGATTGTTCTGATATTGTGGTATTTGTTGTTTTTCTGTTAGACTTTAGAATTGTTCCGACATTGTGGGTTTTTTTCTGTTAGACTTTAGAATTGTTCTGACATTGTGGTATTTGTTGTTTTTCTGCTAGACCTTAGAATTCTTCTGACATTGTGATATTTTTGTTTTTCTGCTAGACTTTAGAATTGTTCTGACATTGTGGTATTTTTTGTTTTTCTGTTAGACTTTAGAATTCTTCTAACATTGTGGTATTTGTTGTTTTTCGGCTAGACTTTAGAATTGTACCGACATTATGGTATTTTTTTTTCTGTTAGACTTTAGAATTGTTCCGACATTGTGGTATTCGTTGTTTTCTGCTAGACTTTTGAAATGCTCTGACATCGTGATATTTTGTTGTTTTTCTGCTAGACTTTAGAATTGTTCTGACATTGTGGTATTTGTTGTTTTTCTGTTAGACTTTAGAATTGTTCTGACATTGTGGTATTTGTTGTTTTTCTGTTAGACTTTAAAATTGTTCTGACATTGCGGTATTTGTTGTTTTTCTGTTAGACTTTAGAATTGTTCTGACACTGTGGTATTTGTTGCTTTTCTACTAGACTTTAGAATTGTTGTGACATTGTGGTATTTTTTTGTTTTTCTGCTAGAATTTAGAATTGTTCTGACATTGTGGTATTTGTTGTTTTTCTGCTAGACTTTAGAATTGTACCGACATTATGGTATTTTTTTGTTTTTCTGTTAGACTTTAGAATTGTTCCGACATTGTGGTATTTGTTGTTTTTCTGCTAGACCTTAGAATTGTTCTGACATTGTGGTATTTCTTGTTTTTTCTGTTAGACTTTATGATTGTTCTGACATTGTGGTATTTGTTGTTTTTCTGTTAGACTTTAAAATTGATCTGACATTGCGGTATTTGTTGTTTTTCTGTTAGACTTTAGAATTGTTCTGACATTGTGGTGTTTGTTGTTTTTCTGTTAGCCTTTAGAATTGTTCTGACATTGTGGTATTTGTTGTTTTTCTACTAGACCTTAGAATTCTTCTGACATTGTGATATTTTTGTTCTTCTGCTAGACTTTAGAATTGTACCGACATTATGGTATTTTTTTCCTGTTAGACTTTAGAATTGTTCCGACATTGTGGTATTCGTTGTTTTCTGCTAGACTTTTGAAATGCTCTGACATCGTGATATTTTGTTGTTTTTCTGCTAGACTTTAGAATTGTTCTGACATTGTGGTATTTGTTGTTTTTCTGTTAGACTTTAAAATTGATCTGACATTGCAGTATTTGTTGTTTTCTGTTAGACTTTAGAATTGTTCTGACATTGTGGTATTTGTTGTTTTTCTGTTAGACTTTAGAATTGTTCTGACATTGTGGTATTTGTTGTTTTTCTGTTAGACTTTAAAATTGTTCTGACATTGCGGTATTTGTTGTTTTTCTGTTAGACTTTAGAATTGTTCTGACACTGTGGTATTTGTTGCTTTTCTACTAGACTTTAGAATTGTTCTGACATTGTGGTATTTTTTTGTTTTTCTGCTAGAATTTAGAATTGTTCTGACATTGTGGTATTTGTTGTTTTTCTGCTAGACTTTAGAATTGTACCGACATTATGGTATTTTTTTGTTTTTCTGTTAGACTTTAGAATTGTTCCGACATTGCAGTATTTGTTGTTTTTCTGTTAGACTTTAGAATTGTTCTGACATTGTGGTATTTGTTGTTTTTCTGTTAGAATTTAGAATTGTTCTGACATTGTGGTATTTGTTGTTTTTCTGTTAGACTTTAAAATTGTTCTGACATTGCGGTATTTGTTGTTTTTCTGTTAGACTTTAGAATTGTTCTGACACTGTGGTATTTGTTGCTTTTCTACTAGACTTTAGAATTGTTCTGACATTGTGGTATTTTTTTGTTTTTCTGCTAGAATTTAGAATTGTTCTGACATTGTGGTATTTGTTGTTTTTCTGCTAGACTTTAGAATTGTACCGACATTATGGTATTTTTTTGTTTTTCTGTTAGACTTTAGAATTGTTCCGACATTGTGGTATTTGTTGTTTTTCTGCTAGACCTTAGAATTGTTCTGACATTGTGGTATTTCTTGTTTTTTCTGTTAGACTTGATGATTGTTCTGACATTGTGGTATTTGTTGTTTTTCTGTTAGACTTTAGAATTGTTCCGACATTGTGGGGTTTTTTTCTGTTAGACTTTAGAATTGTTCTGACATTGTGGTATTTGTTGTTTTTCTGCTAGACCTTAGAATTCTTCTGACATTGTGATATTTTTGTTCTTCTGCTAGACTTTAGAATTGTACCGACATTATGGTATTTTTTTCCTGTTAGACTTTAGAATTGTTCCGACATTGTGGTATTCGTTGTTTTCTGCTAGACTTTTGAAATGCTCTGACATCGTGATATTTTGTTGTTTTTCTGCTAGACTTTAGAATTGTTCTGACATTGTGGTATTTGTTGTTTTTCTGTTAGACTTTAAAATTGATCTGACATTGCAGTATTTGTTGTTTTCTGTTAGACTTTAGAATTGTTCTGACATTGTGGTATTTGTTGTTTTTCTGTTAGACTTTAGAATTGTTCTGACATTGTGGTATTTGTTGTTTTTCTGTTAGACTTTAAAATTGTTCTGACATTGCGGTATTTGTTGTTTTTCTGTTAGACTTTAGAATTGTTCTGACACTGTGGTATTTGTTGCTTTTCTACTAGACTTTAGAATTGTTCTGACATTGTGGTATTTTTTTGTTTTTCTGCTAGAATTTAGAATTGTTCTGACATTGTGGTATTTGTTGTTTTTCTGCTAGACTTTAGAATTGTACCGACATTATGGTATTTTTTTGTTTTTCTGTTAGACTTTAGAATTGTTCCGACATTGCAGTATTTGTTGTTTTTCTGTTAGACTTTAGAATTGTTCTGACATTGTGGTATTTGTTGTTTTTCTGTTAGACTTTAGAATTGTTCTGACATTGTGGTATTTGTTGTTTTTCTGTTAGACTTTAAAATTGTTCTGACATTGCGGTATTTGTTGTTTTTCTGTTAGACTTTAGAATTGTTCCGACATTGTGGTATTTGTTGTTTTTCTGCTAGACCTTAGAATTGTTCTGACATTGTGGTATTTCTTGTTTTTTCTGTTAGACTTGATGATTGTTCTGACATTGTGGTATTTGTTGTTTTTCTGTTAGACTTTAGAATTGTTCCGACATTGTGGGGTTTTTTTCTGTTAGACTTTAGAATTGTTCTGACATTGTGGTATTTGTTGTTTTTCTGCTAGACCTTAGAATTCTTCTGACATTGTGATATTTTTGTTTTTCTGCTAGACTTTAGAATTGTTCTGACATTGTGGTATTTTTTTTTTTCTGTTAGACTTTAGAATTCTTCCAACATTGTGGTATTTGTTGTTTTTCGGCTAGACTTTAGAATTGTTCCGACATTATGGTATTTTTTTTTCTGTTAGACTTTAGAATTGTTCCGACATTGTGGTATTCGTTGTTTTCTGCTAGACTTTTGAAATGCTCTGACATCGTGATATTTTGTTGTTTTTCTGCTAGACTTTAGAATTGTTCTGACATTGTGGTATTTTTTGTTTTTCTGCTAGAATTTAGAATTGTCCTGACATTGTGGTATTTGTTGTTTTTCTGCTAGACTTTAGAATTGTACCGACATTATGGTATTTTTTTGTTTTTCTGTTAGACTTTAGAATTGTTCCGACATTTTGGTATTTGTTGTTTTTCTGCTAGACCTTAGAATTGTTCTGACATTGTGGTATTTCTTGTTTTTTCTGTTAGACTTGATGATTGTTCTGACATTGTGGTATTTGTTGTTTTTCTGTTAGACTTTAGAATTGTTCCGACTTTGTGGGTTTTTTTTCTGTTAGACTTTAGAATTGTTCTGACATTGTGGTATTTGTTGTTTTTCTGCTAGACCTTAGAATTCTTCTGACATTGTGATATTTTTGTTCTTCTGCTAGACTTTAGAATTGTACCGACATTATGGTATTTTTTTCCTGTTAGACTTTAGAATTGTTCCGACATTGTGGTATTCGTTGTTTTCTGCTAGACTTTTGAAATGCTCTGACATCGTGATATTTTGTTGTTTTTCTGCTAGACTTTAGAATTGTTCTGACATTGTGGTATTTGTTGTTTTTCTGTTAGACTTTAAAATTGATCTGACATTGCAGTATTTGTTGTTTTCTGTTAGACTTTAGAATTGTTCTGACATTGTGGTATTTGTTGTTTTTCTGTTAGACTTTAGAATTGTTCTGACATTGTGGTATTTGTTGTTTTTCTGTTAGACTTTAAAATTGTTCTGACATTGCGGTATTTGTTGTTTTTCTGTTAGACTTCAGAATTGTTCTGACACTGTGGTATTTGTTGCTTTTCTACTAGACTTTAGAATTGTTCTGACATTGTGGTATTTTTTTGTTTTTCTGCTAGAATTTAGAATTGTTCTGACATTGTGGTATTTGTTGTTTTTCTGCTAGACTTTAGAATTGTACCGACATTATGGTATTTTTTTGTTTTTCTGTTAGACTTTAGAATTGTTCCGACATTGCAGTATTTGTTGTTTTTCTGTTAGACTTTAGAATTGTTCTGACATTGTGGTATTTGTTGTTTTTCTGTTAGACTTTAGAATTGTTCTGACATTGTGGTATTTGTTGTTTTTCTGTTAGACTTTAAAATTGTTCTGACATTGCGGTATTTGTTGTTTTTCTGTTAGACTTTAGAATTGTTCTGACACTGTGGTATTTGTTGCTTTTCTACTAGACTTTAGAATTGTTCTGACATTGTGGTATTTTTTTGTTTTTCTGCTAGAATTTAGAATTGTTCTGACATTGTGGTATTTGTTGTTTTTCTGCTAGACTTTAGAATTGTACCGACATTATGGTATTTTTTTGTTTTTCTGTTAGACTTTAGAATTGTTCCGACATTGTGGTATTTGTTGTTTTTCTGCTAGACCTTAGAATTGTTCTGACATTGTGGTATTTCTTGTTTTTTCTGTTAGACTTGATGATTGTTCTGACATTGTGGTATTTGTTGTTTTTCTGTTAAACTTTAGAATTGTTCCGACATTGTGGGTTTTTTTTCTGTTAGACTTTAGAATTGTTCTGACATTGTGGTATTTGTTGTTTTTCTGCTAGACCTTAGAATTCTTCTGACATTGTGATATTTTTGTTTTTCTGCTAGACTTTAGAATTGTTCTGACATTGTGGTATTTTTTTTTTCTGTTAGACTTTAGAATTGTTCCGACATTGTGGTATTCGTTGTTTTCTGCTAGACTTTTGAAATTCTCTGACATCGTGATATTTTGTTGTTTTTCTGCTAGACTTTAGAATTGTTCTGACATTGTGGTATTTGTTGTTTTTCTGTTAGACTTTAAAATTGATCTGACATTGCAGTATTTCTTGTTTTTCTGTTAGACTTTAGAATTGTTCTGACATTGTGGTATTTGTTGTTTTTCTGTTAGACTTTAGAATTGTTCTGACATTGTGGTATTTGTTGTTTTTCTGATAGACTTTAGAATTGTTCTGACATTGCGGTATTTGTTGTTTTTCTGTTAGACTTTAGAATTGTTCTGACATTGTGGTATTTCTTGTTTTTTCTGTTAGACTTTAGAATTGTTCTGACATTGTGGTATTTGTTGTTTTTCTACGAGACTTTATGATTGTTCTGACATTGTGGTATTTGTTGTTTTTCTGTTAGACTTTAGAATTGTTCCGACATTGTGTGTTTTTTTTCTGATAGACTTTAGAATTGTTCCAACATTGTGGTATTTTTTGTTTTTCGGCTAGACTTTAGAATTGTACCGATATTATGGTATTTTTTTTTCTGTTAGACTTTAGAATTGTTCCGACATTGTGGTATTGGTTGTTTTTCTGCTAGACTTTTGAAATGCTCTGACATCGTGATATTTTGTTGTTTTTCTGTTAGACTTTAGAATTGTTCTGACATTGTGGTATTTGTTGTTTTTCTGTTAGACTTTACAATTGATCTGACATTGTGGTATTTGTTGTTTTTCGGCTAGAGTTTAGAATTGTACCGACATTATGGTATTTTTTTTTTCTGTTAGACTTTAGAATTGTTCCGACATTGTGGTATTCGTTGTTTTTCTGCTAGACCTTAGAATTGTTCTGACATTGTGGTATTTCTTGTTTTTTCTGTTAGACTTGATGATTGTTCTGACATTGTGGTATTTGTTGTTTTTCTGTTAGACTTTAGAATTGTTCCGACATTGTGGGGTTTTTTTCTGTTAGAGTTTAGAATTGTTCTGACATTGTGGTATTTGTTGTTTTTCTGCTAGACCTTAGAATTCTTCTGACATTGTGATATTTTTGTTCTTCTGCTAGACTTTAGAATTGTACCGACATTATGGTATTTTTTTCCTGTTAGACTTTAGAATTGTTCCGACATTGTGGTATTCGTTGTTTTCTGCTAGACTTTAGAATTGTTCTGACATTGTGGTATTTGTTGTTTTTCTGTTAGACTTTAGAATTGTTCTGACATTGTTCTATTTGTTGTTTTTCTGTTAGCCTTTAGAATTTTTCTGACATTGTGGTATTTGTTGTTTTTCTACTAGACCTTAGAATTCTTCTGACATTGTGATATTTTTGTTCTTCTGCTAGACTATAGAATTGTTTTGACATTGTGGTATTTGTTGTTTTTCTGTTAGACTTTAAAATTGTTCTGACATTGCGGTATTTGTTGTTTTTCTGTTAGACTTTAGAATTGTTCTGACACTGTGGTATTTGTTGCTTTTCTACTAGACTTTAGAATTGTTCTGACATTGTGGTATTTTTTTGTTTTTCTGCTAGAATTTAGAATTGTTCTGACATTGTGGTATTTGTTGTTTTTCTGCTAGACTTTAGAATTGTACCGACATTATGGTATTTTTTTGTTTTTCTGTTAGACTTTAGAATTGTTACGACATTGTGGTATTTGTTGTTTTTCTGCTAGACCTTAGAATTGTTCTGACATTGTGGTATTTCTTGTTTTTTCTGTTAGACTTCAGAATTGTTCTGACATTGTGGTATTTGTTGTTTTTCTACGAGACTTTATGATTGTTCTGACATTGTGGTATTTGTTGTTTTTCTGTTAGACTTTAGAATTGTTCCGACATTGTGGTTTTTTTTTCTGTTATACTTTAGAATTGTTCTGACATTGTGGTATTTGTTGTTTTTCTGCTAGACCTTAGAATTCTTCTGACATTGTGATATTTTTGCTTTTCTGCTAGACTTTAGAATTGTTCTGACATTGTGGTATTTTTTGTTTTTCTGTTAGACTTTAGAATTGTTCCAACATTGTGGTATTTGTTGTTTTTCGCCTAGACTTTAGAATTGTACCGACATTATGGTATTTTTTTTTCTGTTAGACTTTAAAATTGTTCCGACATTGTGGTATTCGTTGTTTTTCTGCTAGACTTTTGAAATGCTCTGACATCGTGATATTTTGTTGTTTTTCTGATAGACTTTAGAATTGTTCTGACATTGTGGTATTTGTTGTTTTTCTGTTAGACTTTAAAATTGATCTGACATTGCGGTATTTGTTGTTTTTCTGTTAGACTTTAGAATTGTTCTGACATTGTGGTATTTGTTGTTTTTCTGTTAGCCTTTATAATTGTTCTGACATTGTGGTATTTGTTGTTTTTCTACTAGACCTTAGAATTCTTCTGACATTGTGATATTTTTGTTCTGCTGCTAGACTTTAGAATTGTTCTGACATTGTGGTATTTGTTGTTTTTCTGTTAGACTTTAAAATTGTTCTGACATTGCGGTATTTGTTGTTTTTCTGTTAGACTTTAGAATTGTTCTGACATTGTGGTATTTCTTGTTTTTTCTGTTAGACTTTAGAATTGTTCTGACATTGTGGTATTTGTTGTTTTTCTGCTAGACTTTTGAAATGCTCTGACATCGTGATATTTTGTTGTTTTTCTGCTAGACTTTAGAATTGTTCTGACATTGTGGTATTTGTTGTTTTTCTGTTAGACTTTAAAATTGATCTGACATTGCAGTATTTGTTGTTTTTCTGTTAGACTTTAGAATTGTTCTGACATTGTGGTATTTGTTGTTTTTCTGTTAGACTTTAGAATTGTTTTGACATTGTGGTATTTGTTGTTTTTCTGTTAGACTTTAGAATTGTTCTGACATTGTGGTATTTCTTGTTTTTTCTGTTAGACTTTAGAATTGTTCTGACATTGTGGTATTTGTTGTTTTTCTACGAGACTTTATGATTGTTCTGACATTGTGGTATTTGTTGTTTTTCTGTTAGACTTTAGAATTGTTCCGACATTGTGTGTTTTTTTTCTGATAGACTTTAGAATTGTTCTGACATTGTGGTATTTGTTGTTTTTCTGATAGACTTTAGAATTGTTCTGACATTGTGGTATTTGTTGTTTTTCTGTTAGACTTTAGAATTGTTCTGACATTGTGGTATTTGTTGTTTTTCTACGAGAATTTAGAATTGTTCTGACATTGTGGTATTTGTTGTTTTTATGTTAGACTTTAAAATTGATCTGACATTGCGGTATTTGTTGTTTTTCTGTTAGACTTTAGAATTGTTCTGACATTGTTCTATTTGTTGTTTTTCTGTTAGCCTTTAGAATTTTTCTGACATTGTGGTATTTGTTGTTTTTCTACTAGACCTTAGAATTCTTCTGACATTGTGATATTTTTGTTCTTCTGCTAGACTATAGAATTGTTTTGACATTGTGGTATTTGTTGTTTTTCTGTTAGACTTTAAAATTGATCTGACATTGCGGTATTTGTTGTTTTTCTGTTAGACTTTAGAATTGTTCTGACACTGTGGTATTTGTTGCTTTTCTACTAGACTTTAGAATTGTTCTGACATTGTGGTATTTTTTTGTTTTTCTGCTAGAATTTAGAATTGTTCTGACATTGTGGTATTTGTTGTTTTTCTGCTAGACTTTAGAATTGTACCGACATTATGGTATTTTTTTGTTTTTCTGTTAGACTTTAGAATTGTTACGACATTGTGGTATTTGTTGTTTTTCTGCTAGACCTTAGAATTGTTCTGACATTGTGGTATTTCTTGTTTTTTCTGTTAGACTTCAGAATTGTTCTGACATTGTGGTATTTGTTGTTTTTCTACGAGACTTTATGATTGTTCTGACATTGTGGTATTTGTTGTTTTTCTGTTAGACTTTAGAATTGTTCCGACATTGTGGTTTTTTTTTCTGTTATACTTTAGAATTGTTCTGACATTGTGGTATTTGTTGTTTTTCTGCTAGACCTTAGAATTCTTCTGACATTGTGATATTTTTGCTTTTCTGCTAGACTTTAGAATTGTTCTGACATTGTGGTATTTTTTGTTTTTCTGTTAGACTTTAGAATTGTTCCAACATTGTGGTATTTGTTGTTTTTCGCCTAGACTTTAGAATTGTACCGACATTATGGTATTTTTTTTTCTGTTAGACTTTAAAATTGTTCCGACATTGTGGTATTCGTTGTTTTTCTGCTAGACTTTTGAAATGCTCTGACATCGTGATATTTTGTTGTTTTTCTGATAGACTTTAGAATTGTTCTGACATTGTGGTATTTGTTGTTTTTCTGTTAGACTTTAAAATTGATCTGACATTGCGGTATTTGTTGTTTTTCTGTTAGACTTTAGAATTGTTCTGACATTGTGGTATTTGTTGTTTTTCTGTTAGCCTTTATAATTGTTCTGACATTGTGGTATTTGTTGTTTTTCTACTAGACCTTAGAATTCTTCTGACATTGTGATATTTTTGTTCTGCTGCTAGACTTTAGAATTGTTCTGACATTGTGGTATTTGTTGTTTTTCTGTTAGACTTTAAAATTGTTCTGACATTGCGGTATTTGTTGTTTTTCTGTTAGACTTGAGAATTGTTCTGACATTGTGGTATTTCTTGTTTTTTCTGTTAGACTTTAGAATTGTTCTGACATTGTGGTATTTGTTGTTTTTCTGCTAGACTTTAGAATTGTACCGACATTATGGTATTTTTTTGTTTTTCTGTTAGACTTTAGAATTGTTCCGAAATTGTGGTATTTGTTGTTTTTCTGCTAGACCTTAGAATTGTTCGGACATTGTGGTATTTCTTGTTTTTTCTGCTAGACTTTATGATTGTTCTGATATTGTGGTATTTGTTGTTTTTCTGTTAGACTTTAGAATTGTTCCGACATTGTGGGTTTTTTTATGTTAGACTTTAGAATTGTTCTGACATTGTGGTATTTGTTGTTTTTCTGCTAGACCTTAGAATTCTTCTGACATTGTGATATTTTTGTTTTTCTGCTAGACTTTAGAATTGTTCTGACATTGTGGTATTTTTTGTTTTTCTGTTAGACTTTAGAATTCTTCTAACATTGTGGTATTTGTTGTTTTTCGGCTAGACTTTAGAATTGTACCGACATTATGGTATTTTTTTTTCTGTTAGACTTTAGAATTGTTCCGACATTGTGGTATTCGTTGTTTTCTGCTAGACTTTTGAAATGCTCTGACATCGTGATATTTTGTTGTTTTTCTGCTAGACTTTAGAATTGTTCTGACATTGTGGTATTTGTTGTTTTTCTGTTAGACTTTAGAATTGTTCTGACATTGTGGTATTTGTTGTTTTTCTGTTAGACTTTAAAATTGTTCTGACATTGCGGTATTTGTTGTTTTTCTGTTAGACTTTAGAATTGTTCTGACACTGTGGTATTTGTTGCTTTTCTACTAGACTTTAGAATTGTTCTGACATTGTGGTATTTTTTTGTTTTTCTGCTAGAATTTAGAATTGTTCTGACATTGTGGTATTTGTTGTTTTTCTGCTAGACTTTAGAATTGTACCGACATTATGGTATTTTTTTGTTTTTCTGTTAGACTTTAGAATTGTTACGACATTGTGGTATTTGTTGTTTTTCTGCTAGACCTTAGAATTGTTCTGACATTGTGGTATTTCTTGTTTTTTCTGTTAGACTTCAGAATTGTTCTGACATTGTGGTATTTGTTGTTTTTCTACGAGACTTTATGATTGTTCTGACATTGTGGTATTTGTTGTTTTTCTGTTAGACTTTAGAATTGTTCCGACATTGTGGTTTTTTTTTCTGTTATACTTTAGAATTGTTCTGACATTGTGGTATTTGTTGTTTTTCTGCTAGACCTTAGAATTCTTCTGACATTGTGATATTTTTGCTTTTCTGCTAGACTTTAGAATTGTTCTGACATTGTGGTATTTTTTGTTTTTCTGTTAGACTTTAGAATTGTTCCAACATTGTGGTATTTGTTGTTTTTCGCCTAGACTTTAGAATTGTACCGACATTATGGTATTTTTTTTTCTGTTAGACTTTAAAATTGTTCCGACATTGTGGTATTCGTTGTTTTTCTGCTAGACTTTTGAAATGCTCTGACATCGTGATATTTTGTTGTTTTTCTGATAGACTTTAGAATTGTTCTGACATTGTGGTATTTGTTGTTTTTCTGTTAGACTTTAAAATTGATCTGACATTGCGGTATTTGTTGTTTTTCTGTTAGACTTTAGAATTGTTCTGACATTGTGGTATTTGTTGTTTTTCTGTTAGCCTTTATAATTGTTCTGACATTGTGGTATTTGTTGTTTTTCTACTAGACCTTAGAATTCTTCTGACATTGTGATATTTTTGTTCTGCTGCTAGACTTTAGAATTGTTCTGACATTGTGGTATTTGTTGTTTTTCTGTTAGACTTTAAAATTGTTCTGACATTGCGGTATTTGTTGTTTTTCTGTTAGACTTGAGAATTGTTCTGACATTGTGGTATTTCTTGTTTTTTCTGTTAGACTTTAGAATTGTTCTGACATTGTGGTATTTGTTGTTTTTCTGCTAGACTTTAGAATTGTACCGACATTATGGTATTTTTTTGTTTTTCTGTTAGACTTTAGAATTGTTCCGAAATTGTGGTATTTGTTGTTTTTCTGCTAGACCTTAGAATTGTTCGGACATTGTGGTATTTCTTGTTTTTTCTGCTAGACTTTATGATTGTTCTGATATTGTGGTATTTGTTGTTTTTCTGTTAGACTTTAGAATTGTTCCGACATTGTGGGTTTTTTTATGTTAGACTTTAGAATTGTTCTGACATTGTGGTATTTGTTGTTTTTCTGCTAGACCTTAGAATTCTTCTGACATTGTGATATTTTTGTTTTTCTGCTAGACTTTAGAATTGTTCTGACATTGTGGTATTTTTTGTTTTTCTGTTAGACTTTAGAATTCTTCTAACATTGTGGTATTTGTTGTTTTTCGGCTAGACTTTAGAATTGTACCGACATTATGGTATTTTTTTTTCTGTTAGACTTTAGAATTGTTCCGACATTGTGGTATTCGTTGTTTTCTGCTAGACTTTTGAAATGCTCTGACATCGTGATATTTTGTTGTTTTTCTGCTAGACTTTAGAATTGTTCTGACATTGTGGTATTTGTTGTTTTTCTGTTAGACTTTAGAATTGTTCTGACATTGTGGTATTTGTTGTTTTTCTGTTAGACTTTAAAATTGTTCTGACATTGCGGTATTTGTTGTTTTTCTGTTAGACTTTAGAATTGTTCTGACACTGTGGTATTTGTTGCTTTTCTACTAGACTTTAGAATTGTTGTGACATTGTGGTATTTTTTTGTTTTTCTGCTAGAATTTAGAATTGTTCTGACATTGTGGTATTTGTTGTTTTTCTGCTAGACTTTAGAATTGTACCGACATTATGGTATTTTTTTGTTTTTCTGTTAGACTTTAGAATTGTTCCGACATTGTGGTATTTGTTGTTTTTCTGCTAGACCTTAGAATTGTTCTGACATTGTGGTATTTCTTGTTTTTTCTGTTAGACTTTATGATTGTTCTGACATTGTGGTATTTGTTGTTTTTCTGTTAGACTTTAAAATTGATCTGACATTGCGGTATTTGTTGTTTTTCTGTTAGACTTTAGAATTGTTCTGACATTGTGGTGTTTGTTGTTTTTCTGTTAGCCTTTAGAATTGTTCTGACATTGTGGTATTTGTTGTTTTTCTACTAGACCTTAGAATTCTTCTGACATTGTGATATTTTTGTTCTTCTGCTAGACTTTAGAATTGTACCGACATTATGGTATTTTTTTCCTGTTAGACTTTAGAATTGTTCCGACATTGTGGTATTCGTTGTTTTCTGCTAGACTTTTGAAATGCTCTGACATCGTGATATTTTGTTGTTTTTCTGCTAGACTTTAGAATTGTTCTGACATTGTGGTATTTGTTGTTTTTCTGTTAGACTTTAAAATTGATCTGACATTGCAGTATTTGTTGTTTTCTGTTAGACTTTAGAATTGTTCTGACATTGTGGTATTTGTTGTTTTTCTGTTAGACTTTAGAATTGTTCTGACATTGTGGTATTTGTTGTTTTTCTGTTAGACTTTAAAATTGTTCTGACATTGCGGTATTTGTTGTTTTTCTGTTAGACTTTAGAATTGTTCTGACACTGTGGTATTTGTTGCTTTTCTACTAGACTTTAGAATTGTTCTGACATTGTGGTATTTTTTTGTTTTTCTGCTAGAATTTAGAATTGTTCTGACATTGTGGTATTTGTTGTTTTTCTGCTAGACTTTAGAATTGTACCGACATTATGGTATTTTTTTGTTTTTCTGTTAGACTTTAGAATTGTTCCGACATTGCAGTATTTGTTGTTTTTCTGTTAGACTTTAGAATTGTTCTGACATTGTGGTATTTGTTGTTTTTCTGTTAGAATTTAGAATTGTTCTGACATTGTGGTATTTGTTGTTTTTCTGTTAGACTTTAAAATTGTTCTGACATTGCGGTATTTGTTGTTTTTCTGTTAGACTTTAGAATTGTTCTGACACTGTGGTATTTGTTGCTTTTCTACTAGACTTTAGAATTGTTCTGACATTGTGGTATTTTTTTGTTTTTCTGCTAGAATTTAGAATTGTTCTGACATTGTGGTATTTGTTGTTTTTCTGCTAGACTTTAGAATTGTACCGACATTATGGTATTTTTTTGTTTTTCTGTTAGACTTTAGAATTGTTCCGACATTGTGGTATTTGTTGTTTTTCTGCTAGACCTTAGAATTGTTCTGACATTGTGGTATTTCTTGTTTTTTCTGTTAGACTTGATGATTGTTCTGACATTGTGGTATTTGTTGTTTTTCTGTTAGACTTTAGAATTGTTCCGACATTGTGGGTTTTTTTTCTGTTAGACTTTAGAATTGTTCTGACATTGTGGTATTTGTTGTTTTTCTGCTAGACCTTAGAATTCTTCTGACATTGTGATATTTTTGTTCTTCTGCTAGACTTTAGAATTGTACCGACATTATGGTATTTTTTTCCTGTTAGACTTTAGAATTGTTCCGACATTGTGGTATTCGTTGTTTTCTGCTAGACTTTTGAAATGCTCTGACATCGTGATATTTTGTTGTTTTTCTGCTAGACTTTAGAATTGTTCTGACATTGTGGTATTTGTTGTTTTTCTGTTAGACTTTAAAATTGATCTGACATTGCAGTATTTGTTGTTTTCTGTTAGACTTTAGAATTGTTCTGACATTGTGGTATTTGTTGTTTTTCTGTTAGACTTTAGAATTGTTCTGACATTGTGGTATTTGTTGTTTTTCTGTTAGACTTTAAAATTGTTCTGACATTGCGGTATTTGTTGTTTTTCTGTTAGACTTTAGAATTGTTCTGACACTGTGGTATTTGTTGCTTTTCTACTAGACTTTAGAATTGTTCTGACATTGTGGTATTTTTTTGTTTTTCTGCTAGAATTTAGAATTGTTCTGACATTGTGGTATTTGTTGTTTTTCTGCTAGACTTTAGAATTGTACCGACATTATGGTATTTTTTTGTTTTTCTGTTAGACTTTAGAATTGTTCCGACATTGCAGTATTTGTTGTTTTTCTGTTAGACTTTAGAATTGTTCTGACATTGTGGTATTTGTTGTTTTTCTGTTAGACTTTAGAATTGTTCTGACATTGTGGTATTTGTTGTTTTTCTGTTAGACTTTAAAATTGTTCTGACATTGCGGTATTTGTTGTTTTTCTGTTAGACTTTAGAATTGTTCCGACATTGTGGTATTTGTTGTTTTTCTGCTAGACCTTAGAATTGTTCTGACATTGTGGTATTTCTTGTTTTTTCTGTTAGACTTGATGATTGTTCTGACATTGTGGTATTTGTTGTTTTTCTGTTAGACTTTAGAATTGTTCCGACATTGTGGGGTTTTTTTCTGTTAGACTTTAGAATTGTTCTGACATTGTGGTATTTGTTGTTTTTCTGCTAGACCTTAGAATTCTTCTGACATTGTGATATTTTTGTTTTTCTGCTAGACTTTAGAATTGTTCTGACATTGTGGTATTTTTTTTTTTCTGTTAGACTTTAGAATTCTTCCAACATTGTGGTATTTGTTGTTTTTCGGCTAGACTTTAGAATTGTTCCGACATTATGGTATTTTTTTTTCTGTTAGACTTTAGAATTGTTCCGACATTGTGGTATTCGTTGTTTTCTGCTAGACTTTTGAAATGCTCTGACATCGTGATATTTTGTTGTTTTTCTGCTAGACTTTAGAATTGTTCTGACATTGTGGTATTTTTTGTTTTTCTGCTAGAATTTAGAATTGTCCTGACATTGTGGTATTTGTTGTTTTTCTGCTAGACTTTAGAATTGTACCGACATTATGGTATTTTTTTGTTTTTCTGTTAGACTTTAGAATTGTTCCGACATTTTGGTATTTGTTGTTTTTCTGCTAGACCTTAGAATTGTTCTGACATTGTGGTATTTCTTGTTTTTTCTGTTAGACTTGATGATTGTTCTGACATTGTGGTATTTGTTGTTTTTCTGTTAGACTTTAGAATTGTTCCGACTTTGTGGGTTTTTTTTCTGTTAGACTTTAGAATTGTTCTGACATTGTGGTATTTGTTGTTTTTCTGCTAGACCTTAGAATTCTTCTGACATTGTGATATTTTTGTTCTTCTGCTAGACTTTAGAATTGTACCGACATTATGGTATTTTTTTCCTGTTAGACTTTAGAATTGTTCCGACATTGTGGTATTCGTTGTTTTCTGCTAGACTTTTGAAATGCTCTGACATCGTGATATTTTGTTGTTTTTCTGCTAGACTTTAGAATTGTTCTGACATTGTGGTATTTGTTGTTTTTCTGTTAGACTTTAAAATTGATCTGACATTGCAGTATTTGTTGTTTTCTGTTAGACTTTAGAATTGTTCTGACATTGTGGTATTTGTTGTTTTTCTGTTAGACTTTAGAATTGTTCTGACATTGTGGTATTTGTTGTTTTTCTGTTAGACTTTAAAATTGTTCTGACATTGCGGTATTTGTTGTTTTTCTGTTAGACTTTAGAATTGTTCTGACACTGTGGTATTTGTTGCTTTTCTACTAGACTTTAGAATTGTTCTGACATTGTGGTATTTTTTTGTTTTTCTGCTAGAATTTAGAATTGTTCTGACATTGTGGTATTTGTTGTTTTTCTGCTAGACTTTAGAATTGTACCGACATTATGGTATTTTTTTGTTTTTCTGTTAGACTTTAGAATTGTTCCGACATTGCAGTATTTGTTGTTTTTCTGTTAGACTTTAGAATTGTTCTGACATTGTGGTATTTGTTGTTTTTCTGTTAGACTTTAGAATTGTTCTGACATTGTGGTATTTGTTGTTTTTCTGTTAGACTTTAAAATTGTTCTGACATTGCGGTATTTGTTGTTTTTCTGTTAGACTTTAGAATTGTTCTGACACTGTGGTATTTGTTGCTTTTCTACTAGACTTTAGAATTGTTCTGACATTGTGGTATTTTTTTGTTTTTCTGCTAGAATTTAGAATTGTTCTGACATTGTGGTATTTGTTGTTTTTCTGCTAGACTTTAGAATTGTACCGACATTATGGTATTTTTTTGTTTTTCTGTTAGACTTTAGAATTGTTCCGACATTGTGGTATTTGTTGTTTTTCTGCTAGACCTTAGAATTGTTCTGACATTGTGGTATTTCTTGTTTTTTCTGTTAGACTTGATGATTGTTCTGACATTGTGGTATTTGTTGTTTTTCTGTTAAACTTTAGAATTGTTCCGACATTGTGGGTTTTTTTTCTGTTAGACTTTAGAATTGTTCTGACATTGTGGTATTTGTTGTTTTTCTGCTAGACCTTAGAATTCTTCTGACATTGTGATATTTTTGTTTTTCTGCTAGACTTTAGAATTGTTCTGACATTGTGGTATTTTTTTTTTCTGTTAGACTTTAGAATTGTTCCGACATTGTGGTATTCGTTGTTTTCTGCTAGACTTTTGAAATTCTCTGACATCGTGATATTTTGTTGTTTTTCTGCTAGACTTTAGAATTGTTCTGACATTGTGGTATTTGTTGTTTTTCTGTTAGACTTTAAAATTGATCTGACATTGCAGTATTTCTTGTTTTTCTGTTAGACTTTAGAATTGTTCTGACATTGTGGTATTTGTTGTTTTTCTGTTAGACTTTAGAATTGTTCTGACATTGTGGTATTTGTTGTTTTTCTGATAGACTTTAGAATTGTTCTGACATTGCGGTATTTGTTGTTTTTCTGTTAGACTTTAGAATTGTTCTGACATTGTGGTATTTCTTGTTTTTTCTGTTAGACTTTAGAATTGTTCTGACATTGTGGTATTTGTTGTTTTTCTACGAGACTTTATGATTGTTCTGACATTGTGGTATTTGTTGTTTTTCTGTTAGACTTTAGAATTGTTCCGACATTGTGTGTTTTTTTTCTGATAGACTTTAGAATTGTTCCAACATTGTGGTATTTTTTGTTTTTCGGCTAGACTTTAGAATTGTACCGATATTATGGTATTTTTTTTTCTGTTAGACTTTAGAATTGTTCCGACATTGTGGTATTGGTTGTTTTTCTGCTAGACTTTTGAAATGCTCTGACATCGTGATATTTTGTTGTTTTTCTGTTAGACTTTAGAATTGTTCTGACATTGTGGTATTTGTTGTTTTTCTGTTAGACTTTACAATTGATCTGACATTGTGGTATTTGTTGTTTTTCGGCTAGAGTTTAGAATTGTACCGACATTATGGTATTTTTTTTTTCTGTTAGACTTTAGAATTGTTCCGACATTGTGGTATTCGTTGTTTTTCTGCTAGACCTTAGAATTGTTCTGACATTGTGGTATTTCTTGTTTTTTCTGTTAGACTTGATGATTGTTCTGACATTGTGGTATTTGTTGTTTTTCTGTTAGACTTTAGAATTGTTCCGACATTGTGGGGTTTTTTTCTGTTAGAGTTTAGAATTGTTCTGACATTGTGGTATTTGTTGTTTTTCTGCTAGACCTTAGAATTCTTCTGACATTGTGATATTTTTGTTCTTCTGCTAGACTTTAGAATTGTACCGACATTATGGTATTTTTTTCCTGTTAGACTTTAGAATTGTTCCGACATTGTGGTATTCGTTGTTTTCTGCTAGACTTTAGAATTGTTCTGACATTGTGGTATTTGTTGTTTTTCTGTTAGACTTTAAAATTGATCTGACATTGCAGTATTTGTTGTTTTCTGTTAGACTTTAGAATTGTTCTGACATTGTGGTATTTGTTGTTTTTCTGTTAGACTTTAGAATTGTTCTGACATTGTGGTATTTGTTGTTTTTCTGTTAGACTTTAGAATTGTTCTGACATTGTGGTATTTTTTTGTTTTTCTGCTAGAATTTAGAATTGTTCTGACATTGTGGTATTTGTTGTTTTTCTGCTAGACTTTAGAATTGTACCGACATTATGGTATTTTTTTGTTTTTCTGTTAGACTTTAGAATTGTTCCGACATTGCAGTATTTGTTGTTTTTCTGTTAGACTTTAGAATTGTTCTGACATTGTGGTATTTGTTGTTTTTCTGTTAGACTTTAGAATTCTTCTGACATTGTGGTATTTGTTGTTTTTCTGTTAGACTTTAAAATTGTTCTGACATTGCGGTATTTGTTGTTTTTCTGTTAGACTTTAGAATTGTTCTGACACTGTGGTATTTGTTGCTTTTCTACTAGACTTTAGAATTGTTCTGACATTGTGGTATTTTTTTGTTTTTCTGCTAGAATTTAGAATTGTTCTGACATTGTGGTATTTGTTGTTTTTCTGCTAGACTTTAGAATTGTACCGACATTATGGTATTTTTTTGTTTTTCTGTTAGACTTTAGAATTGTTCCGACATTGTGGTATTTGTTGTTTTTCTGCTAGACCTTAGAATTGTTCTGACATTGTGGTATTTCTTGTTTTTTCTGTTAGACTTGATGATTGTTCTGACATTGTGGTATTTGTTGTTTTTCTGTTAGACTTTAGAATTGTTCCGACATTGTGGGGTTTTTTTCTGTTAGACTTTAGAATTGTTCTGACATTGTGGTATTTGTTGTTTTTCTGCTAGACCTTAGAATTCTTCTGACATTGTGAAATTTTTGTTTTTCTGCTAGACTTTAGAATTGTTCTGACATTGTGGTATTTTTTTTTTTCTGTTAGACTTTAGAATTCTTCCAACATTGTGGTATTTGTTGTTTTTCGGCTAGACTTTAGAATTGTTCCGACATTATGGTATTTTTTTTCTGTTAGACTTTAGAATTGTTCCGACATTGTGGTATTCGTTGTTTTCTGCTAGACTTTTGAAATGCTCTGACATCGTGATATTTTGTTGTTTTTCTGCTAGACTTTAGAATTGTTCTGACATTGTGGTATTTTTTTGTTTTTCTGCTAGAATTTAGAATTGTCCTGACATTGTGGTATTTGTTGTTTTTCTCCTAGACTTTAGAATTGTACCGACATTATGGTATTTTTTTGTTTTTCTGTTAGACTTTAGAATTGTTCCGACATTTTGGTATTTGTTGTTTTTCTGCTAGACCTTAGAATTGTTCTGACATTGTGGTATTTCTTGTTTTTTCTGTTAGACTTGATGATTGTTCTGACATTGTGGTATTTGTTGTTTTTCTGTTAGACTTTAGAATTGTTCCGACTTTGTGGGTTTTTTTTCTGTTAGACTTTAGAATTGTTCTGACATTGTGGTATTTGTTGTTTTTCTGCTAGACCTTAGAATTCTTCTGACATTGTGATATTTTTGTTCTTCTGCTAGACTTTAGAATTGTACCGACATTATGGTATTTTTTTCCTGTTAGACTTTAGAATTGTTCCGACATTGTGGTATTCGTTGTTTTCTGCTAGACTTTTGAAATGCTCTGACATCGTGATATTTTGTTGTTTTTCTGCTAGACTTTAGAATTGTTCTGACATTGTGGTATTTGTTGTTTTTCTGTTAGACTTTAAAATTGATCTGACATTGCAGTATTTGTTGTTTTCTGTTAGACTTTAGAATTGTTCTGACATTGTGGTATTTGTTGTTTTTCTGTTAGACTTTAGAATTGTTCTGACATTGTGGTATTTGTTGTTTTTCTGTTAGACTTTAAAATTGTTCTGACATTGCGGTATTTGTTGTTTTTCTGTTACACTTTAGAATTGTTCTGACACTGTGGTATTTGTTGCTTTTCTACTAGACTTTAGAATTGTTCTGACATTGTGGTATTTTTTTGTTTTTCTGCTAGAATTTAGAATTGTTCTGACATTGTGGTATTTGTTGTTTTTCTGCTAGACTTTAGAATTGTACCGACATTATGGTATTTTTTTGTTTTTCTGTTAGACTTTAGAATTGTTCCGACATTGCAGTATTTGTTGTTTTTCTGTTAGACTTTAGAATTGATCTGACATTGTGGTATTTGTTGTTTTTCTGTTAGACTTTAGAATTGTTCTGACATTGTGGTATTTGTTGTTTTTCTGTTAGACTTTAAAATTGTTCTGACATTGCGGTATTTGTTGTTTTTCTGTTAGACTTTAGAATTGTTCTGACACTGTGGTATTTGTTGCTTTTCTACTAGACTTTAGAATTGTTCTGACATTGTGGTATTTTTTTGTTTTTCTGCTAGAATTTAGAATTGTTCTGACATTGTGGTATTTTTTTGTTTTTCTGCTAGAATTTAGAATTGTTCTGACATTGTGGTATTTGTTGTTTTTCTGCTAGACTTTAGAATTGTACCGACATTATGGTATTTTTTTGTTTTTCTGTTAGACTTTAGAATTGTTCCGACATTTTGGTATTTGTTGTTTTTCTGCTAGACCTTAGAATTGTTCTGACATTGTGGTATTTCTTGTTTTTTCTGTTAGACTTGATGATTGTTCTGACATTGTGGTATTTGTTGTTTTTCTGTTAGACTTTAGAATTGTTCCGACATTGTGGGTTTTTTTTCTGTTAGACTTTAGAATTGTTCTGACATTGTGGTATTTGTTGTTTTTCTGCTAGACCTTAGAATTCTTCTGACATTGTGATATTTTTGTTTTTCTGCTAGACTTTAGAATTGTTCTGACATTGTGGTATTTTTTTTTTTCTGTTAGACTTTAGAATTGTTCCGACATTGTGGTATTCGTTGTTTTCTGCTAGACTTTTGAAATTCTCTGACATCGTGATATTTTGTTGTTTTTCTGCTAGACTTTAGAATTGTTCTGACATTGTGGTATTTGTTGTTTTTCTGTTAGACTTTAAAATTGATCTGACATTGCAGTATTTGTTGTTTTTCTGTTAGACTTTAGAATTGTTCTGACATTGTGGTATTTGTTGTTTTTCTGTTAGACTTTAGAATTGTTCTGACATTGTGGTATTTGTTGTTTTTCTGATAGACTTTAGAATTGTTCTGACATTGCGGTATTTGTTGTTTTTCTGTTAGACTTTAGAATTGTTCTGACATTGTGGTATTTCTTGTTTTTTCTGTTAGACTTTAGAATTGTTCTGACATTGTGGTATTTGTTGTTTTTCTACGAGACTTTATGATTGTTCCGACATTGTGGTATTTGTTGTTTTTCTGTTAGACTTTAGAATTGTTCCGACATTGTGTGTTTTTTTTCTGATAGACTTTAGAATTGTTCTGACATTGTGGTATTTGTTGTTTTTCTGTTAGACTTTAAAATTGATCTGACATTGTGGTATTTGTTGTTTTTCGGCTAGAGTTTAGAATTGTACCGACATTATGGTATTTTTTTTTTCTGTTAGACTTTAGAATTGTTCCGACATTGTGGTATTCGTTGTTTTTCTGCTAGACTTTTGAAATGCTCTGACATCGTGATATTTTGTTGTTTTTCTGTTAGACTTTAGAATTGTTCTGACATTGTGGTATTTGTTGTTTTTCTGTTAGACTTTAAAATTGATCTGACATTGCGGTATTTGTTGTTTTTCTGTTAGACTTTAGAATTTTTCTGACATTGTGGTATTTGTTGTTTTTCTGTTAGACTTTAGAATTGTTCTCACATTGTGGTATTTGTTGTTTTTCTGATATCGTGTTATAAGAGTTTTGCCCCGATGGCAGATATCACTGTGGCTCTTCCGGTGTAGACGTATGGGCAAACTTGACGTTATTACTTATGTATATGTGATAATTAATATCTTCACTTAACTAAGGTGGAATCTTAGTTTAAGAAATACTTAAGTTAAGATGTTTTATGCATACAGGCCGAGATATTTTTACAGGTTGCATTGCTATATTAGTGCGAATAAAAAAGTGTTTTATTGGGAAATTTAGAATAATTCAATTGTAACTGAAATTAAGTTTTTATGTTATTTTAATATTGTAATCCAATCAAGGTGATGTATGTAAACCATCAGAATAAGACAATAAGAAATACAAAATACAAAAAATGACTATAATTTTAAATGCTCTTTTTTTCTTATTCAAAGGCTGTAAACGATTGTAGTTTTTAGATAAAAGTTGACCGAATACCAGATAATAATCACGTTTACCTGTAGACTCAGATTAACATTCATCAGCCATTTTGAAATCTAAGGTAAGAATAATACAGATAATTGTATATATTGAAGACTTCAAGTACATTATCTAAATATTACAGTGGACATGTTAGACCAGAAAAGTGGGTGATGTAAAGGCTGATATATTCATCTGTTATGCCACAAAAAAATTAAAAACACAAAATCTCATACAGGCTAAATAAAGTTCAGAAATTCAATAAAAAATCGTAGAAAGAGGAAAAATCGAAACAGTTATGTACATGATGGTTCACTTTCCTGGTTTGGTATATTTACTTCAATAACAAGTGGCGGGCTTAGGCTAGTTTTATGGAACCATATTGTAAAATATGCTATTTAGTCTGCTATTTTTTTCATTTGAGAAATGAAAGTAAATAAATGTAGGACCCAAACTTTTCCACTCTTCATGTAAGTAAATTATAATAATAAATCATACATACTGCTCTATATTTTAAACCCAACTGACATATGTTATATATTTAATAAATAACTTTAATACGATAACCTTGAAATAGCTGTGCATACAAATTTAAACTTCAATTACATATACACATCATTGATCGATAGTAAATATGTAAATAATCTAAAACATACACACTGCGAAACAATTAAAAAAAATGCAATTGAAAATCGCCGTAAGAGGGAAAATCGATATCCCAATCAAACATATACACGACCCTCACTTTCGCGGCTTGATGCAGACACCTAAATAAGGAGTGACGAGGTTAAGATAGTTTCTAAGATTTCCCTTTGTAAGATTGTTCGGAGTTCGGTAATTTTGTTATTACCCATATTATGTTTTTGTTATATGGAAATGAATAGATATAAATTTAACCAAAAATAGTTTACCCATCATGAAAGTCAATTAAAATAATCCATCATACACACAGTAGTTTTGAGTTAGCTAACTTGATACTAATGGAGCAGGAACTGCATATCCTTCCAGGGCATCTGTGTAGTGTCTAAAAGATCAAACTACGAAATTGAAACAAAGTTACAAACGCTATCCTGTAGAAATGACAGCAATACATACAAGAAAAATCCCAAAGACTTTTAAATGTCTTGGCTTTCCAATCTTTCGATTATGAGCGTACCTGATGACGGTTATTTTAGGAACGAGTCCTGCAAACTAAATTACATATCTACGTGTATATATATTGTGAAATAACTTAAATTGTAGGGCATTGCAGGTAAAGAAAAACATATTTGTTGATTCTTGAATTCGTTGATTCTGAATTTAAAAATACAATAATTTATCAATATAAATATTGTGTGATTTTCTTTCCGAAAATAGACAGAACACATTATATTACGTTCAATTGTTTTAATTGTGGAATCATTGGCCTACATAAAACTATTTCACATCAGGTTAACTTGATATTAATATGTTTCAGTGTATCAATATAAAATGACAGCACTACAGAAATTCAGCGAAAAGTTGCTTTGTGAAGAAGAAACATCCGATCAACAACGATCAATTCTTCTAGTAGACATAATGAATGCCTTAGGGTTTTCTAAATGTGAGCGAGAAATACACAGACATCACTTTAATCTCTGGAATGCACTTTTGAATAGTCATCAAGCCACCGACAAATCCACGAGGACAATGACAGGAAGTCAATTAGAGGGCATGTGTGGTGGTATCTATAATATTAAAAGCCACCACGATTGTGATGTCTTAGTCACAAGTAAACCTTTCAAGATATACATTCCACGAGGAAACAATATTAACAACCCTCCACTGTTAGTGCTACATGTCAATGAAGAATATGATGCATCTTTTTTTTTTGAAGAAGATGACAACTTTCCAGGATATATCAAACTATCATTGGCGAAAGAGAAAAGCAATTATGTTTACTCTGAACATTGTATAAGAATGAATGAAGACAAACTGTATATAGCAAGTTCTAGGATAATGGATATATTATATGAACCACTGGTTAAGGTATTGGAAACTTCTATTCCAGTTGATTTTCGTGTAGGCATATTCCACGATCAAAAGAGCGATATGAACGGACCTGCTTATACAATCCACTATCAAGGTAAAACGACGGATATTGTGCAATGCATTCATTTAGACATGTGGCCAAATTCGGCAAACTCGTTCATAACCAGGCGTAAACCAAACAATTGGCCATCAAGCAGCATGCTAGAACATATTCAAAGTCAAGGTTGTGATATAGCACCAGTAGGTCATCGTGATAGTAAAGATAATGATATGCAATGGCGCATTTCTTTTCCGGGTGAACGAAGTCTACTGTTAGATCTCACTGAGGTTCAACTATTGTGTTATGCATTGATCAAAATAATACTAAGGGAAAACTTGAATACGTCTCAAAGAGAAGTGGTGTCCTCGTTCCATGTAAAGCATGTAATGTTTTGGTGTGTGGAGCTTTGTTCATGTCAATGGGTAGACTCAAATTACATTAATTGTTTAAATATATGTCTGACAAAGCTGATACAGATGATAAAAGATAGACATATTCCACATTATATCCTAGAAAGTAGAAATCTGTTTTATTCTAAAATGACAGAAAAAATGTCAAAGGAAATTGTTGATGTCTTAAGCAAATATAATACGACACATGTTTTTACATTAGATGCTTTCGAACACATGTTTAAGCTAACACATTATAGTAAAGCACTGTTAAAACGTAGAGCCTTAATATCAACAATAATGGCTTGCTTCAATGCTTATGTTAGTATTGTCTTCTCATGTGTGTTTTCGCCATCTTATTTTTTGGGCTCATACATACCACACAATGCCACAACAAGCTTGTCGCATTATAAGAATATTCTACAAAATTTGAAAAAAGTGAAAGGAGTAGCCATCGAATACGCCAGGTATTTTATCAGGAGTATGATTGGTTTCTTATACTATGTAAAGTATAAAGAATCAAACAAAATGGATGCCTTACATACATCAGAGCGACTAATTAAAAAGTCGTTGAATTTGGATAGTACCTGCGTAAAATTACGTGCCGCCACATTTTTCTTTACTAACACGGAATATAGTAAATCAATTAAAATTTGTGACACATTTCTCACTTGTCCACCAAGACAAAAATTGAACAGTAGTTATTTGGAGTATGTTGAGGACATAATGACTAAGGTGTCTCACAAAATATCTGAGGGGGCCACGACTGAAGAAATTGAGAACATTATGAAGGCAATATTGCCAATGTTTTATTGTTCCGTCAAATTGAATTATTTGCCTGGAAGCTACGATATAACAGAACAAAATCCTGTTTGTATATTCCGTAATTTCACAAACATACTTCTTCATGGTCTATACCTGTGTGTAATCTTTACGACGACAGAAAAATGGGTGGTTCCTGATCCCATCCTATATGAATTATGTTCACTACCACAAAATACAGATTATGAAGTGTATCCATTTTCGGGTATCTATCTGGATCCAAAGTTTGTTTCCATTCAAACTAAATTCGTATGCTACCTTTCGAAGGGAAATGTAAATGGTATGGCTGAAATGTTAACTTTGATGAGCAGTTTTATCACAGAAAACACATTCACGACCCAATCAGGTTGTGTATACCTGAACATGTTTGCATACTGTCAGATAAAAGCCGGACACAACAAACAATCCGTTAAATATATATTACAATCTTTACGCATTTTTCCATCCAGGTATAATACTGCTTCAGGGTATCTGAAAATCGTTCTTCAAATTTTGAATTCTTTGTCCGTATCGAATTGCTAATTTTCAATGTATAGGATATTTAATCTGACAGAAATTTTGGAATTGACTTCTACCAAATGCTGACCATCTTATACATGTTGAAGATTATGTCACAGGTTGCACATGATAATTGGAAAATATTAAAACTACCTAGAACTTTTGTTATTTTTTTCTTATAGGAGACAGCAGCCTTAAATATTTAAACCGAGCGACTCATAGCTAAGGGCTGTAAATGGAAACCAATCAGAAAGCATAGAGTTTGAAGATACCAATGGAAATAATCAGAATCCGTATATCGAAGGAGAACAGACAACAAAAAAGCCGTCCGTCCTTCCAAAATATTTTTCGTCACATTTTTCTCAGCAACTATTGATGGCAGAAATCTGATATTTGGTAACAAGCTTCACACACAGGCACTCGACGTTCAATGAATACAATGTAGGGTCAATGTGGGGGAAAAATAGTGTCACTGTTATATAATAAAGAGAAGGCTTCCAATGCATTTTTCGGCACAAATGTAAAGAAATCGGTTTATTTTTTCGTGTACGGGTTTCGCTTGACATTTGCGGTATTTATGGATGGAGACCTACCTAATAGTTTCACCGCCGCATCATTTATTGGAGAGCAGACGATCATACTTCACTAAACCATACTTTTGTGACGTCCCCAGAAATATTCGACTTCCATTGTGGAGCGACCATGACATTGCACGACCGCACAGAATTAATAGCATATTAATAAAAGAAAACTAGATATACAAGAATTACGACCGATTACTGGACAATTGAACTAAAAGGTATACATTTTATTTAGTTGGTAAGTTTCTGACATTTTTTTGTGACCAGTAAGCGGTCGTAAATTTTTTTATATCTAGTTTTCTTTTATTAATTATTCTGTGCGGTCCTGCAATATCATGGTCGCTCCACAATGGAAGTCGAATATTTCTGGGGACGTCACAAAAGTATGGTTTAATGAAGTATGATCGCCTGCTCTCTAATAAATGATGCAGCGGAGAAACTATTAGGTATGTCTCCATCCATAAATACCGCAAAGGTCAAGGGAAAACCGTATGCGAAAAAATAAACCGATTTGTTTACATTTGTGCTGAAAAATGCATTGGAAGCCTTCTTTTTATTATAACAGTGACACCATTTTTTTCCACACATTGACCCTACATTTTATTCATTGAACGTCGAGTGCCTGTGCTTCACATATGTATGCCATATCGTGGGAAGCGTTTTTGGAACCATCAGATTCCTACTTCCTGTTTGCCGACTTAGTTGGTTTTTATCCACATTGAACATATATGCACATTTTTCTCAACAACTATTGATGGCAGAAATCTTGTATTTGGTCACAAGCTTCATATAGGTACCCCATATCATGGGAAGTGACAGGGGTATCATAAGTGAGCATTATATCACAGTTCACCTTGTTTTAATTAGATTGGCACATCGCCGGAAAAGTAAGAAAATATGATTTCTGTGGCGTCTGAAAAAAACATTTCTACGGCGAAAAAATGTGGCATAGCCCCCTTCAAGGTAAATGGTCAGTCCCATATTATTTTGCAGCAACTGTCTTGTGGAACTAGAAGTAAAGTCTCTTTTGTTTCTAATCCAGCCCAAATTTCTCTGAAACATTCCAGTCAATTAACAAATAAAACAACACTGGCTACGTCATTCGTTTTCATCAGACATGTATTTCACTGTGTTCTACATGTATGTCTCTGTTTTCATATTGTCGGTAAAACTGGCTAAAATAAATTTATTTAACACGTGTATCAAAATCTCGGGGAACAACTTCATAACTTATAAGAAGAAAAAAACTAATTTAGTTATTGTTAACGCCGGGAAAATTTTTCGATCGAAAATAAGTAGTTGAGCTTGTCCCCATGGGGTGCCTCCTGGCATGTTTTCAATGGTTATCGTGGAAATATCGGCTGAATCTGTTAAGGCATGTAGTTTTCATCAAAGAAAATATATTCCTGACACAGAAATTATTTATTCTACGTCTTTTAGATACAATCGTTCGCAAATAGCTTTTTTCCTCAACTTTTATAGAAACTTACCTCAATATCCATGCTGCAGCATCCGGGCTACTGACATAAAAATAGATAAATAAATAGAGTTGGCCTCGCCCAGGTCAGTGCATAATTAATTAGCTTTCGGTAACGATGGTCAGCTTTTTTAGTCGAAAAAACAACGTTTCGGAGCGTATTCATCAATAATTCGGTGTTTAATCTTCATTTTATGAAGGTCAGTACGGAAATCGACAATAATTTTGGGTATGAAAAAATTACGCAGCTGGTAGACAATAGCCCTTTAAGTAGAGCCTGAAGATACCACATGATATATAAATATGGAGGAAAACGAGCCCACTAAGCAGCTGCAGTGACTTCAGGTGAATTCAGGAGCTCCGGAAGGGTAGTCAGTTCCTGCTCCACTTGTGGCATCCGTCGTATATAGTAAAAGAAGAGTTTGAAGGTACCAAAGGGGTAATTGTAATCCGTAAATTGAAAGACAGACAGAACAATGGTCAAACAACAAGGGACAAAAGGATAGACAACGATCTACAAAATAATACGCAGAAAGCTAAAGATTGGGCAATGCGAATCCCACTTAACACCGGGAACGAGCTCTGGTGGACCGTACGTGTAGGTACTGACACCCGTCGTGTTACTTTAGGTACACACGCGATGATAAATCATGAATTAAGTAAACACCGGGAAGTGCTTAAGACAAGAGGGGCATATATATGGTCAGTTGTGACTCAGAAATTCAGTAAAGATTAACCAAGTCATGATGTAGACAGTAACACATTCAAAGTGATGAACTGAGAAATATTATTTATACGATATTTCCTTGTTTAATTTTAACATGTTTATTTAATATCACGCCATAATATGGCTGATATATAGCAAAATATGGTGTTAAGCTACAACATATAATATGAGTATGTTATTTTCAAATTACGATCTGGTTGTGATGATATAATACGATACTAACTGCTGCGTTGTCATTGGTGGAAAGGAATTATGTGTTATTCCATTTCAACAATCAATTGGCTTATTGTTGGTCGCTAAAGGTACTGATGCTAATTGCATTTACTTCTTTTAGAAATCAAGAAAGGGAGTCTTTAACGCACAAGGTACGTGGCACTATCCTCTCCAAACACGACATCCACTAGTTTAATATTCACTGTCTTATAACCAGAGCACCATTCCTATCGAAAGGGTACACCTCCAACAGTGAACCACTATACCATTATATTTGAACCATATCTACTATATAGATCATAATAAACACTAAAATTGTCCTATAATAATTAAGATGAGTAGCATCGAATGACCGTCAATAGTTTGTTATAATCCTTGACTTAACCGTACTATTCAATGTCAATAGAAATGAAAGAAAACAGTATTACCCCCTCCTCCTCCCCGCCCCCACCACAGACATGTAAATGTTACATTGTATTTGTCAATAATCAGACAAACACTTAGATATATAGATCTGTTACATTGTAATGTTGAGCTTAATTGTTTTGCTTCAGTTATTGACACATGTGTAATTTTTTTAAACGTTTGCATGATTCTAACGATTTTATTTTTACAAATACAGTCAAACCTGTCTTAAAGAGCACCTCTATATAGCACACACTCTCTCTATAAAGGCCAGCATTATTTTCCCACTAAGGAATATTCCATATAATATTAACCTGTATATAACGGACAACTGCTCATATATGGGTCACATTTTAAGGCTGCCTCAAGCAGTGTTAATTTACAGGATTTACTGTATATTCAGGACTAGAACAAAGTAAAAAAAAAATACAATTATTGCCTGCACTTAAGGTGAACATCATAATTGTTCACCCGAGGAGTTTTGTTTTCTCGAGGGCTTTAGCCCGAGGGAAAACAACATTCCAAGGGTGAACAATTATTATGTTCACTGCAAGTGTAGGCAATACTTGTTTTATTATACCGAAACTCTATTTACAATAACGTTGGATGCAATACACACTTATTTGGGTGTTTTTATCTTGTGTTCTCATAAACTTCATATTTGTGCTTTTAACTTCCGGTCAAGATTGTAATTCCAGAATGCAAAGACGGATGCATTTCCGGACAGACATGGAACATAACATTTGTCGACCGGTGAACAACAGTGATGTTTCCCTGGGGTACCAATTTTGTAAAGACATCACTTTTATTTTATATATGATATATAATGTAAAGTATAATAACATATGTTATACTGTAAAGAGGGAGGGTCTATCAGGAGCCACAACTTTTGATAGCTACTGAAAAAATATAAAGATTTTGGTGGGAAGAAAAATGAAGACTTTTCTACAGGCTACAATATGTCTACTTTTCTTTCGAGATTTACAGACAGCGTTTCTAACGTGAAGAAAGCATGACACTACTCAAAACTATTACTCACTAAGGTCCACAGTGAGGCTATCTGTAATATTATCTGACACCCCCCGCTCCCCCCTCACCACATACAAATCGAGCTGGCTTCCCCCTTTCAGCGTCCTGAAGCCGTTTAATTTTGATAAAAAAAGCTAGACACATTCAATAAATAAATCTTTATTTATGATATGAAGAAGACAATGACCCTTGACTTGGTAATGTAGCTCATTCTGAATGTATGTAAAATAACCGAGAAATGATCTTTTTAAGGCCTTTACATCCCTTTGTTATTTATATATATACAGGATGTGAAAAACAGGTGTGGTGCAAAATTTATTTTATTTTGGAAATTTAAAATAATTTTAATTGCAAATGAATATGTTTTTCTCATGTTACTTCAATAGTGTAATTCAGTCAGGGTGATATACGTAAGCAGTCAGAATAAGACCATAAAGAATTCAGAAAAGGAATATAACTTTAAATGCCCCTTTCTTCTAATTCAATGGTTGGAAAAACAAATCTAGTTTTTAAATAAAAGTTTGCAGATTGCCAGATAATTATCACATTTACCTGTAGACATTAATTATCCATTTTGAAATTAAGGTAAGAATAATAAATTCCTTCTTTTCCTTTGATATCTTTACAATTTATATACCAGAATGTAACAACAATTAAGAGCTATGAAATACTAAACGAAGATACGAGATATTGTACACTTTAAATCTGGGATGAAATTTTATGGTACAGACGCACGAATAAAGAGTGACGATGCTTAGTTAGTTGTTGGTCCCAAATTGTAAAATAGATGATTTGTTTTCCGCTTGTTATATGGAACTGTTAGAAATGAAATTAAATGTAAACTCTAACCCAAAATAGTTTACTTTTAATGAAATTCAATTAAATTAATCAATCACACACATGTGACAATAGTTAGAGCTAACTGACTAGCTACTAGTAGAGCATACATTGCTTACACTTCCAGAGCATCTGAGCTCATCCCTCCTCTGTTTTATGTTGCGATCGCATTGCTCAATCGTTAGTTTTCTGTGTTGTGTCTTGCAGATCAAACTATGAAATTGAAACAATGCTGAATTTACAAAATAAAGCTATTGTGTAGGAATGGCAGCATTACACACAAGAAAACATCCGTCATCTGGTGAATAGGCGTGTAGGGGATCTTTTGTATAAATGAGGTGATTATACTCGATATTTGCAAATATATAAGAAATAATAACACGTAAAATAAAAAAAAAATACCTACCAAAGAACGACAACTCTTACAAAAATATATACTTTATTTGCATCAAATCGAGTGATTCAAAAGTCGATAAATCTTGATTTTCCTTGCATAAAATTACTTACCGCAACATTCTTCTTAGCCAATATTGAATGTAGTCAATGCAAAATCCCCCATTCCCATTAACTAGTATCATTCCTGTCCCTGTGGAAATACATCCACCGAGATAGTTGAATCACAGGTACATTTTACAAACATAATCGTCATCCTGTTTTGAATAATCAGGCCTTTGTTTAGAGATCACTTTTGGGACAAGAAAAAGAGTGATAATCTCTTGAATAACGTTCAATCCATATGATTTTTTTATAAGAGGACAAACAAAGTTACACTTTAATACAGGTGATTGCTCAATTGAGATGATTATTTGGCAAGGAATGATTGTGCATGAAATACTTCCCCCCTGACAGCAAGTCCTTCATAATTACCAACTATGGTTTTAAATGTGTTCAAACCAAACGTTCAATAAAATGTCTAATTTAGATTTATATTACAAATCACATCAATTTTATGTTTGAAATGTAACGTTCCTAGTTCATGTAATTTGTGAACACTAATGTCGATCTGCCTCGTGCATTGGAAACCTTGTTCTCAAAGACTTTTAAATCTTTTATAGCACTAAATTATATATATATATATACGTGAAAAAACTTAAATAGTAGTACATTGCACGTAAAGGACAGAATTCTTGATTCTTGAATTCGTTGATTCCGAATTAAAAGAAAATCATCTAGTGTATGAATATCATTTGTATATGTGATTTCTTTGCAGAAATAGACAGACCACTTTTGATTGTGCTGACTTTTTTAAATCGTGGTACAAATGGACTACGATAATTGGTTTTATATCAATATTATATTAATCTGTTTCGGTGCATCTATATACAATGACGGGGCTTCAGGAGTTCCACGAAGATTTGTTCTTTGGAGAGGGACCTTCAGTTCACCAACGATCAATTCTTCTAGTAGACATAATGCATGTTAAAGGGTTTTCTAAAAATGAGCAAGAAATACACAGACATAGCATGCATCTACATAATGTACTTATGAATAGTTTTCGAACCAGCGACAAATGCATGTATATAATAACAGGAAGTACTGCAGATGGCATGCGTGGGGGTATCAATAGTATTCAAAGCCACCACGATCATGATTTGTTACTCACAATTAGAAAAATCAAGTAATACACTCCACGTACAAACAATACTAACAGCCCTCCACTGTTACTGCTACCTGACATTGAAGATTATGAAGCATCTTTTTTTGTCGAAGAAGATGACAACTTTCCAGGATGTCAAACTATCACTGGCGGAAGTGAAGACCAAATATTTAATCTTGTCTTATTTTATGAGAATGATTGATGATAAACTGTATTTATTAAATTCTATGACAATGGATATTTTAGATGAACCACTCGATAAATCATCGAATTATTATACTAGTATTCCGTTTGCGTTCCACCAAATCTTTGATGCATGTCAAAAAGGGATATAAACGGATCTACCCTTACAAGGCACAGAAATAACAAAGCCGGTATACTGTAAAGACTGATATCGTGTATTGCATTCATCACGACATGTGGACAAATTCGGCAAACTCGTTCATAACCAGACGTAAACCAAACAATTGGCCCTCTAACAGCATGCTAGAAAATATCCAAAGTCAAGGGTGTGACGTAGTACCAGTAGGACATCATGATAGTCAAAATAATGATATACACTGGCGCATTTCTTTTCCAGGTGAACACAATCTACTATTAGATTTCACTGATATTCAACTATTGTGTTATGCATTGATCAAAATAATACTAAGGGAGGACTTGAATACGTCTCAAAGAGAAGTGGTGTCCTCGTTCCATATAAAGCATGTACTATTTTGGTGTGTGGAGCTTTGTTCATGTCAATTGGTATGCTCAAATTACATTAATTGTTTAGATTTATGTCTAACAAAGCTGATAGAGATGATAAAAGCTAGACATATTCCACATTATATCATAAAAAGTAGAAATCTGTTTAATTCTAAAATGACAGAAAAAATGTCAAAGGAAATTGTTGACGTCTTAAGCAAATATGATAAAACACATGTTTTTACATTAGATGCTTTCGAGTGTGTTTTTGAGGAAACACATTTTAATAATGCACTGCTAAAACATGAAGCCTTTACATCAACAATAATGGCTTGCTTCAATGATTATATTTATACTTTCTCTCCATATGTGGTGCGCCCATCTCTATTATGGGATTCATTCATACCACACAATGCCACAACAAGTTTGTTGAATTATATGAACATTCTACAAAATTTGAAACAAGTGAAAGGAATAGGCATTCATTACGTTAAGGACTTTGTCAGAAGTATGATGGGTTTCTGATACTATGTAAAGTATAAAGAATCAAACAAAACGGATGTTTTACTTGCATCAAAGCGATTAATTCAAAAATCGATAGATCTGGATAATTCTTGTGTAAAGTTACGTGCAGCAACATTTTTTTTAATTAACGAGGAATATAAACATCCAATTACAATTTGTGATACATTTCTCACCTTTTCACCAAGACATACAATTGACATTATCGATAGCTTTCGTGAATATGTTCATGTAATAGATCTTGAGGTGCTTAAGCAGCTAATGAAGGTGAAAGTGAAAACCATTGCAGAATTTGATAACATTATGAAGACAATCTTGCTAATGTTCTATTATTCCGTCAAATTGAAATCTTTCCCGGTATAACACAACACAATACCATTTGGATATTCCGTAATTTCACAAGCATATTTTTCCATGGTATATATATATGGACGTAACCTTTATGACCGCATAAAAATGGATGGTTCCTTTTCCCATCCAATATGAATTACTTTCACTGTCACAAAATTTAGAATTTCCATTTTCTGGTATCAATCTTGATCCAATGTTCGTTTGCCTTCAAACTAAAAATGCTACCATTCGATGGGAAATGTAAATGGGATGGCTGAAATGAAAACTTTGATGAACAATTTTATCAGAGAAAACACATTCACCACCCAATCAAGTTGTATATACCTCAACATGTTTACATAATGTCAGATAAAAGCCAGATACCACAGACAATCCGTTAAATCTATATTACAATCTTAACTCATTTTTCCATCCAGGTATAATACTGCTTCAGGGAACCTTAAAATTGTTCTTCAAATTCTAAATTATTTGTTCGTACGTCTACTGATTATATCAGAGGATTTACTTCTTCTACCTAATACTGACTACCTTCAACAAGATTTTGTTACAGGTTGAACATGATAATTGTAAAATATTAAAACTACCTTCACAATTCGTATATTAACCTTTGGATATCGGAGACAGCAGCTTTAAATGTCAACGGCGCGACTCATGGTCTGTATATGGCCGTTTCATTCAGAATACTAAATGTTTGTTGAAGACACCGATAGAAAGACAGACAATAAAATGCTAGAAGTGGTAATTTTCAATGTATATGATATTTAAACTGACAGAAATAGTAGAATGTACTTATACCAACTACTGACTACCTTCAACAAGTTAAAGATTATGTTATATTATAATTGTAAAATATTAAAACTACCTACATGTTTCGTAAATTAGTTGTTTTGTTATAGGAGACAGCAACTTTAGATATTTCAACCGAGCGACTAATAACTATGTACTGTATCTGGTCGTTCTAGTCAGAAAACAAAAGTTGAAAATACCAAAGGGGTAATCAAGAGCTGATACATGCAATGCAATGTCTAAAAGTTTAACCAACGATCTATAAAACATTGCACAGAAAACTAAGCTTCGAGCAACGCGAATCCGGGGGGCAACCACAGGTGCTCTGGACGGATAATCAGTTCCTGCCCCACATGTGGCACCTGCTGTCTTGCTCATATTACAAGCCCGGTGACAAGTCATGAATGAGGGGAGAACTGTGAAAATTGTGATTTACGACAATTGAGCATATCTGTGATAATTTGAAACACAGATAGATACACCGTAATGGTTAACCAAGTCACGAAGTTTATCATAAAATTTCAGCTATATCAGATCAACTGGGAGATATATACTCCATATCCATGTGATACTTTAATATTATAATATTATTATAAATTAAATTTTACAATCACATTGTTTGTCATAAAGTTTTGTTCTTTACCTGCCCTCATTGTCAATTTCAAGGTGTATATCAATGTATGCAGTAAACCTAGTTGTAGCTGTAGTATGAAGAGTTTGAAGATACCAAAGGGGCAATCAGAATCCATATATCGAAGAAGAACAGACAACGCAATGGCCAAAAGAAAAAGTACAAAAGGACAAACAACGATCTACAAAACATACATATAAAACTAGAGATCGAGTAACACGAACCCCAATTAAAGCGGGGGTTGCACTCGGATGCTCCGGAAGGGTAAGCAGTTCATGTATTTGTAGTATCCTTTATTTCAAGATCAATGAGATAAATACGCTCAACAGATATCATACCAAGAAATACGACTCTTGTTTTTGTTGATTGCTTCAAGAAGATTAAACAAACAACGAGGCACTGATTTCATGATTATTTTTTTATTATTATTAAATCTATTTTCCTGTTTACATACGCCCTCAGGAGTCCAGGATATTCCTGAGGCTTACATACATTTAATACACATAAAACAATACTACAGATTACAATATATATAGTGAGTATATCAGTTTTTAGATAAACAAAAGTTAAACAAAAAAATAAAAAATAAATCCACGTTAGGGAAAATAAATGGATAGCAGAATTTTATGTTTACTTTGTTTGTAGATTTTCAAATAATAATTTTCCTATATTTGTATTTAAAAGGAGAGATTTTGTAATTAATGCAGTATTACTTTTTTAGTTCTATTTTTAACATTTGCTTAATTGTTAATGTATCATTTTTCTTATTATTATATTTGATGTCATTTCTAAATTTCCATATTAACCATTTCGCTACAAAAATTTAAAATTAAATAAATGACAAATAGTACTTCTGTTATGTTATGTTTATCATACAAATATATACCCAACATAATACTTTCTTCATTTAAGACATAAACCAATATTCATTGTGCCTAATTCTTCAATAATTGATTTTATTTTTAAACATTGTAAAAATAAATGTTGTTGAGTTTCTGTGTTATTTTTTAACAGAAATGGCAAAGTTCATTTGATTCCCTCATTTTCTGGAATCTACTCTGTGCTTACAATAAAATTAATGCATTTCCACTGACATTGATTATTTTTTTTGCTTGCACCTTAATAAATTAAGGGTTTTCCAAGCCACTTCCCACATTACTTTTTGTTGTATATTAATTCTCATTTATTTTGGCATTTTGGTTCAACGGTTTTATTTAATAGTTTTTAATATAAGATCTTTATGCCGAATAATGTTAATGTTTGTTTTTTACTAATTGTTATCAATATACATTTTTGTATAACTTATATTTTCTCTTATTTGTGGGACTGAGGTCTTAATTTAAAACCATTCCGAAATCCAGTTTCTCTTATTTTCTAATTTATTATGCATAGTTATGTTGAGTTACTTTGATAATCCCATGTATCCGAATTTATTTTTAGTCCACTCTTACTAAATGATTTGAAAAAATAAAGGATTCCTGTTTAAAGGGAGGCGAGTATTTTCAAAAATAGTTTGACGTAATACATCCCTTTCCGTGTCTACTGTAAACAATTTGAGTAAAAAAAATCCAACGTTTAATCATTTTTTGATAATATGTTGGCAAAAAAGAAATATTTAGACCAGAAATATCCAAACACTGACATCGAAAATAATCTGAGCCAAATCTATTATCATATTTTTTCAGCCATTAGTTACTAATATAATTCCAGCATTCTAAGTCGCTGTGAATAATTGTATTAATAATTTTTTTATTTGCTTGCTCCTAATGAGGTATTCAATATTTATCATTTCCATTCCACCCTCTTTTTCTTTTAATCGGTTTGGTCTCATTGGCCAATAGTTTTGAAATAACTTTATAATCTGTATTCAGAAAAGTAATTGATCGCCAATTACGAATATTGCCTCGATCCCCTGTATTGTCTAACAGTGTTACCATTATATTGAGAATCGCTCTGTTCAAAATTGTGAAACATTTCATTAACAACATCAACAAAATCGTTATCATTAGCTTCCCAATAAAACTGATAGCAATCACTATTAATTCCACCGCCACCTGGATATTTAACGGATTTCATAGAAATTACTGTTTTCTTGATCTCTTCGATTGTTAGATCTCCTGCTAATTCAGTCTTTTCTACATCAGTTAATTTTTGCTGAAAATAACTTGATAAATCGTCATCACTATATTTGTCCCACCCCTCTGAAATTAATAATTTGGAATCTAATTTTATCTGATCGCCCAATATAGAATCTATATCGTATCTAAATTCCCATCCGAACCCTTTATTATCTGCCAGAGTTTATTTTGACCGTTTCTCTTTTCTAAGTTAAAAAAATAACTTGTCGATCTTTCGTCTTCTTCAAACCAGTCATTTTTTTTATCGTAATCGTGCAGCTTCGGCTTGATTTTCATAAAATTCTTTCTCAAATTTTTGCTTCTCATTACCATCCATATTATGTCCGTTATTTTTGAGATTTTCGAGCTTCAACTCTAATATTTCTATCTTAGTTTGAGACTTTTTAGTTTCTTAGAAGCTTCTATGGTTAATGACTTAAATTTCCACTATTCAGTAAAACATTGCTTAAGATAATCAGATTTAATGGTATTCAAGTTCATAATCCAGCTACCAGGTCTCATTTCTATGTCATTGGTTTTGAATTTAATAATATTTAAATCGTGATCACTAAAAGAACAGTTACCAATTTTCCTTGAGATCACTTTATTAGCAGTATCGCATCCTACTAATGTCAAATCTATTCTTGATTTAGACTTTCCTCTTTGGAATGTATACTTTCTTTTTTATTGCCATCCCTCCATATATCAGTAGATTAGATTAAACATATTTTATTGCTAAATATTATAACAATTGGATTGGAACAAATTATAGCAATTTACAAGGGTCCTCTCTACATAATAAAAATTACAATAGTACATGTGTCAGCAATAGTAAAATACAATATACAACTTTAAAAATAAATTCTTGTCACTTATGAAAAATGAAAAAAAACAAGCAAAAAAACACAAAAAATACAAAGCAAAAAGCATGAAATTATATAATATAAGGATTTTTTTTTACCATGCTTGTATATGAAAGGAGAGCAATGGGAACTTATTGAAATAACAAAAATGATAGGGGGCTTTGTGACAACAAATGGGTAAAACGTATATCAGTAAGATTACACTTTAAAATATGATCCCGTAACTTCTTCGCTCCTGGTTTGTCATACGATCGATTGGGAAGTCTATCTATGTTTTATCTAATACACAAATAAATTCAATGTTCAATATATTTCTAAGTATCTATCGATAGATAAAATAAATTATTTTGTTCCGCATTGTTATTCGAACAATAAATATTAATTAATTTGTATATTCGATTTTCAATTTTAATTTCACAAGATAACACCCTTCCGTTATTGTCTTTTGTATCCTCTTTTATCACTACCCCTTGGTGAATATTAAAAAGGATCGCAACTCCACGCGATGGCCACTCCCCGTTGTTCCATAAACTAAAACTTTCAATTTTTTCCCACTTTTTAATATCACTAACTGCCCCATGTGTTTCTCGAACCGAGATAATATCACATTTCTTTTTTAGTAACCAACTAAAAAAACGGACGGCGTTATTTTTTTCCTCTCAGTCTATTAAACCATTTATATTAATGGTAGCAAACTGAAAGCCATTTCGCACAATAAATGAATTTACAGACAATTTATTTGGATATTTAATCAGTACTCTCTGCATACGCATGAGTGACCACTTGAACAACAAATGTGAATGCAATCATATAAGGTTGTCAATATCAAGATGCTCATTTCAACAACAACAACAAGAGATTTCATGATTATTGCTTAACGACGATTGAGCAGTATTTCAAATACAGTCCCACCTGTCGTAAAGGGCTCCTATATAGCGAATCACTCCCTACAAAGGGCACCTTCATTAGGACAAAGAACATATATAAAACATTGCACAGAAAACTAAAGATCGAGCATGGCGAACCCTACTAAAAACCGGGAGTGAGGCAAGTTCAGCGGACGGGTGAGCAATTTCACCAGCTCTGGAATATCGAATCAATTGAGAGATATTTACTCAATATGTAGGTGATGATGTAATGTTGCTACATATAAATGGAAAGTTTACAATGGGAATATTGAAATAATATGTTGATGTACAGCTTTGTTCTTAACTGGCCCTAATTGTCAATTTCGGGGTGTAGGTCAAGATGAAAAGCGGACCGACTAGTTGTATCTGTAGTATCATTTTTTCAAGATCAATGGGAAAGATACGATCAACGTATATATTACTAGGAAACACTATTCTTGTCTGTGTTGATTGTGTCCAGAAGAGTTAATGAACAACGAGTCATCAGTTGAGAATATAGATATGCAATGCTCAGTTTTATTTCTCTTTCCCTGGATTTTTACAGACTTAAGATTCATTGTTTGTAGCTTGTTCACTTCATGAATATAGGCGACTACACATTTGACGTTAATCAACCATCAGTCATTGATTGACAGAAGTAATATCAATTTTCTTGTTCCTTGGTTCTGGTGACTGAGTTGCACAGAACGTACGGAGTTGTCGATAAGGAATACCCTCTCGGTGCAGGTTGTTAGTAAGTTCTTGGGCGATTGTCGCGTTCCTTTCATAATACTAAACGAACTCGACATTTTCAGAGCCAATAATATGGATGAAATCTTTACCGCTGAACAAACAATCAATCATTTTTTCTGTTAAATGTACCTTCATTTACATAAACCGTTGTAGTATTTTTTAATATTGTTTTCCATCCTCCTTAATAGCATCGGAGAATATAATTAACTAATAAATGTCCAATAGAATAACATGGATTTTAATTTGGTGAATATTATCTTGACGTCGCGTTTCTGGATTAAAATAACCTTCATCAGGTACGATCAAAGTCGAAAGGTTGGGATGTCTAATAATGTAAGACGTGCACAGGTTGTGCAGAAAAAAGCAAATACAAACAGGATGTAAATAAGTGCCTGGTGTTCGAAGATTGATGTTCTCCTCGCAGGTGAAATAAAAATGTATGTCTCCGTTAGTGTGTATGACGCGTTTCTGAAATAACCTTCATCAGGTACGCTCAAAGTCATAAGATGTGGATGCTAAATAATGCTAGGCTTTTTGGGAGCAAGTAAACAACAAGGCCACACAAGAAGAATCAAAATCGGTTATGATCACCGGTGCATGACCACTTCCAACAGCTTGCTGTTAGTGATAGTTGTTGTTTCTAGTGAATGCAACATGTCCTACGACATTATCTATTATCTCCCTTTTTTAACATCTGTCCATCGACCCAGTCCATTCGACAGATTACTTTCATTATTTATTATTTACAAGCTTATTCTCGCCATTAATAAAATACTTGTTACTAAAGAAGAGCTTGAATATACCAAAGGGGTAATCAGAATCCGTAATTCGAAGAAGGACTGGTAATACAATGGTCAAAAGGAAAAAGTACAAAGGGACGCACAACGATCCACAAAACATGAACACATAAAACTAAAGATGGAGTAACACCAATCAATCTATTAATGATTCGAGGAAATAAATGTTGATACAAAATCAGCCACAGATTGCTATATAAAGCTATTTTAGTTGTTGGTAAACCGTCTGTAAGCTTCAAATTTAACTGGGCGATTGATAAAGCATACGTGACTTTATGTACACATATTGTTCTTTGTATTGCAGGTGCAACAGACTTAACATTATATTTTGTGTGTACATGTCGGTATTAACTGTTTGCTCACAGTACATCTTAAGGATATATAATGCATTATTAAATTATATCTAGTAAATATTTTCTTGAATAATAAACAATCCGTCTTACGGTGCATATCAAAACATCATAATACTCCTTCGTGATTTCCCTAAAGTATCAGTTCTCACGAAGCTACACAAACTACCTGTGAATTATCAGTGAAAATCTACTGCATAAAATTTTATGACTTGATACTAGTCATGATAAAACCTATGCTGATATACTTACATATTGTAGTTCATTTTTGTGTAAGTCTCGTCTTTTTGAGTGGAGCTAAACTGTGCTGGTATTTATCCATAGATATATTTGCATTGCCGTTGGACATTTAGTGATCAAGACTGGGAGGGTTATTATCATATTAAGCGATTTAAACCAGACCCATTTGTTGCCTGTACCAGGCCAGGAGCTGAAATTAGTGGTTTCACGTTTGTATTAAGATACCTTATTCTTCAATATGTTGGAGACGGATCACGTTTCTTCGCATAAAACTACATAAATCATATATTACAGTGGTGTCAAGCACTTCGTCACTATATGGGTGACATGACGGGTGTATTATAAGATGCAGGAACTGTTTACCCCGCGCGAGGAACTCGATTAGCACTTTTTTTGTTGTCGTTGTTTTTTGGGCGTTCTTTGTTCCTCGTCTGTGGATTTTGTGTGTGTTATTTTTTGTATTTTTATTTGTTTGTTTGCTTGCTTTGTTTTGCTTGCTTTGTTTGTTTTGATTTTATTTGGCTTTGTTGTCTTTGTTTCGTGCTCTGTGTTGCCAGTGTCTCCGGATTGTCCATTTTTGATTGTCCTTACTTGAGTTTGGAATGTTTGCATATGCGTCTCTCGTGTGCTAATGTTGCTATATATCTAAGTAGCATATTCAGTAAGTGTGTGCTTAAATCACTATACACTTACTGTGTGGATGTGTAAGTTGCCATGGAAACTGACAAAGTATGGCCTAAATGCATAGCCAATTATCTTTTTAGTATTTTACGTTGTAACATGTATGTGCAAAATAGCAACACTTAATATATTTTCTTTGGTATACCAAGGCAACCCTGAGGAATAGCAATCGGAATTACGATCTCCACTACGGGGTACATCCCGTCTGGAAAGGTTTCCGCTGACTGTGAGAGACAGTCAATTACACAATTATACCTTATCATGGAAGGTGTATGTGTGCCTGGCTGGGTTCTGTGGACATATAAGAAAACCAACAACTTCCAACAGCTCCAGTGAGCAAAATATGTAGATTTTGGTGGGACGAACAATGTAGACTTGTATACAGGCTACCATATGTCTACGCTTTGTCGAAATTTAAAGAAGGCGCGCTTAACCTGCAGAAAGCATGGCACTCCTCAAACACATTACTCACTCAGGTCCACCGTGTGGCTATCTGTAATATTATTTTTACATATATATTACACCCCCTCTCCCTCACCACAACAAGATTGAGTTGTCTTCTCCCTTTCAGCTACCTGAGGACGTTTTATTTGGATAAAGATATTAATAGACATATTAAATCAGTTAATATTTATTTGTGATATAAAGAAGAATATTACTTTGACTTTGTAATGTAGCACATTATTGTTGTAGAAGGTAAAATAATCGATACATGATTTTTTAAGGTCGCTCGATCTCTTTATTTTTTTAAAATATATATTTATACAGGATGTATTGTGGATATATTGATGTGAGGAAAAAAAAAGATGTGGTACACAATCTATTTTATTTTGTGAATTTAAAATAATTTTAATGATAAATGAAATTGTATTTCTCATGTTACTTCAATATTGTAATTCAATCAAGGTGATATATGTAAACAGTCAGAATAAGACAATAAAGAATTCAAAAAAGGAAAATAACTTTAAATACCCCTTTCTTCTAAATCAATGGTTGGAAAACAAATATAGCTTTTAAATACAATTTTGCAGATTGCCAGCCAATTATCACATTTACCTGTAGACTTTAATTAACCATTTTGAAATTAAGGTAAGAATAATAAATTCCTTCCTTTCCTTTGATATCTTTATACTTTATATACCAGAATGTAAGCAGTAATTAACTATGAAATACTATACGCAGATACGAGATATTGAACACTTTAAATCTGGGATTTAACTTTATTACTCTCAGAGAGCGGTGCTTTATTCAACGACCTAGATGTGATATTGAATTGCTTCATGTTACAAATAATTTGCACCATCGTTTGATCAATAGACGGTGTGTATTTGGGGATGCACAAACACTTGTTTTATACAACACACATATTAAACAACATCTAAAATTATAATGCGTCATGTTTATATCATAATCTATATTAACGATACCCTTGAAATATATGTGCATATAAATTTAAACTTCTTTTATGCTTTGCTACTTTTATCTAGTATTCTATGTTTTGTTTTATTTATGTAAAGCGCCTTAGGGTAATTGTTTTGTATAGGACGCTATGCGAATTCTGATATTATTATTATTATTATATATATTTACGATACCCTTGAAATATATGTGCATATACATTTAAACTTCAATTAAATATATAGCACGTCGCCGATCGGTAATACCATGTGTGTATGATATAGAGGTAATTCGATACCCCTAGCAAACATTTACATTACCCTCACTGTTATACATCACTTATTGGTGATATGAATGCTAAGACTAAATTATTAGAAGATGTTACTGTACCAGATGATTCTCTATTTGAGATTCTTGATGAATTTGATAATCAAAGTTTAATTCCATATAGGTATGATTATCAAAATCTGATATTAAAAGGTGTTTCGTTGATAGCAAAGTCTGATGATTTGTCGCCACCAAACAATTATGGCTACATATTGATTGACTTATCCAAACGAAATAACTTGTACATTGGTAATAGTAGACTTCCAGGGAATGATTTTATGAAAGGTAAAAAAAACTTGTAATAATATATCGATGATCGATTATTTTTTATCATCATCACCGGTATTTTCTCTTATCAAATTATTTGATTTTCTTGATTTCAAACCCCTATTTTCTTATGTCGAATGTGGCCTGTGTTTTAGTTTGCATGCTTCAGTAAACAATTTTACTACGAATTCCTTTGATAATTGTAGTAAGTCGTCTGCGCATGCCAAATAGGTTCACAACAAAGAAAACCTGTTTGTCAATACAGTGAATAGTGACGTCGAAAGGTTTGACGAATTACAACCATTGTTGTCTAACATGAACCAACATGGTCAAGGCGATAGTACTAAAACTTGCATCAATGAAGTTATTGGCAAAATCTGCGACCTTTTTAAATGTACTGCTAAAACAGTTTTCCCTATTTAAAATAGAAATCCACCCTGATAAACTTTGGTTCAATAAATTGTGTCTTGAAAAGCGTAAGCAATTTCACACTGCAAAGCATAGATATAGTTTTGTTAAAAATAAAGGAAACGGGATGTCATGAAAAAACATGTAAAGAATTTAAGCGGGAAATGAAACAAAGCTATACATTTCATCAATAAAAATTAGAAAATGAACTGAGGAAAACGTCAAAGCAACACTCAAAGACATTTTGGAAAATTCTGAATAGGCTTAGTAAGAAGGGTACGAATAACAATATTAAAATTACTATTGACCAGTTATATGAGTATTTTAAATCACAAACTGCGAATGAAGAACTAAATACTGATGAAATAAATGTCGATGGACTTTTAGATATTATTGACAATCAGGATATTATAGATATTTTAGATCATGATATTTCAGAGGAACACATTTTGTTAGCAGTCAACAATCTGAACAATGGCAAAGCACCTGGTGAAGGTGATATTATTAACGAGTTTATAAAAAGCACGGTGAATCAGTTTTTACCCATATATGTTAATTTATTCAACCTGATCTTCAGCTCTGGGATAATACCAGATTCGTGGCTTGTAGGGATTATAAATCCAATTTATAAAAATAAAGTAGACCCTAATAACTTGATAACTACCGTGCAATTTGTCTAACTTCTAACATAGGGAAATTATTGACTTCGAGTCTGAACTCGAGATTAAGCAAATTATCAAATGACATTGGGCCTATTTCTGAGGTACAAGGTGGGTTTAGGAAAGGATATTCTGTACAGGTCAACCTTTTTGTCATGCATTCACGTATTTCATTGTATCTGTCTTCTGGTAAAAAACAATTGTGCGCCTTTGTTGACTTTAAGAAAGCTTTCGACACAGTGTGGAGAATTGGGCTTTGGCAAACACTGATTAAAATTAAGATATGTGGGAAAATGTTCAGGGTCATTTTAAATTTGTATACATATATAACACGACACACCCCATGCACATTACCCACTACTATGATCCACAATTAGGCTATCTCTAATATTATCTGACACCCCGTCCACCCTCTCCACCCCAAATCCACTCCACATATCCGCCCCATGAGGACGGTTTTACGGATTTATTTTGATATGAAAAAAAAGAAATAGACACATTGTGCTATAAAGAAGAATATTACCCGTATCCAATTCTTATAATAGAAGGTAAAATAACTGACAAGCGATTTTTTCATTGTTACTCGATCTCTTTTTTTAAGAGATTTATTAATACAGGTTGTACTGTTAATATATTGGTGTGAATAAAAAAGCATGTGCTACAAAATCAGTGTTATTGAACATTTTAAAATGAATTTAATTGTCAATGAAATATTTCTTTTTATGTTACTTCAATATTGTAATTCAATCACTTGGAATGCTAGGTCAAGGTGATATATGTAAACTTTCAATATATTTTTCTTCTAATTCAATGTTTTGAAAAATTATAGTTTTTAAATAAAATTTTGACGTATTGCCAGATAATTATCACATTTAACTGTAGACTCAGACTGACATTCATCAACCATTTTGAAATTAAGGTAAGAATAATACAGATAATTGTATATATTGAAGACATCAAGTACGTTATCTAAATATTACAGTGGATATGTTAGACCAGGAAAGTCGGTGCTGTAAAGGCTGATATATTCATATGGTAGTTGTTCACATTAAAATTAAAAACACGAAATATCATACAGTCTAAATATAGCTCAGAAATCCAATCCAAAAACCACAGAAAGAGGACAAATCGATTTCTCTAGCAAACGTATACATTCTCTATCACTTTCCTGGCTAGGTATAATCACTTCAATAAAAACAAGTGGAGGGGTTGTAATTGTTTTAAATGGATTTAGCGAGCAACGAGGCATGCGTTGACAATACAGATATGAAATACTCAGTTTTATGTTTCTCTCTCGCGATTTTTGCTTGGTATCATATTCATTATTTGTACATATGTTCATTTCATGAGTATAGGTGAAATACTGCATAACAAAACAACAATCAGTCATTGATTGACGGAAGAAAAACAATGATGACTTGCACTGACCAACAATGCATAACAGATATTTCTTTGTTTAATGTTAATATGTTTATTTAATGTCAACCCAGGAAGTTATTAAACAGGAACAAATAATATGAGTATATTTCTAAAAAAAAATATTTTAAATACTACACTGGTTACAACTGAAATGAATGAACGATAATACTAAATGCTGCGTTGTCATTGGTGGAATAGGATTCCGTGTTTCTAAATTCCAACAATCAATTGGCGAATTGTTGGTTGCTTAAAGTCCAGCGACTAAATTGCATATCCTCCATTCCGAAATCTACAAAGGGGTCTTCTACGCACAAGGAGCGTGTCGCTCTCTAAGCACGACACCCAGTACTGTTGTTGAAAGGGAGTCCCCCTCCCCCCTCAACAGTGGAACAAAATACCATATAGTTGTACCATATCTACTAAAGAACAGATTATACAATTCACAGCATATATCGACAATGGAGTAAGATTAAAAACAAAACACTCCGAAAGGCGTAATGAATTAACTTTTCAAATTGTCATCCCCCACTTTCGTTAGTAGCAATTTTCCAACATCTACAGCGTATGGAGTTTACATTTCACAACTCATGCGTTATCATAGACATTGTGCCCAGTGCAGTTATTTTCTGGACAGAGCTCAGCTATTGACCCAAAGTCTCCTCAAACACGACTACGTTGCTCATAGGTTGAAGTCATGGCTACAAATTCTACGGTCTTCATTACAATCAGGTTGACCGTTACGAAATTTCCATATATCAAAATGACAATGAATCTTTTATATTTAGCGTAAATGTGTTCTTTCCTCTATCATTTCCAAGACTTATACCGGACTTCACTGTATATATGAGTTCCACGGAGGGTGTCTTTCAAGAAGCAGGAACTGTTAACACTTCGCGAGTACCTGAGTTCACCCCTGTTTGTTTTTGCTCGGTCCGTATTGCTCATCTCTTTAGTTGTGTTGTGTTGTCCTATTACTTACCATTTGATTACCGTGTTGTGATATCCGTTGCGAAGACCGCTTAAAACGATGCTCTCTTCATCTTTATCTCCATTTTTTTTTCTTATTTACGTTATTTGTGTTTGCTTGTTCATAGTGGTTTCCACCACATTTTGTGTTGTGTTTTTGGTTTGTTCGTCTTCGTCTTCTGTACCATATGCTGATAGTTTCGCTTAATTGTCCATCTTTATTGGCCCTTCGATATTTTCTAACGTTTATCTAATGATTATTATTTAAATTGAATGATTTCATACTTATTGCTTAACGGCCATTTAGCAGTTGTCTTCAATACATTCAACCCTGTTTTAAAGGGCATGTTTATATAACAGATCACTGTCTGCACATGAGTGACCGTATATTCAGACCGAGAACAAAGCAAACAACATATACAACTATAGAAAAGACGCAGGGTTGGGCAAACCGGGGTCACGACTTTTGATAGCTACTGAAAAAGGTATGAAAACTGAAGTAGAATTATAGATGCAGACTATTGGACAGATTACAATATGTCTACACTATTTCTATGTCTACAAAAGGTGGCTTTAACATGCAGAAAATCCACGATGATGCTAACTGTAATCTGATTTGACACCACTCCCCTTTTTTTCTCAATATGAAAAAACACACAGTCAATCAGTAAGTCTTTATTTGTGACATAGAGAAGAATATGACTTTGACTTTATAATGTAAGCCACTCTTATTGTTGAAGGTAAAATAACCGACACGCGATTTTTTTCATTGTCGTTCGTCGCCTTTTTTCATGACATCTATTTATACAGGTTGTATTGTTAATATATTGGTGTGAGTAAATCATTTTTATTGAATTTTTTCCAATAGCTTTATTTCAAAATTATATTTTTCTTTGTATGCTACTTCAAAATTCGGAAACCTGTGCCAATCTGATATATGTAAACAGTTAGAATAAGACAATACAGAAATTAAAACATATATGACTTTAAATGCCTTTGACTTCTTATTCAATCGTCGAAAAAAACATAGTTATTGATTAAAATTTGACGAATTGCCAGATAATTATCATATTTACCTGTAGACTCAGACTGGCATTAATCAGCCATTTTGAAATTAAGGTAAGAATAATACAGTTAATGATATATATTGAAGAGGTCAAGTACAATATCTAAATATCACAGTGGACAGACCAGGAAAATCGGTGCTGGTAAGCATGATGTATTTATCTGTTTGTTTACATAAAAATTAAAAAGAAAAATAATGCCATGCAGTTCAGAAATTCAATCGAAAAATCGTTGAGACACAAATCGAGACCTCTAACAAACATATACATGATCGCTCATTTCCTGGCCTGGTATATTCACTTCAATAAAAGAAAAAAGTGGCGGGGTTAATCTAGTTTAACTGTAAAATATAACAGTACAAAGAACTTTTGTCAGTCTGTTTCCCTGAAATTTTAGAAACGAAAGTCAATACATGTAGAACCTAAACTTTTCTACTCATGTAAGTAAATTAAAATAATGAATAACATATGCTGAGCAATAGTTTATATCCAGCTGACCCAGGCTATTTATTATTATCTTTTTTGATGGAAACACTTCTTAAATAACCTTGAAATATATGTGCATACACAATTAAATTTCAATTATATATATAACACGTGATCGATCTGTTATATCGATCGTTTGTGCATAATACAGTAGTAACTCGTCTAATTAGGCGAGTACGAATGGATTCGGGCATAACATTCATCATGTACACCCACAGTCAAGAGATTGGAAAAGCAAATAATTATTTGGGAGTAAGTATATCTATCAGAAATAATAACACGTAAACCAAAAATACCTACTGAAGAAAGACAACTCTTATAAAAAATATGAATTTTATTTGAAACAAGTCTTGATTTTCCTTGCATTAACCCAACATTCTTCTAAGATAATATTAGATGTAGTCGATACTAAATCTATCCTCCCTCAAAACTCATATCATTCCTTTAACAGTGAAAAATATATCCAATTAGTGTAATAACAGATACATTTTACCAACATGCTCTATTGTTTATAATCATGGTCTCGTGTTGTATATATAAATCAATGGTTAAACATGTAATAAGAAGTCACCTTCGGGACAAGGATGGGTGATTTTTTATTAAATGTGACATGGTAAAAAAAGGTTCAATTGATATGATTGTTTTATGACTGAACATGAAACACATGACCTTTTCTTATAGGTGACATCTTAATACCGGTGACTACATGGACAGGTTTGACTGTATATGAAACACTGTCCACTTGACAGCAAGTCCATCAGAAATACCAAAAATGGGTTTTAATATGTGAAAACAAACGTACAATAAAATGTGTATTCTTAATGAAAACCGCATCGGTGGCGTAATGGTTAGAAAACCCATCTAGAGTGCGGTAGATCGTGGTTTCGAGTCCTCTTCGGGTTAAGTCAAAGGCTTTAAAATTGGTAATTGTTGCTCCGCTTATAAGCACCCAACATTAACGAGACAGAGCACAGACTGGTTGACTCGAATTCAGAATAATATGTCCAGGTGAAGCGACATTTCTATCCGCGGACTGTTGTTTCAGTGAGCTAGGACTATAAAATCCAACTCAGCGTGTTGGTCTTGAACAAAGTGGAACTCATCATCATCTCAATGAAAATTAAGTTGTTCTCGCCATCATAGAACTGAACAATTGCTGAATTGGCGTTAGACAACAATTTCTCATTCACTGTATTCTTAAACTATATTACAAATCGTGTAATTATATATTGATGTTTGAAATGTAATTAGTGAAAACTAATGTTGATATCACTCAGTCATTGATAACATTGTTCCCAAATAATTTTAATGATTATGCTTTCCAATCTGTTGATGCTGAGCGTACTGATGACGGTAATTTCAGGAACAACTCGAGCACACTATGTTATATATCTACGTGAAATAACTTACATTGTAGTGTATTGCTCGTAAATGATATATTTGTTGATTCTTAAATGATTCCGAATTAAAATAAATAGTAAATAAATAAATCATCAATCTATATATTGTGATTCGAAGAAGGAGAGACAAAATAAAAAGAGCCAAATAATGGTCTATGACCCTACACAAAAATCTAAAGATAGGTCAACACGGCCACCTCATAGAACTAGGGATGAAAAATAATCAATTCTTGCTCCACTAATGCCACACATCGTGTTTCTCTTGAAAATGAGTCATGATTGAAAACATGACGGGATTGTATTTATGACAAAAGGAATATATCCGTGGCTATTTGTGACATTGATATTCCATAAGAGTTGACTTGCTCATGTGATGATGATAAAAAATATCTATTTCACGACAACCAACAATCAATTTGTTATTGACAAGTTTAGGTGTCACTTAAAAAGTAAGCAATTTAACAAAAGCATATTTCAATGTCTGATAAAACAACAGAAAAGTCAACATGTAGGACTTTTACAACATTTGATGACTTTGATACATGATATCATGTATTGATTGTGGGCCTAAAAAAAAACTTAACCTGCCACATTTTATTGAATTGCCTGTACAAATCCAGAAAAGTGAGCGGTCATGTCTATGTGTGGTAGGGATAACGATTTTGTTATTGGATTTTAGAACTATCCTAACAGTGTGGTATTTGTTGTTTTTCTGTTAGATTTTAGAACTATTCCGACAATGTAGTATTTGCAGTTGTTCTGTTAGATTCTAAAACTGTTCCGACAGTGTGGTATTTGTTGTTTTTCTGTTACATTTTTGAACTATCCCGACAATGTTGTTTTTGTTGTTTTTCTCTTAGATTATAGAACTGTACCGACAGCGTGGTATTTGTTGCTTTCCTGTTAGAGTTTAGAACTGATACGACTGTTCCACTATGGTCCAAGGTGAAGCCGCCACCTGACGACGTTTTATTTTGACATGAATAGAAGAAAGAGCAATAGACACATCCAATCAGCATATGTGATATAACGAAGACAATGACTTTCACTTTGTAATATAACTCAGACGTATTGTAGAAGGTAAAATAACAGACTCACGATTTTCTTTCATAGTCTTTCGATCTCTTTCTTTAGAACATTTATTAATACAGGTTGCATTGTTAATATATTGGTGTGCAGAAAAATGTGTGTTTTATTGGGAAATTTAAAATAATTCAATTGTAAATAAAACTATATTTTGCTTTATGTTACTTCAATATTGTATTTCAATCACTTGGAATCCTGGGCGAGGTGATATATGTTAACTCTAAATACCTTTTTCTTCTAATTATAGTTGTTAAATAACAGTTGGCTGATTGCTAGCTAAGCATCACATTTACCTGTAGACTCAGACGGTCATTAATCAGCTCTTTTGGAATTAAGGTAGGAATAATACAGATAATTGTATATATTGAATGTGTCAGGTACATTATCTACATTTAAATATTACAGTGGACATGTTAGGCTGGGCATGTCAGTGCTGTAAACGCTGATATATCTGTTTGGTCACATTACAATTAAAAACATACCATACTGTCAGAACAGTTCAGAAATCCAATAGAAAAATCGTGGAATGAGGCTTACAAACATATACGTGATTGGTCTCTTTTCTGATTTGTTAAAGTCACTTCGGTAAAAATTGGCGGAGTTAAGCTAGTTTTAAGGGATCACTCTGTTACCTTGAAATTTTAGAAACGAAAGCAAATAAATGTAGGACCCAAAATGTTCTACTCTTCATATAAGTAGATTAATATAATAAATCATATATACTGGACAATAGTTTATACCCAGCTGACCTATTTTATAAATATCTTTTTAATAAATAACTTTTTTGTAGATAACCTAGAAATGTATGTGCATACAAATTTAAATTTCAATTACATATATATATCACGTCATCGACCGGTTTTATTGTTTGTGTATAACATACATATAACATATACAAATTTTAAATATTTGTAATTGTAAATGGAATTATATTATTTTATGTTACTTCAATATTGTAAATCAATAACTGTGAAAACTGTGTGTCAAAGTGTTACGCGTTATCTTTAAATGCATTTTTCTGGTAATGCAATGGTTTGGAAAAATAATAGTCTATAAATAAATAATGGCCCATTGCCAGCTAATCATCACATTTACCTGTAGACTCAGACTGACATGCATTAGCCATTTTGGAATAAAGGTAAGACTAATACAGATAATTGTATATATTGAAGGCGTCAAGTACATTATCTAAATATTACAGTGGATATGTTAGGCTGGGATAGTCGGTGCTGTTTAAGGCTGACATATTAATCTCTTAGTACACATAGAAATAAAAAAAAAACACAAAATGCCATACAGGCTAAATACAGTTCAAGAAATCCAATTAAAAAATCGTAGAAAGAGGCAAAATTGATACCGTTATGTACATGATGGACCACTTTCCTGGCTTTGGTATATTTACTTTAATGGCACCACACTGTAAGATATACTTATTTCAGTCTGTTATTTTTTTGAAAATGTAGAAACGAAAGTAAATAAATGTAGAACCCCAACTTTTCTACTCTTCATGTAAGTACATTATAATAATAAATCGTATATACGGCATAACAGTTTATATCCAGTTGACATAATTTATACGTTTAATAAATAGCTTATTTATGATAACTTTGAAATATCTGGGCGCATAAATCTAAACTTCAATTTAATACATAACATGTCATCGATCGATAAATGATACGTAAATCATCTAAAACATACAAACTTCGAAATAATTCTAAAAAATGCAATTGGAAATCGCATGAAGGGAGGAAATCGAAATCCCAATTAAGCACATATTGGCTCTAAGCATGCATCGAGGGAGGAATATTTCCTTCAAAATAATATAACTTGGAATCATACTGGTAGATTTAAGCTCTTTGATATTAAATTGTATCTGAATTCTCCTGATAAAGTATTAATATGATATTACGTTCTTGGTTCTGGCATAATTTAACATTTTTGAGGAAAATTACAGTTACCAAGTCACTGGCATTGCCAATTCTAATCCAAATTCTAACAGTTCTGCTAAACCCACCTGTCAATATATTAAAAGATATATAAACTACTTTTTATAAGTTTCTTTGGAATGGAAAAAAGGATAAGGTTAAGAGGGAAATACTAACAAACAGTTACGAGAATGGTGGTTTGAAAATGATTGATATCAAACTTTTCTGTCAAGCATTAAAAATGACATGGATAAAGAAATATATAGATCCTTTACAAGTTTCTCCTTGGAACACACTCATAATTGATTCTTTAGAAAAATGGGTTGGGGATTAAATTTTACTACTTGGAAAAGAAAGACCTAGCATAGTAGCAACCACTTTAAACCCTTTTTGGAAAGACATCCCACCATTACCGTAAATTAATAAATTTAATCTTTTCCGTTACTCATAATTTCCACCATTCAGTAACAATTGCTTAAAATAATCAGATTTAAAAATATTCAAATTCATAATCCAGCTACCAGGTCCCATTTCTATGCCATTGGTTTTTAATTTAATAATATTGAAATCGTGATCACTAAAAGAACAGTTACTAATTTTCTTTGAGATCACTTTATTAGCAGTATCGCATGCTACTAACGTCAAATCTATTCTTGACTTGGACTTTCCTCTTTGGAAGGTATCCTTTTTGTATATCAGTAGATTAGATTAAGCATATTTTATTGCTAAATATTATAACAATTGGATTGGACACAAATTATAACAATTTACAAGGGTCCTCTCTACATAATAAATAATTACAATAGTACATGCGTCAGCAATAGTAAAATACAATATACAACATTATAAATAAATTCTTGTCACTTATGAAAAATGAAAAAAAAACACAAAAACACAAAACATACAAAGCAAAAAGCATGAAATTATATAATATAAGCATATATTTTTTCACCATGCTTGTGTATGAAATGAGAGCAACGGGAACTTATTGATATAAACAAAAATGGGAGAGGGTTTTGTGATAATAAATGGGTAAGACGTATATCAGTAATATTACACTATAAAATAAGATTCCGTAACTTCTTCGTTCCTGGTTCGTCATACGATCTACTCGGAAGTCTATCTATGTTTTTATGCACAACTAAAATCACCGTTTAATATATTACACGTCGGTCCTTCAATATCGAAGTATATATCGTTAGATAAAATGAATTGTTTTCGTTCCGCATTGTTATTTGGACGATATATATTAATTAATTTGTATATCTGATTTTCAATTTTAATTTCACAAGATAACATCCTTCCGTCATTATCATTTTTATCCTCTTTTATCACTACCCCTTCGTGGATATTAAAATGTATCTCAACTCGACAAGATGCCCTCTCCCCGTCGTTCCATAAACTAAAGCTTTCACCCAAATCTTTCCAATTTGTTCCCCACTTTTTAAGATCACTAACTGTCCCATGTGTTTCTCGAAGCGAGATAATATCACATTTCTATTTTAGTAACCAACTAAAAAACGTACGGTGTATTTTCTCTATTATTAAACCATTTATTTTAATGGTGACAAAGCTGAAAGCCAGTTCGCAGAATAAATGAACTTGCATACAATTTATTTGGACATTTGATCAGTACTACCTGCATACGCATGAGTGACCACTTGAACAAACATGTGAATACAATTATATAATGCTGTCAAATGCAAGATGTTCATTTCAAGATAAACAAAAACATGACCTGTACTTGACGTATGAGTAACCATTTCTACAAACAATTTAGATCATTACCGTAAAATGTTCACAGAATGTCATGTACTTCTCTATTATTTCTTTTGCTAAATATTATTTGGAGAAATTTCATGATTATTGCTTAACGATCATTGAGTAGTATTTCAAATACAGTCTAACATGTCTTAAAGGGCTCCTCTATATAGCAAATCACTCTCTACAAAGGGCAGCTTCATCAGGACAAATAATATATATAAAACATTGCACAGAAAACTAAAGATCGAGCAAGGCGAACCCTACTAAAAACCGGGAGTGAAAGCAGGTTCTTCGGACGGGTGAACAGGTCTGAAATATCGAATCAACTGAGAGATATTCATTCCATATGCTGCGTATAGTGTAAAGTTTACAATGGAAATATTGAAATAATATCCTTCGTTGTACAGTTTCGCTCTTAACTGGCCCTCACTGTCAATTTTGAGGTGTAGGTCAAGATGAGAAGCACACCTAATAGTTGTATCTGTAGTATCTTTTTTGTTCAAGATCAGTGGGAAAGATGCGCTCAACGTATATAGTACCAGTAAAACGATTCGTGTCTGTGTTGGTTGTGTCCAGAAGAGTTAATGAAATCCGAGGCATGAGTTGAGAATAAAGATAGGCAATACTCAGTTTTATTTCTCTTTCTCTGGATTTTTACATACTTAATATCAGATTCATTGTTTGTAGCTTATTCACTACATGAATATAGGTGACTACACATTTGACGTTAAGCAACAGTCAGTCATTAATTGACAGAAGTAACATAGGTTTTCCTGTTCCGCGGTTCTGGTGACAGAGTTGCACAGAACGTACGGAGTTATCGATAAGAAATACCCTCTCGATGCAGGGAGATTGTCTCGTTCTTTGCATATTGTTAAACGAACTCGACATTGTCCAGCCAATAATATGTATGAACAATCAATCAATAATGTTTCTGTTTAAGATACCTTGATTTACATAAACCGTTGTAGTATTTTTTAATATTGTTTTCCATGCTCCTTAATAACATTGGAGAATATAATTAACTGATAAATGACCTATGGAATAACATGGATATTAATTTGATGAACATTATCTTGACGCTGCGTTTCTGGATTAAGATAAATTTCATCAGGTACGTTCAAAGTCGAAAAGTGGGGATGTCTAATAATGTAAGACGTCCGCAGGTTGTGCAGATAAAAAGCATATCCAAAAACATGATGTAAATAAGTGCCTTGTGTTCGAAGATTTATGTTCTTCTCGCAGGTGAAATAAAAATGTAGATCTCATTTAGTGTCTACCACGCATTTATGAAATAACATTCATCAGGTACGCTCAAAGTAGAAAAAATTGGATGCACAATAATGCTAGGCATTTTGGGAGTAGGTAAACCAAAAAGGCCACAAAAGGAGAGAAAAGATATGTTATGATCATCCGTGCATGACCACTTCTAACAGCTTGATGTGAGTGATAGTTGTTGTGTCTGGTGAATGCAACATTATCTATAGACCCAGTCCATTCGACATATTACTTTCATTATTTATTATTTACAAGCTTATTCTCGTCATTAATAAAATACTTGTTACTAAAGAAGAGCTTGAATATACCAAAGGGGTAATCAGAATCCGTAATTCGAAGAAGGACAGATAACACAATGGTCAAAAGGAAACGTACAAAGGGACACACAACGATCCACAAAACATGGACACATAAAACTAAAGATGGAGTAACGTTGAACACCAATCAATCTATTAATGATTCGAGGAAATAAATGTTGATACAAGATCAGCCACATATTGCTATATAAAGCTATTTTAGTTGTTGGTAAATCGTCTGTAAGCTTCAAATTTAACTGGGCGATTGATAAAACATACGTGACTTTATGTACACATATTGTTCTTTGTATTGCAGGTGTAACAGACTTAACATTATATTTAGTGTGTACATGTCGGTATTAACTGTTTGCACACAGTACATCTTAAGGATATATAATGCATTGTTAAATTATATCTAGTAAATATTTTCTTAAATAATAAACAATCCGTCTTACGGTGCATATCAAAACATCATAATACTCCTCGTGATTTCCCTAAAGTATCAGTTCTCACGAAGCTACACAAACTATCTGTGGATTATCATTGAAAATCTACTGCATATAGTATTATGACTTGATACGTGGCATGATAAAGCCTATGCTGATATACTTACATATTGTTGTTCATTTTTGTGTAAGTCTGGTCTTTTTGAGTGGAGGTAAACTGTGCTGGTATTCATCCATAGATGTATTTGCATTGCCGTTGGAGATTTTGTGATCAAGATTGGGAGGGTTATAATCATATTAAGCGATTTAAATCTGACACATTTGTTGTCTGTACCAGGCCAGGAGCTGAATTTAGTTGTTTCACGTTTGTATTGAGATATCTTATTCTTCAATATGTTGGAGACGGATCACGTTTCTTCGCATAAAACTACATAAGTCATATATTACAGTGGTGTCAAGCACTTCGTCACTACATGGGTGACATGGCAGGTGTATTATAAGAGGCAGGAACGGTTTACCCGGCGCGAGGAACTCGATTAATCCTTTTTTTGTTTTCGTTGTTTTTGGGCGTTCTTTGTTCCTCCTCTTTTCTAAGTTTTCTGTGGATTTTTGTGTGTTATTTTTTGTATTTTTATTTGTTTGTTTGTTTGTTTGCTTTTGCTTGCTTTGTTTGTTTTGATTTTATTTGCATTGTTTGTCTTTGTTTCGTGCTCTGTGTTGCCAGTGTCTCCGGAATGTCCATTTTTGATTGTCCTTACTTGAGTTTGGAATGTTTGCATATGCGTCTCTCGTGTGCTAATGTTGCTATATATCTAGGTAGCATATTCAGTAAGTGTGTGCTTAAATCACTATTCAATTACTGTGTGTATATGTAAGATGCCATGGAAACTGACAAAGTATGGCCGAAATGCATAGCCTTTAATCTTTTTAGTATTTTACGTTGTAACATGTATATGCAAAATAGCAATACTTAATATATTTTCTTTGGTATGCCAAGACAACCCTGAGGAATAGCAATCGGAATTACTATCTCCACTACGGGGGTACATCCCGGCTGGAAAGGTTTCCGCTGACTGTAAAGAGACAATCAATTACACAATTATGCCTTATCATGGAAGGTGTATGTGTGCCTGGCTGGGTTCTGTGGACACGTAAGAAAGTAAACAACTTGCAACAGCTCCAGTGAGGAAAATATGTAGATTTTGGTGCGACGAACAATGTAGACTTTTGTACAGGCTACCATATGTCTACGCTTTGTCGAAATTTAAAGAAGGCGCTTTTAACCTGCAGAAAGCATGACACTCCTCAACCACATTACTCACTCAGGTCCACCGTGTTGTTATCTGTAATATTATTGTTACATATATATTACACCCCCTCTCCCTCACCACAAAAAAATTTAGCTGGCTTACCCCTTTCAGTTACCTGAGGACGTTTTATTTGGATAAAGAAAGTAATAGACACATTAAATCAGTTAATATTTATTTGTGATATAAAGAAGAATATTACTTTGACTTTGTAATGTAACACATTCTTCTTGTAGAAGCTAAAATAACCGAGACATGAATTTTTAAGGTCGCTCGATCTCTTTACTTTTTTTTAATATATATTTACACCGGATGTATTGTGGATATATTGATGTGAGGAAAAAAAAAGATGTGGTACACAATCTATTTTATCTTTGGAATTTAAAATAATTTTAATGATAAATGAAATTGTATTTCTCATGTTACTTCAATATTGTAATTCAATCAAGGTGATATATGTAAACAGTCAGAATAAGACAATAAAGAATTCAAAGAAGGAAAATAACTTTAAATACCCCTTTCTTCTAAATCAATGGTTGGAAAACACATATAGTTTTTAAATAAAATTTTGCAGATTGCCAGCCAATTATCACATTTACCAGTAGACTTTAATTAACCATTTTGAAATTAAGGTAAGAATAATAAATTCCTTCCTTTCCTTTGATATCTTTATAATTTATATACCAGAATGTAAGCAGTAATTAACTATAAAATACTATACGCAGATACGAGATATTGCACACTTTAAATCTGGGATTTAACTTTATTACTCTCAGAGAGCGGTGCTTTATTCAACGACCTAGATGTGATATTGAATTGCTTCATGTTACAAATAATTTGCACCATCGTTTGATCAATAGACGGTGTGTATTTGGGGATGCACAAACAATTGTTTTATACAACACACATATTAAACAACATCTAAAATTATAGTGCGTCATGTTTATATCATAATCTATATTTACGATACCCTTGAAATATATGTGCATACAAATTTAAACTTCGTTTATGCTTTGCTACTTTTATCTAGTATTTTATGTGTTTTTTTATCTATGTAAAGCGCCTTAGGGTAACTGTTTTATATAGGACGCTATGCGAATTCTGATATTATTATTATTATTATATATATTTACGATACCCTTGAAATATATGTGCATATACATTTAAACTTCAATTAAATATATAACACGTCGCCGATCGCTAATACCGTGCGTGTATGATATAGACGTAATTCGATACCCGTAGCAAACATTTACATTACCCTCACTGTTATACATCACTTATTGGTGATATGAATGCTAAGACTAAATTATTAGAAGATGTTACTGTACCAGATGATTCTCTATTTGAGATTCTTGATGAATTTGATAATCAAAGTTTAATTTCATATATGTATGATTAACAAAATCTGATATTAAAAGGTGTTTCGTTGATAGCAAAGTCTGACGATTTGTCGCCACCAAACAATTATGGCTACAGATTGATTGACTTATCTAAGCGAAATAACTTGTACATTGGTAATAGTAGACTTCCAGGAAATGATTTTATGAAAGGTAAAAAAAACTTGCAATAATATATCGATGATCGATTATTTTTTATTTTCATCACCGGTATTTTCTCTTATCAAATTATTTGATGTTCTTGATTTTAAACCCCTATTTTCTGATGTCCAATGTGGTCTGTGTTTTAGTTTACATGCTTCAGTGAACAATTTTACTACGCATTCCTTTGATAATTGTAGTAAGTCGTCTGCGCATGCCAAATAGGTTCACAACAAAGAACATCTGTTTGTCAATACAGTGAGTAGTGACGTCGAAAGGTTTGACGAATTACAATCATTGTTGTCTAACATGAACAAACAAGGTCAAGGCGATAGTACTAAAACTTGTATCAATGAAGTTATTGGCAAAATTTGCGACCTTTTTAAATGTACTGCCAAAAGAGTTTTCCCTACTAAAAATAGAAATCCACCCTGATAAACTTTCGTTCAATAAATCGTGTATTGAAAACCGTAAACAATTTCACACTGCAAAACATAGATATAGTTTTGTTAAAAATAAAGAAAACCGTGATGTCATGAAAAAACATGTAACGAATTTAAGCAGGAAATGAAACAAAGCTATACAAATCATCAACAAAATTATAAAATGAACTGAGGAAAACGTCAAAGCAAGACTCAAAAACATATTGGAAAATTCTGAATAGGTTTAGTAAGAAGGGTACGGATAACAATATTAAAATTACTATTGACCAGTTATACGAGTATTTTAAATCACTAAATGAGAATGAAGAACTAAATACTGATGAAATAAATGTCGATGAACTTTTAGATAGTATTGACAATTAGGATATTATAGATATTTTAGATCATGATATTTCAGAGGAAGACATTTTGTTAGCAGTCAAAAATCTGAACAATGGCAAAGCACCTGGTGAAGGTGATATTATTAACGAGTATATCAAAAGCATGGTGAATCAGTTTTTACCCATATATGTTAATTTATTCAACCTGATCTTCAGCTCTGGGATAATACCAGATTCGTGGTTTGTAGGGATTATAAATCCAATTTAAAAAAATAAAATAGACCCTAATAACTTGATAACTACCGTGCAATTTGTCTAACTTCTAACATAGGGAAATTATTGACTTCGATTCTGAACTCGAGATTAAGCAAATTATCAGATGATATTGGGCCTATTTCTGGGGTACAAGGTGGGTTTAGGAAAGGATATTCTGCACAGTACAACCTTTTTGTCATGAATTCACGTATTTCCTGTATCTGTCTTCTGGTAAAAAACAACGTTGCGCCCTTGTTGACTTTAAGAAAGCTTTCTACACAGTGTGGAGAATTGGGCTTTGGCAAACACTGATTAAAAATAAGAAATGTGGGAAAATGTTCAGGGTCATTTTAAATTTGTATACAGATATAAAATCATGTGTTACGAATGGAGATCTTCAATCTAATTGTTTCCCTTGTGAAATTGGTGTAAGGCAAGGTGAAAAGTTATTCCCCTGTCTATTTGCCTTGTATCTAAGCGATTTAGAGGAATACTTGAGTGAGAATTATATTAACCATTTAGAGTTTTTGAATGAAAATTGTATACAATATATCTGTATGTATCTTAAATTGTTTCTCCTACTTTACGCTGATGACACAGTTATTTTTGCTGAATCACCTGCAGATTTGCAGGCTGCTCTTCATATTTTTGAAGAGTATTGCTCAGAATGGAAGCTCTCTATTAATGTTTCAAAAACAAAAATGGTCGTCTTTTCAAAAAGTAAGCATAATAAAAAAAAATGTTGTTAAATAACGAGATAGTAGAAGTTATGGACTCCTATGAGTATCTGGGACTACTATTCAATTACAATGGTAATTTTTGTCCAGGTCGTAAGCAATTGGTAGACCAAGTTCAGAAAGCTATGTACGCCCTCTACACAAAAAAAAAATAATAATTTAGCCATTCCAGTAGATCTTCAATTAAAACTTTTTGATTCTTTAGTCACACCTATCATTTTATATTGTTCAGAAATATGGGGTTGTGAATGTATATCTAATATTGAGAAAATTAATTTGCAATTTTGCAAAAGAATTCTATCAGTTAGATCTTCTACACCCAACTTTATGGTTTATGGAGAACTGGGCAGATTCCCTTCAGAATTACAGACAAAAATTAAGATGATATGTTTTTGGTATAAGCTTGTGGCCAGCGAAAATAAATTATCTGGCAAACTTTATCAACTTCTTCTAACCAGCAGTGAAAGCAATAAATTTAAGTGGATTAATTATGTTAAATCAATTCTTGATGATACAGGTTTTAGCAATATTTGGAATTCACAACAGAATATTACTATAAATGTCTTGAAAACTACCGTAAAGCAAAGACCAGTTTATCCAAAAATGGTTCTCTGATATAGATAATGTATATAGGGGTAATTATATTCACATTTTAAAAAAGAATTTATAATTGAACCATAGCTATTGAGACTCAAGCGTGGGTTTAGAACTGCTATGTGTCAATTAAGAACTTGCAACACTAAATTTCCAATTGAAACTGATAGATGGTAAAGAGTTCCAAAAACGAAAGGATTTGTAAATTATGTCGAACTGGTCTTGGGGACGAATTGCATTATATATGTTTGTGTAATTGTGATGAAGTGAAACTTTTAAGGCAGAAATATATTCCTAGGTACTATTTAGAATATCCTCATGTCATTAAACTGCACCAAATGTTAAAAAATTGTAATACAAGAGTGTTGACTTACTTGTCTATCTTTATCAAAAAAGTTGAACCTCTACTGAAATAATACAGTAATTATTCCATTTGTGTATATAAACTGTGACCACTGTGCACTGATTACTAATCGTGGCTATCGTTCAACGATCTACTTGTGTGAATCGTGACACACGAATCACAGTACCGCTATATAATTGCATAAGTATTATGTATGTTGTGTTATTTTTGAACAAACAGTTAAACATTTAATAAACAGTTAAACTTTCCTGACATCGAATTACATCTATATCATTATCTGTAATACCGTGTATGCATGATATAGATGTAATTCGATACCCCTAACAAATATTTATTTTACCCTCACTTTCCTGACTCGGTAAAGAAAGAGTGACGATGTTTATCTAGTTGTTGGACCCAAATTGTAAAATAGATAATTTGTTTTCCGCTTGCTATATGGAAATGTTAGAAATGAATAAATGTAAAATTTAACCCAAAAATAATTTACTTTTAGTGAAATTCAATTAAAGCAATCAATCATACACTTATGTCAATAGTTAGAGTTAGTTGACTTGCTTCTAGTGGAGCAGGAATTACTTATCCTTCCAGAGCAGATAAGTTCACCCTCCCTCTGGATTTGTGTGGGTTGGAATTGCTCAATCGTTAGTGTAATATAGATCAATCCACAAAATTGAAACAATGTTAAATTTACAATAAAAAAAACTATTGTGTAGGAATGGGAGCAATAGACACAAACAAAATCCGTCTACTGATGAATAGGAGAGTGTGGGATCGTTTGCATAAATGATATGATTATACTCGATATTGAGTAAAACGGTTGACTATTCTCGATACTAAGTAAATGATATTGAGCAAATATATCAAATTCCAAACCTGTCTTAAAGGGCAACTCTCAATAGCAAATAACTCTCTATAAAAGGCATTCTCATTTTGCCATGAAGGAATATTCCATATAATTTTAACTGCTGATAAGGGGCACATATCAAGGTTCCTCTAAGTGGCATTTAAATACAGAATTCACTGTATATTCAAGACGAGACCAATGTCAACAACATCTATAACTATATATAGAAAAGAGTGAGGGTCGGCCAACCTGGGTCACGATTTTTGCTAGCTATTGCAAAAGCGCTGAGAATTGGATGAGGCTATTGATGTAGACTTTTGCATAGACTACAATATTGCTAATCTTTTAAAGATTTAAAGAAGGTTTGCTTAACCTACAGAAAACATGACACACCACAACCACGTTTCCAAAGCATTTCAGATGGCTTCTCCCTAACCCCCACCCGAGGACGTTTTACTTTGATATGAAAAGAAGAAAAAAATATATAGACACATTCAATCAGTAAATCGTTATTTGTGAGATAAAGAAAAATATGACTTTGACTTTGTAATGTAACCCATTCTTATTGTAGAGGGTAAAATAACCGACACGCGATATTTTCATGATCGTTCGATCTCTTGTTTTTAATAACATTTATAAAGGTTGTATTGTTGATATATTGGTGTGAATGAAAAAAAATATGCTACAAAATCAGTTGTATTGAACATTTTAAAATAACTTTAATTGTCAATGAAAGATTTCTTTTTATGCTACTTCAATATTATAATTCAATCACTTGGAATCCTAGGTCAATGTGATAAATGCAAACTTTAAATACATTTTTTTTCTAATTCAATGGTTGGAAAAATTATAGTTTTTAAATAAAATTTGACGGATTACCAGATGATTATCACATTTACCTGTAGACTCAGACTGACATTCATCAACCATTTTGAAATTAAGGTAAGAATAATACAGATAGTTGTATATATTGAAGATGTCAAGTACATTATCTAAATATTACAGTGGAGATGTTAGATCAGGAAAGTCGGCGCTACAAAGTCTGATATATTTATCTGTTAGTTGTTCACATAAAACTTAAAAACACAAAATATCATTCAGTCTAAATGTAGTTCAGAAATCCAATCCAAAAACCGCAGAAAGAGGACAAATCGACATCTCTAGCAAACGCATACATTATCTCTCACTTTCCTTGCTAGGTATATTCACTTCAATAAAAACAAGTGGCGGTGTTATGATTGTTTTAAATGGATTTGGCGAGCAATGAGGCATGCCTTGACAATAAAGATATGAAATACTCAGTTTTGTTTTTCTCTCTCGCGATTTTTTCTTTGTGTCAGATTCATTATTTGTACATTTGTTCATTTTATGAGTATAGGTGAAATACTGCACACCTAAACAACAATCAATCATTGATTGACAGAAGAAAAACAATGACGACTTGCACTGACCAATAATGCTTAACCGATATTTCTTTGTCTAATGTTAAGATGTTTATTTAATGTCACCCCACGATATGGCTGATATATTGCTGAAGAAGGTATTAAACAAGAATAAATAATATGAGTATATTTCTAAAAATATTATTTTAAATACTACAATGGTTACAACTCGTTGTTGGTATAATAAAAGATGATACTAAGTGTTGTGTTTTCATTGATGGAATGGGATTCTGTGCTTCTCTATTCCAACATTCAATTGGCGAATTGTTGGTTGTTTAAAGTCCAGCGACTAAATAGCATATACTCCATTTTGAACTCTACAAAGGGGGTCTTAAACGCACAAGCGGCTTGGCGCTCTCCTAACCCGACACCCACTACGGTAATCGAAAGGGGTCCCCCACCCCCACCCAACAGTGGAACAAAATACCATATAGTTGTACCATATCTACTAAAGAACAGATTAAAGAATACACATATATTATATCGGCAACGGAGTAAGATTAAAAACAAAGCGCCCCGAACAACGTGAAGAATTAACTTTTCCAATGGTCAATCCACCGCCTTTCGTCAGTACCAATATTCCAGCATCTGCAGCGTATGGAGTTTACATTTCACAATTCATGCGTTATGATAGACATTGTGCCTAGTGCAGTTATTTTCTTAACAGAACTCAGCTGCTGACCCAAAGACTACTCAAGCAAGACTACGTTGCTCATAGGTTGAAGTCATCGCTACCTATTCTACGGTCGTCATTACGATCAGGTTGACCGTTACGTTTCCATATATCAAATAACAATGGACCTTTCACGTTTTACGTAGATGTGTTCTTTCCTTTATCAATACCAATACTTTTACCGGACTTGACTGTATATATGAGTTCCACCTGAGTTCACCCCTGTTTATTTTTGCTGGGGCCGTACTGCTCATCTCTTTAGTTTGTTTGTGTCATCCTATTATTTAAGTTATGATTTCGTGTTGTGATCTCCGTTACGATGACCGCTGAAAACGATGATCTCTTCATCTTTACCTCCAGTTGTTTGTAGGAGGGGCTCATGTCTTATTTACGTTATTTGTGTTTGCTTGTTCATAGTGGTGTCAAACACATTTTGTGTTGCGTTTTTGGTTTGTTTGTCTTCGTCTTCTGTACCATATGCTGCTAGTTTCGCTTAATTGTCTATTTTTATTGTCCCTTTGGTATTTTGTATCGTTTATTAAATACATGTAAGATGCCATTGGTAGCAATGAGCAACAGTCCATAATAGTGTATGACCCTTGACTCATTAAGGTAAGAATAATACAGATAACTGTATATAGTGAAGACGTCAAGTGCATTATCAAAATATTACAATGTAAATGTTAGGCCAGGAAAGACGGTTCTGCTAAGGCTGATATATCTGTTAGTTCACATAAAATTACATAAACACAAAATACCATACAGTCTAAATACAATTCAGAAATTCAATTAAAGTAAAATAAGATAATAAATAATATATACTGGACAAAAAAATCAAACTGGCTTCCGTTTATCCCCAACCTGTGATCGTTTGATTTTGATATAAAAAGAAAACAAGAAATAGACATACACCATCAGTAAATCTTTATTTGTGAGATGAAGAAGACTATGATCCTTGACTTTGTAATGCAACCCATTCTTGTACAATAATACCCTCAGCAACGCTATTGTAAATACGGCCTCTGATATCACATACAGGCCGGTAATAGAGGCCGATGATACAGGCCGCTAATATAGGTCGCTGATACAGGCCGCTGTACTTTAATAATTTGACCCATTTTTGAGACACGGTAAATATCATTTACCTGGTCATAATACATTTCTCTGATTATTGTTCGAACAGTGGATTATTTTTAAGAATATACAGTTTATTCTTTTGTTCTTGAATATATGAACTTTAACATTTTACTGTTCTAGGTTTAAACACGTGTGAAACATATTTTCGGACTTTCGGGAATCGAACCACTGTTGGGCTTTGCAAGTCTACTTCGACTTTCAAAACTTCCATCTAACCACTTAGCTACGGCGACCACACTGCTATACTCTCTGATTAGTATATATGACTCTTGATAGTAAGCTTTGCTAAAAAAAATATCAACAAGTTGTATAAAAAGGCAATATACAAGACACGATACAAGTATTTCAGATCTGGCATAATTTATGTGAACTTTTAAAATGTATTCTCGCAATACAAAAACAATTAACGAACCGACCGCAAGTAATACCAAATCAGACAGACCACAGGTGAACATAAGGGGCACTTGAAAGACATTGAACTATCTAAATATAAACGAGAATCGAAAGGACGTTGACTGATACAAATTTATCGTTATATTTGTATTAATTGTTGACTTATTTGGCTTTCTAAACATTAAAAGTGTAAAGTTATATGCCATACCATTTACTTTTTCAATAACACGATTATTGTACAAGTTAGATACATTATTATTGAAACAAAAGAAGTTTCCCGTATTGGATATAACGGGTTTCTTTTTCTGCATTCCTACTCTGGTGACGGGCCTACAAAAGAAGACAATAAAGATATAAAATGATAAATGACTTTAAATGCCTTTTTCTTCTAAATCAATGGTTGGAAATATTCTTTAGTTTTTTAAATAAAATTTGACGGATTGCCAGATAATTATCGTACAGACTAACTTTAATCAACCTTTTTTTATTCTAAGGTAAGCATACTATAGATCAATTTATATACTGAAGGCGTAAGATACAATATCAAGATATTACAGTGGATGTGGTAGGCCAGGAAAATTGGTGCTTTGAAGGCTGATAAATTCATATGTTAGTTCACCTAAAAATTAAAAACAGTCTAAAAGCAATTCAGAAATCCATTGGAAAAATCACAGGAAGTGGCAAAAATCTATTTCGCTAATGAACGTGTACATGATCGATCACTTTCCTGGCTTGATATATTCACTTCATTAAAAAGTGGCGGGTTAGTTTTATGTGGGTACACTGTAATATATCAGAGCACACAAATACTGTTTTTCAGTCTGTTACATGAAATTTTAGAAACGAAAGTAAATAAATGTACGACCCCAACTTTTCCATTCATATCCTAAAAATAAAATAATGAACAACAGTTTATACCCAGCTGACCTATTATATAGATATATTTTAACAAAGGTATATTTTAGATACCTTGAAATATATGTGCCCATAAATATAAACTTCAATTAAACATAGAACACGTCATCGGTCGATAAAACATTCGTAAATCATCTTATTCCGTTAGCACGACATAACATGTATCATGTACGTTCATAGTCAAGAGATTGTAAAGCCAAATAAAATGAAAAAAAAACACAATACCCCAATGTCGGAAGCTGAAAATGAATCTTTACGTTTGCTATATTGAAATGTTAGAAATGAAATTAATGTAAAATATTCTACTCTTAATGCAAGTCAATTACATTAATCAACCTTACACACGTGACACTAGTTTAGAGTTATCTGACTAGGTACTAGTGGAGTAGGAATTACGTATCTTTCCAGAGCATTTGGGTTCACCAACCCCTCCCCCCCCCCACGCCCCCCCCCCCCCCCCCCCACCCCCCTCTGCTATCAGTCGGGTTCGCATTACATAATCGTTAGTTTTCTGCGCAGTGCATTGTAGATCAAACTACGAAATTGAAACAATGTTGAATTTACAAAAAACTATCGTGTTGGAACGACTGCAATACTCCATCTGATGAATATGCGAGTGCTTGATGTAAAGGAGGTGATTATACTCGATATTGAATAAAAGAGTTGATCATACTTGATATTGAGAAAAGAGATGAATATACTGGATATTTAGCAAATATATTTTTTAAGACATACTAACACGTAAAATAAAAGAAACCCATCACAGATGTATTTTACGCTCATAATCTTCATCTCGTTTTGAAAATACAAATGTACAGTCCAAGCTTTGTTAAGAGGTCACCTCTGTGAGAAGAACAAGACTGATGATCTCTTAAAAAACGTTCAATCCATATGAGTGTTTTATAAGAGGACAAAACAGTTACAGGTGACTGTACAATTGAGATGATTAGTTGGGAAGGTTTTTAATGTGTAAAAAAACAAATGTTCAATATAATGACTAGTCCTCAATCTATATTACAAATCATATGAATTTTATATTGATGTTTGAAATGTAATGTTCCTAATTAATGTATCTTTTTAAATCTAATGTCGATCTCCCTCTGTCTTTGATAACCTTGTTTCCAAAGACTTTGGTGATGACGGCTACTTCAGGTTTGAATCGTGCACACTAAATTATGTATCTACGTGAAATAACTTAAATTGTAGTGCATTGCTCGTAAAGAAACATTTGTTGATTCTTAAATTCGTTGATTACGAAATATAAAAAAAAAATCATCTCGTGTATGAATATTATTCTTTATATGTGATTTCTTTCCAGAAATAGACAGAGCACATTTGATCCTGCTGATTTTTTTTAAATCGTGGAATGATTGGCCCACGATAATTTAATTGATTTGATTTTTTTTTTAACTCCACTTTCAGCAATATTTCAGCTAAATCATGGCGACCAGTTTTAGTGGTGGAAGAAGCCGGAGTACACGAGAGAACCACTGATCATGGGCAAGTAACTGGTAAGCTTTATCACTTGCGGCTGAGAATCGAGTGTACCCCTTTTTGTAATATACAAAGGCGGGCGCGAACAAACACCCTATTGGCGATAAGCTTGTATGAGTTGTTAGGTAATCCAACTACCTAACTCATTGAGCCACCGAGCCCAAACGATGATTAGCTATGTATCAATGTAAAACTATCAACTTGATATTAATTTGTTTCAGTGTATCAATATAGAATGACGTCGCTACAGGATTCCAGCAAAAAGCTGGAAGTGGAAGCATCTGGTCATTAGGTAATACTGCATATGATTATAACATGGATAAAGGGACAACTGCTTATTTAAAACTAATCACTAAATATAACGGGCAACATCATTTTACCCATTAAGGAATATTCCATATAATTTTAACCTCCAAATAGCGAACATCTGCTCATTAAAGCCACATGTTAAGCTTCCCTTGAGTGGCCTTTACATACAGGATTACGCTTATTCTCAGGACGAAAGCAACCCCATATAAAACTATATATAAAAGGGAGAATGTTGGGTTGGGCGATAAGTATGAACCTTTGTATCGGCTACAATATGTCTACACTTTTTTGAAATTTACCTGCAGAAAGCATGACACTCTCCAAACACGATGCCCATTATGGTCCACTGTGAGGCTAGCTGTAATATTATCTGACAACCCATCCCATCCCACAAAAGAATCTAACTGGATCCCCCTATCCCCAATCTGAGGACGTTTTATTTTGATATAAAAGGGGGGAATAGATATATCCAATCAGTAAATCGTGTGATTAAAAGAAAATTAGTAATTTGACTTCGTAATGTAGCCCATTCTTAATTTAAAAGGCAAAATAACCGACACGCGATTTGCTCACGGTCATTTGGTCTCTCTATTTTAAATAACATTTATACAGATTGTATTTTTGATATATTGTTGTGAATAAAACACATGTGGTACTAAATCTATTGTATTGTACATCAGTCGCTAGGAAAACATGGTCCTAGGTGATATATGTAAACAGTTAGAATAAGACAATAAAGAAGTCAACTGATATGATTTTAAATAAATGCCCTTTTCTTCTAATTCAATGGTTGGAAAAACATAGCTTTTAAACAAAATTGGTCAATTGCCAGATAATTATCACATTTACCTGTAGACTCAGACTGACATGCATTAGCCATTTTGAAATTAAGGTAAGAATAATACAGATAATTGTATATATTGAAGACGTCAAGTACATTATTCTATATGAATTGCGAACCAACTATAACTAACGAGACCTTGGAATTGCAGCAACGATAATCTGAAGATGTGAATTGCAATTGATGACAATAAACAAATGAATAGTTTTGGCCGATAATTTGTCATAGCTTTTAATATACAAATACATAATTAAACTATCAAATGGCCAACATACAACTTGTTGACGAAAAACATTGAAGGATACCCTATCAATGTAGCACAACGTCCAATTCTGCTGGATTGATTCGAAAGCAGTTTAGTATCAACAGATAAATTCTGCCAATTGTCCATCTGCCAATTCCACTCTATTCGTAACATGATCAAATGATGAAAACTGCTTTGTGTCTATACTGATCACTCCACAGCTGTAGATATCCATGTAGCTATGACGAAAGCGTTGTGGTCTGAAAATAGAGATCAGAACACAGCAAAAAGGTTCTAAATAAGACATAAGGGATAAATGGGTGGGTGGGATTTGAAGTGTACTGGTGTCGTTCCAAAAATGTTGTGTGCAAATATAACTTATTTCCACACACTTTATATCAAAACTTCGCACGATAGAATCATGCCAAGCATGTTCTTACAGGCACAATTGAATACGTGAACTGAAAAGATACCTGTAATGGCTTTCTTTAAATTATGGATTAACAAATTCGTGCTATAAAACATGGAATTAACATTTCAAGAAAATAAATCAATTTGATACTGAAGATATTAAATTTAATTATCCAAATATTACAGTGGATATGTTAGACCAGGAAAGTTAATGCTCCTGTAGACTGATATATTCATCTGTTAGTTCAAATAAAAATAAAAAAAACACAAAATACCATACCATCTTAATACAGTTCAGCAATGCAATTTAAAACATCCGTAGAAAGAGGTAAAATCGATACCTCTATATACATGATCGTTCACTTCCCTGGCTTGGTATATTTTCTATTATAGAAAGGGACGAGGTTAAGCTAGTTTTATGGACCACTCTGTAAAATATCACAGAACAAAGAACTTTGCTTTCAGGGTGTTGCATTGATATTGTAGAAATGAAAGTAAGCAAATGGATTGGATTTTGAAACTGCTCTGACAGTGGGGTATATGTTGCGCTTATGCCAGAATTTAGAATTGCTCTGACATTGTGGTATTTTTGATTTTTTCATTTTCACAACGAAAATAGGGTAAAATCTTTAATAAGCAAGTACAGTAGACATTGTTATTCAAGTCATTTGATAAACAGGTACTGTAGACAAGCTGTCGTATAAGAACCATATTAGAATGACATGTTATTCAAGTCGTTTGATACTTCACAGAACATGTTGTGGATTAGATATTTACGTTTTTATTATTACTACTGGTCCACACATCTGATGGTAGACTCTTAATCCCCCGAGGGTATCAACCATCAAGTAGTCAGCGTTTTACCACTGGCATGGTTTATAAGATATATTTATTATTGTGGACCTATATATAGAAAATCAGTCTATAAAGGGCAGCTTAATTTTTCTCATTTAAGGAAAATTGCATATACAACGTGTAATTTAACCTGCATATAACGGAACGCAGCTCATTAGCGCCACAGTTTACGGTTCCCTTGAGTAGCATGTATATACAGAACTGACTGTATATTCAGGACGAGAACAAAGTCAACCACATATGAAACTTTATGTAAAAGGGGAGGCTTGTTCCAACCGGGGCCACGACTTTTGTTAGCTACTGCAAAACTATGGATATTTGTATGAGGCTGTAAATGTTGACTTTTCCAACGGCTACAATATGTCTACCCTTTTTAAAAATGTCCGGAAGGAAGCTTAGCACACCCAAACACGTTACCCACTATAGTCCAAGGTGAAGCTATTTGTAATATTATCTGAAACCCCACCTCGAATAAAAATCCATTGGTTCCCATATCAGCCACCTAGAGACGTTTTATCTTGATATGAAAAGAAAAGAAAAAATGAAAAAGACACATTAAATCAGTAAATCTGTATTTGTGATATAAAGAAGAATATGCTCCTTGACACTGTAATGTAACCGATTCTTATTGTTGAAGGTAACATAACGGAATCGCGATTGTCGTTCGATCTCATTTTTTTTATATCATTTATACCGGTTATATTGTTGGTATATTTGGGTGAATAAAAAACGAATGTGGCACAACATATATGTTATTAGGAAATATAGTATAATATCAATTGTAAATGGAACTATATTATTCTATGTTACTTCAATGTTGTAATTCAGTGACTAGGAAGCCGGGGTCAAGGTGATATATGGTTGGAACAAATCATAGTTTTTAAATAAAAGTTGTCCGATTGCCAGATAACTATCACATTTACATCTCGACTCAGACTGACATTAATCAGCCATTTTGAAATAAGGTTAGAATAATACAGATATTTGTTTATATTGAAGACGTCAAGTGCATTATCTAAATATTACAGTGGACATGCGAGGCCAGGAAAGTCGGTGCTACAAACGCTGATAGATTCATATGTTAGTTCACTTGAAAATTTAAAACACAAAATAACATACAATCTTAATACAGTTCATAAATCCAATCGACAAATCGTAGAAAGAGGCAATGTCGATACCTCTATATACATGATCGCCTACTGTCTTCACGTCAATAAAAAGTGGCGGTGTTAAGCTAGGTTGATGTGGGCATACTCTAAAATATCAGAATACAAATCTACTATTTTTCAGTGTGTTACATTAAAATGTTAGAAACGAAAGTAAATAAATGTAGGCCACATGTTTTCCAATCTTCATCAAGTAAAATAAAATAATAAATAATATATACTGGACAAAAATATCAAACTGGCTTCCGCCTATCTCTCACCTGTGGATGTTTGACTTTGATATCAAAAGAAAAAAAAAGAAATATACATACACCATCAGTAAATATTTATTTGTGAGATGAAGAAGACTATGATCCTTGATTTTGCAATGTAACCCATTCTTATTGTAGAAGTTAAAATAACCAAGAAACGATTTTTTCTTGGTTGCATTGTTGATATATTGATGTGAATTAAATAAAATGTAGTACAACATCTATTTTATTTGGAAATTTAAAATAATGTTAATTGTAAATAAGGGTAATAACAAAATTACCGAACTCCAAACAATCTTACAAAGGAAAAGTCAAAACTCATAAGTACATAAACAGACAAAATCAGTCAACAACCGGAAAACTGTGAAAACCGTAATGACCCTGACTTGGTACAGGAATTTCTAAAGAAATGGTGGGTTGAATCAGATTTTAAAACGCCAAACCTTCCGCTTTCATTACGGCTCAAAGGTTCCGGCTGATATTATATGTTTTTTTAATATAATACTGCAATATTGTAATCTTGTACCAAAGTGATACATGTTAACATAATAAAGATATAAAATGATAAATATGACATTAAATACTTTTTTCTTCTTAATCAATGGTTGGAAATTTTATTTAATTTTCAAATATAATTTGACAGATAATTATCGTATTTACCTGTAGATTCAGACTAACTTTAATTAACCTTTTTGAAACTAATGTAAGCATACTAGAGATCAATTTATATACTGAAGGTGTCAAATACAATATCTAAATATTACAATGGATGTGGTAGACCAGGAAAATTGGTGCTCTAAAGGCTGATATATTCATCTGTTAGTTCACATAAAAATTAAAAACAGTCTAAATACAATTCAGAAATCCATTGCAAAAATCACAGGAAGTGGCAAAAATAGATTTCGCTAACTAGCGTATACATGATCGATCACTTTCCTTGCTTGGTATATTCACTTAAATAAAAAGTGGCGGGGTTAAGCTAGTTTTATGTTGCCACACTGTAATATATCAGAGTACAACAAAACTGTTTTTCAGTCTGTTACATGAAATTTTAGAAACGAAAGTAAATAAATGTACAACCGCAACTTTTCCATTCATGTACTTAAAAATATAATGAACAACAGTTTATACCCAGCTGACCTATTATTTAAATATATTTTAACCAAGGCATATTTTAGATAACCTTGAAATATCTGTGCTTATAAATTTAAACTTCAATTAAATATGGAACACGTCATCAGTCGATAATACATTCGTAAATCATCTAAGCCGTTCGAACGACATAGCATTTATCATGTACGTTCATAGTCAAGAGATTGGAAAGCCAAATAAAATGAAAAATAAACACAAGACACCCCACTGTCGGAAGATGAATCATTACTTTTGTTTTATTGAAATGTTAGAAATGAAATGAATAAATGTAAAATTTAACTCAAAATAGTCTACTCTTAATGAAAGTCAATTACATTGATCAACCTTGCACACGTGACAATAGTTTAGAGTTAGCTGACTAGGTTGTAGTGGAGTAAGAATTACTTATCCTTCCAGAGCATCTGAGTTCACCCCTCCCTCTGCCACATGTGGGGTTCGCATTGCTCAATCGTTAGTTTTCGTGCAGTATATTGTAGATCAAACTACGAAATTGAAACAATGTTGAATTTACAAAAAGTATCGTGTAGGAACGACAAAAGATGAATATGTGAATGCTTGATGTAAATGAGGTGATTATACTCGATATTGAATAAAAGAGTTGATCATACTTGATATTGAGAAAAGAGATGAATATACTGGAAATTAAACAAATATATTTGATTATGAAATAATAACAGGTAAAATAAAAAAAAGTGCATCACAGATACATTGTACGTTCATAATCTTCATCTCGTTTTGAATATACAAATGTACATTCCAACCTTTGTTAAGCGTTCACCTCTGTGACAAGAAAATGACTGATGTTCTCTTAACGTTCAATCCATATTATTTTTTTTATAAGAGGACAACACAGTTACAAGTGACTGCTCAATTGAGATGATTATTTGGGAAGGTTTTTAATGTGTAAAATAAACAAATGTTCAATAAAATGACTAGTCTTCAATCTATATTACAAATCGTATGTATTTTATATTTATGTTTGAAATGTAATGTTCCTATTTAATGTAACTAAAAACAAATCATCTCGTGTATGAATATTATTTTTATGTGCAATTTCTTTCCAGAAATAGACAGAACACATTTAATTTTGCCGATTTTTTTAAATCGTGGAACCAATGGCTCACGATAATTTAATTTGAATTGATTTATTGTTTTTAACGCCACTTTCAGCAGTATTTCAGCTATATTATTGCGAAAAGTTTTAGTGGTAGAAGAAGCCGGAGTACACGGACAAAACCACCAACCATGGGCAAGCAACTGGTAAACGTTATCACTTGCGGCTGGATGCGCCCCTTTTTGTAATTTACAAAGCCGGGCGCGAACCTACACCCTATTGGCGATAGGCTTGTATGAGTTGTTAGTTATTCCAGCTACCTAACTCATTGAGCCACCGGACCCACACGATGATTGGCTATGTATCAATGTAAAGCAATAAACTTGATATTAATGTGTTTCAGTGTATCAATTTATCAATTTAGAATGACGTCTCTACACGATTTCAGCAAAAAGTTGGAAGTGGAAACATCTGATCATTAGGTAATACTGCAAACAATTATAACATGGATATAAGGGACAACTGCTTATCTAAAACTAATCACTCTCTATAAAGGGCAACATCATTTTACCCATTAAGGAATATTCCATATAATTTTAACCTCCAAATAGCGAACAGCTGCTCATTAAAGGCACATTTTAAGGTTACCTTGAATGGCCTTTATATACAGGAATAAGCTTATATACAGGAATAAGCTTATATTCAGGACTAGAACAACCCCATATAAAACTATATAGAAATGGGGGAATGTTGGGTTGGGCGATAAATGTAAACCTTTGTATCGGCTACAATATGTCTACCCTTTTTTTAATTTACAAATGGTATCGTTAATCTGTAGAAAACATGACAGTCTACAAAAACGGTACCCACTATGGTCCACGGTGAGGCTAGTTGTAATATTAACTGACAACCTATCCCACCCCACAAACAAATTGAACTGGAGCCTCCTATCCCCAATCTGAGGACCCTTTATTTTGATATAGAAGAGGGGAAATATATACATCCAATCAGTAAATCTTGTGATAAAAAGAAAAATATTAATTTGACTGTAATGTGGCTCATTCGTAATTTAAAAGGCAAAATAACCGATATGCGATTTGTTCATGGTCAATCGATCTCTGTGTTTTAAATAACATGCATACAGATTGTATTGTTGTTATATTGTTGTGAATAAAACACATGTGGTACTAAATCTATTGTATTGTACATCAGTCGCTAGGAAAACATGGTCCTAGGTGATATATGTAAACAGTTAGAATAAGACAATAAAGAAGACAAATAATATGACTTTAAATAAATGCCCTTTTCTTCTAATTCAATGGTTGGAAAAATATAGTTTTTAAGCAAAAATGGTCAATTGCCAGATAATTATCACATTTACCTGTAGATTCAGAGAGACAATAATCAGCCATTTTGAAATTAAGGTAAGAATAATACAGATAATTGTATATAGTGAAGATGTCAAGTACATTATCTAAATATTACAGTGGGCATGTTAGACTGATATATTCATCTGTTAGTTCAAATAAGAATTAAAACACAGAATACCATACAATCTTAATACAGTTCAGAAATCCAATTCAAAAACTCGTAGAAAGAGGTAAAATCGATACTTTCCTGGCTTGGTATATTCTCTTCAATAAACAGTGGCGGTGTTAAGCTAGTTTAATGTGGGCACACTCTAAAATATCAGAATACAAATCTACTATTTTTCAGTTTGTTACATTAAAATGTTAGAAACGAAAGTAAATAAATGTAGGCCCCATTTTTTATCTAATCTTCATTAAGTAGTCATCAAGTAAAATAAAATAATAAATAATACATACTGGACAAAAAATCAAACTGGCTTCCCCCTATCTCTTATCTGTGGACGTTTGACTTTGATATTAAAAGAAAACAAGAAATATACATATACCATCAATAAATATTTATTTGTGAGATCAAGAAGACTATGATCCTTGACTTTGTAATGTAGCCCATTCTTATTGTAGAAGGTAAAATAACCGACAAACGATATTTTCATGGTCGTTCGATATCTTTGTTATGACATATATTCTTTCAGGTTGTATTGTTGATATAGTGGTGTGAATAAAAAAAATATATGCGATACAAAATTCATTGTATTGGAAAATTTAAAATAATGTTAATTACAATAAAATTATATTTTATTTCAATATTGTAATTTAATCACCTGGAAATCTGTGCCAATCTGATATATGTAAACATTTAGAATACGGCAATAACGAAATTAAAACAAATATGACTTTAAATGCCTTTTTCTTCTAATTCAATTGTCGGAAAAACATAGTTTTTCATTAAAATTTGAACGATTACAAGATAATTACCACATTTACCTGTATACTCAGACTGATATTAATGAACCATTTTGAAATTAAGGTAAGAATAATACAGATAATTGCATATATTGAAGGTGTCAGGTACATTATCTAAATATTACAGTGGACATGTTAGGCCAGGAAAGTGGGTGTTGTGAAGGCTGATATATTCATCTCTTCGTTGACATAACAATTAGAACAAATAGAACACAAAATAACATACAGTCTAAACATAGTTCTGAAATCTGATTGAATAATAGTAGAAAGAGGCAAAATCGATACCGTTATATACATGATCGCTCTCTTTCCTGGCTGAGCATAGTCACTTCAATAAATAAATGGCGTGGTTAAGCTATTGGTGAAACTGTAACTAGCACAGTACAAAGACCGTTTTCAGCCTGTTAGATGAAATTTTAGAAACGAAAGTAAATACATGTACGACCGAAAACTTTTCTACTCTTCATGTAATTAAAAATAAAATAATAAATCATATATATTGGACAATAACTTATTCCCAGCTGACCTATTTTATAAGTATCTTTTTTAATAAATAATGTTTCTTAGATAACCTTGAAATATATGTGCATACCAATTTAAACTTCAATTAAATATATACATTTGTAACACGTCATCGATAGATTATATCGTTTGTGTATTGCAGTAGTAAATCAACTAATTATGTGAGTATGAATGGATTCTGGCATAACATTCATCATGTACACTCATAGTCAAGAGATTGGAAAGTCAAATAAAAACAAGTCTTTTGGGACCAAAAAAAAACCACACTGTCGAAACATTTCAAAAACCCAATAACAAAATGAAGATAGAGATAAAATAGATAAGCCAATCAAGCATATACCTGAACCTCATCTTCCTGGTTTTGACACAGACACCTCAGTAAAACGTGACGAGCTAGATTATTTTGGCCAAAACTATAAATATTAGAGTTCAAAGATGAACTGTTTGACGTTTGTTATATGGAAATGTTAGAAATGAAAATGAATACATGTGAAATTAACCCAAAATATTATACTTCTCGTGAAAGTCAAATAAAATATCAATCATACACATGTGACAATATATTAGAGTTAGCTGACTTGTTACTGGTAAAGCAGGAACAGCTTATACTTCCAGAGCATCTGATTTCATCCACCCCCTGTTTATGTGGGGTTATCATTGCTCAATCTTTAGTTTTCTGTGTAGTATCTTGTAGATCATTGTTTGTCCTTTCGTCCCTTTTCTTTTTGCCATATCATTATCTCTTCTTCGTAGATTTAAGAATTTTTATTATACTTTTGATATCTTCAAACGTTTCCTTAATGATTTTCCTTTTGTTCTTTTGCAATAAAATAAGGGTAATAACAAAATTACCGAACTCCGAACAATCAAACAAAGGGAAAGTCAAAACTCATAAGTATATAAACAGACAAAATCAGTCAACAACCGGAAAACTGGGAAAACCGTAATGACCCTGACTTGGTACAGGCATTTCTGAGAGACTTTTAAGTTATAGTAATTCTATTGAGTAATTCTATTGAGTAATGTAATGTGCACAACATGTTTTTGGAATAAACTTCTTCAGGTATATATGCTCAGTAAAAATATTGGGCATTCACACGTTTCCAATGTGGCCCAAAATAGCATACAAATAGTGTACATCTGGTACTCGAACTACAAAATTGAAAGGTGAATTTACAAACGCCATCCTATAGGAATGGCAGCAATACACACAATATTGTGTGATCCTTTGTATTAAGTAGGTGCATATATTCGATATTGCATAAAAAAAAGTGGATATACTCGATATTGAGTAAATGAGATAAATATCCTCCATATTCAGCAATTATATTAATGATAAGAAATAATAAAACGTCAAACAAATAACAACAGAATAGAGAAAGACAACTTATGGACAACTTTCTTTGTAATAATTAGGTGAATATACTCGATATTGAGTAAAATAAGTGGATATACTCGATATTGACTAAATAAGGTGATTGTACTCCATATTAAGCGAATATATTAAAGATAAGAAATAATAACAGTCAATCGAAAAATAACAGACCAATGAAAGACAAGTTATAGACAAATACGTTTTTGTGCATCAAATCGAGTGATTCAAAAATCGCTAATTCCCTACATTAAATTACTGACCGTAACATCCTCTAAGTTAATATTGAATGTAGTCAATGCTAAATACACCCTCTCCTACTAATATTATTCATTTACCTGTGGAAATACATCCATCTAGATAGTGTAATCACAGGTCCATTTTACCTACATAGTATATTGTTTATAATCCTGTTCTCTCATAGAATATAGAAATGCACAGTCAAACCTGTATTAAGAGGTCACATTGGAACACTCAATTCATATCAACAAACTATGACAGGACAAGAAAAAATTGACATCTTAATACATCTGACTGCTTAAAACAGGTGAGTACATGGTCATATTTGACTGTATATGAAATACTGCGCATTTGACAAGAAGTCCATCAGAATGACCAAATGTGGTTTTTAATGTGTAAAAATGACGCGTTCAATAAAATATGTATTCTTAAAACTATATTACAAATCGCATAAATTATATACTGATAATGAAATGTAATGTCTCTAGTGAATGTAATTAGTGAAAATTAATGCCGATCTCCCTCGGGCATTGATAACATTGTTCCCACATAATCAAGGGATCTCTTAATAGAGATGACTACTGGACCAGGTTTGATTGTATATGAAATGTTGCCCACTTTAGAACACGCCCGTCAAAATTACAAAATATGGTTTTTGATGTGATAAAACAAACGTTCTGTAAAATGTATATTCGTATATTGTTATATTTATGCTTGAAATGTAATGTTTCTAATTAATTTAATTAGTGAAATATAATATCGATCTCCCTTGAACATTGATAAACATCTTCTGAGAGACTTTTAAATTATTATTCTATCCAGTCTGTTGATTCTGAGGGTATCTGATGACGGTTATTTCAGAAACGATTCGTGCACACTACATTATAATATATATATAATACAAACTTTTACATGTTGTTCCGGACGTTTCGGCTGCACACAACCTGTCTCAACGGAAACTGTTATTACAATGACAATTGTGATGGAAACACATAACAGTAGAATTGCGCTACAATATAAATGACGTAAATGGGTATTTGCAAATATTAAAGTCAGTATTGTAAAAAATAAGAAAAAGTAAACAAAGGAAAAAGGAAAAAGAAAAAAAAAGAAAACAAAGAAAAAAAAAGAAAAAAAGAGGGGGCGGAGTTTAATATTTAAAATTGCATATTTATTGTAGGTCTATTTGGCGATTTACTCCATAAGGAGATAAGGTTTTTAGTTTCTTTATCCAGAAGGATTCCTTGACGTTCCTGTATGTTTCATCTCCGTAATTTTTTTCAATACCTATTACTGAAAATTCCCGAACAGATTGTCCATTTGAATAAAAATGTTCTGCTATTGTGTCAGAATTGTTTGTCCTGATCATTGAAAAATTCAGAAGCATACGCTGATAAATGTGTTACCTGTTTGTCCTACGCATAATACCTTTGAACATCTTTTGCAATAAACGGAATAAATTACACTGGCGGATTTACATTTGATATAGCCTTCGATTGTATTCAGCATTATCTGTTCCCTAAAATGTATATCATTATATGGCATATGCTTACAGGGTGCACAGTTTCTACCACATCGCTCACATTTGTTGGGGTTATTGTAAAATATATAGAATACAGGAAGGTCAAGGAAACCTTTAAGGATAAAGGAACTATAAACCTTATCTCCTGATGGAATAAATCGCCAAATAGACCTACAATAAATATACGGTTTAAAATATTCAACTCCGCCCCCTTTTTTTCCCTTTTTTTTTTGGTCACATCCGGTGTATATAGTTAAAGAGTAGTTTGAATATACCAAAGAGGTATTCCGAATCCGTAAATTGAAAGACTGAAAACACAATAGCCAAACGAAAAAAAGAAAAAAGGACAAACAATTGTCCCCAAAACAATAAACAGAAAACTAAAATTCGAGCAACACGAACCTCACTAAAACTGCATAGAAAGCTCAAGTGTTCCAAATACTTTTTTATTGACCGTTGTGGTGACAACAAGTTGTTGGTATGTTGCAAGACGATATTAAATTCTGCGTTGTCATTGGTGTAACTCTATTCCAACAAATAATTGGTGGATTGTTTGCTACTTAATGTCCAGCGACTAATTTGTATCTGCTCCTTTTTCGAAATCTTCAAACAAACGGGTCTTTAATGCCAAAAATGACATGGACTATGATAATATATTCCGTGCTATAAACAGTCCTTCGAAATGGCGCCCCTCCAACAGTGGAACAAAATACCATATAGTTAAGCCATATAATATTATAGAACATATTAAACAATAAACTTACCATATATTAAATAAGATGGCATGGATAGTATCGAATGACTGCCTATTATGACCTATAACCTTGACTCGATCGTAATTTGCTAAATTAATATAAATAATAAATAAGAGAAAAAGGTGCTTCCCCCTCAAAGAGATGTAAATACTACATTATATTTGGCAAGAAGCCGACAAACACTTAAAGAGATAAATACTCGTTACTTTTGAAAATCGACATAAATTTCCTTGCTTCAGTTATTCATACATGTGTAAATATTTTGTAAAACATCTGCATGATCTTAATGATTTTTATTTTTATTGATTGATTTCGTAATTATTGCTTAACGACCATTGAGCAGTATTTCAAATACAGTCCAGCATGTTTTCAAAGGCCCCTCTATATTGCAAATCACTCTGTATAAAGGACAGCCTCATTTTCCCTATTAAAGAATATTCCATTTAATTTTAACCTGCATATAGCGGACAACTGCTCATAAGGTACAAATGTGAAGGTTCTCTTGAGTGGCATTTACATATATGATTGACTGCATACTCAGAACGAAAATAAGTCAACAACATATAAAACTACATGTATATATAGAAAATAGAGAAGGTTGAGTCTATCGGGATCACGAATTGCAATAGCTACCGAACAAGTTGGAGATGTAGGTGAGGCTATAAATGTAGAATTTTGCATAGAATATGATATGTCAATACTTTTTCGAAATTTACAGAAGGTGTCTTCAACCTGTATGACACCCCCTAAACACATTACCCACTATGTTCCACAGTGACGCTATTTGTACTATATCTGACCCCCTCCTCCTGGGACCGTCGTGGTGGTGATGGTATAGTTGTTGAATTCATAGCTACCTATATTGTCACCACTAGCATTGTGAGTTCGAATCCCAGTTAGACAAGGTGCATTTGCCACTATATAGCTGAAATATTGTTGGAAGTTGTTTAAAACTCCAATCCGAAATTAAGCCCACCACGCACTCCCGATACAGCGAATAACAAAATCGAACTGGCTTCCCCCTATCCTCCACCTTAAGACGTTTTATATTGACGTAAAAAGATAAAAATAATTAGACGCATGCAATCAGTAAATCTTTACTTATGATTTGAAGAAGAAGATAGACCCTTTACCTTGAAGATCGAGTTAAGTTATTCACACACATTTGTTTTTATTTATTCTAATAATGATTGTTAATTTGATTTCTTGATTTCTCGATTTCATGATTATTGCTTAACGGTCATTGAGCAGTATTTCAAATACAGTCAAGCCTGTCGTAAAGGGCACCTCCATATAGCAAATCACTCTCTATCAAGTGCAGCCTCATTTTTCCCATTAAGGAATATTTCATGTCATTTTACCCTCCATATAGCGCAAAACTGCATATAAGAGGCACATTTTAAGGCTCCCTTGAGTGGCATTTACATACAGAAATGACTGTATATTCCGAACGGGAACAAAATCAACAATATATAAAACAATACAGACAAGAGGAAGGGTTGGGCTTTTGATAGCCACTGGAAATGTATTAATATTTGGGTGATGCTATCAATGTAGACTTTTGAATAGACTACAATATGTCCACCCTATTCAAAATTTAAAGAATGTGTCTTTAACCTGAATCACATGCACTAAGAACGTTGCAAATAATGGTCCACGGTGTGGCTATCTTTAATATTATCTCACATTCTCATTCCTAACAAATCAAGCTGGCTTCACCTCTCCACCACCTGAGTGCGGTTGATCTTGATATATAAAGAAAAAAAAAGAAATAGACACGTTCATTCAGAAAATGACTTTCACTTTGTAATGTATCTCACTCTTATTGTAGAAGGTAAAATAACAGACTCACGATTTTCTTTCATAGTCGTTCGATCTCTTTTTTATGACATATATTTATACAGGTTGTATTGTTAATATATTCGTGTGAATGAAAAAATTGGGGTACATTTTTTTTTTTTTAAATTTAAAATAATGTCAATTGTAAATGAAATTATATATTTTTTATGTTAAATCAATTGTGTAATTCAATCATTTGAACGCCTCGGTCAAGGTGATATCTGTTTACGGAGAGAATAAGACAATAAAGAAATGAAAATAATAGAATAACGACTTTGAATACCCTTTTCTTCTAATTCAATGATTGGAAAAAATGTAGTTTTTAAATAAATGTTGGCTGATTGCCTGCTTATAATAAAATGTACTTATCGACTCAGATTGACATTAATAAGTTATTTTGAAATTAAGGTAAGAATAATACAGATATTTGTATATATTGAAGGCGTCAAGTACATTATCTAAATATTACAGTGGACATGTTAGACCAGGAAAGTCGGCGCTGCAAAGGCTGATATATTCATCTGTTAGATCATATAAAATTAAGAACACAAAATACTATCAAGTCTAAATACAGTTTAAAAATATAATACACAAATCTTAGAAAGAGACAAAATCGATACCGTTATGTACATAATCGCCCACTTTCCTAGTTTGGTATATTTACTTCAATAAAAAAGGCAGGGTTACGCTACAGACAATGAACAAAAGTATTCGCACGCTTCCAACTTACCCTATGTATTTCATATAAAACTACAGTTTTTCAAAATATTATCTTGTAATCAATTCACCTCCGATTTTAATAATTATTTTATCAAGGAAAGGAGAACGATATGCAGTGTACAGTAGTAATTTTGAAATAACTTTTTGAAGCATGTTTTTCAAATCGCCATGATTTAAACAGAGTAAAAAAAAATTTGTCTACAAAAGTACTATCAAAGCATTGTATTTCGAAAAAAAAAAATTCAGTTGCGTGTTTATCTTGTATATTCTCAAAATGTTTATAATAGAAAATTATGTTGAAATTATACAGTAAAACTACATCAAATTCTGTTTTTATTGATATAAAAAAATTCGAAATCGGGTGTGAATTGACTTCAGAACAAGCTTCTGAAAAATTGTAGTTGTATATGAAATATATAGGGAAAATTGGAAGCGTGCGAATACTTTTGTCCATTGTCTGTAGTTTTATTGGACAACACTGTAGCATATCACAGTACAGATAACTTTGTGTCAGTCTATTACAAAGAAATTTTAGAAACGAAAGTGAATAAATGTAGGACCCAAAACTGTTCTACTCTTCATGTAAGTAAATTATAATAATAAATCATATATACTGAACAATAATTTATACCCAGCTGTCATATGATATAAATATATTGTTGATAGATAACATTTTGTTAGATTACCTTGAACTGTATGTCCATGCAAAATTAAGTTTCAATTAAACATATAACACGTCATCGATCGGTTATATCGTGTGTGTATAATACAGCAGTAATTAATCTAATTATGTGAGCCCGAATGGATTCTGCCATAAAATTGAGTATGTACGTCCATAGTCAATAGATTGGAAAGCTAAATAATTCAAATGGCTTTGGGAGCAAGTATATTTAAAAGAAATAATAACACGTGAAACAAATATACCTACTAAAGAAAGACAACTCTTATAAAAAAAATTGTGTGCATCATATCGAGTGAATCCAAAGTCGCTACATCTAGATTTCCCTTACATTAAAATACCAATTGCAGTATTCTTCTAAATTAATATTGAATGCATTCAATGGAAAATCAAAGCTTCCTGATAACTATTATTATTCATGTCCCTGTGAAAATATATCAGTCTAAATAATGTAATCACAGGTACACTTTACTTACATAATCTTGTTCTAGTTTTGAATATATAAATGTACAGTCAAACCTGTAATAAGAGGCCACCTTTGAGACAAGAGGCCTTTAATGACATATGACATCGTGACAAAAGGTTCAATGCATATGATTTGTTTATGACAGGACAGACTAAAGGGCCATTCTAAGACAGGTGAGCTCTTAATAGGAGTGATGACATGGCCATGTTTGACTGTATATGAAATACAGCAAACTTGACAACAAGTCCATCAGAATTACCAAATATGGTTTTAATGTGTAAAAAAACAAATGTACAATAAAATATCTATTCTTAGATTAATATTACAAATCATATACATTTTATATTTATGTTTGAAATGTAATTTTCCTAATTAATGTAATTTGTGGACACAGATGTCGATCTTCCTTTAGCATTGATAAACTTGTGGATCCTCTCAGGATTTCCTTGATAGAGAGTTGCTGCTAACACGAAAGCTACTGATCCAAGGATTCCTCTTGGTTAAGTTGAAGTCATCACTTGTAAAGTTTTACGGTCACCACCATGGTTTGGTTGACAGTAATGGAATATCTGTGTCACAAATGACCACGGATATGTTCCACTTATCGTAAGCACTTCCAGGTTCTTTCCTAATCCATTACTCATCACCGGGTTTGTACCTGGATTAACACGACGGGTGCCACTAGTGGAGCAGGAACTGCTTACCCTTCCAGAGAACAGGAGTGCACACCAGGTTATCAGTGGGGTTCGTGTAATTCGATCTTTAGTTGTATGCTTATGTTTTGTAGATTGTTGTTTGTTCTTTTGGACTTTTTCTTTTGGCCATTGTGTTATCTGTTCGTCTTCGATATGCCCGTTGGTACCACCCGACCAGTAGTCAGTCCGTCAGCAATGACACTGATTAATACATATCGATATCATTGAAATTCACAGATTCTAATTAATGTACTGATTCCTATAATTAAAACTAATGTTCTTTTCCATCAGTTTGATGTACCTTAGCCGATTTTTGCTATAATGTGGTTTTCCAATCTGTCAATGTTGAGCTTACCTGATGAAAGTTATTTCAGAAACGCGTCGCGTGCACTAAATTAGACATTTCCTTTTTTTCGGGTACTCCGGCTTCCTCCACCAGTAAACCTGACCGCCAAGACATAACTGTTGGGAAACACTATATAGCAAAGCAATGTTTATAAAAGACAGCCTAATTTTCCTCATCAAGGAACATTGCATATAATCTTAACCTGTATTTAACGGACAACTGCCTATGAAATGCACATTTTAAGGGTCTCGCGAGTGGCAGTAGCTTTTATGTACAGGATACATGTATATTCAGAACAAGAACAAGATCAACAACACATACAATTATGTAGATAAGAGGGAGGGTTGGGCCATCTGGAGTCACAACTTTGTATAGCCACTCAACAAGAATGGAGTCGTTGGTGAGGCGATGCAAGTAAACGTTTGTATCGGCTAACGTTTTGCGAAATATACGGACGTTGTCTTTAACCTGCAGAAAGTATGACACTCTCCAAACACGTTTCCCACTATTGTCCAGAGTGAGGCTATCTGTAATATTATCTAACCCCCCTCCCATCCCGACCCAACAAAATTGGACTGACTCCCATATCCCTCCACCTGAGGACGTATAGTTTTGACATAAAAAGAAAAAAGAGTTTGACACAATCATTCAGTAAATCTTTATTTGACATATAAGGAAGAATATGACTTTAAGTTTTCAATGTAGCGCATTTTTCTTGTAAAAGGTACGATTTTTCATGCTAATTCGATCTCCTGTTCTCTTGCTGATATATTGATGTGAATAACAACAAATGACGTACAAAATCTATTTAGTGGGGAATTTATAACGATGTTATTTTTTTGTAAATGAAATTATTAATCTTACTGTCACTTCAATATTGTAATTCAATCACGTTGAAACCTTGGTAAAGGTGATATATGTTAACTTTAAATACCTTTTTCTTCTAATTCAATGGTTGGAAAAATTATAGTTTTGAAATAACAGTTGGCAGCTAATTATCATATTTACCTGTAGACTCAGACTGTCATTCATCAGCCATTTTGAAATTAAGGTAAGAATAATACAGATAGTTGAGTATATTGAAGACGTCAAGAACATTATCTAAATAGTACAGTGGACATGTTAGACCAGGAAAGTCGGTGCTACATAGGTTGATATTTTCATCTGTTTGTTCACTTAATTATTAAAAAGGATAAAAATACCATAGAATCTAAATACAATTCAGAAATTCAATTAAAAAATCGTTGAAAGAGGCACAAATCGATACCTTAACAAACATATACATGATCTCTCATTTCCTGGTCTGGTATATTCACTTCAATAAAAAAAAGAGTTGCGGGGTTGATCTAGTTTAACTGTAAAATATCACAGAACAAAGAACTTTATTTCTGTCTGTTACATTGAAATTTTAGAAACGAAAGTAAATAAATGTAGGACCCAAAACTGTTCTACTCTTCATGTAAGTCAATTATAATAATAAATCATATATACTGGACAATAGTTTATACCCAGCTGACCTATTTTGTAAGTATCTTTTTAATCAATAACTTTTTATTAGATAACATTGGAATATATGTGCATACAAATTTAAACTTTTAGTAAATATATACAACATCATCGATCGATTACATCGTATGTGTATAATAAAGTAATAACTCGTCTAATTATGGGCGCACGATTGGATTCTGGCATAGCATTCATCATATACGCCCATAGTCAAGAGATTGGAAAGCAAAATAATTCAAAAGTATTTGGGAGTAAGTATATTTATAGGAAATAATAATACGTAAAACAATAATACCTACCAAAGAAAGACAACTCTGATGAAAATATAAATTGCATTTGCATCAAAACGAGTGATTCAAACGTCTTCATTTCCCTTGCATTAAATTATTTACCGCAACATTTTTCTGAGCTAATATTGAATGTGAAATCCTCCCTCCCCTAAAGAATAATATTATTTCTTTAATTTTTAAATACAAACGCTCCATAAAATGTATATTTTTAGATTTATATTGCAAATCATATAAATTCTGTATTAATGTATGAAATGTAATGTTCTTTATTAATGTAATTAGTGAGAATTAACGTCGATCTCCCTAGAGCATTGATAACCTTGCTCCTAAATACCTTAGAATTATTTGGTTTTCCAATCTTTTGAATTATTATTGCTATGATAGATCGTTGGTGTTTCTTTTCAAGGCAACATTTTCTCTGACCTTATCCATTATCACCCCTCTTTAACATCTGTCCATAAACCCAGTCATGTTCGACATGTTGCCTTCATTTATTTACTATTTGCAAGCCTGTTCTCGCCATGAATGAAGTACTTTTCACTAAAGAAAAGTTTGAAGATACCACATGTGTAATCAGAATCCGTAAATCGAAAAAGAACAGACAATACAATGACAAAAAGAAAAAGTACAAAAGGACACAAAACGATCCACAAAGCATACAAATGAAATTAAAGATTGAGTAACGTTAAGCACCAATCAATATATTAATGATTCGATGAAATAAGGGTTCATATAAAATCAGCCACAGGTTATAATATAAAGCTATTTTTAGTGGTTGATAAACGATCTGTAAGCTTCAAATTTAACTGGGCGATTGCTAACACACACGTAAATTTGTGTACAACATATTTCTCATCGTATTACAGTCTAATAATGCAAATCTAACATATCATAACACTCCTTGTGATTTACTTAAAGTGCCACTATAGCCTAAAATATATTTTTCGGAAAATAAACTTTATATTACATTAAATCTAATATCGAAAACCCGAATGAAAAATTCCAACGCATTACGGAGATATAATAATTTGAAAATCACATTTGCACCTGTCCCCGAAGATTTCCGATAATAGATTCCAATCACTTCCGGTTCTTAGTAACAACTTGTGTGACGTCACTTATTGAACACTTCATATATAATCAATATGGCAGATACGTATAAATTAATACAATCCGAATCAGAATCCAATGCAAGTGAACTGTCCCTTTCCATGGGTCATCGTCTTTTGAGGATGGAAACAACGTATCAGATACAGATTCTGGAAATGTCGCAACAGAAGATGCAGCTCAAGTCAATGAAGTTCAAATAAATCCATTAGCCTTACCGCACTGATTCCGATGATTCTGACCAAGACAGGGAGACATAAAATACACCATTAAATAGACAGAATGATACTTCTTGGTAATTTCTTTTTATATATTTTGAAATTAATAAATAATTTTAATATGTTTTTGTTTATTAAAGACGGGGAGTAGGAGCAGTCCCACTGAGAGTGAAAAAGGGGGTATGGGCATGACAAATAAACAAGTAGAAAGCTGTTTTCTAAATCACGATTCATCAATTCATTTTTGTTGTACTGATTTATTGCTTATGACACCGTGGTGGACTTAGTTTGAGTATCATTATTTGGAGAATTGGAGAAGGGGATCAATTAAGTTTCCGTTTCAGGCTTTTGCCCTGGGCCCCAACAATTCTCTGGACGGCCTTAAGTAGGGTGGTGTCATGTGTATCGCGTTCTTAAAACTGACTGCGATCTCCACGTGGTATAGTTATATAGTTTTAGCTTACAAGAATCCTAAATTATTGTTTAATCTCGTATGTTTTCTATCTAAGTTTCAACATGTGTTTCAAATGTGACGTCACCTCCGGTACAATCACGGAAACCACCGATCGATAAAATTAGACAGGTGTGTGAAAATAGACAAATTTACCTGTACGTTTATCTCGGTTATTACGATGAATTTTTAAATCGTGTTCTTTTGCATTTGTTTGAGAATGATGCCAATTATGTGCAATTATTTTCGGAAAAAAATTGATTCTTAGGTTGGAATGGCACTTTAAGTTTCAGTTCTTATGAAGCAGCAAAACTCCATGTGGATTATCAATGAAAATCTACTGCATATAGTTGTATGGCCTGATACGTGGCATGATAAGACCTCTGCTGTTATCCTTGTTATAATAAATATTGCCATTCATGTCTGTGAAAGCGTGGTCTTGTTGAGTGGGGCAAAGTGTTTTTTACTTACTTAATTATTTCCATTGCGGTTGGAAATTCGACGATTGAGTAGAGGAGAGCTATAATCACATTAAGCGGTTGAAAACCTGCCACATGTTTCTGTATGTCTTAAGCCAGGACCTGAATTTCACAACACTATATGGTTTAGTCTTAGCGAGTTCGGTGATTTGAAGCAAAATACTTTTTTTTTATCTTTGATATTAATGACATTGCTGACCATCGCTGTTTATGCTATCTTTTCATAATACAGCTGACCGCTGAATAGAGGTGACAACATGGCCAGGTTTGACTATTTATATGAAATACTGCCCATTTGTGACAGCAAGTCCATCAGAATTGTCAAATATGGTTTTAATGGGTAAAAAACAAACGTTCAATAAAAGTTTATTCTTAAAGCTATATTACAATATGTATGTTTCAAATATAATATCCTTTATTAATGTGAAAACTAATGTCGATCTCCCTCGGACATTGATAATCTTTTCCCCAAAGACTTTGAATGAAGTCTTGTAACTCTTTAAGGCCCAAATAAGTAGCCTAACTCCGCCACTTTTGAATTAATAACTTGTTCTGAGCCATGCATGTGATCAGTCGTGTATATGTGTGTTAGTGATAACGGTTTTGCCTCTATCTCTAATTTTTCGATTGGATCTTAGAACTGTTGCGCCATTGTGGTATTTTTATTTTTTCATTTTATTCCCTGAAACTGACAATGCAAAAATAAGGTCACATATTTAATGAGTAGGTACAGTAGACAAGCTGTCGTATATAGGTCATATTAGAACGACACTTTATTTTATCCTAAATGAAGAGAAACGACATGAATTAATGTCATGCAAACCCTTTGATACTACACAGAGCAGGGTATAAATTAGATACTACCACTTAGTCCACACATCTGCTAGTAAACTAATAGTCCCCGAGAGTATTACCCGACCAGTAGTCAGCGTTATACCACTGGCATGGTTTATAGGATATATTTATTATTGAAATGCACAGATCATAATAATTGTACTTACTCGTATGATTATAAATAAGGTTATTATTCCTCAGTCGAATGTGACCTTATGCGATATTTGCTATCCTGTTTAGGTCACGTGTTTTTCTTACTCATAAAGACATTTATATTATTTCACTTTCCAATCTGTAAATTTTGTGCGTACCAGAAAAACTAATTAATTTCAAAAACGCGTCTTGCGCACTAAATTAGATATTTGTGATATTTTAATTAGTTGTCTGTTTAGATGTGTGTAACAAGCAAAAAAAGAGGGGCCTTCGTGGTCAAGATCGCATGGTAGTTGGATTTGCAAATACCTGAGCAATCAGTGTCTATCACCGCAAACGTTGTGAGTTAGAATCCCGCTCATGGCGAGCTGTATTCAATAGAACATTATGTGATAAAGTTTGTCAGTGACATGTGACAAATCGGTGGTTTTCTCCCGGTACTCTGGCGACCTCCACCAGTAAAGCTGAGTTCCATGATATAACTGAAATATTGTTGGTGATCTCTATATAACAAATCCCTGTCTATAAAGGGCAGCCTAATTGTTCTCATTAGGAATAATGCATATAATGTAACCTGCATATAGCGGAAAACGGTTCAATAAGGTCACATGTTAAGGTTCCCTTGATTATTATTTATTGACTTTATATTCAGGACAAGAACAAAATCAACCACATATAAAACTATATATAAAGAGGGAAGGGTTGTTCCAACCGGTACCACGACTTTTGATCCTATGGGTATTTCATTGAGACTATAAATGTAGACTTTTGCAACGGCTACACTATGTCTACCCATGTGTCTTTAACCTGCAGGAAGCATGACACACCAAAACATGTTACCCACTAAAGTCCACGGTGAAGCGACCTGTAACATTATCTGACACCCCACCTCCAAGGAAGATCGAACTGGCTCCCCTATCAACCACCTAAGTACACTTTATCTTGATATCAAAAGAAAAAAAAAGAAAAAAAAAGACATTCAATCAGTACATCTTTATTTGTGATATAAAGAAGACTATAATTCTTGACTTTGTAATGTAAACCATCCTTATTGTAGAAGGTAAGTTAACCGACGAACGATATTTTCATGGTCGTTCGATATCTTTTTTTTTTACATATATTCTTTCAGGTTGTATTATTGATATAGTGGTGTGAATAACAAATAAAGGTGGTACAAAATCAGTTTTATTGGAAAATTTAGAATAATGTTAATTGTAAATGAAATTATATATTACATCATACTTTAATATTGCAATTCAATCACCTAGAAGACTGTGCCAATCTGACATGTGTTAAAAGACAGAATAAGACAATAAAGAATTAAAACAAATATAACTTTAAATGCCTTTATCTTCTAATTCAATGGTTGGAACAAAATATAGTTGTGAAATAAAATTTGACCAGATAATTATCACGTTTACCTGTATACTCAGACTGACATTAATCAACCATTTTGGAATTAAGGTAAGAATAATACAGATAATTGTATAATTATATTGAAGACGTCAGGTACATTATCTAAATATTACAGTGGACATGCTAGGTCAGGAAAGTCGATGCTACAAAGGCTGATATATTCATCTTTTAGTTCACATTACAATTAAAATTAGTCTAAAACAGTTCAGAAATCCATTGGAAAAATCACAGGAAGAGGCAAGCATCGCTATTTCTAACAAACATATACATGATCGCTCACTTTCCTGGCTTGGTATATTCTCTTCAATAAAAAGTGGCAGAGTTAATCTAGCTTGATGTGACCACACTGTATAATATCACAGTGCAAATAACTGTTTTTTCAGTCTGCTACCTACAATTATAGAAACGAAAGTAAATAAATGTAGAACATAAACTTGTCCACTTATGTAAGTTAAATAAAATAATGACTCTTATATACTGGACAATAGTTTATACCAAGCTGACAAATTTCATAAGTATCTTTTTATTAAATACCTTTTCTCAGATAACCTTAAAATATATCGTCCCATTAGTGCAGAAAGGTACCAAGTGACATTTTTACAATTTTAAGAAAATTGAAATTTAGGTTCAAACCAATGTCAAAAATAAATGCAACATGCCATATCCATTAAAGTGTTGATGAAATACTATATAAGTATTGGTCTTTGAGTATGTATAATTGTATTGTTATTTCCTCATTAATTTCCCCAAGAAGCATAACTTTGTACTTGGCACCTTTTTGCAGAACAGCTTTTTGAAAATAAGATTTGTGCATGACCGGGCTATGTGACATATGATACCTTTTTACACGAAAATAGTATTAAGGTTGTCTATGCATATAGGTGCTAAGTGTCACATGGAACCTTTCTGGACACATATAAACATATGTTTCAATGTTCATTTTAGATCCATTTGATGAAAAGTAGAATGAACGTAGGTGTCACGTGTCATTTATTCGAACCATAAAGTTGCAATATGTTGACAATCCCACATCTATGATAATTGGTATATGGATGTGGCGTTGATTAATATTTAGCAACAATACTGCTTAAGCCGGTGATATAGGCCGTCATTAGCTTGCTGGGAGGTATGAGTAATTTCCCATTTTTGAAATCCTCAGGACAACTTCAAGATGAAGAACAAAATAAAAGCATTGTTCCTTTGTTATGTTTAACCCTGTAGTAATTGGAATATTGTATTGTGTACCTTTACTCCATATCATTTCATTTTGTCATGAAGTTGAAATAATTCAAAATAATTATGCTTTATTAAATATTGGTTAAACAGAAGCATATTGATATTTTCTTAAATTTGATAAGCATTATTCTTTAAATGTCACATAATTATTCTGTATTTGTATCTGCAGAGTCTTCATCAAGGGCTGGTTCTGGAAATGTGTCCTTCACTTGTTTGTCAGCTTGCAATGCTTTAAAGAAATGATGAAATTCTTCTGGTATGATTCCTTTGGTACATAATTGCATGAGGTCTGTCTTCTTCTGGGTAGAGATAAGCATCTTCTTTGCATAGCACTTTTCAAGTTGTTCTGGCCAATTTCCCATCTTTGTCCCCTGTCTTGTAGATTTGGCTTGTATATCAATTTCTTTAAATGATGCCTCATTAAAACTGTAGTTTACCAACAGAGATTTCGGGGTACTTTGGCGAACTTGAATCAAATGAACATTTAACCAGTTTATCTTCTCACCTGCTGTGGACCTTTTCAGATTAGAACAGTGTTTATTCACAAATGCTTTCCAGTTCAAAACATGGTAATATTTTAAAGGATTACTCCTCCTTGCAAGGCTAACAAGTCTGCACCATTGTGATGGTACATATACAGATGTTTTCTTATTGGCGGTTTCTATGGTTGAATGAACTGAATCATATTCCATATGTGAATGGGGGGCTGTAAAAAATTGTGATTAAGTTTCTTCAAACTTGGTATTCTGGACAATGTGTATAAAAATGAGGTAACAACATACTGATTGCGATTTTGTCCGCCAGAAACGTCTGAATAATGTGTTACTTCTTTTATATCGTTGGATGGAGAACAGACGGACATAATATTCTTCATTTAACAGATGGCTATTTCACAAGAACCCCTTTCCCTTGTGTCTCGTCCCAAAGATGGTAAGCAACTTTTTTATCGCCTAATGAGTCAAAGTTAAGCTGTAGCAGCATAGGTTTCTTGAGTAGTACATTTCGCTGACTAATGTGCATGGGGTAGTGTGTACTGCTTGCAGGTCAAACGTAGTACTTGGCATCTTCCTGTGATTTCTTCCTGTCTTTTTCTTTCTCTTCTTTCGCCTGAATTTTCATTGATTGAAGATCATCATAATCCTTTTACAAACTTTTGTCGACATTACCTGTTTCCTTAGCCCGGTTGTAGCGTTCACACATGGAACATTGATCTTTTTTTATATTTGAAGAAGGAATAGTTATAACTGTTACAAAGCATCTCTCTGTATTTTGCTTGCTTAACATACACCAGGTCTTGCTTTTTACATTCCTCGACATACAAGCACCACATATGTTTGATATTAAGATCGTGAGCAAGGTATTGTTTTTTTTATTTTTTCCGTGAATAGTGAGATTTCATTTTAGGGAAGGATCTTATATGACGGTGAACGACTTCAATTGTCTCTTTCTCTATCTTGTTTTTCGATGGTTGTTTTCCTCTCGTATCTGTGTCACGAAAAGCACAATGTTGCTTCCTTTTCACTGTGTAATCAATAGTTTTTCTTTCGATATCTATAGTCTTCATGAAGAAATTCTTGCAAACTCGTATCCTGTTATTGTCAACTGATAGATAGTATTGATGAGACACGGATTTCTTCCAAATGGACTGAGCGCGTTGTACAATGTTTATCATGTCGCAGATAAAGGCTCGTTGCCTCTCATATGATCTTAGAGCGTAGTTAAATGGCATAATACTTGGTCTACTTTCATCTGAAACATTTTCATTGCATTTAAATCTACACTTTGAACAATCCTGTGCATTAACATTTCCCTGGTTGAATTTTTTACCGCCTTCAGATATGCATGATTTTCCAGAAACTCTCTGAAGTTTTCGAACATTTCATTTCCATTTGTCTGGATTTGTTCGCTTCCTAGGGCTTGAACATTTTTTAAGAGAACTTCGGTAGTCTGCTTTTTTTATTTGGGGTGACACGTGGATAATAATTTGGTTGTTTAGCGAGTGCACTTTTGTTGTTTTGTTCCACTCTTTCGTTATCAATGTTATCATCTTGGTTACTGTATCTGGCTTCTATTTTGGCATATTCAACAGACAGTTGGTCACACTGTCCAGGTGTTTGAATCTCATCAATCCTTTAAACAACCTCATAATGTTCAACTCCCCTAATTGCACGATTTATCAGTTGTTCCTGGGTGATCTTTGTGGACGGGATTATGCCATATCCTGGTGTGTGAATGTCACTAGAATAAATTCTAATTGTACACTTAAGAGTAAGTGGTAGACAATCTCCCAAGCTCACATTCTAGGCACCACTTGCTTTTAATTATTCGACATCTGCAAATACTGTTCTTCCCTATATATGTATATTTTATGAGTTGTTTGCTGGACAAAACTGAATATATCTCTTAGAATTGCTAGACATGTAGTCTCAAGCATCCTTTCTTAGTCTTTGAATATCAGTTTCCATCATAACACTCTTTAAAAATGTTGCATAAAAGCAACTTCCATCAGATGTAACTGGAACGTGTTTCAAGTCGCTTCTAAGCATAAATGCTACCCTATTTAGGATGTCACTTTCGGATAATGATAGGTGTTCTGTGTGTCCTCTTCACAGCGTCGAGGACTTACAGCACTTTGCACTATAATGCCCAACACAACATTTTAGATTTTTCATATCTCCCAACACGTGGGTCAAAACGAAAGTAGATCGGAAGTAAATAAATAAACCAAAATTAGAAACAATCATGAAATAACTCTCAAAATACGTATTGAATTTATTGATCTATCTTAATTGTATTACTATTGTACTAAAAAGACTAACACAATTCCTATGCATGCCACTAATATTAACGAGGCCAGGATAAGGTAGTGGTATTTTATGTTTCTCTAACTAACAAATGTAAAGATTTCGAATAAAGATTTTAATTGGAAAAAAAAATGCCCATTATATGAAGATATACGGGCAGACATGCTTAGTCAAATCGAATATGTGTTCTCCAGTAATCATATGGGTGTCAAGTTTAATGAGCTTTCGTCATACTATAAGCTTTTATTTATGTTTGTGCAGAAATGGGTAAAGAACTGAATTATTTAACAAAACTATATCTTGTAAAAGCTTTTACTGTGAGAAAAATTGTTTTAGAGAACTAGAAGTTATACTAAAGATGATTTAAACAGTGCGTCGTAATGTATGAATTTATAAATGTAGAATGTAGCCGAGAAACGTATGATTCTGATGGTTGATTGAATATTTTTAGTATTTAATGGTAAAATACTGTTTTATTTTCTTCAATTCAGTTCATCAAACTAATGGCAAATTGCACTTTTAATATTACATTATTTTATAGTACTATAATGCTGTGCAGTATACTGTTTTATGATACAGTGCTTGTATTTTTACATTTTAATGAAGACAATATGTCTTAAGTAGTGCTTGTTACATGAATTGTTTTAATACAGTGGACAGTAACTCTTATTAACTATTATTGTGGTTATTAATGTATCAATTATATATTTATATTGCAATGTACATAGCTTTAAGGACGCAACCACTGCTACCCTGACAGTGGTTGCCCCCGTTGTAAAGGGGTAGTATCCAAATAAAATATATAAATATATATATATATATATATATATATATATATATAAGGAGAAGCTGATAAAGTCGCTTGGTATGGTACTTTTGTATAACAGCCATGATAGATTGCATTTGTAAGCGATGTCTTTTGGCTTTTATCATCACACCACACATATAACATGTCACCTTATCGCTTATCTATAATTACTGTTATTTTCTTAGTTTGATTGTGCAAAAAGGATCCATATGTCACTAGGATCCTTTCTGCAAATAAAAAAATACACTTTAGAAAAAGTAGTATTATAGTAGACCTAATATATTAGAATATAAATTTCAAACACAAAAATAACAAAGCAAATCCATGTAAGCATTTTATTTCTTTGACCCCCGTCCATGCTTGTACAGAAATCTATCTTGCAGCTAAACCAAAAACAAAAGTTTAGCATATTTGATGGATTAATGGTAATAATATGCTGAAATATTGAAAAGAAGCAAAAGTTAATGTTTCAATTTATACATTTTTTTTCTCAGAACAAACTTATTATGTGAATCAGGGATTTGCATAGTATACTATACAAATCCTTGTGTGAATCAAAAAGATCAAAATAATGTTATTGAACTGTTTATCATAAAACAGTATGGTATCAATTGCCAACTGATAAATCTGCAGGCAATTTAAATCTATTAGAGAGCAGTCATATCTCTGCATGGATGAATCTTACTTCTTACAAACGTCTAGGAATATCATTGGGTTAAAGTGATCACGTGTAAACGTGTATAGTCAATACACGGTCAGTAGATTTTTAATACATGGTTAGTATAAGTGATTAACGATGTTGTTTTTAAAACGAGAGGACGTTTCTCAGACATCTCTCATCGAAGGGCGAAGGCGAAGCCCTGAGATGAGAGATGACTGAGAAACGTCCTCGAGTTTGAAAAAACATCTTTAATATATGTTACACAGGGCCATAAATCAAGTGTAGCATATTGAAGCATCCTATATCTATGTATAAACAAATCACAATGAAACTATTTAAAACCATATAAACAAATTCAAATAACCATCTCTTGATCCATTTTAAAGGAAATGCAAACTATATAATGTTATTTTAGATCATCAAAGTTATGGAAAATCAACAAAAAATAGACATTACATGTTTATGGAGATAATCATAGAATCATGAAGATCACAATATACTCGGGTGTTGAGTGTGTCTGCGACCACATCAGTGTGTTATTTCTTCTTGAATGAGCATGGCTTGAATGGTTCGAATACAAAAGATGGATAAAAACGAAACTGAAAGTGGTTTGTTAATCCACTAATTTTCACAAATGATCACCACCCAAAACTATGGATCGTAAGATCAAACCACCTGATGTATTTAGTCAAAGAGGTATAGTATTTAACTACATAAGTCTGTAATTTAATAATAATGAATTAATTATAGGGAGGATGGTATTTTGTTTTGAATAAATGTCAATGGCCTCCCAATGATTGCACACGCCCATAGATCACACTAAGCGAACCCCGGTACATCGATTGTGTAGACAAGGCATGACAACTTTATTTAAAGGGGAATTTACAATAGTGTTGAGACAACATTTGTGGAAGGAACTTATCATAAAAAATCCCCGTTGATATGAACAGCATATTTATGAAACTATATGTCACATGACCAACGTGACCAAGGTCACATACTTCAGAAATATAAAGTGATTTTTGTAAGTTTTAGATATTTTAAATAAGACTAAATGTTTCGTAGGGAGGAATACTAGTGACCATGCCTGTCAAATATTTTGCTCCAAAAGTAACTGTGAAACTATGTATCATTGATTGTTCCTCCTCGAGATAACCGTGTTCAAAATAATGAACAATCTGAATGTTTGCTCCGCCCTTAGCTATTTATACCCACAGTCCCGGTTTAAAGCAATGCCAATGAAATATAATAGCAATAAAATAATAAAGAAACACAAATAAAATTGTTCAATGATGGTTTGATTAGGAAATATCATAAAAAGAAAATACAAAAAAGTGGTTATAAATTTTACACTGCGACATGGAGAATGCGTTTACAATCAAAGAGAGACAACTCTAATCTATTAAAAAATAATAATCTCATTAAAAAACAAATCTACAGACATGGAATATGTCTTTCATAAAATTCTTGAAAAACTTTGTGTAGTGATCTAATACAGTGTCACTTTGACTATGAATGTCCAGCGATGTATTCAAGCTTGCGCAAAAAGTTTAAGAATAAGTCGATTTTGGCTATCCTGTTTCAGTCCTCGAAATAAAAATTTACAATTACTGTCGGAATCACTTTGAAAAAATGCTAATCTTGAATAAAAACCTTTCTATTGAATTTATCAGATAATTTGATGTTCAATGCATATGATGTTGTCATAAAATTTACTGTCACATGGTAAAACTCCATTGAATATCAACCAAACATTTTATCAAGTGAAAACGTAATAGTATAGTGTATATATTTATTACACAGTGCTGTTTGTAAAGGTTTAGTACTTATTGTAAATGCTTCGTGCTCTTAAAATGCATAATGCAAAAGTAATGATGGAGCTTGACACTGTGTTGTTTATAATATTTGTAATGTCTAATTTCTTTGAAAATAATTTGAATTCCTAATTACAAGGTGTAATGATTTTTTAAGAATTCAGTAGTGTTTTTTTTTTGTTTTTTGTTGCACTTATAATGATATACAAAAAGAAAGAAAGCTGTAAAATAATCAATATTAATGTGTGGCATTTATTTTCTATACACTTAGCATTTTCATATCAGAATAGCCAGTTTAGCAATGTTTTTCCGGGGTAACTGAATTTACTGTTATCTATGCATTTGTGGGAATCTTACCTTTGACATGTGTAACATATGTAATAGGTTTACCCATTGCTACAGTTGTTTCCTTTTCCCATTATTTCAGAATAAGATCATTTTTCAAATGACAAAAGATAATAATTAAGATATTGCAACTGGAAAAGTCTGATCCATGGTGTCAATAATTGTACTATAAATTTGGCTATTATTAATTATTCTTAATTTACTGCTTTTGGTGCTATTTATTTCCATAGTAATTGATATCTGTTATTATATGAACTGCTAAGTATCTTTTTTAAACAAAGCATTGTTGGGTCCACTGAAATGTTGATTTGCAAACTTATTTTTTTACAGCTTTACCATTTTTAAGTGAAAACATTAAGTTGCGTTTAATCTCTTATATTAATGTATTATAACCTTATCAATCAGGTTTGAAACATCAAGGTGCCAGTATATCAAACATGATTAATATTTAATTGTAATGATTTGTCTGAACTGCCATGACATGGAAATATGAAGATGATATATGTTAATTTGTTTGTTGAATGCAATAAAATTATTGTATGTTTGGAGGGAAATTCAACATGGCTACAAACAGTAGCCTATAGTAAATAACATTTAAATTTTGACAATTTATTGAAATCTTTCCATTTAACCAACTTGCCGTATATGTTTTCTTAGTGTTGTTGCATTGGTGTTGATTCATCACAAACATGGCTACTAAAGGACTAATTGAATAGCTATCCAGATGTCTCCTGTTGACAAAGCCTAAATGTTATTTCCAACACCCATTTTTGTTTATTTCAAGGCTTTCACATTGAGTTTGAAAGGTTAGCCCGGATTTCAGTGCTTTTAGTGCTTTGATTTTTTAGGTAACAGCAAAAGCAGAACAGTAGCGTATATGTGAGATGAAAGGTACAATTGATCCCATATTAAAACAAAACATGTACGAAATAAGAGAAACACTAAATTATACGTATACAGTTTGCCATAGTCATACCGAGTTGATATATTTATTATTTTGGTTTTACCGTAGAGGTGGGTGTTAACGATCGTTTTATTTTCTTGGCTTTACAGTAGAGGTGGGCGATACCGACCGATTTATTATCTTGGTCTTACAGTAGAGGTGGGCGATACCAACTGATTTATCATCTTGGTTTGACAGTAGAGGTGGGCGACACCGATCGATTTATTATCTTGGTTTTACAGTAGATGTGGGAGATAGCGGTCGTTATATTATCTTGGTTTAACAGCATAGTTGGTCGATACCGACCGATTTATTTTCTTAGTTTTACAGTAGAGGAGGGCGATAACGATCGCTTTATTATCTTGGTGTTGCCGTAGAGATGGGAGATAACGGTCGGTTTATTATCTGGATTTACAATAGAGGTGGGCGATATCGACCGATTTATTATATTGGTTTTACAGTAGTGGTGGGCGATAACGATCATTTTATTATCTTGATTTTACAGTAGAGGTGGGCGAGATCGACCGATTTATTATTTTGGTTTTACAGTAGAGGTGGGTGATGGAGATCATTTTATTATCTTGGCTTTACACTAAAGGTGTGCGATACCGATCGATTTATTTTATTGGTTTTACAGTAGAGGTGGGCGATAACCATTATTTTATTATCTTGATTTTACAGTAGAGGAGGGCGATACCGACCGATTTATTATCTTGATTTTCCAGTATAGGAGGGCGATAACGATCATTTTATTATATTGATGTTGCAATAGAGGTGGGTGATACCGATCGATTTATTATCTTGGTTTTACATTAGAGATGGGCGACACCGATCGATTTATTATCTTGGTTTTACAGTAGCAGTAGGTGATAGCGATCGTGTTATGATCATGGTTTTACAGTAGAGGTGGGTGACACCCATCGTTTTATTCCCTTGGTTTTACAGTAGAGGTTGGCGACACCGATCGCTTTATTATCTTGGTTTTACAGTAGATATGAGCCAGAGCGATCGCGTTATTATCTTGGTTTTACAGCAGAGGTGGGCGATAACTATCGATCTTTTTTCTTAATGCTGTAAAGTTTATTGAAGAACCATCGAATACCAATTTCAAAGTGTATTTTGATAGAACTTGGACCTTAGTCATGAATGCAATTTCAACATGACAAATCGTGCTTCTTGAAATTCAAGCGACGAAGGCGGCCATTTTTAGAATGAATTAATATTGCTGGGTCATATCTATCACATGACTCCATTTCATATCATACTACTGTCAATAATAATCGCAGGTCATGTCATTAAAAAGAGCCAATAGGAAACATGTATTAAGCAATGCATATTAATGAGGAATAATAACAAAGACTAAATCTTTCGTTCGTACCCAATTCACAAAGCTTTCACAGTGGCAGTCACAACTATTTTCTCCTGTTGTAATATGTTCCTTCCTTTCTGTATCATGTCGGCTAAAAGTCCACTAGGGCTTGTGTTGTATTGTTATTTTATCTATGCCGACTATAAATACAACTTATCTTATCTTATCTTTGTATATTGATGAAATTGATCTCGTTCTGTATAGCGTAGAAATACTGCTCGCTGGGGGACTTTAAGCAATAATCAATCAATCAACCATGCATTCATACTCACGACAGGAGGGGTTAATTCTGCTTTAAAACATGAGGATCTGTGGTACAATTAAATATTATGACCTCAATGATATTACGTACCTCTGCTGTTACGTACCTTTGTTGAGGGACTATTAGTCCCGAAGGTATCATCTGTCCAGTATGGTTTAATAGATATTCTAGAATTTATTACTGAAAACAGTTCCAAAATAATGTAATTATGAATAAAACTAAGATTCTCTTCCCTCAGGTATAGGTGATCTTAGCCGATTTTGGCTATCCTTTTAACGCCCTTTGGTTTTATTGCTCCCAAAATTATAAAATTATTTGGCTCTCCAATCTTTCGAAACGCGTCGTGAGCACTAGACTTGGTATCTACGTTTTTAAATTATTTTGCAAAACATATATTAATCCAGTCCACAAGATTTACATGCATAGTTAATTCTGAATTGGTGCTAAGCTTCTCAAATAATGAATAAATACACGGATTCAAATCTCTGGGAGAAAATGAATACAAAGTTTAATGTACATATAATTTTTGAAAAAATAGAAAAACTAAGTGCGTGGGTCCATGCATATCTAAGTTTACACTCCACGCCTCAGTTGAACAACTGAATGTTTGGGACCATGCATATCCCAGGTCCCACTCCCCGAAACAATTGAAAAGCTAAATGTTTGCCTATATCCTTGAATATCGAATTTCCCCCTCCCCCTACCGAACAATTGATAAACTAAATGTTTCGGTCCATGCATATCCAAGTTCCCACTCCCCCAAGCAATTGAAAAACTAAATGGCTGGGTTCATACATAGCGAAGTTCCCTCTCTACCACACAATTGAAAAACTAATTGGCTGGGTCCATACATAACGAAGTTCCCACTCTACCAAACAATTGAAAAACTAAATGGTTGGGTCCATGCATAGCGAAGTTCCCATTCTACCAAACAATTGAAAAACTAAATGGTTGGGTCCATACATAGCGAAGTTCCCACTCTACCTAACAATTGAAAAAATAAATGGCTGGGTCCATACATAGCTAACTTCCCACTCTACCAAACAATTTAAGAATCTAAATAGTTGGGTCCATGCATAGCGAAGTTCCCACTCCCCTACCGAACAATGGACAAATTAAACGTTTGAGTCAATACATATCCAAGTTCCCACTCCCCCAACCATTTAGAAAAAAATATGTTTGGGTCGATACATATCCAAATTCCCACCCCCCTTAACAAAATAACAACTGAAAAACTAAATCTTTCGACATATTCGCGTAATTATAAGTCACCCCTCATCCTGCCTTACAATCGAAATGCTAAATGTTTGGGTCAGTATATATTCAAGTTTCAAATTAATTATATTCATTTTCTTTGAATGAGCTTGGAAAATTACACTGTAACAAAACAAAAACTCTTCATAAAAAACTTCTAAGCTTAATAAATGATTACACTTAACTATAACTACATATATTTAACGTCATTCATAATCATTATACATGGAATCAGCGATGTGTGACGATCGATGAATACCCATTCTACTATTAAGAAATAGCGAATAATTACCCCTAAACAGGTTATGTTAACAATATCATGTTTCAGTTCTATTAAAGTTGACTAGACCAGAACATTGCGTTGTTAAAGGAATTTATTCATAATAAACAATTTGCTGGAAGCCTTCACAATCATGTTTTTTTTTGTATTTTTTAAAAACTTAGAATGTGTATGAGATTTTTAAATTGTCAATTACATGTCTGTATATATACATAATGTGTATCCCCATAGGTATCTAGAGGAGCGTGGATCGGAAACAGTTATAAAACTGGAGGGATGTGGGACCAAATCATAGCCAAGCACCTCACTTCCTCCCTTGATCGGAAAATGTAGTGTTCCTCCCGATTGTGGACAGTCTAGATCTACCCGACCTCAATTCTATACAGAACAAAATAAAGCTTGAAAATATCAAAGGGGTAATCAGGAGCTGTAAACAGAAGCATGCACTGTAATCTTAAAAAGGACAGCCAATGATCTATTAAACAGTACACTGAAAATTAACTAAATATTGAGCAACACGAACCCCACTGCAAACCGGGTGTGAACTCAAATGATCCTGAAGAGTAGATGCTGAATGTATAATACTAAACGGAACAGTACACAATCTTGATACACAAAACCGATAACAGAGAATTGTACAAAGAAATACAAATCTGGCTGCACAAAACCAATTACGGAGAAAAGTACAAAGAAATACAAATTCAGATACTCAAAGCAAATTAGATGGAACAGTACAGGCATAAACAAAATATGCTATGGCTGCCAAACATAACCAGAACAACAAGCTTATAAATAAATGACATTAAAACATATCGGATGACACACAACTCTGAGACAAAGCAATCAACTAGGAACAGTAAGACACCAACTCAAAAACGAAACTATCAACCAGGAACATTAAGATGCCAACTCCAAGCAAAGAAATCAATCAGGAACATTAAGATGCCAACTTCAAGCAAAGCATTCAACCAGGAAAATTAAGATGCCAACTCCAAAACCAAACATTCAACTAGGGGCATACATACTGCAAATCCAACACAAGCAAACAACTAGGAAAATAAAGACGGCAACTCCAAAACAAAACATTTAAATAGGAACATAGAGACGTCAACTCCAAATATTACGATTGTTCATTTCGTCCCGATCAACTAACAAACATGGCCATCACAGACAATTATTTATTCTGATTGGTTGATTTCTAAAAATCTTCTCCTCTGAAACCGCTTTGACAAATGAACCGAAACTTGGTAGGAAGCATCTATGGAAGGTTCTCTATAAATAATGCTCATTTTGTCCCGATCCATTAATAAACATGGTCACCATCTGCAATATTTTTTTTCTGATTGGTCGATTTATAAAAATCCTCTACTCTGAATCTGGATGGCCAAATGGAACGAAACGTGGTAGGAAGCATCTATGGAAGGTCCTCTATGGGAATTGCTCATCATTTGATTTTGATCCGTTAACAAACATGGCTGTCATAGGCAATTCTTGTTTCTTATTGGTCGATTTCTAAAACAGCCTTTCCTCTGAAACCTCTTTTGCCAAATGATATGAAACTTGGTAAGAAACATCTATGACAGGTCATCTATAGAATTTGTTCATTTCGTTTTGATCCATTATCAAAAAACAAATAAAAACTTCTTCTCTGAAACTGCTTTGCCAAAATGAGTCGAAATTTGGTAAGAAGCACCTATGGAAGGTTATGTATTACGTTTCATCAAAGCAGAATGAAAAGTGAGCGACACAGGCTCAGCTCAGTGTCGAGCCGCTAGTTTTTTACATCTTGACCTACTATTTCTCCTCTTTTCTCTAGAAGACCAGAGGTAGAAGGTGAATCAATAAGCTTCTAAATCACTGCAACTTTTTTACATGTGTTTTGCGCAAAATCTTGCTTACCCTTTTAGCTTGGCAGTATATGGTGAATCTACTACTAGGAGATGTAATTGGTTTATCATTTGTTGTTTAATTTTATTTTCATCGTCCATTTTCTTGTTGCAATTCTTTGTTTTTCTTGTTTATCTTTAAGGAGTGAATCATCAAGTTGGTTATTTTCTTCATTTAAGTCTTAGTTTTTTTTCTGTTCTTTGTTTTCTTTTTATCTTTGTATCTTTTCATCTTAAGTGTTTCTTTGCATCTTGTTCTATTTTTCTAGTTTTGTGTTTCCAATTTGAATCGCTTGCCTCTAAAGACCTTTCTTAGCTTTCTTGCACTCTCTATTCATCTTTCTCGCATTATCCAGCTTTGCTGCATCATATCTTACATTTGATCTGTGTCTTCTCATTTTTTCAGATTTTGATGTCAGTTTAATTTTTTGGTTCTTCCTCTTCATTTGAAACATCAATTGATTTCTTTCTTCTTCTTGTTTTCATTATATATGTACTTAAATGCAAAAATAATGGTAGAGTCCGTAGCACTACTCAATAGCCTTCTTTCTGGAGTTTTTATTAAACAAATAAGTAATTTATGTACTTTAAACTGTGAATTTGAATTAACACACAAATACACTCGTTGAAGCGCTACCATAGAATGATATTTAACCATTTTCCGAATAAAGATATTTAAAAACAACAAAGAAAGGTTAGTCAGATATCAACTATAAATTGCCTAGTTCTTTAAGAAATGATATTATGGTTCTAAATTTGTTATTTCATGTTAACTTTGCTAAAGAAATATGTATATTTAGACAAAGCAGAAATACATCTTCTTATATTATATATTAATGTTGTGAAAATTGAGGGCTACGGACTCTACATTGACCAGGGCTATTAAAAGATTCGCCTTATTCGATCTCTTAAAAAGTTTATATTCCGATACCAAGATCTTGTTGAAATATATTCCGTCTCTGCAGAAAAGATTATAAACGATGGATTTTCACATAGTGAAAATGTATAAAGATAAGGTGTCAACAAAAATGTCAAAAATATTTGCTATCAATGTGTGACGTAAAAGTGTCTTTGACATTTACTTCACTGAGCTTGGCGCTGCTTTGACAACTGTTTTACCTGTTTTGTTGAAGTATTGTTATAAATACTGTTATAGTGACAGCCGGAAACTTTGAGCCGTAATGAAAGGGGTATGTTTGGCGCTTTAAAATCTGATTCAACCCACCATTTCTTTAGAAATGTCTGTACCAAGTCAGGGTCATTGCAGTTTTCAGTTTTCGGTTGTTGACTGATTTTGTCTGTTTATATACTTATGAGTTTTGACTTTCCCTTTGTAAGATTGTTCGGAGTTCGGTAAATTTGTTATTACCCTTATTTGATACTAAAACAGAAAATTCTGCTCCAAAATTTTAATAAATGTTTGGTTTCCACAATTTTGTCTGCAGATTTACTTATTTAGTAACTCAATTAACTGCTCTGTATTTCTAATCATACAGATATAACTAACAACCATTGAAGAAAGGAAATATCACACATGGGTGGCGAGACTAATTCAGCAATAACTCTGTCAATTGTCAGTCAAATTTCAACCTGTAATGTATGGCCTGAAGTGCAGAAAGTCAACAACCCCATACCAAATGGCTTAGAGCTTATGATCACACTTTATGTTGTTAATAAACTAAGCAAATTCATTGTTTTAGATTTGACACAAATCACACCCTAAAAACATGATATATTTTACACTTCGAATCCACATTTTGGATGACAAAATCAGAGCAATTGTGTAATATTATAGCGTTTTAGAAAGCTTACAGTATACACTTTTAAATGAGACAACACTCAGTCTTGTATCTATGACGATGTAAATGAAATCTGTTCTTGAATGTAGCTAGTAGTGAATTGCAACCTGATAGTGATTCAGCCGTTTAGAGAATGTTCATTATCTGGGTAAGAAAAACACCCTTCTCCTGGCCCACAGCCAAAAAACCTTTCCCACCATCGATTTATAGCTTTCACTTTGTCGTCTAATTTCAAAAATTTCCTATTTACGGATGTTGATGATTTTTACATGATGTACTACAAAATATTTTTGGTGAGTGAATTTCTACTCTCGTCGTAGTGAATACATATCTCCAATAACCCCCGGGTATAAACTTTCATTTATGTAATTTATTGCTCACAAAATTTAATAGTGTTTGTTTATTTAGTTAATTAAATAAAACAAAATATTTTGTTACACGTCGGGATTTTCTATACATATGAGAAAAATACCGAACTTTCGAAATCACTTCCGGTATTATTTTAAAAATGAACTTACCGTTATGCAAAGGTTTTACGTTGAAAATTACTAATAAATGGTGAGCCATTGACCACATTGAACAGGTAACCGCTATATTGAATTAAAATATATAGTTAAATGCACAGTGAGAGCACGAGAGTTACCGTTATGAGCAGGTGATCATTATATAATGGTGACTGCTACGACAGGTTTGACTGTCGTCAAGCCTGTCTATAATGGAAACCTGGTGGAGATTGACAAAATGACCACTATATACAGGTGACCTTCATATGAAGGGTTTAGATTTTTCGACAAAATATTGCGCGCTAGTTGTAAATAAACATGTTTCATTACATCTTATGTTTTTAAAAATATTTTGCATGTTATTTCGTTCCTGTTGTAATATTACTCTTGCTTAAATTTATTGTTGATGGACTTATTTCAATATGATATGATTTGAATAAAACATACAAATGAATAAATAAAGATATTTGATAACCAAAAGTACAATTTCCAGTAACACGACATTGAATTGGAAGCATTGTTTTCAAAATTGTCAAGAATCTCATATGTATCAAAAAGTATCCATTTTAAGGTGGTGTATGCTTAGTATACCTTTACGGGGCAATATGAAGTTTAACGCCACTTTCAACAATATATCGTGGCGGTCAGTTTTATTGATGGAGGAAACCCAAGTACCCCGAGAAAACAACCGACCTACCACAAATAAATGACAAACTTTATCACATTTAAGATGTATCGAGTACACCGCACCATGAGCAGGATTCAAGCTCACAATGTTAGTGATGACGACTGCCCCAGTATACCTTTATAATCCTACAAAAATACATACGTTTTCTAGGTTATGATTTTTATGTATATCATGTTAGTCTGCTACTCGTGACCCCTCGGAATTTTGTTTTTGTTAGAGAGGTCAGATAACGACTGAATCCATTTTTGAATGGTGGCCTCCATAGTCGATAAGAAACTCCATCTCGGCAAAGGTAAGCATGCATAGCATCGATTTTAGGCGTTCCTTAACTTTGAATATGGCATCATTCAAGCCAGACACATTTGTTTTCAATCTTAAGATATTCTAAAAGGAGACGACAACCTGTGACAATATAATATTTTTCAGATCACATTACGAAATACATGCATTTTTACCTTTGCCAAAATGGAGTTTTCGGGTCACATATGGAGGCCGCCATTAAAAACTTGGATTCATCCGTTACCAGACCTCTCTACCAATAACAAAATATTCCAAGGAGTCACAAGTACCTGACTAATTGAAAGAAGAGATATACCTTTTTAAAATGTCAATCATTTGTAGCGAATTTGAAATATTAACCAGAAAGATCTGATTAAGTTGGTGATAATCAGTGCCCTTTTCTGAAAATAGTATAAGTAATTTTAAATCATGTTATTTTTGTTTTAGCAATTATATAGTATATTATGCATAATGTGCTTGATGAAAGATTATAGCTATTCATCTTAATAATAACTCTGTTCGACCGGTAACGTGTGAGGGTAGGCATTTTACTCACATATGGAAAGCACTTGCAGGACCGCATAATCTGACTACGAGGGGAGGTTTGGGCCCATACAACTAGATTAACTCCTCCACATTTTATAGTAACAAACCAGGATAGTCAGTGGGTCTGTTTTTGCTTGTTAGGAGTATTGATTTTTCCTCTGTTTTTGCAAATTTTCTATTGACCTTTGAACTGTTCTGACAGTGTGGTATTCTTCATTTTTCATTTCATTGAAATGCGTTTAGTCCCTGGTGTAGTAAGAAATATTATTCGAGTTATATTTACTATTAAATTGTTCTGTTTTTATATAAAATTTGTTCTTGACACGATATAGATGAAATAATGATAAAGTTTGCGTTAAGCGCCATTCAATCAATAAATATTTAATTTGTCAGATATGACTTCAGCCCACAATGCTCCATACAAATGCAGACGTTGTTGGAGGACAGAATCTGAACAAAATCGAACTTACTATTTTATTTTATAGGAAAACCTTCAATTCACATAATTCCTACATTGGTAGAGGTTGTTGGAGGACAGAGCCACACCATTGCATGCTTTGTATCAAGTATCTCAGTTATTACTGATGTAACATGGATCAAAACAACTGCAGTCGGTTATGAAATTGTTAATGTGGTCGGTGTGGATGGAAAGTTCTCTGGTGGAACTCCGTCTGATCCTTCACTGACAATTAATAACATTGCCAAATCAGATGAAGGTACCTACGTGTGTACAGCAACAAACTGCTTAGGAACAACATCAAGCGAATATTCAGTTCTAACATGCAAAGGTCAGTTCTTGTAACATGAACAAGTCATTCTGAAATCCATTTCGAAAATATCATTTCAAAGGTCACTTTGCCGTACTTTATATCACATAAACATCAGTTCAAACAAATACAGATCAGTTTTCACATTTAGACATCCTGTCAAAAGCCAGAAGGTCAGTTAAGTCATCTGAAGGTCGGTTAAATCACCAGAGGGTCACTTAATGCATCTGAAGGTCTGTTAAAGCATCTGAATGTAAGCTAAAACATTGAAGATCAGTTAAAGCTTCTGAAGGTCGGTTAGGGCCTCTGAAGGTCAGTTGAGCTAAGCATGTGAAGATCAGTTAAAGCATCTGAGGATCAGTTGATCTAGGCATGTGAAGTTCAGTTAAGTCATCTGAAGGTCAGTTAAGTCATCAGATGATCAGTTAAATCACCTGATGGTCACCTAATGCATCTGAAGGTCAGTTAAGTCATCACATGAGGGTGGGTCACTTAATGCATCTGAAGGTCAGTTATAGCATCTGATGGCCAGTTAAAGCATCTGAATGTAAGTTAGAGCATCGAAGATTAGTTAAATTTCCTGAAGGTCGGTTAGAGCCTCTGAAGGTCAATTGAGCTAGGCATGTAGAGGTCAGTTAAAGCATCAGAAGATTGGTTAAGTCATCTGAAGGTCATTTCAGGCATCAACAGGTCAGTTAAGTCATCTGAATGTCAGTTAAAGCATCTGAATGTCAGATAAGGCATCTGAATGTCAATTAAGGCATATGCATGTCAGTTGAGAAATATGCATGTCAGTTAAAGCATCTGAATGTCAGTTAATACATCTGAATGGCTGTTAATACATCTGAAGGTCAGTTAATGCATCTGAAGGTCAGTTAGTGCATCTGGAGGTCAGTTAAGTCATCATAATGTCAGTTGATGCATCTGAAGGTCAATTAAAGCTTTGAAGGTCAGTTAAAGCAGTAAGGTTAGTTAAACCTTTGAAGGTCAGTTAAAGCATTGATGGTCAGCTAAAGCATTGAAGGTCAGATAAGACATATGGAGGGCGGTTAAAGCATTGCTTACATTCTATTTTGGGTGCTTAACGTCACTTTCAACAAAATTTGAACTATATCATGGCGACCAGTTTTAGTACTGGAAGAGGCCGGAGTACCCGAAGAAAACAAACGACCATCTGCAAGCAACTGGTAAACTTTATCATTTGCGACTGCGAGTCGAATGCACCTTATTTGTAATATACAAAGCCGGGCGTAATCCACGCCGTATTGGTGATAGGCTTCTATGAGTTGTTTGGTAATCCAACTTCCTAGCTCATTGAGCCACCCGAGCCCTAGTAATAGCATTGCAGGTCAGTAATGCATCTGAAGGTTCTGATAATTAAAGGTCAATTACAACATGTCCGATCAGTTCTGACAATTAAAGGTCAATTACAACATGTTTCGATCAGTTCTGATAGCTAAAGGTTAGTTACAACATGTTACGATCAATTCTGACAATTAAAGGTCAATTACAACATGTTACGATCAGTTCTGATAGCTAAAGGTCAATTACAACATGTTGCGATCAGTTCTGATAGCTAAAGGTCAATTACAACATGTTCGATCAGTTCTGACAATTAAAGGTCAATTACAACATGTTACGATTAGTGCTGACAACGAAATATCAATTACAACACGCTATGATCAGTTTTGACAATAAACGGTCAGTTACAACCCGTTACGATTAGTACTGACAATGAAAGATCAATTATAACACGTTATGATTAGTTCTGATAATTAAAGGTCAATTACCACACTTTATGATCAGTTCTGACAATTAAAGGTCAATTACAACACATTACAATCAGTTCTGATAATTTACTGTCAATTACAACTTGTTACGATTATGCCTGACAATTAAAGGTCAATTACACCACGCTACGATCAGTTCTTATAGTAAAAGGTCCATTACAACATGTTATGATCCGTTATGATGATTAAATGTCAATTACAAGTCTTTGCAATCACTTCCGTCAAGCAAAGGTCAATTACAACCCTTTACAATTAGTTCTGATAATTAAAGGTAAATTATAACGCGTTCCAACAGTTCTTACAACTAAAGGTCAATTACAACATGTTATGATAAGTTTTAAGAATAAAAGTCACTTACAACATGTTGCAATCAGTTGTGACAATTAAACGTCAATAACTCCACGTTGCGATCAGGTAACTAGCTAACTAGTTAATGTAATTTGTGAAAATTAATGTCGTTCTTCCTCGGACATTGACAATCTTGTTCCCAAAGACGTTAAATCATTTGACTGTCCAATCGTTTGATTCTGAGCGTAGCAGATTATGGTTATTTCAGGAACGAGTCGTGCACACTGAAATATATATCTACATATATATTTATTATGAAATAGCTGAAATAGTAATGCATTGCTCATAAAAGACATATTTGTTGATATTTAACTTCGTTGATCCCAACTTAAAAAAATAGAATAAGTCATCAATATTAATAGTGTGTGATTTCTTTCCGAAAATAAACAGAAAACATTATATTACGTTGAATTGATAATAAAGTCGTAAAGTCGTGGAATGGTTGACCTACGAACATTGGTTCACTATCAATATCAATTGATTGATTAATCGTTGGTGTTTTAGCGCCATTTTAACAACATTTCAGCTATATCATGGCGACCAATTTTAGTGGTGAAAGGAAGCCGGAGTACTCGGAGAGAACCACCGAACATGGGTAAGCAACTGGTAAACTTTGTCATTTGCGGCTGCGAGTCGCATGCACCCTTTTTATAATTTACAAAGCTGGGCGCGAACCCACGCCGTATTGATGATATAGTTGTATGAGCTGTTAGATCTAACGACCTAACTCATTGAGCCACCTCACCATCAATATAAAAACTATTTCACATTAGCTTAACTTGATATGTTAATCTGTTTCAGTGGATCAATATACAATGACGGGGCTTCAGGACTTCCGTAAAAAAATGCTCTTTGGAGGAAAGGAAACATCCGATCATGAACGTTCAATTCTTCTAGTAGACATACTGAATGCCTTAGGGTTTTCTAAAAACGAGCGAGAAATACACAGACATTACGTACATCTCAATAATGCACTTTTGCATATTTTTAATCCCACCGCCAAAATAACGATTACAATGGTAGGAAGTAAATCATACGGTTTGTGTGGTGGTACCTATAGTAATCAAAGCCACCACGATTCTGATTGCTTACTCACAGGTAGAAATATCAAGTTATCCACTCCATGTACAAACAATATTAACAACCCCCGAATGCTACTGCTACCTGACAATGAAGATTATGATGTATGTTGTTTTGTCGAAGAAGATGACAACTTTCCGGGATATGTCAAACTATCATTGGCGGAAGTGAAAACAAATTGTGTTCATTGTACGAGAATTTATGATGACAAACTGTATGTATCAAATTCTTTTGTGATGGGTGGAATACATACAATACTGGCTAACCCATTGACACATTCTATTCCGTTGGAGTTTGACCGTTCCTTAAGTCAACAGATCAATATCAACGGACCTGCTCAAACAGTCCACAATGACGATTATAGAGGGATTTCTGAAACGATAGATCATGTGTATTGCGTTCATTACGACGTGTGGCCAAATTCGGCAAATTCGTTCATAAGTAGACGTAAACCAAACAATTGGCCCTCTAACAGTATGTTAAAACATATCATAAGTCAAGGGTGTGACGTAGCACCAGTAGGACATCATGACAGTAAATATAATGATATACAATGGCGCATTTCTTTTCCGGGTGAACGGAGTCTGCTTTTAGATCTTACTGATGTTCAAATATTGTGCTATGTATTGATCAAAATGATACTAAAGGAAAACTTGAAAACGTCGCAAAGAGAAGTGGTGTCCTCTTTCCATATAATGCATGTACTATTTTGGTGTGTGGAGGTTTGTTCATGCCAATGGGTATACTCAAATTACATCAATTGTTTAAATATATGTCTAGCACAGCTGATAGAGAGGATAAAAGCTAGACATATTCAACATTATATCATAGAAAGTAGAAATCTGTTTAATTCTAAAATGACAGAAAAAATGTCAACGGAAATTGTTGACGTCTTAAGCAAATATGATACGACACATGTTTGTACATTAGATGCTTTCGATCGTATTTTTAAGTTAACGGATTATAATAATGCATTGCTAAAACGTAGAGCCTTAATATCAACAATAATGGCTTGCTTCAATGCTTATTTTCAGGTTTTCTCTTCTCTTGCGTTGTATCCATCATTATTTTGGATTTCATATATACCACACAATCCCACAAAAAGTTTGTTGAATTATGTGAATATTCAACAAAATTTGAAAAAAGAGAAAGGAGCGTCCATTGAATTCTCTAAGTACTTTGTCAGAAGTATGTTGGGTTTCTTATACTATGCAAAGTATAAACAATCAAACAAAACGGATTTGTTACTTGAATCAAAGCGACTTATTCAAAAATCGTTGAATCTGGATAATTCTTGTGTAAAATTACGTGCTGCGACATTTTTCTTAACTAACCTTGAATATAGTCAGGCAATTAAAATTTGTGACACATTTCTCACTTTTCCACCAGGACATAAAGTGCAAGTTGCGTTTGGAGTGGAACGTAGTAAATATATTTATGTTAATGACAAAATACTGCGGTTGCGTCAACAGCTATCCAAGGTGAAAACAACTGACGAAATTGAGAACATTATAACGGAAATCTTGCCAATGTTTTATACTTCCGTCAAGTTGAAATCTTTGTCTGGAAACTGCGATATCACACAAGAAAATCCCGTTTTGATATTCCGTAATTTCACAAACATATTTTTCCATGATGTTTACACGGACGTAACTTTTATGACGGCAGAACAATGGGTGGTTCCTGATCCCATCCAATATGAATTACTTTCACTACAACAAAATGCAGATGGTGAAGTGTTTCCAATATCTGGTATCCATCTAGATCCAATGTTTGTTTGCCCTCAAACTAAGTTTTTATGCTACCATTCGATGGGAAATGCACATGGTATGGCTGAAATGTTAACTCTGATGACCAATTTTATATCAGAGGACACATTCACCACCCAATCAAGTTATGTATACCTCAACATGTTAGCATACTGTCAGATCAAAGCCGGAAAACACAGACAATCCGTTAAATCTATATTACCATCTTTACGTATTTTTCCATCGAGGTATAATACTGCTTCAGGGTACCTGAAAATTGTTCTTCAAATTCTAACTTCTTTGTCCATATAGCAATTTATATTTTCAGTGCATAGGATATTTGATCTGAGGTTGTACTACTTCTACTAAAGAATTGCTGCCTTCAGCAAGTTGAATATTATGAATATGAAGATTCAACAACAACCAATCAATCATTTTGTTTTGTTTAATTTAACTCTATTTACTTAAACAGTTGTAGTGGTCTTTAAATATTGTTACTTGAGGAACTCGGTGTACATTGTTGTGAACTGACTTTATCGTTCAATGGAAACACTTTTAATTTCCTTGTGAATCCAGTCATTCTATGTGTGTCTGTATATAATAAAATCCATGTTATTCCATTAGTCAGTTATCAGTTAAATATATTCTCCGTTGGTATTATTGATATGGAAAGCAGTGACTTACGACAGGTCGATTGCTCCTTCATCGTGCCTTGATAACCTTGTTCCCAAAGACTTTTAATGACTTCTAGTAGCTCTTTTAGGCCCAAACAAGTAGATGAACCTCGACACTTATTGAATTACCTATTATGATCAATGAAAGTGATCGGTCATGTATGAGTAAGTGAGTGAGTGATTGTTTTTTGGCGCCAATTCAACAATTTTTTCAGCTATATCATGGCGAGAACAAGTTAATTTATAGTAAGATGATGATGAGGTCCGCTTCGTTCTAGACTAACAAGCTTAGTTGAATTTGTATAGTGGTAGCTCACTAAAACAATGGTCCGTGTGTAGACATATCGCTCCACTCGGACATACTATTCTGATTCCGAGTCAACCAGTCTTTGCTCTTTCTGTTTAATGCGGAGTCTTTGGTTTGACTGGAACGAACCTCCAACCCACGATCTACAGCACTCAATACGAGCACGCTAACCATTAGGCCAATTATGTGTTTTTATTACTACAACTGATCCGACACCTCTCATTGTAGACTATTAGTCCCCGAGGATATTACCCCACTAGTGGTCAGTTCTGAAGCACTGGCATTGATTATTACACATATTTATCATTGAAATTCACAGATTCTAATTAATGTATTTAAAACTAAGGTTCTTTTCCATCAATCTGAGGTGCCTTAGCCGATTTTTCCTATCATGTGGTTTTCTTCCTCGAAAAAGCATTTGAATTAAACGGTTTTCCAATCTGTCAATGTTGAGCGTACCTGATGAAAGTTATTTAAAAAACGAGTCATGTGCACTAAATTAGATATATACGTTTTTTTGGGTACTCTGGTTCCCTCCACCAGTAAACCTGACCATCAACACACAGCTGTTGGGAACCACTATATAACAAATCAATGTCTATAAAAGACAGTCTTATTTTTTTAAGGAAAATTGCATATAATTTTATCCTGCATTTAACGGACAACTGCCAACGAGATGCACATTTCAAGGGTCTCGCGAGTGGGAGTGGCTTTTATGTACAGGATTACCTGTATATTCAGACCAAGAACAAGGTCAACAACATATACAATTATGTAGAAAAGAGGGAGGGATGGACCATCTGGCGTCGCAACTTTTAATAGTCACTCAAACAGTGTGTATACTTTGGTGGAGGCGACCACTCGGAATTATGGGTCAAGGTGATATACGTAAACCTTTTTTTCATGTTTCTTCTAATTCAATGGTTGGAAAATATATAGTTTTTATTTGTATGGTGGTTTTCTGGTGTTAAAACAACTGCAGTATTTTCTGTTGCAACTTAGTTGATGTTTTGCCATTTTAGCGATAGATTGACGGAACACAATAGTTTATACCAAGCTGACATATGTTTTAAGTTTTTGTTAATAAAGAAGTTTTTGTTGGATAACCTTGAAATATATGTGCATACAAATATAAACTTAAATTAAATATGTAACACGTCATCAAGCGGTAATATCATGTGTGTTTAATATAGTAGTAACTCGTCTAACTATATGAGCACGAATGGATTCCGCCACAACATTCATCATGTACACCTATACTCAAGAGTTTGGAAAGAAAAATAATTCAAATGTCTTTGGGTGTAAGTATATTTATAAGATAAAACAAAAATATCTACCAAAGAAAGACAACTCTTATAAGAAATAATAACACGTGGCACAAACATACCTACCAAAGAAAGACAACTTCTAAAAAAAATGTTTTTGGGTATCTAATTAAGAGATTCAAAAGTCGCTATATCTGGATTTTCCTTGCTTTAAATTATTTACGGCAACATTCTTCTAAGCTAATATTGAATGTAGTCAATGCTAAATCCACTCTCCCCCTAAAACTAATAGTAGTTCTTTACCTGTGGAAATACATTCATCTATAGAGTGCAATCACAAGTACATTTTTATTTACACAATCTATTGTTTATAATCCTGTCCTCGTAATGAATATACAAATGCACAGTCAAGCATGTAATACGAGATCACCATTGGTACAAGGAAAAGTGGTATTTTAATACATATTACGTCTTACAAAAGTGTGTGTGTGTATGTGTGTGTGGGGGGGAGGGTCTGTCTGTCTGTCTGTGTGTCTGCCTGTCTGTCTATATGTCTGTCTGTCTGTCCGTCTGTCTGTCTGTCTGTGCGTCCGTGCGTGCGTGTGTGTGAATTTGAATTTTGAATTTTGGTGTATAACGCCACTGACAGCAATATTTCAGCTATATCATGGCGACCAGTTTTAGTGGTGGAGGAGCCGGATTACCCGGAGAGAACCACCGACCATGGACAAGCAACTGGTAAACTTTATCACTTGCGCTGCGTGTCGAGTGCACACTTTTTCGTAATTTACAAAGCCGGGTGCGAACCCACGCCGTATTGGTGATAGGCTTGGATGAGTTGTAAGATCCAACGACCTAACTCATTGAACAACCCGGGCTCCCGTGTGTGCGTATATAATACAGTAGTAAATAATATAATTATGGGAGCATGATTTCTGGGATAACATTTATCATATACGCTCATAGTCAAGAGTTTGGAATGCCAAGTAATTCAATAGTAGCAAGTATACTAATAAGAAATAATAACACGTAAAACAAAAATATTTACCAAAGAAAGACAACTCTTATCAAAAATATATATTTTATTTGCATCAAATCTGTATTTTTTCCTTGAGTGAAATTATTTACCACAACATTCTTCTTAGCTGATATTGAATGTAGTCAATGCAAAATCCTCCCTCTCCCACAGCTACTATTACTCCCTTACCTGTGGAAATACCTCTATCTAGATAATTTAATCACAGGCACATTTTACCTACATAATATATTGTTTATAATCCTGGTCTCGTGTTGTATATATAAATCTACAGTCAAACTTGTAATAAGAGGTCACCTTTGGGACAAGGATTATCTTCTCGATATTGAGTAAATGAGGTGAATATACATAATATTGATCAAATATATCAATAAGAAATACTAACTCGTAAAACAAACAAAAAAAACTACCAAAGAAAGACAACTCTTACAAAAATATAAATTTTATTTCCAGCAAATCCATTTATTCATTAGTCGCCAACTCTTTGATTTTCCTTGCATTAAATTATTTACCGCAACATTCTTCTAAGTTAACATTGAATGTAGTCAAAGCAAAATTCCCCAAACTAACACTATTCCTTTACCTGTGGATATTCCTCTATCTAAATATTGTAATAACAGGTACATTTTTACCTACATACTATATTGTTTATAATCCCAGTCTCGTGTTGTATATATAAATCTAGTCCAACTTGTTATAAGGCCAAGGATAGGTGAACTTTTAAAACATGTGACATCGCACAAAAATTAAATTCGCATGACATTTTTTATGACAGAACAAAAACAAATAACCTATCAATACAAGTGACCGTTTAATAGAGGGAACTACATCAGCAGGTATTACTGTATATGAAATACAGTCCACTTGACAGAAAGTTTACCAGAATAACCAAATATGGTTTTTGATGTGCAAAAAACAAACGCTTCATAAAATTTCTATTCTTAGATCTTTATTACAAATCATATAAATTTTATATTTATGTTTGAAATGTCATGTTTCTAATTAATGAAATTAATGAAAACTAATGTCGATTCTTCCTCGGACATTGATAACATTGTTTCCTAAAGACTTGGCTTTCCAATCTTTTGAATCTGACCCTATCTGATGATGGTTAGTTCAGGAACGATTCGTGCTGCCTGCACTCTACGTTTATATTTATTGTGAAATAATTTACATTGTAGTGCACTGCTCGTACACACTAAAGGACACATTTGTTGATTCAGAAATTCGTTGATTCCAAATACATAAAATCAATAAAACAAAATCCTCAATATAAATATAAATTATTTATATGTGATGTCTTTCCGAAAATATACAGAAAACATTATATTGTGTTGTATTTTTAATATTGTGGAATGATTGGTCTTCGAAAATTGGTTCTCCATCACTATCAACCTATTTCATATTAGTTTAACTTGGTATTAATCTGTTTCTGTGTACCTGTGAAAATGACGGAGCCACAGGGGCTCAGCAAAAGGCAGCTATTCGAAGAGAAAACATACGATTATCAACGATCAATTCTTCTAGTAGACATAATGAATGTCATAGGGTTTTCTAAATGTGAGCGAGAAATACACATACATGCCATACATTTCAAGAATGTACTTATGAACATTTCTCAAGCCAACGACAACGAAACGGCTAACATATTTACAGGAAGTATTTCAGAGGGCATGTGTGGTGGTATATACAGTAATAAAAGCCACCACGATTTTGATATGTTATTCACATTAAGAAATATCAAGCTATACACTCCACGTACAAAAAAAATATTAACAACCATTCACTTTTACCCCTACATGACAATGAAGATTATGATGCATCTTTTTTGGTCGAAGAAGATGACAACTTTCCAGGATATGTGAAACTATCGTCGGTGGAAGTAAAAACCTATTGTGTTTACTTCGAACATTGTACAAGAATGAATGATGGCAAACGTTATTTATTAAATTCTACAAAAAAAGATTTTTTTACAATTCACTAAATTAATGGCCAATTTAATGCCGTTTGAGTTCCTCCGATTCTTAGATTCATCTCAAATATTGCACAATATAAATGGACCTGCTCATACAATCAACGTAACAAAACATGGAGATAGTGATGGTGTATATTGCATTCATTACGACATGTGGCCAAAATTCGGCAAAGTCTTTCATAACCAGACGTAGTCCAAACAATTGGCCATCTAACAGCATCATATAATATATCCAAAGTCAAGGGTGTGACATAGCACCAGTAGTGCATCATGATAGTAAAAATAGTATTATACAATGACGCATTTCTTTTCCGGGAGAACGCAATCTACTTTTAGATCTCACTGATATTCAAATACTATGTTCTGCATTGATCAAAATAATACTCAGAGAAAACTTGAATACGTCTCAAAGAGAAGTGGTGTCGTCTTTCCATATAAAGAATGTAATGTTTTGGTATGTGAAGCTTTGTCCATGTCAATGGGTAGATTCAAATTACATTAATTGTTTAAATATATGTCTAGCAAAGCTGATAGAGATGAAAAAAGCTAGGCATATGCAACATTATATCATAGAACGTAGAAATCTGTTTAATTCTAAAATCACGAAAAAAATGTCAAAGGAAATATGATACGACAAAAGTTTTTAGATTAGATGCTTTCGATCGTGTTTTTAAGTTAACACATTATAATAATGTACTGTTAAAACGTGAAGCCTTAATATCCACAATAATGGCTTGCTTCAGTGCTTGTTTTGTTGCTTTCAATTTCTATGTGTTTTATCCATCAGAATTGTGCCAGTCACACATACCAGGAAATGCCATAAAAAAAAATTGTTGAATAATGTGAATATTCTATAAAAGTTGAAAAAAATGAAAGGATTGTATATTCAATACGTCAAGAATAGTATCAGAAGTATTTTGGGTTTCTTTTACTATGCAAAGTATAGAGAATAAAACAAAGCAACATTTATTCATGCATCAATGCGATTAATTCACAAATCGTTGGATTTGGACAATTCTTGCGTCAAATTACGTGCGGCAACATTTTGTCTCCACTAACCTGGAATATAGTCAATCTATTAAAATTTGTGACACGTTTATTACATGTCCATCAAGACAAAACATAGACAGTGGTTATCGTGAATATATTAATGACATAGCACAAGAGGTGCACCAGCTCTTCAAGATGAAAACGACTGAAGAAATTAAGACCATTATGAAAGCAATCTTACCAATGTTGTATAGTTCGTCAAATTGAAAACATTGCCTGGAAACTACGATATAACACAACACAATCCTGTTGGATATTTCGTAATCTCACAAACATATTTTGTTATGGTCTATCCATGGACGTAGCCTTTCTGACGACAGAAAAATTGGTGGTTCCTGATCCAATCCAATATGAATTACATTTACTACCACGAGATGCAGATTTTGTAGTGTTTCAAGTGTCTCGTATCCAACTGGATCCAATGTTTGTTTGCCTTCAAACTAAATTATTATGCTACCATTCGATTGGAAATGTAAATGGTATGGCTGAAATGTTAACTTTGATGAACAGTTTTATCACAGAAAACACATTCACCACCCAATCAAGTTGTGTATACCTCAACATCTTTACGTACTGTCAGATAAAAGCCGGACACCACAGACAATCCGCTAAATCTATGTTACAATCTTTGCGCATTTTTCCATCGAGGTATAACACTGCTTCAGGGTACATGAAAATTGCTCTTCAAATTCTGAATTCTTTGTCCATCTAGAAGTGTAAAGTTTCAATGTATAGGATATAAAGTGACAAAAATTGTAGAATGTACTTTTAGAGGTTGTAATGCTTCTACCAACTACTGACCACCTTCAAAAGGTAAAGATTATGTCACATGATAATTGTAAAATATCAAAACTACCTACAGGTTTCGTAAATTATTTGCTTTGTTATAGGAAACAGCAACTTTAGATATTTCAACTGAGCGACTTATAACTATGTACTGTATCTGGCTGTTCTAGTCAGAAAACAAAAGTTTGAAAATACCAAACGGGTAATCAAGAGCTGGAACACGCACAGCAATGTCTAAAAGTTCAACCAACGATCTATAAAACATTGCGCAGAAAACTAAGATTCGAGAAACACGAATCTGGGGGGGGGGGGGGAACGTTAGGTACCATGGACGGATAATCAGTTCCTGCTCCACATGTGACACCTGTTGTGTCTATGAACGGATAATCAGTTCCTGATCCACATGTGGCACCAGTTGTGTTACTCATATTACAAACCCGTTAACAAGTCATGAAAAAGCAGAGGATTGTGAGGATTGTGATTACGGCAAATTGAGCATATATATGAGCATTTGTGACACAGATATCAGATCAACTGGGATATATATATACTCCATATACAGATGATACTGTAACCTTATGTGGCTACATATAAATGACATCTTACAATAAAATGTTGTTCTTTACCTGCCCTCGCTGTCAGTTTCAAGGTGTATATCAAGGTATGGAGTAAACCTAGTTGTATCTGTAGTATGAAGGGTGTGAAGATACCAAAGGGAGGTAATCAGAATCGCATGAAGAGCATGAAGATACCAAAGGGAGATAATCAGAATCCATATATCGAAGAAGAACAGACAACGCAATGGCCAAAAGGAAAAGTAGAAAAGGACAAACAACAATCTACAAAACATATATCTAAAACCATATTCACACAACTTAAACATGCTAAAGCAAAAAAGCACTTGAACCTTTACAATTCATTTGCTTGTTTCTTTTTATTTATTTTTGACAACGACTGATTAACACTTGATAATTCTCATTACACTTCTACCTTTCGATACTAATTAAACCATGAACACCAGATAACAACAGGGATACAGTTTCCGAATCCCATTGATTAATTTAAATGTATATATAATTTATATGTGTATTATCGTAATGTGTAATATTGAATTAATTAATAAAATATGTCTATACTAAAGATCGAATAACGTGAACTCCACTAAAAAGCCGGGGTGAACTCGGATGCTCCGGAAGGGTAAGCAGTTCCTGTATCTGTAGTATCATTTATTTCAAGATCAATGATTTGATTTTTTGGAGTTTTAGCGCCACTTTCAGCTATATTTCAGCTATATCATGGCGACCAGTTTTAGCTGTGGAGGAAGCCGGAGTTGCCGGAGAGAACCACCGACCATGGGCAAGCTACTTGGAAATTTTATCACTTGCCACTGCAAGTCGAGTGCATCCTTTTTGTAATTTACAATGCTAGGCGCGAACCTATGCCGTATTGGTGATAGGCTTGTATGAGTTGTTACATCCAACGACCTCACTAATTGAGCCACCCGGGCCCCTCAAGAATAATGAGATCAATACGATCAACATATATCGTACCAGGAAATACGGCTCTTGTTTTAGTTGATGTTTCAAGAAGATTAAATGAACGACGAGGCACTGATTTCATGATTATTATATTTTTTAAATCTATTTTCCTTTATACATATGACCTAAGAATTCCAGGATATTCCTGAGGCTAACACACATTTAATGCACACAAAACAATACTACACATTACATTATATATATAGCGAGTATATACACTATCTGTGAATTACGAGTGAAAATCTACTTAATATTTTGCATGACTTGATACGTGGCATGATAAAACATATGCTGCTGTCTCTGCATATTACATTGTGTCGTTCATTTTGGTAAACGTGTTTTTTTTGAGTGTAGTAGATGTATTCGCCGCTGGAGATTCAATGATCATGATGGAAAGGGCATAAATCCATTAAGCGGTTTAAACCGGCCACATTTTCTGTCTATACCAAGCCAGGACCTGAAATTAGTGATTCCACGTATTGACTATTCTTTAATCTGTTGGAGACGGATCACATTTCTTCGCATAAAACTACTGACAACATATATTATAGTGGTGTCAGACACATCTGTCACTACATGAGTAATATATTATATATGTCATATAAGAGACAGGAATCCTTTCGCGACCAACTGGATTAACACTTAGTGTTTCGTTGGGTTCCTTGTACCTAATCTTTTCTAAGTACTCTGTGTTTTTGTTGTGTTTTGTGTGCTTTTTTTTGTTTGTTTTTGTTTTGTTTTTGTTGTTTTGTTTTGTTTTGCTTTTTTTGCTTTTGTTGTTTATTTTGTTGTTGTTTTTTGTGCGGTATTTTGTGTGTTTGTATTTGTTTGTTTGTTTGTTTTCTTTTGTTTGTTTTAATTTTATTTGCTTTGTTTCTCTTTCTCCTACGGGATCTGTTTTGCCAGTGTCTCCGGATTGTCCATTCTTGATTAACCCTTCGGTGTTTTCTAACGGTTACATATCAATATATTTGTTCTTGAGTTGGGAATGTTTGCATATGCATCTCTCGTGTGCTAATTTTGCTATATATCTAAGTAGTATACATGTATTCAGTAATTGTGTGCTTTCCTCACTATACAAGTACAGTGTGTATGTGTAAGTTGCCATGGAAACTGATAAAGTGTGGCCGAAATGCATAGCCTTTTAACTTTTTGGTATTTTTTATTGTAACATGTATATGCAAAATAGCAATTAAGAAATAACAGTACTGTATTTGAAGAGTTGGAGGTGTCAATTGTGGATTTGACGATCGCAAATGCCGTTTTACTGGCGACGCAATTGATACCGACAACTCTTCAAATACAGTACTGTTATTCCTATTCTTATGCAATTCTCCCAACGTGTACACAGTAGTTTGAAAACATACAAATAAATGACGAAATATATGCACTTTTCAAATTCCTTCTGCAAAAAATAGTCCGTCAAATCCACAATTGACATCGACAACTCTTCAAATGCTGTCAATGTATCATCTAATTCAGTAGGACCGTGGTGCATACAAACATTAAAAGTATACAATTGTTGTTGACATAAAAAATAATCCGGAAATAATACTTAAGACAACAATCTATCGACTTTGACTTTTGTAATTTATTGTCATCCTCTGACGTAGTTTGCAAGGTACGCGATCGCTGGTGAGATGAAAACAATCTGGTTACTGATTTATTTTACGATTTTGTGAGCATTTTACTTGTTTAAGTAGCAAAATGCAAAATGCCATCAACTTGTAAAATATCAGTAACTTAATTACATCACCGTCTAGTTGTCAATGTAGGAAAACTACTGTAAACATGAAGGTTAGTGAATTGTGTTATTACATGCATTTCCATGGCATTATTACCGACCTCCATTTAAAATATATGTTAGATTTTTCCTACTAGAATCAAAATAATTCATGGAAGTCATAGTTTGTATAACATAGGTAACATAATTTTCGTTTAATTTAGTCATTCCTTTTCTGTAATGCATCGTAGAATGTGTCCACACCAACATTGTAACAACTAAAAAGCATCCAAACTGGCTGTTAAATGGCCATGACGAACATTGTACAGAAGAAAATGATTTTCCTGAAATTCAGGTGTTTGTTTGTTGTTTATGAAGTGGGGCTTTTTTTTGCACTGCAGTTGCATTTTTTTGTAACAAGATAATAGAAACAGACTGGGTGTTTTCAATTCATGACCATTTGATGCATTATCATAATTTGTAGGATTTATTGTATCCAAATATTGAGAGATTTTTTATATTTTCAAAATTGAAATTGAGAGAAAATCCACAACTGACACCTCCAACTCTTCAAATACAGTACCGTTATTCCTTAATTCATGGTCGGAAATATCTGGGTCAGCCATATTATTTACAAACAAGTGCATTCGGCGTAGGAATATAGCATTCCTTCAGTCATTGCAGATTTGATGGCTTTCGATAGCCAATGAAAATACGCGTTACATTATAATAACATTAGAATACCTAATATATTTTCTTGATATACCAAAGCAACCTTGATTGAAATTGGAATTACGATCTCCACTACGGGGTTAAACCCCGTCTGGAAAGGTTCCCGCTGGCTGTTAGAGAAAATCAATTACACAATTATATCTTACCACGGAAGGGTTGTGTGTGCCTGGCTGGATTCCGTTAGCATATAAAACAGCAAACAACTTGCAACAGCTCCTAGTGAGCAATAATTTGCTTTGTTTACAGTGATCGTAGGTGGCTGGGTGCAATTATCAAAACATTTCTCGAACTAATCATTATGTGCGCGGTATTCTGTGACAATCTACGCTTCTGTCCACATGTCCGCCCATCTGCCACTTTTTTACCTTTTTACCTACATTATTTACAGTATGCTGGTTCTCGCTATGAATATAGCTGAAATACTGCTTACTTAACATTAAATAACAATCAATCTTAAGAAAGTCATAAAAGACAAATTTTGTCTTGACCAAAACCGTATTTCTGTGTACAAAATAAAGACGACAGTAGCTTCCTTGGATGATGTCGTGGTCATGATCGTATGATCGTATGGATATATAACTATCTATGCAATCAGTTCCTACCACCACTTACGTTGTGAATTCGTATCCCCACCAGTGTGTTAGTGACTTGCGACAGATCGGTGGTATTCTCAGAGAACTTCAGTTTCCTCTACCAATAAAATTGACTGCCACGATATAGCTGAAATATTGTTGAAAGTTGGGTTAAATACCATAACCCTATTCTATAAGCTACCTTCATGGTTATAAAACTAATTTTTAAACAGGCAAATTATCAGTTATTTTCTTTGTAAAAATCTTTTATTTTCCCATAATTTAAAATAAATAAATTATAGTACAATTCCTACTAAATATCTTTTTTGTCCAGTAGGAAGCACAAACCTGTCATAAGTAGGCAGCAAGAAATTGAAGTAAATAAAATAAATATATCTCCTTAAGTTTACTTAGTGATTCATGCAAATATTTAACATTCGTTTTGTTGTCTCTGAAAGATACATAATTATTAACATTTCAGTCATCTGATATTTTTTCCCCTCCTAATCTATCTGGAGGCAAATAACATAATGTCATTTTCCTGAATTAATACGTCACTTCCGCTTCCGTTTATATCAGTAGTAATGTGATTCAATGTCATTCATCAAATCTTCTTCCGTTACGTCATATTTCGGTACAGACCTGTAAAAGTGTAAAATAAAAGCATGAAAAGAGGTCGTCGTGATCGTGATTGTATGGTATTTGGATTTACATCTACCTGTGCAATCAGTGCATATCACCACTAAAGTTGTGAGTTCGGATCCTGCTTATGGCAAGGTGTACTCGATACAACATTTTGCGATATAGTTTGTCAGTGACTTAGTCGGTGGTTTTCTCCTGGTATTCCGGTTCCATCCATCAATAAAACTTTCCGCCACGTTAAACACTATAACCCCTCCCTCCCATATAAAAATCTATAGCTAATACTAATATTGCCCTAAAAAATAAATATTAGGGAATCACCGTTATCAAGATGGCAGGGGAGTTATATTTACCCAAGCTGTTTGTGCGTGCTTAACATCTCTAAAGTTGTGAGTTAGAGCCTCGTCCGTGACGAGATGTTACGATACTAATCTAGGTGATACAGTTTGTCGTTAACATGAAGCAGGTCCGTGGTTTTCTACGAGTAGTCATGTTCCTCTGTCATTACAATTGACCGCCGCTATACAACTGAGATAGTGTTGAATGATATGAAACATAACTATTGACTATATATGCATAAAACAAACAGAGCTAATCAATAACAAATTGCTTAATGTTGAGGCGGCAATGAATGGCTGATTATCTTTGAACACATGCAATAATATCTGTATTCTTGTATTTTAAATTGTTTCTATGGAAACAAAATATTTTATATTTATATATATTATTTTGTATATTTATCATTTATTGTGTATGTATTGAAATTCATATGTATCTAACACTTTTCTATTTTTAAAATAAACAATTACAAAAAAAAAACATTGACTAAAATTTCATATGTTAGAAAGTATGCTAATGCAGCAAGACAACAACAACCGTATCGGTGGCGTACTGATTAGTGTGCTCGCCTCGCGTGCGGTAGATCGTGGGCTCGAGCCCCGGTCAGTTTAAACCAAAGACTATAAAATTGGTATTCGTTGCTTTATCGCTAAACACACTGCATTAAAGAGAAAGAGCAAATACTAGTTGGCTCGGAATCAGAATAATGTGTCTGAGTGGGTCGATATGTCTATCCGCGGACTGTTGTTTCAGTGAGCTAGCACTATGAAAATACAACTCAGCGTGTTGGTCTAGAACAAATTGGACCTCACCATCATCTTATTGAAAATCAACTTGTTCTCGCCATGATATAGCTGAAAAAATTGCTGAATTGGTGTTAGACAACAATCACTCGCTTACTTAGTAAGACAACAAAGCACAACCATGAGTTTAACATAACATAGGTTTGTACGCTACAATCGGATACCACTCTTCCTAGCGTATCGCTTTTAGGATATAATGACCACATGAAGTCCACACAGGATCAAGGCAAAACAAGAAATGCTAGAGTAATAGCACATGCATGATAACCTTCACAATATCGGTGTGTAGTAGTAATCGTAACATTGTAATCAAAGCAGTAAGTCATTAAAGCAATGAGACACATTAATAAGAAATATGTTCTGCAAGGAGGATAATAGGATAATAAAAACCACTTTTTTCCCGGGGTATCGAGATCGTATGCTTCAGGTTGGAATGTCATCTACATATGCACGTGTACACGATACAACTTTATATTTTTTATCTTTTTTTTCTTTTTTTTTTAATTTATATATATTATTTTTAGGGTAAGCCTGTTTCACTCACTATTAAAACACGACATAATTTAGCTTGATTACTTTTTTCCTGTCTCTCTTGGCCAGAAGCTATATATATATTGTAGTAAACGTGTGGCTTTTTTAGATAAAATAAAATACTGAGAAATGGTAGAAATGAATTAATGCCTTCTTGCTGGACAATTTGAATACATATGTAAAAAAAAACGAAATATCTCGAAAAAAGCATGAAGTTAACAAAAGTATATTCAGAAACTTATATCGAAAAAGGACAGACAATATCATGGCCAAAAGAAGATCTACCAAATACTACACAGAAACCTAAGCATTGAGCAACACAAACCCCACAAATCAATTTTGATTATATTTCATACTGTTTAATATTTGTAACATAAATGACTTTTTTTCCTTTGATATTTTTTTATGAATTATTCAGCTTTTTTTGAAAACCATGGAACTGATAATCAGTTAACCAACAATTAAAACTTTGTTGAATCCCAATGCAAATGGGCGGAGCTTATACCATGGTACAACATGGGGTTCTGATTGTTGTATCATAGCTTATAAGTTCCCTTCCAAATGTCAAACTGATCATTTATACATAGCACGTGTCCTACTTATGACCTTATTTAATCAAACTCACCATTCGGATTCGTTTCTTTAAATAAGTTAATTCGTAAGACCAGTGGTATATTCATATATCTGTCATTTTTGTCATTGGATATGGAGTGTAATATTGTCTCGCCAACCTATGCCAGTAAACGGTAAGGTTATTAACAACAACTAAAAACAACATATAAATACTTACTTTTTTCTATTGTAGTTAGATGTTTGGTAATAGTTGTCAGCTTCTTGGCTTCGATATAAATAGTCTGTAAACAAAAATATGATACAAAGCTGTAAATTGTATATGCATCATTAAACATTAGATGGTAGATATATAAAGTGTACTAAAATTTTCAAGATACCAAAAGAGTAATCAGAAGACGTAAATCGAAGATGAACAGACAGGTAAAAAAAGGTACACAAAAACAAACAATAATCTACAAAATACTACACAGAAAACTAAAGATCAAACAACACTAACCCTAATAGAAATCGAAGGTAAGCTCATGTGCTCCGGAAGGGTAAAAGTTCCTGCACCATATTATTAGGACCCGCCGTATTACTGTTGATGCAAACCCATGTGACGTCAGAGGTACATAGGACCTAGTATTTCCTGATAATCAACAATCCTACCAATGTTGAATAAAAACGAACTATTTATTTGCATCTCAAGTCAATGAACACAACACGAACAACGATATAAGCCAATGGAATTCTGGGTCAAAAATATGGCGGGATTAATAACACCCCTCTTTGATAATTGGATCTGCAACGGCAAAATAATCATAAACACACGCTATATAAAATAATCTTCTCAAATTCGCTTCCAGTCAATGAGACCATAAACTATCACAATTATGAAAGAAAACATAAACATGAACAGTACAATAGCAAAGTATATGACTTATGTGTGCATAAATCACCGACTACTAAGAAGTAGAATATACATTTTGTAGGCTATGAGACAATCGTCCCAACGACTATTGACTGTCGCTGTAAAAGTATGAAAGTTTAGACATTTAGATTTTTTGTTGCGGCTACCATGTGATTACTCTTTTTCGGAATGAACAAAAGTCGTCTTTGACGTGCAGGGAGCGTGGCACTCTCAAAACACGTTACTCACTATAGCCCATAATCAGGCTTTCCGCATTATAACGTGACAACTCCCGAATCCTGTTGATATAATAAGACAAAATAGCATAGGTGGTATTCATATAAAATTCATCCTTGGGAAACGCGGTGTATGTGTGTAGAACTTAGTTGATCACTCGTTTTTATACAGTTATATATATATATATTGTTGAACTTCGCTAAATTACTGGTCACTGTCCGTTAAGTAATCAATAAATAAAAAGGATCCCATCAATATTTGACCGGGTGAAGCCTAATACCATAGTATTAAACACCATTAGGAACGGAATTATCGTAATTTAGTCACTAATAAATATAAATAAATTAATAGTACCCAGTGGACTACTTTGATCAGGTAGCCTATACTGATGTTAAGACGGCCCTGTCTCTAACTTATTAATTGATTATTTGCATGCCCCATTTTTATTTTCTTGATTATCATATGATAAGTGATTGATTTTAGATTAATGTTTATATCTAGCATATAGATAATGACTTATAAGTTGCATTAGGATAACGACAATGTATGTTCTTCCAAACATCATAAATATTGAAATGAGTTGACGTTATCTAATGTAAGACGATAATAAGTACATTGAATATGCAAGATTTAAACCTTTATAAGATGCATGTGGGGATTCCAGGATATACAGAAATATGTTCTAGCTTAAATCCCTGGATTGGACCCCGAAGTAACCCATAGAGTTTAGAAACATGACCTACTTCTTCCGCTGCCCATGGATGTACAGCCCCTCTGGACGAGGCGTCCGCTATAATTGAGTAAGACGAACATTCTCTACGTCGTAAATGCAAATGAGTGTTCCGTATTAGGAGATATCCACGCCCCTTTGCACATAAAACTCTACTTGTAGCAACTCGTGATAAGCAATTGAGATGTCGTTGATGACCCGTTGCAAGGCAAAGTTTCCAGTCTTAATCATATACTCTCGCTTTACTTGTAGAAATTAAAGCATCAATCCTCAAGCTACCTTACAGGGTAAGGTTTATGGTGTTTAACGCCACTTTCAACAATATTTCAGCTATATCGTGATGGTCAGTTTTATTGGTGGAGGAATCTGGATTACCCGGAGAAAACCACCGACCTGACGCAAGTCACTTGCAAACTTTATTACTTAATGTTATATCGAGTACGCCCCGTCATCCTTCTATCTACATGATTTAATGCTTATTATTTACATGCGATGGCTGAAATGTTGATCACTTGACGTTAAACGGGAACTTATTAACCAACATTTTCTAAAGGTTTAATTTTTATTTTAATCAAGTTTTCAATGAATTTATTTTTAGAATAATAAGCAAATTTTTATTTGTCATTTTTATTATCTCATTTTCGATAAGAAACCTTCCCATTTGATTCCTAGCTGAAAGATGTAACAAGCAGATTTTTGTTCAATATGAAAAATCTGTCTTTTCTAAAATATCATTATAATTATCAATTTTTTTTATTTAAATCATCATGTACCCTTATTCCTTGTCCTCAACACCATTAATGAATTATTAATTTTTCCTTCTTTATTTTTAATTATATCCAACATTTTTTTTTGTCACGGATTGACCATTCTTGATTGCCTCTTGGGATTCCTCTAGCATTTATTATTTATTCCACCCCCCCCCCCCCCCCCCCCCCCCCCCCCCCCCCCCCCATTAAATGTTAAATGGTCTTTCCTAAGTCATGTGTGACCGTAGCATAACATGGTATGTCTCGTAGGAAACAAACCGTGTTGTCAGGAATTAATATTCATATTAGAGAACGATTATAAGTTGTCCTCCTATCTCATCACGATCCTAACATTTGTTTACTTATAAGTCATTCATAGCAATTTAAGATTTCTCTTAACGATTATACACACGTACAGTGATAGTATTATACTGTTTAAATAAGGTTTAAATATTTGGCAAGCACTATACCGTAGTTATTTAGGATTAAGTTTCTTTTTAATGAAAGGTTATAAATTGGCTACGTTTAAAGTTGAAATTGCACGATATAAATCTATATAAAATCTCATTCACAATATATTTCAAGTATTTTGACAGTTTTTTTTTAATTTAATTTATGTTTATAGCGAATGATATGATGTTAAATATTATACATCTGAATATATTTCAAGTTTATACTATCTAAGCTAAATGTGTGTGGGGGGAGAGGGGAGGGGGGTCGTTGATTTCAAACATGACGACTATTGCTCCAAAATATAACAATATAACAAACTACCGGCGAAATGTGCACTTAATTTGACATCTACGTATGTACTATGCTTTATCTATTCACAAAGGAATAAACAATTATAATAATACAAATCATACACGTCAATATTTAAATTTATATGAACCAACGTATTAAGTAATTACTGCATTTTTAGTTTTAATTTGTTACACATCACGGTTTAGATTTAGCATGTTGTGTTTTCTTGATGAATACAATGCATATAATAATAAACAGAATGGGGAAATTGAAAAAAAAAAAAAAGCGTAGATATCTAGTTTAGTGCGCATGAGTGGTTTGCGGATTAACTTTCACCGGGTATTCTCAGATCCAAAAGGTTGGAAGACCAAATAAATTAAAAGTCTTTGGGAGCAAAAGAACCAAAGGGCATCAATAAATAAGATAGCCTGATGGAGACTGACCTTAGTTCTAATAAATTACATTACTTAGGAAATATAAATTTCAAATGTAAATATACCTATAAGCAACAATGTCAGTGTTGAAGCATTGACTATTGGGTGGATGATACCCTCGGAGACTTTACACCAGTCCAGCAGCACAGGTGATAGTATTAAATGGGTGGATGATACCCTCGGGGATCTTACACCAGTCCAGCAGCACAGGCGATAGTATTAAATGGGTGGATGATACCTTCGGGAACTTTACACCAGTCCAGCAGCACAGGTGATAGTATTAAATATATCTAATTAACTATGTCCATACCGAAGCATTGACTATTGGGTGGAAGATACCCTCGGGAACCTTACACCAGTCCAGCAGCACAGGTGATAGTATTAAAACCGTAGATATCCAAGGTAGTGCATACGATGCATTTCTAGAATAACCTTCATCAGGAACCATCATAGTCAAATGATATATTAGAAAGCCAAATTATTTAACATTCTTTTGGATCAAGTAAGCCAAAGCGCATACACAGGATAGCCAAATTTAGCTCAAGTTTGCTATGACTGAGGAGGGGATTTATGTGAGTGCCTCTTTTAGGGAGAATTTCACGCTCCTTACCCATAAAAGACGACTCAGAGCAGTTCTTTGTGAGCAACAGCTCGCTATGAGTTAATGTTTGGGGTCCGTTATATGGTAAAGCAACTTTTCTGTGCCAATCTAAACCTCCAGCTACACGCCCATTCCAGTGTCACATTTTGACCTTTATAATGTATTGTTTATAAACTTGATATCGTTATCTATAAAGCTGACATGCTAATCACTTCACTTAATGCAAAGATTAATACATTTAAAATATCTCCCAAAATCTGTAATTTTTCATAGATAATGATACATTTTTACCAAATTTAATCATATGTCATATTGTAATTACAAAATATAATGACTAAAACAAATATTGTCATTGAAAAAAAAGTTATTCATTATTATTTTTCCCATTATTTGTTATTCATTATTATTTTTTCCACTATCTGTTGTGGTTATTTTTTTTTTAAAATGTCCAGAAATGTGGGAGTTTTGATAAAATATTACCTTTTTCCTACAAATTAACACAAAATATTAAAATATATCCAACAGCTGTATTTAACAATAGTATCAAAGATATACCAGCACATGAATTTGAAGACAGAGCCGCATTCTCCCCCCCCCCCCCTACCGCCACCATAAACCCCCCAATAGTAAATTGGCCCTTAGTGGACCTACTCCTTTACTAAATTGAATGCAGATGTACCAGCAAATTTAAACAAAATCTCATGCATAAACATGAGAACAAATCCATGCATAAACATGACTTTGTAGTTATATATTCTACACTGTGTATTTGTTTGTGCGCTATAGAGACGACGGTAAGTAAGTAATTATGTACATAAAATGTTGAACTTTTAAACTCACCATTAGTCGTAAGTGGTCCAAATATATCTGTTTTTGGCTGAAAAACAAGAGAAAATAACAATTGTATTAGCTTAATCAGTCGAATAGTTACAATATAAAGTTTCTAATATTAATATACAAGTTATTTAAATATACGTCTCAAATAAAGTTATATACGAAATATGAAATTACAGATACGTTGAACACTAAAACGTCGAAATTGTATGTAAATATAGAGATTGTCGGCTTTCTGTCATGTATATGGCTTCTCCTGTTGTTAGCGGTGGACTAATATACATGTATTATCACAGATATAAAATCATGCGGTTAGGGGTTATGGTGTTTAACGCCACTTTCAACAATATTTTAGCTATATCGTGGCGGTCAGTTTTATTGGAGTAGGAAACCGGAGTACCCAGAGAAAACCAACAACTTGTCAGCGTCCTATCTGCCTTGTTAGGGGTCTTAAATCTTTGAATATTAGATATTCTCGGCATATGAAATCTACAAACATTTTTCTGTATTGGGTCGGACGACCCATATCTAGTGCAGAAAAAAAACATTGCTGACACTATACCTGTTAGTTGTTATTTTTCAGGGAAGAAATAACGTTCATATTTGAACAATTAAAGCGCATATATTATATACACGATAATAAATTGTTTTAATGTACATATCAAATTTAGTGTGCACGACATGCTTCTGAATTAACCATCATCAGGTACGCTCAAAATCGAAAGAACTTTAAAAAATATATATTTTTGTAATATTTTCAAGATTTGTCAAGCGAGGAAAAATAATGTTTTTGATATCTTATCTATAATAAAGACGTAGGTGTGTTGTAGAATGGATATACTATATATAAGAGAATGAAATGTTTGATTTTAAAACTCACATTTGAATCTGTAGTATTGCACAAGTCGAAAGGGTGGAAAGCCAAATAGCTTCAAAAGTTTTGGGAGCAAGTAAACCAAAGGTCCTAAACAGGATCGTCAAAATCGTCTAAGGTCACATATGCCTTAGGGAGGAGTATTTAGGAACGGTAAATTATTTGTGTTTGCTTATACATAGAGATGTCCAACACACATTGTGTTTTTGATTTGTTTTTCTTCGTCTTGTGTACCCTATGTTGCCAGTTTTTCTTAATTTGATTGCCCCTTCGGTATTCTCTAACGTTTATGTTAAGTAACAAATATATATAATAAACCATGTCAGTGCCGGAACACTGACTACTAGGTGGATGTTACAATCGGGGTTTATTAGTATGCCACCATGTCAGTACCGGAAGTCTGACTACTAGGCGGATGCTACCATCGGGGATTATAAGTATCCCACCATGTCAATGCCGAAACTCTGATTACTAAGCGGATGTTACAATCGGGGATTATAAGTATCCCACCATGATTGATATTTATGACAACCTATATACATTTTTTTTTACAATAATTCAATTTAAAAAACTAAGCAAAGGCTGAAAAGACAACAAATTAAAACAAAGGAATCAAAATTTAAAGATCAGCAGATATTCATTTTTATAGGTAATTTGTTACAGTTTCCTTTGATCTTTACTACCCGATAAATTTAGTAACAACGTTCAGTTGACCACCGACTCGTAATACTAGAAATTATCAGCTGTTGGTCATTTCTTATGCGCAGTCTAACGTGACGTCACTAAACCTTTCATTAAAAAAAAGGAAAAACACAAGAAAAAAATCACAAAGCTGTGTTAAAATTGTGAAATTACATAAAAAATTATTAGTATTAAAAAAAGGTCAAAGCACAACAACAAAATTACAAAGTTGTGTTAAAATTGTGAAATTACCGATAATAAAATACTAATAATTAATATACACATGTATGAACAAGCCTAAGACGAAATACATGTATATATATTCCTAGTCCTGTCAAAATTGTGACGAATACAATGATGCCTGTCTAAACCGGACCCTGAATAAAACGAAATCCTGCATAAACCGAATTTAAGATAAAGTCCTCATGTTGGAAATCTTTGTCAATTTAACCTGTATAAACTGAACACCTGTCATTCCGAACACAAAATATGTTCCTACTGATGTCTGGCTGTCAATCCGAACACAAAAGATGGTCCTAATGATGTCTGGTTGTCATTCCGAACACAAAAGATGGTCCTAGTGATATCTGGCTGTCATTCCGAACACAAAAGATGGTCCTAATGATATCTGGCTGTCATTCCGAACACAAAAGATGGTCCTAATGATGTCTGGCTGTCATTCCGAACACAAAAGATGGTCCTAATGATATCTGGCTGTCATTCCGAACACAAAAGATGGTCCTATTGATGTCTGGCTGTCATTCCGAACACAAAAGATGGTCCTAATGATGTCTGGCTGTCATTCCGAACACAAAAGATGGTCCTAATGATGTCTGGCTGTCATTCCGAACACAAAAGATGGTCCTAATGATGTCTGGCTGTCATTCCGAACACAAAAGATGGTCCTAATGATGTCTGGCTGTCATTCCGAACACACAAGATGGTCCTAATGATGTCTGGCTGTCATTCCGAACACAAAAGATGGTCCTAATGATGTCTGGCTGTCATTCCGAACACAAAAGATGGTCCTAATGATGTCTGGCTGTCATTCCGAACACACAAGATGGTCCTAATGATGTCTGGCTGTCATTCCGAACACACAAGATGGTCCTAATGATGTCTGGCTGTCATTCCGAACACAAAAGATGGTCCTAATGATGTCTGGTTGTCACTCCGAACACAAAAGATGGTCCTAATGATGTCTGGCTGTCATTCCGAACACAAAAGATGGTCCTAATGATGTCTGGTTGTCACTCCGAACACAGAAGATGGCCCTAATGATGTCTGGTTGTCATTCCGAACACAAAAGATGGTCCTAATGATGTCTGGTTGTCATTCCGAACACAAAAGATGGTCCTAGTGATATCTGGCTGTCATTCCGAACACAAAAGATGGTCCTAATGATATCTGGCTGTCATTCCGAACACAAAAGATGGTCCTAATGATATCTGGCTGTCATTCCGAACACAAAAGATGGTCCTAATGATGTCTGGCTGTCATTCCGAACACAAAAGATGGTCCTAATGATGTCTGGCTGTCATTCCGAACACAAAAGATGGTCCTAATGATGTCTGGTTGTCATTCCGAACACAAAAGATGGTCCTAATGATGTCTGGCTGTCATTCCGAACACAAAAGATGGTCCTAATGATGTCTGGCTGTCATTCCGAACACAAAAGATGGTCCTAATGATGTCTGGCTGTCATTCCGAACACAAAAGATGGTCCTAATGATGTCTGGCTGTCATTCCGAACACACAAGATGGTCCTAATGATGTCTGGCTGTCATTCCGAACACACAAGATGGTCCTAATGATGTCTGGCTGTCATTCCGAACACAAAAGATGGTCCTAATGATGTCTGGTTGTCACTCCGAACACAAAAGATGGTCCTAATGATGTCTGGCTGTCATTCCGAACACAAAAGATGGTCCTAATGATGTCTGGTTGTCACTCCGAACACAAAAGATGGTCCTAATGATGTCTGGTTGTCATTCCGAACACAAAAGATGGTCCTAATGATACCTGGCTGTCATTCCGAACACACAAGATGGTCCTAATGATGTCTGGCTGTCATTCCGAACACAAAAGATGGTCCTAATGATGTCTGGTTGTCATTCCGAACACAAAAGATGGTCCTAATGATGTCTGGCTGTCATTCCGAACACAAAAGATGGTCCTAATGATGTCTGGCTGTCATTCCGAACACAAAAGATGGTCCTAATGATGTCTGGTTGTCATTCCGAACACAAAAGATGGTCATAATGATGTCTGGCTGTCATTCCGAACACAAAAGATGGTCCTAATGATGTCTGGTTGTCATTCCGAACACAAAAGATGGTCCTAATGATGTCTGGCTGTCATTCCGAACACAAAAGATGGTCCTAATGATGTCTGGCTGTCATTCCGAACACACAAGATGGTCCTAATGATGTCTGGCTGTCATTCTGAACACAAAAGATGGTCCTAATGATGTCTGGCTGTCATTCCGAACACAACAAATGGTCCTAATGATGTGTGGTTTAGATAGGTTTCGCTGTAATAAACTTGTTTCTATTATATCCCATGAACGAAAATGGGCGACACATTATATCATATTGAATTCAAATTATTCAAACTCAAACGGCTAATTAGTGTACAGTTGTTTCGCGTGATATACGTTTGTAAAATGAAAAAAAATAATAATAATACACTATAGTAACATTTGAAAATTCCAGGAAAATCGCATAAAGAAGTAAAATCGATACCCTAACACACATATGCATAACCGCTCAGTTTCTTGGCTTTGACTAGACATTTTAATAAAAAAAAAAAAATGACGGGATTACGCTAGTTTTATGGATACAAAAGCAATAACGTTATACATACCAACGTTTTGTTTGCGTCTTTGAACTTTGAAACATCAAAACTCTGTTGAGACACCTAAAATGAAAAAAACATGACTTTATTTACATACGAATCGAATAAACCCTACTTTCAAACCCACAGAGGCTATCTGTTAGAAAACACTCGTCCTATATCTTGAATAGTACCATTGTAACAATCATCGTTTGCTATAAAGTAAAATAGACGTTCAATTCAATTTAGAGGTTGAACAGTCCTGGAAAGAAAATTAATAACATCACACGAGGAAACACTGTTCAATGACTTTAGTTGTATACAAGATCAGTCGTGCATCAGAACGACAAGTTCACTCGGCAAACAAGTTGGTCCATTGAAATATAGAGCGTTGCTATTTTTGTCTTTGATAAATTAATTGTCAACATGTAATCATTTAACAAATTGTTTCTCTGCTGTGGAATAAAACTCTTTAAGAGGGAATTCAATGTTGTGTGACATGAACCATACAAATACACACCTACCCACAAGGATGGGATGTAATTAAACGCCTATGTGTTTTGGAAAGTGCAAACTCCTTGCGAATTTAGCGTTTTCGTTTGGTTTTTTTTATTATTGGGAGGATGTGTTTTATGGAATGAGATAAATTTGAAACTATCGTGATGCTGTGTTATGTCATTCTACTTAAGCATATTTTATTACTCTAATATTAGCAACGGGATTGAAAACAAGTTATGAAAACATTATTAACGCCATCTCGGTATATTTCAGCAGACGAACTTGGTATTTAGATAGCATTGACTGTAGACTACACATTATATATCTTATGTGTATATAATTTACTGCGAAAATGAAATTCGCTTATCAAATTACCTTATAATAAAACTATGCAGAACTGAAGGAAGAATGTGACGGAAAACTGTGGCAACTACCTGCGACAGTCGCTGGAAAAGTACTGAGATTTTGGTTGGGACAAAAACAGTTAGCCTTTATGTAGTTACAGTGCGACTACTATTTTTCGATATATACAAAGGTCAATAAGGGTAATAACAAAATTACCGAACTCCGAGCAATCTTACAAACGGAAAGTCAAAACTCATAAGTAGATAAACAGACAAAATCAGTCAACAACCGGAAAACTGTGCAAACCGTAATGACCCTGACTTGGTACAGGCATTTCTAAAGAAATGATGGGTTGAATCAGATTGCAAAGCTCCAAACCTCCCGCTTTCATTACGGCTCAAAGGTTCCGGCTGTCACTATAGCAGTATTTATAACAATACTGGAACAAAATAAGTAAAATAGTTGTCAAAGCAGTACCAAATTCAGTAAAGTAAATGTCAAAAACACTTTTACGTCACACATTGATGAAAAAAAATATTTTTTACATTTTTGTTGACTTCCTTATCTTTATACATTTTCACTATATGAAAATAACAGGCATCGTGGAATTATCCAAACACGTTACCCACTATAGTTCACGGTCATTGTTTTTATTACTTTGATCTGATAATCCTCATTGATGAGGCAATTAAGTGGTTTATGTTCTGAAAATCGTACCAGTATAGAGTTAGGGTTATAGTATTTAACCTCTCTTTCAACAATTGTTCAGCTATATCGTGGTGGTCACTTTTATTGGTGGAGGAAACCCGAGTACCCGGAGAAAACCACCGACCTGCCGCAAATCATTGATAATCTTTATCACACAATGTTGTATCGAATACACCTTGCCATGAGAGGGATTCGAACTCAGAACTTTAGTGGTGATAGGAATTGATTGCACAGGTATGTGTAAATCCAACTACCCTACGATCACGACCACGATGGCGCCCGTACCAGTAAACCTAACCAACATATTAGCCATGCATTATTTTACTATTAATATCTGAATGTAATAAATAACTTCAGTTTATTACATTGTTCTATGCAAATGTGTTCACGATTTCCTTTTTACGATTGGTAGGATACAATAGAAATGTCTTATTTATAGGGAATTATCTTCAGTTAATAGTTATGTGGGCAATTAAATGGTATCGAATCACAATAGCACCATACCTAGTGACACATCATCAGACACCCATTAAACTGATTTTATTATTCTTCATAATCACCATGGACTATGCATTTTTTTCAAGTACGAAAAGCGTAGTTAGTACCCACGTGGTTTTTCTTGCATTAGCTTCACCAGGTAAACTTGTAGCTAACCGATTAGAAAGCAAGGTAATTTAGTAACAAGAAAAACAAACGACTTTAACAGGATAGCCCAAACCGGCAAAGGTTGTCTATGCCTGAGGGTTGGTTTATGGTGCTTAACGCCACGTTCAACATTATTTCAGCTATATCGTGGCCGTCCGGTTTTTTATTGTTCGTGTTTTTTGGTGGAGGAAACCGGAGTACCCGGAGAAAAAAAACGACCTGTCGCACGTCACTGACAAACTTTATCACATAATGTTGTATCGGAAACACTTTGCCATGAACGGGGTTCCAAAATCACAACGTTAGTGATGATAGGCACTAATTGCATAGGTAGTTTGAAACCCAACTACTATACGATCACGACCACGACGTTCCCTCTACGCATGAGGGTATTGACCTTAGTTTTACTAAATTAGGTTTTTTTTCCACTATTATTTAGCCAGACATCATGCTGAAATATGTTAGCTCTTTACTCCCATTGGCCACCATGGTTTATTAACCAATGATATTCTCGAGTCATAGGTCACTTGTCCACAACTTGACCCATTGAGACTTTCTAAAAACAGGGTATTTACCAATATGAAATTACGTATCAAATGACAAATATTTTATTAATGATTTTTTACAGATACCACAATGATATAGATCGATCCATGGTGATGATTGTCATGTTTGTTTTTGTTTTAAACATATTTTATTCACAACTAAATGAATAGGATTGATCAACAGGCTATGCCTATACAAGCTCTCTCCTTTTACATGTACAAGGCATATATTCAGTATATATAACAATTATATCAATAATATAAGATAATGATGTTCCTTCAATACATGTAATTGTGAACACCATTAATATTTCATAAAAAATAAATTTACGAGTGAAGTGAAATTTTAGACTTTCTAAAAACAGGGTGTTTACCAATATGAAATTACGTATCAAATGACAAATATTTTATTAATGATTTTTTACAAATACCACAATGTGACTGATATAGATCGATCCATGGTGATGATCGTCATGTTAAACCTATTAACAATGCCGTGCTGTCTTGTAGTCTCTGTTTGTAATGGCGTGTTTATAGGAACATTAATTTCCATTACATTCTTTGTTGATGATGGAAAGTCAACTCAGACCAATAAATTTATATCTTTTATGACACATTAGTATCTTGTGTAAATATTTTATGTGCGACATTTATTTAAACTATGGTTCGTTTTAATCTATAAAATGTGTAATTTTTATTTATATCAGCCATAGTCTGCAATCATTTTATATTTATTCATTTTAGGTAATAGTTATGTTACTTGTATGTAAAACTTCGAAGGAAATCGGGACAGCCAAACACAAGTCGCTGCGAACCGGGAAAATGTGAATTTATTGTATTAAGCTTAAAATAAAAACAATCTACCATGAAAACGACGACGAATATATAGGATTGTCAGTGAATGTTCGTAACAAGCTACATAATAACTAGAAGAAATCTACTGGTCGTATAATCATAACTATAATGTTTGGCTTTCCAAACCTTTGATTGTAAGCGTACCAAATGTAGGTCATTCCAGAAACGTGTCTTCCGCACCAAATTTGATATCTACGTTTTTATTTTTAATTAATTAGTATTTCTTAAATTAGCGAATTTCAAACACCGGTATATAACCCCGTGTACAAATCTATGACAGTGTCTCACCGATAGGGGCAACAACCCCCGAGTGTATTACAAGACAATTCAAAGGCACAACTGAACAATGGGACATGAATAAATGTCACACGTGTGAAAAATACCCCACCCCTCCCCCTACGCACAAAACAACAGCTCCTAATAATGATCAGTTTTTCGTTCGGAGTTGCCGTCGACGTCCGTGTGCAAGGCCACGTGTCTCTTCCTTATAAAAATATCTCTGAAAATACATATCTCCATGGCTTTGTAGATAAAAATATTTGAAATACTGCTGGTACAAAACATATATTTTACCAGTACTACAAATGTTATATGACACCACAGTCCTTCCCTCTCCACTTTATCTCAGCCAATACTATATTAGTATGTAATTTTTGTTTACCAATCTTAGTTTTCAACTGCAAGTCATTAATTGCATTTCTGTGTGTATGTATGTAATAATTTAGACCAAGGTTTTATCATATGTCTTGTATATATTATTTTATTTAGAACTTTGGTTATACTTTTTGTGAAATGACGTCAACTCGACTCGTTTCATCTGAGATATTAAAAAACAACACTTTACGACAAGTATATCTGAAAAGAAGTTTCGAGTCAACATAAACAGACTTCACCTTAAACTTGGGACGTCATGTTCGCCTTAAAGTGTGTAATTTATTGAAATTTTATCTTTTTTAAGTTCATAGGTTAAGTTATATATTAAATAGAAAATAAATTTGTAAAAGTCATCAAACGCAATCTGTATATATACACAAAGAAAAATGTTAAGCATCCCCATGTTTTTTTTTTTTGAAATGACAAATGATACGACAAGTTCCACGAGATTACTGACCAGATAATCTCAAGAACGCAATGGTGACTTGTTAGGACATTACATTGGCTGTAAGAACCCACAATTATTTTTTTTTTAATTTAATGAATATTTAATCACAATATCACAAGGACCAGTTTTTGCAGTAAAACATGTCCATTTTAAGTATTGACCTTTACACTTCAAAAAGCACGATAAGATTGTCATTTCACTTTCAAAACGTCACTTATGAATCACTTTACGACATCTATTGTTCAAAGTTCAGTACCGGGTGTAACTCCCATGTGCTTGGATGACGGCCTCAACCCTGCGTCTCATTCCTCCAATTAGACGTCGGATGTCCTGTTGTGATAGCTGCTGTCATTCCCGATGCAATGCTGCTTCCAACTGACGAATGTTTTGCACAGAAAGTTCCCGAGCCTGTATACGACGGCCTAACATGTCTCAAATATGCTCTATGGGATTCAAATCCGGGCTCATGGCTGGCCAAGGGACATAAGTCACGGCTTCGCTTTGGAGGCAGGCGGTTACTGCTCTTGAACGATGAAGCCTGGCGATATACACAGGCCTTGTAGCTAGTGTGTGGTTGTCGAAATGGGGGAAAACAACTGGATGCAAGACGTCTCTGATGTACTGATCACCAGTTAGGTTGCCTTGTATGGTGACTAAGTCCAGCTTGCAGTCATGAGAGGTACACTCCTAAACCATTGCTGAGCCTCCACCGTAAGGGACAGTTGGCTGGATGTTCCTTGGGGTATAGGCTGTATTTTTGTGTCTCCAAACTCTCATCCGGCCGTCGGTTACATGAAGCAAAAACCGGCTCTCGTCTGACCAATGAATCTTGCGCTATGTCCTTAAATTCCAACCACGTCGTGCTAAACACCATGCCAAACGTGATCGTCGATGTCGGTCTACCAACAGTGGACGTTTAATGACTCTCCTTGACTTAGACTGCTTCTAACTGTTCTTGTTGACAGAGTATATTGGGCAGTCAGTGTTGTTTGAGTACAGGACTGGTTACGAATGGCATCTGTCTAACCAAACGCTGCAATGCCCTGTCGTCACGATCAGATGTTACCCGTGGTCTGCCGGATCTTGTCAAGTCTTTCACATTGTTGGTGTGTGTGTGTGTTTTCTCACCAGTCTGCTGACTACAGCATAGTGGTAGCCCATCTGACGTCCAATAGTTTTGAAGGACATCCCTGTTGTATGCATGCCGATTATTTGCCATCTTTGTGCTTCTGATATTCGCCTTCGTACCATGCTTACTGAGAATGAATTTTTTTTTTTAAACACCAGACTTAAATACCCAAATTCGAAGCGTGAACATACTGAATTTTGAGTAATGTGTAAGAGGCATGGTTCACGTGCATGACTAGTAGATATTAGACATAATGGTCACACCTGTGTGAGCACATCTTTTTAATGGAACATTGTTCTTGCTATAATCAATATAAATATTAGAATCTAAACTTAGTGTAACTTATTATGGTTTAATACATCAGGGGGTGCTTAACTTTTTTCTTTGTGTATGTGTAATAAAGGAAAATGTGATTTGTAAACTATACATATTGATTTCAAGTTGAACATTTTTTCCAATTGCGTTATTTGCACAATTATTCCACACGTCAGCCTTTGAAATTTATAATATTATACCAATTTCTATACTAATTACTTTTCATAATATAATTGTACTTTAAACTACTACGTTCTGTGAAATAAACCGACCCCCGCCCCACCCCCCACCCCCCATCCAATAACTCGAGTACATCCCTTGTCCGCCATCAGGTGACGCACTGAGCAGCTCTGTGTGAGCCAGGGAACTTGCTCCAGTACCCATTATTAAGGAGTATACTTTCACATTTACTGTCTTGGCACCGGTGTTCGCGCATCCGGTGATTTCGCGCATACGTATTTTACATGTCAAATGCAAAATCATTGGAAAAGTTAAGATGGAGACTACTGCTATGTGAGGATTAACTCTAATTATATTAAAAAATATTAAATGTTTTCAAATTTGAGCTTATTTTGAAGAAATAGGTATAAACTTCAATTTCGAAAATTTTCAAAATAAAATCTTTCCTTTATTCCTTTTAAGAACCATCCAAAGTATGCATGCGCGATATCACCGGACGTTGCAACATTTGTCAAAAATCGAGGGTTGGTTTGTTTACACTTCGTTTTCACTGAAATGTTAAAAATTGTAGCGGAATCCGGATAACGACCATAAAGATAATACTTCAATGTATTTGAGGATGATTTAAATTAATTCAATAAAATGTTGGTAAGCTGTAAAATTAACCACTGAACCCTTAGGTGCGTGATAACACCGGACGGCCTTGTACACCTTCGACTAATTTTGATGTCTCATGTTTAATAAAAAATCCCACCTGCCCCTGAAGAACATTTTCTTATAGTATTGAATTTAATCGTGCAAAACTCTCTGTTGTATTCTTGTCAATATATTAGTGTTATGACTTTCCATGTTTAGACAAAAGTATGTTCAGAGTTTTATGCTTGAAGCCTTTCTATATTAATAGGTATATATGTACGTTGATTACACCGAGACACCCCGTGTATGATATAAAGACATAGACTCGTGATCTCTGTTTAGTGCTTTAGTGACCTGTGCAAATTCAAATGGAAAAAAATAAATACGTTTTCAATCCTGTAATAAATATTAAATATTTCACTTCTACCGGTATTATTTTCATTTAAAAGTCACCCCTGGTGAAACGGTATTATATTTCACAAATTGAAAAACAAAATGTAAAGTGAAAAGTGAAACCCATACATACATTCTACAATGTATATAATAAATACTCAATGAACCTAGTTGTGTGCACCTTTAACTTCTTCAAGTACACCCCCCCCCTTTTTTTTAAGCATAAGATTAACGCTAACACAAACGACCACATTTCACGATATGGTTTGGTTTATGGTGTTTAACGACGCTTTCAACAATATTTCAGTTATATCGTGGCGGTCAATTTTATTGGTGGAAGAAATCGGAGTACCCGAGGAAAACCACCGACCTGTCACAAGTCGCTGACAAAATTTATCACATAATGTTGTATCGAGTAAACCTCGCCATGCACGGAGTTCGAACTCACAACGTCAGTGGTGACAGGCACTGATTGCATATGTAGTTATGCATCCAATTACCATACGACCACCACCACGACGGCCGCTATTGACCACTATGTTGAAAAGTTGGTATAAAATATATCAAATTAGTAGATTTTCTTAATTTATACACCCTCGCCTCGTTTGAACCCCATGTTATTTGAAATTCATATATGTAAGGTACAATAACTAAAGATATAAGCGAAATAAACATATACAAGTAAACAAAATATTTGCTGCGTGTTATTAAAGGGTAACGATCCCCTTGTGCAAAGAAAATTGTCGTAGCTTTCAATAATTTGTTTATGTATTCCTTGGTCTAGATTTAATATAAATGTTTAAAATCCCGATGAAGTTTTGATGGCCATCATTATTGACCCTTTACGGGTGTCTTGACATAGTAAGACATTTAAATTATCACGAAACATGTATTTTTACGGTATTGTTTTAAGTGGTTTTCAATTTTTATCTAAATGAAAAAAGAAGTCATCACAAATGAACTGGTACTAGATGAACGATAACGCCCATGTTGTTATTTGAATTTAAACTAGCTCAATTAAAAAAAAGCATGACAAAGTTCGGAAAAACAAATATATTTCGAATATGTCGTGTAAACATACTTTGATGTTAATCTAGCTGTATTCGTTTTGAATTCATCAAAGCAGATTTAAATTGATTAGCAAGCCGTTTATTTTCCTGTGTCGAAATTGCTTCAATACAAATAATCTCGGATCATTTCGGCGTTTCCATAAAATGGTATGCATTATTTAAAGTGTATCTGTGTACATGATATATGAAAAATAGTTTGACTGACAGATTGTCTTCAAGGTCGATGATGAGAAATGTGCATTACCTGTGATTCAAAGAAACAAATATTAATATTATAAATGTTAAAATATTGACATGTAAATAAAAGAAAAGGGACAGACAATACAAAGACAAAAAAAAGGGCAAAAAGGCAATGATCCACAACAAGAGACTACACATAACACATAAAGCCGCATGCCTCCCCCCCCCCCCCCCCCCCCCCCCCCCCCCTCCCACCAATTAAAGACATTGCGTGAATTCATGTTCTCCGGAAAAGTTAGCAGTTTCTAATCCACTACTGACACCAGACATGCTACTCTTATCAGACCCCAGGTGGTATGTCATGAATGGGAATAGGACCGTGATGCGATTACGACAAACGATACACACAAATTCCGTAATATACTAAATATTCCTAAAATATAATTAAAACCTCTACAAAAGAGGCTAATAGTGGGACAAAGAAAACGTGTTTTATCAGAAAGGCGAGCCTTCAAAGGAGGTAAAATTAATATGACATTTTCTGACTGGCCAATAACAATGTGATCTTTTTATACAGAAGACTACTTAATAGAGGTGATGTATGTATGTCATTAAATATTTCGTGATTAATTTTTAATTAAAATTTGTCATATCCTGTACCGCCGTGTTGTTGTTACTTGAATAACGTTAATGTATCAGGTTGATTAGAGATTTTATCATTAAGATAAACATAATCATACAGAGAAGGTGATACGACTTCACCTTGGGGATGTCCCGTCTGTGTAAACGTATTGATTTGGATAATTTTATATTCTTACTCATTATATATAGGCTTGTATTATTTATAGTAATTATTCCGAGCAATATAAGATTTTATATATTCATGGACGGTGATATCACATCATGATAGTGTAAATCACATTCGTGTAAATGGATTGAGTTTGACTATTTGCTCCTGCATTGCACGCGGCAGGGACCTTTTCTTCACTATTATGTACATATTCGTTGCTTGGTCTATTTCAAATGAAATATATGTTTTACCATGCACATGGATCACTGTTTTAAAAACATAATCACACATGTCGTAATAAAATCACCTTAGGTGGCAAAAGTAACAGCTTAGTGCATGCTTTGTCCTCCTAATGAAGAGAAAGTTTATACAATAATATTCCACTATTCCAAGATATTAAGACTTGCCTTTCTAGATATTTTGGAGTACACACATAAGCACTACAAATCAAATAGCAATCTTGTTATGAGTGAGGAATATCGTTATAAAGATAATACTTTAATGTGTGCTATATTTTTGGAGAATGTAACTCTCTTCTTATGGTAATAACAAACCACTTGCAGCAATAGTTTCTTATGGATTGGTTGTCATTGGCCTATTGCAAGAAAAACTAGTTTCGACCCTACATATTATCTTTCCCTTTGCAACTGTGTGTGCACGGTCTATCCCAGTGCCAGCGGCACATGCCACAGTTTCATATGCAATATTTACTGTTTGTAAAATATGAATAGTGCGCAATTTATGTATTTGTGTCGTCCAGTGGGCACTCTTTTGTAAGTGATTGTGAATTAATCATATTTTCATTCTCTAAAAAAAATACTCGAATATTAATCTTTTGTAAGTGGTTGTGTATTAATCATATTTTTATTATCTCAAAATATTGTCAATTGCAATATGGCAATAACAACAATAAGCTATAGTCCGCTCCCTACAATTTACAACAAAGTATATAAATGATACCAACTACACAGTGAAATGTTTCAATTTGCATAAATACGTATTCATAATGCTGAAAAAGGCGCAAAATTCAAACAAAGATTCGCGGTACGTTATTAAAAGGGAAAACAATTACAAAAGAAAATATGAAATAAAGAAAAGAGAAGAGTTGAGACTTGTATTAAGAACCAAAGAAACTGTACCTAGTAGTGAATTAATCTTTTCCATTGCCAAGTTTTTCTCGAGGGACAGTTGTCGTTATTTTGATGTGTTGAAATACTAATTTAGTCCTATCTCTGAATCATTTAATTACCCTAATTTCATTGTGAATCGATGTTTGACCATTAAAGTTGGTTTGTAGTTGATGACATCTAGTAAGACTAGACAGACAGTTCTTCGAAAACTGTGAAATGATTGCTTATAAATAAAACAAATTTCACATGGGATTCTTGTCAGATATTGCCTATTTATTGGAGCTTTAAATGGACCATATAATTTAAGAAAAGTTTGAAGATACCAAATGGGTAATCAGATGCCGTAAAGCTAAGAAAAACAGACAATACAATGGTCAAAAGAAAAAGAACAAAAGGTCAAAAATTGATCTACAAAACATTACACAGAAAACTAAACGTTAATCTTTAGCTTTCTGTGTAGTATTATATAAATCATTGCTCGTCATTTTGTCCTTTTGCATTTCGTCACTTCATCGATATACGACTTCTGATGACACCTTTGGTATCATCAAACTTTCCTTATGGTGGTTGATGGAAACTACTTCCCATCATTTCATTGACGTACTCGGAGATGTCAAGTACGTTGCGATATTTGAGTAAAACGTCTCTCCTAATATAAAGCAAAAACAGTAAAAATATTCCCAACTGCCACAAAACCCGGACATGAGAACATGTGTTCTGGAAGGTCGAAATATAATTTATTGAAATTGATTGACATGCGAGAAATACGCTTAGTTTACTCAAGGTATAAGTCAAGATGTATATTTCAGCTAAAACATTAGTAACTGTTGGGAAGGGGGTATAGTAGACGTCTGTAATGCCCACAACTACTGAAGGTTCTGTCTGATGCCAATGTGAATACTGACATTTTAAACAGAACATTGCATATTTGCTTCTACCTTTGTTCGACAAAAACCCAAATACATCAATTTGATATGATTATTGGTTTTGTTATTGTATTTAGCGCCACTTTCAACAATATTTCAGTTATATCGTGGTGGTCAGTTTTATTAATGGAGGAATACCACCAACCTGCCATTAGTCATCGACAAACTTTATTACATAATGTTGTATCAAGTACACCTCGCCATGTATGATGAGATGGATTCGAACTCACAACTTTAGTAATGATAGGCACTGCTGGTACAGGTAGTTGTAAATCCAACTACCATACGATCACGACCACGACGGCCCCTTACATCAATTGGTTATATATAATTCGAAGGAAGGGGCTTGTGTTCATCCCTTCTTTTTGTAAATACCAAATACTGTAAATAACATGTAGCTCTTAATTCCAACAAAATTTCAAATTAATATTATTAATATAATTAAAACGTAGATATCCAGTTTAGTGCGCACGAAGCATTAACTGTTTAAGGCTTTTAACCTTTTTAAAATTATTCATCTCGATTCGATTGAATTAATATACAATATACGTACATTGTCGGTAAAATTTACTTGTACGAGCTTTAGAAACAGGCAGAACTGCGAGCCTTAAGCGACTTTTTCAAGCCTGTTTCGCAGCGAGTACAAATGAATTTTATATTTAACGACAATGTATGTATATTGTGTTTATCCTGCAATGTCAAAAAATCCGGAAAACTTGTCAGATTTAAACAAAAAGGACAGAAACAAGCATCATTCCTCGCCTTTCATAAATGTTGTCAAGAGTGTCTTCTTCGTGGTCCGCGTTACATCAGCACCAGTTTCATACTTGTCTGCGCCCTCCGCTGTACATAGCTACAGGGTACCAAGAAAGTTTATTCGTCTAGTACGAATAAAGCAAACAATTATTCGTATAGCATATTTGTACAGCAAATGTACTGATTGCAGGATAAAGTTAAATACATGTATTATTACAGGAGTGTTAGATTAGTTCTAATAGCATTATGTAGAATTATCATACATGTATTTGGATATCGCCCTATTGATTCCTTATACAGTTAAAAACATTCAAACAATAAGATAAATGGACATGTTTTATAATCCTCAACATGCATACAGGAGTTCAAAAAACATCAGACCACCATGCGCTGATAACAATAAACATAATAAACACCAAACCACCATACACAGGTTAAATAAACATAATGAACATGAAAAAGATAACCATATTAAATTAGTGTATCAATATTTATAATAACTTCTTACCAATAAGGTGCTTATACCATAACCGTTGAAAAGCAAACAATCAGTAAATAAGATATTGCAGAACCAAACCCGAAATAAATATCAAAAGAACACATCTACGATTTATCTCCAGAGACTGTGGTGTGGAATGGCAGTCCTATTTGAAACACATAGAGCATTATTAAGTATTTAACTTTGTCATGAATCTAGTTAGATGTATAGGAGGTTACCAAATCCGCGGATCTAACCGGATTCTTACCATTCCACTTATTATCAGAAGAGTCTGAAGGCGGGTCGTGATACGTTAGTTTGTTAACATTGTATCTAAAATTAATTCGGTAGAGAGGTTGTTAGGGTAATACGCACTAAGATTTCAAAATAGAGAAGAAGCTTTTCTTTAATCCCAATGTTATGCACACAGTGCCGATTCCAGGGAGGGAGAGGGTTGTAAACCTTTTCTTTCCTAACAGATATTAAAATTACTGACGAAGATTTAAAAATTATACTGAACATTATACTGGCAACCTTGTTTCGCAAGAACTCCGTTTAAAAAATCCTGGATCCGCGCTCGATACATAATATATGCATCTTATTAAATCATAATAAGTGGATGAGGAATTCAAATGTGTAAACACGTATATCAAGTATATAATATAACAAAATTATAAATCCCAAAAACCCACATTTTGACCTTTCTCGATAGAAGATATCTACTGTAATAAATGTTTAACGTAATAAAAACTTAGATATCAAATTTAGTGCACGTGACGCGTTTCTGGAATAACTTTCATCAGGTACGCTCAAATTAAAAGAACTTTTAAAATTAATATTTTTGTTTGATTTTCAAGATTTATCAAGCGAAGGAAAATAATATATGTTTTTAATTTCTTATCTATAATATATACGTATGCGCGTTGTAGAATGGATATAGTATATAAAAGGGAAGAAAATTTTGATGCTAAAACTCACGTTTGTATCTGTTGAATTCTGGTTCTCGTTAGACTAGAATAAGCATAGAAATTATACAATAGATACATGTAATCATATTTAGGAAATTGATTAATTATGATTGGTTTCGTTTATGGTGCTTAACGTCACTTTCAACAATATTTCAGTTATATCGTGGTGATCGGTTTTATTGGTGGAGGAACACTAGCAACCTGCCATAAGTCACTGACAAACTTTATCACATAATGTTGTATCAAGTACACCTCGCCTTGAGATGGATTCGAACTCACAACTTTAGTAATGATAGGCACAGCTGGCACAGGTAGTGGTAAATCCAACTACCATACGATCACGACCACGACGGCCACTTGCATTAATTGGTTATATATAATTCTAAGGAAGTAGCTTGTGTTCATCCCTTCTTTTTGTAAATACCAAATACTGTAAATAACATGTAGCTCTTAATTCCAACAAAATGTCAAATTAATATTATTAATATAATAAAAATGTAGATATCCAATTTAGTGCGCACGAAGCATTAAATGTTTAAGGCTTTTATCCTTTTTAAAATTATTCATCACGATTCGATTAAATTAAGTTAAATACATGTATTATTACAGGAGTGTTAGTTTAGTTCTAATAGCATTATGTAGAATTATGATACATGTATTTGGATATCGCCCTATTGATTCCTTATACAGTTAAAAACATTCAAACAATAAGATAAATGGAAATTGTTTATAATCCTCAACATGCATACAGGAGTTCAATAAACATCAGACCACCATGCGCTGATAACAATAAACATAATAAACACCAACCCACCATACACAGGTTAAATAAACATAATGAACATGAAAAAGATAACCATATTAAATTAGTGTATCAATATGTATAATAACTTCTTACCAATAAGGTGCTTATACCATAACCGTTGAAAAGCAAACAATAAGTAAATAAGATATTACAGAACCAAACCCGAAATAAATATCAAAAGAACACATCTACGATTTACCTCTAGAGATTGTGGTGCGGAATGGCAGTCCTATTTGAAACACATAAAGCATTATTAAAGTACTTAATCATGTCATGAGTCTAGTTAGATGCCAAGGCGGTTTCCAAATCCGCGGATCTAACCGGAATCTTACCCATTCCACTCATTATCAGAAGAGTCTGAATAAGGTTCGTAATAAGATAGTTTGTTAACATTTCATCTAAAATTAATTCGGTAGAGAGGTTGTTAGGGTAATACGATTTCAAAATGCAGAAGAAGCTTTTCTTTAATCCCAATGTTGTGTTACTTGTGTACACAGTGCCGATTCCAGGCCGGGGGGAGGGTTGTAAACCCCCTTTTTCCTAACAGATATTAAAATTACTGACGAAGATTTAAAAATTATACTGAACATTATACTGGCAACCTTGTTTCGCAAGAACTCCGTTTAAAAAATCCTGGATCCGCGCTCGATACATAATATATGCATCTTATTAAATCATAATAAGTGGATGAGGAATTCAAATGTGTAAACACGTATATCAAGTATATAATATAACAAAATTATAAATCCCAAAAACCCACATTTTGACCTTTCTCGATAGAAGATAACTACTGTAATAAATGTTTAACGTAATAAAAACTTAGATATCAAATTTAGTGCACGTGACGCGTTTCTGGAATAACTTTCATCAGGTACGCTAAAATTAAAAGAACTTTTAAAATTAATATTTTTGTTTGATTTTCAAGATTTATCAAGCGAAGGAAAATAATATATGTTTTTAATTTCTTATCTATAATATATACGTATGCGCGTTGTAGAATGGATATAGTATATAAAAGGGAAGAACATTTTGATGCTAAAACTCACGTTTGTATCTGTTGAATTCTGGTTCTCGTTAGACTAGAATAAGCATAGAAATTATACAATAGATACATGTAATCATATTTAGGAAATTGATTAATTATGATTGGTTTCGTTTATGGTGCTTAACGTCACTTTCAACAATATTTCAGTTATATCGTGGTGATCGGTTTTATTGGTGGAGGAACACTAGCAACCTGCCATAAGTCACTGACAAACTTTATCACATAATGTTGTATCAAGTACACCTCGCCATGAGATGGATTCGAACTCACAACTTTAGTAATGATAGGCACAGCTGGCACAGGTAGTGGTAAATCCAACTACCATACGATCACGACCACGACGGCCACTTGCATTAATTGGTTATATATAATTCTAAGGAAGTAGCTTGTGTTCATCCCTTCTTTTTGTAAATACCAAATACTGTAAATAACATGTAGCTCTTAATTCCAACAAAATGTCAAATTAATATTATTAATATAATAAAAATGTAGATATCCAATTTAGTGCGCACGAAGCATTAAATGTTTAAGGCTTTTATCCTTTTTAAAATTATTCATCACGATTCGATTAAATTAAGTTAAATACATGTATTATTACAGGAGTGTTAGTTTAGTTCTAATAGCATTATGTAGAATTATGATACATGTATTTGGATATCGCCCTATTGATTCCTTATACAGTTAAAAACATTCAAACAATAAGATAAATGGAAATTTTTTATAATCCTCAACATGCATACAGGAGTTCAATAAACATCAGACCACCATGCGCTGATAACAATAAACATAATAAACACCAACCCACCATACACAGGTTAAATAAACATAATGAACATGAAAAAGATAACCATATTAAATTAGTGTATCAATATGTATAATAACTTCTTACCAATAAGGTGCTTATACCATAACCGTTGAAAAGCAAACAATAAGTAAATAAGATATTACAGAACCAAACCCGAAATAAATATCAAAAGAACACATCTACGATTTACCTCTAGAGATTGTGGTGCGGAATGGCAGTCCTATTTGAAACACATAAAGCATTATTAAAGTACTTAACCATGTCATGAGTCTAGTTAGATGCCAAGGCGGTTTCCAAATCCGCGGATCTAACCGGAATCTTACCCGTTCCACTCATTATCAGAAGAGTCTGAATAAGGTTCGTAATAAGATAGTTTGTTAACATTTCATCTAAAATTAATTCGGTAGAGAGGTTGTTAGGGTAATACGATTTCAAAATGCAGAAGAAGCTTTTCTTTAATCCCAATGTTGTGTTACTTGTGTACACAGTGCCGATTCCAGGCCGGGGGGAGGGTTGTAAACCCCCTTTTTCCTAACAGATATTAAAATTACTGACGAAGATTTAAAAATTATACTGAACATTATACTGGCAACCTTGTTTCACAAGAACTCCCTTTTAAAAATCCTGGATCCGCGCCCTATACATAATATATGCATCTTATTAAATCATAATAAGTGGATGAAGAATTCAATTGTGTAAGCACGTATATCAAGTATATAATATAACAAAATTATAAATCCCAAAAACCAACATTTTTTACGAACTTTTACATGTTGATATTATTAGATACATATTGACCTTTCTCGATAGAAGATAACTACTGTAATAATTGTTTAGCTTAATAAAATTTGCACATGACGCGTTTCTGGAATAACTTTCATCAGGTCCGCTCAAATTGAAAGAACTTTTAAAATTGATATTTTTCTTAGATTCTCAAGATTTATCAAGTGAGGAAAATAATATATGTTTTTAATTTCTTATCTATAATAAATACGCATGTGAGTTGTAGAATGGATATACTATATATAGGAGAAGAAAATTTTGATGCTAAAACTCACGTTTGTATCTGTTGTATTCTGGTTCTCGTTAGACTAGAATAAGCATAGAAATCATACAATAGATGCATTTAATCATATTTAGAAAATTAATTAATTATGATTGATTTGGTTTATGGTGTTTAACGTCACTTTCAACAATATTTCAGTTATATCGTGGTGATCGGTTTTATTGGTGGAGGAACACTAGCAACCTGCCATAAGTCACTGACAAACTTTATCACATAATGTTGTATCAAGTACACCTCGCCATGAGATGGATTCGAACTCACAACTTTAGTAATGATAGGCACAGCTGGCACATGTAGTTGTAAATCCAACTACCATACGATCACGACGGCTCCTTACATCAATTGGTTATATATAATTCAACGGAAGTGGCTTATGTTCATCCCTTCTTTTTGTAAATACCAAATACTGTAAATAACATTTAGCTCTTAATTCCAACAAAATTTCAAATTAATATTATTAATATAATTAAAACGTAGATATTCAGTTTAGTGCGCACGAAGCAATAAATGTTTAAGGCTTTTAACCTTTAATTATTCATCTCGATTCGATTGAATTAAGTTAAATACATGTATTATTACAGGAGTGTTAGTTTAGTTCTAATAGCATTATGTAGAATTATGATACATGTATTTGGATATCGCCCTATTGATTCCTTATACAGTTAAAAACATTCAAACTATAAGATAAATGGACATGTTTTATAATCCTCAACATGCATACAGGAGTTCAAAAAACATCAGACCACCATGCGCTGATAAAAATAAACATAATAAAAACACCAAACCATCATACACAGGTTAAATAAACATAATGAACATGAAAAAGATAACCATATTAAATTAGTGCATCAATATTTATAATAACTTCTTACCAATAAGGTGCTTATACCATAACCGTTGAAAAGCAAACAGTAAGTAAATAAGATATTACAGAACCAAACCCGAAATAAATATCAAAAGAACACATCTACGATTTACCTCTAGAGATTGTGGTGCGGAAAGGCAGTCCTATTTGAAACACATAGAGCATTATTAAAGTATTTAACTTTGTCATGAATCTAGTTAGATGTCTAGGCGGTTTCCAAATCCGCGGATCTAACCGGATTCTTATCATTCCACTCATTATCAGAAGAGTCTGAATGCGGGTCGTAATAAGTTAGTTTGCTAACATTTCATATAACATTAATACGGTAGAGAGGTTGTTAGGGTAATACGTATTACGATTTCAAAATGGAAAAGCTTTTCTTTAATCCTAATATTGTGTTACTTATGTACACAGTGCCGATTCCAGGGAGGGTGGGTTGTAAACCTCCTTTTTCCTAACAAATATTAAAATTCCTGACGAAGATTTAAAAATTATACCGATAATTATACTGGCAACCTTTTTTCACAAGAAATCCCTTTAAAAATTCCTGGATCCGCGCACGATACATATTATATGCATCTTATTAAATCATAATAAGTGGATGAGGAATTCAATTGTGTAAACACGTATATCAAGTATATAATATAACAAAATTAAAAATGTCAAAAACCCACATTTTTTACGAACTTTTACATGTTGATATTAATAGATACATTTTGACCTTCCTCGATAGAAGAGAACTATTGTAGTAAATGTTTGACGTAATAAAAACTTAGATATCAAATTTAGTGCACGTGACGCGTTTCGGGAATAACTTTCATCAGGTCCGCTCAAATTAAAAGAACTTTTAAAATTAATATTTTTGTTAGATTTTCAAGATTTATCAAGTGAGGGAAATAATATATGTTTTTAATTTCTTGTCTATAATATATACGTATGCGCGTTGTAGAATGGATATAATATATAAAAGAGAAGAACATTTTGATGCTAAAACTCACGTTTGTATCTCTTGTATTCTGGTTCTCGCTAGACTAGAATAAGCATAGAAATCATACAATAGATACATTTAATCATATTTAGAAAATTAATTAATTATGATTGGTTTCGTTTATGGTGTTTAACGTCACTTTCAACAATATTTCAGTTATATCGTGGTGGTCAGTTTTATTGGAGGAGGAAAACCACCATCCTGTCATACGTCACCGACAAACTTTATCACATAATGTTGTATCAAGTACACCTCGCCATGACATGGATTCGAACTCACAACTTTAGTAATGATAGGCACAGCTGGCACAGGTAGTCATAAATCCAACTACCATACGATCACGACCACGACGGCTCCATACATCAATTGGTTATATATAATTCTAAGGAAGTAGCTTGTGTTCATCCCTTCTTTTTGTAAATACCAAATACTGTAAATAACATGTAGCTCTTAATTCCAAAAAAATTTCAAATTAATATTATTAATATAATTAAAATGCAGATATCCAATTTAGTGCGCACGAAGCTTTTAACCTTTCTAAAATTATTCATCTCGATTCGATTGAATTAAGTTAAATATATGTATTATTACAGGAGTGTTAGTTTAGTTCTAATAGCATTATGTAGAATTATCATACATGTATTTGGATATCGTCCTATTGATTCCTTATACAGTTAAAAATATTCAAACAATAAGATAAATGGACATGTTTTATAATCCTCAACATGCATACAGGAGTTCAAAAAACATCAGACCACCATGCGCTGATAAAAATAAACATAATAAAAACACCAAACCACCATACACAGGTTAAATAAACATAATGAACATGAAAAAGATAACCATATTAAATTAGTGTATCATTATGTATAATAACTTCTTACCAATAAGGTGCTTATACCATAACCGTTGAAAAGCAAACAATCAGTAAATAAGATATTGCAGAACCAAACCCGAAATAAATATCAAAAGAACACATCTACGATTTACCTCCAGAGACTGGGGTGTGGAATGGCAGTCCTATTTGAAACACATAGAGCATTATTAAGTATTTAACTTTGTCATGAATCTAGTTAGATGTCTAGGCGGTTACCAAATCCGCGGATCTAACCGGATTCTTACCATTCCACTTATTATCAGAAGAGTCTGAAGGCGGGTCGTGATACGTTAGTTTGTTAACATTTTATCTAAAATTAATTCGGTAGAGAGGTTGTTAGGGAAATACGCACTAAGATTTCAAAATAGAGAAGAAGCTTTTCTTTAATCCCAATGATATGTACACAGTGCCGATTGCAAGGAGGGAGAGGGTTGTAAACCTCCTTTTTCCTAAAGTTACTGACGAAGATTTAAAAATTATACTGAACATTATACTGGCAACCTTGTTTCGCAAGAACTCCGCTTAGAAAATCCTGGGTCCGCGCCCGATACATAATATATGCATCTTATTAAATCATAATAAGTGGATGAGGAATTCAATTGTGTAAACACGTATATCAAGTATATAATATAACAAAATTAAAAATGACAAAAACCCACATTTTGACCTTTCTCGATAGAAGATAACTATTGTAATAAATGTTTAACGTAATAAAAACTTAGATATCAAATTTAGTGCACGTGACGCGTTTCTGGAATAACTTTCATCAGGTACGCTCAAATTAAAAGAACTTTTAAAATTAATATTTTTGTTTGATTTTCAATATTTATCAAGCGAAGGAAACTACTATGTTTTTGATATCTTATGTATAATAAATACGTATGTGCGTTGTAGAATGGATATACTATATATATATATATAGGAGAGAAAATGTTTGATTTTAAAACTCACGTTTGTATCTGTTGTATTCTGGTTCTCGTTAGACTATAATAAGCATAGAAATCATACAATAGATACATATAATCATATTTAGGAAATTAATTAATTATGATTAGTTTGGTTTATGGTGTTTAACGTCACTTTCAACAATATTTCAGTTATATCGTGGTGGTCAGTTTTATTGGTGGAGGAAAACCACCATCCTGTCATAAGTCACCGACAAACTTTATCACATAATGTTGTATCAAGTACACCTCGCCATGAGATGGATTCGAACTCATAACTTTAGTAATGATAGACACAGCTGACACAGGTATTTGTAAATCCAACTATCATACGATCACGACCACGACGACTCCTTACATCAATTGGTTATATATAATTCTAAGGAAGTAGCTTGTGTTCATCACTTCTTTTTGTAAATACCAAATACTGTAAATAACATGTAGCTCTTAATTATTCATCTCGATTCGATTGAATTAAGTTAAATACATGTATTATTACAGGAGTGTTAGCTTAGTTCTAATAGCATTATGTAGAATTATGATACATGTATTTGGATATCGCCCTATTGATTCCTTATACAGTTAAAAACATTCAAACAATAAGATAAATGGACATGTTTTATAATCCTCAACATGCATACAGGAGTTCAAAAAACATCAGACCACCATGCGCTGATAACAATAAACATAATAAACACCAAACCACCATACACAGGTTAAATAAACATAATGAACATGAAAAAAATAACCATATTAAATTAGTGTATCAATATTTATAATAACTTCTTACCAATTTGGTGCTTATACCATAACCGTTGAAAAGCAAACAATAAGTAAATAAGATATTACAGAACCAAACCCGAAATAAATATCAAAAGAACAGATCTACGATTTACCTCTAGAGATTGTGGTGTGGAATGGCAGTCCTATTTGAAACACATAGAGCATTATTAAGTATTTAACTTTGTCATGAATCTAGTTAGATATATAGGCGGTTACCAAATCCGCGGATCTAAACGGATTCTTACCATTCCACTTATTATCAGAAGAGTCTGAAGGCGGGTCGTGATACGTTAGTTTGTTAACATTTTATCTAAAATTAATTCGGTAGAGAGGTTGTTAGGGTAATACGCACTAAGATTTCAAAATAGAGAAAAAGCTTTTCTTTAATCCCAATGTTATGTACACAGTGCCGATTCCAGGGGAGGGGGAGAGGGTTGTAAACCTCCTTTTTCCTAACAGATATTAAAATTACTGACGAAGATTTAAAAATTATACTGAACATTATACTGGCAACCTTGTTTCGCAAGAACTCCGTTTGAAAAATCCTGGATCCGCGCTCGATACATAATATATGCATCTTATTAAATCATAATAAGTGGATGAGGAATTCAATTGTGTAAACACGTATATCAAGTATATAATATAACAAAATTAAAAATGACAAAAACCCACATTTTTTTCGAACTTTTACATGTTGATATTAATAGATACATATTAACCTTTCTCGATAGAAGAGAACTATTGTAATAAATGTTTTAACTTTTTAAAAACTTAGATATCAAATTTAGTGCACGTGACGCGTTTCTGGAATAACTTTCATCAGGTCCGCTCAAACTAAAAGAACTTTTAAAATTAATATTTTTGTTTGATTTTCAAGATTTATCAAGCGATAGAAAATACTATGTTTTTGATATCTTATGTATAATAAGTACGTATATGCGTTGTAGAATGGATATACTATATATATATAGCAGAAGAAAATGCTTGATTTTAAAACTCACGTTTGTATCTGTTGTATTCTGGTTCTCGTTAGACTATAATAAGCATATAGATCATATATTATATACATTTCGGAAATTGATTAATTATGATTGGTTTGGTTTATGGTGTTTAGCGCCACTGTATCACCTGAGTGGTGATATGTACTGATTACATGGGTAGTTGTAAATCAAGCTACCATGCGATCATGACTACGGCGGACCCAATTATGAAATTCAAAACATTTCCGATATATGTACTTACAAAAAGGAAAATAGACAACTGTTTCTGTGATCACATAGTAATTATCATCAAACTGAATACAAAGGCTACAGTTTGTCTATTTGACTTCCAGTCATGTCGAAGTAGACTCGGCTCAATATTATGGGATAAAGTTGGTCAGTAACTTGTAACAGGTATATGGTTTCACTGGCTACCACAATATAGATGAAATATTGTTGGATGGGGCGTTAAACTCCAATTATTCATGATCCTTTCAATGATAATCTCGATGACCGAAGTCGTAGTTGGATTTTAATTTATCAATGTAAGCAACACCATGAGGATTGGCGAGTTATATCCCTGCTCGCGGTGAGGTGTATTCGATACACCCATATATGGTAAGGTATGGAAATGATATCCAGAAGGTTAATCTATTGCACAGTGGTATCGGGACTAATACCCATAATTAATATATGGAAGTGTGAGAGCGGACCACTCCACTACGGTTCTTATACTCCATTATTATATGAGTGTAGGACCCAATTACTCTGTGTATGGTCCTGATAGTCCTCTAATATGTTGGAGTGTAATAACCAACTACTCTGTGTATGGTCATGATAATCCCCTGATATGTTGGAGTGCAAAATCCAATTACTCTGTGTACGGTTTTGCGGACCCCTCCCATCCCACCAATACATGAGAGTGTAAGACCCAATTGCTCTGTGTATTGTTCTGAGACCCTCCTAATATTTGGCAGTTTAAGAACTAATTTCTCTGTGTATTGTTCTGAGACCTCCCTAATATATGACAGTGTAAAAACTAATTTATATGTGTATTGTCCTGAGACCCCCCTAATATATGACAGTGTAAGAACTAATTTATCTGTGTATTGTCCTGAGACCCCCCTAATATATGACAGTGTAAGAACTAATTGCTCTGTGTATTGTGCTGAGATCCCCCTAATATATGACAGTGTAAGAATTAATTGCTCTGTGTATTGTGCTGAGACCCCCCTAATATATGACAATGTTAGAACTAATTGCTCAGTGTATTGTTCTGAGACCCCCGTAATATATGACAATGTTAGAACTAATTGCTCTGTGTATTGTCCTGAGATCCCTAGTATATGACAGTGTAAGAACTAATTGCTCTGTGTATTGTCCTGAGACCCCCCTAATATATGACAGTGTAAGAGCTAATAGATCTGTGTATTGTCTTGAGACCCTCCTAATATATGATAGTGTAAGAACTAATTGCTCTGTGTATTGTCCTGATATTCGCCTAATATATGACAGTGTAAGAACTAATTGCTCTGTGTATTGTCCTGAGACCCCCCTAATATATGACAGTGTAAGAACTAATTGCTCTCTGTATTGTCCTGACACTCTCCTAATATATGATAGTGTAAGAACTAATTGTTCTCTGTATTGTGATGAGACCCTCCTAATATATGACAATGTTAGAACTAATTGCTCTGTGTATTGCCCTGAGATCTGCCTAATATATGACAGTGCAAGAACTAATTGCTCTGTGTATTGTCCTGAGATCCGCCTAATATATGACAGTGTAAGAACTAATTGCTCTGTGTATTGTGCTGAGACCCCCCCCCCCCTAATATATGACAGTGTAAGAACTAATTGCTCTGTGTATTGTGCTGAGATCCCCCTAATATATGACAGTGTAAGAACTAATTGCTCTGTGTATTGTACTGAGACTCCCCAATATATGACAGTGTAAGAGCTAATTGCTCTGTGTATTGTCCTGAGATCCCCCTAATATATGACAATGTTAGAACTAATTGCTCTGTGTATTGTCCTGAGACCCTCCTAATATATGACAATGTTAGAACTAATTGCTCTGTGTATTGTCCTGAGACCCTCCTAATATATGACAGTGTAAGAACTAATTGCTCTGTGTATTGTCCTGAGACCCTCCTAATATATGACAGTGTAAGAACTAATTGCTCTGTGTATTGTCCTGAGACCCTCCTAATATATGACAGTGTAAGAACTAATTGCTCTGTGTATTGTCCTGAGATCCCCCTAATATATGACAGTGTAAGAACTAATTTCTCTATCTACTGCTCTAATATACGGAGTATATGAACCAATTACTCTATATAAGAGATTTCCAGAAGGTGTGTTGTTTTCTTCACGTTAACACCAATAGCATAACCCCATCAACTAAATGTCTTTCACCCGAATAACATAATTATGACCTCAAGAAATAAATACCTTTCACTAATTGAGAAATAATTTTTGTCCTGCCAATGTAATTTTCAATTTATTAATAACTGAATTTACTGCTAAGCTTTTCAAGTCATATAATGGTGTAGTGATATATTAAATAACACCTACCTGATCAGCCATTTCCCATTCATCGGGATCTCTGTATATTGTTTTTTGTCTTAATAACTGTTCGTGTTTATATTGCTCTCGTTGCATTTTTTGAGCATATGTTTCTGGATATTGTTCTGTTGGAGGTAGCGGGGGCTCCCATGTTTTTATTTTGTTATTAGAATTATTGTTCGATTTATTATTTTTATTCTTGGAATTTTTATTTTTCCAATCGTCGTTTAGTAAGTCATCGCCTTCGTCGTCACTGTTGTCGAAAGGTTGTGGAATTCGTCCTTTCGATTTATTATTGTTTTCTTTGTTTGTATTTCCATTGTGTTGTCTGTGTCCAAATTCCGAATGTTTTAAAGGTTCTACCTTCCGTCCATTAGAATTTGTTACATTTTCACTTTTCTGATTTGTAGGTGCTGGTTCTGATTTCTTTACCACACTTGTCGAAGTTCTTGAATTTTGAATAGGACTATCCTTTTCTTTACTAGGTCCAGAACCCATTTCACTAAATTATCATCTATTAGTATACTTCACAGATTTCACATTTATGAAATATCATCCGATATGACGTAAAATTAACCACTAACAATTAAAAATCTAATATATTTAATTTAAATCCGTAGTATATAGGAACTATGATTCTAAATGACATGTATCCATAATCCGATTTAATCCGTAGTTTAAAATCTGAATTTCGTAACTTGGTATCTGATAATCCTACACAAATAACAAATAAATAACAACATTGATTAAAACGTAGTACACACAAAATTAGTTCACACACAATTCAATCAGGAAATTGTGTTCATCTTCTCTAATATTAATTTTATCCAATATTTCACAAATTTTATATGTCGTAAATATCCACCGTGATAGCAAGTTAATTAAGTCGTTTGTTAAAATGCCAGTAAACAGCTATATGTACTAACTTATAGAATAAATAAACACAAAAATTATGAAAAGGTCTCTTTAAATTTTTGTATTCACTACCGTTCCGCTAAGTGGACAAATGCATGTGTGTATTGGAACGTATATTTTTCGGTTCAATTTAACGAGTAGTTTAAAAGCCTAAAATTGAATGCGATAATTTATTGATTATAGATTTGTAATAGGTAAAAGTTCGATAGGTTATATATATATATACAGTATATTACAATTAAGCTCTTGTCAAAACAACATAAAATCTCGATCCCCCCCCCCCCCCCCCCCAAGACATGACATAAAAATATTACAAATTTAAGAATTTTTAAACAGTCTTGTGATTACATACACATGTTGAATTGTCTGAGTGAGTGAGAGATGTCATTTTTCCAACTATATTTTAGTTACAAGTTACTTTCTTATACACGTAGATATTTACTTCAGTGCACATGATACTTTTGTGGAATTACCATCATCATCAGGTACGCTCATAATCAAAATACTGGAAAACCGAATAATTCAAAAGTGAGTGGGAGCAAGTAAACCAAAGAATTGGTTAACGGTACATATGCCTGAGGCAGATTGGCCTTAATTTTAATATACTACATTATTTTTTATCTGAAAATGCCAAATCTTATGTGAATAAATCTAATAAACCGTGTCAGTGACAAAACCACTGACTACTCGGCGGATAATACCTTCGGGGACTATGATTCCACCAGCAGAGGTATCGACATACACAGTGTAGTCATAGTAATAAAAAGTTAGATATCTAATTTAGTGCGCACTACGAGTTTCGGGAACTAGGTACACTCGTAGTCAAAATATTTGAAAGCGAAATAATATAAAATGTTCTGTAAACAAGTTTTCCTGAGGATCTAAACAGGTATAGTCCACCAGCAGTATCAAGACCGTGATATTCGTGATGTTTCTTTCGCACTAGATCAGGAGGCTAAGCTAGATTAACTATATAGCTGGCACATTGAAACAAAAGTCCTCATACGGACTCCACTTGAATTACACATTACTGCAGGCCTTTTCTTCAGCACCGTTATATCAGCTATTTCGTCGTTTAATATTTTTACAGATACGTAGTCTCGCTGAACCCTGCTGTTTTTCATTTCGCCTGACATATGAATGCGAACATCGTCGCGAGCTTTTAAAGCTAAAGTATCAATGAGAAAAATTGATGTTTTAATAGTCAACAGGGACAGAAGAAACGTAATGTTCTTTATCTCCAATCAATATACGTTCACAAGCTTCTTTTACAGTAAATTGCTTTGTTACGTTGATATCTTCATCTGTTTTTCTACAATAAATACATAAAGTTATACTATACATAGATTAAAGTATAAATTTACAGTGCTAAAAGAACTTAGATTTGAGTTTTCCATTGAACACCTGTGTCGCCTCTTCCCTTTGTTTGAAATTTATCCTGACCCAAAGCCAACCTATCTTCTTTCTTTCTTTCTCTGTAGTGTTGGGTACTTAGCGAAAAAAATATATTTTTCAATTTATTTTGAAAGCAGTAGACTGACGCCCCTAGGCCTACATACACAACCACTCACATGAATAAAAATGTAAATGGTCAATAAAATTAACGTATATTTATTGTATTGGTTCTTCCAACACAATCAGTGTTCAAACATTAAAAACATTCCGTTCACAGCATACACAGATTAGAATGGGACCCTATGCTCTTGGGGCTGATCGAATTCGAGACGAGCACGCTAACCGTTATATCAGATGCGGTACAAATTAATTAACTGGTAATTATAAGGGTGGTACATACATCAGATAAGTGGTCATATATTTTTGTCGTAACAACATAATGTCTATTCTGCTAAACTAGTATACCTTTCTACGTTGAACTGGGAACATATTTATTTGTTTAATATTTCAATATAACCAATGTTACACAAGGCCAGTTTGACGATGAATTGTGACCCGGCATAACCACATGAATGAGCCGATTGATAATCATAACTATGCTTTTGCACTCCGTACACATTTGTTGAAAAAATCAGATGCAGACATTACCAAAGGAGCCTGAATCGCCACATAAAATATTAAAAAGTTCGAACAAAGGTCTCATTAAATTATAATATTCCAATCGTCGTCTATGGTAGCATATTCTAACGTTCACTGACACTGATTGATGAATAAGTTAGAAGCTTAATGAATATTCTAATCGCATATTTATATTCTAGTGTGAAAACATTCATGTTCTGCAACAATAAATAAACTTTAATAGTATACGAATGTCAATAATCCCGCCAAAATCTATGTGTGACATCAAAGAAAATCCTTATGCTGTAAGTGACTAACACCTTTTTCACTTTATGTAAACAATGTGTAAGCATTATTAATAAATAAATAAACAAATAGAAGGACTCGTAGTTTTTAAAATGAACCCCCAAGACAATATACAATTATTGAACATCGAAAATTGTCAACCCGAGGGTTGACAGCTTGATGTTCACCTCTTATGATAGTTGGATTTACAACTACCTATGCGAGCAGTGCCTTTCACCACTAACATTGCGAGTTAGAATACCGGTCAGGTGAGGTGTACTCGATAAAACATTATGTGATAAAGTTTGTCAGTGACTTGAGGCAGGTCGGTGGTTTTCTCCGGGTAATCCTGTTTCCTAAACCAATGCAACTGACCGCCACGATATAGCTGAAATATTGTTGAAAGTGGCATAGGATACCATACCCCCTTTACTTTTAATTTGTTTCTAACTGTATAGTTGAATAGTCTCTCATGTTCAAGTTTATGTCTTAGTGAAATTAGAGTTATCTCTCTTTGTTCATTGTTCAAGTAGAATCTTATGAAAAATCACCATGAAATAATGATATGCATGTAAATTAATTTACAGTTTATGTTCTATTTCACAAGTTCATGCGAACATAAAACATTGCTTTCTTTTTTTGGGCTAAATACCTAAGACAAAATACTGTTGGGATGACGAGCTTACAAAAACATTCGGCTAATTTTTAATAAACACATATTTTAACAGATATTAATTTTGATTTGACAGCTGTTTTGTCAAAATAAAAGTCCTAAGAGTCCGGTTCACATGGAGACATCTCATAAATCTACAAAATATAAATACAAAACATAAGAAAATATCGGTGTAATTATTGATATCTGTAATAGTATAGGACTTACTTGACCAGAGTTATCTACACTTGCTTGCTTTTCACTATTTGTTAATTGTATGTTTGATAGCATTTACTAACTATGCATTTGGTGACGGAAATCTACTAATTTGAGAACTAATTTTATTGTCAATATTGCTTGATACTATATGCATTACTGAATTGTGCCATATTAAATAATTAACTTTATATGAATTGAACCTCATCAATGCTATCGTCTCGATTGACTTAACACTACCGTGCTAAGTTTATCCGGAGGAGCATAGGACCCGAAATCTAACACTCTTCCCACATAAAAGAGTGTTTGTGTGTCTTGTGTGATACAGTTTACTTGAATGTTCCAATTGAACCATTAGTCTGATGGTTGATTTGGAGGTGCTGTTTTAAGCGTCATAGTTCAGAGGAAATATTGTATAAAGTCACTTCGGGGGTAACCGGAAAACTATTACAATATTTTTGTAATATTTATTTTCTCTTTGGCATCATAATTTTAGAATTTTAATAAGTAACATGTTAAGTTAACTAGATGTTCACATGAGCCCTGTATCGCTCACCTCATTATTCATATGCAAGTTTGTGTTCAATGAAGTATAGATTTAAAGAAAAAATATCAAACTAGTATTCATTTTTACATAGGACCCTATGTTTAATTGTAATCCATTAAAATAGGACTGCAAAAATAGAACTTCGTTCCATTTTAATATCCTCTTACTCTGGAATAGAAAAAACTGGAAACTTTATTTTTGTTTTTCCTTTGTGATGAGGGTTAATATAATTCTTAAACAAATACTTCCATTGTTTATGATATCTTCAAGCTCCCAAAAAACCAATGTTAACCCATATATAAGGTTCACTCAACCTATGTCAACATTTTGAAAAAGAAGTATGAAAAGGTAAGAAACAACTTTTGGCAAATGTTGAAGAGGTGCGCTTGAGCCTGTGGCGCTCACCTGCTTATTCATGTATCGTTGTGTTCAGGCAGATTTAAGGTTTTTGAGAAAACGTTATCTCATTCATATTCCCATAACTAATCCATTAGGATTTCCGATCCACACAAAAATCCAACATGACAATCCAACGACCGAGTTTCTTTCGATTTAATCCATTTCTAGGATCTGTGATTTTGCTTTCATTATCCCATATGGACCAAGGGTACAGGTGGCTCAATGAGTTAGGTAGTTGGATTACCTAACAGCACATACAAGCATATCACCAATATCGCGTGGGTTCGCGCTCCGCTTTGTAAATTACAAAAAAGGTGCACTCGACTCGGAGCAAAGTGATAAAGTTTACTAGTTGCTTGCCCATGGTCGATGGTTCTCTCCGGGTACTCCGGCTTCTTCCACCACTAAAACTGGTTGATATGATATAGCTGAAATATTGCTGAAAGTGGCGTTAAACAAGATTAATAAATAAATCAATCAATCAATAGAGAGTTTGTGCTAATTACACTTTATATTTAAATGTTATGTCCATAAATATTATATTCAATATAATCTACGAAGAATTTCACAAATAGCATGAAATATGATTGCTAAAATGGTCCATATGTTGCAAATGATCCAAATGTTAAAAATAGTTCAACTCTTGTAAATGTCCAAATGCTAAAAATACCTCAACTGTTGTAAATGTCCAAATGTTAAAAATAGCTCAAATGTTGTAAATGATCCAATGTAAAAAATAGCTCATATTTTGTAAATGATCCAATGTTAGAAATAGCTCAAATGTTATAAATGTCCAAATGTTAAAAATAGCTAAAATGCTGTAAATGATCCAAATGCTAAAAATAGCTCAAATGTCCTAAATGATCCAAATGTTAAAAATCGCTCAAATGTGATCCAATTAAAATTCAGTCCTCGACATGAAAATTTTAATTTACTGGTCCGAATTAAATACTGAAAAACATTATTAGTCCAAACAAGTTTTACTGGTCTTGGGTCGAAGAACCGGTGGTCATCGTGTGGACTGAAAATTAATTGTGGACAATCACATTGATATCTCCCCTGGTTCAACAGCTCCACATCTGTTTATACAACATCAGTCATGTATATGTAATAATGTATGCCAACATTTTTTCTTACATTTGTATACATATTTTTCAATATGTTGGGATAGGTTGAATGAACCGTTAAATTTAATACCACCTTGCTTGTGACTTGGCAATACCATCATGCTTACAAAATATAAAAATCCTTCATCTACAACTACAAATTAATACACTCTTATTTCTACCTATAATGAACAGTTTCATCAAGTTATTGTTAAATGCTATAGCACGTGGTTTGTGACTTGTCAATGCCATCATGTTCATCAATTATTAAAATCCTTCATTTACAACTAGAAATTCATACAGTCTTATTTCTACTTATAATAAACAGTTTTATTAAGTTATGGTTAAATGTTATACCACGTGGTTTGTGACTTGTCAATACTATCATGTTCACAAAATATAAAAATCCTTCATTTACAACTATAAACTAATACAGTCGCTTCTCCATTTATAATGAACAGTTTTGTAAAGTCATTGTTAAATGATATACCACCTGGTCCGTCAACACCATCATGCTTACTTAATACTATATCACGGAATGTTCCATCTGATGACAATCTTTGTATGTCGTTTGAATCACGTCCACTGATGTATACATGATATTGTTGATCCACAGCCAGTCCGAATACTCCTGATATGGTGTATCTATATATAACGTGGCCATCTAAATTGATACAACACAATCTACTCTCATCCTGTCTTAACAACAACTGATCATTCCTTTCATTATACAATATGTTGAAATTTAAATCATCATCAGTTGTTACCTCTCTTACACGAGATCCATCTGTATTTATAATTAAAACTTTACATTTTACACCGATTATAATCTTGTCCTTTACAGCAGTGACACCGCAACATCTTTCTCCTATCTTAATCATTTTGTCTCTTGTATTGTTAGTGGTGTTAATAAATTGTAAGGATTTCTCACTTGGAAGAGTAACTACTGCTTTATCTCTACATGGTACTACAGTAATACACCAAGGTCGACTGTACGCCACGATTTAGATTAACTTGACCTTCTTTTATGAATTCGGTCAGTGGTTTTCATATATCTTTTATTTCTGGAGGTTGTTGTTTCCTCGGTTTATATTTAATAGGACAAGGTCGGATAAGTTGTGAAAGTGATCCAATTGTTTCAATTTTAAAATTCGTAATTTCTTCAAACTCCATGTCAATTTCTTTAATAGCAGACGTCATGTCATGAATCTTACTGTCTGTTTTCTGGATGTTTGTTATTTGTTTTCGTAAAACTAGAAATAGTTGATTATTAGAGCCCTGGATTTATATGAATTCTAGTTCTTGTTTATTTTTTTTTAATTCCGATGTTAACTGAGACATTTCATTTGTCTCTCTCATTATGTTCTCGTCAATTTCTTGGACAGACGTTACCTCAGTAATAAGTCGTTGTTCAAGGTCATCGGTATCTTTTAGTAGCTTTGATTTAACTGTACTGATTTGTTTGTTTATCAATGACTTCTTCTGTTCCAGTAATGTTCTATTATCGTCTCTATTCTCTAGCATTTTTGCCAGTGTTTCAATCATATTATCTAGTTCTATTAACGTATCGAAAAGTAAAGAGGACTGTTTGACGTCCTTTGATGCAACATCTAAAGATATAACAGTCTCACAAGACCTATGACTATCTGAAATACAAGCTCTACAGCAAAAAACATCATGTTTTCTACAAAAATAAACAATCTGGACGTCAATGTGTATTTCAGTTTATTTTAGATGATGGTTGTGTTCGTGCTCCTATCACCGACAAATCAATAACATGGTGAGATTTTAATGCCTTAAAACTTCTGTGTGATTCGGTGCATTCAGCACATAATTTTTCCACGCATTCAGAACAATATTTCTCGGCATGTACAGTTTTGTAGCTTTCTAAACACGGATCACATACATCAGCTGAACCCATAATGGATCTACAAACAAAAATAGTCAAACATGAATTATTTTACTTAGCTTAACTTATAACTCCAAAATCAGGTATTTTCCTTTTGGTGATCACGATGGGGTGACAATCACATTGAAAATGAACAGGTAGAGAGAGGCCCTGGATGTTGGAAAATGAATTATAATGTAATTACAACATCGTTATTTAAAGATACTTTTGATTTTTATGGAGGGAGGGGGGTGGAAATACATATTTATAATCTAAATATATTTAAAAACAAGCTTCAGCTTTTGGATTTGACTAAGGTCTAAATTAAAGATGTCACTGTTGAAATTGCTGAAAGCTTAACATTGATGAATCAGAATTAAAATGGTGGGAAAATATTTTGAAAATTTTAGAAAAAAAGGACACTTAGAAAACAAAAATTTAATAACTACATTGAAATCTAATATAAATACATATTATCAATCAAAAGCTGAAACAGCTAGAATCAGATCGAAGATAAATGTCTTTGAAAAAGAAGAAAGGTCAACAAAGTGGCTTTATTATTTAGAGAACAAAAACAGACAGGAAAGTCTATGGGCAAACAATGAAACTGAAGGGAAAGTCTCCTGTGGAAGACAGGATCATTTAGGAATATTACCAAGACTACTGGTACTAAATACATAGCGAACTGACGGATGTTATTTAAGCAGTTTTCAACATTAAAACTATGTCTATGTTTCAGTATTCAGGAATGATGTCTCTTTTTGTACAAAAGCCGGTAACAGGGGGGGGGGGAGGGCATATACAATTAGAGATCGATTACTTTGTTAAGCACAGTTTACAAAATATGTTGAATTCTCCTCGCGTAACACCTAAAAAGCATTACCTAAAGTCATTGACTCAGACCGAAACGGCTTTGTACAATGTAAATATTTATTTAACTTTGAAAGTCTATTGTTACCAGATTTAATCGAATTAGTTCATATGAAAGATGAAGAAGGGGCAATCATATGATTAGATCAAATGAATGCTTTCGATATAATAGAATGGTAATGGCTAGAAAAATGCTTAGAGAAATTCGAATATGGGGTAAATTTTAGGGAATGGTTTAAACGCTATTTGAAAATGAACAAACATGAATATTATTACAAATGGTTTTATATCTAAAGACGGGACCATTTCCCGATCAACCCGTCAAAAGTGTCCAATCTCACCTCTACTATATATCCGCCAAGCGGAGCCAATGGTATCCACAATAAGAACTAATCCAAACATCAAATTTAAGCATTAAATTATCACACCCTTCCGATACAAAGACACGAAGCAAAGCTTAATATGTTTACGCAGACACTCAGTTAAGTAATAGTGAAGAGGAATCAATCGAAGAAACATTTCAAGTATTGTATATATGTGAAAAAGCACCGACGGCAAACATCAATTTAAATAAAACAGTATAAATGCATTTGGGTCGCTGGAAAATTAAAAGTTCAAAATATAAACAAATAAAATGGGCAAAATATCACGTGAAAGCTTTGGGAGTGATACACGAGCACAATGTTAATATTGACGCTCTTTGGCGAGAAACAAATCATCAAAATAATATACCAAATAAACTTTGAAATAGAAGTGAGGAGAATACCAGAAAGGTACAAAAAAAATTAATGTGGGCTTTAATTTTGGGACGGAAACGTAAATCAAATAAAAAGATATGCTTGCTGTTTGCGAGTTGAGAAGGGGGTATGGGTATGATTTACATTGATTCACTCATTAAAGCAAATCAATTACAAAGTATGCATAAAATACTTAGAGCCAAAAAGTATGATTGGGATTCTATAGGGAAATGGTGGTTAAAAAAGAATAACAAAATCTATAATAACGAATATTTTTGTCTACTTGCTTTGATATAAACGGCTTACAAATAAATAAATTACCAATTTATTATCAAAGCTTACTTACATCGTGGTCAATCTTTTTATTCTTACAAACAACAATGACAAAACTAGCAGTAGCTATGGCAGCTTAAATATTGTTTTCAATGGCAAGCCTCTTTTCTCTCCATATTTTGCACATGGAATACATAAAATCAGTGACATATGGGATTATGGAACAACTAATTTTAAAGCTTCAAACGGTATACTTAATTCACTGATCGATCAAAGAAACTAGATTTCACAATGGACGAGGTTGAAAAAGGCAATAACAGATGTTCTTTAAAATATACTGAATGAAAACGAAGGTTAATAGTAAAACAATCAAATTCGAAAAACATTTTTTTATTACAGGAGACCAATAAAATATACGACCAAAAAATACACTGCTAACGAATTAAGATATTTCCATGGATAAATTGCAAATGATTTTTAATATTGATGTAGAACCTATTTGTCAAAATAAATGGAATATTTGTTTGAATAAAAAAATATTGCAAATACAAGAAAATCAAACCAACTAAGTTGGAAAATTATACATGATGCAATCTATGCTAAAATGAAGTGATCTATGAATGGTCTATGTCATTTTTGTAATACTGGAGTAGAAACAGTCTGAAACATTTTGTTTACGACTGTACAGTCATACAACAAAATTTGGTTGAAATAATATCGGCGTTAAAAAATTGCATGAACTCCTGAGAAAAGCAAAATGTAGATATTAATGGGATCACGGAAGAATATATCTTTTTAGGGATTTATGAGGAGAATAGCAAAGAATCATCTGTATTAAATGCAATAATTAATATGTCTAAATTCTCATTTGGAAGTCGCGTGATAGTATCCGGTATCAGCAAAAAGTGTATGCATCATAAAACTTTAATACAATTGATGAAATCTGAAATTATAATGTTAATCAAAAATATCCCTCGTAAGTCAATAGAGACTCGTATTTTTTGTCAATGAACTGAATGAAGTCGTTGAATTAATTAAATAAGCATACACTTACTTACATTTACAGCATCTTCATTATTTTATTCCCCTTTTAAATACACACTTTAAAGTTCAGATTTCTTATTATTGACTGACCAACATGAATCGTAAGTCGCACGTCAGATATAAAGCATACACTAATAATCACAACAATGAAAAGTAGGTCAAAATAAGAATTAGATTATGTTCATGGTGCTTAACGCCACTTTCAACAATATTTCATTATATCGTTGCGGTCAGTTTTATTGGTGGAGAAAACCGGAGAAAACCACCGACCTGTCGCAAGTAACTGACAAATTCTACCACAAAATGTTGCATCGAGTTCACCTCGCCTGAACTGGGTTCGAATTCACAACGTTAGTGATGATAGGCACTGATTGCATAGGTAGTTATAAATCCAACTACTATGCGAACACGACAACGACGGCCCCTTTAAAATAAGAGGGGGGAAATATTTTGCTTAATTTATTTGAAGAGTAAACATATACCTATCATCTGTATTACCAAATTTAGGTTAAGTTGTTTTTTATCCATATCTCCTCTGAATTGTCGATCAAGAAAAAACGATCATATACTGGACGGACAGTATATGCATCGTACTTGATAAATACCAATTTAGGTTGTTGTCAGTTTCAAATTAATTTAATTAACAGCAAAATAATTAGATTCCGGACGCCCGTCAATGGGGTTCGCAATTAATATTTCGCATGTCCAATAGCGACTTCCGCTCAACCTTTAAACAGAAGGACAATCGCAAAGACAAAAAAAAGATTATACAGTTATAGATTTAAAAGGTAAAAAACAAGAAACATACTAAAAATGTAAACGCATTCTCTTGAGTCAAAGGAAACTAGCCGCCCGGAGCCTTGAAATTGCGCTCTGTCAAATTTATTGTTTGCATGTTTGACTGATATTATTCAGCATATTTTTTTCTAGCTTCTAAACTGTCGATCTAGATAGGTAGCATGAGTATTGTACTTCATAAATACATATTTTGGATGTTGTCAGTTTCATAGCCCATCAATGGCGCTTGCAATTAATATTTCGTAATTCCCTATAAAAAAACGTGTGGAAAACATTATCGCTACTTGATAAAACAACCACAGATATTCATAAAGTTAGGTCATGCAAGTAATATTTCGCTTGGTCAATAGTGACCCCCCCCCCCCCCCCCCCCTCCCCTCCCACACCAACGTGTGAAAAACATAAATATCCTGATGTTATTTAAATACGACATAACTGCATTACATGTAAACTATGATTCTGTTTGATAAAGGCATTTAACTGGAACGGGAAAAAATACACACCTGCGTGAAATTGTGAATATAGAAATCGTGTACGTGATATAGAAGCTAGAAAGAATTTCAAGGTGTATTTTAAATGAGTTTGAAAAAAAATCACTATTTGATATGAAAACGATTGTATTTCATTTTGACGATTTTGTACGGAAGACGGGTCGCAACCATTATTTTTTTAATTATTTCAATATTAACTCAGATGTTTACAATCTACAATAAAATGAAAATAAAAGAAATATCACATTGTCGGAACAGTTCCAAAATTCAATAGAAAGATTGTAGAAAGAGGCAAATTCGATATCCCTAACACACATATACACGACCGGTCACTTTCTTGACATAACACGAGTACTTTAGTAAAAAGTGACAGTTATATGCATATAGATAGAGTGCTTTTAGAAAAAAATCATGAAAATTTATTTTACCTATTTATTTTTGTGAGTGTATGGACAACAACGAGTACAGCACTATGTCATTATACGACTGGTATACTTTTAGCTGTCGAATAAAATCAAGAAGTTCACACGAGTCCGAATCGCTCTCCTTGTTAAATTAAAGGAAAAACGCCATGATCTTAACAAGTTAGCGTAAAAATTTAGAGAGGCATTAGCTACGATTTTGACCAAAAAAATTATATGTTTTGGAAATTGGTAAATAGCTTTAAAATGATGAAATAAAGGTAAATATTTCACATTAAACAGCTTATCGTACCACTTTTCGCCTTTTGAGAACGAAAATTACCATCGATTTATTATTTCCTTGTAATGCAAATAATTTGACGTCGCTTTCTCCGTATGCAACTGATCTTACTAGTGACAGGTAAAAACGAATAATTTGTATTTTGTCGCTTATTAATTTCAAACTTGCATGGTTCTTTGTTCGTAATTAACGCCGACTAAAAACAGATTCACAGAAAATAAGAAATAAGTGCATTGTTGTACTGATTTAATGACGATTCGGCAAACTCCGTAAACAATGCCGATAATTAATAAGATGGCGTCCATTTCTTGATCGATCTCAAAACACGAGCAGTTTGACCTTTTTGCCCGATGCGCGTACATTTCATAACATTTATAAGTTACAGAAACACGTTTTGTTACATATTCGCTAGCCAAGGGTTACGATCCGCTCTACTCATCTTCACCCTTGGCATCGCTAGTCCGAATTTCGTAATTCCTGCGCACTGCCACCTGCTGGATTTTGACAGTTACGCCCCTTGTAATGATGTCATTTTCAGCCAATCGACGCGAGGCTTTCATTTCCTTTCGTTTGAATGCCCTGAAAATTGATTCGAAATTATAATATGGCTGATTTTCAAGCGAAGATTTGACGAGACTCATACTGTTATTCAATGGTAAGCCAGTGCTTTTATTTCAAACTTACAACATTATTTTATATGTACACGCATTTTTATTTTGTTGACATTTTTCCTACAGAACATGTGCTTTTGGTAAAGCGCGTTCTGATTGGTTGCAGCTACCACTAGCTGCATTATATATAAACCATCACCGTGTGACCTCGAAAATCCGTTTAGCGATGCCAAGGGTGAAGATGAGTAGAGCAGATCGTAACCCTTTGCTAACGAAGATGGTTTTATTGAGACATCAATCATATCTGATAGTCTTTATGGGTAGCAAATATTTACGATTTTGGCAGATAATGCCCCTTTAAATGACAGTAAATAAAAGACATTTCTGTTAATGAATGCTAAAGATAGTATACCGTAAGGTAGAATTTGACCATTGAAGTTGCATGTAGCACCAAATAATGGGGATCGCCATTTTCCGCAACTCTTCAATGTGAGGAGACAAAAAGTATAATCCATTCTCGGATTATACCTGCAATTAAAGCTCCTCCGAAAGAGCCGTGACGTCATGCAAACAGTATCATATATTATAGCAGCATTGGTCAGTTGCAATTTTATCATTACAAATTATGTAAATCGTAAAATAACGCCGTATATTTATCTTTTGATATTTACAAAATCAATATGACTTCATGTGTGAGAAGAATTTTGTTTGTAATTACCGATCAGGATTACCGTAGTTAACACATCGACCAGTGACCACGAAAAACACGGGAAAGTACGACAGCATTGGCGACAAAAAGGAAAAAAGCATATGTACGCATAAAACGAGTTAAAAGTGACATTTATTTAACCTACTGCAAATCATGTAACACATGGAATTATACGTTCATAGGGCTTTATGCTAGGGTCATGCAGTGGATTTCTGAGAGATACACGGTTATTGTACTGAAACGATTGTGTCTATATATAGACAACGACGGACTTATTGACCTATCTATATTTTCTATTGACGGACAACGACAGACTCATTGACCTATTTTTTTCGTCCGTTGACGAACAACGACAGACTCATTGATCTATATTTCTCGTCCTTTAGCGGACAAAGACAGACCTATCGACCTATTTATCTCCTCTATTGACGGACAACGACAGACCCATGGGCCTATTCTTCTCGACTATTGACGGACAACGACATATGCATTGACCTATTATTCTCTCCACTTGGATAAAGCAGTCGGTTAATTTAGGTAACATAGATTTTACTATCTTACCAAGGTTTCTTGGGTATGACAAGATACACGAGGGTTTTCCAGTAAAATTGTTTTCCATTGATGAAGTAAATTTTCGTATCATCGGTGTAGAATTTTCCTCTCAGATTTAACATCACATGGTAAAGTGTTGCCTGTAATCTCTGGATTGCCGTAAATATATCACAAATACTTCTTACTTGGCCTAAGCTTCCATCAATCAATCTATTTATCTATCACTGATTAAAAAAATATTTTAGCATACGAGTACCACAAACACCCTTCCAATCCACACCCCAAATGCCCCCCCCCCCCCCCCCCCTCATTCTTCCCTACCACACACACAGGCATATTTACTATTTACAAAGATGATATCTTGTCAATATATCTGTCTTTAGAATTGAATTAGTATTGTATAGGAGGTAGATGAAAAAGTTTACCAAAAGACAACTAGCATCCCTATGGATACGATTTGTGCCTTCAACAATACTTTATCTACAAAAAAAGCGAGAGCAACAAGATCTTGAGCAAACAGTTGATAAAAATGATAAAAAGCAAAAGAATGAATGCAAAATATTTAGGGTGGAGAGGATAAGCTGCTCCTTTTCGTACTTTATACTCGTCGTACCTTGATGTCGAAATATATAATTTAGCCAAACAAAGATTGTATTATAGGAAATGACTATGAATACATATTATATGGAGACTCTGGGTCCGTGGGGAAGATGTCGGGTTGTATTTCATATTTCAGATTTGTTTTTCTATCCATACATTTGGTACTGAAACTATTAGAAATCATGTAACAGCCATGTCTGTAAGTTATTTCACTATTGTAGAACATTATTTCTGTTGTATTCCATATTTCAAAGAGTTAACACATGACTTGATCTGAGGAAATGTGATGTATGCTAATAAATATTTGCTTTTAATAACACAAGCAATTGATTATTGAGAGGGAGGAGCATTTGACACTTTAATTTAGTTTTTTAATTTATTATGGGAAAACCCACTCACCAACATTCTGATCATTGTACCGTAACTAATATGTCTTGTATTTAGGACAAAATATTAATCAAGGTTATTTGTATTTTCTCTTCTTGTTTTAAGAGTTTATTATATAAAATATAAAAATACACGGTCTTAAGTAAGATAGATATAAACTAATTATTATGTTTAGCAGCTTTAAGGCAAAACTATTTGATTTTTTTCCCTCTTTTGTTTTCCATTACCTACAAAGACGTAAAAAATTTAAAATCTTGTGAAAGTTGACAAAAATAAAATTTATCATAAATAAATGATGTTTACAATAAGTAAATTATGCTACCTTTATGTTATTCACTGTGAAAACATGTTCGTACCACTCAAATAACTGACTAGTGTACACACTTCCACCCATATTAGGGAAGATAGGGGAGTTTAACATGTATTCGATAGACACTTATAAGATGTCGACATTCGATTATCTCCCCTGCTTCAAGGACTATTCATTCCTTTTATGTTGATTATTTTGACAAAGTTCATATATATTCTATAGTATTTAGAAATAGCATAAGTGTATGTACACTTCTATTTAAATAAAATATCAATTGTGCATTACAGTGCAAAAAACCCTAGTTGACAATATTTGGTTTTTTGAGATGATTTTTGCATTGCATAAATAGTAGGACCATCGTACAGAATATTAAAAAAAAATAATATAAAAACAGTTTAAATAGATCAATAATCGTAGATATAATTGACATAAATGTAAAGATAAATCATTGCTACATAAAATTATGTATTCTCTATATATTTATAAACCTTCACTTTCGATAAGTCTGATTTTATCCTTCGATCTCAACTTGACTGACTAATCTCAAATATGGCGGTAATCGTCTCGTTAATCACACCTGATCATATATTATCTACAAAGTAATGAAAGACATTCGGGTTACTTGCCATGATGGCAGCTCTACTTGTGGACTATTAGTCCCGATGGCATCATCCCCACAGTAGTCAACTTTTCCACACACAATAAATCTAGCTACCCACGCGGTCTGAATTTTGAACACAACATAATCCAAACTACACATCCGTTCAAAGTTGCTATCAGAACATATGCCCAGCTACCCATCATGTCAGAATATTAAACACACTATATATATAGATAGCTACCCATCATGTCCGAATGCTTAGCTCAAAATGAAACTACAACTACCCATCCGGTAAGAATTTTTAATCAAAATATAAGTCCAACTATCTTTCAAATCAGACTGTTTAACACAAACCGCCATTTATACTCTTTACATATCAGGTCATGTATTTTGAACAGCTAATACCAATGTTTATATAAGTAGTATACCGCTACAACTGACTGGTATCTGTATTTTGTATTTATAGTGTAAATGGATGTCCCTGCATTTGTATAATGTTTTCGATATATGCCATGTCGATCAAGTTTAACAATTATTGCACACTGTTCTTTCGAATGAAATGTGGAAATTCAACATTTACTCAAAGTCGTGTGAGAAGATTCAGAAAAAAGTTTGAAGTTGCCAAAGGGATAATCAGAAGCCGTAATTGGAAGATATATAAATAATGCAAATGGCCAAATGAAAAGAGTCAAACAAATAAACAATGGCCTACAAAAACACTAGACAGAAAACTAAAATTAGAGCAACAAGAAGCCACATAAAACGGGGTGAACTCATGTGAATATTCGTCATTTCCTTTTTTATATTGTAGTTTTTCAATCACCCCGCCGTCAAAGTGAAACTATTAATGCAATTCTAACACTTTACGAGACTCAAAAAAACTAAGTGCATTGTACTGAAAACTTGTGTCTATAAATAGAAAACGACAGACTCATTGACCTATGTTTTCTCGTCTATTGACGAACAACGACAGAGCCATTAACCTATATTTTTCGTCCTTTGGCAGACAACGACAGACCCATCACCTTATTTGTCTCCTCTACTGACGAACAACGACAGATACATTGGCCTATTCTTCTCGACTATTGACGGACAACGACATATACATTGACCTATTTTTCTCCCCACTCGGATAAAGTAGTCGGTTAATTTAGGTAACATAGATTTTACTATCTTACCAAGGGTCCTTATGACAAGATATACGGGCATTTTCAACCAAAATTGTTTTTCATTGATGAAATTAATTGTCGATTCGTGTAGAATGTTTCTCTCATATTTAACATCACATCATAAAGTGTTGCCGGTATTCTTTGGATTGCCGTAAATATATCACAAATACTTCTTACTTGACGCTAAACTTCAATCGATCAATTTATCTATCACTGATTAAAAAAATCTTTTAACATCAAAACCTCTTGTATCCCATCTTTATTACATATCTATACCTCATTTAAAAATAACATGTCTCAATGTAATTTCAAATAAAACTGACACATCAGGCATGGCGCATTATTTACTTTCTTAAGCACAAAACACAATAATATTTAACATATAAAAATAAGAAGCAACAGACCCACACACACACACACACACGATAATATTGACCATATGCAAAGATGACATCTTGTTAATATATCTATCTTTAGAACAACAATATCTTGAGCTAACAATTGAAACATATATTATAATAATACAAGTGTGGACACAGAAATGTGCTGTCCAAAAGGCAAGTGTGGATGTTAACATTTCATATTATTAACCTTAGAAAAAAAGAATCATGGGCACAGGGGTCCTGGATTTTTTTAATAAACAAATAATCCTGGATTATTATTTTTGCTTAAAGTCCGGTCCTGTGTTTTTATTTCAAATTTTCACCATAGCCCCCCTCCTCCTCCCAAGGGATATAAAATTGCATCATTAATAATAAATTAATAAATAATAAATTCAGATTTTCTTTTCAAAATAAATCTCATTTACAAAACCACTGATATTTGTTCAATTTACAACGCTGATTTAAGCTTTAGTCGCAACAAATTTATATTTTTCTCTTTAAGCTGTCTAAACATAACATTTATTTAACCGTAAAATTCATAAATAAAATCCCCCCCCCCCCCCCCCATGTTTTCCCTTTATTCTTGCCTAAATCAATAATCAACAATATTGCAGAATCAAACAAATGAATAAATATAACATAGATTTCTTTTACATGCATCTTTTTACCATGCGGAGTCAGTGTGCTTTAAATCGGTCATCCAATCAGGACGCTCATTATTCTTGTCCAAGATAAAAGTACATCGCTAAAATTACCTGTGGTGTTTCCACACTTAAACTCGTAAATTTACATAGAAATCGGAGATATTTCGTCATAAAACTTCACACATGGTTTTGTCTATCATATTTCTTGAAGACAAACATAAAATTGTATTGCATTTATCAATATTTTATGAGTATCACAGTTTTTTCAACACCGTATCTGTTTCTCGATACAGCCGCAACTTCAACTCATAAAGAGGGAGAGGCGCTAAGGTGCAAAATTGGCCCCACGTTTTATCAAAAAATAATGCTTGACATACAATAAAAACAATTTACTAATTTAATTGTTATATTTACAAATTTTCAAAAAATATATCTTTCCGTGAGATTGGATGCGTTATGACGTCATAATGACATCATGATTAGATGCATAATGCTAAAAATGAACTATAAACGACATATTCAATGTACATTTTAGCTATTTTATATACCTCCACAGTCTTCCACCAACACCAAATTGAGAAGTTGTTTTGAGTATAGAGGGTTAATGATTGTATCAAAATATTTTGTTGGTGGAGGATTGTGGAGGTTGTTAAATATTAACTAATGTATAACCTCGGCCAGACACTTAAAATCAATATTTTCACTCTTCTGATTGTATATATGATACCATTATGTATATATACACAATCTCTGTACATTTTATGATTCATTTCAAGTAATGAAATTCATCAGTAAATAACTTGTTTCTGTAAATAATTGTATTTATTTTAAATACAGTTTGTACACATTGAAACCAGGAGAAAAACTCAGTGCATGCAGTTCGGCGTCAATGCGATAAAAAGAACTAGGGACTGTAAGTGCCATATATGGTCCCATATTTAATGAATCATTATCTTAGAAAATACTTGATTAAAATTTGATGTGCTTTATTTTATAGACGACATCATACTGTTGCTGTTAAAACTTGTTCCCAACAAAATCGATATGTATTTGACGTCATTGTGACGTCATGAGCGTTATTTGTTTTCTGTATTTCGTTGAAATTTCCCCGCGATATTTCGACGGTTTTCGAAGAAATTAAGCACCTCCGTAGTCGTGCACCAGACAATATTTTACCAGATTATTAAAATAAATAAAACACAACTACTGTTAAAGTATTTTTTTGGTGCACGAGGTGTTAAATTTCTTGAAAAACGACGGGAAAATGTTCAAATATTACAAGCGCTTAAATGACGTTTTGATGTTTGAGAAGCAATATTTGCCGTAAAAAACGATGGTATGTCGGCTCGTAACAGTTATATAACATAGAAATAAAATAAACACCACTTCATCCAAAATAAAAAAAATTCATCAGCCCCCAATTATTGATTATATATTTTCTTCCGGGATACTGAAATAGTTATTACGACCGGGATACTGAGGTAGGGTTAATGGTCTATCGATGCTACTTCTAAATTGAAGTAAAATAGTTTGATTCAAAAGGAGTAGATATTTTTTGGGCACAATCCAACATATCCTTAAGAAGAGTTTGAAGATACCAAAGGGGCAATCAGAATCCGTATATGCGTTCTATCATGTGCATAAGTTATTGTTTGCATGATTGACAGACAATTTTCATGATATTGTTTTCTAGCTTCTGAACTGTCGATCGAGAAAAAAATAAAATATTCTAGACAGGCAGCATATAGCCAGTCAATGGGGTTTTCAATTAATATTTCGCATGCACAATTGGGACCCAACACCACAAGGTGTGGAAAATAGAAATATTCTTCTGTGGTTTAAATGCGTATTAACGGCATTACATGTAAACTGTATTATTCTGTTTGATAAAATCCTTTAACTAGAACAGATTTTTTTTTTACCCTTGAGTGAAATAGTGTTGTAATAAAATATCGTGAACGTGATGTAAAAGTATGAAAGCATTTCAAGGTATATTTTAAATGATGTTGATACATGTTGCCATTTGATATGAATTCGGTTGTATTTCATTTTGACGATTTTAATTACGGAAGACGATCCCAACCATATTTTTTATTCACAATTGCAACTCAGCTGGTTTTTTTCATAGCATATAATAAAATGAAAAAAATATATATCACACTGTCGGAACAGTTCCAACATTCAATAGAAAAATCGTAGAAATAATATCATTTAGTGTCCGTCGTCTGTTATCCATAACTTTTCATATTAATATTTAATCTTTTTCTTAGAAACTGCAAAACCAAATGCTTTATTTTATGTTATCAAGTTCTTTCAACCCGCACCTTGGTATTTTTTTTTTTATAGATTTATGATGGTTTTCCGTAAAAATGTACTGGAATATATCATAACATTGGTTGTCGTTAAGAATAAAGTACGGTTAAAAAAGTGCTTAAAAAAATTTCAAATATGACAAAGTTCTATTCCCCAAATAAATCTATCTATTACTTCTTTAAGGTTAATACCAAAATTTCGACCAGTTTTCGACAATCAATGTTAATAAGTTTCTGAATTGATATGATCTCAATATGTACATTATCAATGTCATAGCAGACGATGAAAGCAAAATTGGTCTGTATGAGATATATTTTTTAAATGATTAAAGCTTTGTTAAGGTGACGAAAAAATTAATTACAAAAAAATACAAATTGAACGTGAAATATTAGATGTGGTACGTAGTTCTTGCATTTAAAGATGACATTTTTAGATCAGATTTCTTGAGATCATTCATGCAATGTCAGCATCATAATATAACCACTGACAAATGAAGCGATCAAAATAATGAAAGATTTTATCACGTGAAACAAACCGTCGAAAACAGGAGACCGTCGAAAATGGGTGACGTTACGACATTACTGTTCGTTCACTTTAATTTCATAATACAGTTTCAGAACATGTTTTTATTCCTGAAATCAATCCACATTGCATATTAAGTCAAATTTATGGTTTGTTTATTGAGTTTTATTATGCTTTGTTTTTCTTTTTCTTTTTGTTTTTTTAAAGATATGCATTATAATACAATGATACGTACGTTCTGTATTCTGAAAAAAATGACGTTCAGTGCTTTTCATTACCTGACTTTGTCGGTCCGCTGTGAGGAATTAGATGCGCATATTAACTAACTGTATTTATTTCTGAAAAGTACATATTGTGAATACATTTTGGAGAAAATTTTATCGACATCTGAGGTGGGGCCGATTTTGGCCCTTATAGCTCCCAGTCCTTTACATAGAAATCGGAGATATTTCGTCTTAAAACTTCACACATGGTTTTGTCTATCATATTTCTTGAAGACAAACATAACATTTTATTGCATTTATCAATATGTTATGAGTATCAACATTTTTTTTCAACACCGTATCTGTTTCTCGATACAGCCGCCCGATTACAGTGACCCGTGACCCACATTAGCACGTTCTACCAGTTTTTTCCTAATAATGTTGTTTAATAATGCAAATGAATGAATGAAAAAGTGCTTAGGATGCATAATCTGCTCCTTTTCGTACTTTACACTTGTCGTAAGTTCATGTCGAAGTATATAATTTAGCCAAGCAAAGATTGCTTTATAGGATATGGCTATGAATACAGATTCGTGGTCCGTGGGGAGGGGGAAGGGGTGGTATTTTATATTTCTCTCCTGTTATTCATTTTTTCATTAGGTACTGAAATTAAACACTAAGAAATCATGTAACAGCCATTTCTGTAAGTAATTTCACCATTGTAGAAAATTATTTATATTGTACTCTTTTATACAAAGAGTTCACACATGACTTAATTTTGGAAAATGTTATTAATGATAATAAATATCGGCTTTTAATGACACACGTAATTGATTATTGGGGAGGGTTGACATTTAACACTTTAATTTAGTTTTTAAATTTATTATGGGAAAACCCACCCAGCAACATTCTGATTATTGTACCGTAAATAGTATGTCTTGTATCTAGGACAAAATATTAATCAAGTCGATTTGTATTTTCTCTTCTTGTTTAAAGATTGTATTATATAAAATATAAAATCAAAAAATGCACTGTCTTAAGTAAGATGGTTATAAACTAATTATTATGTTTTACAGCTTTAAACAAACCTACATGTATTTGATTTTTTTCCACTTTTGTTTTCCTTTATCTACAATGTTGTGAAAATTCAAAATCTTGTAAAAGTTGACAAAAATAAAATTGATCATAAATAAATGATGTTTATAATAAGTAAATTCCGTTATCTTTGTGTTATTCACTGTGAAAACATGTCCGTACCACTCTAATGACTGACCAGTTGACTCCCATTGAACACTTCCACTCATATCAGGTGATATAGGGGAGTTTAACGTGTACTCGATAGACACTGGTAAGATGGCGACATTCGATTATCTCCCCTGCTTCAAGGACTATTAATTCCTTTTATGTTCAATATTCTGAACAAATTTATGTATATTCTATAGTATTTAGAAATAGTATAATATAATTCAAATAGCTATATAAGCTTGTGATGTCATGTGAGATATATAGCAAACCCACAATGAATGTAATTTGAAGTAACACTGTACACATGTCTGTACTTGTATAATACATTCAACAAAACAATATTAAAATTTATCAATTAAACAACTCCAGTTTAACTGCTCATTCCGTCATAATTTTAGCACAACTCAAGTCCAACCACCCATCCGGTCAGAAATATTAAAATTGCATAACTGGCGCTATCCATTTGGTCAGGATTAATAACACTTCATAAGTTCAACTACCCATCCAGTCTGAATTTTTAGCACAACATAAGTACAACTTCACACCCGGTCTGAATGTTTAACACAATATAAGTTCAACTACCCCTCAAGTCAGATTTTTTAGCACAAACCGTCGATTTATATTCTTTACATATCGTGTCATGTATTTTGAACAGCTAATACCAATGTATATAGAAAGAGTATGCACTCAACTAACTGGTGTCTGTATTTTGTATTTATTGTGTAAATGGATATCTCTGGTTTTGTGTAATGTTTTCGATATATGTCATGTCTACAAGCTTAAGTAGTAGTTCACGGATTTCTTTCGAATGCAATCGCAAAATTCAACAATTTACTCAAAGTCATTTGAGAATATTTAGAACGAAATGATTGCCAAAGGGGTAATCAGAAGCCGTATTTCGAAGAAAGATAAACAATGCAATGGCCTATTGAAACTAGACAAACAAATAAACAATGGTCCACAAAACAGTACACAGAAAACTGAGATTTGAGCAAAAGCAACCCATCTTAGATGTGGGTGAACTCATGTGAAATATTTTTCTTTTCCTGATAAGAGATTCATATGAAAGAGAATGCATATATGAGAGTACGTATCACCCCTAATGCCCGTTCATGTCACATTGGAATCAACTATATGTATGTGACTCTAATCATGGGTTGAAGGAATAATAGAAATAGGCCGGGTTTGGTCACCCAGCAGCTGTGTGCTAATAGATACAAAACCATACGTTCGCAGCATTTGAACATACTATTTGTCTCAACTAAAACATGCCTTTTTGTAGGATATTTTCATTTGCATACGTTCGAGTCGTTTTGTTTATCGACAACTCTTTTTTGTTGTTTGTTTGTTGTTGTGTTTGTTGTTGTGTTTGTTGTTTCTTTGCTTATGATTTTGTTTTCTTCTTATGAGATCTGTAGACCAGGTATGTCTTTCTATGAATCCGTGTTTGCTAATCATATTGACACAGAGGAGGAAGTCACTCATAATTCCGGAAAGACCGAGGTAACTAGTATAACATAATTAACGGATGACACTCCTGAAGTAAGAACTGCTTACCCTTCCGGAGCACATCAGTTAATCCACAGTTTTTAGTGAGGTTCTTGTTGCTCAGTCTTTAGTTCTGTGCATTGTTTTGTATATCATTTTATGTTCTTTCGTCCTCTTTCTTGTGACATTCATATTGTCTGTCCTTTGATTTACGACTATCCCTTTGGTATCTTCAAACTTTTCATCAATATCAAAGGTAAGTCTGCTCAGCGATTTTGAGAAGATCTTTAAAATTCTGCCAATCAGAACAAATTATTGGGACCAAAATCTGAAACTTTTAAAAGTGTTAGCTAACAAATGTTTCTGTCAAGTTTGATTCCTTTGAGCTATGTGGTTTTAGAGGAAATTAAAATGTAAAAAAGTTTACAGACGACGAACGCAAAATAATGACAATGGTTCATATAACTTTTGAGCGGAGTTGTGATATAGTTTACAATTATTATCTAATGTCATTAGCCTTGTTTTAAATTGTCAAGAAGATCCGTCAACTAAAACACAAGTTATCTCACGAAACCTAATGTGTTTACTGACTGACGACAATAACAACATCCCAAACCATCATACGACCACAAATAGCGGTCATATAAAACTTGATGGAAAGAAACATGCAAATTGTATGTCGTGCTATTTCGAGGATAGTTGTTACATGTCAGTCAAAAGAATCATATTTCAGCTTAGATTCACATCCGCCAAGTTTCATTAAATTTGTGTCAACGATTCAGATTAGAAAGTAAACATGAAACGGTTACGTGAGACAACAACAGATGATTACGAATGCACCTTCCATGACACTCTAGATTAGGTTGTCTAGGACGACCCTGACAAAGGGACGGACGACAGACGCCAAGTGATTAAATAAAACAGAAATGTGTGTTTGCATTTTAAGGATTGTGTTTACTTAGCAAACAACATCATAAGTTTGTACACATATGTTTACCTTTCCGCTGCACCTGAGTTCATCAGTGAGGGTTCGCTTTGCTCGATCTTTTGTTTTCTGTGTAATGTTTCGTAGTTCATTGTTTGTCTCTTTTTCTTTTCTCTTTTTTTTGTTGGCCATTATATTGTCTGTCCTTCTTCGATGCATGACTTATGGTATTTTCATTTTTTCAATAATATTACGTATAATGTTCAAGAATATAGCATTCTTTATAATAGCGCTGTTCCCGCGTAATATGTGATGGTTGACATTTTACTGACAAGTGGAAAGCACTTGCGAACAGGCATGACTGCATTATTACACTATGTGGGAAGGCTTGGTACCCATACAACTTGCTTAACCGCTCCACTTTTTATTGAGGTGTCTGTACCTAGTCAGGAAAGTCATGTATTTGTGTGTTAGTGGTATCGATCTTGACTCTTTCCACACCATTTTTCTATTGGATGTTTTGTTTTTCATTTTATTGTAACAATATTTTAGATACATCATTGGTGTTTTCTGATGGAGGAAACCGGAATATGAAATAAAACACTGATCTGTCACAAGTCTCTAAAACTTAATAGCATAGACATGTTAGGCTGCTTCGAGTACACCGGTTTGTGTCTCCTATGTATCGAATACACTGGTATTTGTCTTATGTATCGAGTACACCAATATAAGTAGTATCTATCGAGTACACCAATATGTCTGCTATGTATCGAGTACACCGATATGTGTCTCACAGTGTCTGTTATGTATCAAGTACACCAGTATATAGATACAATAACGTAACCCTCAGTCCGCTTGTGCTCCAGTGAGAGTTACGATTCGGTCCCATTTAACGTAATGGAGCAAATTAAAATTTTCGTTTCGTGAATATTTCAACTTTCTTTTTGCATATGTGTTCATAACTTATTACTCCCTACAATTTTTAAGCAATGGTGATACGAAATAAGTGTTACAATACCTGTTTCTACCTTCACGATCGATTTCGTATTCGAAATTTGTTTCTTGGCCGCCATGACACCTTACGTAGACTCTCGCGTTACTTGTAATGGGCGGAGCCTATCCATATATGGATCTGAATACCAAATATGGAAAACTTTTACTACGATGTTTACAACTGACATTTCCTAATATGGCAATCGATACAAATAAGGATATCTCCAAAACGAGGCAAGTGCACGTGAAATAGCAACTTGTAAACGAAATGCCGGACAGAAAGAAGATTCCATGCATTCAAATTTTCAGATGGATATAAGTCTACCATGGATTGATGCAGTGCTTACTCAACACTTCAAGCTTTACCTAAATATATTTATCTTTCACCCCCGTTAATTTTTCCAACCACTTAAAAAACAGAATTAAGACAAAAGACCGCCCGGTGTGAATCACTTCGGGCTGCTCCATTACGTTAAATGGGACCGAATTGTAACCCTAACGGGAGCACAGGCAGACTGAGGGCTACGTTATCGTATCTAACCAGTATATGGCTGTTATGTATTGAGTACATCGGTATATGTCTGCTATGTATCGAGTATACCGGCATATGTCCGTTTTGCATTGTACTGATAATTAATGTACACTGGATATGACTTCAATAGAGAGTTTGTACTGATTCTACCTTATATTTAAAGTCTATGTACATAATTATTATATTCAAAATAATCTACGTAGAATTTCACAACTACAATAAAATATGATTGCTTAAATGATTCAAATATAATAAACGACCAAAATGTTGTAAATGATTTTAAATGTAATTTCCTCCGTCAGCCTAGGTTGAAATGCTGTAAATGATCCAAATGTTGTAAATAATCAAAATGTAGTGAGGGCCGGGGTGAGTTAGGTAGTTGGATTACCTAACAACTCAAAGAAGCCTATCACCAATACGGCATGGGTTCGCGCACGGCTTTGTAGACTACAACAAAGAGTTCACTCGACTCGCAGCCGCAAGTGATAAAGCTTACCAGTTGCTTGCCCATGGTCGGTGGTTCTTTCCGGATACTCCGGCTTCTTCCACCACTAAAACTGGTTGCCGTGATATAGCTGAAAAATTGGTGAAAGTGGCGTTAATACACCAAAAGTACAAATAAAATGTTGTAAATAATCTAAGTGTTGTAAATAATCCAAGTATTGTAAATAATCCAGGAGTGAGTGTTGTTTAATGCCAATTCAGCAATTTTCCAGCGGCGAGAACAAACTAAATTTCAATGAAATGATGATAATGATGTCCGCTTTGTATTAGACTAACACGCCGAGTTGGATTATTATAGTGCTAGCTCACTGAAACAACAGTCCGCGGGTAGACATGTTGCTCCACTCGGACACATTATTCTGAATCAGAACCAGCCAGTCTTAGCGCTTTCTCCTTAATGCTGCGTGCTTAGCGGAGAAGCAACGAATACCAATTTATAGTCTTTGATTTGACCCGATCATGGCTCGAACCTACGATCTACCGCACTCAAGGCGAGCACGCTAAACATTACGCCACCGATGCGGTGTAAATAATCTAAATGTTGTAAATGATCCAAATGTTATAAATTATTGATAGTTGGTTTATGGTGTTTAACGCCACTTTCAACAATATTTCAGTTATATTATTGCTGATTGGTTTATGGCGTTTAACACCACTTTCAACTGTATTTCAGTTATATTGTGGCGGTATATAAATTATTGAAGTGTTGTAAATGGTTTAAATGTTGTAAATGGTTTAAATGTTGTAAATGTTCCAAATGTTGTAAATGGTTTAAATGTTGTAAATGGTCAAAATGTTGTAAATGTTCCAAATGTTGTAAATGGTTTAAATGTTGTAGATGATCCAAATGGTGTTTATGATCACGCTATTGTTAATCAGCCTAATGTTTTTAATTTCACTTTAAAGAACAAAACGCATTAGTCAACCATCATTTTTTTCCAATAAATTAAAAAATGACATGTCCAGTAAGATTAATTAAATCAATCATTTAGTACTTGAATCAATAGCATATACTAATAATAGGAAACAAATTTGGTTAACAAAAATAAAAAACATATTCTTTACAACTATAAACTAATTTACATAGAATTTCCTCCAGTTTCGTAAAATTGTTAAATGGATGTCTTCAACCTATGTCAACATTTTAAAATTTCATATTCAAGGAATGCCTTCTGCAGGACAGAACATACAGTCTACCGTCATTTACACGACGTTCAACAAAATGGAACATACAGTCTACAGCCATTTAAATGACCTTCATCAAAACACATAGTCTATCTTATTTACATGACTACCATTATTATCATAACCTTCTACAAGACGGAAAATACAGTCTATATCAATTTACATAACCTTCTACAAGACGGAAAATACAGTCTATCTCAATTTACATAACCTTCTACAAGACGGAAAATACAGTCTACCCTAATTTACATAACCTTCTACAAGACGGAAAATACAGTCTACCCTAATTTACATAACCTTCTACGAGATGGAAAATACAGTCTACCCTAATTTACATAACCTTCTACAAGACGGAAAATACAGTCTACCCTAATTTACATAACCTTCTACAAGATGGAAAATACAGTCTACCCTAATTTACATAACCTTCTACAAGACGGAAAATACAGTCTACCCTAATTTACATAACCTTCTACAAGATGGAAAATACAGTCTACCCTAATTTACATAACCTTCTACAAGTTGGAAAATATTGTCTACCCTAATTTACATAACATTCTTCTAAAGAGCGGAGAATACAGTCTACTCTCATTTATACAACCTTCTACTAGACGAAGCATACAGTCTACCATCACTTACATGACCTTCAAGAGGACGGGACCTTCTAGACTTCCTGGGTTCACCTCTGCTTTTTCGTGGGGTTCGTGTTGCTCTATCTTTAGATTACTGTGTAATGTTATGCGACCAGTCTTTGTTTTATTAATTCTTTTTATTTGTCAATTGTATTGTTTATCCTTCGATTTACCTTCTGATAATCCCTTTGATATTCTCAAACATTTTTTTTTTTTTCAACAAGATCTAATTTACAATCTTAATGAGGAAAGTTAGTTACCGATGGTATCATCTGTCCAGTAGTCAGTGCTCCGGCACTGACATGGCTAACTGGATATATTTATTATTGAAATCTATTGTTCCTAAATAATATAATTGATATAAAGACTAAGATTCACTTCCCTCAAGAAATACCCGACCTTAGCCGATTTTATTCTTACTCAACTTCGTAACTCGTATTCCTTTCTAAATTATGATCTATCAAAGGTTAATATAGTAAATGATGCTGCTTGTTCCTGTGGAACTCCACGTGAAGATGCATTCCATTATTGTTTTACTTGTCCTAACTATTCTGAAATAAGACTTATTATGATGATCAATTTAAATTGGGTACAGACAAGCGATCTGAATCTACTAACCTGTGGGTCCGATGAATTAACATACGAAGAAAATATTAATATCATCAAACACGTTTTCAATTTTATTAAATCTTCAAAAAGATTCCTTGTAGTATAATTACTCGATAATTATCTACTCTCCAACCTTGTATCCATCCAACACAACCTTTTTTTTTTTACTCGTTAATTATTTACAATATATTTCTATATGTATTATATCCATGCTCAGAATGATCATTATACTATGTGAATTTATTGTATTAATAGGAGAAGACTTCATAAGTTGGTAAAACTTGTGTCCTATCCCTTTTGTTAATTTAACAAATAAAATCATCATAAACTAAACTAGCCGATTTTGTCTATCGTTATGATGTTCCTTGGTTTTCTTGCTTTAAAATGATTATTAGGCTTTCAAATCTTTTAGCTTTGAGCGTACCTAATGAAGGTGTTGACCATTATCGACATAATTTCTTCTACACCTCTCAGTCACTAAGGTTGCAAGCCCTTACCTGGTTGGCATGTGGTAGGTACATGTATTTGATATTAAATTATGATTTTTGTTCAACCAGACCAGAGAACAAAATGCTAAAGCTAAAAGTAAAAACAAAGAGTACAAATAGGTTAAATCTACCGAACAAGAAGTGTAACAAAAATACTACTGCGAAGGATCAAGAGAGGTTACAAAATATATAAAACTAATGATCAAGAAAGGTTACAAAAAGTACTAAGACCAAGGGTCAATCAAGGTTACAAAAATGCCACTAAAGGTAAGAAGAGTTACAAAGACAATAAAATTATAAAACAATTTGGCCTGGTAATATCAAATTTGTTTTAAAGTGGTGCTTAAAGGGACAAAACGGGTTACTAGAAATTATAAAACAACTTGACAACAACATCATTTATATTATAAAGTGATGGACACCAATTACCTAAGTTAGAATATTAGTCTTGGAAAACAAAAATCTAGACGACTAAACGTTAGAGAAAATCGAATGTACAATCAAGAATGGACAAACCCGACACTGGCAACATTTGGACACAAACGACATAGGACGAAGACAAATAAAAACAACAATAACAAAAAACATGACAAACACAACACAGAAAAAGTAATATGATGAGCTACACGAACCTCGCCAAATACCGGGGTAAAAACAGCCAAATACCGGGGTAAAAACAGCCAAATACCGGGGTAAAAACAGCCAAATACCGGGGTAAAAACAGCCAAATACCGGGGTAAAAAGAGCCAAATACCGGGGTAAAAACAGCATTAAGGGTGAACCTCGCCAAATACCGGTGTAAAAACAGCATTAAGGGTGAACCTCGCCAAATACCGGGGTAAAAACAGCAGGGTACAACTGAAAGGTAAACCTTCAACGATGAGGAAATCAAAGGGACGTTCTACCCATCCGAACTGCAAAAGACAGATGTCAAGAACGACGATCTTTGGAAAGTGGAAAGGATTTTGAAGACGAGAGGCAAAGCACGTAATAAATAATACTTCGTAAAATGGTTGAGATGGCCAAACAAATTCAACTCGTGGATACCTGCTGGCGATGTAAATAGTCTTTGAGAGATTAAACTACCCTGGAAAGGCTAACCTTAGGCCTCGGTAGTTACGCCAATGTGTGGGAGAAAGCATACTGTTGGCCCTTCCACAAGGTTGAAAATACTGTCTGGTGGTAGACGACCCTCTATTTTTTTTAAATCTCGATGTATAAAATGTTAGGATTAAGTGCACATAATTGCAAAGGCAGCGTGCGGATGACCCAGACCCACGTCTGTCTGTTTGAATGGGGAAAATAAATATTGTGTACATGATCTTGGTTTTTTTTTTATTTATATACCCGTCATTCTCATATACAAGTACAGGATATGAAAAACATGTCAAGGAGACAGTGAAACTTACAACTGAAAATCAATCAAACACAAACAAACAAACAAAAAACAAAACAAAAAACTAAATAAACAAAAAACAAAAACAAAAACACTAACTTGTTGATTATATGTTCAACTCAAAAATCACGTGGTCTTTGACGTCATGGAAATTTTTACCGAGCAGCTAGTAATAGATGGGGGAATTCTCGATATATACAGATACAATAGATTTTAACCTTACGCTTCGGTTGTTAAAGTTAAGGGGCCCTGCCTCGTTCTGTAGGACGTCATTATGATGACGTCATACATCGGTCCGGTTACGTGACTGTGACGTCGTTGCGCCTTCCGGTTAGAGAGGTGCTATTGGCGTAGAACCCTCGTTTTTCCACTACTCATATTTAAAATGTCTATTGATCAAAACTATTCGTGATGTGAAATAGCCTTGCAAAACGTATGTTAATATATATGTGTCTGACTTATTCGACGGGGGGGGGGGGGGGGGGGGGGGGGGGGGTATGCAGGTTGGTTGTTATCAGGGTCAGGATGTTTAACGTCACTTAATAAACCATATCTTAGTTATTGTGGCTGTCACGGTTTTATTGGTGGAGGAAACCGGAGAAAACCACCGACCTGTCGCAAGTCACTGACCAACTCACACAATGTCAATGTTGTATCGAATACACCTTGCCTGAGTGGATTAGAGGTCATGAGCACAATTTCAGTGGTGATAGGCATTGATTGCATAGCTAGTTATAAATGCAACTATCCGGCATGCTATCACGATCAAGGCAGCCCCCTGTTGTTATACATTTTTATTGATATAGTGTCTAATGTCTGTGGTGTATAACAACAGGGGCCGCCGTGATCGTGATAATATATGCCGGGTAGTTGCATTTATAACTAGCTATGTAATCAATATCTATCACCACAGTGTGGTTGCTGTTTCCTGATACTATTCTTTTATAAATGAAACGTACCGGACGCATAGATATAATTGGACTTTTGTATTTTCAAAAGTGACGCGACACACCAATGAACACAACCTTTTACCGTACGCGTGGTCTCGGAATCTATGTACCTGTTTTAGACATTCCTGTCACCGGAAGTTGTTCCAGAAGAAAACGAAATCACCATCACGAAATGTTGTCGGACTGTCTTCTAATTGTTTTCATATCAATTTGTACAGCTTTACTGGGCGAAGGTATAAACAATATAGCACACTATAAATTATAATGGCTGTCAATTTTGTTTTAACTGTAAATGCATTGGTTACAATCGACAACAAAATGCTTGTACCGGTACCGTCAGATTTTATATTTTCAGAATATATTTTGGGGGCTTGTGGCAAGGTTTGATATGGAATAGAGAGCCAAAATTGCTGTGAGAGTCCAATCTCAATGAGTTTATCCTACCTCAAGTCGTTCCTGCCCCATGAGAGCTTATGTTTTTTGTTTATATTACATGCCGAATTGAAATAAAGTTTTACTTACTTACTTACTTACTTAAATATACACAGAAATGCAAAAAGTATTCGGTCACTGTAATTTTTAGTATCGGGTCCGTTCGCCCTAATAGGGATCATTCACCAAATTTCTTTCGACAGACGTCGCTGTTGTTCCATAAGTGGTTAGCGGAATGTTTTAATCTCGATGACGCTTGAATTGTTAACGTTGGGTACAAGAACACGTCAATATCTAATGTCCTTATAACATGAATAGGAATATTCTGTAAATTTGTTCACAAACAAAACTGTCCTCACGACTTTTTTTTATTGTACAAGTTAGATAAACTACTATTGAAACAAAAGAAGTTACCCGTATTGCGGAATATTCAATACAGGCCGCTTCTTTTTTTTAATAGTGCTGTATCTTATACTTACAACCATTGCGTAGTTGACTACCGAACGACAGGGACATTAGGTTATTAATTAAATTCCTAACGGTGTATACGTGTATCACATTTCATTTCTTTGCATTAGCATTAGGGGAAAAGGGTGTATTTTACTCTTATAAAAAGATTTCGATGCTACATTTTTGTAACTGAAAAAAAAATGCACTCTGAAACATAGTTGGTATTTTATATCATTTAAAGGGAGCTTATTCAAAATAAATCTAAAAACGGCTATAATGATAAAAAAAATTAATAGCAATGATAAATTTATCTTTGTAATAAACAATCCAAAGGGAATACATTATTTTCAAAACATTTCACCAAAAAATATTCTTCATCTGTACGATATATCAGGGACAGAAATTAACGGTCGCCCACTCGCCCATGGTGACTGAAACTTCAGCTGGGCGACTAAATAATACCTCAAAGGAGCTCAACTGGCGACTAATAGTGATATATTTCCTTGTCGCAAGTTTGAAGCGAGTTGTTTACAATACGACCACGTGAAATATCATAAACATTTTACTGATTCTGGTTCTTTCTACTTCTTGTCTACTGTAATTTGCATAATAATTCCTGGGAACCAGTATGGAAAATAGTAAAGTGATGATTTCATTTCTTAAATTTCTTGACCAATTTTACCGAGTTTCATTGAAAGAAGGCCTTTAATTTTGGGTGTTTTACAAAATAGGTACTTCTCCTCAATCCTCAATCAACGGCCTATGGCACAAATTTGTCTCTTGGTGCTGTTAATCTATCTCATGTGTGGAATATTGTCACTACGTACTCTATGTACTTGAATGCGTTACATACTTTGATCGAGGTTGCGGTTATTCAAAGCGGCCCGTTGCATCTATGAAATTCGCAACTGCGGCTAGCTTTTCGCTTTTCTCTAGTCTCTTCTGGATTTTCCTCCTCTAAATATTGTCTAATTTATATAAATAAGACACAAGCACTGAAAAAAGCGTAAGGTAAGTATGAATTAAATGTACCATATACGGGATTTTCCAACACCTTCTCCGTTAACGGACAATTAATAAAATTTATGAATTTCCGGAAAGTTTCATCAAAACAAATATATACCACTATAATCCCCTGATCAAAATGTGGAACTTTATAAAAAGTGTAATTGCTAAATAATAGATTGTTTCACTTCACTTTGAGACTGTGTTTATAAAACAAGAATACAATTTTTAAATGAAGAATTATATTTTTAAAATGTGTGACATTCTTTGGGTACAATTGTTCTGGTCAGTGTATAGTTCATGTATTTTAAATGAGATTTTTTCAATGTGTATTTGACTTAATGAATTACTGATTGAAAGGTCAAACTTTGTCAAAAGGATTAGATGTAAGTCATATTCAGATTCAAACCACTTTTCATAAAATAAGAGTAAAAAAATGCTCTCTTTTTTAGCTAGTTCTACCTTCCTCAAATATGCTCAGAATGAAGGATTTGCCTTTAAAATATTCAAAATTTTCATGGGAAGGGGGGGGGAGGGGACATGCCCCCAATCCCCCCTAGCATGTTCGGACTGCTCTGCGGTCCTCACCGGTGATACCTGGGCCCCTACATTTACACCTGGGCTACCAGATTTTTAAATCTAGGGGCCCAGATGGCTACTGCCTATAAAAGTTAATTTCGGTCCCTGTATATCCAGTTTACGGAAAGGAAAAACTCAATTGACCTTCTCTACCTAGATGATCACAGTTTTTATTTTTGAAGCATATTTTCCTTTTCTCATTTTTGTATCAGTTTTTAGTTTAAGCAACACAAAATAAAATTCTTTTTAGATTCTCATCCCATCCCTTCCCACTTTTTACCATTAAATTCACGATTTTCTATATTCAATCAATTCATTTTCAAAATTTAACAATTTCTTCATTAGGGTATCAGTATACCAAATAATTTTTTTTTTTTATTATGTGATGTTCTATCACAATTGTTTCCAGATGTATCTAGTTCTACAATATTTAACTCAGTAGTGAGTAGTCCGCAAAAGGCCTTCGTGGTCGTGATCGTTTGGTAGTTGGATTTACAAGTACCTATAGATGCAATCAGTACCTATCACAACTAACGTTATGAGTTCGAATCTCGCTTAGGCGATACAACATTATGTGATAAGGTTTGCCAGTGACTTGTGGCAGATCTCTGTGCACTCCGTTTTCCTCCACCAATAAAACACCCGGGCACCCCACTGAAATTTGTTGAAAGTGGTGTTAAACACCAAACCCAGTAGTCTGTACGTTTCCAATCGTGTACGTTTACATTTTTTTTATGTTTATTTTTTTTTATTGCAAAGAACACTGGGTTTTATGCAAATTCCCGATTTTTTCGTAGCATTACTGATATCATAATTCAAATCGTTTGACTGTTCATTTGAATAACAGACAGCTAACTAAAGTTATAAATAACGTTTTTCCCTGCAATATAATGGAATAAGCTTACAAAAATCATGTGCTTTGCCTTTAGTCCTTTACCATTAAAAAATTCATTATACCAAATAATTGTAATCTTCAATTTATTTTTACATATATATTACAATGAAATAAATTTGATAATTGGGATAGTATAGTGGTGCGTGTATAGGTCAACAGATAAGAAAAGTTTGTAGATGCCAAAAGGGTTATCGGAAGTCATAATATCGAAGAAGGGCAGGCAATGCAATGGCCAAGCGAAAAAGGACAAAATGATAAACAGTGGTCTGCAAAAAACTACACAGAAAACTGAAGATTGAGCAGCACGAATCCCACTTAAAACCCGACGGAACTCTGTCGGTGACAACTTGAGTCTTTAGTTTTACATTGTATGGCAGTTCCAGGTTTTGTACATCTGATTGTACAAAATATTTGAATGCTACCAAAATCTGTCGAAAATAATTAAAAATAGTAAGAAACAACGAATTTTCTTTATTTAACTATTTATTATGCCATTCATAATACGTCTGCTCGAAATCTTTCTAAAATAAATGCTATGATTAACCCGCTTGTTGTCGAATCTCTAACAGTTAATAACACTACACGAAGAAGGAATATATTATCTGTATAATTTTGTACCAAATAATTTTAAAGAGTGTGATTTAGATTTGAAGATTGCCTAAATATAGAGAGACCTAGATATATTAATTCAAAATTTTGTATGTGGAGACAGCCGGGGACTTTATAATTCTATTTTGTTCACTTGGAGCTAGTATTTCCTAGCTGCAATAATGCAGCTCCTGTGACAAACTTGTGTCTCGGCAGAGCTACAAAGCGGTCCCATTCGTCACAATGGAGCAAAAAATAAATTGCAGTTGAAACATAAAAACTCACTACTTACGCTTCAAACATTTCATTATAACTATTACTGATGATCCCAGTCCTTGTTAAATCGGTTTGGCTGAGAAATGTATGCTTTTCAAAGGTAGCAACAACCTTGTTCAAATTTATCGATCGTTCGCCATAACCGGAAACTACGGAAGGCAGAGCTTTTCTAAATATGGTATTTCTTACTACACATTTACTACGGCTGATGTAAACATTCACGCCTCAAATCACCAAATATGGTATCGACATCCAAATAGTGAGGCCGGAAATGACGAAATTCAAAATGTTCAGAGAGAAAGTAAACATGGATTTTTATTTTGTGGGAATTACATCCTAAAATACTGGTAGGTGATAAAAACTTGTTATAATAGTGGACAAAAGGAAAGGTTATGTCTTATTATTGATAAATGCAGGCGTCAGAAATTCTGTAAACGAGCGCAAAAAATCTCGGCGGCTGCTCCATTACGTGTAATGGCATCCCGTTAAAACCCTTGCGAGTAAGTGAGCATTTAGGGTTTTAATAAAACTTTTATTATTAGAACTAGTATTTCCCGAAATTCAGGTATACTTTAAAATGTTGGAATGAAGTTCATCAGTATTGCAGTGTGAGTAACCAAACATCATGTACGCCTTTTTTGAACATGTATAGGCTACACCAAGGTAAATGCAGATATGGCTTGTAAACGTCCGTTTTATTTCTTAATATGGTCATAGTAAAACTCTTTTCTTACGACTTAAAGATAATACTTTTATTTTACATATATTCGTCAACTAAATCTATACTTCTAACAGGTAATATCACCCGCGCTGTACTAGTTAAGCTTCAATGTTTGCACCATCCAAGTTTTATAATTCAGTGCCGTCATTAGGTTAACGTTAAGATACAAGCGTCTTTGTGATTCAAATGCACAATTAACCACTTATGGAACAGTAGCGTCACCAAACGGGAGAAGCGATGAATGATCCCTATTACACATTCACCATGGGTTCGTTTGCCCTGATAATTAAAAAGTATTTTAATGAATATAATGGATATTTTAATTGAAATCAAAGAAACTTATTAATTTAAACAAAATATGAGCTTTTGGGAATTAATTAAGTTCTTTTCAAGCAATTATTAGGTACATTGTTTGAAATGCTTAATTGAAATTGATGATTGTTGATTTCATCATTACAATTAATTGGTGTAAGCTTAGTTTGAGTAAATCAAATTGCAAACATAAAAGAATTATTTACTTCACAGCTTATGTCCTTATTTAGAGTCGGAAAAAAATCTCGTGTGTTTTGACAAACTTTGCTCGTTATGGAAATATACACTTTTTAGGAACCCTAGACATCTCAGTACCTGAACATTTCGGTACTGACTTGGACATCTTGGTACTCGGTACTGACCTGGACATCTCGGTACTCGGTACTGGACATTTCGGGACTTGGATGAGACAATATTCGGTACCAGACCTGTTTACCACTACGATTTTAGCGTAGTTTCTACGATTTTTGACCCCTAAATTACGCTCTACGCCTTCATAAGTTATTTCTACGCCAACAAGTTGCAAAACTGAAATAATCACCAAAGTACTTTTGTTTCTTATAGTAGATACCCGAACGCAACACTGAGTCTTTGTCGTTTAAGCGCTTTATAATGATTGTATGTCCATGCTCCTTACAAACCCTTTGATGATCTAGTAACATGTGGCTGAAAATTAATGGTGGCATGCCAAACGCAAGCAGGGGACTGAACTTGAAGAAGTCACTGCCAGTGATAAGAGAAAGATGTAAACATGAAATTAGGCAATTTGGAATTGTCTCAAACCCTCGACAAAGGGGGATACATTTGTACGGTGTTCTACTTGTCAGACTGACTTCTCATGTGTACACCACGGAAGACTTGACAGATCTGGTTAACAAAGTGATTACCGCCATATTTGAAATTTGTCGATGAAGTTGAGAGTAAAGGGAAAAAATCAGATTTATCGTAAATTGATGTTTGCAAATATATAGAGATTGTATAATCTTATTTAGTAATGAATTATCTTTACATTTAAATCAATATATGTGCGATTATTGATCTATTAAGCTGTTTTCAGATATTTTGTGTGTTAACCCTACTACTAATAAATATCAAATAGTCATCTCTAAAAACACAATGTTGGTTATTTGGATATTTGTTGCACCGTAGTGTACAATTAATATTCTTATTTCATGAGAATTGTCCATACCCTATACATAAAATTTTGTTCAGAATAATGATTATAAAAGGAATTAATAGATGTGGTGTTTTCATTTACAAGCAAGGGAGATAATCAAACGTCACAATCATTTCAATGTCTATCGAGTACATGTTAAACTACCCTATCTATATACACTGGATTTGACTGTAAAATTTATAATTATTGATGCATTAACATAATTTTATGTTAAAGAGGGTTAAATAAACATGTTGCACTGTTGACAAATTTTCAGTTGGTTCCATATGCTTTTAGGCTAGCCTATAAATCCTTACACTTAGACAGTACACACAGGTATAAACAAACAATTATATTCAACAAGAAGCTGTATGATATACATTGCGGGAAACGATACCTAAGTTTTCAAACTTTTCTTAGTGAGGGGGTGCCCTCAAGCCCTGTAGCGAATTATACTAAAACTACTCTTAAAAGTAGAAAACTACTCCAATAGATCAACAGGGGTAAACAGGTCTGCGGTACTGACCACAATTGTTTGGTACTTATTAATCGATATGTGTTTTTGATAATTCCAGTGTAGATCGATCCCGGAGATTGTTGTTTTTGTATATTGATTTTATTTATATTTTCATTATTTTGACCTCCATTTATTATTTACAAAAGTAATTATGCAAATTATGAAATTCAACGTGTTTGTTAAGAAAGCCCTGGTACTTTCATTTCATTAAAACGGACTGATTTATTGCAAAAATTCTTCATACTTTGTAGTGGCGTTACCAATTATGCTATAGTATGTGTGTTCGTGTGAGTAACTGAGGAAATTGACAGTGCTTTCAATATACGACATTTCTTGATTTTCTGTTTATAATTTGGGGGATTAAATAATATACAAAAGCGATACAATTAGATAAAAAGGTTTTACCAGTGTTGCATAATCTGTGCTGCCACTGTGAACACTGGTCACATTGTAAAGCCTCCTGTCTGGGACGGACATTGCTGCCACAATCTATACACGGATACTAGTTCATTTTGCAGTTTGAATCTCAAATTAGGGTAACCCTCCATTATATATCGGTTTGGCAAATATTTTAAAATAAAATTCAGCTTATATCGTCTTTTGAAGTCAAACAAAAGATTAAAGCATTGATCTATGATTAAAGAAATTATATTTGGTAATTAAAGCTATCTAATTAAAACAGTTATGTAATCAAAACAGAAATGAAAATAATCATCCTGTTAAGTTTATCTGTGATTTATTGATAAAGGGACTTAGTTATCAAAACAAAAGTTATTTACAAATATTAATGAATTGCCTCTTTGATGTCCATTTAATTAAAGATGATTAAAAAAAACCACATAAAAATATGCATAAACAACATCTACATGTAAAAAAAAATTTAAAAAGTTTTTAAATTCAATCAAATTATTTTTATTATTCAGTACCGAAATTTCCAGTACCGAGTACCGAGATGTTGCATATGTTCAGTACAGAGATGTCCAGGTCCCGAGATGTCCTGATAGCCTTTTTAGCATGCACGGTTCCAGGTCCGTTCGCCCTATTATTTTTCGCCCTAAAAGTGGATCCATTCGCTATGATAATTATAAATATGTAGGATATTAAAAATAAATGAATTATAAATGATGTTTGATGGTTTATAAATAGTAAATTATGTTTTGAAATGCATACAGTGAATGATGGTCATTTTCCATGGTTTAAAAATGTTCATAATATCATAAATGAATGTGCATTAGCCTATATTTGGAACACACAGACTTTTATTGATAGTGACTGGTTTATTTCATCTAAAGCTGCGGAACCGACGAACGTAGCTCTTTAGGTCCTTGTTTTTTTTTTTATATGGTCCGCACCTATCAGTAAAACAGCACAAGGACCATAAGAGCTACGGTCCTGCAGCTAATTTCGTTAGTAAAACAAACGCTTAAAGACGGCGACTTGAGAAATTGCACCCGTTAAAAGTAAAAGTAATAAACTTTGCATTTAGTGTTTATATTTAAGTATGTTGTGAGTTTAAAAAACAAAGTTCTGGACTTGGGTAGCATTTACATCAGTGGATATGAATTTCTTTAAATAAAGAAAAATAAAATATATATATATAATGTATATATTTAAGAGAGACATCAGACTTATATTTTCAATTTTTTGCTGAAACTGCCTTGCTTTGTCGCATTTTTTATTATTCTTTCTGAAAAATGAGGCAAAAGTTATTTTTGCGAATACAAAGAGCTGACCAGTTTTTGTAGATCTTTACTCTCTTAAAAAGAATTAAGAAAATTGTAGATATGACTATATAATTCTATGATGACAAATTGCTTTTAAATTAAAATATGCATTATGTTCATTAAAATACTTTTTAATTATCGGGGTGAACAGACCCACTTTTAGGGCGAACGGACCCAATACCCACAGTCACCATATTTAAATTTCTCAATTTATTATCTATAAACCGTCAAATATCATTTATACTTCATTTACTTTTAATATTCTACATATAGAATTATCAAGGGGAACAGGTAATAGGGCGAATGGTCACGGAATTGTAATTTTTTACTATACAGTCAAGGAAATTGGCACCGGACCGACGGCGACGGATCGTGTCCAATAAATATCCCGGCGGTCCGGTAGTTTTCGTTAACTCACCGGACCAACTGTCCGGTAAATTGTTTTGTCAGCCGCTGCCTTTAAGAATAGATAAATTGAGGTTCTCTGTAAATTCAACTTAAAAATATTTCTAATTCTCTTATTTGTTATTTTTAGATCAAGAAAAATCTAAAATGAAAAATGCATATCGTAATTGATAATCACGAGCTTTGGTAAAGACACTTAACTATTTACGACAGTTATTGTCGTAATATGTTGATGTCGTAAAATATTTCGTGTGACTACAGTGATCGTAGTATTTCGGAAAAATATTATTCTCTAGGGTTTTCTTCATTAACAATTGTCGTTAATTCGGAACATTTTATCACTTCAAAACACGAGAGAAACAGTATGAAAAAGACCGAGAACGTTATTGATTCTTGGAAGCAGGACCGACCCTGGCTTCATCACAACGTTGAACAAAATGTTATGGTCTGCAACTGGTACATTGAAGCCAATGGACCAAAAGAGCTATATATATATATTTTTTTGTAATTCTAAATTCTGGTTTCTAATTATACTTTTTCTGGTAGCATAGAGCTATTATTTTATTGAAAATTAACTTGTTCTTGCTATGATATAGCTGACAAATTGCTGAGTTGGCATTAAGCAACAATCACTCACTCACTCTGTATTTAAGAATTGAATGCATTCTTTTGAAGTTTCATTGGGGCATGAAAGCGTTGACCGAAGTACATTTTCAATGAAGCGCTACTGCGCTTCATGTTGAAAATGTAGTTCGATCAACGCTTTCATGCCCCATTGAAACTTCAAAAGAATGCATTCAATTCTTATAATTATATTTAAATCACACCAAAATTTAATATAATTGAATTTTTCGTTGTGAATTTTGTGTTAGATTATTTGCTGTTGGAAATTACTACGCCATTGATTGTTTACATCTGACGTCGTCATGGAGGCACGTGCAAGTTCGGATTTGAGTTTCATTTGGATATGAAACATCACTTTTATAATCATGTGACCACTTCATAGCCAATCATATTGTAAAATTTCAATGAAAAACTGAAGTAATGTAATTATATGTATACAAAGTGTTCACTGTCCATTGACCAACAATTAGGCCTCAAATCTAACTTATAGAAATTCAGTAAATCTTTTAGAGTTGTCCCCCTTTTGTGTGTTCCATTGTTTTTTACTATACGGTGACCAGTCTGTGCCAAGAACCACTAGCTCTAATTAAGCTCCAGTCTAGTAAAAATTGGTTTGGGATAGTAAAAATGCGTAAAATTTGCTGAATCAAAAATGAAAAAAAATGCTGTTCAGGCTAGATTGTCAAAATGTTTTTGGCACAGACTGCTAAACAAAGATATCCAATAAATATCCTGGTTTTTTTTTCCAGGTTTAACATGGGTACTGGTATACAGAACAGAGAAGTACAAGAAATTAAAGGCAGAGGTTGAAAAACAGAGCAAGAAATGTAAGAGGAATGTAGTAATTTTGTAAGAGGAATGTCTTTTTTTTGAGGGGGGGGGGGTATTAGTTATAGACGTTTTTCAGGTCACCTCATACAACATGAGAAAGACAAGGTTCTTTTTGTTTTTTATTGATAGTTTATTAATATATCAAGTGAATAATCTTTCAGATACAGTCAAACCTGCCCATGTGGTCACCTCTAGAAGCAGTCACCTTTTTCTTTTCCTGTCGTAGAAAATTTTGTATGAATTGAACCTCTTTTGAAAGGTCACCTGTCTCATAAGACCACATTTTCTTTGTCCCAATGGTGACTTCTTAATACAGGTTTGACTGTACCTGTATATTCATGATGAGAACAAGTTCATGCAGGTAAAAAGATGACATTGCAGTGTCCTATGGTAAAAAATTAGTTTGTGACAGGAAAAAACAAGAGAAAGTGGATAAATGCAGTAAATTTTGTAGAGTTATCCCCTTTATGGGTTCCATTGTGGATGGAGTCGGAAATTATTTTTCTTTGCAACATACTACCAATGACAATTCCTAACAAACTGAAGCTGTCTTTTACATGTACATGCATTGAACAAGGCATTCACCATAATACATGAGACACTCATTTCCTAAGTTTTGGAATTGTTTAGAGTTCAAGTTGTGTGACTTCACTGAAGTAAAGTAAAGTAAAGGAACAATGTTTTTATTGCTGCTCTACATTTCACAGTCACAATATCATGGTCTTGAACAATAAGAAACAACACATATCCTAAAATAAGTGTAAAATGACTCGGAACTTGCAGTTGAGCGGTATTCTTTGCTTCTGTCGATTATTGCTACATCTGACATATTTGATAAACGTATTTCATGCTTTTGTATATATTTTTTTTGTCAATTGCAGTGGAAAAGAAAAAGGAAGGTGGCGAATCAACGGATAGAAGTCAAAAGAAAAAGATAGGTTTGTATAAATGTATTTAAGGGTTAGGGGATTATGGTGTTTAACACCACTTTCAACAATATTTCAATTATATCGTGGCAGTCAGTTTTATTGGTGTAGGAATCCAGAGTACCCTGAGAACTTAGATTGTGGTTTGATCCCCGATCAGGTCAAACCAAAGACTATAAAATTGGTATTTTCTGCTTCTCTGTTAAGAATGCAGTAATAGAAGCAAAGACTGGTTGGCTCGGAATCAGAAGAATGTGTCTGAGTGGAGCAACATGTCTACCTGTGGACTGTTGTTTCAGTGAGCTAGCATTGTGTAAACCCACATCCGATTGTTGGTCAAGTACAAAGCGGACATCATTCTTTCATTTAATGTTACTTGTTCTCTCCATGAAATAGCTGAAAAATTGCTCATTTGACGTTAAACAACAATCACTCACTCACTCACTCACTCAAGATGTCTCAAGTACAACCAACAAGGCTTACATGTGGTAAATCAACATACAAGGGCAAACACAAAGTTGTTATTTTAGGAATCTCAGCAAATATGTCAAGTTTTAACCCTGTTCTGATAAAGAACAATCAGATCAACTTATTGTTCGTGAGTTTTAAGGGGGGACATCTTAATTAAGCATTTCTGATTATTCTGAATAAATTGGCAATTCACAGGTAATTTACATTTAGAGAAATTACTTTTCTGAATTGTATGATACATTTCTAAATAAAACATTATTTAATATTCTCTCTTTTTTAGCTCACCTGGCCATAAGCCACGTGAGCTTTTGTCATGGGTAGTCGTCCGTCCGTCCGTTAGCTTTTCACATTTAACTCTTCTTCTCTGAAACCGCTGAACAGATTTCAACCAAGCTTGCCTTAAATGTTCATCGGATGGTCCTCTACCAGGTTTGTGTTTTTGGTGTAGATCGGAAATTCAACATGGCTGTCAGGGTCAATAACGTGTTCTGATTGGTTGAAACCTTGAAAATCTTCTTGTCAGAAACCACCAAACCAATGGAATTGTGACTTTGCAGGAATGATCATTGGGTGGTCCTGTACTAGACTTGTGAATCGTTTGCCGATCGGGAATTCAAGATGGCACCATGACTCGACTTAATTTTAACATAGGACCCTATTTTCACATTTTCATCTTTTTTTCTGAAACCACAAAACAGATTTGAACCAAACTTGGCAGAAATGTTCATTGGATGGTCATATACAAGATTTTTGTTATTGGCACTGATCGGAAATCCAACATGGCTGCCAGGGCCCATAATGTGTTCTGATTGGTCGAAATTTTAAAAATCTTCTTGTTAGAAACCACTAAGCCAATTGAATTGTGACTTTGCAGGAATGATCATTGGGTGGTCCTGTACTAAACATGTGAATCATTTGCTGATTGGAAATTCAAGATGGCCGCCATGACTCGACTTAATTTTAACATAGGACCCTATGGAAAAAATGTTTAAAAGTCTTCTCCTCTGAAACCAGTAAGTCAATTTAAAGCAAACATGGCATGAATGGTCCTTAGGTGGTCAACTTTCAAAATTATATCCAGTGACCCAGACCTCCTTCCAAGATGGCCACCATCAGCAGACATAGTTTTAACATAGGATCCTATGGGAAATATGCTTAAAAATCTTCTCCTCTGAAACCAGTAAGCCAATTTAAAGCAAACATGGCATGGATGGTCCTTAAGTGGTCAATTTTCAAAATTGTGTCCGGTAACCCTGACATTCATCCAAGTTGGCCGCCTTCAGCGGACATACTGTAGTTTTAGCATAGAACCTTATGGGAAAAAATGTTTTAAAATCTTCTCCTCTGAAACCAGTAAGCCAATATAGCAAACATGTCATCGATGGTCCTTAGGTGGTCAACTTCCAAAATTGTGTTCAGTCAGTGATCCCGATCTCGGTTAAAAATGGCCGCCGTCAGCGGACATAGTTTTAACATAGGACCCTATGGGAAAATTGTTTAAAAGTCTTCTCTTCTGAAACCAGTCGGCCAATTTAAAGCAAACATGGCATGGATGGTCCTTGGGTAGTATACTTTCAAAATTGTGTCCGGTGACCATGACATCCATCCAAGATGGCTGCCATGAGCAGACATAGTTTTAACATAGAACCCTATGGCAGTATGGGATTTGTATAGTAACTTGGATGTATTTGGCATGCAGACATTCTTAAGAGGACTTATTTATGTCAGGTGAGCGATACAGGCTCACCTGAGCCTCTAGTTTTTTTTTTATTGTATGTAGTCTGAGAAATATATAAACATGATGTACATGTTAGGTTTTGTTTTATGGTATTTAATGCCACTTTCAACAATATTTCAGTTATATCGTGGCGGCCAGTTTTATCGGTGGGGGAAACCAGAGTACATGTACCTGCATAAAACCAAGGACTTGCCGCAAGTCACTGACAAACTTTATCACATAATGTTCACCATGAACGGAGTTCAAACTCACAACTTTATTCATGATAGGCACTGATTGCACAGGTAGTTGTAAATCCAACTATCATACGATCACGACCACGCCGGCCTCTCTGAGGAATATATAAACATGATCTACATGTACATATAGCTGTTATTGGATAAAGTTTAATGACTGTTTGAAATACATGTACTAGACAATTTTTTTTTTGGTTCAATTTCAGAAAGACAAGAAGAAAAATTAAAAAATAATAACAGAGATCTGTCTTTTGTAAGTAAAGTTGAACAATATCCATTTTAGAATTTGTCAACAAGGAAAAACAATTTTTGGCAAAGATATCATAAAATATTATTATGTCAGTCTTTGCGTTAACCCACTTGCCCGAAGTCGGTGACAAGTAAAATTGGATTCGGACAAGTGAAAATTATGAAAGAATTTGTTTGAATAAATATAATTTTTTTCTAAATTTGGCCTTCGGGCAAGTAGGTGAGAAAAATTAAGGCAAAGACTGCTATGTCCTAATATATGTGACTACAGTTTCATATTCAATTCTTTCTTACAATTCGAGACCTACCTGGTAATAAATTATCTGTTATAAGTCCTAGATCTGGTAATTAGTATTTGTTGCTTCTCCACTAAGCATGTGGCATTAAGGAGAAAGAGCAAAGACTGGTTCACTCAGAATCAGGATAATGTGTCAGAGTGGGGCGACATGTCTATCAGCGGACTGTTGTTTCAGTGAGCTAGCATTATACAATTCCAGTTATGGTGTTGGTCTAGTACAAAGCGGACCTCATCATCATTTCATTGCAAATTAGCTTGTTCTTGCCATGATATAGCTGAAAAGTTGCTGAGTTGGTGTTAAACAACAATCACTCACTCACTCCAATGTACCTGTTTCTATTGCCTGTCCTTTTCTTCTATTTACTGCTTCGGCTCACCTCTTTAGTTACTTCAAACTTTTCTTAATATAGGTTATTTTGTGTTGGACACCAACAGGTTTACATTGAATTACATATTCTTTCTGTCCATGGAATATAATAATTTTATATTGGGTTTGTTGGTTTATGGTGCTTGGCACCACTGCCAACAATATTTCAGTTATTACGTGGCGGTCAGTTGTATTGGTGGAGGAAAGTACCCGAAGAAAATCACCAACCTGTCGCAAGTAAATGACAAACTTTATCACATAATGTTGCATCAAGTACACCTCACCATGTACACACTGATTGCACAGGTAGTTGTAAATCCAATTACGATATGATAATGACCACGCCGGCCCCGGAAGGAACATTGCTTCTGTTTAAGATATGGATCTACCATTTGATCACGGCTACAGCGGTTCCTAATATTTTGTATTTTATATTTATATGATAAATAATACACATTATGTATATTTTAGGTGAAGATGAAGTCAATGTTTGCTATAGGTTTTGCCTTCACAGCTCTTCTTAGTATGTTTAATTCTATGTAAGTAATGTGTATGTTATGGAACAATTCAGAATCTGGTCTCCTGCTAATACTTATTGGAATCCTAGATCTAGAAGAAGAGTTTGAAGGTACTTAAAATGTAATCAGAAGCCGTAAATCGAAGAAGGACAGACAATACAATGGCAAAAAAATAAAAAAGGAAAAAAGAAAAAGTAGAAAAGGACAAATAACCATCTACAAAGCATTACACAGAAAGCTAAAGATCGAGCAACATGAACCCCACTGAAAACTAAGGTGCTCCATAAAAGTAAACGGTTCCTGCTCCACATGTGGCACCCGTCATGTTACTCTTGTTACAAGCCCGGTGATAAGGCATGAATGAGAAAAAGGAACGGATTGTGAAAATGACAAATGAAACAAAAACACAGTTTTTGAATGGTAGATGTGGAGCCATCATGCTTCTGCATTTAGAATTGTAATGCATTTGCTCAAGGGCTTAAAGACTGAAATCTGTTGTTACTATGATCATTCAGACAGTCCTGTGAGAGAATATGTAGTTTTACACTTAGACACAAATTAATGGAAAAGGACAACACTTTTATTGCTGTTCTACATTTCTACAATCTGAATAAGATCTGATCTCTCACTTCCTCCCCTTTACTCATATATCACGGCATGAGAGATCTGAGGAAATCCCATTACGGATCATATGCAAGTGACCCTATGTACCATCCAATGAAAATGGCGATTGCGAGACTATGAAAGTGTTGCTTAGCTGCTTTGCATGCTACGAGCTATCCGATTGACTGAAAAAGGTTATAACCATATTTATCATATCATTATGATATTCGTGACATAAGGTCATTCGCATGTGACCCGTAATGTGGTTTCCTAATATCTACGACACTGCTACATATCAGTAAAGGGGAGCAAGTGAGAGATCTGATTTTAATCAGATTGACATATTTTCTAATGTTTTCTCTTGCTCATATAAACTAGCCATACCTGCACTCCTTTTTGTTAGTTCTTGGTGTTTATCTTCTTTTTCTGCAATTCATCGAGGGAGGAAATTTCAGACAGCTATAATAAACTAACGGGTGAAACCCCTCCACATTGAGAAGGTTTCTGGAAACTTTAACACTGGATGAGAATAACAAGGCTTTAACCAGTTTAAAAAGTTGTGAGCTTGAATCCCCTTCATGGCGATGTGCTCTAGGCATAACATTTTGTGTTAAAGTTTATTAGTGACTTGCCACAAGTCGGTAGTTTTCTCCGTTTACTCCAGTTTCCTCCACCAATAAAACTGACCACTACAATATAACTGAAATATTGTTGAAAGTGGCATTAAACACCATAAACCTAACCAAAACCTTTAACCCAGGCTCTTCTTTCTTTTGAACCAAGGCAACTAATTTTTTTGCAAAGGGATAACTATACTAGATAAGAGTTGTTACATTTACTTAAGCATTCTGATGGAGAAAACCACCAACCTGTCGCAAATCACTGACAAACTTTATCTCATAAAATTGTATCGAGTACACCTCGAAACCTTAACACTTGGGTAACGGGGCTTGACTGATGACTGACTGCTTTGGGAGGTTTCTGGAAACCTGAACACTTGATGAGAATAATGGGGCTTGCACACTGTTGTTAGGCTTGTGGCCATAATTCAAAGATCTTAGCCATTCGTCCAACCAAGCTCTTATCTCTTTTAAACTAAGGGAACCAATTTATGGCGAATGGAGGACTATAACAGTTCAGAGCTGTAACATTTACTAATCATTCTTGTTTTTTTCTTCAGATTTGACGGTAGAATCGTAGCCAAATTACCATTTACACCTATCTCGCTACTGCAAGGAATTTCTCATAGAAACCTGGCAGGAGACGACTATACACATTGTTCATTTATTTTCCTGTATATACTGTGTACAATGTCCATAAGACAGGTAATTTGAATATGTCGCTATCGTAAGGTGATAAAAAGTTGTACATCGTTAATTCATTTTCTGGCTTCTATTGGAATTATAAGAATGATTTTTTAACTAATTGTTTTTATATGTAAACTCTGCCTCTACTGTTGACAAATTGATATGGTAAAAAGATCTTCATTGAATGAAAATTATATGTTTTGTAAGTGAATCGGGTAGCTATTGTATTTTGTCCAACATTTACGGAAGCGACATTTAAACATAGAATTACGATAAACAAGGATGAATGAAAAAAATGAATCCATATCGGAAATAGCAGTAATAAACAATTTGGCTATTTATAGCATCGACATTTGTAATTATTTTTATGTTTTATTTTGTTTTGTTTTTAAAGTAACCGGCGATTGACGATCATATAGACGGCAATTTTCTATGGCAACCAGCTTCATTTGAAAGCACCGCATCGGTGGTGTAATGGTTAGCGTGCTCGCCTCGAGTGTGGTAGATCGTGGGTTAGAGCCCTAATCAGGTCATACCAAAGACTGGTTGGCTCGGAATCAGAATAATGTGTCAGAGTGAAGCGACATGTCTACCCGCGGACTGTTGTTTCAGTGTGTTGGTCTAGAACAAAGCAGACCTCATCATCATCTCGTTAAAAGTTAACTAGTTATCGTCATGATATAGCTGAAAAATTGCTGAATTGGCGTTAAGCAACAATCACTCACTCACTCATTTGGGACGATACATGTAGTTGTTCCTTTTGTTGATATTGGAAGAAATGTTAGCCATCATTGTTTAAACTTAATAGAGAAGAAATCTAGAATAAATTATTATTATTGTATTTTCAGAATATACAGAAGATGCTTGGACTCTCACCGTCTAGGGCAGCTAGTAAACAGGGTGGAGGACTTTTTACACCTCCCACTCAACTTACAAAGTAAACAAAAACATTACTAGACAAAGAAGAAGTTGTGTTCTAAAATTAGACATTATCAACTCATGAATATTCAAATGGTGCATCAAGAAAGTTAGATATTGCAAAATAAAAATGTTCTGATAAACACTTATTAAAATAATGTGTAATTTTTATATGTACGGTCAAACTTACCCATTTAGTCACCTGTATTAAAAGGTCACCATTTTCTTGTCCTGTCATAGAAAATTTCATATGAATTGAACCTTTTTTAAGAAGTCATTTGTCTTAAAAGGCCTTTTTTTCTCAATGGTGACCTCCTAATACAGGTTTTACTGTATGTCATTTTAAAATGCAAAGTAGTTGATATTATTTTGAATAGTCATGGTCCTTATTAAAGAGAAATAAGACCTCAGACTATACAAGCTGTTGCTGCCATTGTGCATTCATCCATGTCATTTGACTTCATTTCTTCAATGAAAACCTAGATATCTAATTTAGTGCACACGACACATTGCTGGTATGACCTTCATCAGGTACCCTCAAAGTCAGAAGATTGGAAAGTCAAATAATTAAAGTTTTGAGATAAGGAATACTAAAGGATGTGTTTCCTTTTCATTCTCTCTTATGAAAACCACTGAAATGGTTGAATGAAATTTGGAAGAAAGGAACGTTGTAGTTCTCTACAAAGTTTGTATTTTTCACATTGATCAAAAAACTATAAGTCAGTGAGTGGTGGCCGTCATGGCCGTGATCGTATAGTAGTTGGATTTACAACTACATGTACCTGTGCAATCAGTGCCTATCATCACTGATGTTGTGAATTCGAACCCCGTTCATGTCGAGGTGTACTCGATATAAGTTAATAACATTATGGGATAAGGTTTGTCAGTGACTTGCGACAGGTCAGTGGTTTTCTCTGGGTACTCCACTTTCCTCCACCAATAAAACTGACCTCCACAATATAACTGAAATATTGTTGAAAGTGGCATTAAACACCATAATCCAAACCAATGATTGAGTGATTGTTGTTTAATGTCAAATGAGCAATATTTCAGTCATATCATGGCAAGAACAAGTTACATTCAATGAAATGGTGATGATATCTGTTTTATACTAGTCCAACACACTTCGTTAAAACAACCATCCAACTATTCTCACACGGTATCCTGATTTACATCCAACCAATCTTTGCTCGTACTCCTTACTTCTGTATAGTTAACGAAGAAGCAGCAAATACCTGACTGGGGCTTGAGTGAGTCATTGTTATTTAACTCCAATTCAGCAATTTTTCAGCTATATCATGGCGAGAACAAATTAATTTTCAACGAGATGATGATGAGGTCCGGTTGGTACTAGACAAACATGCTGATTTGAATTTTATAGTGCTAGCTCACTGAAATAACAGGCCACGGGTAGACATGTCGCTCCACTCAGACACATTATTCTGATTCCAAGCCAACCAGTTTTTGCTCGCTCTTTCTCCTTAATGCTGCGTGCTTAGTGGAGAAGCAACAAATACCAATTTATAGTCTGGTTTGTCCCGACCAGGGCTCGAACCCACAATCTACTGCATTCGAGGCGAGCACGCTAACCATTACACCACCGATGCAGTTGCTAAATATATGACCTATTGATGACTTAGTATAAATGTAGAAGAAAAGACACCAGAAGGCTTCTACTGTTAAAGACCTTAAATTGATGGATCTTAATTTTTGTAGATTGGTCAAAACATATTCCTTCGAAATTTTATGTTGAATAATGTCGGGTATATATCTTCATAGGTGTGAAAACATTCTGCAAAATTTCCAAGATATGTATGCATCCATTGAAATTTGTTTGGGGAGTTAATAATTACACAAAATAGATACCGTCTGCTGTACAAATATAGTCACTGTGTTGTGTACAAAATATGAACCGTCTAGAGTACAATAGGCACATTCTAATGTAAAAATTAGATGTCAGCCAGTGTGCAAAATAGGCACTGTATAGTGTATAAAATAGGTACTGTATAGTGTATAAAATAGGCACTGTATAGTGTACAAAATAGGCACTGTATAGTGTACAAAATAGGCACTGTATAGTGTACAAAATAGGCACTGTATAGTGTATAAAATAGGCACTGTATAGTGTATAAAATAGGCACTGTATAGTGTATAAAATAGGCACTGTATAGTGTATAAAATAGGCACTGTATAGTGTATAAAATAGGCACTGTATAGTGTATAAAATAGGCACTGTATAGTGTATAAAATAGACACTGTATAGTGTATAAAATAGGCACTGTATAGTGTATAAAATAGGCACTGTATAGTGTATAAAATAGGCACTGTATAGTGTATAAAATAGGCACTGTATAGTGTACAAAATAGGCACTGTATAGTGTACAAAATAGGCACTGTATAGTGTACAAAATAGGCACTGTATAGTGTACAAAATAGACACTGTATAGTGTATAAAATAGGCACTGTATAGTGTATAAAATAGGCACTGTATAGTGTATAAAATAGGCACTGTATAGTGTATAAAATAGGCACTGTATGGTGTATAAAATAGGCACTGTATGGTGTATAAAATAGGCACTGTATGGTGTATAAAATAGGCACTGTATAGTGTATAAAATAGGCACTGTATAGTGTATAAAATAGGCACTGTATAGTGTATAAAATAGGCACTGTATAGTGTACAAAATAGGCACTGTATAGTGTACAAAATAGGCACTGTATAGTGTACAAAATAGGCACTGTATAGTGTATAAAATAGGCACTGTATAGTGTATAAAATAGGCACTGTATAGTGTATAAAATAGGCACTGAATAGTGTATAAAATAGGCACTGTATAGTGTATAAAATAGGCACTGTATAGTGTATAAAATAGGCACTGTATAGTGTACAAAATAGGCACTGTATAGTGTACAAAATAGGCACTGTATAGTGTACAAAATAGGCACTGTATAGTGTACAAAATAGGCACTGTATAGTGTATAAAATAGGCACTGTATAGTGTACAAAATAGGCACTGTATAGTGTACAAAATAGGCACTGTATAGTGTACAAAATAGGCACTGTATAGTGTACAAAATAGGCACTGTATAGTGTACAAAATAGGCACTGTATAGTGTACAAAATAGGCACTGTATAGTGTACAAAATAGGCACTGTATAGTGTACAAAATAGGCACTATAGTGTACAAAATAGACACTGTATAGTGTATAAAATAGGCACTGTATAGTGTATAAAATAGGCACTGTATAGTGTAAAAAATAGGCACTGTATAGTGTATAAAATAGGCACTGTATAGTGTATAAAATAGGCACTGTATGGTGTATAAAATAGGCACTGTATGGTGTATAAAATAGGCACTGTATGGTGTATAAAATAGGCACTATGGTGTATAAAATAGGCACTGTATGGTGTATAAAATAGGCACTGTATGGTGTATAAAATAGGCACTGTATGGTGTATAAAATAGGCACTGTATGGCGTATAAAATAGGCACTGTATGGTGTACAAAATAGGCACTGTATGGTGTATAAAATAGGCACTGTATGGCGTATAAAATAGGCACTGTATGGTGTATAAAATAGGCACTGTATGGTGTATAAAATAGGCACTGTATGGTGTATAAAATAGGCACTGTATGGTGTATAAAATAGGCACTGTATGGTGTATAAAATAGGCACTGTATGGTGTATAAAATAGGCACTGTATGGTGTATAAAATAGGCACTGTATGGTGTATAAAATAGGCACTGTATGGTGTATAAAACAGGCACTGTATGGTGTATAAAATAGGCACTGTATGGTGTATAAAATAGGCACTGTATGGTGTATAAAATAGGCACTGTATGGTGTATAAAATAGGCACTGTATGGTGTATAAAATAGGCACTGTATAGTGTATAAAATAGGCACTGTATAGTGTATAAAATAGGCACTGTATAGTGTATAAAATAGGCACTGTATAGTGTATAAAATAGGCACTGTATAGTGTATAAAATAGGCACTGTATAGTGTATAAAATAGGCACTGTATAGTGTATAAAATAGGCACTGTATAGTGTATAAAATAGGCACCGTCTATGGTGCAAATGAGATGTCAACTAGTGTACAGAATAGACTATCATACATTTGCACTCAACCCCCCCCCCCCCCAACACTTTTGTTTATCCAATAAATTTATGTATGCATTTATTATATATGTAACTTGCTGTCATTTTCATATGTGTATAACACTATTGCATGGAGCGGGTGTACTAAGTTGATATAGCTTGTTTCCAATCTAATTGTACATTTATAAGACAATAAAATATGTTTAAACAAACAATACAAAATAGACACTGTCTAGTGTACAAAATAGGCACTGTCTAGTTTTCAAAATAGCCAATAATAGGTACCGTCTAGTATGCAAAAGATACAACATCTTGTGTACAAAATAGGCACCGTCTAGTATACAAAATAGGCACCGTCTAGTGTACAAAATAGGCACTGTCTAGCATACAAAATAGGCACCATCTAGTGTATAAAATAGTTGCCGTCTAGTGTACAAAATATGGACCGTCTGAAGTGCAAAATATGGACCCTCTGATGTACAAAATAGGCACTCTATTGTACAAAATAGGCACCGTCTAGTGTATAAAAAAGGCACCGTCTAGCATACAAAATAGGCACCGTCTAGTGTATAAAATAGTTACCGTCTAGTGTACAAAATATGGACTGTCTGATGTGCAAAATATGGACCGTCTGATGTACAAAATAGGCACTGTCTATTGTACAAAATAGACACCGTCTAGTGTATAAAATAGGCACCGTCTAGTGTACAAAATATACACCGTCTAGTGTACAAAATAGGCACTGTATTGTACAAAATAGGAACCGTCTAGTGCACAAAATAGGCACTGTCTATTGAACAAAATAGGCACCGCCTAGTGTACAAAATATGCACCGTCTAGTGTACAAAATAGGCACTGTCTAGTGCACAAAATATATACCGTCTAGTGTACGAAATAGGCACTGTCGATTGTATAAAATAGGCACCGTTTAGTGTACAAAATGGGCACCGTCTAGTGTACAAAATAGGCATCGTCTAGGGTACAAAATATGCACCGTCTGGTCTACAAAATAGGCACTGTCTATTGTACAAAATAGGCACCGTCTAGTGTACAAAATAGGCACCGTCTAGTGTACAAAATATGCGCCGTCTAGTGTACAAATAGACACTGTATATTGTACAAAATAGGCACCGTCTAGTGTACAAAACATGCACCCTCTATTGTACAAAATAGGCACCGTCTAGTGTACAAAATAGGCACTGTCTATTGTACAAAATAGGCACCGTCTAGTACAAAATATGCACTGTCTAGTGTAGAAAATATATACCGTCTGGTGTACAAAATAGGCACTGACTAGTGTACAAAATATGCACTGTCTGGTGTACAAAATAGAAACCGTCCAAGGGCGTAGCCAAAATAATGGAGAAGTATAGGCACAAGCTGGGAGCTGAGGGCTACTGAAGACCCCAAGAGGTTCCACGGCAGATACCTGGTAAGGGCCATGGAGGAAGCCCACCCCGGAAGATTACGGGTTATACAACAGAAAGGGTGACGTTTTGATCATTTTGGAAGTGCTTTTAACAACATGAAATTCAGATTATCTTGTTTCTTTTTGACAAGCACTACGGATGCCGAAAGGAATAACAAAATACATATATGATAGGGGTTACTTTCTGAACTTTTATTCATCATGAATTATTCATTGTTTTTCACAAGATTATGGAAAGTCAAGGCGCCGATTCCTTCTGCTAACAAAGTTATCAAAAATCATATCTAATTCTACTTGCACTGCACATATCTGTGTTTATGCATAAGTGATAAGTTAGACAGTCGTTCATCGCCCATAGTCGACCTTCAATAGGATTTCACGAGTCTCATTGCACTGAAAGATATATCGCTTGTTGCCGATAACACGGCATTGTCAGTAAGATACTGATGACGCTGTATATAGCCGGGTATAAGTCACGTTTTGATGAATGTAGAGTGTCGAGTAGTCTCTGGCATATCATACGCAAGAACCCACTTGATTTTCCAACTGATTTTCCAACGTTCAACATCATCCACAAAATCATGGATCATATCTACATGCGTATCCCAGTAGGAAATTGGGGCATTGATATATAAAAAAATGTTAAATTTATGTGTAGGCACGTGCCTACTTGAACCTAGCGTAGCTACGCTCCTGTCGTCTAGTGTATAAAATAGGCACTGCGTATTGCACAAAATACGCACTGTCTAGAGTACAAAATAAGTATCGTCTAGTGTACAAAACAGGCACCATCTAGTGTACAAAATAGGCACCGTCTAGCGTACAAAATAGGCACAGTATAGTGTATAAAATAGGCACCGTCTAATGTACAAAAATAGTCGGTCTTTTGTACAATATAGACACTGTGTATTGTACAAAATAGGAACAATTGTATACTGTCTATAGTCTACAAAATAGGCACCGTCTAGTGTACCAAATAGGCATCGTCTAGTGTACAAACATATACAGTCTTTTGTACAATATAGACACTGTGCAGGGGCGGATCCAGAGGGGGCGCACCCGGCGCCCCCCCCCCCCTAAAATTGGAAAAAATATGATTTTTTGGCGTAAAATCGTGATTTTTCACACGAAATACCCCAAAAATGTTCGCGTCACCCTCCGCAATTGGAAAACAGGTGATTGTTTGGCGTAAAATCGTGATTTTTCACACGAAATACCCCAACAATTTTCGCGCCTCCCTCCGCTCGGTGCACATTTTTTAAGTGCGCCCCCCCCCCCCCCTAACTTGAAATCCTGGATCCGCCCCTGCTGTGTATTGTACAACATAGAAACTGTCTAGTGTACAAAATAGGCACCGTTTAGTTTAAACAAAATATGCACCGTCTAGTGTACAAAATAGACACAGTCTAGTGTACAAAAATAGACAGTCTTTTGTACAATATAGCCACTGTGTATTGTACAAAATAGGAACTGTTTAGTGTACAAAATAGACATCGTCTAGTGTACAAAATAGACACTGTGTAATGTACAAAATAAGAACTGTCTAGTGTACAAAATAGACATTGTCTAGTGTGCAAAATAGTCACTGTCTAGTTGCAAAAATAGACAGTCGTTTGTACAATATCTAGACATCCTCTATTGTACAAAATAGACACTGTATATTGTACAAAATAGGCACTGTCTAGTGTACAAAATAGGCATAGTCTAGTGTACAAAATTGGTACCGTATAGTACAAATGTTGTTGGCAAAATTAAAAAAAAATCATAATAATTTGAATTTCATCATAAAAAATGACGTGTGCAATCTTCAATTTGTTCCTAACAACATATGTAATAATTCCAATATGTTTTCTAATATTTCTAATGAAAATACATATAGTAGAAAAGAGTGATGCCTATGGAAATCCACGTTGTTGCTTGTGCAGTCATGAAAAAGTGGCCGGTGAGGTTAAATCATTTAATCAGTTAACCTGATCTTGACGTTGTTAGATTTACTTCAAGTGATAGTGATTATGTCAGTTTCCTCAATGTCATATAACCCAGCTTGTTCACCATATTTGGCCCACACATTCATTATGACTGGATACAGGGATGTGATTCGTGACTTTGAACTCTATTTTATGGTCCACTGACTTTTTTTTTCAAATTTGCATCAAGTTTTCGTGATAGAACGGTTTCTCCATTGTCATACAACATGGGTCACTATATTTGGTTCACACATATGGGTGGTGTCTAGTTTAATTTATCGGGTGGTGGGGAATATATCTGAGTTCACATTTGTTATTTTTAATTAAATAAAAATAAAGAAAACTTATCCCTGAATTCAAAACTGAAACTTTGAAGAGAACAACACAATCGTATCTACTGGAACATTGTCGCGACCTATCTGATAATTATTGATTTATTACATTGAGAAGAAAAGTCATGTAGCTTGGGAAACAATCCTTGATAAGGCTTTATTCCGAAACGTTGGACTGATTGAGCAAAACAATTATGTGATATTCCCTTTGAAATGAATGAATTTCAAGTATTTTTCATTTAGTATATTTGCTAATTTATTCGTTTTTGCATCTGATTTTTTCCATGTTTCTGTGTATTGAGACAATTTTAAGGGGAATATAGAACCGCCGCATTTTTTAATATAAAAGCATCTTAAGGGTTACTTATGTTTCTGTAGAAATCTATGCACATATTTTATTGTCTCAATCTCATCTACAATAGATGGAAGTCTCAAGTTTACAACATCAATTGTTGAGGTATATATAAGTTTACAAATTAATGCAATATAGATTTTCTAATATTCAAACATTTATCTATGAATAAGGTTCACTTGGAGTGTAAGTACGGTTGTGTATATGTTTATTTTAGCATAACCGACAGGAACAGGAAACAATATTTGACGCATGCGTAATTTGTCAAATAATTCAGAAAATTTAGTCAAGAAAAAACATAGATATACAGTAAAAATGACCCTGATTTCTATATTATTGCACGAAGAAAGTATAACCAAAACACTCCACTTGTCTAACGTTACTCGAGAGTCCAAAGATATTGCATAAATAACATTCGTCGTCCCCTAATATGCTGTCTGGAGTACAGGAGACTGAATAGTCAGTAGTCATTCGATTTTGTTTCGCCTAAACTGAACGCTGAACCATGAGTTTATTTGGAAAGAAAATGTGTTAGAGATACAACCACTTAATTTAAGACAAATGGATAGTTCAGATGATGTTATTGAAATTGTTCCTATGGACGAATATGATTCTCAAAAGGTAAGTCTATAATTTAAGACAAATTCCTGAAATGGATAAAAGTTAATTGAAAATGAAAAAAATATATTTACTTTGCGTTTAATACTTGATTTTGTTGATTTTTTCGTCTTCAGTCGCTGAATCATTATTACTATTGTAGTGAATATAGCTGAAATAGTGCCCATTTAATGTTAAGAGAATCAATTACATATTATACAGTACACACAGAGGTTTTTAATTTTAGATACGATAACGTAACCCTCATTCCGCTTGTGCTCCAGATAGGGTTACGAATCAGTCCCATTCAACGTATGGGAGCAAATTAAAATTTTCGTTAAGTGAATATTTCAACTTTCTTTTTGCATATCTGGTCATATCTTATTATTCCCTACAATTTTTAAGTAATGGTGATACGAAATAAGTGTTACAATACCTGTTTCTACCTTCACGATTGATTTAGTATTCGAAAATTGTTTATTTTCCGCCATGGCACCTTACGTATACTCTCGTGATGGGCGGAGCCTATCCATATATGGATCTGAATGCCAAATATGAAAAACTTTACTACGATGTTTTACGGTGTGCTTTACTACGATTGATCCAAATAAGGATATCTCCAAAACGAGTCAAGTGCACGTGAAATAGCAACTTGTAAACAAAATGTTGGACAGAAAGAAGATTTCATGCATTCAAATTTTCAGATGGATATAAGTCTACCATGGATTGATGCAGCATTTACTTAACACCTCAAGGTTTACCTAAATATATTTATCTTTCACCCCCATTAATTTTTCCAACCACTTACAACAGAATTAGGACAAAAACCGCCCGGTGTGAATCACTCCGGACGCTGCTCCCATACGTTGAATGGGACCGATTCATAACCCTCGCTGGGAGCTAAAGCGGACTGAGGGTTACGTTATCGTATCTAAGAGGTTTTTAGCACGAAATCACCTTGGTCAGTGTTTTTTCGCAGTGAAATGGCAGTAATATGTCATAAAATCTCCGTGAAATCACGGTGAACCTTTCACTGCGAAAATATACAAGTTAGGGCCTAAATGTCGGTGAAATATTTTAATTGTCGGTGACAACACTGACCACTGTGACGAAAATCAAATCTCGGCGTAGAAGGATTTTCAGTCTTTTGTTGGCGTTTTGATAACTGAGTCTAAGAGTATTTATGCATCATGCTAAATACTCTATGAAAAAAAAATCCACATAAATTTTTAGTTCACCTGGAACAAAGGTCCAGGTGAACTATTGCCATCACTTGGCGTCTGTCGTCTGTAAACTTTTCACATTTCAAGCTTCTTCTCCGAAACCACTTGGCCGATTGGAACCGAACTTGGGTGATATAAAGGTTAATGAAATTTCAAAGAAAGATCAATTGAAGTGTACAAAATAAGGAACCAACCATTTAACTTTTGTGTGTTTTATCCTCCCAAGCCATATTTTTTTTCATGAAAAACAAATTAGATTTCTTTTCTGAACATGAAAGTGTGTATTTTTATAATATTTTTTCTTCAAATTTTACCAAAATCAATCCCATTGAAAATTGCAACGTTAAGGTTAGATTATCAGTTATTTGCATCATTTAGGTAAAGTCTCTAAAATTTGATGATAAAAACATGCCCCACCCTTTCCTAACATTTGAAGCGATAACAGAATGACTCAAATCAACTCAAGTCAACTACACCAGTTCAGAAGCCACAAATTAACTCGGGATACCAAGCATGCATTCAAAAGATCAAGTTTATTTTAATTAAAAAATAATACAATACAAGCTTATAAATGGTAATGATCACATAATACTAAACATTTGTACATTGTTTTCTTAACATACAAAATGTAATAGATTAAAGCAAAAGTAAATATCAGAATTAAAGAACGAAAATATGATGACAACTTGGACACCTGAAAAAGAAAATAATTATTTGTTATGAATCATTCGTTTTATCAAAAATGACAGTTTTATATACAAATCTCAAGAACATACAAATGTACAAATAAAGGTTAATATCCCATTTCTTTATTTCACGGCGTCCAATCATTTTATAGTAAATCACCGACAACCCCAGGTTCGATTTTTCTTGGGCATTTCGCGGTGTCAACACAGACTTTTTTTTAAATTTCGTCGATATTTTCTTGATTTCACCGACATCGGACCAGAGTGATTTCTTGCTGAAATGCGCTGTGCGTACTGTACTGTATGTAAAACATTTATTGTATGTTGTGTTTAAGATTCCAATTATTTTTGTAGGCAAAGTTACAGGCCTCACTTTCATGGATCCTTGCAAAGTCATATAAAGAAGATATTCCAGCAGAGTTTAAAGAACCTTTCTATGAGACTCCAGAGGTAGATATTATCATGATTATACAAAAGATTGGGGCTGTCGTGATCGTACATATACATGTATGGTAGTTGGATTTATAACTACCTGTGCAATCAGTGCCTATCACCACTAACCATACCTGTTAACCCTCCCCCTTTGTGCGGGAGTCTCCTGCGTAAGAGTCTTATCTCCCGCATGGACTGGATCTCCTGCACGGGAGGCATTAATCTCCCGCACGATCTCCCCCCAACTAAAAAATCAAGTACAATAAAATCTTGACCTACATTTTGCGATCAATATTTCTGGAAATTCCCCATTTGGAACTCCCGCGCTGATTAAAAACGCCGAGAGATACGAATGGTAAAGGTGTTTAAATGATATCCGGTTATTGATCTGTTTGACGCCTTTACAGAATACAGGTAAATTGGGTCATGGAGATTAATTAGGGTGTTGATGATTATACAACAATTATCCACTGACTGACAGTTAATTGGGGATAAGGAAGTGGGTTTGTGGCACATGCTTAGATGATTAGAAGTGTGATAGCGGCAATTAAAAATAGTTATAAACCGTTGTGCAAACAGGAGTCGGACAACCTTTGATGCCGAGGAAAATTTCTTATTTCGATCAAACGTGCAATGAATTCATCTCGGATTGAGTTGTTATGGCTTGTTTGGGACCAAAGCCGATCAAAGTATTATTTAAGGACTAAGTTCCAGGATGGAATTGCTAAACCACAGAAATGCCGAAACGTATGCTATCACCCAACGCACCAGCAGCAAAGTGACTTTTTAATTTTAGTGCTCTATGACTATTGTTCAGAACATTCTGTCTTCATTGTTATTGCTTTGTTATAACCTTATGATTATGAATAAATTATAAATACAGTTTTTATCCTTCATTCATCATATGAAACACTACTAATAAGACAGAAATGTAAGCAATATATCTTGAAATGGGATGCAGTTGGTTCAATACTGAAACAAACAAAAGGAAAACATCAATAAACAATAAAAACACACATCAAATACATCGATAAAAAATCTCCAGTTATGAGACCAAATCTCCAGCCAAAGATTTACAAATTTCCAGTTGTAGCATAGCAACTCTATCACATGTATGCAACTACAAGGTACAATTTTGTGTGTTTAAAGGCGACGCACAAAATCTCCCCCTTAGAAGAGTTGGTAGGGGGAGATCTCCCCCTAGCAGTTCCCAGAGGTTAACAGGTATGCCACTAACATGAATTTGAATCCCGCTCAGACGAGGTGTACTCGATTATGTGATCAAGTTTGTCAGTGACTTATGACAGGTCAGTGGTTTTCTCCGGGCACTCATGACTGGTTTCCTCCACCCATAAAACTGACCATCACAATATAACTGAAATATTGTTGAAAGTGGCGTTAGACACAATATACAAAGAATCCCATTTCATTTTTATATTACATACTTGAAAAAGATCAGGGATTGTTGAGATATCTTCTGTAATTTCAGAGATTTTTTCATGTTCAAAGTAATATTTACTTAATACATGTAATTAAAAAATCATGGGCATAATGATACCTCATTTGATTCTTTGGAATAATTTTTTTTTCTATGGAGTAATGTACCCATAGAAGATAAAAAGAGATGTACATTATATACATACACTTTAATAGCAGAAATGCATTTTATACATATTATGTATCAAAGCTGAGAGCTTTTTAAAATGAATTGGTGATTATTTTCAGGGATTTTTACATGTGAAACCCAGACTAGCCAATCTAATGGTTACTAGTGAACTGTATTGTCAAGCATGCAGAAATATGTTCGGAGACGCACATTCACAGTGGCAAGGTAAACAACAATCTTCAGATATTTATTGTCCAGAAAAAAAAATGCCATTGATTTAAGTATTAATTACCAATCACAGATTAATTAAAAAGTTCTGACAGTGGATCGATTTAGTTAACAGCATTAGATGACATAAACAAAGTGTTAAATGTGTTTAAATTATTTTTTACATGTATGATAATGAATTCTCAGATTGAAACCTTATTACAGACAAATATAATTGGATAGATTTTTACAGCACAAACCATTTCTGAAAGTTTGAGGTCGTCTAGGACGTGATCGTATACCTGAGCAATCAGTGCTTATCACAGCTAAAGATGTAAGTTCAAACCCTGTTCATGGTGAAGTGTACTCGATACAATGTATGGAGAATTCCATGTGTCTTGCATATAAAAGACAACTTGCAATTGCAACATCTTGTTAGGAGTGGTGCTGTTGCAAAGTTTGGTTTGGTTTTATGGTGTTTAATGCCACTTTCAACAATATTTCAGTTATATGGAGGCCATCAATGGAGTACCAAGAGAAAACCATTGACCTGCCGCAAGTCACTGACAAAATTTATCACATAATGTTGTACATCTCGCCCTGAGCGGGATTCAAACTCACAACATCAGTGATGATAAGCACCGATTGCATAGGTAGTTGTAAATCCAACTACCATATGATCACGGCCAAGACAGACCCCTGTTACAAAGTTCTAGAAGGCAAAATTTTCAGACCGGATCCATTAACTCCCATTTTCCTAATGTCAATCAAGACATCTGCCCATGATTTGTTGTTTGCAAAGTTATTCTTCCGATTATTAAATGAACACTGCTAACTTGTCCACAAGAGCTGCCACCTCTCTTAAAATGCCACTCTTTCATTGCAAAACGGACAGTCTTATTAAAAGGGTGGAGGGGGAGGGGGCTACTGTACCATCAGATTTAACCACACACATGCAGTCAGTAATAGCAGTAATATTGTTTTGTTTGTAGGGCATTGGAGTATTATACAGGTGTTGTCTAGAAAGGGTATATATTGGCCTTATAAAGAGGGAAGCTACTGTAGCATTAAATTTCACCACCCACATACAGTAATAATATTAATAGTATCTTGTTTGTAGGGCATTGGAGTATTATACAAGTGTTGTCTAGGAAGGGTATCTATAGGCCTTATAAAAAAGGGGGGCTACTGTAGCATTTAATTTCACCACCCACATACAGTAATAGTGGTAATATTATTTGTTTGCAGGACATTGGAGTATTATACAAGTGTTGTCTAGGAAGGGTATCTATAGGCCTTATAAAAAAGGGGGGCTACTGTAGCATTTAATTTCACCACCCACATACAGTAATAGTGGTAATATTATTTGTTTGCAGGACATTGGAGTATTATACAAGTGTTGTCTAGGAAGGGTATCTATAGGCCTTATAAAAAAGGGGGGCTACTGTAGCATTTAATTTCACCACCCACATACAGTAATAGTGGTAATATTATTTGTTTGCAGGACATTGGAGTATTATACAAGTGTTGTCTAGGAAGGGTATCTATAGGCCTTATAAAAAAGGGGGGCTACTGTAGCATTTAATTTCACCACCCACATACAGTAATAGTGGTAATATTATTTGTTTGCAGGACATTGGAGTATTATACAAGTGTTGTCTAGGAAGGGTATCTATAGGCCTTATAAAAAAGGGGGGGCTACTGTAGCATTTAATTTCACCACCCACATACAGTAATAGTGGTAATATTATTTGTTTGCAGGACATTGGAGTATTATACAGGTGTTGTCTAGAAAGGGTATCTATATTGTAGAACCAGATGATACAGAAGTTACAGAAACCATTCTTATGAAAAATGCTCCTTTCCAGCAGGTTTGTGTTGAAATAATTTGAGACCGCATCAGTGGCATAATGGTTAACATGCTTGCCTCAAGTGCAGTAAATAGTGGGTTCGAGCACCGGTCAGGTCAAACCAAAGACTATAAAATTGGTATTATTTGCTTCTCCACTAAGCACGCAGCATTAAGGAGAAAGAGCAAAGACTTGTTGGCTCGGAGTCAGAGTGGAGCGACATGTCTAGCCACAGACTGTTGTTTCAGTGGGCTAGCACTATAAAAATCCAACTCAGCGTGTTGGTCTAGTACAAAGCAGACCTCATCATCATCTCATTGAAAATTAAGTTGTTCTTGCCATGACATGGCTGAAAAATTGCTGAGTTGGCATTAAACAACAATCACTCACTCACTTGAAATAATTTGAAGTCTATCTTGACAGATCTACAGTCAACTATAGTTATACAACATATGCTATGCAAGTTATTATTTTATTTTATACCAAATTTGTTTAAATACAAATGTACATACCATATTTAGTGCACACAGCACATTTTTGGAATAACCTTCATCAAAAGTACTCTCAAAAGGATTTAGAAAAAGCCAAAATCAGAAAGTCTTCGGGCGTTAGAAAACAAAATGGCCTCAACATGATAACCAAAGTCGGCTAAGGTTACCAATACTTGATGAAGATCAACCTTGATTTTAATAAAAATTGCATTATTTTGGAACTAAGTTACAGTTTTATAAACCATGTCAATACTTCTATATTTTACCTCATCACACAATCAGCCTGTGTTTTTCTTGATCTGTTACCACACTTTAAGCGAATGTTAACAGAAATATTTCTGGGGACCAGTACTTCAAAATTCAATAATTTTCAAAAACCAGATTATTTGTTAATAAAAGTGAAAGATTAAAACTGTATTAATATTATGTAAGCAATTTGAAATAAGAAGTAAACAAAAAACAGAACAATAATAAATCTATTACAACTTACCTGTAAAAAAAAAATGGAGGTCGTACACAATGACATCGTGGGTTCATTTAATATGAAAAATCTATTATTATGAATTAGTAACAGGTAGGGACTTTGTTAACATGTACTTTTGGGAGTTAGGGTTAAGGAAACATAAATATTGTCTGTAGATCATGTAAATATCGGCTAGAGGGACAGTGGCAACAGTCGCTGAATCAGCTGGGCAAAACGGAAATAAAATATTAACACCTGTGATATATTTATTATATTAATATAAATATAAATATAAAACAACAAAACAAAAACGTTCATACATAGATATAACAATGAAATTGTTCCAAAATCGGTACAATAAATTGGATATGCACTTGAACTTCCAAGTCAATATCTTCTGAAATATCTGTACCATCACATCCAACATCTTGGAAAAAGTTTCTCCGAATCTATTGTAGTATATAATCCACACCACCATCCCCGAAAATCCCTTTAAGTCTAATACAAGGCTTTCTACGGTATGCTATTTTAAATGGATTGTGTATCATTAGAAGAAAATCTATTTTTTTGGCTGAAAATCATTTTATATTGCCAAAAATGTAGAAATTTAAGAAGTATTTATGCTTAAACGTTTCTACAAATGTAAGAAAAATTAGAAGAAAGGGGTAATTGTAAAGCCATATACCGAAGAAGGACAGACAATAAAATTTATGTAATTTGGATGCTTAAAAAGAACTACTTTCAAAGATATTTAAAGAAAGCTTTGTCAACATTCCTCTGATGATTTACCTTACCAAGTAGGGGTCTTTTTGAGGTCAGATTAACAGTCCTTGAAATCAAAATTTGAATTTATTAGTCTGATTCAAATTCTAGAATTTATTTTATATATATATATATCTAAATAAAAACTGAAAAAATTACTGGTCCGAAAACAAAGTTTTACTGATCTTGGGCCAGAGGACGGTGTTCATCGTGTGGACTGTGGGTTCACGATAAAATCCTTTGATTTCAAAGGTATTCGTTCTCTGTAAAAAGATGTCATTGTGATCAGTGCCTGCTATATACAACTATTTATGGTAATCTGTTTTCAGAATGCACACATAGCATTGATAGACAGTTTGATGATTGCTTTTATCAGTGAAACAGTCAGTGTGGAAAAAATTGTCCAAGCAGTGAGGTAAAGTTTGATTTTTCAATTATCTTGCAAGTTAATTACTTTTGAGTCAGTACAGAATATGGACTATTTTTTAGGAAAAAGAGGCTAAATGGAGCACAAGTTCCGAAATTTAGCTTTTTAGTTCACCTGAACTATTGCCATCACTTGGCGTCCGTCGTCTGTCGTCTGTAAACTTTTCACATTTCAAGCTTCTTCTCCGAAACCACTTGGCCGATTGGAACCGAACTTAGCAGGAATGTTCCTTGGATGGTCCTCTACAAAGTTACTGTTTTTCGTTCCAGTCGGATATTCAATATGGCTGCCAGGGCCAATAATATGCTCTGATTGGCTGAAATTTCAAAGATCTTCTTCTCTGAAACTAATGAACTGACTGAACCCAAACTGTAAAGGAATGATCATTGGAATGTCCTTTACCAAGTTACTGTTTTTTATGCCGATTGGAAATCCAAGATGGCCGCCATCGCAGGACATAGATTAACATTGGACCCTATGGGAAAATGTTCAAATGCCTTCTTCTCAGAAACTACAAATATGATTAAAGCCAAACTGTACATGAATGTTCATTGAATTGTCCTCTACAATCTTAAGGTTTTTTGTTCCGATATGAAATTCAAAATGGCGGCTACGGCAGGACTTAGTTTAACATTGGACCCTATGGGAAAAATGTTTCAAAATGCTTCTTCTCTGAAACCACTTGGACAGTTGAAACCAAACTGCCCAGGAATGATCATTGGAAGGTTCTCTACAAAGTTTCTGTTTTTTATCCCGATCGGAAATCCAAGATGGCCGCCACCGCAGGACATAGATTAACATTGGACCCTATGGGAAAATATTCAAATGCCTTCTTCTCAGAAACTACAAATATGATTAAAGCCAAACTGTACATGAATGTTTATTAGATGGTCCTCTACAAACTGTACGTTTTTTGTTCCGGTATGAAATTCAAAATGGCGGCTACGGCAGGACTTAGTTTAACATTGGACCCTATGAGAAAAATGTTTCAAAACGCTTCTTCTCTGAAACCACTTGGATAATTGAAACCAAACTGCCCAGGAATGATCATTGGAAGGTCCTCTACAAGGTGTGTGTTTTTTATGCCGATCGGAAATCCAAGATGGCCACCACCGCAGGACATAGATTAACATTGGACCCTATGGGAAAATGTTCAAATGCCTTCTTCTCAGAAACTACAAATATGATTAAAGCCAAACTGTAGATGAATGTTCATTGGATGGTCCTCTACAAACTGTACGTTTTTTGTTCCGATATGAAATTCAAAATGGCGGCTACGGCAGGACTTAGTTTAACATTGGACCCTATGGGGAAAATGTTTCAAAACGCTTCTTCTCTGAAACCACTAGGACAGTTGAAACCAAACTGCCCAGGAATGATCATTGGAAGGTCCTCTACAAATTTTATGTTTTTTATGCCGATCGGAAATCCAAGATGGCTGCCACCGCAATACATAGATTAACATTGGACCCTATGGGAAAATGTTCAAATGCCTTCTTCTCAGAAACTACAAATATTATTAAAGCCAAACTGTACATGAATGTTCATTGGATGGTCCTCTACAAACTTTTTGTTTTTTGTTCCGATAAGAAATTCAAAATGGCGGCTACGGCAGGACTTAGTTTAACATTGGACCCTATGGGAAAAATGTTTCAAAACGCTTCTTCTCTGAAACCACTTGGATAATTGAAACCAAACTGCTCAGGAATGATCATTGGAAGGTCCTCTACAAAGTTTCTGTTTTTTTATGCCGATCGAAAATTCAAGATGGCCACCACCGCAGGACATAGATTAACATTGGACCCTATGGGAAAATATTCAAATGCCTTCTTCTCAGAAACTACAAATATGATTAAAGCCAAACTGTACAAGAATGTTCATTAGATGGTCCTCTACAAACTTTACGTTTTTTGTTCCGGTATGAAATTCAAAATGGCGGCTACGGCAGGACTTAGTTTAACATTGGACCCTATGGGAAAAATGTTTCAAAATGCTTCTTCTCTGAAACCACTTGGATAATTGAAACCAAACTGCCCAGAAATGATCATTGGAAGGTCCTCTACAAGGTGTGTGTTTTTTATGCTGGTTGGAAATCCAAGATGGCCACCACCGCAGGACATAGATTAACATTGGACCCTATGGGAAAATGTTCAAATGCCTTCTTCTCAGAAACTACAAATATGATTAAAGCCAAACTGTACATGAATGTTCATTGGATGGTCCTCTACAAACTTAACATTTTTTGTTCTGATATGAAATTCAAAATGGTGGCTACGGCAGGACTTAGTTTAACATTGGACCCTATGGGAAAAATGTTTCAAAATGCTTCTTCTCTGAAACCACTTGGACAGTTGAAACCAAACTGCCCAGGAATGATCATTGGAAGGTCCTCTGTTTTTTATGCCGATCGGAAATCCAAGATGGCTGCCACCACAGGTCATAGTATTAACACAGAACCATATGGGGAAAATACAGAAATATATTCTTCTCTGAAGCTATTGCACTGATTGAACCTAAACTGTGCATCAATCATTGGAAGGTCCTTTACAAACTTTGTGTTTTTTATGTTGATCGTAATTCCAAGATGACTACCACTGCAGGACATAGTTTTTACATAGGACCAATTGTTTTTTTTTATTACCAGGTGAACGATACAGGCTCTTGAGAGCCTCTGGTTATATTTTTTGTCTACTTTTGATATGTTGGATGTGTTTTTTTCTCTCTGAGATTTGATAATTGAGTGGGGTTAGGGTTATGGTGTTTAATGCCACTTTCAACAATATTTCAGTTATATCGTGGCGGTCAGTTTTATTGGTGGAGGAAACCAGAGTATCCGGAGAACACCACCGACCTGTCACAAGTCACAGACAAACTTGATCACCATAATGTTGTATCGAGTACACTTCACCATGAATGGAGTTCAAACTCATAACTTTAGTGGTGGATGGCACTGATTGCACAGATTGCACAGGTAGTTGTAAATCCAACTACCATGCGATCACGACCATGACAGCCCCCTTTGATAATGGAAAAAAAGAGACAAACTCCCAAAATACAACGCATGAATCAAGCTAAGTTACTGTCTTCAACTTATTTCTATATCTAACACATTATTGTGTCCGGCATAATAATGTTTTAATATACATTTGTTTAACTTTCTCTTGTCGACATTCAGCACTCTCCATAGCCCTTTATTGAGCATGTGATATCAACTTACGGTCTGAGTTTCTTGTTGTGGTGTCCGTTATGATTTCCACATATAAGCGATGATCGGTTCGTCTACCTCCAGTTGTTTATATGATAGCTCATGCTTTATTTATGTTATCTGTGTTTGGTGGCATATAGTAGTGTCCAACACATATTGTGTTGTGATTTTGTTTTGTTTTTCTTTGTCTTGTGTTGCCAGTTTCTCTGGATTGTCCATTTTGATTGGCCCTTTGGTTTTCTCTAACGTTTATTTACTATCAATTTTATTTATTGTAGGAGATTTGCTGTTTTCAATGCCTCAAGCGAGTTACCATCAGATTCTGAGGCTGCTGTTGTCTTCTGGATGAATAAAGTATGTAGTACAGTCCAAAGCAAGGAGCAAAAGGGGTCACAGGTTCTAGAAGGACAGTCCAAGATAAAGGTATGTCACATGTATGTTAGGGTAATTAAATGTTTCATGAAATTATTGGATTTGCATCACCGCTTCGCTTGTTGACATTCCAATAAAAAGTACAATATTTACCAAAGCTTAGAAGGGGTCGTCGTGATTGTATGGTAGTTGGATTTACAACTACCTGTACATTCAGTGCCTATCACCACTAAAGTTGTGAGTTCAAACCCTGTTCATGGCAAGGTGTACTCAATACAACATTATGTGATAAAAAGTTTTTTAGTGACTTGTGGCAGGTCTGACCAACACCGATTTCCTCGGCCACAACCAGACAACTTTTCCCACCATCACAAAGATTTATTGCTTTCACTTTGTCATCTAATTTCAAAGCTTTCCTAGTTACGGATGTTGATGATTTTAACATGATACACTAGATACATAATACAATGTTTTTAATGCAAAATATTTTTGGCGAGTGAATTTCTACTGTCATTGTAATGAATAAAAATCTCAAATAACCACTGGGTATAAACTGTCCTTTATGTAATTTACTATTCACAAAATGCATAGTGTTTGTTTATTTAGTTAATTAAATTAATCAATATATTTTGTAACACCTCAGGATTTTTAGTACATTTGAGAAAAATACTCGTCTTCCGAATTCACTTCCGGTATTATTTTAAAAATAAATTTACTGTTATACAAAAGTTTTACGCTGAAAATTACTAATAAATGATGATCGCTGACCACATTGAACAGGAGACTGCTATTTCGAATTAAAATATATAGTAAAACGCACCGGGAGAGCACGAAAGTGACCGTTATGAGCAGGTGACTATTATATAAAGGTGACCGTTACGGCAGGTTTGACTGTAGCTGAAATATTGTTGAAACTGGTGTTAAGCACTACAACCCTACCCCTCCCCATTTATAGATGATTTCTTATGTTACAGGTACGAATTGTGAGTAGATTTGGAGATTCAGGATTAGAAATACCATTAATAGATGATTTCTTATGTTACAGGTACGAATTGTCAGTAGATGTGGAGATTCAGGACTAGAAATACCATTTATAGATGATTTCTTATGTTGCAGGTACGAATTGTGAGTAGATTTGGAGATTCAGGATTAGAAATACCATTAATAGATGATTTCTTATGTTACAGGTACGAATTGTGAGTAGATGTGGAGATTCAGGACTAGAAATACCATTTATAGATGATTTCTTACAAGATATTGGTGATGGATGTTGTCTGGCAGTTTTAGTCCACTTTTACTGTCCTGATGTCCTAAGATTAAATGGTAAGTAATAAGACATATTTGACTGAAAAAAAATGTGATTTGTTTATATACGTCTGACTTCAGACTTTTCATGTTATGAAAAACTGTTGTCTGTCCATTTGACTTTCTGTTAGCCTGTCTGAAAATTAGGTTTGGTCACATATAGGCCAAGACAGCAAGATTTTTTTTTATTTTTAAAAGTAAAAGTAAAAGATGTTTAAAATAATAATATTTATGAATCATATCTTTCCTTGTCTGATTTGTTATAAACATAATCTCCATTTGTCTTTCTGTTAGTCCGTCTGAAAAATTAGGTTTGGTCACTTATAGGCCAAGACAGCAAGACATTTTGTTTTATTAAAAACTAAAGTAAAAGATGCTCGAAAAGATAATATTTATGAATCATAATTATCTTTCCTTGTTCGATTTGTTATAAACAAAAATAGACGAAAAGACTTTGTAATAAAGAATTTTAGGTAATTAGAATCGGATTAAGGTTATTTGGTTACCTCAGTTAAATACTTGTACAATGTACACCTATACAATGGTCAAGTGTCGAAGTTAATAACAACATATGTTCACTCCACAATATAGCTAAAGTTGGCGTTAAACACCAATCAATTAATCAATCAATGTTCAACAAAAATAGATATTACAGGGTAGGGTTATGGTGTTTAACTCAACTTTCAACAATATTTCAGTTATATCGTGGCGTTCAGTTTTATTTTGTGGAGGAAACTGGAGGACCCGGAGAAAACCACCGACCTGTCGCAGATCACTGACAAACTTCATCACATAATGTTGTATCGACAGTGATTTTCCAAATCCGTTTTTGGGGCCGAATATCGTCCCCAGTCCCAACGTGAAAAAGGCTCTTTTTTTCCCAATTTCATGGGGGGAAATTCCCAATAGCGTGGTGATAAAATTATTCGTAAAAATCGTTAATGAAAGCTTTTTCAAATGAAATTAAAAGCCGAACATTTTCAAGTTTATAACCTGGTTATTGTTTGTTTTTATTATGCAAGCAAAATACTATGCACAAGATACTGGGGACTTCTGTATATTTGGTGTTTGCTTTGCACAGGTTTCTGTTCTTTTATAGTTTTACATTCTCTAGTATTTTTCACCTAAATGTTTTCTTTTTCAGATATATGCTTGAAATCCAATATAGGTATTGCCGATTCCCTTTATAATCTCAGCCAAGTGAAGAATTTCTGCAGTCAACATTTACCTATCAACTGTTTTCACCTAGCTTATGAAGATTTTTTGTACACTCACAACAACCTGAAACAGAATCTGTATGTCCTGTTAGCTGATCTGTTTTATTGGTTTGAAATCAACAGAGTGCCATCTGTGTCATCTCCATCAAGGGAGGATACTGGTTTGTTATATTACATTCATGTTTTTAAGTATTCAAAACGTTTTTTTGACACTGATCATACTGGTATGTTATATTACATTCATGTTTAAATATTCAAAGCATTTAATTGACTCTGATCAGAGTGCTTTAAGAACATTTTTTTTAGCTCATTTGTATTCATTTCCATTGGTTAATGTTTGCCATCCAATAACTAACCCTGTTTAAATCTTCTCTTCAAAACCACTGTGCAGATTAACCCCTAAAATTACTAGGAAAATTCTATAGGTTATCCTCCAATAAAGTTTAGCAAAGGATGGTCGGTGCCGTCGTGGTCTTGATCGTATGGTAGTTGGATTTATAACTACCTATGCAATCACCACTAACGTTGTGAGTTCGAATCCCGCTCAGGCAAAGTGTACTCAATACAACATTATGTGATAAAGTTTGTCAGTGACTTGCGGCTGGTCGCTTATACTCTGGTTTCCTCCACCAATAAAACTGACCGCCACAATATTGTTGAAAGTGGCATTAAACACCATAACCCTAACCCTAACCCCAAGATGGTCACCATAACATAGGATTCATTTTAACATAAGACTAAATAGCAAAAGTATTTTAAAAGTTTTCTTTTATGAATCAATTTTTAATCATCAAATAATTAGCCTGTCTTTAATATTGATAATCAGGTGACTGACCCAGCTCTGGTGATATTCTAACTTGAAAATGGACCAAAAGAATAAGTATTTTGAAAATTCATATGAACAAGATTTTGCATGTGTATTGAAGCAAAAATTTGAAAGCATAAACATATTTGTTTACAGTCCTCAAAATGAAAATTTTAATTTCCTGGTCTGAATAAAATTCTTGAATTTATATATATAAAAACTGAAAAATTTACTGGTTCGAACAAAGTGTTACTGGTCTTGGGCCGGAGGACCGGTGTTTATCATGAGGACTGTGTTTATCATGAGGACTGTGTTTATATTCAATTACTATGTATTGAAATGTTCATGTTTTAGAAATATATTTATACATATACCACCTCGGAGATGTAATTGCCATTTACTGCTTCTCTGCTAAGTATGCAGCATTAAGGAGTAATAACAAAGACTGGTTGGTTCTTGAGTCATAATAATGTGTTTGAGTTGAGCGACATGTGCTTTTGGTGAGCTAGCGCTATGAAAATCCAACTAACCTTGTTGGTCTAGTACATGATAGACATCATCATCATCTCATTGGAAAGTTACTTGTTCTCACCATGATATAGCTGAAAAATACCATACTTTGTGTTCAACAACAATCACTCCATCACTTATATATTTTTTTTAGTCTCCAGACCAACAACTGCCAAGAATTTATCCAGTAATAGAATTCCAAGTGTACCCATCAGTAATGTCACAAAACAAAGTTTTAAAAGGTGTTCAATGGATGATTCTGATCTGCTTTCACCCCAGGGTGGGGCTGTTCACATGCCACCTCACAAACCTCTGCTACCAAAACGACAGATGAGATCAGAGGAACGAGAGACACACCCACCAGGTGACCTATTAACCCAGTTATTATTGAAGGCATAAATACAGTAAAACCTGTCTAATGTGATCGTCGAAATGAACATGCACATTAGGTCATATTAAACAGGTGGTTGCTTATTTGTCACTTTGAGCCCTGGTGTTGTAATGAGTGTGGTAGATTGTCACTTTGAGCCCTGGTGTTGTAATGAGTGTGGTAGATTGTCACTTTGAGCCCTGGTGTTGTAATGAGTGTGGTAGATTGTCACTTTGAGCCCTGGTGTTGTAATGAGTGTGGTAGAATGTCACTTTGAGCCCTGGTGTTGTAATGAGTGTGGTAGATTGTCACTTTGAGCCCTGGTGTTGTAATGAGTGTGGTAGATTGTCACTTTGAGCCCTGGTGTTGTAATGAGTGTGGTAGATTGTCACTTTGAGCCCTGGTGTTGTAATGAGTGTGGTAGATTGTCACTTTGAGCCCTGGTGTTGTAATGAGTGTGGTAGATTGTCACTTTGAGCCCTGGTGTTGTAATGAGTGTGGTAGAATGTCACTTTGAGCCCTGGTGTTGTAATGAGTGTGGTAGATTGTCACTTTGAGCCCTGGTGTTGTAATGAGTGTGGTAGATTGTCACTTTGAGCCCTGGTGTTGTAATGAGTGTGGTAGATTGTCACTTTGAGCCTTGGTGTTGTAATGAGTGTGGTAGATTGTCACTTTGAGCCTTGGTGTTGTAATGAGTGTGGTAGATTGTCACTTTGAGCCCTGGTGTTGTAATGAGTGTGGTAGATTGTCACTTTGAGCCCTGGTGTTGTAATGAGTGTGGTAGATTGTCACTTTGAGCCCTGGTGTTATAATGAGTGTGGTAGATTGTCACTTTGAGCCCTGGTGTTGTAATGAGTGTGGTAGATTGTCACTTTGAGCCCTGGTGTTGTAATGAGTGTGGTAGATTGTCACTTTGAGCCCTGGTGTTGTAATGAGTGTGGTAGATTGTCACTTTGAGCCCTGGTGTTGTAATGAGTGTGGTAGATTGTCACTTTGAGCCCTGGTGTTATAATGAGTGTGGTAGATTGTCACTTTGAGCCCTGGTGTTGTAATGAGTGTGGTAGATTGTCACTTTGAGCCCTGGTGTTGTAATGAGTGTGGTAGATTGTCACTTTGAGCCCTGGTGTTGTAATGAGTGTGGTAGAATGTCACTTTGAGCCCTGGTGTTGTAATGAGTGTGGTAGATTGTCACTTTGAGCCCTGGTGTTGTAATGAGTGTGGTAGATTGTCACTTTGAGCCCTGGTGTTGTAATGAGTGTGGTAGATTGTCACTTTGAGCCCTGGTGTTATAATGAGTGTGGTAGATTGTCACTTTGAGCCCTGGTGTTGTAATGAGTGTGGTAGATTGTCACTTTGAGCCCTGGTGTTGTAATGAGTGTGGTAGATTGTCACTTTGAGCCCTGGTGTTGTAATGAGTGTGGTAGATTGTCACTTTGAGCCCTGGTGTTGTAATGAGTGTGGTAGATTGTCACTTTGAGCCCTGGTGTTGTAATGAGTGTGGTAGATTGTCACTTTGAGCCCTGGTGTTGTAATGAGTGTGGTAGATTGTCACTTTGAGCCCTGGTGTTGTAATGAGTGTGGTAGATTGTCACTTTGAGCCCTGGTGTTGTAATGAGTGTGGTAGATTGTCACTTTGAGCCCTGGTGTTGTAATGAGTGTGGTAGATTGTCACTTTGATCACTGGTGTTGTAATGAGTGTGGTAGATTGTCACTTTGAGCCCTGGTGTTGTAATAAGTGTGGTAGATTGTCACTTTGAGCCCTGGTGTTGTAATGAGTGTGGTAGATTGTCACTTTGAGCCCTGGTCGGATCAAACCACAGATTATTAAATTAGTATTTACTATTGGTTCTCTGCAAAACACCCAGGAGTAAAGGAAAGACTGGTTAGCTCAGAATCAGAATAATTTATTTGTGTTTGAGTTGATTGACTAATCTACTCGCGGACTGTTGTTTCAGTGAACTAGCTCTATGAAAATCCAACTCAAAAGTTTTATTAATATATATAATATGATACCAGAATTTGTATAGCGTCCTATCTAAAAAAAAATTACCCTAAGGCACTTTACAACGTGAAATACTAGATAAAAGTAGCAAAACATAAAAAAGTAAGCCCTATGCATATATATATAACAATTATAAAATTAAATAATAATAATCTTGAATGCAGTTGATAGCAGACGGAAGAAATAAAAATGGAAAAGGGGTGGTGTGAGTGCAGAAATAGGCCTGACACTGTACATTGATAAATGTTAGTAGATAGTGAAATAAAATCAGCTCAAAAAGAAAAACAAGCATTATTTTAAATAGATTGTTTACCAAATTACAGTGAAACCAGTTTAAACCGAACCAGCTTGGGGCCAACTTTTGTATTCAGAATAGACAAGTGTTCGGTTTATTCAGCTTAAAGTAGCAAATATTTCCTTCATTCAGACTTAAATTGAAAGATTGGTTTATATAGGAATCCTGTTTATTTAAGGTTCATTTTCACATATTTTACTGTTTTAAATATTTTGTGAAATTTGTTTTTCAGTAACACAATCTACGAGAAGTGGAAGACGATCATTGTCATTAAGCTCAGCCAAAGAACGAGATATTATACAGGAAACCATGTTAGCCTGGCAAGATAACCAAGACAGGTAAGACATGTACATTTATCTGTAATTTATACATTTTTCCTTTGATCATACCGAGTGATATTTTCTTTATCGACAGACTAACAATTACTAAAGATTATCGGCCAGTGTGATGTTAATGATAAAAACACTAACCTCAGTTTTAATGGTCTCGACATATATTATCAATTGTATCACAATTTGTCGTTTCGGACTCCTTTTTTATCAAAACTCGTCCTATCGGACTCTAATGGATATTAGCGTTTATGTCTGTCTCAACCTTCATAACTGTGGTTATTCTACATGTATTTATAATCATAATTCTTTACACATCAGTATTGACCCAGTCATGAAGTCGATAGATTTTTATTTTTCATTGAAATCAGCAATTGAAAACACTTATGTTGATGAAAGTTATAACAGACAAATTGTCATTTGTTTCAATTGTCTATGTCTTTTTGGTATTTATACCCCCACTTCCCAAAGGGGTAGGGAGGTATACTGTTTTTTATACCCCCGCTCCCCGAAGGGGGAGGGGAGTATACTGTTTTACCTCTGTCCGTCCGTCCTTACTTCCGTCGTCCAAGATATTTTTCATCACATTTTTCTCAGTAACTGTTGATGGCAGAAATCTGATATTTGGTCACAAGCGTCATATAGGTATACCATAATGTGGGTAGCGTTTTTGGACCCGTCAGATTCCTACTTCCTGTTTGCCGACTTTGTTGGTTTTTATACACATTGAACATATATGCACATTTTTCGTCACATTTTTCTCAGCAACTATTGATGGCAGAGATCTGATATTTGGTCACAAGCTTCATATAGGTACCCCATATTGTGGGAAGCGTTTTTGGACCCATCAGATTCATACTTCCTGTTTGCCGACTTTGTTGATTTTTATACACATTGAACATGCATTTTGTATATGCCCATTTTTAAGTCGCATTTTTCTCAGCAACTATTGATGGCAGAAATCTGATATTTGGTCACAAGCTTCATATAGGTACATTATATCATGGGAAGCGTTTTTTGACCCGTCAGATTCCTACTTCCTGTTTGCCGAAGAGCGGGGGTATCATAAGTAAGCATGCTCACAGTTCATCTTGTTTGATTTTTAATTCACTTCACCAAGTTCATGTGAGTAGGTATACCACATAAATTTTATGTATTTATATTTCCCTCTTTCTATGAACAGAATCAGAAAGAGTGTTTTCTGCTGAAAATTTTGATGTTTCATTTGTCAAAAAATTCCTAAAAATAAGCGAGTTATGACCAAAATAAGTTGGAAATTTATTACATTTTCTCTAACCGAATGGTGGCCATTTTGTTTTTAATTTCCAAAATTGAATTTTTCTTAATATTTCTGAGTATAATTAAAGACACAGTAAACAAATATGCCTGAAAAATTATAAGTATAGTGTTTACATGATATTTATTAGCATTAACTGTAAACATCTTAAATTTTTTTTTTCATAAAGGATTAAAATTGACTAGGAAAGTGGCCAAAAAACAGTTTTTCAAGTCGAACTAATTAATATGTGCAAATCTCATCATTTCCATATTATTTGTTGTAGAGACCTGAAAATTTGTATCTAGGGGTATTTTGGTGTGATCTTTCAGAAAATGGACTTAGTTTTGTTCTTAACCTAGGCTGTATCATAGTTTGTAAGACAACCAAAATTATCACTTCAAAAAAATTTGTCCATTTTCGAATTCCCCCTTTCTGCATAGTAGGGTGAAAAAAATATCCCTGAAAAAAACTAAGTCCAAACTTTAAAAAAATTTGGCCATAGTGGCCCCCCTTCTGGAGCATTTTCAAATTCCCCCTTCCCATATACCAGGACCACAAAGTTTGGGCAAGAAAGAAATCTGCAGAGAAGGTTGGGATTTAGGTTTCATTTATCCTAATGAGACCTCACCTTCCCTGGGAGAGAAAGCTTCATTTCAATAATATGATTCTGGACAATTAATTACAAATAGGTTTAAACTTAATCATAAATAACAATAGGGACTTTTTACATGTTTAAATCTGTAAGCATAAAAATAACATTGACCAAATGATTTGACTGACTTTCTAATGATATTGATTATTGTTCGGTATTTTCTGCTCAATTATCGTACATTTTGTTGTTCCAGAATCATACCTTTTTTGTATTTTATAATTCAATCATCAATACATTACCATTGTTCCATTGTCCATCTAATATTTTGTGTGGGACATCGTTTTCCCATCCTGAGGAATGAAAAAGATGATCAACGTCTAGCGTCCCGAATAACAGAAGCAACGTTGCACTCCTGAAAAAATGTTTGTGAACCCCACATCAAGGGGATTTCCGCTAATGTTCCTAATATAGACCCTGTTTTATTTTTAAACCAAATGAAAGATGAAGGTTCAATGATGATAATGATACCCTGGAAGTCGGTCTTAAAGAATTTAAACTGTTTAAAATTCACGAAACACGGCAAAAAGGTTAATTTTGACGACTTTGTAGAGAAAAATACCGGAATTCAGACCTATATTTATAAAATTCGAAACTTTCTCTTCAAAATGGATCCTACGTTCGACTGTCAACAAATTCAAAACATTCGCAGATTTTGCTTAGAAAGTAGAATGCTGTTCATACGTTTATTAATTTTCTGACGCCATTCACGATGAAATATGCAAGGTAACATCAGGGGCATTAAATAACCAACTTGGAAGACAATACCAGTGGAGTTAGGCTGGTTTTTTGTTTGTTACTGATAATAAAAACCAATCCGATTTTCAAGCAAACTGACAATCAACAATAATTCAAAAGGAATTTCTTAAAAAAGGATTTTAAAATCGTAGTCCACATCTCTGAAGTTGTGAATCAGAAAACAAAATGGCGGCTTCTGGCATACCTAATGTGAGATTTTGTCATCACTTAGCTCGTTAATTACATTTCAATAAAAAGGTAGATACGTTTCTGGAATAATCTCCATTCTTCCTTCAGAAACCACTAGGCCATTTGAGCCGAATCATTTGCAAAATGATCCACAAATAGTCTGAACAAATCTCATTGTAATTAAAATTATATGTTTGTTGTATCTTTTCATTTTTATCTTTTGTGGCAAAACATCTAACAACATCTTGTTAAGGGTCATGTCAGATAACCTTTTAGTCATCGTTGACTGTCCAATCATATGCAAGACAGTTGAACATATTGACAGATTGGTCAACAGCTCTTGGCGACATGTCCTTGGTATAAAAACATAGGGTCATCGCTTGAAATGACATAAACTGTTAGCCACAGAAAAAAATGAGAAAGGATACAGCAACAAATAATTTTGATGAGAGTACAAATCTTTAACTAGACATGATAATTTATATTGACACCTGTTTTTTGGTCCAGACATGAAGGGGAGACATTGGTGTTGCTTTTCCCAAGACAATACTGTCAACAAATGTATAAGCAATGTGTACTCGATACAACATTATGTGATAAAAGTTTGTCAGTGACTTGCTGCAGGTCAGTGGTTTTCTCTGTGAACTCCGGTTTCCTCCACCAATAAAACTGACCGCCACGATATTACTTAAATATTGTTGAAAGTGGCGTTAAAACCCCATAAACGTAACCCTTTTTTTTTTTATTAAATTTCAGGGTACATGTTGTTAGCAATGTGGATCACACTCACACCTCCACCTCTTCAAATCTTTTGGCCAATGTCAGTATTGATACTGAGATGATGGACAGCTTCTCTGACGATGTCATTGGAAGTATCGACATCGGGGACATCAGTGACCCCACACCACCACCAACATTAATACACCCTTCTGATCTTCAAAGGGAAGTAACTGCATCAAATTTAAGAAATCCTGAACACCCTGATTACATGGAAGTACAAAGTGTGACATCTGCTGCGTCACGCATGACTGATCACAGTGCTAGAGAGGAATCTCGGTCAAGCAACATGGAGCCACTTTTGCCAGCTCGGCTTAAACCTGCTAAAGAGAAAACGAATAATCACAGCAAAGATCAAGAACGGAGTCATGCGGTTGATCGTAAATCTCCAACGAAGAGAGACGTTGATATAATTAGTCGGGAATCAAAGTCACCGACACGATCGAAAGGAAAATCGTCTGATAGTGCAGGATCGTTTAGTTTAAGTGAAGACAGCAGTGTTACTGACTCTATCACTCCATTACCAGAAGATATGTTATCTGACACAGAATCTTCACAAAGAGGCACAGTTGATAAACCAAGTTACACAGTTTTCAGCATTTCTGGAACTTATGGTCCCGATAGAAATGTTGATAAAAGTACCGATTCTGTGAAATTAAGTTATACTATTCAGGATCAGGTATATACACCTGAAACAGCACGAGCGGCTGGAATTCCTGTCGTTTTAGACAGTGCAGAAAAATCAACATTTGTTCTCACCGAATTAAAAAGATCTGGATCCCGCGAAGGCAGTGTGTGTAGTAGGAGTTCTAGTGAATTCTCTGATCACGAATCTCATAAAATTCATAAAGATCATAAAATAAAAGAATCAGAAGACGTTAAAACCCCCACAAATGTAATGGTTAAAAAGCCGGAGATGCTAATTATAAAAACTGATCTTGATTCAAAACCGAAACCTGATAAAAGAATATCGACAACAAATTTTGCTGAAATCCGTCGACTGAAACAAGGAATTAGCAATGTTGACAATTCTGGCTTTGTTTTTATGCAACATGGCCACGAGCCAACAAATGGAGAAAGTAAAAAGTCTTCCTTAAGAGACCCAAATAGCAACGGAGCGAAAAGTGGTAAGAAAACTTCGTTTGCACCGTCTAGTTCTAGTAATCGTACAACATGGCAACAGACTTTACAAGGACCCAGTTCATCAGGGGAACCAGCAAGAACTGAAGAGCCCCCTGTTCCATCAGAACTTTTACAAATTAAAATGAAACTAGAAGAAAAAAGAAAATTGATTGAAAGGAAAAAGCAGAGAAATGAAATTCAACAGCAAAGACTGAGACAGAAGTTAGGAAAAACTGCCTTTCTTCATGTGCTGAAAAAACCTGGAGAGATTGAAAATGGTCTTCCTGAAGAAATTCAAGAGGAGGCTAGGAGTTCCTCAAGTGGTTCATTTGAAGACGTTTCAGGTACACAGCGCCCTGAAAGGCAAAATCCTCCTGCTAGGAAAGAACATTCTCCATCTCCTGCGAGGAATTTATCTGATGAATGTGATGAGGGGTTAGCCAATGGAAATAATATATCTCAGCGTCCATTTTCGCGTGAAGGAATTCAGCAAACTATAGAAAATGTGCGAAAAAAATGGTTCAAGGACGATGCAGAAGTTGTGACACAAGCATACGCAGAAAAACCAGAAACTCCAGATAGTCCACCTCCATTCGAAAAACAAAGACATGCTCCGGAAAAACCAAAATCGATGCAGGATTATAACACATCCTTGGATAAATTCAACCGAAATTTATCCGATCTACAGACAGAAATAAATCGCTTGTCTTTACAACAGGAGCAGATAAAACAGCAACGAGGATTACCACCTCCAGTGCCACAGAGGGTTCCAGCACAGAGAAATATTCCTCAAGACCATCCTCAACACTCAATACCATCAACCCCTCAAAACATGCCGAGAGGACCAGAAATATCATACCATCCTCAACACATGCAGGCACAACAAATTCCTGTTGGTCCAGTAGTACCTAGTCAAAACCAGTTTATGCCAGTTACATGCACCGGTCATAACCAGTTTGTTCCTTCCTACAATGGATACCAGCAGGGATTTTCACCCTCGTATCCTTATCCTCCAACTCAACAACAAATGTTTGGTCAGTCTCCACCCTATCCTGTAGGTTCTCAACTCGGTATGACCCCGTTAATCTCTTCTCCGCATTCACAAGGTGTGGTTCCAGCATTTAGTCCGATGGGGCCAGGTATTACAACTGCAACAATTCAACCAAGTGTTATGCCGTCTAGTCATGTTGGTGCTCAGATGTACCAACCCTTTCCTCAGAATCAACCGTTAACCAGCATGACTTCACATGCTACAAGTGTACATTCCATTGATAGATCTGTTCCTACAAATGTTGATTCTCAAACACGTCTTTCTGGACATTTTGAAAATGTACCGCATACTGCGGGACATCATGAAGCCACTAGTCATGTGACACCACAAACTCGAGAATCTTTATCCACCTTAGATGATTCTAAACGGAAAAATGCTCAACAACATTCTAATTCTGTGATTTCAGGGGATTCTCAAATAAACAATGTATCATTAAACCAGTCAGATATAAGAGAAGAACCTCCTTCAAGTAACAATGAATTTTTTGTTTCTTTTAACGAGGGCACCCCAAAACCCAAACCTGAATTGGGTAAAAATAGAAAACAAATGGACCAACCGTCTTCAGATGGCAATGATCAGGGAAATTCTAACCAAAACCAATCAGTACTGGATAGTTCTAGTCGTAACCAGGATGTCTCCCAAGGTAGTGACATATCATCACAGAATATCTCTGGAGCAGACGGTTCAAACACATCGGGGATAGGCTTTGTAATAGGTCAGGATCAGACGTCGATTGATCAGGTGAGATATATACTGGTGTAGGTTTTGAGTTGGTTTATGATTTATGGTGTTTAATGCCACTTTCAACAATATTTCAGTTATATCGTGGTGGTCAGTTTTGTTGGTGGAGTAAATCAGAGTACATAGAGAAAACCACAGACCTGCCGCAAGGCACTGACCAACTTTATCACATGATGTTGTATCGCCAGAGTGGGATTCGAAATCACAACGTTAGTGGTGATACTAGGTACTGATTGCATAGGTAATTGTAAATCCAACTACCATACAATCACGACCACAGCGGCTCCTTGATACTTGATACCATGTATAGTGCTTTCTGTACAAAATTTTTGTCAAATGTCACAATTTCCCTATGCTTATTTAAAGGAGAACGAAACCATCCAGATATTTAATCGAAAATCAAAAGTATAGTTGTTTTCAGGTAATGTTCATATCAAACAAAGATAATATTTCATCTCCTTAAAAAGTATAAGGGGATTAAAAAAAAACGAATTTTGAATTTCCCGCCTTATAATGGGATTAGACATCTTGTGGAACTTTCTAGTATTGAAGACCACATAAAGTATATTGTACCCGGATTGTATGACGGCACTCCATCTATTCAGGTTAACAAGTTAATAGCTGATGGACTAATAATATGTTACAAATGTTGAATAAACTTCAGAATAAAAACAAAAATAGAAACCCTTAGAATGTTTCACGTCATTTATAAATTGGTAAAGCTACTTGCTTAATCTTATATTTAATTTCTACTAATATTCACCACATAAAAAACGTGACTAAAAAAGGGGGGTGGCCAGTAATGCCATTTATACTCTTTATAGAATTAATTAGAGAAGACTTTATCTGAAGAAAATGTGTGTGGTAATGATTAATTTCAATAATTCCTTCAGTTGAACAGATAATTTGTTTTTACGAAAATCGAAAATCTTGACAAATATTGCATTGCGATCGGTACACGTGAGGACACACGATAACATTGAAAGCTGATGAAGCTTCAGCGATTGAATGTTGTTGACTACGTCATTTCTTCTTCTGAATATTCAGGTTCAAAATTATATGCAACTAATCCCATTTCATTTCATCTATCCATTATGACGGAATTCCAAAAATGATACTATTGTTTTGATACAGTTGAACAGGTAAATAGGAATGGATGGAGTGACGTCACTGATAAGGGAAAAATGGCAGCCTGCATGTTTTGCAGGAATTTTAAAATTAATAAGATATAAACGTGCTTTAACATCAGTCCTTGTAAAATATTCATATAAAACGTCATATTTTCATTTTTTTTATTAGTTCTAGATTCTGTAAAACCACAAATCTAAAGTTGGTTTCGTTCTCCTTTAAGCTTGTATTTATAGGTTCCTGTTAAAAAGATGGTAATACTTCTACAATGAGCTGAATATGACCCAGAGATCATGAGTTTTATGTATATGTTTTGTAGATCGTTGTTTGTTCTTTTGTACTTTTTCTTTTGGCCATTGTGTTGTCTGTTCTTCTTCGATTTACGGATTTTGATTACCCCTTTGGTCTCTTCAAACTCTTCTTGATATTTTTAACCATTCTGAATGTCATTACGTGTAGAACAACATGAATTGTATTGACAGCATCTAGGTGTAATGGTTAGCGTGCTCTTCTCAAAGTACAGTAGATTGTGGGTTTGAGCCCCTGTTGAGTCATGCCAAAGACTTATAAAATTGGTATTGCTGCTTCTCTGTTAAGCAGCAATAAGGAGTAGGAGCAAAGACTGGTTTCCTCGGAAACAGGACAATGTGTCTGAATGGAACAACATGCCTACCCGTGGACTGTTGTTTCAGTGAGCTAACACTATAAAGATTCAACTAATTATGTTGGTTTAAGTACAAAATGGACATCATTATCATCTCATTGGAATGTATCTTGTATTTAGGCCTTGATATAGCTGCAAAATTTCTCAAGTGGCATTAAGCGACAAACACTCACTCACTCTTGATAAAATAGCATCAAAAGCTGTGTTGTCATAGATATTGTAGAAACTGTCGTCTTACAATATGAAAACATCCTGGTAATACAGTGAACCCTGTGTTAAGCAAACCATGGATAAACAAAATCCTGTATAAACTGAACTTTAAATAATGCCCCTATATAGAAAATATACGTTTAATTTAACCTGCATGAATTAAACACTTGTCTATTCCAAACACAAGCTAATCCCAACACGGTTTGGTTAAGACAGATTGCAATATATTGATTGAAGAATGAAATTCAAAGAGCGGGCTTTTCAATAAGGGACGGTACCAGGCACTTTTCAATAAGGGACGGTACCAGCCACTTTTCAATAAGGGACGGTACCAGCCACTTTTCAATAAGGGATGGTACCAGCCACTTTTCAATAAGGGACGGTACCAGCCACTTTTCAATAAGGGACGGTACCAGCCACTTTTCAATAAGGGACGGTACCAGCCACTTTTCAATAAGGGACGGTACCAGCCACTTTTCAATAAGGGACGGTACCAGCCACTTTTCAATAAGGGACGGTATCAGCCACTTTTTCAATAAGGGACGGTACCAGGCACTTTTCAATAAGGGACGGTACCAGCCACTTTTCAATAAAGGACGGTACCAGCCACTTTTCAATAAAGGACGGTACCAGACACTTTTCAATAAGGGACGGTACCAGCCACTTTTCAATAAAGGATGGTACCAGCCACTTTTCAATAAGGGACGGTACCAGCCACTTTTCAGTAAGGGACGGTACCAGCTATTTTTCAATAAGGGATGGTACCAGCCACTTTTCAATAAGGGACGGTACCAGCCACTTTTCAATAAGGGACGGTACCAGCCACTTTTCCCCGTCTAATGTAGTCTTTGGTACCTTGTGCTTTTAAAGAGTGTTGAAAATTGTTCAAATTTTAATAAAAAGTACTGCCTGTAAATAGTGTAGTATCAGTACACTGGAAAAATTTTGACAGAGATGCTTCTTATTTGTTAGACATTTGTCTTCATGCGAACAATTTGGGAGATACAGTGAGTGTTCTTATGTGTAAAACTATAAATAATAATTATTTAATTTTAGGATGAAGCTGAAGAAATACAGAGAAAGAAGGAAAAATTGATACAGCTTCAGCAAAAAAGGAAAGAAGAAAATGAGAAAAAACGACAGTATAAAGAAATAGAGATGGCAAGACGCAAAGAACAAGAAAGGTAGATGCAAAGGACTGTCTTTTTCTACTTACAACCTTTATGTGTCACAAATGACCATGGATATGTTCCACTTGTCGTAAACACTCCCCGGTCCTTTCCTCGTTCATGACTTATCACCGGGTTTGTAACTAAATTAACACAACGGGTGTCACTAGTGGAGCAGGAACTGCTTACCCTTCCGGAGCACCTGAGTTCATCCCCAGTTTGTAGTGGGGTTTGTGTTACTCGATCTTTTAGTTTTATGTGTATGTTTTTGTAGATCGTTGTGTGTCCTTTTGTACTTGTTCTTTTGGTCATTGTGTTGTCTGTTCTTCTGTGATATACAGATTCTGATTACCCATTTGGTATCTTCAAACTCTTCTTATGCATGTTAAAGAGTGACATCCAACTAAAGGGATATTAAAAACAATTAACAAAAACAACAGTAAAAAGAAAGTACCTGAAACCTTACAATTACTTTTCAAAAAGAAATATTTTTAAATTTTAAAACTGACCATATAGTTTCATTAAGAATCAAGAAATCGCCATCAAATATCGGTAGGCTCTTCTCATTTGTTTCAGCTGATTAAGTTTTCACTTAGGACGGGAACAGGAAAAAAAACCTGACAAAAAGCCCCTCATAATGAAATAATCATACAATCTTATTACATTCTTTTTATTATGATTTAAAGATACTTCAAAAATGGGGGAATTAATAATATTTTTTCCACATGTTGTTCTTTGTTATGTTCATTTATGCAGTGTAGATAAAATTAAGAAAAAACACTGCTGAGGACTTATTTAAATTACTATTTTGCCAGCTGGATGGAGTAAATTCATTAATCTGTTTTGTTTCGTTTAAATTCCCCCAACTCAATAAAGTGTTTTGAATATGAAGCAAAACGGTACTTTGATTTTGTAATTATTGTATGTGTAAGGTTCTACATGACCGCAATGATTAAGTCCTAGTAGTTGAATTATATCTACCTTCATTCTGAGTGTGAGATAAGCCCATGGCAAGGTTTACCCAATACAATAAGTAAAACCTAATGTGTAAAAGTGTGTCTGTGATTTATAGGTCAGTGGTTTTCTCTTGGAACTTCAATAATGTTCAACCGCATGGGTGGTGTAATGGTTGGCTCGGAATCAGGATAATGTGTCCAAGTGGGACGACATGTCTATCCACAGACTGTTGTTTCAGTGAGCTAGCACTAAAGAATCTAAGTGTGTTGGTCTAGTACAAAGCGGGCCGCATCATCCTCTTTTTGAAAATTAACATGTACTTGCCATGATATAGCTGAAAAATTGCTGACTTGTCGTGAACAACAATTACTCAATAATTTTGACAGATATACACATGTACCTGAAATATTTTTGAAAGTGGCATTAAACACATGCATATTCTTCACCTGTATTTTGTTTTCTTGTTGATAACCCAGTTTCTGAGAAATAAGATTTGATGTACACCAAGTAACATCAAAATGATCAAGATGCCCAGATGCACCGTTTATCGGCAGAAGTAAAAGATTACAGCTATGTAGGCTAGGAACTGTATCACTCTCATTGTACTGGTATGAGTTATGCTCATTGTTGAAGACTACTGTGAGCTAAGCTATGTAGGCTAGGAACTGTATCACTCTCATTGTACTGGTATGAGTTATGCTCATTGTTGAAGACTCTACTGTGAGCTAATCTATGTAGGCTAGGAACTGTATCACTCTCATTGTACTGGTATGAGTTATGCTCATTGTTGAAGACTCTACTGTGAGCTAATCTATGTAGGCTAGGAACTGTATCACTCTCATTGTACTGGTATGAGTTATGCTCATTGTTGAAGACTCTACTGTGAGCTAATCTATGTAGGCTAGGAACTGTATCACTCTCATTGTACTGGTATGAGTTATGCTCATTGTTGAAGACTCTACTGTGAGCTAATCTATGTAGGCTAGGAACTGTATCACTCTCATTGTACTGGTATGAGTTATGCTCATTGTTGAAGACTCTACTGTGAGCTAATCTATGTAGGCTAGGAGCTGTATCACTCTCATTGTACTGGTATGAGTTATGCTCATTGTTGAAGACTATTGTGAGCTAAGCTATGTAGGCTAGGAGCTGTATCACTCTCATTGTACTGGTATGAGTTATGCTCATTGTTGAAGACTCTACTGTGAGCTAATCTATGTAGGCTAGGAACTGTATCACTCTCATTGTACTGGTATGAGTTATGCTCATTGTTGAAGACTCTACTGTGAGCTAATCTATGTAGGCTAGGAGCTGTATCACTCTCATTGTACTGGTATGAGTTATGCTCATTGTTGAAGACTACTGTGAGCTAAGCTATGTAGGCTAGGAACTGTATCACTCTCATTGTACTGGTATGAGTTATGCTCATTGTTGAAGACTCTACTGTGAGCTAAGCTATGTAGGCAAGGAGCTGTATCACTCTCATTGTACTGGTATGTGTTATGCTCATTGTTGAAGACTCTACTGTGAGCTAATCTATGTAGGCTAGGAGCTGTATCATTCTCATTGTACTGGTATGAGTTATGCTCATTGTTGAAGACCCTACTGTGACTGTGAAATGCAGAACAGCAATAAAAGTGTTGTTCCTTTACTTTAATTTGTGTCTAAGTACATTGTATACTGTTGTGTAGTCTCTCATGTTTATTTACATCCATATTAGGGGACGTCGTGGCTGTGATCGTATGGTAGTTGGATTTACATCTACCTATGCAGTCAGTGCCTATCACCACTGATGTAAATGTGAGTTCGAATCTCGATCAGGGCAAGGTGTACCACATTATGTGATAAAGGTTTCAGTGACTTGTGACAGGTTGGTGATTTTCTCTAGGTCCTCTGCTTTCCTCCACTAATAAAACTGGCTGCCACGATATAACTGAAATATTGTTGAAAATGGTGTTAAGCACCATGAATCAAACAAACATATTATTTCTTACTAATAATACATAATGCTATTCTAAATGTGAAAGGTAAAGCACCTCCTTCTTGTAGAACTTAACGTTTAATTGTTTCCGTATTTCTTTAGATTAAAACAAGAACAATCCGATCAAAGAAAGTTGGAGGAAAAGCTGAGAAGAGAAGAGATATACAGACAATACCAGGAGAAGAAACATGCAGATGAAGAAGAAACGAAACCTGCCGTCAAGAGAGAACGATCTTTACGACAGAAAACACGACCACAGTCCATGTTTGTTAAGCCAAATAAACCATCACAAGAACACCATACTTCTCAAGAAGATTTGTCTGTGACTAAAGGTTTGATTGTTGTATAATAATTAACAATCATGAAACTCCTTTTTAACCCTTTAAATGCCAAAACGTTGATTGTATACAATGTTACGTTGCCATATATTCCAGAACGTAACCTTGATATCATGACTTTCAAATAAAGGTTCATTACCTCTCTATTGAAGTATATATTTACTGTGTACATTGCGAAATGTGTTTTTGCATACCTCACTCTTTAATTAAGGTCTGTCAAAAACGACAAAAATATCACTTTGGCGTTCTAATGGTAAATGACAAAAAATGTCGCTTTGGCACCAGAAGGGTTAAAATGTTGATGGGTGCCATTGAATTTGCAAAGAAGGGAGCAAATGAAATTTAAGGAACCCTCTACTAACTGAAAGCTTGAAGTCATTTCAGCATTTTGCTGCAGACTTATTTATCATAAGGAACTGAATTTATTTCATAGAGACGAGGTCCTATATATTCCTATATATTACAACACCCCCTTCCAAGCTTTCATTTTATTTGGGATATTATATATATACTTTTATAAACAAGAATGTTTTATTTTTAAGGCTAGTTGTCGTTAATGATTAAAAATGTTCATGCCATGATATAGCTGGCATACTGCTAAAGTTGGCATTAAACACCAATCAATCTTTCTTTTTTTTTTTTTTGGCAATTCGATATTAATACACTAGAAGAGATCTTTGTAGGATAGCATTTTTATGAACCTTAACCAAAAAGTCGTGAGACCCACAGTTGCATTCTTTGTTATTTTTTTATGTTAAAAATGAGGAGTCCCAAATTCAAATAATGAGTCCAAAACTTGCCCAAACAAGTTGTAAGTATGATGAAATATCTCGCACTTTGTCATTTTTATGTACTGTGAATTCATTTAAAATCTGTGAATATCAATTTTCGTGGTTTTCATTTTCAAACCAAAAATTGAATGCACAGTGTCTGGCATATATACTAATATAGCAAGAGAAGTTATTTGCCCAGTACCAAAACCATGAATTCCAATGTCAACGAACATAGCAGTTTCTGCCAATTCACGAAAATTGACACCAATGAAAATAAGTGAAATCACAGTATACATTGATAACGTCTCACATGAAATTTTGGTATCCACAAAGCCACACCATTAAGAGGCGCATGTACTGATACACATGTTTTAATCCACATAAGGCCATCCTTAATAATAGACCTGTTTGCTGTAACACGACTTTATATTTGTTATGTTCGTATGCAAATATCTGAAAAAAGATTTAACAACAATAACATTAACAAAACCCACAAAAATACTAAAAAAATATTAGTAGTGCCTTTCTTATAAGGCCACACTCACCAAAGACCACCCTTCTTATCAGACCAGATTACAGATGCACAGAGATAGTAAAATGTTACTAATTTCCCCCCCCCCCCCCCCCCCCCCCCCCCCCAAGAGAGGCTACCCCTTTTATAAAGCCACACTCACCAAAGACCACCCTTCTTATCAGACCAGATTACAGATGCACAGAGATAATAAAATGTTACTAAATTGTACCCCCCTCAAGAGAGGCTACCCCTTTTATAAAGCCACACTCACCAAAGACCACCCTTCTTATCAGACCAGATTACAGATGCACAGAGATAATAAAATGTTACTAAATTGTACCCCCCTCAAGAGAGGCTACCCCTTTTATAAAGCCACACTCACCAAAGACCACCCTTCTTATCAGACCAGATTACAGATGGACAGAGAAATTAAAATGTTTCTAAATTGTTCCCCTCCCCTCAACAGAGGCTATATCCTTCTTATAAGGCCACTTTTTCATTGTGAAAGGGGAGGTTTTATAAGAGGGGAGACTACTGTACCTGATATAATGTTTTAGGGAAGGGAAGCTTTGGTATGTCATACATGTTACCATAGTTACAGCAAACAATATTATTTTATGAATGGTCAGAAATCCAATGCATTTTGGTTATGGGCCACAACACATGCAAAACCTAATGATAGTACCTTTCTTATAAAAAAATTTTTTACAGCTTTTCCCCTGGTTTTATTATGTACCTTATACTTATATTATTGAACTAATATGTCTTATAATTTCAGTAACAAACTAGCATCTTTTTCAGTAACAAACTAACGTCTTTTTTCAGTAATGCAGTCTTCACGCTTACCCACTTGCCCGAAGCCCGGACAAGTACATTTTTGTTAAACTGGATTCGGACTAGTGAAAATTATGAAAGAATTTGTTTGAATAAATACAAAATGTTTTCTAAATTTGGCTTTTGGGCAAGTAGTAGAACAAAATTAAGGCAAAGACTGGTAATGTCTTTTACAATAAAAAACAACAACATCTGTTTCAATATGTAGTAAATCTCATTTGTAATCAGTATCTTTCTAACACAGTGAAACATGTCTAAACTGAACCATGAATAAACCAAAATCCGGTTTAAACCGTATCTTGAATAAACTGGAATCCTTTTTAAACCAAAATTTAGGATAAAGCCCTAATGAGTAATGTAGGACATATTTGTTATTTTAACCAGCTGTGTATACCAAGCACCTGTCTATCTGGAACACTAAATGAGGTTCGGTTTAGACAGGTTTAACTGTACTATGATCTAATTTTCTTTTTAAACATTTTATCTCTTACAACTATATTTTTCCTGGTATTAATTGAAGGAAAACAAGACATTTTTTTTTATTCTTGAACTCATAGTTTTTTTTGTTACAGTCAATGCTGGACATTGTATATTTCGTGGTGCACTAAAATTAGGAGTTTGTTAGTATCCATGACAACTGTGAAAATCAATGTTCATCATCAGTCCTCACGATGAGCACCAGTCCTCCGACCCAAGACCAGTAAAAATTAATTCAAGAATTTGATTCAGACCAGTAAATTCAAATTTAAATTACGAGGACTGCATCATATACCTATTAATTATTTCAATAAACTTGTAATGTGACATTGTATTGTGGCCTGTAGTCAAAACACAGTCTTTCTTATCAATAGTTAAATTGAAATCTAGATTTAAATAGTTTAACTGTCAAATTCAACCAAAATTTCTACTTAATAGCATTCTGCACCAAAACCCACTAGCCCTAACACCCAGTATAGTAAAAATTGGTTCATGCTAGTCAAAACCCACTAGCCCTAACTCCCAGTATAGTGAAAATTGGTTCATGCTAGTCAAAACCCTTTAGCCCTAACACCCAGTATAGTGAAAATTGGTTCATGCTAGTGAAAATTACATAAACTTTGCTTAATCAAATAGAAAAAATTCTTCTAAAATGCTGTTCGGGCTAGTTTGATAAAATGTTTTTGGCACAAACTAATAATCCTTCTTGGTATTCAGAGAGGGGGGTATCCTATGAATATTTATTTCTAAAGGGGAAACAAATCCTGTAATTACATATATTGTCATTAGGTTTTAAGTTGTTTTTAATACAGAATTTGTGTGGGAAGAAAATTAGGGACTCCTGTTTTATGTGTAGTAGCTATAGGACCTAGTTTGACACCGATAAACCAGTAAAAAGATCTCACTCCTAAATAATTGAAACATGACATTTTTGGATGGGTAGAGATGACAAACATTACCCCTTTGCTATATTTGAAAGTAAACAAAATTTGTCATAGAAAACCAGACCAGGAACTAATATGGTTACTTTTCCAAAAAATAAGAACCTTTTATTAGATTTTGAAGAACTTCAATTTCTTTAATATTTTTTTTGCTTTTTATTTATATGTTTGCTTGAGAATTTTGTTTGCATTTTGTTTAGTTTGCATGGTTTATTTTTAGCTGGAAGGCGGATACCTCCACGTAGCAACACCTTCCACCATGGGAAAATGAGAAAAGCAGGTTTGTTCTTACTTTCACTTTCTCAACACCTTGGTTACAACACTCACTTTCTCAACGCCTTGGTTACAACACTTTCACTTTCTCAACACCTTGGTTACGACACTTTCACAACACCTTGTTTGCAACATTTAAACCGTATCTTGAATAAACCTGAATCCTGTTTAAGCAGAACTTGGAAATAAAGCCTCAATGATACCACTGCCAATTAAACCCATTCTGATTTATAGTGTATAGTATAGTACCATCCTAATGGCTGGTAAAAGGTATGTTTTTCTAAACCAAAAAAAGTTACTGCTATATATACACAAGTGATTACAGAATTATTTTGAAATTTGGAATTAAAACTAAGTGAAAAATCAGCATTGGCAAAAATTTAAGTTTTGATATATTAAACATAATTTATAAAACTAAGACTTTGATCTATTTTTGACCAAATTTTATTCAATTTCAATTGAGCTAACTGTTTATTATAGTATGTTCCATATAAAATGAGAATTTTAGCATGTTCGCATTATACAAGGATTTGCCCTTTTAACATTGTTTATCCTTACTAATAACCATCTGTCCACATTTCATTGTACTTTTTTAGCTCACCTGACCCAAAGGGTCAGGTGAGCTATTGTCACCACTGAGCGTCCGTCGTCTGTCGTCCGTCCGTCCGTCCGTTAACTTTTCACATTTTAATCAACTCCTCTGAAGCCACTGGGCCAATTTGAACCAAACTTTGGTGGAATGGTCCTTGGATGGCCCCCTTCCAAAATTGTGTCCGGTGATCCTGACTTCCAACCAAGATGGCCGCCAAGCTAAAAATAGAAAAAAGGGGGGATGAAAATTTGATTGTTCATTGCTGCTTTAGTATAAGTCAAAATGAGCTCAAATTTTAACTGCAGCTACATGGCAAGGAGTAGTTTAACATATATTCCGGGTTTTTCTGCCGATATATACCGATTATGCAAATTAGGCATATTTTGATAAAAGATCACATTTAAATCTTCTCCTCTGAAACCGCTGAACCAAATTAAACCAAACCTGGCAGGGATGATCCCTGGGTGGGTCCCTTTCAAAATTGTGTCCGACAGCCCCGCCCTCCATTCAAGATGGCTGCTGTTACTAAAAATAAAAATTTCTTCAATTGTCCATTGCTGCTTTAGTATAAGTCAAAATGAGCTCAAATTTTAACTGCAGCTACATGGCAAGGAGTAGTTTAACATTATTCTGAGTTTTTCTGTGAAATTTTTCTTTCAGCCGATATATATCGATTATGCAAATTAGGCATATTTTGATAAAAGATCACATTTAAATCTTCTCCTCTGAAACCGCTGAACCATATTAAACCAAACCTGGCAGGGATGATCCCTGGGTGGGTCCCTTTCAAAATTGTGTCCGACAGCCCCGCCCTCCATTCAAGATGGCTGCTGTTACTAAAAATAGAAATTTCTTCAATTGTCCATTGCTGCTTTAGTATAAGTCAAAATGAGCTCAAATTTTAACTGCAGCTACATGGCAAGGAGTAGTTTAACATTATTCCGAGTTTTTCTGTGAAATTTTTCTTTCAGCCGATATATACCGATTATGCAAATTAGGCATATTTTGATAAAAGATCACATTTAAATCTTCTCCTCTGAAACCGCTGAACCAAATTAAACCAAACCTGGCAGGGATGATCCCTGGGTGGGTCCCTTTCAAAATTGTGTCCGACAGCCCCGCCCTCCATTCAAGATGGCTGCTGTTACTAAAAATAAAAATTTCTTCAATTGTCCATTGCTGCTTTAGTATAAGTCAAAATGAGCTCAAATTTTAACTGCAGCTACATGGCAAGGAGTAGTTTAACATTATTCTGAGTTTTTATGTGAAATTTTTCTTTCAGCCGATATATATCGATTATGCAAATTAGGCATATTTTGATAAAAGATCACATTTAAATCTTCTCCTCTGAAACCGCTGAACCATATTAAACCAAACCTGGCAGGGATGATCCCTGGGTGGGTCCCTTTCAAAATTGTGTCCGACAGCCCCGCCCTCCATTCAAAATGGCTGCTGTTACTAAAAATAGAAATTTCTTCAATTGTCCATTGCTGCTTTAGTATAAGTCAAAATGAGCTCAAATTTTAACTGCAGCTACATGGCAAGGAGTAGTTTAACATTATTCCGAGTTTTTCTGTGAAATTTTTCTTTCAGCCGATATATACCGATTATGCAAATTAGGCATATTTTGATAAAAGATCACATTTAAATCTTCTCCTCTGAAACCGCTGAACCAAATTAAACCAAACCTGGCAGGGATGATCCCTGGGTGGGTCCCTTTCAAAATTGTGTCCGACAGCCCCGCCCTCCATTCAAGATGGCTGCTGTTACTAAAAATAGAAATTTCTTCAATTGTCCATTGCTGCTTTAGTATAAGTCAAAATGAGCTCAAATTTTAACTGCAGCTACATGGCAAGGAGTAGTTTAACATTATTCCGAGTTTTTCTGTGAAATTTTTCTTTCAGCCGATTTATACCGATTATGCAAATTAGGCATATTTTGATAAAAGATCACATTTAAATCTTTTCCTCTGAAACCGCTGAACCAAATTAAACCAAACCTGGCAGGGATAGTCTTTGGGTAGTCCCATTTCAATATTGTGTCCGACAGCTCCACCCTCCATTCAAGATGGCTGCTGTTACTAAAAATAGAAATTTCTTCAATTGTCCATTGCTGCTTTATTATAAATCAAAATGAGCTCAAATTTTAACTGCAGCTACATGACAATGAGTAGATTAACATATATTCTGGGTTTTTCTGTGAATTTTTTCTTTCAACCGATTTATACTGATTATACAAATTAGACATATTTTGATAAAAGATCACATTTAAATCTTCTCCTCTGAAACCGCTGAACCAAATTAAAGCAAATTTGGCTGGGATGGTCCTTGGGTGGTCCCCTTTCAATTTTGTGTCCGAAAGCCCCGCCCTCCATTCAAAATGGCTGCTGTTACAAAAAATAGAAATTTCGTTAGTTGTCAATTTCCACTTTATTTCAAATCAAAATGAACTCAAATTTTAACTGCAGCTATATGGCAATGAGTAGTTTAACATATATTCTGGGTTTTTCTGTGAGATTTTTTCAGCCAGTTTATTCCGTTTAGGAATATTATGAGATAAAAATCACATCAAAATCTTTTGCTCAGAAATTTGAGTTGAAATGATCTTTGGATGGCCCACTTTCAAAATTATGTGTAACACCCCCATTTTCTATCAACTTTAGATGTCAAATTGAAAACCAGGTGAGCGATTACAGGCTCCTGGGAGCCTCTAGTTTCAATAACATTTTTCTCAGCAACTACAAATTACAGCATCTTGATGTTTTGAATCATGTTTTATCCAGATAAGTATATATGAATGTCACATTTTTAGAATTTATGCTGATTCATTTCCTTAATGATTACATTTACTTTGTTCTACTTCCTGTTTACCTGTTACATGTACTTTGTTCTACTTCCTGTTTACTTGTTACATGTACTTTGTTCTACTTCCTGTTCCCCTGTTACATGTATGTTGTTCTACTTCCTGTTTACCTGTTACATGTACTTTGTTCTACTTCCTGTTTACCTGTTACATGTACTTTGTTCTACTCCCTGTTCCCCTGTTACATGTACTTTGTTCTACTTCCTGTTCCCCTGTTACATGTACTTTGTTCTACTTCCTGTTTACTTGTTACATGTACTTTGTTCTACTTCCTGTTCCCCTGTTACATGTACTTTGTTCTACTTCCTGTTTACCTGTTACATGTACTTTGCTCTACTTCCTGTTTACCTGTTACATGTACTTTGTTCTACTCCCTGTTCCCCTGTTACATGTACTTTGTTCTACTCCCTGTTCCCCTGTTACATGTACTTTGTTCTACTTCGTGTTTACCTGTTACATGTACTTTTCTTTATTTCCTGTCTACAGAATACACAGTGTTTTCCTAAAAATTTTGACCGTTTCAGTTGCCAAAGTGGTTGGTTAAAATTTCAGAAACTTAAAAAAAAATTGAGGTAAACATTTTACTATGGTATTTGAGGTCACAAGTCAAATCTTAAGCTCTGTGTATTTTGTGTGTACTATAAATAAGCGATTATATGATTCAATTGATGTGATGTTTGATCTTTTTTTAGTGTCCTGTAATACCTTGTCTAGTTCAACAGATGGCAAGTCTTTGGCATTTGGTGGTCTGACACACAGAACGAGGCCGCCATCACCAGGTTAGTACAGCCAAACACCTGGGGCCGGATTATCCTATAGGCTAGAATAGGATGCAGCCTAAGGCCCATCAAGCTTGAGGGGTCCTGCTAAAAGATTTTCAAATATAAATTTTTAAGCTATGTAAATGTCGATAAAATATATCATGAGTAAAAAATATTCAAGACAGGTGCGGGGAAGTCAGAGGGTGGCTCCGTCTGAGGGGACCCCATAATGTCATTAGCCTAGGGCCCCAAAAGGTCATAATCTGGCCCTGCAAACACCTAAGGTGACTTAATGAATATGGATAAAAGAGAGTTCTAAACTTTTAGACTTAAAACAGGGACAAAACATGAATTAAATATATATAGCTAATTGGCCCTTTCAATTATCGCAATAAATGTCATGAGTGACCGAACTACACCAATAATTCACTAATGCACATGAGTGAATAATCGGTGTAGGTCGGTCACAAGGAACATTTATTGTAATGATCAAAAGAGCCAAATAGTTATGCTGTTTATTATATAGATTGTGTTGGTTTAAAATGCTCTTTTGAATTTAGACATTTGTGTATTTTATAAAAAAAAAAAAAAAAATCAAAATGTTTTACAGCAATGTTGATGGCCGAAACGGTCAAAAGAAAAGCAAGGACATTTGCACAACATTAGATGAATGTCAAACCTTATAAATGTTATTTGTCTGAAGTGATAGCGCAATAATGTTAACTCTGGGAAGAAATGCAGAGGTTATTGCGAAAATACTTGGTGACTTCATAGTGTTCATACAGAGAGTATCCTACCTGATGATTGGTGTTGTTAACATTTTTTGCTTGTTGATATTTATTTCAGTAGTCTTAAACAAGTTGCAAAAATTATTTGATTTTGCACCGCTGATGAGAATTCATTATTCGAAACATGAATTTGTTTTTAATGTGAATGGTGACAAATGAAAATATGTTGATTTTTAGACCCCACTTTTTTACTCATTTCTCAGCAGATTTCTCGCATGAAATCGGGCTACTTGAATAATTCAAACAAAATAGTAATTTCAAATAAAATGTACCGCAGTTGGATTAAAAACAACTATTAACTGCAAGTAATGTCGTTGTTTACAATCTTACATTTCATCATCAAGGGAAGTAACTTTTGTAAGCAAAAAAGTAGTTCCGGTTAAGAAAAAGAGCGGGATAACACATACAAGTGAAATAAATGTGAAAATTCACAAGTGATTTATCAATTTTTATTTCACTGAGAAATCTCAGTATTTCACACCTACGTATATTGATATAATAAAAAGAGTAACTCACTTTTCTGATTTTTATTTATAAAAAAAAAAAAGTTTCTTCTTTACTAGTAGTAACCAATGAAGTAAAACATATTAATGGTCATGATATGTATTACAGATTTGCATGGTAAAGGTAAAATGTCAGCTTCAGGAAGTAGCGAAGCTGGTTCCTTGTCAGGATCTGATTATTCTGGTAATATATTAATTATGTGTTGCCAAGTTTATTATTATTTACATGTGGTCATGATCGTATGGTAGTTGGATTCACAACTGCCTGTGCAATCAGTGCCTATCACCACTAAAGTTGTGTGTTTGAACCCAGATACAACATTATATGATTAAGTTTGTCAGTGATTTGCGACAGGAGCAGTGATTTTCTCCCGGTAGTCCGATTTCCTCCACCAATTTAACTGACCACCATGATATAGCTGAAATATTGTTGAAAGTGGCATTAAACACCATAAACTAACTAAACCAGCCACAAGTGGAAAGGTATTTCTATGAAATGCTACTGTTTAAAAGGGAGTTTTATGAACACAATAATATGCGTCCTATCGATATACTTTCAAAAAGAGTTGATATAATTGAAGTATAATGGATTCCTGAACACTAGCATGGTGTACTCGAGGAAACGGGTCAAAAGATTTTCTTTGGCAAAATAATGTGATACTTTAAGATTACGTTAATATTTTCTTCAAGTTAGGTTACTGAATTAAAAAAATGTAATTTTTAAATTTATATTGCAAATTACAAACTTTTAATTTCTGTTTTAGGTCCCAAGTTATATGTGAAACCAAGTACGAAATCCAACAAAAGTATTATAAACAATGCTATCAGTCACTGCTGTTTGGCAGGAAGTGTGAATGCTACAATGAAGAATAAAGTGTTAGAGGTATTACATTTCTTTTCTGCAAATTTAAAACTGGAGGATACAGTAAAACCTGATCTCGTTGTGACTAGCTTTTTTGTTTGGATTAGGGTTATGATCGTTTTCTCTGGTTTCCTCCACCAATAAAACTGACCGACACGATATAACTGAAATATTGCTGAAAGTGGTGTTAAGCACCATAACCGTCGATTTTTTTGCAACCACATCTATGGTGTAATGGGCAGCATGGTCACCTCAAGACAAGTTCGTTATATTGTGGGTTTAGGCCAGGTCGGGCCAAACCAAAGACTTGAAATTGATATTTGCAGCTTTTCCGCTAAGAATGCAGTAAGGAGGTGTAAGAACAAAGAATAGTTGGCTCGGATGCAGGATAATTTGTCCCAGTAAAGTGTCATGCCTTCCCACAAACTGTTCTTTCAGTGAGCTAGCATTATAAAAATCCAACTAATCGTGTTGGTCTAGAACAAAGTGGACTTCATCATCATCACATTGAAAATTAACTGTTCTCGCCATGATATAGCTGAAAAATTACTGAATTGGCGCCAAACAACAATCACTCACTCACTTACTTGCAACATATAGGTGGTTTTCTCTGGGCACTCTGGTTTCCTCCACTGACATAACTGAAATATTGTTGAAAGTGGTGTTAAACACCATAATCCATGTATTCCACTAACATTTAACTAGATTCCTTATGTGGTCATGATTTTATGTTGCCAGTGTCATTGGATTGGCCATTCTTGATTGCCCCTTCAGTTTTCTCTAATATATATTTAATGAGATTTTTGCAGTGTTTCCTTGTGCAGACATACAAGCAGTGTTTTATTACAGTATTCATGTTTCCTTGTTGTTTTTTTACAGGTATTAGAGAGCGCTGAAGCTCATCATTTTATGATATTATTCCGTGATCATAGTTGTCAGTACAGAAGTCTATACATGTATTATGCTGACACAGACTTTATTATAAAGTTACATGGTGTAGGACCAAATAGAATTACTAATTCCATGATAGAAAAGTTTTACAAGTAAGTGTAATATATAGTATTTTTCTTAGCATTTCCACCCAAGAGGAAGCGTTGTGACCTCATTGATTACATGGACAGTCAAACCTGTATTAAGAAGTCACCTTTCGGACAAAGAAAAAGTGGTCTTTTAAGATAGTTGACCTCTTAAAAGAGGTTCAATTCATATGAACTTGTCTATGAGGGGACAAGAAAAAGGTGACCTTTCAATACAGGTGACTGCTTAATAGAGATGACCGCTTGGGCATGTTTTACTTTAGTTTATTAGTCTCATTTTAGTTTGCCTGTCCAAAGGCCATGTCGCTTTTTAAATTATTGCTTAAACAAAGGTTGTGGTACTGATCATTGATCATCAGTCGATTTTTAATATCTGACCGATTCCCATCACTGATGGGGCCATCGTGATCATATGGTAGTTGGATTTACAACTACCTGTGCAGTCAGTGCCTATCGCCACTAACGTTGTGAGTTCAAACTCTGTTCATGGTGGGGTGTGCTCTATACAACATTATGTAATAAAGTTTGTCAGTGACTTGCAGCAGGTCGTTGGTTTTCTCCAGGTACTCCGGTTTCCTCCACCAATAAAGCTGACCGTCACGATGTATTTGAAATATTGTTGAAAGTGGCGTTAAACACCATAAAACCAAACTAAACCAAGTTACTCAAAAAGGAGGGTTGTGACCCCATTAATTACATGCACAGTCAAACATGTATTAAGAGGTCATGACCTTTGGGACAAAGTAAAAGTGGTCTTATAAGACAGGTGACCTCTTAAAAGAGGTTCAATTCATATGAAATTGTCTATGACAGGATGAGAAAAAGGTGACCTTTTAATACAGGCGACTGCTTAATAAAAGTGATAGCTTGGGCAGATTTGACTAGTTTATTAGTCTCATTTTAGTTCATCTTGCCAAAGGCCTTGTAGCTTTTGAAATTACTTGCATTAAACAAAGGTTGTCGTACTGATCATTGATCATCAGTCGATTTTGAATTAACGATCATCCGGTCCAGAAAATTTACTGATACCGATCACTGGTAAAAATACAACAAAATATATCAGAACTAATTGTGAATTAAGACACAAAATATACATAATGTCTGTAAATCTGAGACCATGCTGCACATCTACAAGTCATGAAATAATGAATCTCATGAAACTAAAAAAAATGTAGGACTGGAGGATTGACGGATTCAATAATATTATCCCTATTTAGGACTTACAAATGTGAAAATCCTTGGGTTGTTGTTCTATCATAATCATAATCGCTTAATACAAATACATACATTTAAAGGGATAATTTTTATACTTTAAAAGTACTGGTTGCCTCTGATTCGGGATAATATATCTGAGTGTAGTGCCATGTCTATCTGTTAGCTATTATTTCAGTGAGCTAGCATTTAAAAAAACCAGCTTTACCCATTGATCTAGTAAAAAGTAGATATTATCATCATTTCTTTAAAGTGACCCTTTCTTACCATGTTATGGAGCTGGAAAAATTACTCACTTTCAAATGACATTAAAAAAATTGGTATTTTTTGCTTTACCGCTGCGCACACATCATTAAGGAGAAAGAGCAAAGACTGATTGGCTCGGAATCAGAATAATGTGTCCGAGTGGTGCCACATGTTAATAAGCGGACTGTTGTTTCAGTGAGCTAGCACTATAAAAATATAACTGAAAGTGTTTGTCTGCTATGAAGCAGACCTCATCATCATTTCATTGAAAATTAACTTATTATTGCCATGATACAGAGATGCAGCTAACCGTCGGCCCTGTCGGACCTAGGGGGCAGAATTTTAGAGGGTCTGGCAAATGACGTCTTTGTGTCAGACCTAATGACCGGCAAACATTTTTACTGCTTGGAGCTGTCAAAAATCAAATTTCTGTCGGTCCTGGTTACTTCTTAGACCTCTAAGCAAAGGATCTTTGATTATCGTTAATAAAGTCAAAAGTTGTAAACAAATCAGTAAAAATTTCTGTTCCTTTCTGTTTATGCTAAATTTCAGGAACCAGTTCCCATTCCGGATTTTATTTCGTATCCTATCGGTAATCGTTGTAAATTGTAATTTGATCATTTCCGTTATGGCTGCATGGCCAATTAAATTTACGGAGGGGTCTAAATCTGGAAAAAAGCACCCACTACCTATCGATTTATCTACAGAGAATACAAAAGCCAAAAGGTCGGCATATGAAAAGGAGAGGCGACCGGGGTGGTCCTTTAATCGAAAATGGAAGGACAAAATGAACAAACAAATGACGACTTGATATCAAAATTAAAGTTTGTTTTTCCCACGTCCCACAAACTGTAGTCATAGGTTAAAAATATATTTGGGTAACAAATAAAATTAAGCTTCAATGAATAACAAAAAAAACCTGTTTTTAATCCATGAAACACAAAAAAAAATTGATCAAAAGTGTTAAAGCAAAGGTTACAGGTACTATTCCATATTGTCATGGCAAAGTTCCCCATTCCAGAAAATTGCTCAGCCCATGTTCTTATGATTTTAAAGGAGTTTTGTTCTTCTAAAATCAATGGATTGGTGATGAAAACTTTTTCAGGGAAATAGTGACATTATGATAGACTCTTGTACATATATATATATATATACAAGTTTCAGTAAGGGATATTACATTAGAGTGTTTGTAAATAACTTCCACAAAATTTAGGGGATCAACATTTCCTGGTAATATGCACAACTACATATGGTGTCCTTACTACCTACCAAATTTCATGAATTTCTGTTCAGTAGTTTCAGAGGAGTTGCACTGACAAGCTGCTTCAGTAGTAAATTTCGGGAAATTTCTAAGTTCAAAGGGGCATAACTCCCACAAAATTCAGGAGATCAAAATTTCCTGGTAATATTCACAGCTACATATGGTGTCCATACTACCTACCAAGTTTCATGAAATTCTGTTCAGTAGTTTCAAAGGAGTTGTGCTGACAAGCTGCTTCAGAAGTATATTTCGGAAAATTTCAAGTTCAAAGGGGCATAACTCCTACAAAATTTAGGGGATCAACATTTCCTGGTAATATGCACAACTACATATGGTGTCCTTACTACCTACCAAGTTTATGAAATTCTGCTCAGTAGTTTCAAAGGAGTTGTGCTGACAAGCTGCTTCAGAAGTATATTTCGGGAAATTTCAAGTTCAAACGGGCATAACTCCCACAAAATTTAGGGGATCAAAATTTCCTGGTAATATGCACAACTACATATAGTGTACTTACTACCTAACAAGTTTCATGAAATTCTGTTCAGTAGTTTCAGAGGAGTTGCGCTGACAAACTGTGTGACGGACAGGACAAAAACAATATGTCTCCCCACAAAAGTAGGGGGGGGGGGGGGGGGGGGGGGGGGGTGGGAGACATAATACTCATTAGAGGAATAATAAAATCTTACTAATATGAAGTATTGATTATTCGATGTTGCAGGGCTATCTAAATTGAATGTGGTCTCGGTCACTAACCCCCCTTTGGCAATATCCTTAATCTGATTCTGGTCGTAGTAGTCGTTAGCTGTGTCAAGGCTTTAAGATTGTCCCTTTAATCATACTGTATTGAAAGTGAAATATTAAAAAATTTCTAAAAAAAAAGTAGGTCTGGCAAAAAGTTGATAGGTCTGGCAAAACTCTCTTACTTGCAGGACTCAATGTCTGACAGGAATTTTTTTTTATCTGCAACTCTGTGATATAGCTGAAAAATTTCTGAGTTGGCGTTAAACAACAATCACTCACTCACTCATCATCATCTCGTTGAAAATTAATTTGTTATCACCATGATATTGCTGAAAAATTGCTGAGTTGGCGTTAAACAACAATCACTCACTCACTCGTCATCATCTCATTGAAAATTAACTTGTTCTCGCCATGATATAGCTGAAAAATTTCTGAGTTGGCATTAAACAACGATCACTCACTCACTCGTCATCATCTCGTTGAAGATTAACTTGTTATCACCATGATATAGCTGAAAAATTTCTGAGTTGGCATTAAACAACAATCACTCACTCGCTCATCGGCATTAAACAACAATCACTCACTCACTCATCATCTCATTGAAAATTAACTTGTTCTCGCCATGATATAGCTGAAAAATTTCTGAGTTGGCATTAAACAACGATCACTCACTCACTCGTCATCATCTCGTTGAAGATTAACTTGTTCTCGCCATGATATAGCTGAAAAATTTCTGAGTTGGCATTGAACAACGATCACTCACTCACTCGTCATCATCTCGTTGAAGATTAACTTTTTTATCACCATGATATAGCTGAAAAATTTCTGAGTTGGCGTTAAACAACAATCACTCACTCACTCATTTTTGTACTTTCAGGTATAACAGTGGAGGAAAGAAATTTAGTCAAGTAGTCAGTACAAAGCATTTATCTGTCTCAATTGATGCCGTAGTAATACACAACTCATTGTGGAAAACACACAAAATGGCGGCGAAAAATAAATGATGATTTTGTCTTCATTATATGGATAAAAATTCCAAAGAAGCATTGCTTTTTAAGTGTCTTATAATACTGCTGTAGCTAGTTTCTGAAAAATTTGCCATTGTGCTATTTAAAAGGTGCTGGTCGATAGATGGATTCCCCACTGCGATTTCTATACAGCGCCGGTTGATGGATCGACGTAGCTGTTCTGATTTCTAGAGAGCGGTGGTCGGTGGACCAAAGTAGCCGTTGTCATTTCTAGAGAGCGCTGCTTGATGAATGAAAGTAGCTGTTTGCGAATTCTAGAGAGCGCTGGCTAATGGATGTCTATTTAACCATATATTTCCATATAAGTAGCTGCCATCTTGTTTTCATTTGCTAGATAACAGTGTGACAGGATAACAGGACATTCAGCTTAAGATACAGATACATTTAGCTGCAAAAAATAGAATAAAACTGAAAATTCGCCATGTCTGAAAATGGTGCATTTTGGGATTTTTCATACACCAAAATGAAAATGTTATTGTTTGGAAATATGAAGAATTGAGCACTGACCACATCCAATCAAATTTTGGTTGAGATTTTCCTTGATTGCAATTGCCTAGTGTCTGTAATAATTAAAGATAATATATTTAAAAAAATACTATACTGCTAATATTATTAACACAGTGAAACCTGTCTAAACTGAACCACCTGGTGACACAATTTTGTGTTTGGATTAGACAGGTAGTTGGTTTATACAGGTTAAATTAACAATGTGAACCTTCTAGTTGCAACCCTGTAAAGATTTCCTATGTAGGGACTTTACATAAATTTTCGGCTTATACAGGATTCTGGTTTATTTAAAAATCCAGTCTGGTTTAGACCGGTTTCACTGTACTTTAATGTAAGAAATAGTTGTAGCAATATTGAAAACAGATTTTGACATGATTTATGACCAGTTTAAACAGTATTTTGTATATCACTACAAAATCAGTTGAGAAATAATGCTTTAATTTACTTCCTTCTTGTGCCATGTAAAGCTCCACTTTAGTGAGCTAATATTTGTAAAATATGCTAATATATTAGATTTAGTGACATTCAATATGAATGTTTCCTTTTATAGATAAAATTTGTTATTTTTTTTTAAGCTTAATGAAATTCCAATATATTGAATAAAAAAAAATGGTTTGCAATGTAAATAAAAGCAAATTAATAAATTTTGCTGACCCAATTTTCAGAACTGCCTAAATGTAAGGGGAATCGGTGCATATTTGTCAAATCGTGAAATCAAATTGGGACGTAATATGAATATGTTTTGTTAAACACCAGTGTCACTCATAAAATTCAATTGATAGAATGAATTTGTAATCAACTCCTGCCACCCATGGGCTGTCGTGGTCGTGATCATATGGTAGTTGGATTTACAACTACCTATGTAATCAGTACCTATCACCACTAACTTTGTAAGTTCGAATCCCACTCAGGCGATACAACATTATGTGATAAAGTTTGTCAGTGACTTGCGACAGGTCGGTGGTTTTCTCTCGGTACTCTGGTTTCCTCCACCAATAAAACTGACTGCCACGATATAACTGAAATATTGTTGAAAGTAGGTTAAACACCATAAACCAATCCTGCCACCCATGCCAATGTATATAGAATGCCTACTTGTCTCCCCCAGATAACGTTTTGTGACAAGTCATCACATTTAACAGATATGGAGATGAAAAAATGGTTTTATTGTTTGAAGGCTATTCATTACTGGTAATCCAGTTTGTTTTTGCTCTAAAATTTCATGGTTAGTTTAAAAACGATTTGTCTTAAAGCAACTGTCTCCTTTCTTCGGCCATTTTGTCTAAGCTCTATAGTTACACAGCTTTCTTCTACAGTTTTTTACTCCTACCAGAAAACATTTCCTGTCTGAAGACTGTATCCAACATTATATACTGAGTTCTTATTGGACGATTTGGAGTAGGAGTATTTTTTCATTAAAAGTGTAATGACCATAAGTCAAATTCTCTTAAAATCCTTTCTTCTCTTTCACTTTACCGCTATTATTGATTTTGGAGATTGTATGGTAGTTGGATTTATAACTACCTGTGCAATCAGTGCCTATCACCACTAACGTTGTGAGTTTGAACCCTGTTCATATTGAGGTGTACTCGATACAACATTATGTGATAAAGTTTGTCAGTGACTTGCGACAGGTCGGTGGATTTCTCCTGGTTCCCCCGATTTCCTCCATCAATAAAACTGACCACCATGATATAACTGAAATATTGTTGAAAGTGGCATTAAACACCATAAACCTAAACTTTGATTTTGGAATAGATAGATCTATTTCAACATTTAACATGTATAATAGATAAAAAAAAAAAAAAACTTTTTTTTATGAATTGTCATCAGAAATATGCTTACTGTTGGTAAAAGCTGGTTGTAAATTATTTTATACAAATGCTTGCTTTACAGTAGGTGGCGGTTTGATATATCTACCTGTCTTTCAATTTAGGCCACACCCATTTGATTTATAGTTTTGTCTTTCAATTTAGGCCCACCCATTTCATTTTAGTTATATTGAACGTGTTGTACAATATTATTGTTCTTTTAATATTATCCAACTTTTCAGGCTTTTATCATGGACATATGTTGGTTTTTTTTTCAAGAAATTTTGTTTGGGGATATTTATCATTGATATTTTTTTGCATGCTTTTGGGACAAATGTTGGAGGACCAACTTCGTCTTTTGTGACAGTGTTTGAAATGAAATAAAAGCATATTTCAAAGCCGCAAAAAAGTACAAAAAATGTTCTTTTTTTCTAATAAAACAATGTATCAAGAGGGTGCGTACACGATTTGATCAAAAACAGTTTCGAAACTAAATTTTACTCCCTTTAGAATCTGATTTTTTAATTTATTTAATTTTTTTCTTTTTTTTTCTTTTTGCGAAAATTCAATTAAGAATTGCTTCTGAAACTTCTCAAATTTTGAAGACCTGGAAATCATATGGGTGTAGCCATGCATGTGATTTATAAAATTGTTGTAAAATAGTCGTTTTTGTATACATTATTTAGATAGTGATTTATTACATGTACAGTGCTGTTCCATAATTTACCGGCAAAATCCAAGATGGCGACATTCAGGCATCAAGTTTTGCATTAATAAAAAACCAATAAATTTATGAAAAAGGTGCTTACCTTTACTCAATACTTTGTCATTTCTCCCTTCACCTTCAATACTTTGCGTAAGCGCTTTGGAATCGAGTGATAAAGTCCTTGAATGTAGTCCACACTGAGATTTTCCCAAATGTCTTTGATGGCCGCTGACAATTCATCGGCAGTGTTCAATACTTCAACTCTCTGCTGCAATCGTATTTTCAGTTTTAGCCACACGTTCTCGATTACGTTTAAATCGGGTGACTGTGCAGGCCACTCAAGGCAATTTATATGGTTCTCTTCCTTATAGTTTTTAACGTCGTTTGCCCGATGTATGGGAGCGTTGTCGTCCTGAAATAAACAGTCCTGCTCTGGAAAATGTCTCCCAATCACAGGACATAAGTTGTCCTCGAGAATTTCAATGTATTTATGTCTATTTATCGTGCCATTCACTGTCGTAATTGTCCCCACACCGTAGTGTGATATGCATCTCCAGATCATGACCGAAAGTTTTCTCTGGGCCGGTGGACAAACACAATCTCTGGACTCGGCCTCGTCCTTTTTCCGCCAAATATAAATCCGATTATTGTTTCTAACGACCACCTGACTTTCGTCTGAAAATATAACTCTGTCCCACTGACCTTCAATTCTCCAATGAAGCTTTTCTCGGGCCCATTTCACACGCTTTTTCCTGTTAACCTCTCTGATCCTGACTTTCTTCTGTACAAATCGACTGTTGTATCCTTCTTGATACAAGGAACGCTGAACTGTTCGTTTAGACACCTGAATCTCTCTATTTTCATTAAATCTTGTTGTCACGTCCTTCAATGGGGTCTTACGGTCGCTCCGAACTAGCCTAGCAAGCCCCCTTGTGCCTCTCTCGTCCAGCAAACGATGACGTCCTGTATGAGGTTTGTTTTCCACTGATCCTCTACACTTAAAACGAACAACTACATCCGAAACCGTTCCTCTAGGAATATTCAAGGTATCTGCAATCTCCTGTAGTTTATGACCACTCTTACGCATTTCTACGATCACATTTTTGATGTCATTTGACAACTGTTTACGTTTTCCAACCATGATGAAAATATCAACTTTTTGCCCTAACATAGCAGACGACAGGTTTATTTCCGGTCTTATTTTAAAAATAGAAGGTTTAAAAATACATTGTCATAAAATAGATGTTTATTTATTCCCCAGGATGAAATACAACAGTGTAATTTATTGTGACACCCGTTACGCTTGAATGCCGCCATCTTGGATTTTGCCGGTAAATTATGGAACAGCACTGTACATTGGAAAAAAGCGATCGATTTTTCTAGTCTTTTCTAAAGAGGAAAATGTATTGTATTACATTTAGATGAAAATAATATAAATCTAGAGAGCTTATTTATATGTTGATATTTTATATGTTTAATTATATATATAAACATACATGTACTCTATATTTTAAGAGAAAAATATCTCCCTCTGTCAATACAGTAGTCCCCCCCTCTTATAAAGCTATCTCTTCTGCATTGAAAGGTGGTCTTATAAGAGAGGTGGTCTCTCTTGAGGGAGTACAATTTAGTAGTATTTTGCTAATTCGATACATCTGAAGTATGGCCTGATAAGAAAGGGATTACTAGGTGTTTCAGCTAGACTTTCAAATCGTGTGGACAATTGCCAGTTTTATCAAAATTTCTTCAGGACACTCTTTAATAAATAAACTAATTTTTATAAAATTCTTCAGCACAATTTGAGAAATAGGTGGGCAAATGTCCTGAGACCGGTGCCTAGCTGAATCACTGACTACGGTACTGTACTTCCAAAATGTGATATTTTTTTTTATCATAAAAAGCAAAAACCTCTAATCTTTTATTGATTCGTCTAAATATATGAAACTATGAATCATGTTTCTTCTTATGGCCTCATGATTATGTGAGATGCATGATTCTAGAACTAAAAATGTTTTACAATAGATATTAAATATTGACATCTAACTTAAAGTAACTGTAAGCCAATATTAGACCTGGGCTTAGGGCTAAGGGTTAGAATTATGGTGTTTAACGACACTTTCAACAATATTTCAGTTATATTGTGGCAGTCAGTTTTATTGGTGGAGGAAACCGAAGTACCTGTAGAAAACCACCGACCTGCTACAAGTCACCAACAAACTTTATCACATAATGTTGTAGCAGACTTGGGCTTAAAGTAATGAAACTTTCGAGTACGATTTTGTTCTCATACTCGAAAATTGTCCAATTAGAACAAAGTATTTATTTGATAATTTGTTCCGATTGGCTGGTTTTCTTTTAGTACGAGTACAAACTGGTGCTCCAAAATTACATTACCTTAAGTGTACTGTTTCTTTGTAATCAATAACTATTTAATTCTATATTCCCCAGTGTATTATATATAAAATAGGGACCGTCATGATCATATGATAATTGGATTTACAACTACCTGTGTAATCAGTGCCTATCACCACTAACATTTTGAGTTCGATTCACGCTTAGGCGAGGTGTATTCGATAAAACATTATGTGATAAAGTTTGTCAGTGACTTGTAGCAGGACGGGGGTTTTCTCCAGGTTCTCTGGATTCCCCCACCAATAAAACTGACCACTAATATTTAACTGAAATATTGTTGAAAGTGGTTTAACACAATAACCCTAACCCTTTACAAAATACTGGTATCTAAATTTTTTTTTTAGGTGTTATTCATTCCTCAAATTGTGTGTAGAACTGACAAACAGGAAATCTCTTAAACATTCAAGTGTGTGTTATGATTATTTTATGAAACGTAAAGATGATGTCCAGTGGATAAGCTGAATGTAATATATCCCAACAAAAAATAACAAGGATATTAGATATATATATAGGTAAAAAGTATCACTGTTATATATAATTAGTACTTCGGTATAGAAATAACTTTTTTTTCTTCATATGCAGCCTAACCTGTATTAAGAGGTCACCAGTGGTCTTTTTAAACAGGTGTCCTCTTAAAAGAGGTTCAATTCATATGAAATTTTCCATGTCAGGATAAGAAATATGTGACCTTTTAAAAGAGGTGACTGCTTAATAAAGGTAGCTGCATGGACAGGTTTGACTGTATACTGTATTTAAAATAAACATTTTTTTTTCCTGGAACATGATTAAGGAATTTTATAAATCAGTATATTGATAGACTGTTTATGTTCTTTTCATAGTTAAAAAGCTGTACAGTACAGTATGTCATTATCTCCCTTAGAAATTAACTAATGCTGATATAGTGTAACATGTTTATTCTATACATTACAAGTATGTATTCACATTTTAATATTCTTTTTAGCAAACCTTGCAAAAGGCAATATGAGCTTTTGCCATCACTTGGTGGCCGTCGTCTGTCATCCGTTTACTTTTCACATTTTAATCTTCTCCTCTGAAAACCCTCAGACAAATGAACTGAAACTTGGCAATTCTTGTTTCTGATTGGCCAATTTTTTTAAATCTTCTTCTCTGAAACCGCTCGGCCAAATTATCCGAAACCTGGAAGGAAGCATCTATGGAATGTCCTCTATGAAAAATTGCTCATTTTGTCCCGATCGGTTTAACGAACATGGCTACCACCGAAACTTGGTAGGAATCGTTTATGGAATGTCCTCTATGAAGATTGCTCATTTCGTCCCGATCGGTTAGCAAACATAACTACCACCGAAACTTGGTAGGAAGCATCTATGGAATGTCCTCTATGAAGATTGCTCATTTCGTCCCAATCGGTTAGCAAACATGGCCACCACATGCAATTCTTGTTTCTGATTGGTCGATTTCTAAAAAAATCTTCTCCTTTGAAACTGCTTAGCCATATGAACCGAAACTTGGTAGGAAGCATCTACATGTATGGAAGGTTCTGTATTAAGTTTCCTCAAAGCAGAATGAAAGGTGAGTGACACAGGCTCAGCCCACTGAGCCTCTAGTTTGTTTATGTGATGTATATTAGTTTGGTTGTGAATGTCAACATATATATGTGTATAATAATAAAGCAATGTGTATAATATTTACAATGTACGATGTACCCTGTATATGCTTCCATTTTCATTAAAACACAATATTGGCACTATTTTCTGATGTGGGTAATTTGCTAGTGCTAAAAGTGCATACTAGTGCTGGAACGGTGAAGTGTTCATGACATTCTGTTAATTATTGTATACCTCAGTTAATTATTTACTTGTAGGTTGTAAAGAAGAATTTTACTTATATTTATTTATTTACAGTCTGCTTTATTTTGTTGTATAAATCATATCTGAAGAAATGTAATGTTACTGTACATTTTCGCACATTATTTTTTTTGGACATCCATTTTAATTTTACATGTATATGCACAAATATTTAAGATAATTTTATATTGTGATAGCATGAAAAAACACTGAAATGTGAGACTATCTTATTTATGACACAAAGCATTTTAGAACACTAATATGTGAGAATGTCTTATTTATGGACACAAAGTTTTACATAGTACTGAACAGTGAGGTGGGTCGTTGTGGTTGTGATCGTGATCACATGGTAGTTGGATTTACAACTACAAATGTACCTGGGCAAGCAGTGCCCATCACCATTAAAGTTGTGAGTTCGAACCTTGTTCATGGCGATATGTACTCGATGCAACATTATGTGATAAAGTTTGTCAGTGACTTGCGACAGGTCAGTTGTTTTCTCCACCAATAAAACTGACCACCATGATATAACTGAAATATTGTTGAAAGTGACGTTAAACACCATAAACCCTAAACCCTGATCAGTAGCGTTTCTATTGAGAAGGAAACATCAGGATTTTGGGTCAAAGCAACTTCCTGTTTTTCAGAAAATTACAAAAAAAACGACATGTGCTGCATAGGATTGTGTTTTTGATAAAGAGCATACATTGAAGATGGATCAGTGAAGTTTATAATGTTTAGGGACAGACAGAATAAGAGACTATGTTTTTCACTAATCTGGAATTTTGTTCACGATATAATAAATCAGTGTTTTTTTAATGTTACCAAAATTTCTCATTGAAAACTGCAGGTGGCAGAATATATATATTATATTTTTATCTTTTAGGTCTGTTAATTTTTCCCCTATAAAATTTGGCAAGAAAAGGTTGTTTTTAGAAAAAAAAAACATACCCCCTTCCCATAACAGTTAAATAGTCACTCCCACAGAAGAAAATTTACTATACTTTTCTTCTTTGAAACCAATAATTACATGTATAATGTTGAAATATAAAATAAATATCGTCCTAAATATAGCTGAAATACTGCTCGCTGGACGTTAAGCAAAAATCAATCAATGTTCATTGGACAGTCCTTTACTAATTTATCTTTTTTGAGTGATGTTTTGAATACCAAGATGGCCACTAACTGGGAAGAAAACTTCACAAAAGATTGAATAGAAAAATATTGAAAGCATAAACCATGTAACCATCTAAACTCAAACTGTGCATGAATGATCAAATTTACTCCCAGTCCTCAGTATGAGCACCGGTCCTCCGGCCCAAGACCAGTAAATATCTGTTCGGACCAGTAAAATTTCAATTTTTATTTAGCACTATATAAAAAAAATAAAGAATTTGCTTCGGACCAGTAAAGTTAACTTTTCATTTGAGGACTGTACTCCATATGTGATGCTGTTCATTTTTTTCTGTTTTGAATAATGTGTACATGTCATGCTTTTTCGAGATTCTGTTGGTATTTTTCTTTCCTTCCTATCTCCTGTCTGATTGTTCACAATGCTCTTGTTTTAAATAATGTGCACATTGCATGCTCTCGAGAGCTCCAGTTGTTATTTCTTCCTTTCAGTCTCCTGTGTGATTTTACGCTGTTTTTTAGTTTCGACTTTCAACAGGAAACAGAAATGCCTAATTCCTAAAAGGGGGAGTGGTGTAGTGGATATAAATAACCAGGAACAATCTTATAAAGGAAAGTGAAAGTGAATGAATCACAATGGCAGGACATACTTCTGCAATCTTTTGGATAGATTCAACATCTTGTGTTATTCCATTATAATGTAATTAAATGTCAATTCAGAGATATTTCTAAAGCCTCTGGGGAATGAGATAATATTCTTCTGTTATAATTTCCATATGTACATTCACTAAGGGGAGATAATTATGTATTTGCCTCACTGTTATCCCCCACTATTTTCTAACAAAATACTATACACAATAACTTCTTTTGTTGTATATATGAAGGTCCTAGGTGTCCAGGTGATTGAGGTCATTGAATTCTCACCATAAGCCTTACAACACCAAGAATGTGGCCTCCAGTCCTGTTACCCACCTCAAGTGATGAGGTTTAGTCTTCGAAATTAGACTTTCGAATTTACTGGCCCGAAAACTTCAAAATTAGAATATTTATATAGATTCTATCGAAAAAATTTGGCAAAAGTCACTGGTCCGAATCAATTTTTACTGGCCGTGGGCCACCGGACCACTGCTGAAGCCGATGACTGGGTTTACAAACACCTACTGATGAAACAGGACTTCACCTGTCAGTTCTTTATATCTGTCCAGTCTTTACTCCAGTAATACAGTCTTTAGTCACAATATAGCTAAACAATTGCTATGGTAATAGACTCCAATAACTCAACCCTATAATCTTATTGTTTAAATAAACAAAACGACCATTGAAGAAACTACTCCCAGTATGCTTCAACCTACTCAAGAGTATGCTTCAATCTGTTCCGAGTATTTTCCAAACTACTCGAGAGTATGCTCCAATCTGTTCCGAGTTTTTTTCCAAACTGCCCCTCCAAGTATACTCCAGACTACTCAGAGTATACTTCAAATTACTCATAATATGCTCCAAACTGCTCTGAGTATGCTCCAAGCTGCTCTGAGTATGCTCCAAACTGCTCTGAGTATGCTCCAAACTGCTCTGAGTATGCTCAAAAGTGTTCAGATTATGCTCCACTTTCTCATGCTTATTACCATTACTATTTGATTTAAAAAAAAAAGTCTCATGTTAAGGTGACGGACCATTTCATAAAATTTGTCACTTTAAATGAAAAGTTGTTTTTATTACTATTATGATCAGAAGCTGAGTAAAAAGGCCTTGGTATTAAGTCACAAAAGATCCTTCTAATGCCACACTGTTTTACCATTCTCTCACTGTGTTCAATGTTTATAATTTTTTCAGAAATGATGAATTTTCTGTATAGATTTAAATACATATTTCTGTTGGGTTTTTTCAGCTACAAATTATATATTTACAATGTATTTACCAATCCTTAACGAATTGTGATCATTATTATTTTTTTGCTTATATGTATATGTTTTGCCCCCGGGAAGAAGACAATTGATTACTTTGTATATTTAGCATTTTTTGAAATTGTGATATTTATTTTTTAGAAACATATCTGCCATTTTGTTGTACTGAGAACTCATGTTAAATGTGCTAATTTTATTTTTAAGTTCTATTCATGTTTACATGATGTAATGAATAAAAAAAATATTAACTTCCAAAATTTTGACTTTATCTTTGCCAAGACAAGGTTACAATTGAGTGACCAAGTGAGTGAGTATTTGTTGTTTAATGCCAAATGAACAATTGTTATATGATGGGGTTGTATTATGTGATGGTTCTGTTGTCATCGTCCATCTGTTTACAGAAGGGTTTCTGTGAGATAGCTTAAGTTATAATAGATGGATCCTTCTGAATTTTGAATACAATGATTCTTGGGATTGAATATAGGTTGATATATTGATTTGGGGTATTGTAATGCTACTTGTTTCAAGAGGCCCTAAGGTGCAAAAATGGATGTTTCTGTTGTTTGTATATGGAAGAGCTTAATTTTTATCTGATTCTGATGAGGTTTTTTTTGCAATGAATTCCTTAGGAAAATTCCTTTAAAAAAATGCATAGATTATTATGTTACTATAATTGTTTTTGACATAAAGGGGGGAATTTAAATTTTAAACTGTTTAGGTATTGCCATGTTGTCTGTAAACTTTTACATTTTAATTTTCTTCTTTGAAACCACTAGGCCAATTGGCACCAAATTTGGTGGGAATATTCATTGGATGGTCCTTTTAAAAGTTTAGGCTTTTTGTTGATCATAGGTACACGAAGAAACAAGAGGTTCAAAGGTGTTTAAAAGGATGTAATCTGATTAAATCTTCTTCTCTGAAACCACTGGGCCAATATGAACAAAACTTTGTAGGAATGTTCATTGGATGGTCCTCTAAAACGTTTTTGTTTGTTTTGTTTTTTTATTGATCAGAAGTACACAAAAGAAATAAGAGGCCCAAAGGTGTCAAAAAGGGTGTTTTTTTTTATTGGATGGTCCTCTAGAATGTGTATTGCTCTCAACCATTTCTTAGATGTCAGGAGGTCAAAATGAGACCAACAATCAAAATTTTGAATTTTTATATCAAGTTCATTTTTTTCTTTAGATTCCATATGAAATATCCTGCCTCTATTTTTTCTCAACCAGATTTGACTTGGGTCTTGTAGTTTCTGAGATAAAAAGGGTTAAGCGGAACCAAAAGGGACCAACACCCTAAATGAGCACTTTGTATGCAGTTTTTTTTCTGTTGAATTCGTGTCTAGAACGTGGCAACAGATTTATTATAGCCTTTACCATTTCAGAGATATGAGAGAACCAATAATATAGCTGAAATATTGGTGAAATTTGCGCTAAATACAATAACCGCCCCGCACCCCTCATTCATTCTCTGCAGTAACGTGAGCAGTACATGTTTTCTATGTACTCTCTATGAACATGTAGCGTCTTTTAAATTATTATGGTTTTGTTTGATGGTGTTTAACGCTACTTTCAACAATATTTCAGTTGTATCGCGGCGGTCAGTTTTCTTGGTGGAGGAAACCGGAGGCCACGGAGAAAACCACCGACCTGTCGAAGTCACTGACAAACTTTATCACATAATGTTGTACACCTCGCCCTGATCGAGATTCGAACTGACAACATCAGTGGTGATAGGCACTGATTGTATATGTAGTTGTAAATCCAACTACCATACGATCACGACCATGACGACCCCTAAATTATAATGGTATTCAGTTATTAAATATATGAAAGAATGTGTGAGGCCCTTATAATTATACAATTTACAAGTTGCCCCTTTCGAATGACAGAAAAACATACAGTCCGTCAATGGGGTACACAAAGTGCAAATTTCAGTGTCTTCTTCAAACCTACTGCTTTGTAGACGTTAAAAACTACATTAAAATAAAAATGTTAAAACAAGGCATTGGAACTTGCTGTTTGCTTAATTATTGGATCTATTATCAAAATATAATCCCCTTTTTGGGGCCGTTTACCTATTCAAATCTGCGTTACGCAATTTTTAAATGATGTCCCCAGTTTTGTATCAAATACGTTAACAAATGCAAAAAGCTATATTTATTTTAATGATACACTATTTAATCCATTCTCTATATCAATGATTGACAAATATCTGTTATGATAGAGATCGTACTGGTCAATAAAACCAGTTGATCATCCTTCCCTCCCGCTATACCTGCTGACTCCATAAGCAAAACTCGTATCAAAGTTCGCGTGAGTGAGCTGGACTTATCAACAGTGAGCAGGAATTATCACCAAATTCTCCCAACATTTAAATGATAATTCCTGTGAAGATGACAAAAGTAAATAAAATTCAGCAACACCATTCAGGGGCGGATCCAGGATTTAAAGTTAAGGGGGGGGCGCGCTTAAAAAAATTGCGCCGAGCGGAGGGAGGCGCGAACATTTTTGGGGTATTTCGTGATATCAAATTAGGAACTGCCGTGTCAGCAATTTCAACAAACATCGTCCTACAAAAATGTACTAGTCACAATTCTTGATAATCTCTGCCGAGACGACATAATTTTTACGTCATACGCGAGGTCGTGACCTTTGTGTTTTCTAAAACGGAACGGCATTGGTAAATGTTTGTAATAAAAAAAACAATGAATATCACCATTAAATGAAAAATTCAACAATCTTAACATTTATATAAACCTGTAAAAATGAATGGTATCTCTTACATCTTTAGTACAAAAATACAGATTTCTTCGCAACATTCCTAATAATTTATTTGCTTTGTTGGTAACTTCATTTACATGTTTGTTCCATCTCAGGTCATTTGCAATATGTACTCCCAAATATTTGATGTTGTCAATAAATTCTAATTTGGATCCTTCTAGTTGTTATTCAAAGTCAATGTGGTGTTTCTTTTTTCTAGTTAGTTTCATCATGTTGCATTTTATCGGCTAAAATCTCATCCCCCATTTTCGTGCCCAAGAGCCTAGTTTATTTATATCATTTTGCAATATCTTACAGTCTTCGGTGGAATCAATTACTCTGTAACAGACACAATCATCAGCAAACAAACGTATATCTGAGCTTATGTTATCGAGTATATCATTTATGTGTAGGCTGAATAGTACTGGGCTAACACGGTTTCCTGTTCAAATCCAAGGAACAATTCCTAGAATAAATAAAAAGTTTGTAGAATATAGGAGCTTTAAAAACTTCGACCAAGAATTGTTTTTAAATGATTTAGAGCAAAAAAACTTAAACTCAATTGTTGACAAGTGTGATAATGTAAATTCAGCATATGAGAATTTTGAATTAGAATTTATTTCTGTAATTAATAAACATGTCCCAATGAAAAAGAAAAAACCTGTAGATAAACCAGTCCCATTTATGAATACAAATCTCAAAAGAGCAATCTACAAAAAAAGAATGTCATATAATAAGTACAATAGATGTAAAAATAAACAAAATTGGGAAATATACAGAAAACAAAGAAATTTGGTGAACAAAATAAAAAAACAATCCATCAGAAATGATTTTATTGAAAGATGTGCAGGTGGTCCTAAAAGTAAACATTTCTGGCCTACAATAAAACCCTTTCTAATGAATAAAGGCTCTCATTTTGCAAAAGACATAATTCTGTGTGAAAACGATAATATTATAAATAACCAAACAGAAGTAGCTGAAACATTTAACAATTTCTTCATAAATGTTGCTAAAGACATCGGTTCACAAAACATAAAAACAGATGATAACCATCCAAGTATAAAAGCAATAAAAGAAAATAAAACTGAAACTGACCAATTTATTTTTAATCCCATTAATGAAGAATTTGTTAATAAAGAAATTAATAAAATTGGTATAAAAAAGGCTACAGGAAAAGATGGAATATCTTCTAAAATCTTAAAATTATCTAAATCTGTTGTAGCAAAGCCCATTTCTAAAATTATAAATAAATCCTTTGAAACATCAACATTTCCTGATAAACTTAAAGAAGCACAAGTGGTTCCCTTACATAAAAAAGAATAACACTCTAGATAAAGGCAATTACCGGCCAGTCAGTATCCTTCCCATGATGTCTAAAATCTTTGAAAGAGCAGTAAACAGTCAAATTGTCGAATTCTTTGACTCACATTTTCATACTTTTTTATCTGCTTTTCGGAAAGGCTACGGATGCCAAACTGCTTTATTAAAGGTAATTGAAGACTGGAAAAAGGTTTTAGATCAAAATAAATATGTTGCGGCCATACTCATGGACCTATCAAAAGCTTTTGACTGTTTACCCCATGACCTGCTTATATTAAAATTAAAAACCTATGGTGTATCTCCTTCTGCTTTAAATCTAATAGATAGTTACTTAAAAAATCGTAAACAGTGTGTTACAGTGGGCCCACATATTAGTAACTGGCAAGATATTTATAAAGGGGTGCCCCAGGGTTCAATACTTGGTCCTATCCTTTTTTAAATCTTTTTAAACGATATTTTCTATTTTATAAAAAATAGTGATCTTTATAACTACGCGGATGACAATACGCTTTCCTACTCTGATCATGATATACATAAAGTAATCTCTACTTTGGAGGACGACAGTGTGACTTTAATTAATTGGTTTTCCATTAACAAAATGAAGGCTAACCCAGAAAAGCTCCAGGCAATTGCCATAGGTAAACAAACCAAACAACAAAACTTAACCTTTACTATTGACGGAAATAAAATTGAATGTGAATCTGAAGTTTAACTTTTAGGGGTAACAATAGACTTTCAATTAAATTTCAATGAACATGTGTCAAATATTTGTAAAAAAGCCTCCAGGCAATTAAATGTATTAAAAGTAATTGGTACTCATTTAACAAAACTAGGAAAACTTACAATCTACTACTCCTTTATTATGTCCAACTTTAACTATTACCCACTTGTTTGGCACTTTTGTGGAGAAACGAATACCAAAAAAATAGAAAAAATACAGGAAAGGGCTCTGAGATTTATATACAATGAATACACCTCTAGTTATGAAAACCTGTTATGCAAATCTAAACTGCCATCCCTAAAAGTAAGGAGACTTAGAACATTTGCTTTAGAAGTTTTCAAAATTGTTAATAAGGATTGTCCTGTTTATTTATTTGATCTCATAGATATAAAAAATACTTCGTATTCTTTTAGATATCAAAATAAAGCAGCTTTACCACAGGTAAGAACTACAAGTTTTGGTTTGCAATCTTTTCGTTATGCAGGTGCAAAACTCTGGAATGAGCTGCCTGACCACTTTAGAAAAGACATGTCACTAGACCAGTTTAAAAATTTGATTAATACATGGTCAGGCAGCTCATGTCATTGCTTTGCATGCAAGGCTTCAGTTTGATTTCCTTTCCTTAGTATGCTAGATATTTTTAGTTTAGTTTTATCAACTGTGCTTATTTTTAATTTAGTTCAACTACTGTGCTTTTATGTTTTACTAGATATTTTTAGCTTAGTTCATCAACTATGCTTATTTTTAATTTAATTTAGTTCAACTATTGTGCTTTTATGTTTTATAATATGTATGTGCTCTGCTTTTTATGCATGTCTGTCCTTATGCTTGTTTTGTTATTTACATGTATGTCGGTTTTAAAAGCTCTTCAGAGCTTATGTTGTATGTTTTTATACTCCGACTTTAAATAAAATTTGTATCTGTATCTGAACTCCTGATTCTACAACTGACCATTTAGACTTTGTCCCGTTCACTACTACACACTGCTTACGATAGCACAAAAATGAGTCAATCCACATGAGTGTTTTACCGGTTATACCATATCAGTAGAGTTTGGCTTTAAGCTGATCATGAGGCACTGTATCGAAAGCTTTCTCAAAATCTAGTATAAATATGTCTGTTTGTTTGTTTTTGTCGATATTTCTAGCCCAATCGTGAATTACTGAGCAGAGCTGTGTTTCGCAGCTGTGGTGTTTCCGAAATGCGTGTTGTTTGTCCGTAATGACATTGTGCTCCTCAAGATGGCTCATGATATTTGAGCAAACAATATGTTCGGCTAGCTTGCATAGGATACATGTCAGTGAAAGAGGACGATAATTCGCTGGTATTGAACGGTCTGCCTTTTTATATAACGGACAAATGTTGGCAGTTGTCCAATCTTCAGGTAGTGTACTTTTATCCATTGTCTGTTGGAAAAAGTGTGTCATAATTGGTGTTAACTCATTTGACAGTTCCTTCAATATTTTTGGACTTATCTCATCTGGACCGCGTGCTTTCGATATATTTAAACCTTGAAGTAATTTTAAAACGCCTCCTTCGGTGATTCGTATATCCTTCATTTTTGGTAATTTTCTCTCTAGTAATGGAACTTGGTCGTGTGTTTTCTTGGTAAATACTCCAATAAATTGGTCATTTAGTGCTTCTGCTTTATCTACATCGCTTTCTGCTGTTGTTCCTTGTTTGGTGTCTAGAGGCGGAATACTCTGAGTATCTTTTCTCTTTGATGATATATACTTCCAAAATGGTTTGCTGTTTTCTTTGATATTACCAATCATGTTTTCAACGTATTTATTATGAGATGATGTTATTTCTGATTTAATGTCACTTCGTAGTTGTTTCCACTTTTTCTTCAAGCTTCCACTTCCAGTCTGCTTAGCTCTTTTATGGAGTTTATTACGTTTCCGAATCATTCTTCTGATTGATTGTGTTATCCATGGTAGTGATTATTTTCCCTTACATATCTTTGATGGCACATGCTTTTCCACTGCTTGTTGCATAAAGGTTTTTTTTTATCATTTTCCAGTTATCTTCAATATTTCTAGTATTCTGCTGTCCATTAAAATACTTTTCCTTGCTGATAGAAACAGGTTCAACTAATCTTTATAATAACCCCTTTAAGCAACTAACCACGCGTGTTTTTTTTTTATGTCAGTCCACTTTTTTTCTCGTCAGTATCCGACAAACGGAAATTTTATGTCAGATTGGGTTTACGGACCGGAAAAAAAAATGAACACTTTACTGTGTAATGATGAAACTAAAACCCGAACCAAGTCCGGTCTTGAAAATTGACGAAAAAAAGGAGACGAGTCACAAAAAGAAACTGAAACATATATTGGGTACCGTACATATGTGGTTTCGTGTAAAAAAAGAAGGTCCACTAACAAGATATTTCGTTTTATCTTCTAGCATCATTGTCATTGTCAATTTGTTTGGACCGACATACACTCGGATTTGCTAGCAGCACTCGAGTCTTGATTGGAGAAAGTTAAGGACCTCCCCCCTTTTTGCATTTTTTCTCGATTTGAACCAAAAAAAAATGTACTCAATAGTCATAAAAGTTCACTTAAAAAATATGTGACATACATCTGTATCTGTATTTATACGTCGTAGAATCCCTGCTGGGCTATGAAACGACGGGGGAGAAAGTGCAATTAGTCACATATGGGGCTGCTACATGTAGCTAGTAGCCCTTTGAACTCCTCTGTGGTTTTTGCTGTTACGAGACTGTTTTCTAGGTGGTTCCAGTCAATGGCTGTTCTTATGAATATGGAATTTTTATATTGTTCAGTGTTGGGATGTTCGACTACTACGGCGCGTGTGTTGTTTCTGACTTTTGAGTTTACAATGTTCGTGGTTTCACAGTCGTGGAATGTTCTAACTCTGATGTGCCGCTTAGGTTTTTGGTGGCTTATATATTCATGAGGAGGAATCGATGGTATCTGCCCTCAACCACTTTGTAAAAGAATATCAGTCGCTGGCGTTGTCTCCTGGTTTGTAACAGTGGTAGATCTAAGTCTCTTAGAATTTTAGTCATGCTTCCTTCTTCTCGTGACTTGTAATCTTTAGTAATGAAACAAGGACCCCTCCGTTGTAGATTTTCCAATTTGTTAATATCAATTTTGTTATACAAGTCCTAGATGATAGCTCCGTATTCCATTATTGACCGGACCAGTGCGATGTAGGCCATTTTTCTACATTCTATCGGACAGTGTTGTATATTCCTTTTTAGGAAGCCCAAGGTGAAACTGACTTTTTTAGTAACGTTGTTAATGTGTTCCTTCCATTTAAGTAAGGGTTGGATGGTACCTGTTCGAGAGAATGGCCATCTAGTTTGTATGAACCTTGTATGTTCTTTCTGAGACTTAGCATATAACATTTTTTAGCATTAAAATCTCATTCCACAGTGTGTAGCCCATTTTTCCAGGTTTTGTAGATCTTTCTGCAGGGTGTTTTGATCGTTTTCGTTGTTTATTTCCCGTTAAGAGGTGGCAGTCGTCTGCGAAAAGTCGTACTTTGGAGGACACTGCATTTGGGAGATCATTAATGTGACAAAGGAAGAGTATGGGTCCTAGCACTATCCCTTGTGGTACTCCTGATTCCACTGTAGCTTCATTTGAGAATTCCCCTTCTAGGGCTACGCGCATTTTCCGCTTTGTTAAGAATGTAGTTAGCCATGTAGAGGGCCTCTGATGCCGTAATTGTTCAGCTTATGTACAATGTATTAGTCAAATGTCACTAAAAATATGTTATTTGTAACTCTACATTTTGTTTCGACTGCGCTACACCAGTTCAAATAGCCTCCACTATTGGCACTAATCTCGTTGAGATTAAAAGACTTCTGAAAAAAATTCTGCTCTGTATCTCATCTACCAGTAAAATTGCTGTGAACAACCAGTGTTGATTGTTGTCCGATTGTAACAAGTGTTAAACATCCATTCAACAAATAGTGTCTGATTTTACCCAAGTGACGAAATAACACACAAAAAATTTGATGTTCATTGGATGTTGGAAAATAGTAAAAGATAATGAATATTATACATTTCTATGAAAGTAAAACGACAAATATTGATTTGTAAAACATCCTTTATGATTTATATGCATTAAAAAACATATACACAACATGAAAACCCTAATTAAACTGAATAGACATCAGTGGTAGATTGATGTAGAGGATAAAATATATGTATACAGTCCTCGAAATGGAAATTTGAATTTACTGGTCTGAATCAAATTCATGAATTTATTTTTATATAATTCTAAATATAAACTGAAAAATTTACTAGTCCAAACAAAGTTTTACTGATTTTGGACAGGACCGATGCTCATCGTGAGGACTGCTGTATGTAGTCTTTCGTAGGAGCTGATCATACATGTAAGCCAGTATAGAAGTCATGATCTCCCACACTTAAAAAGAGTATGCTAACCATCACAACTGTTGGATATGAAAATTACACCTAATGTTCTAAATTGTCATGGTCGTTTAGGGTTCGAGCCTCGGTTTGGGTCTAACCAAAGACAAAATTACACCTAATGTTCTAAACTGCCAAGGTAGTGTAGGGTTCGAGCCTCGGTTTGGGTCTAACCAAAGACAACATTACACCTAATGTTCCAAACTGCCAAGGTAGTGTAGGGTTCGAGCATCGGTTTGGGTCTAACCAAAGACAACATTACACCTAATGTTCTAAACTGCCAAGGTAGTGTAGGGTTCGAGCCTCGGTTTGGGTCTAACCAAAGACAAAATTACACCTAATGTTCTAAACTGCCAAGGTAGTGTAGGGTTCAAGCCCCGGTTTGGGTCTAACCAAAGACAAAATTACACCTAATGTTCCAAACTGCCAAGGTAGTGTAGGGTTCGAGCCTCGGTTTGCGTCTAACCAAAGACAAAATTACACCTAATGTTCCAAACTGCCAAGGTAATGTAGGGTTCGAGCCTCGGTTTGGGTCAAACCAAAGACAAAATTACACCTAATGCTCTAAACTGCCAAGGTAATGTAGGGTTCGAGCCTCGGTTTGGGTCTAACCAAAGACAACATTAGACCTAATGTTCTGAACTGCCAAGGTAGTGTAGGGTTCGAGCCTCGGTTTGGGTCTAACCAAAGACAAAATGACACCTAATGTTCTAAACTGCCAAGGTAGTGTAGGGTTCAATCCTCGGTTTGGGTCTAACCAAAGACAAAATTACACCTAATGTTCTAAACTGCCAAGGTAGTGTAGGGTTCGAGCCTCGGTTTGGGTCTAACCAAAGACAAAATTGGTATTTGCTGCTTTTCTGCTAAGCATGCAGCATTATAAGGATTAAGACCAAAGACTGATTGGTTCGTAATCAGGATAATATGTCCAAGCAGAGTGACATGTCTACTCACTGTTTTAGTAAATTAGTACTATAAAGATTCAATAAAGTGTGTTGGTCTAGTACAAAATGCACATCATCAATACATCATCATCTTTTCATTAAATGTAGCTTGTTCTCGCCACCATCACATGAAAAGCTGAAAAATTGCTCATTTGGCATTAAACAGCAATCACTCAGTCGCCCCTAATGTTCTATGTATGCCAATATTAACATTAGAAATAGCATGTTTTCAATTTTAAAGTATTTAAATTTTGATTTTTTATTTGCACAGAAAATGCCTGGTTTTGGTTGTCAGATATGTGATGTGAGCTTGAATTCTCTAGAACAATTACAACAGCATAGAACAGGAAGAAAACACCTGAATAAAGTTAAAGAGACAGGTGTTGGACTTGCCATAGGTAAATTATAAAAATTATAAAAAAAAATAAAAAAAAAATTATTATTTGATTATTGCCCTTGCTTTTGCTATGTAATGGCCAACATTTTATTTGTTTGTAGACATAAAACTTTCATGATCTTTTGTTCCATTTTATTACAGTCAAACCTGTCCATGCAGTCACCTCTATTAAGCAGTCATCCGTATTAGAAGGTCACTTTTGTCTTGTCCTGTCATAGAAAATTTCATATGAATTGAACCTCTTTTAAGAGGCCACCTGTCTTAAAAGACACTTTTTTTGTCCTAAAGGTGACCCCTTAATACAGGATTTACTATATATTGAAAACAAAGGGATCTTTCTCAATACATGGATTACACTCGAGGTTACCTTTGGGGTATAGCAATAAAGCATATTGTCTCTCTATCTTGCAGGATACAAATCCTCGTACAGTAGTATACATTGCTTTTGCAGGAGGCTCCAATTACATTACAAAGGACAAAGAAAAGCCTTATAATAACATGTTATGAGAATGTCGTTCTCCATGCTTGCATTAATTTTGTGCAGTAACTTTTGAGCAAGAGCTTGTTAGATGTAGTTGGTTGCTGGCCGTTGCGTGGCACTGTAACATTTTCCTACATGATATTTATTTTCTCTTCTAATATCTGTGCCAATCAAAACTTGTTCTCTTCTTTACCAATATTGAATAATAATCAACCAATTTGAACTAGATTACTTTTTAATTTTGCATGCATGGTTGGCAGGTACACAGAGATTTGTATATCTAAATACAGTCAACCTGTCTAATATAAACTACGCACTAGATAAACTGGAATCCAGTATAAATTGAACTTTAGATAATGTCCCAATGTAAGAAATCTTGTTAATTTTACCTGTATAAACCAAACACCTGTCTATTACAAACACAAAATATGGCCCCAAGTAGGTTTAGTTTAGACAGGTTTTTATGACATTTCATTGATGCATAGAATTGTACAATTGTGTAAATATTTTATATTCATTTCAATGAGAAGGTGGGCAGCAATACAATTTGTCATTTATTAAGAGAGGGTGGGGGGAGTCTATTATAATGGATAAAGTATATTTCAAATAAGAGAATATATTACAAAGTATAAGTTGACAAGACCTGTTTAATACATGTTGTATAGAAAAATGTGTTGGTGGGTATAACATTTTGAGAATTTACTAGAAAAAAAATGTACAAAATAGTTTTGTATTTTCGACACCATGATGATAAAATTTCCATTTCATCAGCATATGGTATAATAATTAGCTCAAATTATTCATTTTAACAGTATTTAACTAGTTAGATGATAGCTGTAAATGTGCACACTTAAGATGTATAATATATATATGCATGAGTGATTTATGAAACAGACTATATATAAAGTTACCATGTGATTTAATTGCAGGAACCAATAGAAAAAGAGAAACAAGTTTTACCCTATAGGATGGTATGCAATGGATTATTTCTTTTTTAAAACGTTTGAAACACATAGATATTGAACTGGTCATGCTGGAATGTCATACATCTTGAAAAATAACGATATTAGATCAAAAAACCAAAAAAGTTGGATTTACACAACTGATTGAGTGGAGGGGGGATTATTAAAATAGTCACCCAAAATGAAATTTAATAGACAAGCCACGGGTATTTTTGTGGGATCCTGTTAACTTTTTCGGAGATAGAACGTTTTCCTGTGATCTAGAAGATTTCCTCTTTTTTTCTATAAAATATTTGGAAATAAAATGTGTCAAACATGGTCCCAACAGCTAGAAAAAGAAGGATTCGGACATTGTATAGTGGGTTCCTCTTTTTTCATCAGTGAGCACTTTCATCTCTGCTTTTTTTTTTTATTCGGTAATTTGAACTTGATCATGTGAAATTAAGATTTCAGTAATTCAGTTCATTTGATATGTTTATCAAAGGTTTTGAAATGATTCATTGCCTTATAATAACTAGAGCATTCTTTCAAGTATAAATGTAGATTATCTATGTATACTTGTACATACATGTATGTATCTGTCTATTATTTAATAAAATCAAGGATTCAAACTCTCATTTAAAAGTTTGAAATATGAAATTAGTGTACATTTAATAGAATTAAGGGTTCACACATTCGAAATTCTCCCATTTAAAAGTTTGAAATTTGAAATTATTGTATAAAAAGCAAATTTTCCTGTTTTTGAAAATAAAAACAATTATGGCGAAAGACAGGAATTGAATGTTAACTAAAGTTGTGAGTTCGAACCCCGTTAATGGCGAGGTGTACTCGATACAACATTATGTGATAAAGTTTGTCAGTGACTTGTGACAGGTCGGTGGTTTTCTCTGGGCACTCCGGTTTCCTCCACCAATAAAACTAATAACCAGGATATAACTGAAATATTGTTGAAAGTGACATTAAACACCATAACCCTAACCCCCCAATCTAATAAGAATTAGATATTTTTTTGTGGGTTAGAACCTAACCATATCCTGTATGGGATCATGTTATTTTTGACCATCCATTTGCAAGAAATCTTGCCTGTTAAATAATATGGTACATGTATTTTGATCAATCTGACAAAAGTTCTCAGCATGTGCTTGATTTTAATACCTCAACGTTTGGTAGGCTTGTTGCTGATTGGTTGGTTGAAAATATGAACCCTGACTTGACCAGATACAGGTTGTTATTAGATGTCCGTATGGAGCTAAATATACAATATTGGTGTATTGACGGTAAATATAGAATTTATGTGGCGAGGCTTAGAAATGGGAGAAAGACGAGCTTTTAGCGAGTCTTTCCAACCATTTTGTGCCAAGCCACATAAATTCTATATTTACCTTCAATACACTAATATTATATTTATCCTGCAAGGCAATTTGCACAAAAAATATTATTTGATTTAATAATAAAAAAAGATAACAGAAACCCCATTTGGTACCCCAACAGTAGTTCCGGTAAGGGGCGTGGCTATATAGCTTTATTAGGCAAATGTGAAAAATGTTATTATGACAGGGGTGTGGCTTAATAGCATTATTAGGCTAATGTGAAAAGTGTTACTATGACAGGGGTGCGACTTAATAGCTTTATTAGGCTTGTGTGGAGAGTGTTATTATGACACTGTCATAATAAAGCAACAGTTTATTTCAACCCATTTAATATGGCAAAAATTAACCCAATTGAAGGATAAATATAAATATCTTACAAACATCATGTTTTATTAGATTGATATCTATCAAGCTACAATATGATTAAATTCATATCTCTCACTCACTCCCCTTTACTGATTTATCACAGCATGGGAGATCTGAGGAAACCCTATTACATGTCCATGCGAGTGACCTTATGTCGTGAATATATAATGATATCATAAATAAGATTATGACCTTTTTCAGCCAATCTGATTACTCTTAGCATGCAAAGCAGTTTAGTAATGCTCGCATAGTTCCTCAATAGCCATTTTATTAGATGGTACATAGGGTCACTCGCACGTGACTCTTAATGGGGTTTCCTCATATCTTCCACGTTGAAGCATGTTGGTAAAGGGGAACTTGTGTTAAGGTTATAAGTGGTTATCTCCCCTTTCAGCTATATTGTGACTACCAGACTTATTATGTGAGGGAAAGGTCAAACATGCTGACCACTGAAACCTAGGATGTGTCTGGAAACCATAACATTTGAGATTGGTATCGGGGACGTGAGCTTTTGCTCAATGATTTGTTTGTATATATCATTTGTGTTTTCAAATATATTTCAGAAAAAGAGAAAAGTACATATGGTGCAGAGCCAAACAAATTGTATGGAACATTTGTGTCATCCTCAGAGAAAAAAACAGAGCCTGAAAATACTCCAGCGATTTCACTCAACGTTAATGAATTTGAAAACAAACCATTATTTCCCCCTCCCCCGCCCCCTCCTCCATCAACTCTGTTACCTATGGGCAAATTATCTTCAGTAAGTAGACCAGCAACATTAAGCAATGGACAACCAATGCCAAGACCATCATCACCTCCACCACCGCCACCACCACAACAGAAACGTCCTCGGCAAAAAGACGTGGATGAATCTGGACAAATAGCCCTACCCCCAGGAATGAATCCTGTGATGAAAGCTGTTGTAAATAATGCTCTTGGTAATCTGCCATTGAAAAGAAAGTCATATGTCAGTCGATGTGAGGCATGTAACCTTGTGTTTAATGCTGAGTCACAGGAACGACAACATTATACTGGAAAAAGACATGCGAAGAGGATGAGAATGGTGGCAATAGAAGAAAAAGCAGGTGAAATGGGGTTTAGCTTTATTATGTTTAATGCCACTTTCAACAACATTTCAGTTATATCATGGCGGTCAGTTTTATTAGTGGAGGAAACCGGAGTACCCAGAGAAAACCACAAACTTGCCACAAGTCACTGACAAACTTTAGCACTTATTGATGTATGGAGTACACCTCTTCATTAACAGGTGTAAATTCAACTACCATACAATCATGTGACAACGACCTCTTGCAGGTAAAATAAAATATTGAGAAAAAATTGAAACTTTTGTATATGATGACATAATGTTTATGGTTGTACACTTGTATTATGGTATGGATGTGTAATTGTCTTTGTGGCTGGCCTTGTCGCTGTCCATCTGTTGACACAATGGTTTCAGTGCAATAACCTTTGTTCTAATATACAGATCCTTCTGAAATTTTAGCACATTGATCCTTGGCACAGAATAAAGGTTGGAAATGACTTAGAGATTCTAGCTCCACCCATTTGCAAATGTGACACCCCAATGTGCCAAAAAGGGTGTTTTCTGGTTTTTGTATGGTACCTATCACACTAAGGTGTAAAAGTCTTGAATTTGATAGGATTTTTTTCTTTAGATTCCTTATAAAATGTTCTCTTTTTTTCAAACAGATTTGACCTAACTTTTATAATTTCCTGGATAAAACAGGTCAAATGGACAGAGAAGGGATAAGCACTCAAAGTGATAACATTTTATTTTAAGCCTGATTTATATGCTATTTTTCCTTAGAAAGGTGCCATTAGTGGAGCAGGAACTGGGACCCTTCCGGAGCACCTGAGTTCACCCCCGGTTTTTAGTGGGGTTCGTGTTACTCCATCTTGTTTTATATGTATGTTTTGTCGATCGTTGTTTGTCCTTTTGCACTTTTTCTTTTGGCCATTGTGTTTTCTGTTCTTCTTTGATATACGGTTTCTGATTGCTCCTTTGGTATCTTCAAACTCTTCTAAATATTTAATGTTTGCAAGATATGAGAGGGCCAAAAGGGACCAGCACATAGAATTTTTGATTTTTATTTAAGATTATGATATTAATTGGTTCTTGTCGAATTTTTTTTAATTCTGATTTTGATGGAATCTTTTTCTCTAAATTCATCATGTAATTCATTCTTGCACTTTTCAAATGGATATTACATACCATAGTAGTGATGAGTATTGCTGAACAATAATTATTTTCAATAACACTGACAAAGGAGGAAGACTGTTGCTGATGTTGTGTCATGCTTTGATATTTGTGTTATTAGGAATGGCATCGGTAGTGTAATGGTTCGTCTGCTCGCCTCAAGTGCGGTAGATTGTGAATTCTAGCCTGATCGCGTCAAACCAAAGACTATAAAATTGGTATTTGTTGCTTCTCCACTAAACACCCAGCATTAAGGAGAAAGAGCAAAGACTAGTTGGCTCGGAATCAGGATAATGTGTTCGAGTGTGGCGACATGTTTATCCGCAGACTGTTGTTTCAATGAGCTAGTTCTATGAAAATCTAGCTAAGCTGCATGTTGATCTAGCACAAAATAGACCTCATCATCATTTCATTGAAAATTACTGAGTTGATATTCAACAACAATCACTTACTCACTTTGTTATGAGGTCAGTTTGTCAACTTTGACATGTCGATGGTCAATCATTAGTGTTTATTGAAATAGTAATCCCATCTTATGACGCTCCTACCAGCGAAGGCTACCCTGCCACTCCCCTTATCAGACCATATCTAAGATGCATTGAGATAGTAAAATGATATTAAATTGACACCCCTCTCTCTCAGGATAGACTAACCCTCTTGTAAGGTCACTTTTCCATTGTAGAAGGGTTAACCTTATAAGTAGGGCTAGGGGACTACTTGTTATAAACACATTCCACATCAACAGTCATATCTTTTACTATATGTTCATGATCCACTGACTTTACTAATTTTGTCTATGCTTAGCTCATAAGAAAAGTCTGAGGATACCAAAGGGGTAATCAGAAGCTCTAAATAGATTATGGACAAACAATGCAATGACCAAAAGTCTGAAGATACCAAAGGGGTAATCAGAAGCTCTAAATAGATTATGGACAGACAATACAATGACCAAAAGTCTGAAGATACCAAAGGGGTAATCAGAAGCTCTAAATAGATTATGGACAGACAATACCGTTACAATGACCAAGAGTCTGAAGATACCAAAGGGGTAATCAGAAGCTCTAAATAGATTATGGACAGACAATACAATGACCAAACGAAAAATGACAAAAGGATAAACAATGATCTGCAAAATACTACTCAGAAAATTAAAGATTGAGTAACACGAACTCCACTATAAACTGGGGATGAACTCTTGATCTTTGTTTCAGAAATCAAATTTAACAAGTACTGAACCCAATGTGTGGTGATTACATCCAAATGTCATGCCAGTTTCATTGGTCATAGAGAGAAGTACAAGAAATCTTCATGTGTCCACAATTCTATTCAATTTATTTACAATGATAGCACTTTTTTGAGAATTATTGGAAATATACAGTACCGTATACCCCCTCTTATAAGTTCAAACCCTCTACAATGAAAATGTGACACGAGGAGTAGCCTATCCTGCAATAAAAGGGTAGCCTTATGGCTTATAGGATGGGGGGGGGGGGGGGGGGGGGGTCTCTCTTGACGGGGAAAATTTAGTAGTATTTTACGATATTAAATCTGGTCTGATAATAGCATTAGGATTAGGGCTATAGGTTTTAATGCTACTTTCAACAATATTTCAGTTATATCGTGGCCATCAGTATTATTGGTGGAGGAAACCAGATTACCCAGAAGTCACTGACAAACTTTTATCACATAATGTTGTATGGTGTACACCTCGCTATCAGCTGGATTGAAACTCACAACTTTAGTAATAACAGGCACTGATTGCATAGGTAGTTGTAAATCCAACTATATTTGTGTACCATACGATCACTACCATGACAGCCCTAGGGTGGTATTTGGTAGGGGTGACCTTATAAGAGGGGGGTACTGTAATTAGTTTCTGAAATGTCATTATTACAGCACCCAGAAAAGATTATAAAGTATTTTTTACAATTTAGCTTACTGCAGTGCGAGTAGCATTCAACTAGATCAGTACCCTTTAACGTGTATTTTTCAGGGGAGACAATTCAATCTGTTCTACAATCAAATGGTTTTTCGTGCCAGTTTTGTGATATGGTTCTGAACTCATTGGAACAGCTAGAACATCATAGGATCGGTAAGATAATAAAGATGATCTTGTTACATATGTATGTGAACAAACTTGTTTAGCAGTAGGTCATATATTTTCTCTGTGTATTTCAGTTTACTCCACCAATAGGACTGACTGCCTTGATAAAACTTACATGCTCTCTTATCTGGAGTGACATCACATTATGTAATCGACCAATCAATGATTAGCACTTGTGATATGATGAACATGTTTGAATGTGAGACCAAGCATAATCCTTCGGGATTCTACATAAACTTAAATGTTAATTAAATTATATGATATTTATGAACAGAAGTTAAATATATGGTCATTAAATTCACTTCTGGTCCTTGTCTGCTGGATTCTGTAGAAAAATCGCTGACTGTTCAATTTATATTACATTCATGTTGACCACCGACGAGAACCCTAAAGAACCATTTTTAGATCTCCTACACAACGACTAGTTTTCAACCGATAGAAAATAGGGAGCAAGTGCAGATATCTAATTTTAATTAGATTGGAACTGTTCCGGAAGTGTGGTATTTATTGTTTTCCATTTATTTCCTCCACTTTTCTACATATTCTATCTAGTGATGACTCTTACTGGACAATAATCATTTTCAGTAAAACTGGTGTGGGTAGTTTATGGTGTTGAATGCCACTTTTAACAATATTTCAGTTATATCGTGGCATTTAGTTTTATTGATGGAGGAAACCAACCTGCCACAAGTCACTAACAAACTTAATCACATAATGTTGTATCGAGTACAACTTGTCATGAGTGGAATTCGAAATCACAACTACCATACAATCAAGGCCATGACGGCCCCAACTGGAGTGGGAGTAAATCCTTGTTGACTTGTTGCAGTAGTATAATTCTGTGTAAAATCTATCCCTTTATTCTTTATATAACTTAAACAAAGGGATAAAAATACAAAGAAATAATAATGTATTTCTAAATCGTTTTGATTTTAGGTACAAAACATCAGAAAAAGGTTGCTGCAGTAACAGGCAAACCAATGGAGAAGGAAGAACATGCTTCAAAAAGAAGTAGTCCGGATGTTTGAGAAAAAATGTGTTCTAACCAGTTACCATCAATTCACATTTAAAGAGCGCTTGCAGAAGTATGCTTACCAGCTATTTGAAGTACAAGGTTAAAATACCTGCCATAAGTACTGTCAGTGCTAGGTATTGTGTTAGGCCCCAGGAGACTCCATTGACATAGACTATGAAAACTTAGTATGGTAATCGAATGGTTTAAAATTGTGGATGTACAGTATAAATTGAAGAATTCATCAATCCATCAATAGATATAGTCGGTAATCGAATTGTCTGAGGAATTATAACTGTTTGAGGTTAGGGTTATGGTGTTTAATGCCACTCTCAACAATTTTTCAGTTATATCATGGTGGTCAGTTTTATTGGTGGAGGAAACGGAGTACATGGTGAAAACAACCAGCCTGACGAAAGTCACAGACAAACTTTATCACATATTGTTGTATCGAGTAGGTACACCTTGCCATGAATGGGGATTGAACTCACAACTTTAGTGGTGATAGGCACTGATTGCACAGATAGTTATAAATACAACTACCATACGATCACGACCACTACGGCCCCTATAACTGTTTTAAATTGTGGGTCTACAGTATGTTGAAGAATTTTATTGTCATGCCTTCGGTATTACAGTGAAAGCTGTCTAAACCAAACCTGTATAACCGAAATCCTGTATAAACCATACTTAAAATAAGGTCCCAATGTAGGAAATCTTTGTTAATTTAGCTTTTTTTGTTATAAACCAAACATATGTCTATTCACAACACAAAGGTTGATCTCAAAGAGGTTTAGACAGGTAACAAACACTGTATTATTACAATATATATTAAAATCACCCAAGCATTGGTCTGAATATTATTACGTTGGTAAATAGATCTTCAATAATATAGGGCCTTCGTGGTCGTGATCATATGGTAGTTGGATTTATAACTACATATGCAATCAGTGCCTATCACCACTAGCGTTGTGAGTTCGAATTCCGCTCAGACAAGATGTACTTGATACAACATTATGTGATAAAGTTTGTCAGTGACTTGCGGCAGGTCAGTGGTTTTCTCTGTGTACTCCAGTTTCCTCCAATATAACTGACCGCCACGATATAACTGAAATATTGTTGAAAGTGGCACTAAACACCATATATAACTCTAACCCTCAATGCTATAGGTTATATTATTGTCTTGTATACAACAAATATTTGTGAAGTTTATACAATGATACGTCTAAACTGAACCTCCTAGGGACCAACTTATGTGTCGGGAATAGACAGGTATTCAGTTTAAACAGGTCATTAGTGACAACAATTTCCTTCATTGGGACTTTATTACAAGTTTGTTTTATTCAAGAATGGGGTTGGTTTAAGGTGGTGTTTAGACAGGTTTCAATTAGAAAACCATGCATGTACTAAGATTAAGCATGTGTAAATACATATCACCTGATGAATTTGAAATGCATTCATGAATAATCCATGAGCCTATTTCATTGGTTGCATTACAAAATCTTTATGCTAGTTCGTTCATCATCGGTAACTCCAGGTTGATTATGCTAGTTCCTACTACATTATCCATTGGTTAATTATTTCAAAAACCTTTATACTCATGAATAATTCATGAGCTGATTTCATTGATTGCATTACAAAATTATAATGCTATTTTGACTAGTCAGATTGTATCTCATAATCGGTTCAATTTAACCAATAGGTAAATTATGAGTGTTAAGGTATGGACTAAGTACATATCTGGCTGGGATAAAACCTGAAGCAACCCTTTATGAGCAGCTTCCCTTTATATACAGGTTAAAAATATATGCACTATTCATTAACGGGAAAATGAGACTGCCCTTTATGCAGTCCTCAAAATGAAAATTTGAATGTAATGGTCCAAATCAAATTCTTAAATTTATTTTTATATAGTTCTAAATAAAATCAGTAAAATGTTTACTGGTCCGAACAAAGTTTTAGTGGTCTTTGGCCGGAGGACCGGTGCTCATCATGAGGACTGTTTATAGACAGTGATTTGTGATATAGAGGTACCCTTCAAAGCAGGTTTGACTGTAAATTGAACCACCGGTGATGGGAGAGGGATGAGCATACTCAATCATATGTCACAGACGATAACATGATTTCTGTTAAAAAAAAATTAAAGGTGAAATACCATCAGGCATCTGATGCCATGATTACTGTATTGAGATGTATGTAGATTGTTTGTTAATATGAATTGTTTTGTTAGTGATGTATGTATGCTTTAAATTATATTAAAATGTGTAAGCTTAATTAAGACTTTTGTTTTCTACTTAATTTAGATAACATTTTACTCAACTTTTTAGTTTGTTTTGTTATCTTATTATGTGTATATTGAGGGCGCATGTCTTATTTATGTTATTTGTGTTTGTTTGTGCATAGTGATGTCCAAGTCTTTTTAGTTCACCTGGACCTTACCTGGACCAAAGGTGAACTATTGCCATCACTTGGTGTCAGTCGTCTGTAAACTTTTCACATTTCAATCTTCTACTCCGAAACCACTTGGCCAATTGGAACCAAACTTAGCAGGAATGTTTCCTGGAAGTTCCTCTACAAAGTTACTGTTTTTCGTTCCAGTTGGATATTCAACATGGCTGCCAGGGCCAATAATATGCTCTGATTGGCTGAAATTTCAAAGATCTTCTTCTCTGAAACTAATGAACTGACTGAACCCAAACTGTAAATGAATGATCATTGGAATGTCCTTTACCAAGTTTCTTTTTTTCATGTCGATCGGAAATCCAAGATGGCCACCACCTCAGGAAATAGATTAACATTGGACCCTATGGGAAAATGTTCAAATGCCTTCTTCTCAGAAACTACAAATATGATTAAAGCCAAACTATACATGAATGTTCATTGGATGGTCCTCTACAATCTTAAGGTTTTTTGTTCCGATATGAAATTCAAAATGGCGGCTACGGCAGGACTTAGTTTAACATTGGACCCTATGGGAAAAATGTTTCATAATGCTTCTTCTCTGAAACCACTTGGACAATTGAAACCAAACTGCCCAGGAATGATCATTGGAAGGTCCTTTACAAAGTTTCTGTTTTTTATGCCTATCGGAAATCCAAGATGGCCGCCACCGCAGGACATAGATTAACATTGGACCCTATGGGAAAATATTCAAATGCCTTCTTCTCAGAAACTACAAGTATGATTAAAGCCAAACTTGGATTCTGTCTTGATCTTTTACTTTTCACTAAGTGTATATTTATATACGTGTTTTATCAAAGTGATGTTTAAAACTAATTCGTATGCATACAAAATGTAGTCATCACAATGTCTGTCCATCTGTTGTCATTTGAAGCCACCACATTGGTGGTGTAATGGATAGCGTGCTCGTCTCAAGTGTGATAGATCGTAGATTCGAGTCCTGGTCGGGTCAATCCAAAGATTATTAAATTGGTATTTGTGCTGGTTAGTGTGCTGTCCTCGAATGCACTCTGTACAAATAATCCAATATAGTTTTTAGGGGTGTTACGATACGTATACGCCTTCCTCACTATACGATACATATCGTAAATTTTGCTCACGATGGAATTACACCCCATACTTTTGATACAATACGATACAACATATGTAGTTGTCATTACAGATGCTCCATATATGTCTCCCTTCATTTGAAATGTATTGTTTTATTTAAGGTAACAAGGCTATATGTCCTTTCCAATGAATCCTACAATTGCTTTTATAATACTCTGTGTTCTACGTATATGGGAGTTGAAAGATAGTGGATTCTTCGGAAACATAGTGTCACTTACTCTCAGCTGGCATTGATCATAATATGTCCCAGAAAGAGGACAGAAGATTCGTCAATCTTTGAGCCTTAGCTGTTTCTCCGTGTCCACTTAGCAAGATGCCAAACATCAAATTGATGAGCAATATCAATAAATTGTGTTGACATCAATCTTCGGATTTGATTTGATTTAATATTTTGTGCTTAACGCCACTTTCAGCAATATTTCAGCTATATCATGGCGACCAGTTTTAGTGGTGGAAGAAGCCGGAGAGAACCACCGACCATGGATTGTGAGTCGAGTGCTCCCTTTTTGGTATTTTACAAAGCCGGACGCGAACCCATACCATATTGGTGATAGGCTTGTATGAGTTGTTGGTAATCCAACTACCTAACTCATTGAGTCATTTCGGATTTGCACATGTCGGTCAGTGACCAATACCTCAATATGAAAGCCATCATCGTGAAGGTACTCCATGCATCTTCGATATCCTTCTACTTCTATCTTTGAGGAACTTCCAGTCTCTGTAACCTGTATGGTAACAAAGGAAACTATTTGCTGTGTTTGCATATCTATCAAAGAATAAGTGCAATGCTTTGCAGAGAGGCCTGTCGAGTCATACATTCGAATGCAAGTTAAATTGCCCCATTGCAAAATCGCCGCCGTCAATTTCATAGTAGTTATAATAATATTTGTTTTTTAAAGGTTGGGACGATTTTGATAAATATGGGGGTGATATTGACGGGGGCGATTTTGCAGTGGGGCGATTTGACCAGCTACCACACCTTCCATCACCAGTCAAATGCAATGGCCTGTTGTTAATCTTAACTCTTTCAAGAATTCGCTTCTGAAATAAACTACAGGTATGATCGACAGCTAGTATCAATACACACGCTAAATGGTGTAGAATGTAGATTTTTCCAATGAAATTTAAGTTCATTTAATCAGCAAACTGGTCGACATTAGTAAAAGTTTGTCCACAAAATAAAGTTGCATCACTAATGAGGAGGTTTCCCGCAGTCATTTTCCCTATCATTGGCTGAGAATGCTACTGGTAAACCAAATGTCCACTGGTACAATCAACTGATACTGTTAACAATGAGCCAGATGATCAATCTTTTACAGTATCAGAGGGTTCAACAGCCTGATCTAGCTGGTCTTCAAAAATCATAAACTTACTCTGTCATTTTCGTCATCTGTAGCTGACTATCATGTGTTGAGTATGAATCAGATGATTGATTTGATTTGATATTTTGTGCTTAACGCCACTTTCAGCAATAGTTCAGCTATATCATGGCGACCAGTTTTAGTGGTGGACGAAGCCGGAGAGAACCACCGACCATGGATTGTGAGTCGAGTGCCCCCTTTTTGGTAATTTACAAAGCCGGACGCGAACCCATACTCCTTTTACGATATTACAGTTATTTAACAAGTTAGACTTCTATTTTAGGGCCCGGGTGGCTCAGTGAGTTATGTTGTTGAATTACCTAACCACTCATACAAGCCTATCACCTATACGACGTGGGCTCGCGCCCGTATTTGTAAATTACAAAAAGGGTGCACTCCATCTCTGTCAACACCCATTTTACAAGATTTTTGTAAAATTTAGAAACAGTAAAAAAAAATGTACTTAAAATTGTTTTAATTAGTGTAAATATCAATAAAGATGAAAATAAAGCACTCATTTCAAATCAGTTTCTCTCTTAAAAATGATTTTCCCCCCACTTCTTGGAGAACTATTTTGCGGAGGTAAAAATAAAAAAGTTAAAAACGATCACAAACCATTTTTAAGAGAGCATTGATTTGAAATTAGTGATTTGTTTGCATCTTTATTAATATTTACAATAATTAAAACAATTTTAAGTAAATTTTTTTACTGTTTCTAAATTTTACAAAAATCTTGTAAAATGGGCGTTGACAGAGATGGAGTGTCGCGTAGCAGGAACGACAACTCAGGATAGAGAATGTGAGGTATCGACCTAACTCGAATAATACTGCGCCCTCTATCGACACTATCGCTGGTTAATAGGTTAATATAACAAAGCGTAATATAACGACTGGATTATTCGGGTTAGTATTGACCGGGAAAATCTGCCATTTTCTAACATCAATATGTTCGTATCCTTCCCCTTTTCCCTTGACACCTCCAGTTGATGGATGGGAGAATCACACGGCAGTCAAACTGGTCTGTCCCTTGAGTGGTAGCATTGGGTAGGAACATTCAACATGTTTTCACAGTGAACAACATAAAGGTAACGGAATCTACTTATTATAAACATCATTCTTTTATGATAACTTTTACAAAGATGTCGTATTTTCACAACTTTACATTATACGTAGTCGTAATGGAAAACGAAAGTGAAAACAAATAATAATCAAATAGTTTGTTTAAAACTATAAAGCATAATATTTCAGATTATTTTCATCTTACATAAGTCAGTATATTTTTATCTTTATATAATAAACTCTTAAAACAAGAAGAGAAAATACGAATAACCTTGATCAATATTTTGTCCTAGATATAAGACATACTATTTACGGAATGGTGTTGTGTGTCATTTATTCACATTTAAAAGTCAACAAACTTTGTGTAAAAATAAACTGTCACAATTTGGAGTCAGAGAAAACATCCTAACTTCAGAAAACCTGTTAATTTTAAAGTCTGTAAATAATAAATGCATTCACAAAATCCATTTGTGGTTGTGTGTGTGAGCTATTGCCATCGCTTGGTGTCCGTCGTCCGTCTGTAAACGTTTTCAAAAATCTTCTCCTCTGAAACCACTGGGCCAATTTAAACCAAACTTGGCCTGAATGATCCTTAGGGGGTTCCCTTTAAAACTTATCCGCTAGCCACGCCCTCCATCCAAGATGGCCACCGTTACTAAAAATAGAAATTTCTTAAAATGACCAAAACTGCTTTATTTTAAATCAGAATGTGCCCAAATTTGAACTGTAAATGTATAATGATGAGCTTTTTAACATATATTACAGGATTTTTGATGAACTTTGAACTTTTGTCGATTTCGACCTATTATGCAAATTAGGCATAAATAAGCAAAAAATCATTTAAAAATCTTCTTGTTAGAAACCACTTGGCCAATTTCAACCAAACTTTGTCTGAATGATCCTTAGGTAGTCCCCTTTCAAAATTGTGTCCATCAGCCCCGTCCTGTATCCAAGATGGCCACCATTACTGAAAATAGAATTTTTTTCAAATGGCCAAAACTGCTCTATTTTAAGCCAGAATGTGCCCAAATTTGAACTGTATAAGCATACAGACCCTGGATCGGTTAAATTAACAGATATTTCGTATCGTTTGCGTTTTTCGTTCGTTTCGCTTGCGTGTATCGTTCGTTCGTTTTTCGTTTGTGTAATTGGTTCGTTCGTTTCGTGTAACGTTCGTTTCGTTCGTCCGTTGATGTACACATTCCAATTTTTTTCGAGTTAAAAACAAAATAAATTGTGCATTAACAATTCATAAACACAATTAAAATATATGCCCATTGGAAGCATTCAAACGGGCAAATGCTCAAAGTTAGAGGGTGTCCGATGTTACCAGACTGGGCTATTTTAGTAATTTTTTTAAGGGAAAACATATTTAATAAATGCATTTTTTTCAATAATTTACTCTACAGACTAATAAACAAGAAATCATCTATCTGTGTAACATCTATATGTATGTAAACAAATGCCCCTGGTTTCACCTGGGAAATACATGCACTGCAGGTGTGAAATGTCAACTATTAATTTCATTCTAATGAACAATTATACTATTTATGACCTTTTTAAGCCACATACCTCTCGGACAGCTTGACCGTGAAAATAACTGATACACCTATGTCTGGTTGTCAATACAGAATCCGAATAATTATATAAATATAAATTCTGAATAATTATATAATTATATAAATATAAAGTCATATTAGGAAGTCAAATATATGAGATTTAAAATTTAATCATGAATATAATTATTAAACACATTGATAATATAAACTATTTAATATAAATTGTATTATCCTATTACTTTACCGACTAATTTATCATTTATTTATCCATTTTGTATCAATTGCGTATAAAATATAAGATTAGTTAATCACGTCAATTTGCACAAAAGCCATTCAAATAATAACACGATACTATATTGTACCTCTATTCAGTGGCGGACCCACGATTTTGTGTTAGGGGGGACGAAGGTCGGCGAAGAATCTGGGGACCGCTTAAGGTCTCCAGCGGGTCGAGGGCAGAGCCGTGGTAGGGGCCCTGGGAGCTCCTGGGGTTTGAGTATTTAGGAAGCTTTTCCATCAACAATTTTGAAATTCGTCAGCCCTATCAGACCTATGGGGCAGAAAATCATGAGGTCCGCCAATAGCGTCGGTAATGCCGATCCCCATGTTCGCCAAAAATTTTTGAATGATGTGTTTACTTTTTTAACGGAAGTCGGAAACGCAGGTCATATTGTAAATACCGGAACAAGTTCTGTCAACTCGGAATTCGTAACCGCATTGAATACGTGATATTTTATCTGTTTTTGGTAAATATTATTGGTAACTGTCATAAAAATAAATATATTTGAATATATTGTCATGCGTAAGATGCTCTTTTCGAGTGAAAAGCCCCCAAAAAATTAATAAAATAAAAAAACACGACATCCCTGATTTGTATCGTTCCCTTCACCGAATCTGTTTCTATTTAGAATTTTGTTTACAGTTCCGGCAACAATGTGTCGATCATAAAAATGTGGTCGTTAAATGACAACATGATTGAGAGACTGCATAAGGAAATTGAACTGGAGATTGAGAGTCTAATGACTTTTAGAATATTGTTATTGTAATCTCAATAAAAAAATAAAAAATTATGTTTTAAATCTGGTAAATTTTTCAAAGTTTGAGGGTATCCCTAGGCCTAGCTGGATTTGGCTACTCTTTTTTGGTGCATGGTTTCAACTTTTTGGTTTATTCTGGATGGTGACTGGTCTTCCTATTATTAGGCCTCTACCAGTACTAATGAAGTTAAATACAGAAAGCGCTCTGCTAGACTAAAATAATAATAACGGTATGACATTGCTTGGCTTTACAACAATTTTACATAAAAAATCACCGGTAGGTCCGGCAAAAATTCAGAGGGTCCAGCAGAAAATTCCTGGGGACTACTATGTCCAGCAAAATGAAAACAAATTTCAAAAAGTCTTATGAAGTGTATTAAAACGCATGAATCTTCTCCAAAAAGTTTCAAATAGTTTCTAAGCAGTGAGTGTAAATTAAAGGGAGATGTCTGGAGCTCTGACTCCCCTGATTTCCTGATCACGCCGGGTATTCGTATACTCGGAACAGGTGCGGACACTTTGAACTCGGTGAAAGCTAGTTATTTTGAACGTTTTCATTGGCCAATTTAGAATTTTTGGACACTACAGACTGTGGAGCATGACGGCAACGGAACACGAAACAGCATGCTCCGCGGTCTGTAGTGTCCAAAAATTCAAAATTGACCAATGAAAACGTTCAAAATAACTAGCTTGCACCGAGTTTCCGAATACCCGGCGTGCTATATTAGCCAATTTTCTCATGTTTCTCAGTTGAAAATGGGGTAATTTGTATTGAAGTATTTGTAGAATGGATGGATTTTGGCAATGCAACGGGTAAAAATATATAATGATTTATTGCATTTAACAGGCGAATGAATGCATGCTGATATGCTTAATAGAGGGACGGAAGACCCCCCCCCCCCCCCCCACCCACTCTCTCTCTCTCTCTCTCTTTATTTTATTTTTAGGAGGGGCGAACGTCCCCTCCGACCCCCTCTGGTTCCGCCACTGCTATAGAACCAGGATCGTTTGTCATTGGACAATATATGGTTACATGTGCACTCCAATGATTCGTTCGTTCGTGTATCGTGCGTTGGTTTCATGTATCGTGCGTTCGTTTCCTGTATCATTCGTTTTTCGTATCGTTCGTGTGAAGCGTTTGTTCGTTTTTCGTTCGCATTTTCCATTCGTTTGCATTTCGTGCATATTGTTAACTTATTCGACCCAGGATCTGTAATGATGAGCTTTTTAACATATATTACAGGATTTTTAATGAACTTTGAACTTTTGCCGATTTTGACCGATTATGCAAATTAGAAAAACGGGGGGATGAAACTACTGAGCCAATCTCAAGCTAACTTTGCTGAAATGATTCTTGGGTGGTCCCCTTCCAAAATTGTGTCTGGCATTTCAGACCTCCGACCAAGATGGCCACCACAACCGAACTTAATTTAACATAGGACCCTATGGGAAATTCCCATAAAAATCTTCTTATCTGAAACATTTGCTCAATAAGAACTAAATTTTGATGAAATAGTCATTGGATGATTCTCTTCCAAAAATGTGTGTAGCGATTCGGCCCTTCGACCAAGATGGCCCCCACACCCAAACTTAGCTTAACATAGAACCCTATGGGAAATTTACATAAAAATCTTCTCCTCAGAAACCACTGGCTAATTGCAACCAAACTTTGGTGGAATGGTCCTTGGATGGCCCCCTTCCAAAATTGTGTCCGGTGATCCCGACTTCCAACCAAGATGGCCACCAAGATAAAATAGAAAAAAGGGGGGATGAAATTAAAAAAAAATCTTCTCCTCTGAAACTACTGAGCCAATCTCAACCAAACTTTGCTGAAATGATCCTTGGGTGGTCCCCTTCCAAAATTGTGTCCGGCATTTCAGATCTCCGACCAAGATTGCCACCACAGCCGAACTTAATTTAACATAGGACCATATGGGAAATTCCCATAAAAAGAAAAATCTTCTTGTCTGAAACCATTTCCTCAATAAGAACTAAATGTTGATGAAATAGTCATTGGATGGTTCTCTTCCAAAAAATGTGTTCGACCCTTTGACCAAGATGGCCCCCACAGCCGAACTCAGCTTAACATAGGACCCTATGGGAAATTCACATAAAATCTTCTCCTCAGAAACCACTGGGCCAATTGCAACCAAACTTTAGTGGAGTGATCCTTGGATGGCCCCCTTCCAAAATTGTGTCCGGTGATCCAGACTTCCAACCAAGATGGTCGCCAAGCTAAAAATAGAAAAAAGGGGGATGAAATTAAAAAAAAATCTTCTCCTCTGAAACTACTGAGCCAATCTCAACCAAACTTTGCTGAAATGATCCTTGGGTGGTCCCCTTCCAAAATTGTGTCAGGTATTTCAGATCTCTGACCAAGATGGCCACCACAGCCGACCTTAATTTAACATAGGACCCTATGGGAAATTCACATAAAATCTTCTCCTCAGAAACCACTGGGCCAATTGCAACCAAACCTTGGTGGAGTGATCCTTGGATGGCCCCCTTCCAAAATTGTGTCCGGTGATCCCGACTTCCAACCAAGATGGTCGCCAAGCTAAAAATAGAAAAAAGGGGGATGAAATTAAAAACAAATCTCCTCCTCTGAAACTACTGAGCCAATCTCAACCAAACTTTGCTGAAATGATCCTTGGGTGGTCCCCTTCCAAAATTGTGTCCAACATTTCAGACCTCTGACCAAGATGGCCGCCACAGCCGAACTTAATTTAACATAGGACCCTATGGAAAATTCCCATAAAAATCTTCTTGTCTGAAACCATTTGCTCAATAAGAACTAAATGTTGATGACATAGTCATTGGATGGTTCTCTTCCAAAAATGTGTCTGGCGGTTCGGCCCTTCGAGCAAGATGGCCCCCACACCCGAACTTAGCTTAACATAGAACCCTATGGGAAATTCACATAAAAATATTCTCCTCAGAAACCACTGGGCCAATTGTAACCAAACCTTGGTGGAATGGTCCTTGGATGGCCCCCTTCTAAAATTGTGTCCGGTGATCCCGACTTCCAACCAAGAAGGCCACCAAGCTAAAAATAGAAAAAAGGGGGTATGAAAATTAAAAAAAATATTTTTCTCTGAAACTACTGTGCCAATCTCAACCAAACTTTGCTGTAATGATCCTTGGGTGGTCCCCTTCCAAAATTGTGTCCGGCATTTCAGACCTCTGACCAAGATGGCCGCCACAGCCAAACTTAATTTAACATACATTTGTAGGACCCTATGGGAAATTCCCATAAAAATCTTCTTGTCTGAAATCATTTGCTCAATAAGAACTAAATTTTGATGAAATAGTCATTGGATGGTTCTCTTCCAAAAATGTGTCCGGCAGTTCGATTCTTCGACCAAGATGGCCCCCACAGCCGAACTTAGCTTAACATATATTGGACCCTATGGGAAATTCACATACAAATCTTCTTGTCTGGAACCAAACTTTGATAAAATAGTCATTGGATGGTACTCTTGCAAAATTGTGTCTGGTGGTCCCGCCCTCTGACCACGATGACTGCACAGCAGAACTTAATTTAACATAGGACCATATGGGATATTCACATAAAAACCATCTTGTCTGGAACCAGTAGCTCAATTAGAACCAAACTTTGATGGAATAGTCATTGGATGGTCCTCTTCCAAAAATGTATTCAGCCCTTTGACCAAGATGGCCCCCACAGCCGAACTCAACTTAACATAGGACCCCATGGGAAATTCACATAAAATCTTCTCCTCAGAAACCACTGGGCCAATTGCAACCAAACTGTGGTGGAGTGATCCTTGGATTGCCCCCTTACAAAATGTGTCCGGTGATCCCGACTTCCAACCAAGATGGTCGCCAAGCTAAAAATAGAAAAAAGGGGGATGAAATTTAAAAAAAATCTCCCCTCTGAAACTACTGAGCCAATCTCAACCAAACTTTGCTGAAATGATCCTTGGGTGGTCCTCTTTCAAAATTGTGTCCGGCATTTCAGACCTCTGACCAAGATGGCCTCCACAGCCGAACTTAATTTAACATAGGACCGACCCTATGGGAAATTCCCATAAAAATCTTCTTGTCTGAAACCATTTGCTCAATAAGAACTAAATGTTGATGACATAGTCATTGGATGGTTCTCTTCCAAAAATGTGTCTGTGGGTTCGGCCCTTCGACCAAGATGGCCCCCACACCCGAACTTAGCTTAACACAGAACCCTATGGGAAATTCACATATAAATCTTCTCCTCAGAAACCACTGGGCCAATTGTAACCAAACCTTGGTGGAATGGTCCTTGGATGGCCCCCTTCCAAAATTGTGTCCGGTGATCCCGACTTCCAACCAAGAAGGCCACCAAGCTAAAAATAGAAAAAAGGGGGGATGAAAATTCAAAAAAATATTTTCCTCTGAAACTACTGAGCCAATCTCAACCAAACTGCTGTAATGATCCTTGGGTGGTCCCCTTCCAAATTTGTGTCCGGCATTTCAGACCTCTGACCAAAATGGCCGCCACAGCCAAACTTAATTTAGCATACATTTGTAGGACCCTATGGGAAATTCCCATAAAAATCTTCTTGTCTGAAAACCATTTGCTCAATAAGAACTAAATTTTGATGAAATAGTCATTGGATGGTTCTCTTCCAAAAATGTGTCCGGCAGTTCGGTCCTTCGACCAAGATGGCCCCCACAGCCGAACTTAGCTTAACATATATAGGACCTTATGGGAAATTCACATACAAATCTTCCTGTCTGGAACAAGTTGCTCAGTTGGAATCAAACTTTGATAAAATAGTCATTGGATGGTCCTCTTGCAAAATTGTGTCTGGTGGTCCCGCCCTCTGACCAAGATGGCTGCACAGCAGAACTTAATTTAACATACATGTATTACTAAATGGGAAATTCACATAAAAAACATCTTGTCTGGAACCAGTAGCTCAATTAGAACCAAACTTTGATGGAATAGTCATTGGATGGTCCTCTTCCAAAATTGTGTCCGGCAGTCATGCTCTCCCACCAAGATGGCCGCCACAGTGCAGTTGCATTGTTATTGAAAGCAGCTTTGATCCAGGTGAGTGATTACAGGCTCCTGGGAGCCTCTGGTTTCATAAAATGCATTGATAGTTGTTCTGTTTATATAGTAAAAAAAATAATGAGAATACCAAAGGTTTTGATCGATACATGAATTATTGATGTGTTTTTTTCAAAGGCTTTTCAAGAGCCTTTAAGTTACTTAAAAGTTCTTTTTTTCGAATCTGCGCCTCAAACCCACAGCAGGATATCAAATATCAACTGCAATATTGGGGAGGGGTTCCATTATTATTTCCAGGAAAAATTCCCAACGACAAACTTCTTGCCCAATTGAGGTCAAAGTCAAATGCATAGTCTGATCATTTTTCTCACTTAACTGCCCTAGTGTGAAATTCTTCTTCTTCTTTACATTTCTAGCCGTCCTTCACAACTGAAGATTATTGGGCGAGCACCGTATTAAATTTAGTTAATACATAAAGTTAACATTTATGCAATAAACAATGAATCAAAGGTTAAAACTATATACATTTGATAACTACTATGAGTGATTATGGTTTAAAAATTGGAATCAAGGCAGTGGATGGTCAATTAGAACCAAACTTTGATGGAATAGCCATTGGATGGTCATCTTCCAAAATTGTGTCCGGCAGTCGTGCTCTCCCACCAAGATGGCCACCACAGTGCATTATAAATTAGGGGGGTCGCCATTAACATCTTAATTACAGTCTGCGACGTTGGCGACTACCCTGATGCCCGCGGATAGTTAAATAACGAGAAGGCTGGTTAAAGCTTTATAATGCTAGCCCGAACGGGCTAGTGAAAATCGATGACCTTTAATTTATCTACAAAAAAAGCTCTGAGTATTCAGATAACTTTTTGGTACGATTATTTGTATGCGTGAACGTCTCACCGCTGTTTGTTTACCCTTACAAATGCATTTGTCACGTTGTTAACCTCGTGGAGTTCACCTGAATCAAGTTTGGAATATGCTTTGTGTCGTGGTTAACAAGAGAAAAATCCAGAGAGATTCCGTTTTGATAATACGACTAATTACGGATAAAAATATTTCAACAACGACCCACCTGCCAACTAGGAAGAGCTTCGGACTCCTCATACAACAGGGTGCTATATAAGACCCTGATTTATATAAGATAACGTTTTTGATCGATGTTCTTGGCTAATAAATGACTATTTCTAAATTTTTATCACATTTACTTCTCCTCGAGTCGACGGCACGTTTTTTTCGTTTCCATGTACGTTGCTGTCTGTACAATTTGATCGAATCAGTTGGTAATTAGCTGATGTAACCATACATTTGCAATTAATGAATATCATCAAGTTCAATAAATAATACGTTGGGTTACATAAACTGTACAGCTTGCATTTGTCGGTAAAACGCAAGTGATTTTTTTTGTTTTGCACTAGTGCAAGATAAGAAAATCTCACATCGCTAAAGATAGAAACTGGTCCATCTCAAAAGTGAGAAATATGTTTCTAGTTGGTCCTAAAGTTTTCAGCTTTGTGGTAAAGGGGGTCAAAGTCATATTTTGTGTGGTTCAAAGGGGGTGAAGGTTACTATAGAATCCTATGGGAAAGTTGACATTTCGTACATTAATGTTGATAACTTCTAAATGGATAATGATAGAGACGTAAAATTTGACACAGTGATACAATGTAGGTCACCATTAGGAGAGCAATTCTGCATTTTCAAAATTTTCGAGATATTTGCCATTTTTAAAATGACTGCCAAAACACGGCATAAAATATGGGCGGTAAAAATTCCACATTGTCCGATATCATCAAAATTTGATACATGTATGTGGGTAGATAATGATGTCCCGAATTGATTCCCGACATTGAACAATTTCTACCGGTCGCCATTTCAAAATGGCCGCCACAATACCGCACAAATTCAACATTGTCCGATTTCAACGCCATTTCATATGTGGGTAGATTATGATGTCCCGAATTGATACCTGACATCGAAAAATTTCTAGCTGTCGCCTTTTTCAAAATGGCCACCTCAATTCCACACATTCAACATTGTCCGATTTCAACGACATTTCATATGTGGGTAGATTATGATGTCCATAATTGATTCCTCACATCGAAAAATTTCTACCGGTTGCCATTTGCAAAATGGCCGCCACAATCCCGCACAAATTCAACATTGTTCGATTTCAACGTCCGGAATTGATTCCCGACATCGAAAAAGTTCTACCGGTCTCCATTTTCAAAATGGCCACCACAATACCGCAAAAATTCAACATTGTTCGATTTCAAAGGTAGCTTTTAGTTAATATTTTAAACCGGTTCAATGTCAGTGGCCGGTTTGGGAGACTTCATGATCGTTAGATTATAATCATATCTTGTTATTTTATAATTCTGTAAAATTCCCAACGGCTTGTTCTTCCCCCACTTGGGATTTAAATGTATTTCCCGGGTCTTTGACTCACTTAATTGCCTGGGTGAGATTATGTACCCCAATCCCACAACAGAATGTCAAATTTCAACCTCGATATTGGGGGTAGGGCTCTATGAATGGGGTTTAAGTAAAACTTAGAAAGGTATTGCCCTGACCTTTAACTTACTTAGTTGGGTTCTGCACCTGAAACCCACAGCAGTGTGTCAAATATTATCTTCAATATACGGAATGCCCTCCATTAAAGAGGAATTTGCGGTAGTGTCTATACCGTCAAATTTGTGGGCGGAGCTTATCATCAAAATTCCCCATTGATATGAACAGCATATTTATGAAATTGTATGTCACATGACCAACGTGACATAAAGGTCACATACCTCAGAAATTTGAATTTTCAAAGTGATTTTTTGTAGTTTTTAGACTGATGAAGAATATTATTTTGAATAAGACTAAAAGTTTCGGAGATAGTAACCATGCCTGTCAAATATTTGTTCCAAAAGTAACTGTGAAACTGTGTAACATTGATTTTCCTCCTTGAGATAACCGTTGTCAAAATAATGAACAATCTGAATGTTTGCTCCGCCCGCAGCTATTTATATCCACGGTCCCGGTTAAATATCTCCTGAAAAATACCCAACGGCTAAGTTCTTGCCCACATAGGGACTTAACGTCCAAGATATTACCTGAGCATTTCACTCTTTAACTCACTAAAGTGCCTTGGTTGGATTATACACCTCAATCCCACAGCAGCGTGTCAAATAATTGTCAACTTTGATATTGGAGGGGGTCCAGGGTTTCCGTTTGGCGTCGGTCATCGGTCATGGGCCGATAATTTGCGTATATGACAGGAAATAATTTGACATTGCTGCCAAAATGACCGTTTGTTTCAAAATAAGTGGCCAAAAAGACCGACACATGCTACGTATGCATCAGACACGTGATCGAGTATTCTCTAATTTGTCCATAATTTATTTTGATTAAAACTAAAGTGAAACGCCAGATCAAAACTCTTTCATTTTATTTATCGTTCCTCCATGCTTTGATGAAGTTGAAGGACATTGACAAAATTAAAGTCGCAATCTCAGAAACGCTTTAATGAACGAAAACATCAATATTTGAAATATAAGAACAAGAATCACTCCGGACCGGACACGTAAAAATTATTGGATATCAATTTGGCGCCAAATTTAAACTTGTCTTTTGCGCAAAATACCATCGAGAACTTGATTAAGGTTTTTGGGAAATATTGAAACCTTTGAAATGGACAAATATTACAAGTTTTTCCTGATTAAGACAAATGGTTGAAAAGATCGACTAACATTTTTATTTCTCTGTGAATTTAAATAAAATAATTTGCTTTATTTATATAAAAAAAAAATTCTACAAAATGTTTACTTCAAAGCAGACTTTTTTGTAGCCTATTTAGGGTAGCTTTCTCTTAAGTCTTTGACTCATTCCTCATTGGGGAATTTGATTTTAATTTCTATTTATTTTCACTTAAGCTTAACTTTTTTTGGAAAGAGATGGTGACCTCTGAAAACCTGTCTGGTTGTAAATTCCAAATATCATAAGTATATGCAAGTTTGAAACAAATGAATATTAAATTAAACTCCAGCTGCAGCAGCTTAATGAATCAAACCACACCTTAAAATATCATTAAATAACCTATAAGTTTTAGACTAATTAGGAAACAATTGACCTATTGAATAAGTGCCTTTCATGACAAAAGGCCTGAGGAATTTATATGAGTTAGGTCATTTGATCTTAGTATAATAAAATCCAGCTGAAGCCCTGGTGGTCCATTCTTATCATTTGTGACACAAACATTTATTGTCACATTTCCCTGGATATTTGAGTACAGGAATTATGTTATTCTGGACTGGGGCAAAATGGGTGCCAAATCGATAGCACCTTGGGCTGAAATGCTCACCTTGAGTGGGTTCGAGCCCCGGTCGGGTCAAACCTAAAGACTGTATGATTGGTATTTATTGCTTCTCGGCTAAGCATGCATCATTAAGAAGAAAGAGTAAAGACTGGTTGGCTCGGAATCAAAATAGTGTGTCCGGGTGCCGTGGAGCGACGTGTCTACCCCCAGACTGTTGTTTCAGTGAGCTAGCACTATCAAAATCCAACTCAGCATGTTGGTCGAGAACAAAGCAGATCTCACCATCATCTTATTATACCCCCACAACAAAGTTGTAGGGGGGTATACTGGTTTCACCATGTCCGTCTGTCCGTTCGTCTGTAGACAAATCCTATGTCGTACTATAACTTGAGTAGTGTTTCTCAGAATGTTTTGAAATTGTATCAGCAGCTTACCGGTGAAGAGAGGAGGATCCCTTTCATTTTTGAGGATTTTCACTTTTGCTATTCCAGAGTTATTGGACTTGATATGACGGAAAATAGGATTTTTACCCTATGTCGTATGATAACTTGAGTAGTGTTTCTCAGAATGTTTTGAAATTTTATCAGCAGCTTACCGGTGAAGAGAGGACGATCCCTTTCATTTTTGACGATTTTCACTTTTGCTATTCCAGAGTTATTGGACTTGATATGACGGAAAATAGGATTTTTACCCTATGTCATATGATAGCTTGAGAGTGTTTCTCAGAATGTTTTGAAATTTTATCAGCAGCTTACCGGTGAAGAGAGGAGGATCCCTTTCATTTTTGATTGCAACAATCAGTAATGGTTTAGTTATGGAAATAGGTTGGACAGATGTGGGGAGCGGGGTGAATATCTTAGTGAGCTGTGCTCACAGTAATACTAGTTGAACATTAACTTGTTCTCGCCATGATATAGCTGAACAATTGCTGAATTGCTAAATATATATATATATGTAGGAGATAGGTATGTTCTTAATTATTTCACAATGTTCCGTTACATTTAATGGAACCGTCACGATATAACTGAAATATTGTTAAAAGTGTCTTAAAACATCATTACCCACAAACCTACATTTAATGGATGCTGACAGAAGTTTGTTGTGTGTTTGTTTTTTGTACGTCTTTAAGGTAGCACTATACAAAGATTTTTTTCCTCCAATCTTCCATCTGAAAACAGCTGTAACTTTCTTAATATTGCATCAAAATTAACAAATGAGGTATCATTTGAAAGAAGAAAGATATATCTTTCCACTGATTATAATATTATGATTATGCAACAATTACATAATTAATTATTATACAATTAGTTGCAAAATCTTGATGTGTGCACTTGACCAAAATTAGCTCTTTCATGTTTATTCAAATGGTAAAACTTTTTACAATTTCTTAATCAACACATCATGACCTCCAAAACCGTCTCAGATTTTTCCTGTGATGTTTCAATCTCTCTTAAAGCCCCATTATGTGTATACAGCCTGACTTCATAAGATTTCACCAAATTTAATTGTGTGTAGAATTTGTTCTAATAATTCTATCAGAAATCCGAGACACGGTTTAGCAGATAATAGGTCTAAGAACAACATATACCAAAACTAAGCCTCTATGGGTACCAATGCAGGAGCTAATTTCATTCAAAGTCGACATTTTATGTCAAAAATTGTAGTGGAAAAATCCCAAAAGTTGCAATTTTCCTCTTGGTATCCCATTTTCTTGAATAAAAGTCACAAATGTGCCATGGGAACACTTCAGGATTGACCTTGAATCATAAATCAACAATGATTTGACCAGAAAGATATAATTTTTTCACACGAACTCTAAATATAGCTGGAAAATGCACACGCTGTGCAGTAAGCACATGAAATTGGCCGGAGAAGTTTCATCACTCTGACCTAGCTTGAGGTTAACTGCCTACTGATAAGGTCAAAACTCCACCTCCACTGACCAGATGTGAACCACTAATAATAACGGGAATCACCTGGAATCTTAGTTTGCTCATTATGTGTATTCTTCCCTTTTAGTTGGATTTTACTAAATGAAAATTATACATTAGATATTTTGAAATAAATTCCATTGCAAATAAGTTATTTATTTCTTTTGGTATTGATGAAAAGGTAGCTACATCCATGCAGCTTTCCCCTTCATCCCTTCATTTAATGGAATCTTCCACAAAAATGGTCAGTGGTCATAAAACTGTCAAATTATTCAATAGAAACAATTAAGGACCCCACTTGTTTTTATCATCTCTGATTCAAGCACATGTGTTTGTTTACAAAACTAATTAAAGGTAATGCTCATTAATGGTACATCATATCTGAATTATTTTTTCACCTGTGTATCAAGAATATTATAATAAAATAAAAATTGATTACACAAATTTTGATGAAAAAATATAAATTTTTGTATATTGCTACCTTGAATTTAATCTTTAATCATAAGAAATCAGTTTACTTAAATTTATTATTTCACCAATGGTGTGTGTACATGTTTTATCGTGTTTCAGCTCATTCCGTACATTTGTTTTTGATCAGTGTATCACCGTGTTACATACAGGTATATATATATATATGCATGTTGCCTATCCCGGATTATCCTATCAAGCTTGGAGCTAAAAACAAATTCCAAGACGGGTTGCCCTGTCTGTGAGGGTCAGTTTTATTAGATTAGGGTTCTCAAAAGGTCTTAATCCGGCCCTGCATGTAGTATAAGTGATGAGATTTTCCAGTCATAAATCGTTGGAGTGCCAGGTTTGCTCTCGTATTTGAAAAGAGATTAATCAGAACATCATATACAATAAATTGCGATTATGTATGGTAAGATCTAGCTTTGGATAACAACAATATTTAACATATTTAAAGGATGGCCAGCGTTGCAAGGAAAAATACCCAATACCACAGAGACCTGCAGACAAAATACTTAATGTACTACATAAGACCTGCCTATATATGATATGTCAAACAAAACTATTTTTCTTTATTGAATTGGCATCTTACTTTATTGATAATAGACTGACGAAAAACAAAGTGTTAAGGGAACAACCATTTAACATGAAGGGGGGTGGGGGGTGGGGGGTGGGGGGTGTTATGGTTTTTGTACTGATCTGAATTTGTTTTTAAACAGTTGGGCACATTTTTATTTTTTTTCAATTGCAATGAAACTAAATTATTTTTTTCTTACCAAGTCAAAACATAATTTTTTTCCAATGCTTTGTATAAAGGTGTGAGCCAGTATTCATTTTTAGATGCTATGCATATAACTCATATATACTATAAATTTCCATGTTATATCTTACATTTGTACATGTAAATAAACAAGTGAGGATTTTAATTATACAAGTTCAGATCTTTACTAGGTCACATTTGAACTTAAACCATTTTTTGGTGTTTATCCTTGTGAAGACACTAGCCTACATCTTTCAGTGGATTTTGACCAAACTTAGTCGACACTTATTTCATGCAAAGCCTTGAAGGCTATTTTGAAGGTCAAAGGTCAAGGTGACAGTTGGACTTAAGTTTTAGCCATTTAACAGTGAGGGGATATGTCATGCTTTGCGTTGCCTTTGTTATAGTATTAAGTGTTTATTATCAAAATGTTCATAGCCTTACACGTGACAGTACATACATTTTTGTACATGAGGCTGCAATCCCTTTTTATAAGGGACACTTACAATATCTATTAAAAATAGGGCATAATTACTGAAAGGTCAAGTGGGTGATTTTCAAAAAAATGAAGACTTTGTGTGACATAGAGGGTGAAATTTCAAATTGGACAAATTGACATAATTTTGGTCGTAACATAATGTCAATATGATATATTTTTCAGATTCAGTTGCTCAGTGCAATATATGAAGACACAATTTTTTTTTTCAACTTTTATTAGCAATAAAGTGTTAAAATGATAACAAATACAGACTTACTTCCTCTGAGGTATCATTTTCTTGAGTATGGTAAAAGACCTAAATGTATTTCCATTTGATAATGATATGAAATAGGCACATTTTGTTACCAAACTTTGTATATATCATGCGAAAACAGTTTCAGTATATCAAAGAAACACTATTTTTACTGTATATTTTAAAAAATCTGGTAATTAAAGTTTTCATACAAGCATAAAAAATATGATCTAATGAGGCTTAATAGTTGTAAATCAATTATTTATATATGCCTAATAAATATAACAAAAGTTAAGTTAAGCTGATCATTGGTGGTAAAAACTAGAGGTAACCAAATGAAAATACTGTCCATTTATTGATGTTTTGTCACACTCCTGACACATTTTTCTAAAAGATAAATACACCAAATATCAAGCTAAATGCAATCATTGTTGGTCACAATAACTTTTTTAAGTAGTAGTACATAATCTATTTTGACTGAAAAAAGGTTTCCCTTGAATATATTTCATTTTTGCATTGTTATGATGTTATTTCAATCATATTTTATCATATTCTAAGTAATACTATCATAATTATAAAAAATGACAACTCAATTTTCAACCATTTATACATCTTTTCAAGAGTATAGTGCTTATTGAGAATTAAATAATTCCCCGAAACAATTACAAGCAGTTTTATGGAGGCTATATGCTTACAAAATAATCTATTTCTTAAATAAAATTGTCACACTCCTGACTCCCTCTCGAAAATAATATAACCAACTTATTCTTTCCAAACAAAAAGTTATATTTCTTCAAAAGCTTATATTTCTTACAGTTAACAGTAAATATTAAAAGAAGATTCAAAATTATGTTTTTGTTTTTTCTAATGATGAGTGTGCTAAATATTTGCCCTTTAGGAATTTATCTCATCAAAAATGGTTAAAATGGATTTGAAATTTATTAAAACTAGCAATAGATCATCTTTTCTTAGTATAAAATTACCTTTTAGTGGTTTTCAAATTAGTTTCCCCATGTTTCTCAATAATTTACTCTGCCAAAAAACTTCCTTCTGCAATTGCAATCGACATTTAATTTGTTTATGTCAGGAGTGTGACATATTACTGTTGAATGAAAAATTATTGATAAATTTTCATAAATGCTATATCAAAAGAATGAAAATGTTTTATGAAAGGCAAGATATATTAAAGTAAGTATTCTGTTCATCTAAAGCAACATACATCAATTTTTCATTTAGAAAAAAATCCATATTTTGACATGTTTTAAGAAAATATAACCCTTTATCATTACTTATTATGAGAAAGGTGTCATGCAATATACAAAAATACTACAATTATTATTTATTGCTTATGTGTAATTAAATTGAAAACATTGTGGAAATTTGTAGAAGCATGGTTTATTTAATTTTTCATTTAAAAGATATGCCTATTAAAAGTGTCACACTCTTGATTTCCTAGCTATGATATGTCATATATCAGAGCTATTTCCAACTTTTTTCTTTGATTGGGTCTGGAGCTTTTGGAAAATAAAGAAAATTGTGAACTAATAAAGCATACAACATAGTACTATACAACTAAAATAAAATGTCACACTCCTGACATTTTTTGTGTCTCTCCTTATGCAAGCCCAATTTTACAACTATCATATTCATCCAGTCTAATACTACTAAATTATTATAACTAATGTTTTTTTACAACATATTTTGACTTTTCTGAACTAATTAGTCTCAACAATGAAAAACTATTAAGGTTTAATTTGACATTTGTACAATTTTCCAAGTTAAGTTTATTCACATACACTAATTTAAAAAATAGAATAATTTTTTGTTGCAAAATCATAGGGTCACAAAACATCTAGATATTTGAAGTAAAATGGTGCGAAATTATAGAATACCATCTTTCTTTAATATATTTTTTATTTTATTTTTTTTATCATCAAGGTAAGTTAAGGCAATTTAAAGTTTGTCACGCTAAAACGTCACACTCCTGACAAATTTGACAAATTTTTAGAGGATAACTTTTTAACCGGAAGAGCAATCTCCATGACACTTTACATGAAGATAACTGTTACCATTGTGCTTGTCGTAAGATATTTACCTTTCTTTCATATCATTTAATATTGAAATTATTCTCTGAAAATGAAAAGTCTTATTTTTTTTTAAAATCACCCAAGTTCAGTTTGAAAAACTAAACGAAATCTTTAATATAAATTCCAAATAGAGTGAGGTTTATAGTTGTGTAGATATGGCATAAAGTATACTTGAGATTTATTGCACATGCAACTCTTGGGATTTTTTTTCTCCAAAGCAATACTCTTAAACCAGATTCTTTTTTTTTCATACTTATGTATGCAGAATATTTTTTCGTGGCCAATGCTGTGGCAGAATATTTAATTTCTTTCCCTTCTAAATCACAATATTTAGATTCTTAGGAAAAAAAACATAACACCCCCCTTTCAAGTTAAATGGTCGTTTCCTAAGTAAAATAATTCATGTCTGACTATATTTGTTTGTAGATCCATTATGGCTTCAGCTTATGTATGTGGTCCGTGCTTAGAAAGTAACAAAACTGTACATGCTGAGAAATATTGTTCTGAATGCGAGGAAACATATTGTGCTGAATGCACTGAATCACACAGAAGGTTTAAAATGTTTAAATCTCACCATGTTATTGATTTGTCATCGGTAGGAGCAAGAAAACTACCATCTTCTAAAATAAACTGTGACATACACACAGATGTCCAGATTGATTATTTTTGTAGTCAACATGATGTTGTATGCTGTAGAGCTTGCATTCTTGATAGTCATAGGTCTTGTGATCATGGGACTGTTTTATCTTTAGATGTTGCTTCAAAGGACGTCAAAATCTCGTCTTTACTTTCCGATACGTTAAAAGAACTAGATAATATGACAGAAACATTAGAGAAAATGACAGAAAATCGAGCCAATAATAGAAAATTACTGAAAAAGAAAAAGTCATTGATAATCGAACAAATTAGTACCGTTAAGTCAAAACTACTCAAACATCTAGATGACCTTGAAGAAAGGTTAATAACTGAAGTAGCGTCTGTACAAGAGAAAATAAAGAGAGAAGAAGACGAATTGTCTCAAATAACATCAGTTTTAAAAGACAATAAACAAGAACTAGAATTCTTAAAAATCAACGGGTCTAATAATCAACTATTTTTAGTTTTACGAAAACAAATAACAGACATCCAGAAAACAGACCACAAGATTTATGACATGACGTCTGCTATTAATGAGATTGACATGGAGTTTGAAGAAATTAAGAATTTCACAATTGGATCAGTTTCACAAATTACCCGACCTTGTCCTATTAAATATAAATCGATGAAACTACAACATCCGCAAGTACGACAAGATAGAAGAAAACCACTGACCAGATTCATAAAAGAAGGTCAAGTTAATCTAAAACATGGCGAACAATACGATTTAAGAGACATAGCTGTCACTTCTGATAACAAATTACTACTTTGTAATAGTAATTCACTTTATCCAAAGGTATATTTATACAAGGATTACAAAACCTATGAAGATGAAATATCGTTTAGCAGTCGACCTTATTGTATTACTGTAGTACCATGTACAGATAAAGCAGTAGTTACTCTTCCATGGGAGGAATCCATACAATTCATCAACACCACTAACAATACAAAGGACAAAAAGATAGAGATAGGAGAATGGTGTATAGGTGTCTCTGCTGTAAAAGACAGAATTTACATCGGTGGAGATAGAAAAGTTTTAGTTTTAAATACAGATGGATCTCGTGTTAGAGAGATACCAACTGATAGTGCTAATTTCAACTTATTGCATAATGAAAGGAATGATCAGTTGTTGTTAAGACAGAATGGGAGATTGTGTTGTATCAATTTAGATGGCCACGTTATATATAGATACAACATATCAGGATTTGAAGGACTGGCTGTGGATCGACAAGGTAATGTATACATATGTGGATATGATTCAAACGACATACGAAGGTTGTCACCAGATGGATCATTCCGTGATATAGTATTAAGTAAATATGAAGGTGTTGACCAACCATGGGGTATAACATTTAACAATGACTTTGCGAAACTGTTCATTATAAATAGAGGTAAGACTGTATTAGTTTATAATAAGTCTTTATTTGCATAATAATACTCCCATGTGGGTCAAGCAAATACAAATACAAACATAGAAAACATAGAAAATTACAATTTTATCATAATATAGGATTCATAAAATAAATCCTATTTATTAATATTATATTTTTCACATGTCATACCTTTGACTGACAAGGACCTCATTTTTGCAATTCTGTAGATTGCTATATAAAGTCTCCTACTTCTGCCAAAAGTTCAGAATTTGCATTTAGCAAAAACATTATTTTATTTAATGGTATTTCTTCAATAAAATCTGGTTTGTTTAATATTATTTGGTTAAATAAATTGTTTCTATGAGAGTGGTAGGCTGTGCATTTAACGAAAAAGTGGTATTCATCCCCTATTTCATTTAAATTACAATTTTTACATATTCTTTCTTCCTTTGTTATATTTTTATACCTCCCTGATTCAATCTCTAAACTGTAATCACTCACCCTAAATTTTGTAAATAATTGTCTCATTTTGAAGTTAGAGAAGAAGAATAAATAGTGTTCAAGTTTTAACTCTGATTTTATTTTACTGTAAATATACAATTTTGGAAGTTTCATTGAAAGATGAAAGTTTTTCTATCGTTTTTTTACTATATGAGTCATTTATTACTTTCTTAATTTTCTTCTTCAGTGAATGTTTTATGGAGGCAAAAGGTCTGGTGAAATTTTAAAATTCTGTGGTTTCAAGATTACCAAGCATAGATTCCATCAGAATCAACAGATATAAAGATGGAAAATGACTCTTTTAAGATTTAAGTAGAGGGTTTATTAAATCTGTTTGTAATCTGCAAAAATATAGTATAGCTTGGGTTTCGATATAGTCTGTTGTAGGAAATCTTCCTAGTTCAGACTTGGCCGAAATATTACATGCCATCTTCTTTAAACCTAAAATATATTTACAAAAGTTATTGTGTATCTTTTCATAACAAAATTTATCTTCAACTTTATAGTTGTAAATGAACGATTTTTATTCTTTGTGAACATGATGGTATTGACAAGTCACAAACCACCTGGCATAGCATTTAACAATAACTTTATAAAAAAATCTACAATTCATAACACTACTAGTTTATAGTTATAAATGAAGGATTTTGTTATATTTTGTACAATGTAGATGAAGGATTTTTATATTTTGTGGACATGAATGGTATTGACAAGTCACAAACAACCTGGTATGACATTTAACAATAACTTACACAACTGTTAATTATAAGTAGAAATAAGACTGTATTAGTTTATATTTTGTAGATGAAGGATTTTTATATTTTGTAAATAAAGGATTTTTTGTTTATTTTGTGGACATGATGGTATTGACAAGTCACAAACCACATGATATAACATTTAACAATGACTTACAAAACTGTTAATTATAAGTAGAAATAATTCTAAAATAGTTAGTTGATAGCTTTAAATGAAGATTTTTTTTACTTTGTGAGAACAATATGTTTCCTAATGAGTATGTACTGTAGATAAAAGTAGTAATATATATATCTAATTAATTTTACTGGATAATTTTAATTTCATTTGTTTTAATTATTGAAGTATAAAGGATGCTAATTAAAGGATTATTGCTAGCATTGTGTATTTTGAGGTGAAGCTTAGGACATTTTGCTCATTTACATTGAAGTTCCTGTACCAAGTCATATATTTGTGTATTTGTTGATTTTGGAATTGTTCCGAAAGTGGTAAGCAAAAATTGCATTTTATCACAACAGACAACAGTTGGACAATTTAGAACATTCCGCTCATTTACATGGACAACTAACAACAATTGGACCATTTACAACATTTGGACAATTTACTACATTTGGACTATTAACGCTATTTGGATAATTCATAACATTTGGACAATTCACAACATTTGGACAATTTACAACATTTGAACTAGTTACACCATTTGGATCATTACAATATTTGGACAATGCATAGCATGTTTTTATAGAATGTATAATACATAAATTGTACATATAAAGCATAACATGTACAATTTCTCTATTTACAGCATATCAAATACACCTTTTTTATAAGTCCAATACATAACAGACATATGTAAAATTAAATAAAAATAAAAATCTAGATAATATCTATATAAAGGTTTTATGGTTTATGGTAGTTAACGCCACTTTCAACAATATTTCAATTACATCGTTGCGATCAATTTTATTGGTGACAGAAACCGGAGTTCCAAGAGAAAGCTACAGACCTGTCGCAAATCACTGACAAATTTTATCACATAATGTTGTATCTAGTACACCTCGACATAAAATACTTGATGTTCCATATAATGACTTTACAAAGCTGTTCATTATAGTTAGAGATGAGACTGTATTAGCTTATAGTTGTAAATGAAGGATTTTTATATTTTGTGAACATGATGGTATTGACAAGTCACAAACCACGTGGCATAGCATTTAACAATAACTTTAAAAACAAACTGTTCATTAGAGTGTACTAGTTTATAGTTATAAATGAAAGAATTTGTTATATTTTGTAGATGAAGGATTTTTTATATTTTGTAAATAAAGGATTTTTTGTTTATTTTGTGGACAAGATGGTATTGACAAGTCACAAACCACATGATATAGCATTTAACAATTAATTTGACTTACAAAACTGTTAATTATAAGTTGAAATAAGACTGTATTAGTTTATATTTTGTAGATGAAGGATTTTTATATTTTGTAAATACAGGATTTTTTGTTTATTTTGTGGACATGATGGTATTGACAAGTCACAAACCACATGATATAACATTTAACAATGACTTACAAAACTGTTAATTTATAAGAAGAAATAATTCTAAAATAGTTAGTTGATAGCTTTAAATGAAGATTTTTTTTACTTTGTGAGAACAATATGTTTCCTAATGAGTATGTACTGTAGATAAAAGTAGTAAAATATATATCTAATTAATTTTACTGGATAATTTTAATTTCATTTGTTTTAATTATTGAAGTATAAAGGATGCTAATTAAAGGATTATTGCTAGCATTGTGTATTTTGAGGTGAAGCTTAGGACATTTTGCTAATTTACATTGAAGTTCCTGCACCAAGTCATATATTTGTGTATTTGTTGATTTTGGAATAGTTCCGAAAGTGTTAAAAAAAAATTACATATTATCACAACATCTGGATCATTTACAACAGTTGGACAATTTAGAACATTCCACTCATTTATATGGACAATTAACAACAATTGGACCATTTACAACATTTGGACCATTTACTACATTTGGACTATTAACGCTATTTGGATAATTCATAACATTTGGACAATTTACAACATTTGGACCATTTACAACAAATTGGACCATTTAAAACATTTGAACTATTAACAATATTTAGACCATTCACAACATTTTGACAATTTACAACATTTGAACTAGTTACACCATTTGGATCATTACATTATTTGGACAATGTATAACATGTTTTTATAGATATTTTAATACATAAATTTTACATATACAGCATAACATGTACCTCTATTTACAGCATACCTAAAGTTATTATAAGTCCAATACATAACAGACATATCATGTAAAATTAAATAAAAATAAAAATCTAGATAATATCTATATAAAGGTTTTATGGTTTATGGTAGTTAACGCCACTTTCAACAATATTTCAATTACATCGTTGTGATCAGTTTTATTTGTGACGGAAACCAGAGTTCCCAGAGAAAACTACAGACCTGTCGCAAGTCACTGACAAACTTTATCACATAATGTTGTATCTAGTACACCTCGACATAAAATACTTGATGTTCCATATAATGTTCATCCTTAACAGCTTAACCTCATATTTTGCCTTATAAATAAAATGAGAGAAGTTACGTTTTACAAGACATCAATACTGAGATCACTATGATAGTTTGATATTAAATCAGTGCCTATCACCACTAAAGTTGTGCGTTCGATTCCCTCTTATGGCGAGGTGTACTCGATACATATTTATCATGTTTATGTTATCAAGTTTTAGAGATTTATTGCAGGTCAGTGGTTTTATCGGTATTCCGGTTTCCTTCACCATGAAGCACCAACCACCATCTCATAGTTAAAATATTGCTACAAGTGATGTTAAACACTAATTAATCTAACGATTTTAAATTCTTAATGATCTTATATGTATACATTGATAATGATGGTTGTTAGTTAAACCTGATCATTCAGAAACAACATACACACAATTTTTATTTCACCTGGACCAAAGGTCCAAGTGAACTATTGCCATCACTTGGCGTCCGTCGTCCGTCATCCGTCGTCTCTATACTTTTCACATTTCAGGCTTCTTCTCCGAAACCACTGGGCCAATTGGAACCAAACTTAGCAGGAATGTTCCTTGGATGGTCCTCTACAAAGTTTCTGTTTTTCGTTCCAATCGGATATTCAACATGACTGCCAGGGCCAATAATATGCTCTGATTGGCTGAAATTTAAAAGATCTTCTCTGAAACTAATGAACTGACTGAACCCAAACTGTAAGTGAATGATCATTGGAAGGTCCTCTACCAATTTTCTGTTTTCTATACCGATCGGAAATCCAAGATGGCTGCCACCGCAGGACATAGATTAACATTGAACCCTATGGGAGAATGTTCAAATGCCTTCTTCTCAGAAACTACAAATATGATCAAAGCCAAACTATACATGCATGTTCATTGGATGGTCCTTTACAAACTTTAGGTTTTTTTATTCCGATATGAAATTCAAACTGGCGGCTACGGCAGGATTTAGTTTAACATTGAACCCTATGGGAAATATGTTTCAAAACGCTTCCTTTCTGAAACCACTTAGACAATTGAAACCAAACTTCCCAGGACTGATCATTGGAATGACCTGTACAAAGTTTCTGTTTTTCATGCCGATCGGAAATCCAAGATGGCCGCCACTGCAGGACATATATTAACATTGGACCATGTTGAACAATGTTCAAATGCCTTCTTCTCAGATACTACAAATATGATCAAAGCTAAACTGTACATGAATGTTCTTTGAATGGCCCTCTACAAACTTTAGGTTTTCTGTTCCGATATGAAATTCAAAATGGCGGCTACGGCAGGACTTAATTTAACATTGGACCCTATGGGAAAAATGTTTCAAAACGCTTCTTCTCTGAAACCACTTGGACAATTGAAACCAAACTGCCCAGGAATGATCATTGGAAGGTCCTCTACAAAATTTAAGTTGTTTATGCCGATCGGAAATCCAAGATGGCCGCCACTGCAGGACATATATTAATATTGGACCCAAAGGGAAAATTTTCAAATCCCTCCTTCTCAGAAACTTCAAATATGATTGAAGCCAAACTGTGCATGAATGCTCATTGTATGGTCCTCTACACACTAGGTTTTTTGTTCCGATATGAAATTCAAAATGGCGGCTACGGCAGGACTAAGTGTAACTTTGGTTCGTATGGGAAAAATGTTTGAAAACGCTTCTTCTCTTAAACCACATGGACAATTGAAACCAAACTGCCCAGGAATAATAAAAAAATTGTTTTTGTTATGCCGATCCGAAAGTCAAGATGGCTGCCACCACAGGTCATAGTACTAACACAGGACCATATGGGGAAAATAGAGAAATATGTTCTTCTCTGAAGCTATTGCACTGCTTGAATCTAAATTGTGCATCAATCATTGGAAGTTCCTTTACCAACTTTGTGTATTTTATGCTGATCGGAATTCCAAGATGACTACCGCTGCAGGACATAGTTTTTACATAGGACAAATTGGTTCTTTTTATTACCAGGTGATCGATACAGGCTCTTGAAAGCCTCTGGTTACAATTTGCACACACATAGAGAAAAACCATAGTAAGTTTACTAATCACCTAGCGTCTGTCGTCCGTTCTCCGTTTGTCATTGTCGTCAACACTTTATCTAACCTAATATTAAAGAGTTATGGAAGTTGTCGCTCACATTAACCTCTCTTTGTCATTGATGATCTTAAAATTTTCTAATCGAAATCGCCGACACAGAATGAACCACACTATATTTACATTCTCACTTTTCAAATGTCAGGTTTGATGCGAATCAAAACTGAAATATGATCCTGATTGGCTCGCATGTCAAATACAGACTTTCGTACATTGTAAGAATATTTCTTCTTCCATCAAGTTTTCAGCTCACCTTGCAAATGGAAATGTGAGCTTTTGCCATTACTTGGCTTCCGTCGTCCGTTAATTTTTCACATTTTAATGTTCTCCAAAACCACTTGTCCAAATGAATAAGGCTAATAACAAAATTACCGAACTCCGAACAATCTTCCAAAGTCAGTCAACAACCGGAAAACTGTGACAACCGTAATGACCCTGACTTGGTACAGGCATTTCTGAAGAAATGGTGGGTTGAATAAGATTTTAAAGCGCCAAACCTCCCGCTTTCATTTCGGCTCAAAGGTTCCGGCTGACACTATAACAGTATTTATAACAATACTGGAACAAAATAGGTAAAATAGTTGTCAAAGCAGTACCAAATTCAGTGAACAGAAACTTGGTAGCTATAGGAATCATCTATGGAAGGTCTTATAAAAAAATTGCTCATATGTTTTGATCCGTTAACAAACATGGCCACCACAGGCAATTCTTGTTTCTGATTGGTTGATTTCTAAAATTTCTTCTGATCTGAAACTCATTTGCCAAATGAACACAATTTTGTAGGAAGCACCTATGGAAAGTTCTGTATAAGGTTTCCTCAAAACAGAATAAAAGGTGAGCAACAAAGTGTTTTATCTTCCTGATACGTGGCAGTTTATAGCATAGAAGCCTATTGGGAAATGAATAAAAGCTTTTGTCTTAAGAAAAGAGTTTCAAGATACGAAAGGGTTAACAAGAATCTGTAACTCGAAGGATAGACAGCACAATGGCAAAAAAGGACAAAAGGGCAAACAATGATCTACAAAACATACACATAAAGCAAACGATCGAGTAACACAAACCCTACTAAAAACTGGGGGTGAACGCGAGTGCTCGGGAAAGGTAAGCTATTCCTGCTCCACTAGTAGTACTCGTCGTGTTAATTTGGTTACAAATCCAGTGCTAGGTCATGAATGAAGAAAGTATCGGGAAGAGTTGACGACAAGTTGAACATATCCATGATCATTTGAGACACAGATTTTCCATAGCGGTCAAGCAATTCATGGTGGCGACTGTGGAACTTTCGAAGTGATGACTTCAACTTAATCAATAGAAACCTTTGGTTCAGTAGCTTTCTTATTAACTCTCTGTCAATGAAATCCTGATATGAAACACAATCTGTGGAATATGATATCAACTGAGAGATATATACTCCATGTGCAGGTTTTGCTACTTATAATGGGAAAATTGAAATCATCTCTTATGTCGTAAAGTTTCGTCCTACAAACAACTGGAGGTAAATACAAACCGAACATCGCTTTCATCCGGAAATCATAACGGACATCACAACACGGAACTCCGAACGCAAAGCTACATAATAAGACAAAAAAAAAAAAAAAAAATGAGCAACACGGATCCCACAAAAAAAAAACACAAAAAAAACGGGCTTAAACTCAGGTGTTCGCGAAGGGTCAGCAGTTCTTGCGTCTTATAAGTTGAATTCTCCATATGATAATATGAATGGAAATGAATTTATAGTTTATTCTGTGTGGCCATATACATTTTACAAAACACTAAGCAGAAAACTAAAGATTGTGCAACGCAAATTCTACTAAATACCGGGTTCCTGCTCCACTGTTGACACCTGTCGTGTTACTCTTACTACCAATTATTTAGAAAAAGAACCGGATTGTGATTATGACAAACGGAACATATTCGCGGTCATTTGAAATTTATTAATGTTTTTTACACATTCATTAGTATTAATATCTATCGTACATCGGTAATTGTTTACGTTAATTACTGAAATCAATGCTTTGCGGAAAAGATTAATTATATTGCAACCAATAATGCTGAAATTAAAATGCCATCAATTTTCAAAAGCCTGTGAAATGTACATTGTACCAATATTAAATTCCACGAGTTGTATGGACGAAGGACAAAAACCGGTGACAGGCCATCGTGGTCATTATCATATGGTAGTTGGATTTACAACTACCTATGCAATCAGTGCGTATCACCACTAAAGTTGTGAGTTCGAGTTCCGATCAGGGCGAGATGTACTCAATACAAATTTATGTGATATTAAGTTTGTCAGTGACTTGCAGCGGATTGGTAGTTTTCTCCGGGTACTCCGGTTTTCTCCATTAATACAATTTACCACCACGACATAACTGAAATATGGTTGAAAGTGGCGTTAAACATCATAGCTTATTACCCATACCCAGAAAGCTGGCAATTATGCTATTCATTCAAGCTAACATGAATTTTCTCTTTCATTTTAATAGACCTACAGGATCAAAGTTCTTCTCTGATAGTAGTTCTAACTGTTACGTTTATTTTTTCTCCATTTTTTTTCTGCAGACCATGAATTAAATGATGACGTTGTCTCTGGGTGTTTTATGACTATCAGTTGGTTTGCATCCTTTTCAGAATCTAATACTTTTGTTAACTTTTCACCGTCTGTCCATGTAACGATAATAGATCGAGCGGCACACTGTCCCAGTCCAAAATGGGCTACAGGTTCCATTTGACATAAATATCCCGAACCTCCATCGATAACCTGTGTTAAGCGGATACCCACATTTGTAGTCAAGAGTTACGAGTGCTCCACGTGCTTGAGCACCATATCTACTCAATACCTTAACCCCAAGCCAGTTATTCTTTCTAGTTTTGTCTTTTTTGGTAGAGTAAACTGTCAATGGCTGATCACTACTTTCTCCGTGCGATATGAGAACATCCAGTACACCGTCTCCATTAATGTCCGTATAAGCTGCACCCGTACCGCAACCATCTTTTTTCAATCGCCTCGCCACAGTCGCGCTCGACAATTGTAATATTTGCATCTGTCAAAATTTTAACACCGAAAAGACTATTTGACTAGAACCGTCCGAATTTGCGATGGCTGTTCAAAGAATGCGGCGGCTACATTTCGGAAATGTCTGCCACTTTTTGCTTTGAGTTGAAGAAAAATGCGATGATTCCCCTCCCAGTTACCAAATATGATATCGAGAAGGCCATCGTTATTTAAATCCGTCAATGCAATACCACGTCCATTTTCATTACTAACAAGGATTTCGGTTTCGCCGGCAACATCAGCAAAAGTCCCATTTCCGAGATTCTTAAGCAAAAAATTATCACCAAGATTTCCAATCCATTGGTTTCCTTCATTTCCAAAGAAAATATCGGACCAACCAATATCATTCAGAATGGGACCTACCATCAAGCCACGACCACTCATAGAGCGAGAAATTCCGGCTTCCGCTGCAACATTTTTTATCACCACGATTCCGGTTGTGCGATCTGTTAATGGGATAATTCGTCAACTTCTAAAAGAGCAAAATAAAGTTTCATAAAAACTCGTATTGACCTCAACAAAAGACTATAATTGTATAATATCGCATGCAGTGAAGTGCGTAATTGTTTTTTTTACATTTTACTGTTTTTTGTTGTTGTTTTTTTCCCCTTTTCTCTCTGTGTGTGTGTGTGTGTGTGTGTGTGTGTGTGTGTGAAATGCATAAAATACCAATAATAAGAACAACATTAGCATCATACTCTGATGACAAGTTACTGTTTTCTTTTTTTTGTAGTCATATGAAGTACGGACGGACATACTGATACCATCATACAACAGTTACTGTTCTTTGATTTTGTTTTGCATCAACATTAAACTAATTGTGAAATTAACAATTTTTAATAACACAACAAGATATAGAACAATAAATGGTAACTTGAATGAATCAGTTTTCAGATTAAAGTTGGATATCATTTATAGTTTATTGTTAATGTACCTGATTCTAAAAATATATCACCAACCGTGCAATATCACTTTTAATCAACCGTGCAATATCACGAAATACGGAATTGTTAGAAATAGACTGTTTCTATATAATTGTAAAAGTACGAAATGTAATAATATATATAAAAATTCACATAAGTTTACACCTTAACATGGAAGATAACGTCTTAAGAAAATAAAGACATCAGTTACGTGTTGTGCAGTGGTTTAACAATTATGTTGACTTTAAGAATACTCAAATAATCAAAATTGGAATTCTGAAGATAAGCATTTTATATATTATCAATAAGGCGATTATTTGTGACACAATACATGCTTAGTATGTTAGTTACTAGAGTGAACTTTGACATAATACATGCTTAGTATGTTAGTTACTAGAGTGAACTTTGACATAATACATGCTTAGTATGTTAGTTACTAGAGTGAACTTTGACATAATACATGCTTAGTATGTTAGTTACTAGAGTGAACTTTGACATAATACATGCTTAGTATGTTAGTTACTAGAGTGAACTTTGACATAATACATGCTTAGTATGTTAGTTACTAGAGTGAACTTTGACATAATACATGCTTAGTATGTTAGTTACTAGAGTGAACTTTGACATAATACATGCTTAGTATGTTAGTTACTAGAGTGAACTTTGATAAAATCTGTCAATAGAAAGAAAAGGGGTAAGCATATATTTGAATGATTATATTAACAGGCACCTTAAGTTGAAAATGATACTATTTATAAAACGAACCAACCCACTGATCAGCAAATAAATATAACTAACAATAGACCACCATGTATTGAGAAATCAAAATTTTTTCTTCACATTTATTGTATCTTTCAGGTTCATATATATTTTTTTTAAATATTTTTTCTATAAAATGTGGCGACAAAAATCCCCCTCCCCCAGAAGAATAAAACAAACAAACAAACAAACAAATTAATAAATTGAAAAAAACAATACCAAAATTAAAAAAAAACAAGGAAAAAAACCCATCAGTACCCTAGTATGTATGCATGTCTAATTAAAGATTAGTCTCCATATCATTCCGACCCTAGCTACGCCACTGTGTGATGTTCCATGGTCTGTGAAGAAATCTTTTAAAAATCCACCATGGGGGCCTCACTGAAATTAGAAAGAGATGTGGGGTTCGATGGTCTGTAAGAAAATCTGTAAACAAAAATGCCCATTGGGGGTCTCACAGACATTGGGGAAAAGATGTGAGGTTCGATGGTCTGTAAAAAATCTATGGTAATCTAGGTATGTTATGTATGGCATGTTATTTAATGTTTAAACTTTACACTGAGTTTGTTGGAAGTACCAATACAATAAATATATGTTTCATTTTATCGTCCATTTACATTTTTTATTCCTGTGAGTGGTGGTGTAGGTAGAGGCCCCAGTGTACTGCTTTGCCCCGAGCCTATAATGCTGTTAAGACGGCCCTGACTGTTTCCAATTTAAGCCAATGATTTTTTTTTTAATTCAGTAACTTCTAAAAACATTAGAGAAAGAGGTCGTTTTCTTTATTGTAACATAGAAACACAAGCGTATGTGGCCATCGTATGCATCGTATGCACATGACCTCTGATTTGAACCCATTCGGAAATGCAGCTACATATGCGAAATTGCAGCCGATGAAAACGGATAATTTCAACAACTGATAGTGAATGGAACATAAAATTATTAACTGAATGTGAAAATGAAAACAGTTTTTGTTCAATTCGATCTAGAATTTTGGTTAAACAAATTGTATTTACACCGTGGACTGATCGAAACAGGATCAACTAATTTTTATATAGCCCCCTTTAAACAACTAATCACGTGTTGTTTCTTTTTTAAGTCAGTCCACTCATTTTCCCGTCAGTATCCGACAAACGGAAATGTTAGATTGGGTTTACGATCCGTAATTATATAATTGAAAATAAAATGAACACTTTACTGTTTAATGATTAAACTAATGCCCGGAACCAATTCCGGTCTAGAAAATTTGGCGAAAATGAAAGACAAAAAGACCCTGAAACATTAATATTAGGTACAGATGTGGGTTCGTGTAAGAAAAAAAGAAGGAACTCATGTTTCTTCTAAATAATATTTCCATTTTATCTTCTAATACCAATGCCACTGTGAGTGTCAGTTTGCTTGGACCGACATACACTTCATTTTATCTAGCAACACTTGCCTGACTTGGACTTGAAGAAAGGACACCCCCTTAAAATTTTGCATTTTTTCTCGATGACATATTAGTCAAATGTCACTAAAAATATGTTAATTGTAAGTCTACATTTTTTCAACTGCCTTCACCAGTTCAAATAGCCCCCACTAATCTCGTTGAGATTAAACTTCCAAAGAAATTTTCTGCTCTGTAACTCGTCTACCAGTATTGCTGTGAACAACCAGTGTTGATTGTTTTCAGATTGTAGCAAGTGTTCCTGATCCTGATCCTAGGTCATACATGACGCTACTGGTCTCTAATGTGAACAATGTCCTCAATGAATAGATCACTCACAGTGTTTACTCCATTGTACTATTTAAAATCTGTTCAACAAATGGTGTCTGATTTTACACAAGTGACGAAATAGCACAAACAAATTGGAGGTTGGAAAACAGTAAACGTAATCTCATTGAGATTAAGAATCCTAAGATGAAGATACAGACAGAAAATTTCTTCTGAATCTCAACAAGATTACAGTAAAAGATAATGATTATTATTGATTTCTATGTAAAAAAACAATAAATAGGGATTTGTAAAGTGTCCTGTATGATTTATATGCATTAAACACATACATATAACATGAAAACTCTAATGAAAGTAGATGATACAAGAAGAGTTTGAAGATACCAAAGGGATAATCAGAATCCATAAATCGAAGAAGAACAGATGAATCCTAGACATCTCGGTACCTGGACAACTCGGTACCTGGACATTTCGGTACTCGGTACTGGACATTTCGGTACTGACCTGGACATCTCGGTACTTGGTGCTGGACAGTTCGGGACTTAGAGTTGGATGAGACAATATTCGGTACTGACCACAATTGTTTGGTACTTATTAATTGTTAATATTTTTGTACCAGTAGTTCTTTAATATATGACCCAAAAGTGGATCGATATGTGTTTTTGATAATTCTAGTGTAGATCGATCCCGGAGATCGTTGTTTTTCTATATTGATTTTTATTTATATGTACTCCATTTATTATTTACAAAAGTAATTATGCAAATTATGAAATTCAACATGTTTGTTTAGAAAGCCCCGGTACTTTCATTTCATTAAAACGGACTGATTTATTGCTTTTTCCCACAAAAATTCTTCATACTTTGTAGTGGCGTTACCAATTATGCTATGCGTGTTCGTGTGAGTAACTGAGGAAATTAACAGTGCTTTCAATATACAACATTTCTTGATTTTCTGTTTATAATATGGGGGGTTAAATAATATACAAAAGCGATACAATTAGATAAAAAGGTCTTGCCAGTTGGATATGAAAATTACACCTAATGTTCTAAACTGCATATGTAACATAGGGTTTGAGCCCCGATTTGGGTTTAACCAAAGACAAAACTGGTAATTGCTGCTGTTCCGCTAAGCAAGTAGATTTAAGGAGTAAGAGCAAAGACTGGTTGACTTGTAATAAGGATAATGTGTCCGAGTGGAGCGATATGTCGACTGTTGTTTTAGTGAAATAGTACTATAAACATACAATAAAGTGTGCTGGTCTAGTAAAATACGAACATCATCAATACATCGTCATCTTTTCATTAAATGTAACTTGTTCTCGCCACCATCCCATGATATAATTGAAACATTGCTTGTTTAGCATTAAACAGCAGTCACTCACTCAAACCTAATGTTCTATGTATGTCAATGTAAACAACGCATTAGAAATAGCATGTTTTAAATTTTAAAGTATTTGAATTTTGATTTTTTATTTGCACAGAAAATGCCAGGTTTTGGTTGTCAGATATGTGATGTGAGCTTGAATTCTCAAGAACAATTACAGCAGCATAGAACAGGAAGAAAACACCTGAATAAAGTTAAAGAGACAGGTGTTGGACTTGCCATAGGTAAATTATAAAAACAGAAAAACAAAATATTATTTGATTATTGCCCTTGCTTCTGCTATGTGATGGCCAACATTTTATTTGTTTGTAGACATAAAACTTTCATGACCTACTAATCCATTTTATTACAGTCAAAACCCGCCTCTGTGGTAACCTCTATTAAGTAGTCACCTCTATTAGAAGGTCACTTTGTCTTGTTCTGTCATAGAGAATTTCATATGAATTGAACGTCTTTTAAAAGGCCACCTGTCTTAAAAGACCCATGTTTTTTCCCAAAGGTGACCTCATAATAAAGGATTGTCTCTATATTGAAAACAAACAGAACTTTCTAATTATGTGGATTACACTCCAGGGTATAGAAATAGAACCTATAGTCTCTATAACTTGTGGAATACAAACCCACCTACAGTAGTATCCAATGGCTTTGCAGGAGCTACCCATTCCATTGCAAAGGACAAAGCAACTTGTGCACCATATTTTATGAGAATGCAGTTCTCTATGCTTGCATTAACTTTGTGCAGCAACCCGTGAGCAAGAGCTTGTTAGCAGTAGTTGGTGGTTGACAGCTGTCGCTCAGCACGGGAAAATGTTCTTAGAGGGGGCGTGTGGGGCATGCGCCCCCCCCCTAAAATTCGCAAAGCATATGTTTTGCAACGTTAATTAAGCAGTTCAACAAACAACTTTTTCATGAATCATTGAATGGTTAACTCGTGACCTGTAAGTCAAAATGAATAGTAATGATATTAGGAGTAACTTTGGGATATCATTCTAAAATGCGGTCCCCGGACACCTTGCCTATTCACGCCCTCCCATACTACAAATCCTGGATCCGCCCCTGGTTCCTACATTATATTTATTTTCTCCTCGTAGTATTTGTGTCAATCAAAACTTGTTCTCGTCTTTACCAATATTGAATAATAATCAACAAATTTGAACTTGATTACTTTTTAATTTTGCATGCATGGTTGGTCCTACCTGTACACAGAGATGTACACATCCAAATAAAGTCAATCTTGGGGGAGGCTAGGGCCTATTATAACAGGTAAAGTATATTTCAAATTTGGGAATATTCAAAGTATAACATGACAAGACCATTTTAATATTATATAGAGTAGATGTATTGGTGGTTATGAAATTTTTTGAGAATTTACTAGAAAAAAAAAATGTACAAAATAATTTTGTGTTTTGTGTTTTCGACACCATGATGATAAATTTCCATTCCATCAGCATTTGATATTATAATTAGCTCAAATTATCCATTATAACAGTATTTAAATAGTGGTTATTAATAGAAATAATAAATTGGACGATAGCTGTAAATGTGCACACTTGAGATGTAAAATATATATATATTCATGAGTGATTTATGAAACAAACTATATATAAAGTTACCATGTGATTTAATTGCAGGAACCAATAGAAAAAGAGAAACAAGTTTTAGCCTATAGGATGCTATGCAATGGATTATTTCTTTTTTAAAACGTTTTAAAAACATTGATATTGAACTGGTTATGCTGGAGTCTAAATAAATAACTATATCAGATATAAAAAGAAACTAATTTAAGGTCGATTTACACAATAGATGTACTCACATGTAAATTAAGGGGACGGGGGGTCCTAAAATTAGTCACTGAAATTTAATAGACAATCAGTTTTTTTGTGGGATCTTGCTATATTTTTCAAAGATGAAAATTTTCATCTGAACAGTGGATTTTCTCTTGTTTTCAGCAAAATATTTTGAAATAAAATGTGTCAAACATGGTCCAAACAGCTAGAAAAATAAGGTATTCAGACACTGTACAGTGAGTTCCTCTTTCTTCATCAGTGAGCACTCTCATCTCCTTTTTTATACTCGGTAATTTGAACTTGATCACACGAGTTAAGATTTCAGTAATACAGTTCATTTGACATGTTTATCAAAAGTTTTCATTGCCTTATAATAACTAGAGAATTCTTTCAAGAATACATGTAGATTATCTGTATACATGTATACATGTATCTGCATATAACTTATTAGAGTAAAGGGTTTAAGCTCTCCCATTTACAAGTTTGATATATTAAATTATTGTATAAAAGCTAATGTTTCTGTTTTTGAAAGTAAAAACAATTATGACGAAAGACAGGAATTGAATTTTAACTAAAGTTGTGAGTTCGAACTCCCTTCATGGCGAGATGTACTTGATACAACATTATGTGATAAAGCTTGTCAGTGACTTGCGACAGGTCTGTGCTTTTTTCTGGGCACTCCGGTTTCCTCCACCAATAAACATGACCACCACTATATAGCTGAAATATTGTTGGAAGTGGCATTAAACACCATAAACCAACCTTTGAATTTGATTAAAGTAAGAATAAATTCCATGACTGTCCAATCTAATAAGAATTAGATATTTGTTGACATTTTTAAAAATTTTATTTTTGGAGATAGATAAAAATCTAACCACATTCTGTATGGGGTCATGTCAAGTAGCATAAAACATTCATTTTTGACCAACCAATCATTTGCAAGACATTCTAGCCAGTTATATACAGTACATATATTTTGATCAATCTGACAAAAGTTCTCAGCATGTGCTTGATTTTAATACCTCAAAATTTGGTAGGCTCGTCACTGATTGGTTGGTTGAAAATATGAACCCTGACTTGACCAGATACAGGTTGTCATTAGATGTTCGTATGGAGCTAAATATAAATTTCTTACAAACATCATGTTTTATTAGATTGATATCAAACTACAATATTATAAGTTACACAGTGTGCTAGTGACCTAATACGATATATACAGGGTCAGTAAATTCCATATGGGGCTCGAGCGAAGCTAAGCTCGAGTCCCATATGGAATTTACTGACCCTGTATATATCATATTAGGTCACTAGCACACTGTGTAACGAATATATCTTACTGATTACCTTTGAATGAGGGAATTAAATGTAACTGCATCAAAACTAATAAATATGTAATATTTGTGTTGTGTGTAAGTTATTTATATGTGTCGCTATAACAATATTTGGCAAGTTGTGGAATGTTACATTGGTCAAGTCATTGAACCAACTTTGAACAATTAGGGACAAACTTACTCGGTCAATTAATTTTTTATTGTAATATTTAAAAAAATTAATACGTTTGTTTATGTTTTCAATGTCTGTTGTCAGGGTGAATAGCGCCGGTGTCTGGATCGTTGTTCAACGTCATCTTTGTTTTGAAAGAAAAAGGGGAGATAACTCTACTACTAACCGTGTATTAAAAATCTACTGAACGTGTATTGAGTATACACGGTTTCCACGTGATCACTTTAAACCAATGATATCCTAGAAGTTTGTAAGAAGTAAGATATGATTAAATTCATATCTCTCACTCACTCCCCTTTACTGATTTATCACAGCATGGGAGATCTGACGAATGCCTATTACATGTCCATGCGAGTGACCTTATGTCGTGAATATATAATGATATCATAAATACAGTTATGACCTTTTTCAGCCAATCTGATTACTCTTAGCATGCAAAGCAGTTTAGTAATACTCTCATAGTTCCTCAATGTTTCATTTTCATTAGATGGTACATATGGTCACTCACATGTGACCCTTAATGGGGTTTTTCTCAGATCTCTCACACTGCTACATATCTTCCACGTATCAGTAAATGGGAGCAAGTTAGAGATATAATTTTAGTCAGATTGATCATACTAGTGATTCAACCAGTTATACTTACTTGCATTTATTTTTTTAAGGAAGTATTAATGTTAGCAGCCAAACTGAAAATACCTTAAGAATGACTGATTTTATGAACATATTGTTGCTGCGTGTGTAGGGTTATTGGTGGTTATCTCCCCTGTCAGTTATATTGTGACTACCAGACTTATTATGTGAGGGAAAGGTCAAACACGCTGACCACTGAAACTGAGATTGGCATCGGGGACGTGAGCTTTTGCTCAATGTTTTGTTTGTATATATCATTTGTGTTTTCAAATATATTTCAGAAAAAGAGAAAAGTACATATGGTGCAGAGCCAAACAAATTGTATGGAACATTTGTATCATCCTCGGAGAAAAAAACAGAGCCTGAAAATACTCCAGCGATTTCACTCAATGCTAATGAATTTGAAAACAAACCATTATTTCCGCCTCCCCCGCCCCCTCCTCCATCAACTCTGTTACCTATGGGCAAATTATCTTCAGTAAGTAGACCAGCAACATTAAGCAATGGACACCCAATGCCAAGACCATCATCACCTCCACCACCACCACGACAAAAACATCCTCTGCAAAAAGACGTGGATGAATCTGGACAAATAGCCCTACCCTCAGGAATGAATCCTGTGATGAAAGCTGTTGTAAATAATGCTCTTGGTAATCTGCCGTTGAAAAGAAAGTCATATGTCAGTTGATGTGAGGCATGTAACCTTGTGTTTAATGCTGAGTCACAGGAACGACAACATTATACTGGAAAAAGACACGCGAAGAGGATGAGAATGGTGGCAATAGAAGAAAAAGCAGGTAAAATGGGTTTTAGCTTTATTAAGTTTAATGCCACTTTAAACAATATTTCAGTTATATCATGGCGGTCAGTTTTATTAGTGAAGGAAACTGGAGTACCCAGAGAAAACCACATACCTGCCACAAGTTACTGACAAACTTTAGCACTTAATGATGTATGGAGTACACCTCTTCATTAACAGATGTAAATTCAACTACCATACGATCATGTGACAACGATCCCTTGCAGGTAAAATAAAATATTGAGAAAAAAATGAAACTTTTGTATATTACGGCATAATGTTTGTGGTTGTACACTTGTATTATGGTATGGATGTGTTATTGTCTTTGTGGCTGGCCTTGTCGTTGTCGTCCATCTGTTGACACAATGGTTTCAGTGCAATAACCTTTGTTCTAATATACAGATCTTTCTGAAATTATAGCACATTGATCCTTGGCACAGAATAAAGGTTGGAAATGACTTGGGGATTCTAGCCCCACCCATTTGCAAACATGACACCTCAATGTGCCAAAAAGGGTGTTTTCTGGTTTGTGTATGGTACATATCACACTAAGGTGTAAAAGTCTTGAATTTGATAGGATTTTTTTCTTTAGATTCCTTATAAAATGTTCTCTTTTTTTTCAAACAGATTTGACCTAACTTTTATAATTTCCTGGATAAAACAGGTCAAATGGACAGAGAAGGGATAAGCACTCAAAGTGATAACATTTTATTTTAAGACTGATTTATATGCTGTTTTTCCTTAGACGGGTGTCATTAGTGGAGCAGGAACTGTTACCCTTCTGGATCACCTGAGTTCACCCCCGGTTTTTAGTGGGGTTCGTGTTACTCGATCTTTAGTTTTATGGTGTATGTTTTGTCGATCGTTGTTTGTCCTTTTGCACTTTTTCTTTTGGCCATTGTGTTGTCTGTTCTTCTTTGATATACGGTTTCTGATTGCTCCTTTGGTATCTTCAAACTTTTCTAAATATTTAATGTTTGCAAGATTTGAGAGAGCCAAAAGGGACCAGCACATAGAATTTTAGATTTTTATTTAAAATTATGATATTAATTGGTTCTTGTCAATTTTTTTTTAATTCTGATTTTGATGGAAACTTGTTACCTAAATTCATCATGTAATTCATTCTTGCACTTTTCAAATGGATATTACATACCATAGTAGTGATGAGTATTGCTGAATAATAATTATTTTCAATAACACTGACAAAGGAGGAAGACTGTTGTTGATGTTGTGTCATGCTTTGATATTTTTGTTATTAGGAATGGCATCGGTAGTGTTAGTGTTAGTCTGCTCGCCTCAAGTGCGGTAGATTGTGAATTCTAGCCTGATCGGGTCAAACCAAAGACTAAAAATTGGTATTTGTTGCTTCTCCACTAAACACCCAGCATTAAGGAGAAAGAGCAAAGACTGGTTGGCTCGGAATCAGGATAATGTGTCCGAGTGTGGCGACATGTTTGTCCGCAGACTTGTTTCAATGAGCTAGCTCTCTGAAAGTCTAGCTCAGCTGCATATTGATCTAGCACAAAATGGACCTCATCATCATTTCATTGAAAATTAACTGGTTTACTCCATGATATAGCTAAAAATTGCTGAGTTGATATTAAACAACAATCACTTACTCACTTTGTTCTGAGGTCAGTTTGTCAACTTCTACATATCGATGGTCAATCATTAGTGTTTATTGAAATAATAATCCCATCTTATGACACTCCTGCCAGCGAAGGCTACCCTGCCACCCCCCTTATCAAACCATATCTAAGATGCATTGAGATAGTAAAATGATAATAAATACGGTTGTTTCTAATCATTTCCATTCCGTCAAAATTTTGTTATTTTCGTCTGGCAGATCCCTTGATTTCGATGGACTAATCGGCATTGAACTTCCGGCGTTAATGTACACAACAAAAACTCCAATCGATTTGTGCCGTTTTAACGTTCGATTCTCAACTTAAAAAAATCTTAGCATTTTCTGTAAAAGACAGATATCAATTAAATTATTTTATTTGTATCAAAGACTTCAATGCAGAGACAAATACTTTTTTAAAATTAAATTTGTTTTTTTTCTTTATTTGCGGCTGTCGGCATCATCAAAGGAAAACGATCTGCCTTTATGTAGATATTTCTGATATCAGACAGATAGTGGGGTACCGAACATCAGTATTTATTCAGCGGTTTCTTTGTCGTCTCCATATTACAATTACTTATAATCTACCGCATCTACGACTATGATATGCTGACGTTGTCACAGTAATAGAAGGGTTAACCTTATAAGTAGGGCTAGGGAACTACTTGTTATAAACACATTCCATATCAACAGTCATACATGATGCATGTCATATATCTTTTACTATGTTTTCATGGTCATCTGACTTTACTAATTTTATCTATGCTTAGCTCATAAGAAAAGTCTTAAGATACCAAAGGGGTAATCAGAAGCTCTAAATAGATTAAGGACAGACAATGCAATGACCAAAAGTCTGAAGATACCAAAGGGGTAATCAGAAGCTCTAAATAGATTAAGGACAGACAATGCAATGACCAAAAGTCTGAAGATACCAAAGGAGTAATCAGAAGTTCTAAATAGATTATTGACAGACAATGCAATGACCAAAAAAAACCAGACAAAAGGATAAACAATGATCTGCAAAATACTACTCAGAAAACTAAAGATTGAGTAACACGAACGCCACAATAAAATGGGGATGAACTCGTGATCTTTGTTTCGGAAATCAAATTTAACAAGTACTAAACCTAATGTGTGGTGATTACATCTGAATGTCATGTCAGTTTCATTGTTCATAGAGAGAAATACAAGAAATCTTCATTTTTGAGAATTATTGGAAATATACAGTAGTCCCCCTCTTATAAGTTCAACCCCTCTGCAATGAAAATGTGACAAGAGGAGTAGCCTATCCTGCAATAAAAAGGTAGCCTTATGGCTTATAGGATGGGGGGGGTCTCTCTTGACGGGGAAAGTATTTTACGATATTAAATCTGGTCTGATAATAGCGCTCGGATTAAGGCTATTGGGTTTAACGCTACTTTCAATAATATTTCAGTTATATCATGGCCTTCAGTATTTTTGGTGGAGGAAACCAGATTACCCAGAAAAAACCATCGAACTGTCACAAGTCACTGACAAACTTTTATCACATAATGTTGTATGGAGTACACCTCACTATCAGCTGGATTGAAACTCACAACTTTAGTAATAACAGGCACTGATTGCACAGGTAGTTGTAAATCCAACTATATTTGTGTACCATACGATCACTACCATGACAGCCCCAGGGTGGTATTTGGTAGGGGTGACCTTATAAGAGGGGGGTACTGTAATTAGTTTCTGAAATGTCATTATTACAGCACCCAGAAAAGATTATAAAGTATTTTTTACAATTTAGCTTACTGCAGTGCGAGTAGCATTCAACTAGATCAGTACCCTTTAACATGTATTTTTCAGGGGAGACAATTCAATCTGTTCTACAATCAAATGGTTTTTCGTGCCAGTTTTGTGATATGGTTCTGAACTCATTGGAACAGCTAGAACATCATAGGATTGGTAAGATTACAAAGGTGGTCTTGCTACATATGTATGTGAAAAAACTTGTTTAACGGTAGGTCATATATTTTCTCTGTGTATTTCTGTTTACTCCACCAATAGGACTGACTGCCTTGATAAAACTTACATGCTCTCTTTTCTGGAGTGACATCACATTATGTAATCGACCAATCAATGATTAGCACATGTTTGAATGTGAGACCAAGCATAATCCTTCAGGATTCTACTTAAATGTTAATTAAATTATATGATATTTATGAACAGAAGTTAAATATATGGTCATTAAATTCACTTCTGGTCATTGCTGACACTAAATCAGATCTTTCTTTTGATTTTTTTCGCTATATATTAAAGATTTATTTTATTCTACTTTCAAGCCAGGAAAGTGATCGGTCATGTAGTGTTTTTGTGTATCAAGCCAGAAAAATGAGCGGTCATGTAGTGTTTTTGTGTATCAAGCCAGGAAAGTGAGCGGTCATGTAATGTTTTTGTGTATCAAGCCAGGAAAGTGAGCGGTCATGTAGTGTTTTTGTGTATCAAGCCAGGAAAGTGAGCGGTCATGTAGTGTTTTTGTGTATCAAGCCAGAAAAGTGAGCGGTCATGTAGTTTTTTTGTGTATCAAGCCAGGAAAGTGAGCGGTCATGTAGTGTTTTTATGTATCAAGCCAGGAAAGTGAGCAATCATGTAGTGTTTTTTGTGTATCAAGCCAGGAAAGTGAGCGGTCATGTAGTGTTTTTGTGTATCAAGCCAGGAAAGTGAGCGATCATGTAGTGTTTTTATGTATCAAGCCAGGAAAGTGAGCGGTCATGTAGTTTTTTTGTGTATCAAGCCAGGAAAGTGAGCGGTCATGTAGTGTTTTTATGTATCAAGCCAGGAAAGTGAGCAATCATGTAGTGTTTTTGTGTATCAAGCCAGGAAAGTGAGCGGTCATGTAGTGTTTTTGTGTATCAAGCCAGGAAAGTGAGCGATCATGTAGTGGTTTTGTGTATCAAGTCAGGAAAATGAGCGGTCATGTAGTGTTTTTGTGTATCAAGCCAGGAAAGTGAGCGGTCATGTAGTGCTTTTGTGTATCAAACCAGGAGAGTGAGAGGTTATGTAGTGCTTTTGTGTATCAAGCCAGGAAAGTTAGCGGTCGTGTAGTGTTTTTGTGGTATCAATTTTTGTGGGGTGATTTTGCCTCCCTCTACGATTTTGTTATTTAATTTTGGAAATGTTCAAATCTAGTTAAAATTAGACTTAAATGTTAATTAAATTATATGATATCTATCAACAGAAGTGTAGTATACGGTCATTAAAGTCACTTCTGGTTCTTGACAACTAAATCAGATCTTTCTTTTGATTTTTTTCGTTATATATGAAAGATTTATTTTATTCTACTGAAGTTACTGTATCAAGCCAGGAATGTGAACGGTCATGTAGTGTTTTTGTGGTATCAATTTTGCCTCCCTCTACGATATTCATATTTTATTTTAGAAATGTTCAAATCTAATTAAAATTGGATATCCGCACTTGCCCCTTATTTTCTGTCACTTGTTAACGTCCCCTTTAGAGGTTACATCGGGGTAAACATGAATACATTCTATGTTCATCGGGTGCATTATTCCAAACACATATGCCTGGTCTGCGGGATTCTGTAGAAAATCGTTGAATGTCCAATTTATAATACATTCATGTTGACCACCGACGAGAACCCTAAAGAACTATTTTTAGATCTCTCACACAGCGACTAGTATGCAACCGATAGAAAATAGGGAGCAAGTGCAGATATCTAATTTTAATTAGATTGGAAATGTTCGGAAGTGTGGTATTTATTGTTTTCCATTTGTTTCCTCCACTTTTTTACAGATTCTATCTAGTGATGACTTTTACTGGACAATAATCATTTTCAGTAAAACTGGTGTGGGTAGTTTATGGTGTTGAATGCCACTTTTAACAATATTTCAGTTATATCGTGGCATTTAGTTTTATTGGTGGAGGAAACCAACCTGCCACAAGTCACTAACAAACTTAATCACATAATGTTGTATCGAGTACAACTTGTCATGAGTGGAATTCGAAATCACAACTACCATACAATCAAGGCCATGACGGCCCCAACTGGAGTGGGAGTAAATCCTTGTTGACTTGTTGCAGTAGTATAATTCTGTGTAAAATCTATCCCTTTATTCTTTATATAACTTAAACAAAGGGATAAAAATACAAAGAAATAATAATGTATTTCTAAATCGTTTTGATTTTAGGTACAAAACATCAGAAAAAGGTTGCTGCAGTAACAGGCAAACCAATGGAGAAGGAAGAACATGCTTCAAAAAGAAGTAGTCCGGATGTTTGAGAAAAAATGTGTTCCAACCAGTTACCATCAATTCACATTTAAAGAGCGCTTGCAGAAGTATGCTTACCAGCTATTTGAAGTACAAGGTTAAAATACCTGCCATAAGTACTGTCAGTGCTAGGTATTGTGTTAGGCCCCAGGAGACTCCATTGACATAGACTATGAAAACTTAGTATGGTAATCGAATGGTTTAAAATTGTGGATGTACAGTATAAATTGAAGAATTCATCAATCCATCAATAGATATAGTCGGTAATCGAATTGTCTGAGGAATTATAACTGGTTAGGGTTATGGTGTTTAATGCCACTCTCAACAATTTTTCAGTTATATCATGGTGGTCAGCTTTATTGGTGGAGGAAACATGGTGAAAACAACCAGCCTGACGAAAGTCACTGACAAACTTTATCACATATTGTTGTATCGAGTAGGTACACCTTGCCATGAATGGGGATTGAACTCACAACTTTAGTGGTGATAGGCACTGATTGCACAGATAGTTATAAATACAACTACCATACGATCACGACCACTACGGCCCCTATAACTGTTTTAAATTGTGGGTCTACAGTATGTTGAAGAATTTTATTGTCATGTCTTCGGTATTACAGTGAAAGCTGTCTAAACCAAACCTGTATAACCGAAATCCTGTATAAACCAAGCTTAAAATAGGGTCCCAATGTAGGAAATCTTTGTTAATTTAGCTTTTTTTGTTATAAACCAAACATATGTCTATTCACAACACAAAGGTTGATCTCAAAGAGGTTTAGACAGGTAACAAACACTGTATTATTACAATATATATTAAAATCACCCAAGCATTGGTCTGAATATTATTACTTTGGTAAATAGATCTTCAATAATATAGGGCCTTCGTGGTCGTGATCATATCGTAGTTGGATTTATAACTACATATGCAATCAGTGCCTATCACCACTAGCGTTGTGAGTTCGAATTCCGCTCAGACAAGATGTACTCGATACAACATTATGTGATAAAGTTTGTCAGTGACTTGCGGCAGGTCAGTGGTTTTCTCTGTGTACTCCAGTTTCCTCCAATATAACTGACCGCCACGATATAACTGAAATATTGTTGAAAGTGGCACTAAACACCATATATAACTCTAACCCTCAATACTATAGGTTATATTATTGTCTTGTATACAACAAATATTTGTGAAGTTTATACAATGATACGTCTAAACTGAAACTCCTAGGGACCAACTTATGTGTCGGGAATAGACAGGTATTCAGTTTAAACAGGTCATTAGTGACAACAATTTCCTTCATTGGGACTTTATTACAAGTTTGTTTTATTCAAGAATGGGGTTGGTTTAAGGTGGTGTTTAGACAGGTTTCAATTAGAAAACCATGCATGTACTAAGATTAAGCATGTGTAAATACATATCACCTGATGAATTTGAAATGCATTCATCAATAATCCATGAGCCTATTTCATTGGTTGCATTACACAATCGTTATGCTAGTTCGTCCATCATCGGTAACTCAAGGTTGATTATGCTAGTTCCTACTACATTATCCATTTGTTAATTATTTCGAAAACCTTTATACTCATGAATAATTCATGAGCTGATTTCATTGATTGCATTACAAAATTATAATGCTATTTTGACTAGTCAGATTGCATCTTTCATAATCGGTTCAATTTAACCAATAGGAAAATTATGAGTGTTATATTTTGCTAAGGTATGGACTAAGTACATATCTGGCTGGGATCAAACCTGAAGCAACCCTTTATGAGCAGTTGTCCTTTATATACAGATTAAAAATATATGCTCTATTCATTAATGGGAAAATGAGACTGCCCTTTATACAGTCCTCAAAATGAAAATTTGAATGAAATGGTCCAAATCAAATTCTTAAATTTATTTTTATATAGTTCTAAATAAAATCAGAACAATGGTTACTGATCCAAGCAAAGTTTTACTGGTCTTGGGCCGGAGGACTGGTGCTCATCGTGAGGACTGTTTATAGACAGTGATTTGTAATATAGAGGTACCCTTCAAGGCAGGTTTGACTGTAAATAAAGGTAATAACAAAATTACCGAACTCCGAACAATCTTACAAAGGGAAAGTCAAAACTCATAATTATATAAACAGACAAAATCAGTCAACAACCGGAAAACTGTGAAAACCGTAATGACCCTGACTTGGTACAGGCATTTCTAAAGAAATTGAACCACCGGTGATGGGAGAGGAATGAACATACTCAATCATATGTTACAGACGATAACATCATTTCTGTTAAAAAAAATTAAAGGTGAAATATCACCAGGCATCTGATGCCATGGTTACTGTATTGAGATGTATGTAGATTGTTTGTTAATATGAATTGTTTAGTTAGTGATGTATGTATGCTTTAAATTATATTAAAATGTGTAAGCTTAAGAGTTTTGTTTTCTACTTAATTTAGATAACATTTTACTCAACCTTTTATTTTGTTATCTTATTATGTGTATATTGAGGGTGCATGTCTTATTTATGTTAGTTGTGTTTGTTTGTGTATAGTGATGTCCAACTCTTTTTGTGATGTGTTTTTGCTTTCTTTGTCTTGTGTGCCCTGTGTTACAAGTTTATCTGGATTTGGTATTCTCTAACGTTTATTTAGTACATTAATGTTCACTGTTGGACAATGAACAAATATTTCTTTCTTGTGAGTTCTATATCATTTGTATTGAGTTATTTGGCATTTACAGGGTTTATTTGGTTGATTACCCTTTTAGTTATATTGAGTTATCTCCCATTTTTTGGTATTGAGTTTTCTCCCATTTTTTGGTATTGAGTTATCTCCCATTTTTTTGTATTGGTTTATCTTCCATTTTTTTGGTATTGAGTTATTTCCCATTTTTTTGGTATTGAGTTATCTTCCATTTTTGGGTTTTGAGTTATCTCCAATTTTTGGGTACAAAATGTATTGAGTTATCTCCCATTTTTTTGGTATTGAGTTATCTCCCATTTTTTTGATATTGAGTTATCTTCCATTTTTTAGTTTTGAGTTATCTCCAATTTTTTGGTACAAAATGTATTGAGTTATCTCCCAATTTTGGTATTGAGTTATCTCCTATTTTTTTGGTATTGAGTTGTTTTCCATTTGTTGGTGTATTGATCAGATCAACAGCACACCAATCATTATGTGTGATTTTGTTTATTGACACCGGTAAAAAGAAATATACAAGTACAATATTTTTTTTACTGGCAAAACTTGTGCAATATCTGCCATTGATAATATTAATATGATATCTGATTAACATACAATATTTTTTGGACATTTATTAGTATGATACCTGATTAACATACAATATTTTTGGACATGCATTTCTTTAGCTACATTTACAGTCAAATATACAGTACATCTCAACTTGCATGCTTGTTATCTCTGTGGCATGAAGTTTATGTTTTGCTCGAGAGTGGTAGATCGTGAGTTCGAGCCCTGATCGGGTCAGACCACAGACTAAATTGGTATTTGTTTCTTCTCCACTAAGCTATTACTAATGAGGAGAAAGAGCAAAGATAGGTTGGCTCAGAATCAGGATAATGTTTCTGAGTAAGGGAAATTGTCTATCCGGGGACTGTTCTTTCAATGAGTTAGCACTAAAAAAATACAACTAAGGTGTTGGTCTAGTGCAAAGCAGACCTCACCATCATCTCATTGAATATTAACTTGTTCTCGCCATGATATTGCTGAAAAATTGCTGAGTTGACGTAGACCACAATCACTCCCTGTGTTTTGGTTGGCTGAAGTGTGATTATTTGTTTGTTTTATTCTGGCCCTGACAAGTAGTTGATTTGATGAAATGCATCGTTTATACTGTATTCAAATGTATCAATTGTTCAACTAAACATACAGGTAGTTCATATTGGCACCAACTACAAACAAAGATATGACTGATCGCCATGATATAACTGAAACTGGATTCTGTCTTGATCTTTTACTTTTCACTAAGTGTATATTTATTTACGTGTTTTATCAAAGTGACGTTTAAAGCTAATTCGTATACATACAAAATGTAGTCATCACAATGTCTGTCCATCTGTTGTCATTTGAAGCCACCGTATTGGTGGTGTAATGGATAGCGTGCTCGTCTCAAGTGTGATAGATCGTAGGTTCGAGTCCTGGTCGGGTCAAACCAAAGATTATTAAATTGGTATTTGTGCTGGTTTGTGTGCTCGCCTCGAATGCACTCTGTACAAATAATCCAATATAGTTTGTAGGGGTGTTACGATACGACTTCCTCTTTATACGATACATATCGTAAATTTTGCTCACGATAGTATTACACCCCATACTTTTGATACAATACGATACAACATATGTAGTTGTCATAATTTTGCTTCATATATGTCTCCCTACATTTGAAATGTATTATTTTATTTAAGGTAACAACGCTATATGTCCTTTGCAATGAATCCTACAATTGCTTTTATAATACTCTGTGTTCTACGTATACGGGAGTTGAAAGATAGTGGATTCTTCGGAAGCATAGTGTCACTTACTCTCAGCTGGCATTGATCATAATATGTCCCACAAAGAGGACAGAAGATTCGTCAGTCTTTGAGCCTTAGCTGTTTCTCCGTGTCCACTGGAAACTTCCAGAACTTCAGATAATCCCATGTTTTCGTCGAAGATGGGTTGGCATATTGCTGGTATTGCCGGTCTTGGAGCTCACATCATTCACACATATTTTACATACAGTTTGTTCTTTCGTAGTTTCTCTTCCATTTATGTTGACAATTTTAAATCCAAAGTATTTCCATAGTGCAATTAGTAGTTTGCATATTCATAATAAAACGTAAATATCAAATTTAGTGCGCACAACACGTTTCTGGAATAACCTTCATCATATTGATTCGTTAGTCTTACGTTATTAAATCTCATTATATTCCTTTTGTCTAAGAGAACCTCTTTAAGTGCAATATGAGCCTTTGAACCCTTAATCAACCATTTTTTGTTTGCGGGCCATGTCGAGTGGTATTTCTTCATGGGCGCATGAAGTGACAATATCTCCTTCAAAAGTATGCTCATTGACACTGATAAATAATTGAAGTAAATCATTCTTCTAACCATTCTTTAGCACCATTGCAGTTAGTTGCACACCACCACAAATGATTGCAAATGGCTCTTATCCATGACCCAAAATCTTCACAGCCTCTAGCTCTTGACTTTTGTTGCAATTTGTTCATATACTCTTAGCAAGATGCCGCCACATAAATTGTTTTGACATCAAGCTTCGGATTTGATTTGTTTTTATATTATGTGTTTAACGCCACTTTCAGCACTATTTCAGATATGTCATGGCGACCAGTTTTAGTGGTGGAAGAAGCCGGAGAGAACCACCGACCATGGATTGTGAGTCGAGTGCTCCCTTTTTGGTAATTTACAAAGCCTGACGCGAACCCATGCCATATTGGTGATAGGCTTGTATGAGTTGTTGGTAATCCAACTACCTAACTCATTGAGTCATTTCGGATTTGCACATGTCGGTCAGTGGCCAATACCTTAATATGAAAGCCATCATCGAGAACGTACTTCATGCATCTTCGACATCCTTCTACTTCTATCTTTGAGGAACTTCCAGTCTCTGTAACCTGTATGGTAACAAAGGAAATTATTTGCTGTGTTTGCATATCTATCAAAGAATAAGTGCAATGCTTTGCAGAGAGGCCTGTCGAGTCACACATTCGAATGCAAGTTAAATTGCCTCATTGCAAAATCTCCCCCGTCAATTTCATAGTAGTAATAATAATATTTGTTTTTTAAAGGTTGGGACGATTTTGATAAATATGGGGGTGGTATTGATGGGAGCGATTTTGCAGTGGGGCGATTTGACCAGCTACCACATCTTCCATCACCAGTCAAACGCAATGGCCTGTTGTTACTCTTAACTCTTTCAAGAATTCGCTTCTGAAATAAACTACAGGTATGCTCGACAGCTAGCATCAATACACACGCTAAATGGTGTAGAATGTAGATTTTTCCAATGAAATTTAAGTTCATTTAATCAGCAAACTGGTCGACATTAGTAAAAGTCTGTCCACAAAATAAAGTTGCATCACTAATGAGGAGGTTTCCCGCAGTCATTTTCCCTATCATTGGCTGAGAATGCCACTGGTAAACCAAATGTCCACTGGTACAATAAACTGATACTGTTAACAATGAACCAGATGATCAATCTTTTACAGTATCAGAGGGCTCAACAGCCTGATCTAGCTGGTCTTCAGAAACCATAAACTTACTCTGTCATTTTCGTCATCTGTAGCTGACTATCATGTGTTGAGTATGAATCGGATGATTGATTTTATTTGATATTTTGTGCTTAACGCCACTTTCAGCACTATTTCAGTTATATCATGGCGACCAGTTTTAGTGGTGGAAGAAGCCGGAGAGAACCACCGACCATGGATTGTGAGTCGAGTGTTCCCTTTTTGGTAATTTACAAAGCCGAACGCGAACTCATACTCCTTTTACGATATTAGTTATTTAACAAGTTAGACTTCTATTTTAGGGCCCGGGTGGCTCAATGAGTTATGTAGTTGGATTACATAACCACTCATACAAGCCTATCACCAATACGACGTGGGTTCGTGCCCGGATTTGTAAATTACAAAAAGAGTGCACTCGATTCGCAGCCGCAAGTGATAAAGCTTACCAATTGCTTGCTCATGGTCGGTGGTTCCCTCCTGGTACTCCAGCTTTTTCCACCATGATATAGCAGAAATATTGCTGAAAGTAGTGTTAAGCACAAAAAAATCAAATCAGATCAATCACAAACTAGATGCTCGCAGGAGACTGTAATCACTCAGCTGGTTTTCAGTTTGACCTCTAAAGTTCATATAGAGTGTATAATGGCAGTGTTGCAAATAATTTTGAAAGTTTGACAACAAAATATCTAATCGGAATAAATTTGCTTAAAAAAGAAGATTTCTTGAACTATTCAAGGCCATGTAGCTGCAGTTGAAATTTGAGCCCATTTTTTATTATTAATATTAATAAAAGTACCAATAGAGAATTTCAACCGCATCGGTGGTGGAATTGTTAGCGTGCTCGCCTCGATTGTGGTAGATCGTGGGTTCGAGTCCCGATTGGGTCAAACCAAAGACCATACAATTAGTATTTGTTGCCTTTCCGCTAAGCACGCAACTTCAAGGAGAAAGAGCAAAGATTGCTTGACTCGGATTCAGGATAATGTGTCGGAGTGGGCCAACATGTCGATACGACGAATAAACGGAGGGACACCAAGTGATGACAAAAGCTCATCTGGCCTATGCATGATTATTTAGTGATTGTTATGTATTTTCCGTGACTTTCCATTTACATTGTACAATTGAAGTATCAATGTTGACATACAACCAATACGACGTACATTCTAAATACAAAATAGATTTGGAGAAACTGAAAATCTTTTGAAAAATTATAATAGATTGTCGGTGGAAGTCAAATAATCAACTGCTTTTTGATCATAATTGATTGACAGGAACACCACTACTCAACTGTCTTAATTTTGTCTAAATATTCTTGACATATTCTCAACATTATAAATATTGTCTGAATATTCCTGACAAATTCTGTACATTTTTTTTATGTATTACTACATTTGACTCATGTTCACCACTTATGGGTCAAACTGTTTATTTTTACTATACCACCCCGAGAAAACCTCTCTGTTTGTTGTGTTGTAAAGGGCAGATCCATAGCTTTGTAGAACAGCTTACATATTTCAGAAAAGGGAGGTCTAATTCAGAAGTTATTAAAGTTCCCATATGGTAAAACTTTTGTTCGGAATATGTATTATTTCATTGAACACTTTTGACACAATCAAAAATGTGTCGAGACATAAACAGACAATGTAGAGAATGTGTTTACTGGTAAACAAAATCAGTACTGGTGATCAAGACATAAACAGACAATGTAGATAATGTGTTTACTGGAAGACAAAATCAGTAATGGTGATCAGCACATAAACAGACAATGTAGATAATGTGTTTACTGGTAGACAAAATCAGTAATGGTGATCAGCACATAAACAGACAATGTAGATAATGTGTTTACTTGTAGACAAAATCAGTAATGGTGATCAGCACATAAACAGACAATGTAGATAATGTGTTTACTTGTAGACAAAATCAGTAATGGTGATCAGCACATAAACAGACAATGTAGATAATGTGTTTACTTGTAGACAAAATCAGTAATGGTGATCAAGACATAATCAAGCAGAATTGAGACACTATAGAATGTGTCCAGACAAAACGAGACATTTAGACACTTCAGAATCTTTCTAGGAAAATCAGGACAATGTCAAGATAACTTAAGTCAATCTTGAGACCAATTCAAAATAAATCTAGACAATTGAGACACAAGTCGCAGTACTCGAAATGAAAATTTGAGTTTATTGGTCCGAATATATCTTTTAAAAAACTGGAAAAAAAATACTCTCCAAACAAAGTTTTACTGGTTTTGGGCTGGGGGAAATGTGCTCATCGTGACGACCGATTTTTTTTTAAACTTTAAACAGTCCTAAGTAATTTTCAGAAAAGTTCGAGATTTATCAGAATGTTGAGTGCGTTTTCAAACAATTAAAGACATGATATGCATGATACAAAATTTAAATTATGAATTCAATCTTACCTCAAAAATATGTTGAGGTTTTGTTGTTGATTTACTTGTACCACAAGCACTTAGTTCTCTGACAAGACTATCTTTGATCTGCAATAAAAAAAAAAGTTAATATCATTATGCAGATCATTATAAAAAAAAATGTGGAAATCTGCATCTGATATAAATGGCCCTAGAGGCTCAATGGGTTGAGCCTGTGTTGCTCACCTTTTATTGTGTTTAGAGGAAACTTTATACAGAAACTTTTATGGGTGCTTATTAACAAATTTCAATTAATTTGGCCAAATAGTTTTAGAGAAGATTCTTTTAATTGGTTAATCACAAGCAAGAACTGTCTATGGCCGCCATGAACATTTTGCACAGGCTTGATATTGATATTGCCGACGGAATAGAATTTAGGCCAACAAATGGTTATAGAAACAAGTTTTTTTGCTCTTTAGATGTCAAACCACTAATTCACCAATCAGAGCTCATAACAAAAGTAGACCCTTTTAAAGAAAAAAATGCATTTCGCTTTGTTGTATTGTGCAAAATACTGAATGGAATGAAATAATGAACATTGATAATTGAAGTTAGATATATAAGGATTATTTTGAGCTCAAATTTGATGGATTTAGTTATATTTTAATATCTCTATGGAGGATTTGATGCATGACCTATCAATACTGAATTTCCCGGGGATGACGTAGATATTTTTTGAGTAAGTGTTTTCCATAGCCTGACATTTCACAACAAGACTTTAAACATCCCATGATATTTTGACAGAAATAGAGGAATCATGTACGTTTCAGAAAATATGGTCATTGAAATGTTAAACTTAAGATAAAATAGCCAGGTAGACTAAAAAACACAAACTTAGTAGAAAACCTTAAAGAAATTAATTAGTGGTTTCACACCTTAACGTGACATCATGACATGTACCAGAAATCAATACAATGAGGTAAACATTATCTATCCAGAGTTGTCGTTCCTGCTACGCTTTCACAACATCTCTGTCAACGCTCATTTTACAAGATTTTTGTAAAATTTAGAAACAGTAAAAAAAAATGTACTTAAAATTGTTTTAATTATTGTAAATATCAATAAAGATGAAAATAAAGCACTCATTTCAAATCAATTCTCTCTTAAAAATTACCCCCCCCCCCACCCCCCCCCCCCCCCCACTTCCTGGAGAACTATTTTGCGGAGGTAAACATTTAAGAGAGCATTGATTTGAAATGAGTAATTTGTTTTCATCTTTATTGATATTTACAACAATTAAAACAATTTTAAGTACATTTTTTTACTGTTTCTAAATTTTACCAAAATCTTGTAAAATGGGCGTTGACAGAGATGGAGTGTCGCGTAGCAGGAACGACAACTCAGGATAGAGAATGTGAGGTATTGATTAAACGGAATAATCCAGTCGTTATATTACTCTCCCGCTAGTCGCTGCATCGAAAATGCGGATAGAGGGCGCAGTATTATTCAAGTTAGGTATTGATCGGGGAAAATCTGCCATTTTCTAACATCAATATGTTCGTATCCTTTCCCTTTTCCCAAAGAAACCTCCCGTTGATGGATGGGACAGGCTATAGAAACGATGATCTCCCTTGGCTATATACTCAGCCATTGCAAATATAGGGGGGTGCTAATGTGTGTATTGTGTTAGGTAAATGAGTCTGCCAGACATTTATTTATGGATATATTGTGACAAAATATGGATGTAATTGTTTGAAATATATATTTCCCAAGGAGGTTTGTATTATTTTACATTCAACATACGTCTTCATGTAAAATTTTCTATGTGAAGTAAAATACAATCGAATGGTAAAATCGGCCATTTTCTAGTATCATTATTTGCTGATTCCATCCCCTTTCCCTATGACATCCACTGGATGGGAGAATCACACGGCAGTCAAACTCTGAAACTGGTCTGTCCCTTGAGTGGTAGCATTGGGTAGGAACATTCAACATGTTTTCACAGTGAATAAGATAAAGGTAACGGAATCTACTTATTATAAACATCATTCTTTTATGATAACTTTTACATGATGTAACTTTACATTATAGTATACGTAGTCGTAGTCGTAATGGAAAACGAAAGTGAAAAAAAAATTATAATCAAATAGTTTGTTTAAAACTATAAAACATAATATTTCAGATGATTTTCATCTTACATAAGTCAGTATATTTTTAACTTTATATAATAAACTCTTGAAACAAGAAGAGAAAATACGAATAACCTTGATCAATATTTTGTCCTTGATATAGAATAGAATAGAATCAATAGAATATGTTTATTTGTCAATTAAAGACGCCCATGATAGGCAGTATAATTACATGAAAATCACAAATACCCCTGGTTTCACCTGGGAAATACATGCACTGCAGGTGTGAAATGTCAACTCTTAATTTCATTTTAATTAACAATTATACTATTTATGACCTTTTTAAGCCACACACCTCTCGGACAGCTTGACCGGGAAAATAACTGATACACCTATGTCTGGTTGTCAATACAGAATCCGAATAATTATATAAATATAAATTCTGAATAATTATATAATTATATAAAATAAATATAAAGTCATATTTGGAAGTCAAATATATGAGATTTAAAATTTAATCATAAATATAATTATTAAACACATTGATAATATAAACTATTTAATATAAATTGTATTATCCTATTACTTTACCGACTAATTTATCATTTATTTATCCATTTTGTATCAATTGCGTATAAAATATAAGATTAGTTAATCACGTCAATTTGCACAAAAGCCATTCAAATAATAACACGATACTATATTGTACCTCTATACAGTGGTGGACCCAGGATTTTGTGTTAGGGGGGACGAAGGTCGGCGAAGGATCTGGGGACCGCTTAAGGTCTCCAGCGGGTCCAGGGCAGAGCCGTGGTAGGGGGCCCTGGGAGCTCCTGGGTTTTGAGTATTTAGGAAGCTTTTCCGTCAACAATTTTGAAGCATTTTGTGAATGTGATGAGTTTTTGAAATTCATCAGACCTATGGGGCAGAAAATCATGATGTCCGCCAAACATTTTTGAATGATGTGTTTACTTTTTTAACGGAAGTCGGAAACGCAGGTCATATTGTAAATACCGGAACAAGTTCTGTCAATTCGGAATTCGTAACCGCATTGAATACGTGATATTTTATCTGTTTTTGGTAAATATTATTGGTAACTGTCATAAAAATAAATATATTTGAATAAATTGTGATGCGTAAGATGCTCTTTTCGAGTGAAAAGCCCCCAAAAAATTTAATAAAATAAAAAAACACGACGTCCCTGATTTGTATCGTTCCCTTCACCGAATCTGTTTCTATTTAGAATTTTGTTTACAGTTCCGGCAACAATGTGTCGATCATAAAAATGTGGTCGTTAAATGACAACATGATTGAGAGACTGCATTAGGAAATTGAACTGGAGATTGAGAGAGTCTAATGACTTTTAGAATATTGTTATTGTAATCTCAATAAAAATTTAAAAATTATGTTTTAAATCTGGTAAATGTTCGTGCGTATTGTAAACTTATCCGATCCAGGATCTGTAATGATAAGCTTTTTAACATATATTACAGGATTTTTTATGAACTTTGAACTTTTGCCGATTTTGACCGATTATCCAAATTAGAAAAAAGAGGGGATGAAATTTAAAAAAATCTTCTTCTCTGAAACTACTTTGCCAATCTCAACCTAACTTTGCTGAAATGATCCTTGGGTGGTCCCCTTCCAAAATTGTGTCCGGCATTTCAGACCTCCGACCAAGATGGCCACCACAGCCGAACTTAATTTAACATAGGACCCTATGGGAAATTCCCATAAAAATCTTCTTATCTGAAACCATTTGCTCAATAAGAACTAAATTTTGATGAAATTGTCATTGGATGGTTCTCTTCCAAACATGTGTCCAGCGATTCGGCCCTTCGACCAAGATGGCCCCCACAGCAGAACTTAGCTTAACATAGGACCCTATGGGAAATTCACATACAAATATTCTCATCAGAAACCACTGGGCCAATTGCAACCAAACTTTGGTGGAATGATCCTTGGATGGCCCCCTTCCAAAATTGTGTCCGGTGATCCCGACTTCCAACCAAGATGGCCGCCAATCTAATATAGAAAAAGGGGGGATGAAATTAAAAAAAGATCTTCTCCTCTGAAACTGCTCAGCCAATCTCAACCAAACTTTGCTGAAATGATCCTTGGGTGGTCCCCTTCCAAAATTATGTCCGGCATTTCAAACCTCCGACCAAGATGGCCACCACAGCCGAACTTAATTTAACATAGGACCCTATGGGAAATTCCCATAAAAATCTTCTTGTCTGAAATCATTTGCTCAATAAGAATTTTTTTTTGATGAAATAGTCATTGGATGGTTCTCTTCCAAAAATGAGTCCGGCGGTTCGGCCCTTTGACCAAGATGGCCCCCATAGCCGAACTTAGATTAACATAGGACCCTATGGGAAATTCACATAAAAATCTTCTCCTCAGAAACCACTGGCCAATTGCAACCAAACTTTGGTGAAATGGTCCTTGGATGGCCCCCTTCCAAAATTGTGTCCGGTGATCCCGACTTCCAACCAAGATGGCCACCAATCTAAAATAGAAAAAAGGGGGGATGAAATTAAAAACAAATCTTCTCCTCTGAAACTGCTCAGCCAATCTCAACCAAACTTTGCTGAAATGATCCTCGGGTGGTCCCCTTCCAAAATTGTGTCCGGCATTTCAAACCTCCGACCAAGATGGCCGCCACAGCCGAACTTAATTTAACATACGACCCTATGGGAAATTCCCATAACAATCTTCTTGGCTGAAACCATTTGCTCAATAAGAACAAAATTTTGATGAAATATTCATTGGATGCTTCTCTTCCAAAAATGTGTTCGGCCCTTCGACCAAGATGGCCCCCATAGTCGAACTTAGATTAACATAGGACCCTATGGGAAATTCACATAAAAATCTTCTCCTCAGAAACCACTGGCCAATTGCAACCAAACTTTGGTGGAATGGTCCTTGGATGGCCCCCTTCCAAAATTGTGTCTGGTGATCCTGACTTCCAACCAAGATGGCCGCCAAGATAAAATAGAAAAAAGGGGGAATGAAATTATAAAAAAATCTTCTCCTCTGAAACTACTGAGTCAATCTCAACCAAACTTTGCTGAAATGATCCTTGGGTGGTCCCCTTCCAAAATTATGTCCGGCATTTCAGACCTCCGTCCAAGATGGCCACCACAGCCGAACTTAATTTAACACAGGAGCCTATGGGAAATTCCCATAAAAATAAAAATCTTCTTGTCTGAAACCATTTGCTCAATAAGAACTAAATTTTGATGAAATTGTCATTGGATGGTTCTCTTCCAAAAAATGTGTTCGGCCCTTCGACCAAGATGGCCGCCAAAGCCGAGCTTAATTTAACATAAGACCCTATGGGAAATTCACATAAAATCTTCTCCTCAGAAACCACTGGGCCAATTGCAACCAAACTTTGGTGGAGTGATCCTTGGATGGCCCCCTACCAAAATTGTGTCCGGTGATCGCGACTTCCAACCAAGATGCTCGCCAATCTAAAAATAGAAAAAAGGGGGATGAAATTTAAAAAAAATCTCCTCCTCTGAAACTACTGAGCCAATCTCAACCAAACTTTGCTGAAATGATCCTTGGGTGGTCCCCTTCCAACATTGTGTCCGGCATTTCAGACCTCTGACCAAGATGGCCGCCACAGCCGAACTTAATTTAACATAGGACCCTATGGGAAATTCCCATAACAATCTTCTTGTCTGAAACCATTTGCTCAATAAGAACTAAATGTTGATGACATAGTCATTGGATGGTTCTCTTCCAAAAATGTGTCTGGCGGTTCGGCCCTTCGACCAAGATGGTCCCCACACCCGAACTTATCTTAACATAGAACCCTATGGGAAATTCATTCAGACCTCTGACCAAGATGGCTGCCACAGCCGAACTTAATTTAACATACATGTAGGACCCTATGGGAAATTCCCATAAAAATCTTCTTGTCTGAAACCATTTGCTCAATAAGAACTAAATTTTGATGAAATAGTGATTGAATGGTTCTCTTCCAGAAATGTGTCCGACAGTTCGGTCCTTCGACCAAGATGGCCCCCACAGCCGAACTTAGCTTAACATACATGTATATAGGACCCTATGGGAAATTCACATACAAATCTTCTTTTCTGGAACCAGTTGCTCAATTGGAACCAAACTTTGATAACATAGTCATTGGATGGTTCTCTTCCAAAATTGTGTCTGGCAGTCGTGCTCTCCCACCAAGATGGCCGCCACAGTGCAGTTGCATTGTTATTGAAAGCAGCTTTGATCCAGGTGAGCGATTACAGACTCCTGGGAGCCTCTGGTTTCATAAAATGCATTGATATTTTGTTCTGTTTATATAGTAAAAAAATTAATGAGAATAGCAAAGGTTTTGATCGATACATGAATTATAGATGTGTTTTATTCAAAGGCTTTTCAAGAGCCTTTAAGTTACTTAAAAGTTCTTTTTTTCGAATCTGCACCTCAAACCCACAGCAGGATATCAAATATCAACTGCAATATTGGGGAGGAGGGAGGGGTCCCATTATTATTTCCAGGAAAAATTTCCAACGATAAACTTCTTGCCCAATTGAGGTCAAAGTCAAATGCATAGTCTGATCCTTTCTCTCACTTAACTGCCCTAGTGTGAAATTCTTCTTCTTCTTTACATTTCTAGCCGTTCTTCACTACTGAAGATTATTGGGCGAGCGCCGTATGAAATTTAGTTAATACATAAAGTTAACATTTATGCAATAAACAATGAATCAAAGGTTAACACTATATACATTTGATAACTACTATGAGTGATTATGGTTTAAAAATTGGAATCAAGGCAGTGGATGGTCAATTAGAACCAAACTTTGATGGAATAGTCATTGGATGGTCCCCTTCCAAAATTGTGTCCGGCAGTCGTGCTCTCTCACCAAGATGGCCATCACAGTGCATTATAAATTAGGGGGGGGGGGGGGTCGCCATTAACATCTTAATTACAGTCTGCGACGTTAGCCACTAGCCCGATGCCCGTGGATAGTTAAATAACGAGAGGGCTAGTTAAAGCTTTATAATGCTAGCCCGAACGGGCTAGTGAAAATCGATGACCTTTAATTTATGGCACAGGCTACGAATACGACGGATACGTATTCGTAGCCTGGGTTCTACAAGTACGACGGGCGGAAGTTGTGACTAATGATCAACCGGCTTCCGGACATGGACCCCTATTTTACGGAAATTAATCACGTATTGCTAGTATCTAGAGGTTACGAATACGACGGATTTGTGTTTTCTTAAATATATTGTTTTTAGACATTTGTTACTGTGATACTATAAAGTTTAAAGAAAAAAAATATACATAGATATTTTTAATTTAAGAATTATCATATACAATTTAAAATTTCAAGTAAGACAATGTATTAAATTAATGTTCAAAGTTATTTCAAGCAATTTCGGCAACACCAGTAGTTTTTTTTCGGCGCAAAACGTAGGCCAATACATCTTAGATGGTACCAGTTGAGACAGACATCACACGCAACACAATCTTCAGAATGCAGATCAGTTTGGCACACGCAACAGTCATAAACCGCGTTTTCTTTTTTAGTACTTATGATGTCTTTAAGGTGATTCCATGCCTCCTTTGAAAAGTACTTTTGAATGCGAGTCAAATTAACGTTTTCATCAATAGTGCATCAACTGACAATAATTCTTTCGGGAGTTCCGAGTCTGCTTTAAGGGGAGTAGTCCATGACAACATAGCTGAAAAGATAAAAATATATAAATTTGATTGATAGCCAACATTTTTAATATACATTATTCTATAAACAGAAAATACATAATAGTGTACAAACAATTTTATAAACAGTAAACGCAAGCTTACCTTTTTCCTTTTCAACTGGTGTCTTCTTCAGGAAAGGGATAGGTCTAGTTGATTTCTTTCTCCGGGGAAGTCCAACAACAGTTGTCTCTAGTCCCTTAGGCCTGCCTCTTTTTACCATCTTTGGGGGGAGGTGGAGCTTGTATGAAAGAGTTTCCATTGTAAAAAATCCTGAAAAATGAGTTAAAATATTATTGAAGGTATCTTATTCAAATTGTTCCCCGCAGTATTTTAAAAGTAAAAGTAAGGTAAAGATTCAAAATTACTAACCATCAACCGTAATATCGCCTTGTCTGTCAGTTATAGGTTCAGTTGCATCATCTGTATCAGTAGTATTGTCTTGCTCACGACCCGTCAGCACTTCCCGTTCGTCAGTCGATGACAGTTCTGTTTCACTTTCTGTAGTATCTGTTGTTTCACAATGACTACCTGAAAAAAAATCTAAAGTTAAAGCAAATGTCATACTGTAAATTTGACATAGACAAAAATGTTATACATGTTGAATTTGAAAAAAAAAAACCAAATGCCTTGCCGTTTTCAGATATTGGTTGAGGAGTGTACAGTTTTGGAGATACAATTTCCAGTGTAATGTCTGGTGGTGCCGTCTCAAGGGTAACAACCTGAGATGCCATCTGTTGTTCATTTTCTGGAAATGGCATTTCTTCTGTAGCTTCTGGGATCCCTGGAAGTGTTTCTCCATTTTCTGAAGAATATATTGTATACGTATTTTTTAAAAGCTATATTGATTTGTGTGCGGCAAATAAGCAGAAAATAATGACAAAATCTATTTGAAAATTTATTGAGAACAGTTTTCTTAATCCTTGAAATTTAAATGATTAGGAAAAGATTCGTGATGTTTAAATTTAGCAAAAACCAATGTGTTAAGAGATAAATTAAACAATATACCACAGCCATCAGTCATTTCTGTAATGTTGTATTCATTGCCACGACTAAGTATGTCTGCAAAGTTTTCAAGCTGACTGAGATGGTGATGAAACTGGACGGTGGACATATCGGACACAACTCTGGCTATCTGTTGTGTCACAAGATGAACACGTCTGTATTTGTCCTGTCCTGACAAAACACGGACACGTCGCCGACGAGGTGTAACTGTTACAACAGTTTATGGACAGGGTTGATCGTCAAATATTACGTGGTTTTTCTTGTAATAAGTTTTGGTCCATCGTGGCTCGACGAGACCTTGATCAAAGGAAGACATATTCTTATGTTTTCGGAAGAAGAATATATGACGACATGGTTAGGACATGCATGAATGAAAGTTACATTCACAGGTACTTTCTGAGACTGTTAGTTCTCCTTCTGACGATTTAATTGAATTGGCAACTGCATTCTTGTAAATGTCACCACTGTAACTAATTTTACTCAATTCTTTATATTGCTTTGTCACAAAGCCAAACGCATACGGAGTAATTAAAATTAGATGTCAGTTGTATTTTTTTTTCGTCGGCGATAGACTAGATGTTTGTTGTAGCTTATCACTTTTGTTTCCTTGGCGAAGCATCCAGGGGTGCATCGTCAAAGGCAAAAAGACACAAGAAACATCTAATGTTAATTTGATTGGTTTATTTATATGTATTTAAACTGATAGATGTAAATACCACAAACAACTGCAATACGAAATGCATGGTACGTCCAGGTTAATATAGATTTCCCCCCCCCCCCCCAAATATTTAGTAAAAATTTTGAAGAAAAAAATACAAGTATTTGTCCGTTAAACTTTGGCACACACAATTTGTTGCAATGAGATAAATAAATAAATAAGTAGATTATATAATCTAGCTTATCATCTGTTATCTTGTTTTATGTATTATTACTACGAAGTTTTCAGTTGTCAACTTTTTCCAAAAGGATTTCTTTAAAAGAGAATTATGAAATTTCATCTGAACAGGAATAGTGGCATTGGCTTTAAAAGTTATGTTTATTTAAATCGGGAAAATATTTTAGAACAAACTAACGGGTTAATACTGAGATAGAAATAAAATTTTATTAATTATATTTACATGTCATGTCAAAGAGTGAATGGTGTAATGGTTACAGTGCAAAAGATTATATATATATGTATATATATATATATAGACAATAGACAATATTTTAATTTGCACGAACACATTTACAATAAATGGTTATGGCATAAACTGAAATAATACAGAATAACAGACTCGTGGAATGACAGTGGTATTTAGGGACGGACCAATGTTGCTGAAAACAATATTCTGATTCTGGTGGAGGAAAAAAAAACAATCTGATTCAGAGTTTTTGTCATATAACCTAATGTTGAAATCTGGAAAAAAAAAATTCGCGCTTTGCGCGATAAAAAAGATAAATATTCTAACTCTTCTACACAACCCAATATAAAGAGTCAAAATTACATCAAAGTTCCAGGAAATAATTTGTGCCAGACGTGCGTCAATTCTGTCCCAGTTTGGTTTCATTCCCGTAAGTACATTGTAGCTAAGGAGGACTGGCCATTTCAGCTTGTGGATTGATGAAAATATAACGATGACACAGAAGCCAACATGATCCCTATATAATATAGCTACTAGTAGTATCCCTATGCAAGCCACATTAATTAATAGGAAACTGTTATACAAGTGACTGTGTTGAACAATATTGACAATGTTACCTATAAACATAATGTAGAATATGTCTAATCTTTAACAAAATGGACATACTCAAATGGGTTCACAAATGAACTCGACTTCTCCAGTTTCATCCGTTTCGTTGAAATACCTTGGTCAGAATATCTAAATCAAAAGTACAAATATCAATCACTACAAAATCACATTTGTCTGAAATTACCAGTTTTTGTAGTAATTTGCCTAAAAAATTAAGATAATTTTACAAAAACCTGCCTGATTTTAACACAGACATGGGCCATCGGTCTACTGTTAAATTCACACACTGTGAAACATGCAAATTGCTATGGATCTTCACATTATTTCTTAAAAATCTTGTTTATAAATCATACTTACAAGATCTAAACTAAACAAGGGCAAAGCGTGGCGTATCCCTTCGCCTAAAAATTTGACCCGGTGACCTTGACCTTTGACTTTGAAAATCAATAAGGTTCCAGATTCTCTTAAGTACTAAGTATGTACCAAGTTTGGTCAAAATCCATTGAAGGATGTTGATTCTAGAGTGTTCACAAGGATGTGACGGACGGACGGTAGCGTTACTGTTACTATATCCCTTTGCAACTTCGTTGGCGAGGGGATAAAAAGCAGTTCAAATGACAATTCTTTAAATAGAAAGCCTTTATATGAAAAATACATATTGATTTCCCTCTATCATGTCTATGTTGATAATTCTAAGATAGTAAAGTATAATTTTGGCTCCCTGAACTAAAAATTATGTCCAAAATTGTTGAAATGTAGTAAAAAACTAGTTAATGTAATGTTTTTAGAATAGTCAAGAAATAAACTTGGTTTGCATATATAGAAAAGTTTCTGAAACTTGCAAATTTCTATGGTTCTTCATATTATTTTTTAAAAACCTTGTTTATGTATCATACTTACAGGATCCAAACTAAAAATGCTACTGAAATGACACCGATTTAAATGGAAAGCTTTTTATATAAAAGATACATACTGATTTTCCACTATGGTGATAATTCACAGACAGGAAGATATCATTTTGGCTCCCATAACAAAGTTTTATGTTCAAACTTGTTGAAAAGTACTTTAAACTTATTTATGTAATGTATTTCCAGTACTCAAGATATAAACGTGTTTGCATAAAGGAATTGAAAATGATTTTCATTTAGCCATGGTCTAAAATATGCATTTTAGGACATTTCTGAAATTTTCAGTAAAATGTTGTAGTCATGTATAAAAAAAAGTTCTGAAACTTGAAAATTTCAATGGATATTCATATCATTTCTTCAAAACCTTGTTTATAATTATATATTATACATACAGGATCCAAACTAAAAGTGCAATTGAAATGAAGCTTCTTTAAATAGAAAGCTTTTATTTGAAAAATACATACTGATTTTCAATTATACTAATGAAAATTCGCAGAAAGTAAGGTATATACTTTTGGTTCCCAAAACTAAGCTTCATGTCCAAGTTGTTGAAATTTGATAAAATTAAAAGCCTAATTATATGTTGTATATCAAAGAAATAAATTTGCTTGAATAAAAAGAACTTTATAGGGTTTTCATTAAGCCATGTACAGTTTTAATTCTTGCATTAATAATGAATTGATTCGATTTTTTTTTTAAATTGATAATAACAAACTGCATTGCCATTGATATCATTTTTGCACTCCCATTTCCCCTTTGCTGGCCTCTTAAAATTTGTGTTTGTTTACCTCGAAAATACGGCCGTTTTATGCTACTCATTGACAATAATTTGCTGTTACCAGGTGCAAAATTACATATATTGATTAATATCTACCGAAAATGATCATAGGCATCATCATAAATTCATAAAATATGAAAAACGATAATCAAGCAAAATCTTTGCCACTTCAGCGTGAGATTTGACGCGTAGCACTTCCTTGAGTTCGCTCCATCCAACGGCAACGGTCCAACTGATCCCCTACATATATCCTGCATTTGTTCCATTTGGAAGATACTTCACTTCTATTCCTCTTTATCTCTGAATCCGTCAAAGTCCGCTTTCTTCCACGCGTTGACGGTTTCTCTTTTGCCCAATAATCACATGTTGTTTATTGTTTCTAAACAGTGCGCATGCTCAAGACGTGTTCACATAGAAGGCCATATGAATAGATTTGAATATTGTCATCCAGACAATAATTCTGATAACGATAGTTTTGGGTCTTTTTTGTCAAAAAATCGTATCTTTTGCAGCATAACTCGGTGTTAATCTTCATTTTATGAAGGTCAGTACGGAAATCGACAATAATTTTGGGTATGAAAAAATTACGCAGCTGGTAGACAATATCCCTTTAAAACACATTGTCCTAGGCTATAAACTTTTTGATGAAGACTGTTTTGATTTTAATTATTTCTTGACAGTTGATGGAATATCTATATATAAACCTTATTATGTATCCGAACAAAAAACTAAAAATATTAACGTTTATAATTTATTTAAACATAAATATAACACACGAATTAAAGATAAAATGTCATTGTTGTGGAATATAATATATATATATATATATATTGAGAGGAGCTTGGCCTCTCATTATATATGTAACAAACGTTTGAATAAAATATTATTGTGTTGCTAAAAACACTATTGAACAATGCACTACCGATGTTAATAGTACAGAGGCAAATAATTTGATTTAAATAACATTGGTAAATTGCGTTTACAAAATTTACAGGTGGGTGATTACAGGTAAGATTGTTTCTTTCTTTAATAAAAATATAAATATCAAATTTAGTGCACATGACATGTTTATGGAGTAACCTTCATCATGTATGCTCAAAGTCAAAAGGCTGAAAAAAACAATTAATTTTAAATTATGAATGAATAGTTTAAAAAGTGATGGTCAACAATTCCATTAATATCAACAAAACGAATACTCATATCTCACCTTAACTCACTAAACACAAAAATACCATATTTCGTTGGAAATCCAGGTACTATCTTGGGAATCCAGGTACTATCTTGGGACAGGCATACACATATGGCGGGTTTAAATCTATTAATGGGATCCCAACCCTCCTCTCATCTGTATTAAATGTTAGAGGGCTAAAGATTGAAATATTATACGTAGAACTGCTATGTTTTGTAATCTCCAGCGGATTTTTTTATAAAGAGGAGGGGTAAAATATTCGCGTGCAGTTAAGACTCACTCACTGTGGTGTTGGTGAGAGCCGTGTTGCTATCTTTAGTGTTCTGTTTTGTGTTTAATGTTGTTTGTCTGCGCCCTGTGTCTACTGTTCCCAATGAAGCCAATTTCTCTGGATGTTCCATTCTTGATTGCCGCTTCGGTATTCTGTAACGTTTATTCATAAACTGAATAAATTCATAAAGCAAATGATAATATAATGATCAAATTAATTATTTTAATCTAAATTTAAATATTTTGGCATCATTTTGAGTCCGTCCGTAGTACGTCGTAAACTTTCACATTTAAATCTTCTCTTCTTAAACTACTGAACCAAGTTAAACCACATTTGGTTGGGATGGTTCTTTCAAAATTGTGTCCGACATTTCCACCATTCATTCAAGATGGCTGTTGTTAAAAAAAAAAATAAAAAAATTCTTCAATTGCTGCTTTATTATAAATAAAAATTAGCTCAAATGTTAACTGCAACTACATAGTAATGAGTAGTTTAACATATATTCCTGGTTTTTCTGTGAACATTTTCTTTCAGTCGATTAATACCGATATGTAAATTATGTAAATAATGATATAAATATTCTCCTCTGAAACCACTGAACAAAATTTCCTGGGATAGTCCTTGTGTGACCCCTTTTCTCCATTGTTTCCGATAGCTCTATCCTTCAATCAAGATGGTGGCATTTACTACAAATAGAAATTTCTATAATATTTATTGTTGCTTTATTATAAGTGAAAATGTTCTCAAATGTTTACTTCAGCTACATGACATCTTCATGTTTTACTTCGGCTACTTGACATCTTCCTGTTTTCAGCAAATACTGATTAGGCATATTATGAAAAAAAAATCACATCAAAATCGTCTGCTATAGCAAATCAACTGAAAACAGTTTTGGTTGGCCAACTTTCCAAATTATTTGTGACATTCTAATAAATTTAGAAGTCAAATTAACATCCAGGTGAGCGATTACCGGCTCCTGGGAACCTTTGTATCCTTCCTGATGTAGCCTTCTACCGGCGATTGTGCTTTATAAGTCGGAAAAGTTTACGATCCCTTCTCTTGTCATTTCTATGATTTTTCTCAATGGTTCCCCTTGAATGGAATTTTTTTTATCACACGTCCGCCGGTATACCGGTGTATTACCAATGCCTGTGCATTTTTACTATGTGTTGCTCCATCTGAACTCAAAGAAATGAGCCTTTCGTTCAGATATATTGGCAATTTTCACGTTTTTCCTGCTAAACTTTTAGCGGAAATCGCTTGCAAATGAAATTTGTCACCGGATAAATTATTCGGACATTACTGTACATGTATATCGATAAAACAAATCAAACACCACACAAGAGTTCGCTAACTTCTGTGACGTTGACCATGTTTATTGCAATGCATTTGTCCACTCATTGCATATATACAATACTCCTATAGATGCTTATTTTAGGAAGTTGTTTCCATTCCGTTTTAGTTCAAACAAAAGTTTGTGTATATATCAAAAATTTAATACATAAACGTATCAGAAAAAACCCATCTACCATTTTGGAAGTTAATTAACAATATATTAAAAAAAGTAGCATTGATTGAATGTTTAACCCATATCTCTTATAGCTTTGTAGACTTCACGCAAAGTAAATTTCCTATTATTGTGCATATTTTCTTTCCGTGCAAACACATAATATATACATTGTTTTGAAATAGACTTCGTAGTTTGTTTATCATTTAAATGTTCATATTGTGTACATACTATGTTTGCTATTAAGATGAAGCACACATTGTTAATTCTAATTTTCAAGTTTTGTGACTTTACAGTAAGTAAATCGTTTTATGATGATTTGTGTTCAAAACTCATAGCGGCAGCTTATAATAAACGCTTAAATACAACCAAATGAGGAATCAACGACACAGAACAAAGACAAACAAAACACAGAAAAATGAAAAGGTGAATAACACGGACCCCACCATAGAACCGGGTGAGCTCATGTGCTCGTTATGTGTAAGTAGTTCTTGTTTCTTATAAGATATCCGCGATACTACTCATAATCAAGTCCGGTAAAAGTCTTGTTGGTGATAGATGAAAGATAACAATCTACATATAAAGAAAAATCTATTGCTAATTGAGAAGTGGACATTTCGTAACAGTCAATTTGATTAGTAGATTAATTATATTAATTAGATTATTAATAAATAAATAAATCAATCAATCAATAAATCAATATTTTCCAGATTGACATAATTATGAAGACCATTAAGATCACAACTGTCGGGTCTGCTCATACAGGAAAGCGAAACCTTCTGATGGCTTTTGAACATCCAGATTTCCAAAAGATTGCTTATCCGAGCCTTGAAGATTGTTTTCTCCAATACTTTCGCAGAGAATTGCTAATTGATGGAGAGAAAATTGATGTTCGTATGATCCAATTCCCTGGAGATGTATGTCTTATTTATATCAAAATTGGTTTAAATTGTATATAATGATATCATTGCGTGTTGATTTCTCTATTGGCCTTGGTATTGGTTCGTGGCAAGCTGTATTCAATGCAACAAGCATAGATTCAAAAACAAAGGTCAGATAGAATAATCATATATGTAATCTTGTATATTTACATCAGTTGTCCTTTTTCTTTTTGTCATTGTGTTGTCTGTTCTTCTTCGATATACGGATTTTGATTACCCCTTTGGTATCTTTAAACTCTTCTTATTAATTAAAGAGGGTAGAGTTATGGTGTTTGTAACTAGAATAACACGACTGGTGCCACTAGTGGAGCAGGAACTGTGTACCCTTCCGGAAGATCTGAGTTGTTCCATGGCTTGTAGTGGGGTTCGTGTTACTCGATCTTTAGTTTAATATGTATGTTTTGTAGAACCTTTTTTGTACCTTTTTAGTTGACTATTGTGTTATCAGTTCTTCTTCGATATACGGATTCTGATTACCCCTTTGGTATCTTTAGACACTTGTAATTAACTAAAGGGGGCAGGGTTAGAGTTAGGGCTATGGTGTTTAATACCGTTTTCAACAATATGTCGGTGTCTATACCATGGTCACACGCTTAAACACGACAAGGTATTTCCTCGGTTAATGAAGCTATATTTGTATATATATAGGATATGGGCGAAGGACTAAATGGTTCGTCACTTTAATAAGCGAATATGTGTTTCAGGGTACCAACGTTGTGAGGGACATGTATAATGCAAGGCGCATCGATTTATTACTCGTTTTGTTTTTATTTCAGTCATACGATCCAAAAAGACCAAGACAATCAATTGTTTTAACAATTATGCGAGCCGCCTGGACTCGTACAATAAATCCTTTTAATTGATATAATTTTTTTTACCAATCTAGCATTGCTTAACTGATAATAATTTACATTTTACTGAAAAATCTCTCTGTACATTATCTGTACAGATCACTAACATTTGTTATGACATAATGTACAAAGATAGATATGTAGCACTTGTGTAGTTGTAATCTTTCTTTATTTTAATTTGCATGGTCCAAACTATGGTGCTTTTGGGATTAAGCATTACATTTTGACCGGTCTGAAATATTCAGTAAACGTTTATTTATTTATCTTTTCCTTTTTACGATTTTGTTTGTCTACTCTATTTCCGACATGTCTACCGGAGGGTCAAACCAAAGACTATATAATTGGTATTTGTTACTTCTCCGTTATGGACGCAGCATTAAGGAGAAAGAGTAAATACTGGTTGGTTCGGAATCAGGACAATATGTCCGAGTGGGGTGACATGTCTATCCACATACTGTTGTTTCAGTGAGCTAGTACTATACAAACCCATCTCAGTGTGTTGGTCTAGAACAAAGAGGACTTCATCATCATTTCATTGAAAGTTAACTTGTTCTCGCCATGATATAGCTGAACAATTGCTGAATTGGTGTTAAACAACAATCACTCAATATCACCGACAAGTCTTTTACCGGACTTGACTATATGAGAAACACTTACTAGAAGTAGGATCTGCTTACCCTTCATGAGCTCCTGAGTTCACCCGCAGTTGTCTTTTGGTTAGGTTCGTGTTGTTCATGAACACATGGGTTCACCAACTTTGTCTTTTGGTTAGGTCTGTGTAGTTCATGAACACCCGGGTTCACCCCAGTTGTCTTTTGGTTAGGTCCGTGTTGTTCATGAACCCCTGGGTTAACCACCAGTTGTCTTTTGGTTAGGTCCGTGTTGCTCTTGAGCACCTGGGTTCATCCCCCGTTTTGCTTTGGTTAGGTCCGTGTTGTTCATGAGCAGCTGGGTTCACCCCCAGTGTTGTGTTGGTTAGGTCCGTGTTGTTCATGAGCACCTGGGTTCACCCCCAGTTTTGTGTTGGTTAATTCCGTGTTGTTCATGAACACCTGAGTTTACTCCTAGTTTTGTTTTGGTTAGGTCCGTGTTGTTCATGAGCACCTGGGTTTACCCCCAGTTTTGTTTTGGTTAGGTCCGTGTTGTTCATTTGCAACTGGGTTCACCCCCAGTTTTGTTTTGATTAGGTCCGTGTTGTTCATGAGCACCTGGGTTCACCCCCAGTTTTGTGTTGGTTAGGTCCGTGTTGTTCATGAACACCTGGGTTCACCACCAGTTTTCTTTTGGTTAGGTCCGTGTTCTTCATGAGCACTTGGGTTCAATCCCAGTTGTCTTTTGGTTAGGTCCGTGTTGTTCATGAACACCTGGGTTTACCCCCAGTTTTGTTTTGGTTAGGTCCGTGTTGTTCATGAGCACCTGGGTTTACCCCAAGTTTTGTTTTGGTTACGTCCGTGTTGTTCATGAGCACCTGGGTTTACCCCCAGTTTTGTTTTGATTAGGTCCGTGTTGTTCATGAACACCTGGGTTCAATCCCAGTTTTCTTTTGGTTAGGTCCGTGTTCTTCATGAGCACTTGGGTTCAATCCCAGTTGTCTTTTGGTTAGGTCCGTGTTGTTCATGAACACCTGGGTTTACCCCAAGTTTTGTTTTGGTTACGTCCGTGTTGTTCATGGGCACCTGGGTTCACCCCCAGTTGTCTTTTGGTTAGGTCCGTGTTGTTCATGAGCACCTGGGTTTACCCCCAGTTTTGTTTTGGTTACGTCCGTGTTGTTCATGGGCACCTGGGTTCACCCCCAGTTGTCTTTTGGTTAGGTCCGTGTTGTTCATGAACACCTGGGTTTACCCCCAGTTTTGTTTTTGTTAGGTCCGTGTTGTTCATGAGCACCTGGGTTTACCCCCAGTTTTGTTTTGGTTAGGTCTGTGTTGTTCATGAACACCTGGAGTCACCCCATTTGTCTTTAATTTAGGTTCGTGTTGTTCATGAACACCTGGGTTCACCCCCAGTTGTCTGTTGGTTAGGTCCATGTTGTTCATGAACACCTGGGTTCACCTGAGTTGTCTTTTGGTTAGGTCCGTTTTGTTCATGAACACTTGGGTTCACCCCCAGTTGTCTTTTGGTTTGGTCCGTGTTCTTCATGAACACCTGGATTCACCCCCAGTTTTGTTTTGGTGAGGTCAGTGTTGTTCACGAACACCTGGGTTCACCCCCAGATGTCTTTTGGTTAGATCCGTGTTGTTCATGAACACCTGGGTTCACCCCAGTTGTCTTTTGGTTAGGTCCATGTTGTTCATGAACACCTGGGTTCACCCCCAGTTGTCTTTTGGTTAGGTACATGTTGTTCATGAACACCTGGGTCCCCCAGTTTTTTTTTGGTTAGGTCCATGTTGTTCATCATTTTAGTTTTAGGTCTGTATTGTTCATCATTTTAGCTTTAGGTCCGTGTTGTTCATCATTTTAGTTTTAGGTCCGTGTTGTTCATCATTTTAGTTTTAGGTCCGTGTTGTTCATTATTTTAGATTTAGGTCCGTGTTGTTCCTCATTTTAGTTTTAGGTCCGTGTTGTTCATCATTTTAGTTTTAGGTCCGTGTTGTTCATCATTTTAGTTTTAGGTCCGTGTTTTTCATCATTTTAGTTTTCGGTCCGTGTTGTTCATCATTTTAGTTTTAGGTCCGTGTTTTTCATCATTTTAGTTTTAGGTCCGTGTTGTTCATCATTTTAGTTTTAGGTTCGTGTTGTTCATCATTTAAATTTTAGAGCCGTGTTGTTCATCATTTTAATTTTAGGTCCGTGTTGTTCATAATTTTAGTTGTAGGTCCGTGTTGTTCATCATTTTAGCTTTAGGTCCGTGTTGTTCATCATTTTAGTTGTAGGTCCGTGTTGTTCATCATTTTAGTTTTAGGTTCGTGTTGTTCATCATTTTAGCTTGAGGTTCGTGTTGTTCATAATTTTAGTTGTAGGTCCGTTTTGTTCATCATTTTAGTTTTAGGTCCGTTTTGTTCATCATTTTAGTTTTAGGTCCGTGTTGTTCATCATTTAAATTTTAGGTCCGTGTTTTCATCATTTTAGTTTTAGGTCCGTGTTGTTCATAATTTTTTGTTTAGGTCCGTGTTTTTCATCATTTTAGTTCTAGGTCCGTGTTGTTCATCATTTTAGTTCTAGGTCCGTGTTGTTCATCATTTTAGTTTTAGGTCCGTGTTTTTCATCATTTTTGTTTTAGGTCCGTGTTGTTCATCATTTTAGTTTTAGGTCCGTGTTGTTCATCATTTTAGCTCTAGGTCCGTGTTGTTCATCACTTTAGTTTGAGGTCCGTGTTGTTCATCATTTTAATTTTAGGTCCGTGTTGTTCATCATTTGAGTTTTAGGTCCGTGTTGTTCATCATTTTAATTTTAGGTCCGTGTTATTCATCATTTTAGTTGTAGGTCTGTGTTGTTCATAATTTTAGTTTTAGGTCCGTGTTGTTCATCATTTGAGTTTTAGGTCCGTTTTGTTCATCATTTTAGTTTTAGGTCCGTGTTGTTCATCATTTTAATTTGAGGTCCGTGTTGTTCATCATTTGAGTTTTAGGTCTGTGTTGCTCATCATTTTAGTTTTAGATCCGTGTTGTTCAACATTTTAGTTTTAGGTCCGTGTTGTTCATCATTTTAATTTTAAGTCCGTGTTGCTCATAATTTTAGTTTTAGGTCCGTGTTGTTCATCAGTTTAGTTTTAGGTCCGTGTTGTTCATCATTTTAGTTTTAGGTTCGTGTTGTTCATCATTTTAGTTTTAGGTCCGTGTTGTTCATCATATTAGTTTTAGGTCCGTGTTGTTCATCATTTTAGTTGTAGGTCCGTGTTCATCATTTTAGTTTTAGGTCCGTGTTGTCCATCCTTTTAGATTTAGGTCCGTGTTGTTCATCATTTTAGTTTTAGGTCCGTGTTGTTCATCATTTTAATTTTAGGTTCGTGTTGTTCATCATTTTAGTTTTAGGTTCGTGTTGTTCATAATTTTAGTTGTAGGTCCGTTTTGTTCATCATTTTAGTTTTAGGTCCGTTTTTTTCATCATTTTAGTTTTAGGTCCGTGTTGTTCATCATTTTAATTTTAGATCCGTGTTTTCATCATTTTAGTTTTAGGTCCGTGTTCATAATTTTAGGTTTAGGTCCGTGTTGTTCATCATTTTAGTTTAAGGTCCGTGTTGTTCATCATGTTAGTTTTAGGTCCGTGTTTTTCATCATTTTTGTTTTAGGTCCGTGTTGTTCATCATTTTAGTTTTAGGTCCGTGTTGTTCATCATTTTAGCTCTAGGTCCGTGTTGTTCATCACTTTAGTTTGAGGTCCGTGTTGTTCATCATTTTAATTTTAGGTCCGTGTTGTTCATCATTGGAGTTTTAGGTCCGTGTTGTTCATCATTTTAATTTTAGGTCCGTGTTATTCATCATTTTAGTTGTAGGTCTGTGTTGTTCATCATTTTAGTTTTAGGTCCGTGTTGTTCATCATGTTAGTTTTAGGTCCGTGTTGTTCATCATTTTAGTTTTAGGTCCGTGTTGTTCATCATTTTAGTTTTAGGTCCGTGTTGTTCATCATTTTAGTTGTAGGTCCGTGTTCATCATTTTAGTTTTAGGTCCGTGTTGTTCATCCTTTTAGATTTAGGTCCGTGTTGTTGATCATTTTAGTTTTAGGTCCGTGTTGTTCATCATTTTAATTTTAGGTTCGTGTTGTTCATCATTTTAGTTTTAGGTTCGTGTTGTTCATCATTTTAGTTGTAGGTTCGTGTTCATCATTTTAGTTTTAGGTCCGTGTTGTTCATCCTTTTAGATTTAGGTCCGTGTTGTTCATCATTTTAGTTTTAGATCCGTGTTGTTCATCATTTTAATTTTAGGTTCGTGTTGTTCATCATTGGAGTTTTAGGTCCGTGTTGTTCATCATTTTAATTTTAGGTCCGTGTTATTCATCATTTTAGTTGTAGGTCTGTGTTGTTCATCATTTGAGTTTTAGGTCCGTGTTGTTCATCATGTTAGTTTTAGGTCCGTGTTGTTCATCATTTTAGTTTTAGGTCCGTGTTGTTCATCATTTTAGTTTTAGGTCCGTGTTGTTCATCATTTTAGTTGTAGGTCCGTGTTCATCATTTTAGTTTTAGGTCCGTGTTGTTCATCCTTTTAGATTTAGGTCCGTGTTGTTCATCATTTTAGTTTTAGGTCCGTGTTGTTCATCATTTTAATTTTAGGTTCGTGTTGTTCATCATTTTAGTTTTAGGTTCGTGTTCATAATTTTAGTTGTAGGTCCGTTTTGTTCATCATTTTAGTTTGAGGTCCGTTTTTTTCATCATTTTAGTTTTAGGTTCGTGTTGTTCATCATTTTAATTTTAGGTCCGTGTTTTCATCATTCTAGTTTTAGGTCCGTGTTCATAATTTTAGCTTAAGGTCCGTGTTGTTCATCATGTTGGTTTTAGGTCCGTGTTTTTCAACATTTTTTTTTAGGTCCGTGTTGTTCATCATTTTAGTTTTAGGTCCGTGTTGTTCATCATTTTAGCTCTAGGTCCGTGTTGTTCATCACTTTAGTTTGAGGTCCGTGTTGTTCATCATTTTAATTTTAGGTCCGTGTTGTTCATCATTGGAGTTTTAGGTCCGTGTTGTTCATCATTTTAATTTTAGGTCCGTGTTATTCATCATTTTAGTTGTAGGTCTGTGTTGTTCATCATTTTAGTTTTAGGTCCGTGTTGTTCATCATGTTAGTTTTAGGTCCGTGTTGTTCATCATTTTAGTTTTAGGTCCGTGTTGTTCATCATTTTAATTTGAGGTCCGTGTTGTTCATCATTTGAGTTTTAGGTCTGTGTTGTTCATCATTTTAGTTTTAGATCTGTGTTGTTCATCATTTTAGTTGTAGGTCCGTGTTGTTCATCATTTTAATTTTAGGTCCGTGTTGTTCATCATTTGAGTTTTAGGTCCGTGTTGATCATTATTTTAGTTTTAGGTCCGTGTTGTTCATCATTTTAGTTTTAGGTCCGTGTTTTTCATCATTTTAGTTTTAGGTCCGTGTTGTTCATCATTCTAATTTTAGGTCCGTGTTGTTCATCATTTTAGTTGTAGGTCCGTGTTGTTCATCATTTTAGTTTTAGGTCCGTGTTGTTCATCATGTTAGTTTTAGGTCCGTGTTGTTCATCATTTTAGTTTTAGGTCCGTGTTGTTCATCATTTTAATTTGAGGTCCGTGTTGTTCATCATTTTAATTTTTGGTCCGTGTTGTTCAACATTTGAGTTTTAGGTCCGTGTTGTTCATCATTTTAGTTGTAGGTCCGTGTTGTTCATCGTTTTAGTTTTTGGTCCGTGTTGTTCATCATTTTAGTTTGAGGTCCGTGTTGTTCATCATTTTAATTTTAGGTCCGTGTTGTTCATCATTTTAGTTTTAGGTCCGTGTTGTTCATCATTTTAATTTTAGGTCCGTGTTGTTCATCATTTTAATTTGAGGTCCGTGTTGTTCATCATTTGAGTTTTAGGTCTGTGTTGCTCATCATTTTAGTTTTAGATCCGTGTTGTTCAACATTTTAGTTTTAGGTCCGTGTTGTTCATCATTTTAATTTTAGGTCCGTGTTGCTCATAATTTTAGTTGTAGGTCCGTGTTGTTCATCATTTTAGTTTTAGGTCCGTGTTGTTCATCATTTTAGTTTTAGGTTCGTGTTGTTCATCATTTTAGTTTTAGGTCCGTGTTGTTCATCATTTTAGTTTTAGGTCCGTGTTGTTCATCCTTTTAGATTTAGGTCCGTGTTGTTGATCATTTTAGTTTTAGGTCCGTGTTGTTCATCATTTTAATTTTAGGTTCGTGTTGTTCATCATTTTAGTTTTAGGTTCGTGTTGTTCATAATTTTAGTTGTAGGTCCGTTTTGTTCATCATTTTAGTTTTAGGTCCGTTTTTTTCATCATTTTAGTTTTAGGTCCGTGTTGTTCATCATTTTAATTTTAGGTCCGTGTTTTCATCATTTTAGTTTTAGGTCCGTGTTCATAATTTTAGGTTTAGGTCCGTGTTGTTCATCATTTTAGTTTAAGGTCCGTGTTGTTCATCATGTTAGTTTTAGGTCCGTGTTTTTCATCATTTTTGTTTTAGGTCCGTGTTGTTCATCATTTTAGTTTTAGGTCCGTGTTGTTCATCATTTTAGCTCTAGGTCCGTGTTGTTCATCACTTTAGTTTGAGGTCCGTGTTGTTCATCATTTTAATTTTAGGTCCGTGTTGTTCATCATTGGAGTTTTAGGTCCGTGTTGTTCATCATTTTAATTTTAGGTCCGTGTTATTCATCATTTTAGTTGTAGGTCTGTGTTGTTCATCATTTTAGTTTTAGGTCCGTGTTGTTCATCATTTTAGTTTTAGGTCCGTGTTGTTCATCATTTTAGTTTTAGGTCCGTATTGTTCATCATTTTAGTTTTAGGTCCGTGTTGTTCATCATTTTAGTTGTAGGTCCGTGTTCATCATTTTAGTTTTAGGTCCGTGTTGTTCATCCTTTTAGATTTAGGTCCGTGTTGTTGATCATTTTAGTTTTAGGTCCGTGTTGTTCATCATTTAAATTTTAGGTTCGTGTTGTTCATCATTTTAGTTTTAGGTTCGTGTTGTTCATCATTTTAGTTGTAGGTCCGTGTTCATCATTTTAGTTTTAGGTCCGTGTTGTTCATCCTTTTAGATTTAGGTCCGTGTTGTTCATCATTTTAGTTTTAGGTCCGTGTTGTTCATCATTTTAATTTTAAGTTCGTGTTGTTCATCATTTTAGTTTTAGGTTCGTGTTGTTCATAATTTTAGTTGTAGGTCCGTTTTGTTCATCATTTTAGTTTTAGGTCCGTTTTTTTCATCATTTTAGTTTTAGGTCCGTGTTGTTCATCATTTTAATTTTAGGTCCGTGTTTTCATCATTTTAGTTTTAGGTCCGTGTTCATAATTTTAGTTTTAGGTCCGTGTTGTTCATCATTTTAGTTTAAGGTCCGTGTTGTTCATCATGTTAGTTTTAGGTCCGTGTTTTTCATCATTTTAGTTGTAGGTCCGTGTTTTTCATCATTTTAGCTCTAGGTCCGTGTTGTTCATCACTTTAGTTTGAGGTCCGTGTTGTTCATCATTTTAATTTTAGGTCCGTGTTGTTCATCATTGGAGTTTTAGGTCCGTGTTGTTCATCATTTTAATTTTAGGTCCGTGTTATTCATCATTTTAGTTGTAGGTCTGTGTTGTTCATCATTTTAGTTTTAGGTCCGTGTTCATCATGTTAGTTTTAGGTCCATGTTGTTCATCATTTTAGTTTTAGGTCCGTGTTGTTCATCATTTTAGTTTTAGGTCCGTGTTGTTCATCATTTTAGTTGTAGGTCCGTGTTCGTCATTTTAGTTTTAGGTCCGTGTTGTTCATCCTTTTAGATTTAGGTCCGTGTTGTTCATCATTTTAGTTTTAGGTCCGTGTTGTTCATCATTTTAATTTTAGGTTCGTGTTGTTCATCATTTTAGTTTTAGGTTCGTGTTCATAATTTTAGTTGTAGGTCCGTTTTGTTCATCATTTTAGTTTGAGGTCCGTTTTTTTCATCATTTTAGTTTTAGGTTCGTGTTGTTCATCATTTTAATTTTAGGTCCGTGTTTTCATCATTCTAGTTTTAGGTCCGTGTTCATAATTTTAGCTTAAGGTCCGTGTTGTTCATCATGTTAGTTTTAGGTCCGTGTTTTTCATCATTTTTGTTTTAGGTCCGTGTTGTTCATCATTTTAGTTTTAGGTCCGTGTTGTTCATCATTTTAGCTCTAGGTCCGTGTTGTTCATCACTTTAGTTTGAGGTCCGTGTTGTTCATCATTTTAATTTTAGGTCCGTGTTGTTCATCATTGGAGTTTTAGGTCCGTGTTGTTCATCATTTTAATTTTAGGTCCGTGTTATTAATCATTTTAGTTGTAGGTCTGTGTTGTTCATAATTTTAGTTTTAGGTCCGTGTTGTTCATCATGTTAGTTTTAGGTCCGTGTTGTTCATCATTTTAGTTTTAGGTCCGTGTTGTTCATCATTTTAATTTGAGGTCCGTGTTGTTCATCATTTGAGTTTTAGGTCTGTGTTGTTCATCATTTTAGTTTTAGATCTGTGTTGTTCATCATTTTAGTTGTAGGTCCGTGTTGTTCATCATTTTAATTTTAGGTCCGTGTTGTTCATCATTTGAGTTTTAGGTCCGTGTTGATCATCATTTTAGTTTTAGGTCCGTGTTGTTCATCATTTTAGTTTTAGGTCCGTGTTTTTCATCATTTTAGTTTTAGGTACGTGTTGTTCATCATTCTAATTTTAGGTCCGTGTTGTTCATCATTTTAGATGTAGGTCCGTGTTGTTCATCATTTTAGTTTTAGGTCCGTGTTGTTCATCATGTTAGTTTTCGGTCCGTGTTGTTCATCATTTTAGTTTTAGGTCCGTGTTGTTCATCATTTTAGTTTTAGGTCCGTGTTGTTCATCATTTTAGTTTTAGGTCCGTGTTGTTCATCATTTTAGCTTTAGGTCCGTGTTGTTCATCATTTTAGTTTTAGGTCCGTGTTATTCATCATTTTAGTTTTAGGTCCGTGTTTTTCATCATTTTTGTTTTAGGTCCGTGTTGTTCATCATTTTAATTTTTGGTCCGTTTTGTTCATCATTTGAGTTTTAGGCCCGTGTTGTTCATCATTTTAATTTTAGGTCCGTGTTGTTCATCATTTTAGTTTTAGATCCGTGTTGTTCATCATTTTAGCTTTAGGTCCGTCTTTTTCATCATTTTAGTTTTAGGTCCGTGTTGTTCATCATTTTAGTTTTAGGGCCGTGTTGTTCATCATTTTAGTTATAGGTCCGTGTTGTTCATCATTTTAGTTTTAGGTCCGTGTTGTTCATCATTTTAGTTTTAGGTCCGTGTTCATCATTTTCGTTTTAGGTCCGTGTTGTTCATCATTTTAGATTTAGGTCCGTGTTGTTCATCATTTTAGTTGTAGGTCCGTGTTGTTCATCATTTTAGTTTTAGGTTCGTGTTGTTCATCATTTTAGTTTTAGGTTCGTGTTGTTCATAATTTTAGTTGTAGGTCCGTTTTGTTCATCATTATAGTTTTAGGTGCGTTTTTTTCATCATTTTAGTTTTAGGTCCGTGTTGTTCATCATTTCAATTTTAGGTCCGTGTTTTCATCATTTTAGTTTTAGGTCCGTGTTGTTCATCATTTTAGTTTTAGGTCCGTGTTGTTCATCATTTAAATTTTATGTCCGTGTTGTTCATCATTTTAATTTTAGGTTCGTGTTGTTCATAATTTTAGTTGTAGGTCCGTGTTGTTCATCATTTTCGTTTTAGGTCCGTGTTGTTCATCATTTTAGTTTTAGGTTCGTGTTGTTCATCATTTTAGTTTTAGGTCCGTGTTCATCATTTTAGTTTTAGGTCCGTGTTGTTCATTCTTTTAAATTTAGGTCCGTGTTGTTCATCATTTTAGTTCTAGGTCCGTGTTGTTCATCATTTTAGTTTTAGGTCCGTGTTTCTCATCATTTTAGCTTTAGGTCCGTGTTTTTCATCATTTTTGTTTTAGGTCCGTGTTGTTCATCATTTGAGTTTTAGATCCGTGTTGTTCATCATTTTAGCTCTAGGTCCGTGTTGTTCATCACTTTAGTTTGAGGTCCGTGTTGTTCATCATTTTAATTTTAGGTCCGTGTTGTTCATCATTTGAGTTTTAGGTCCGTTTTGTTCATCATTTTAGTTTTAGGTCCGTGTTGTTCATCATTTTAGTTTTAGGTCCGTGTTGTTCATCATTTTAGTTATAGGTCCGTGTTGTTCATCATTTTAGTTTTAGGTCCGTGTTGTTCATCATTTGAGTTTTAGGTCCGTGTTGTTCATCATTTTAGCTTTAGGTCCGTGTTGTTCATCATTTTAGCTTTAGGTCCGTCTTTTTCATCATTTTAGTTTTAGGTCCGTGTTGTTCATCATTTTAGTTTTAGGTTCGTGTTGTTCATCATTTTAGTTTTAGGTCCGTGTTCATCATTTTAGTTTTAAGTCCGTGTTGTTCATTCTTTTAAATTTAGGTCCGTGTTGTTCATCATTTTAGTTCTAGGTCCGTGTTATTCATCATTTTAGTTTTAGGTCCGTGTTTTTCATCATTTTTGTTTTAGGTCCGTGTTGTTCATCATTTTAATTTTTGGTCCGTTTTGTTCATCATTTGAGTTTTAGGTCCGTGTTGTTCATCATTTTAATTTTAGGTCCGTGTTATTCATCATTTTAGTTGTAGGTCTGTGTTGTTCATCATTTTAGTTTTAGGTCCGTTTTGTTCATCATTTTAGTTTTAGGTCCGTGTTGTTCATCATTTTAGTTTTAGGTCCGTGTTGTTCATCATTTTAGTTATAGGTCCGTGTTGTTCATCATTTTAGTTTTAGGTCCGTGTTGTTCATCATTTGAGTTTTAGGTCCGTGTTGTTCATCATTTTAGCTTTAGGTCCGTGTTGTTCATCATTTTAGCTTTAGGTCCGTCTTTTTCATCATTTTAGTTTTAGGTCCGTGTTGTTCATCATTTTAGTTTTAGGTTCGTGTTGTTCATCATTTTAGTTTTAGGTTCGTGTTGTTCATAATTTTAGTTGTAGGTCCGTTTTGTTCATCATTATAGTTTTAGGTGCGTTTTTTTCATCATTTTAGTTTTAGGTCTGTGTTGTTCATCATTTCAATTTTAGGTCCGTGTTTTCATCATTTTAGTTTTAGGTCCGTGTTGTTCATCATTTTAGTTTTAGGTCCGTGTTGTTCATCATTTAAATTTTATGTCCGTGTTGTTCATCATTTTAATTTTAGGTTCGTGTTGTTCATAATTTTAGTTGTAGGTCCGTGTTGTTCATCATTTTCGTTTTAGGTCCGTGTTGTTCATCATTTTAGTTTTAGGTTCGTGTTGTTCATCATTTTAGTTTTAGGTCCGTGTTCATCATTTTAGTTTTAGGTCCGTGTTGTTCATTCTTTTAAATTTAGGTCCGTGTTGTTCATCATTTTAGTTCTAGGTCCGTGTTGTTCATCATTTTAGTTTTAGGTCCGTGTTTCTCATCATTTTAGCTTTAGGTCCGTGTTTTTCATCATTTTTGTTTTAGGTCCGTGTTGTTCATCATTTGAGTTTTAGATCCGTGTTGTTCATCATTTTAGCTCTAGGTCCGTGTTGTTCATCACTTTAGTTTGAGGTCCGTGTTGTTCATCATTTTAATTTTAGGTCCGTGTTGTTCATCATTTGAGTTTTAGGTCCGTTTTGTTCATCATTTTAGTTTTAGGTCCGTGTTGTTCATCATTTTAGTTTTAGGTCCGTGTTGTTCATCATTTTAGTTATAGGTCCGTGTTGTTCATCATTTTAGTTTTAGGTCCGTGTTGTTCATCATTTGAGTTTTAGGTCCGTGTTGTTCATCATTTTAGCTTTAGGTCCGTGTTGTTCATCATTTTAGCTTTAGGTCCGTCTTTTTCATCATTTTAGTTTTAGGTCCGTGTTGTTCATCATTTTAGTTTTAGGTTCGTGTTGTTCATCATTTTAGTTTTAGGTTCGTGTTGTTCATAATTTTAGTTGTAGGTCCGTTTTGTTCATCATTATAGTTTTAGGTGCGTTTTTTTCATCATTTTAGTTTTAGGTCTGTGTTGTTCATCATTTCAATTTTAGGTCCGTGTTTTCATCATTTTAGTTTTAGGTCCGTGTTGTTCATCATTTTAGTTTTAGGTCCGTGTTGTTCATCATTTAAATTTTATGTCCGTGTTGTTCATCATTTTAATTTTAGGTTCGTGTTGTTCATAATTTTAGTTGTAGGTCCGTGTTGTTCATCATTTTAGTTTTAGGTCCGTGTTGTTCATCATTTTAGTTTTAGGTTCGTGTTGTTCATCATTTTAGTTTTAGGTCCGTGTTCATCATTTGAGTTTTAGGTCCGTGTTGTTCATTCTTTTAAATTTAGGTCCGTGTTGTTCATCATTTTAGTTCTAGGTCCGTGTTGTTCATCATTTTAGTTTTAGGTTCGTGTTTTTCATCATTTTTGTTTTAGGTCCGTGTTGTTCATCATTTTAATTTTTGGTCCGTTTTGTTCATCATTTGAGTTTTAGGTCCGTGTTGTTCATCATTTTAATTTTAGGTCCGTGTTATTCATCATTTTAGTTGTAGGTCTGTGTTGTTCATCATTTTAGTTTTAGGTCCGTTTTGTTCATCATTTTAGTTTTAGGTCCGTGTTGTTCATCATTTTAGTTATAGGTCCGTGTTGTTCATCATTTTAATTTTAGGTCCGTGTTGTTCATCATTTTAATTTTAGGTCCGTGTTGTTCATCATTTTAGCTTTAGGTCCGTGTTGTTCATCATTTTAGCTTTAGGTCCGTCTTTTTCATCATTTTAGTTTTAGGTCCGTGTTGTTCATCATTTTAGTTTTAGGTTCGTGTTGTTCATCATTTTAGTTTTAGGTCCGTGTTAATCATTTTAGTTTTAGGTCCGTGTTGTTCATCATTTTAGTTTTAGGTTCGTGTTGTTCATCATTTTAATTTGAGGTCCGTGTTGTTCATCATTTTAGTTTTAGGTCCGTGTTGTTCATCATTTTAGTTTGAGGTCCGTGTTGTCCATCATGCTAGTTTTAGGTTCGTGTTGTTCATCATTTTAGTTGTAGGTCCGTGTTGTTCATCATTTTAATTTTAGGTCCGTGTTGTTCATCATTTGAGTCTTAGGTCCGTGTTGATCATCATTTTAGTTTTAGTTCCGTGTTGTTCATCATTTTAGTTTTAGGTTCGTGTTTTTCATCATTTTAGTTTTAGATCCGTGTTGTTCATCATTTTAGTTTTAGGTCCGTGTTGTTCATCATTTTAGGTTTAGTTCCGTGTTGTTCATCATTTTAGTTTTAGGTCCGTGTTGTTTATCATTTTAGTTGTAGGTCTGTGTTGTTCATCATTTTAGTTTTAGGTCCGTGTTGTTGATCATTTTAATTTTAGGTACGTGTTTTTCATCATTTAATTTTAGGTCCGTGTTGTTCATCATTTTAGTTTTAGGTCCGTGTTGTTCATCATTTTAGTTTTAGGTCCGTGTTGTTCATCATTTTAGTTTTAGGTCCGTGTTGTTCATCATTTTAGTTGTAGGTCCGTGTTGTTCATCATTTTAGTTGTAGGTCCGTGTTGTTCATCATTTTAGTTGTAGGTCCGTGTTGTTCATCATTTTAGTTGTAGGTCCGTATTGTTCATCATTTTAGTTGTAGGTCCGTGTTGTTCATCATTTTAGTTGTAGGTCCGTGTTGTTCATCATTTTAGTTGTAGGTCCGTGTTGTTCATCATTTTAGTTGTAGGTCCGTGTTGTTCATCATTTTAGTTTTAGGTCCGTGTTGTTCATCATTTTAGTTTTAGGTCCGTGTTGTTCATCATTTTAGTTGTAGGTCCGTGTTGTTCATCATTTTAGTTTTAGGTCCGTGTTGTTCATCATGTTAGTTTTAGGTCCGTGTTGTTCATCATTTTAGTTGTAAGTCCGTGTTGTTCATCATTTTAGTTTTAGGTCCGTGTTGTTCATCATTTTAGTTTTATGTCCGTGTTGTTCATCATTTTAGTTGTAGGTCCGTGTTGTTCATCATTTTAGTTTTAGGTCCGTGTTGTTCATCATTTTAATTTTAGGTCCGTGTTGTTCATCATTTAATGTTTTGTATTGTGTTTGTTTGTTTTGTTTGTCTTCGCACTGAGTCTTGTGTACCCAATGTTACCAATCTTTGTAAAATGTCCATTCTTGATTTCTCCTTGGGTGGCACTAACGTTTATCAAATAACAAATACATTTTCAACATAATTATCTTTCACAGGAAGACTATGATACACTTAGACCAGTAATCTATCCTGATATAGATGTTTTTCTAATCCTAGTTTCAGTAATCTCGCCAGACTCATTTGAAGAGGTAGTTGATAAATGGTTACCGGAATGGAATCATCATTTACCGACAATCCCGTGTTTTCTTGTAGGTACAAAATCAGGTACTGATTTTATATTCAAATTAATAATTGTTTTATCAAATTGCATTATACAAGGAAAACTAATTTTTTTAAGTCTGTGCTATACTGTAATTTCCTTTATTCATCTATGAGTAAGCTCAATTGATCTATAGCACATAAATGATGATGATTGCAGCCATTGTGTGTGTGTGTGCGTGTGCGTGTGTGTGTGCGTGTGCGTGCGTGCGTGCGTGCAAAATATAATGGATGAAACCTTTTTCCAACGGGCAAAATTCAAAATGGTTAACACATGTGTATGTGTGTGTATCTGTGTGTATGTGAGTGTGCGTGCGTGAGTATGTGTACGGTTGAACAAACTTTAAATTCAAATATTAGTTATCCAAACATTTGTCTTTTCTACACTTTATTGTACCAGTCTACCTACAAATATGAAATCCTTATTAAGAGAAGTCAATCACAACGCATTTTGCTTTAAACATGGCAAGGAATGTTACAAGTTTTAGGCCACAAATTAACTTATTTTGCCAAGCATGAAGCAATATGCAAAACCTGCTACACAGAAAATGAAGTCATTAGTAAGTAGGAGTTCCTGTTCGATAACATATGTTGTCGAGTTCGGGAGAGGGTGGGTAATGGGGCATTTTTTTCGACACATCAGCAGCATCCCGATTCTTTCCCGATAATTTCCCTTCATCCTACGAGTCAGAGTTTATACAAAATATTGCCAAAGATAAAAGATTACAGAAACCTCTTTTAGGTATATTTATGATATTCTGTCAATAGTTCAAACTGTTGTTAACTTGATTTCATTAATATATCCCCAAAGAATTCGAGATTAAAGAAACAACATAAACCGCTTTCTCTGTGTCATTTATTGATATTTACCTCAAATTTGACACAACTGGTCAACTTTCTAGCAGACTGTATGACGATAGACACTTTCAGTTTTGCCATTATCAATTTTTTAATCTTATACATGTAATAATATACAAACAGATCCTGTGTATGCACTTAATATGTCACAACTCGTCCCTGTCTTCTGAGTACTAACGTTTAAAGTCAAGGATTTTTGTAAAAGAATCATCTCACATTATCTTTCAAAACATTTTTCGGAAGACAACAACACCTGGTTGAAAAGTATTCTGTCACTTGCGTACAGATGACGAAAGATGGTAGCGGCAATTACATTTTTTCAAAGCTGACTATTGTTTCCCTGTTATGTCTTACGATGGCCTTGTGTATTATCTTAATTAAAAAGGAAGATGATGGTTGAGGTCACCGGATTTCTCTAATAGAACTATTATTATACATATGAGGACTTCGCTGTAATTAAGAATACATATATTATGCATAGTGTTCAAGGTTAGAACGTTTTTGTCATAACAATACTGTTGATTCGGTTGGCATTTTACTCCCATGTAGATTCACTAAGAGGGGAGATATGGGCGTATGTATCTAGTCTAACCCCACCACTTGTTATTGTGGCACGTGTGCCAAGCAAGGAAAGTGAGCCGTCGTGTATTGTATAGTGTACACTCTCTACCATGACACACCTTATATACAGAACACTTTTTTGTGTCATATGGATGTTGTCTTGTGCACTCATCAGTACTTACCATCTGGCATCGTAAATGAGACTTACTGGATAAGCATTGGCATTTGAATAAGTCTTGGTCGCAATGCACCAATATATAATGTGGTCTTTTGTGTTCAATGATTTTAAATCGTGTTCTTAATATTAATTGGAGATGGATTTATATAAGCATTTTTCTTGTTTTCGAATCCGAGAGTTGTCCATTTTTTTCATAATTGTTTGACACCTGTAAAATGTCAATCATAAGTACAATCTACCCAAATAATATGAATAAGTTCTTCATAGATACTATGCAAGAAATATCAATGGAACAAACTGTGGACTTTCCAACACGTCTAGATAATATCATAGAGCTAGTATTTACCACACATCCAAGTCTTGTGAATGAGTGCAAACCACTTCCTTGAATCAGGGACCATGACATTATCCTTATAGACAAAAGTATTGAAGTCACTAGATCAAAGACACCACGACACAAAATATACATCTGGAAGTCGGCTAACGCTGATGAATTACGCAAAGATGTAAAACACCAGACAGATAAGTTCATGTTGTCAACTTTCAATTCAATTGATGACACGTGGTCAACTTCAAGAATATCTTATTGAATGCCATTGGAAAACATGTTCCATCCAAGCTGACTAGTTCAAGACGTACTTACCCATGGAAAACAACAGCAGTCCGAAGACGCATCAACAGTAAAACAAAGCTAGTTAGGTAATCTCGTAAAAAAAGAAGCCAAAAGACAGAGACCGATATCAAAAACTCAAAGCACAAGCTCAAAGAAATTCTAGACAGCTGATAACAACTATGTTCATGATATGATTAGCCCAGAACAAACCGAAACCCCAAAACGATTCTGGTCCTTTATCAAATCGAAAAAAAACCCCAAGATAATTCACTATTGGATGTAATGATGGCTTGATATATAATGACAGCAATAATAAGGCTGATATACTCAATGCACAGTTTAAATCAGCATACACACAGGAAGATCAAAGTAGTTTACCTGACCTTTGACAAAGTTCTACACCATCAATGCAGGACACTAACATATCTGGTAAAGGCGTCCATAAACTACTCTCAGAACTCAATATACATAAAGCAGCAGGACCTGACTCAATCGCACCACGACTCCTAAAAGAAGTAGCTTACATCATAGCACCAGCCCATATATACCAAACATCCCTTGACACAGGAACTGCCAGTATAGTACTCAAGAAAGGTGACAAGTCAAAATCATCTAGCTAGAGACCCGTTCCACAAAAAACAGATATCCTATTTATACTGTATACCGAAGAGCTGCACGATTTGTTTCGAACAACTTTCAAGACCGATAATCAGTAGCAGTTACATCTATGATCTCCAACTTAAAATGGGAATCCCTTGAACAAAGGCACGCAAAGACAAGATATGCTCTGATGTATCAGATCATGTCTTATCTTATTAATCTTAATCGATGATTCTTGTGACAACGAGGAGTTGGTGAGTGAGTGATTGTTGTTTAACGCCAAATTCAGCAATTTTTCATATAAATCATGGTGAGAATAAGTTAATTTTCAGTGAGATGATGATGTGGTCCGCCTTGTACTAGACCAACACGCTGAGTGCTAGCTGACTGAATCAACAGTCTGCGGAGTAGACATATCGCCCCACTCTGTCACTTTATTCTGATTCCGAGTCAACCAGTCTTTGCTATTTCTCCTTAATGCTGCGTGCGTAGCGGAGAAGCAACACATACCAATTTTAAAGTCTTTGGTTTGAACCGACCGTGGCTCGAACCCACGATATACCACACTCGAGGTGAGCAGGCGAACGGTTACCCCACCGATTCGGTTTATGACGACAACGACATCTATTTTTGATATTGCAGGATAAGCACAATTTACGTACATTGTCGTTTAATATAAAATTAATTTACACTCGCTGGAAAACATGCTAGAAAGGCTCGTCAAAAGCTCGTGTTTCTACCTGCTTCGAAAGCTCGTACAAATAAGTTATATATTTTCCGACAATGTACGTATATTGTATATTATTTCTTCAGACAATGTACGTATATTGTATATATATTTTTTTGCGACAATGTACGAATATCGTATATATATATATATATATATATGTATGTATCAATGGTGTGAGTTCAAATCCCATCGAGGGAAGAACAAAAATTTGACAGCTCAAAAATCTAATTCTAACACTTTGGTTTAATTTTCAGACGTATATATATATATATATATATATCAGATGCATTATCCGCTCAGAAGTCAGTGTTCGGGTACTGATGTGGTTTATAAGATATATTTATTATTAAAATTTACAGTTCCTTACAGAAAACGTAGATATCTAACTAAGTGTTCACAATGCGATTATATTGAAAACGTAAACGTCAAACCCAGCGAATAACCTTAGTTATGTAAGCTGAAAGTGGAAAGATTGGAAAGCCAAATAATTTAAAAGCGTTTGGTAGCTATGTTAGAGGAATGAGAATATGCGACCAGTGCGAAGAACGCGGTAGTTATGCTCCATATTGAGTATGCGTGATAAGATTTCACAACATATCCAATTAAAAGATATCAAAACTGGCGACTGGCATGATTCAATAATATGTGGAAAAGTATAATTAAAAACGCATATATCAAAATTAGTGCACACGTTTCTGGAATAATATGCATCATGTACGCTAAAAGCTAAGACATTTGAAAGCCTAATAATTCAAAAGTCTTTGGGAGCAAGAGAATCAAAGTGTTTATACAGGATAACCAAAATCAAAGGTTTATACAGGAGAACCAAAATCAAAGCTTTATACAGGATAACCAAAATCAAAGGTTTATACAGGATAACCAAAATCAAAGGTTTATACAGGATAACCAAAATCAAAGGTTTATACATGATAACCAAAATCAAAGGTTTATACAGGATAACCAAAATCAAAGGTTTATACAGGATAACCAAAATCAAAGGTTTATACAGGATAACCAAAATCAAAGGTTTATACAGGATAACCAAAATCAAAGGTTTATACAGGATAACCAAAATCAAAGGTTTATACAGGATAACCAAAATCAAAGGTTTATACAGGATAACCAAAATCAAAGCTTTATACAGGATAACCAAAATCAAAATTTTTACAGGATAACCAAGATCAAAATTTTATACAGGATAACCAAAATCAAAGGTTTATACAGGATAACCAAGATCAAAGGTTTATACAGGATAACCAAAATCAAAGGTTAATACAGGATAACCAAAATCAAAAGGTTTCTACAGGATAGCCAAAACCAAAGATTTATACAGGATAACCAAAATCAAAGGTTTATACAGGATAGCTAAAATCAAAGGTTTATACAGGATAACCAAAATCAAGGGTTTATACAGGATAACCAACGTCAAAGGTTTATACAGGTTAACCAAAATCAAAAGTTTTATACAGGATAACCAAAATCAAAGGTTTATACAGGATAACCAAAATCAAAAGGTTTATACAGTATAACCACAATCAAAGGTTTATACAGGATAACCAAGATCAAAGATTTCTACAGGATAGCCAAAATCAAAGGTTTATACAGGTTAACCAACATCAAAGGGTTTATACAGGATAATCAAAATCAAAGGTTTCTACAGGATAGCCAAAATCAAAGGTATATACAGGATAACCAAAATCAAAATTTGTACAGGATAACCAAAATCACAATTTTATACAGGATAACCAAAATCAAAGGTTTATACAGGATAACCAAAATCAAAGGTTTATACAGGATAACCAAAATCAAAAGGTTTATACAGGATAACCAAAATTAAAGGGTTTATACAGGATAACCAAAATCAAAGGTTTATACAGGATAACCAAAATCAAAGGTTTCTACAGGATAGCCAAAATCAAAGGTTTATACATGATAACCAAAATCAAAAGTTTATACAGGATAACCAAGATCAAAGGTTTATTAAGGATAACCAAAATCAAAGGTTTATACAGGAGAACCAAAATCAAAGGGTTTATACAGGATAACTAAAATCAAAGGTTTATACAGGATAACTAAAATCAAAGGTTTATACAGGATAACCAAAATCAAAGGTTTATACAGGAGAACCAAAATCAAAGGGTTTATACAGGAGAACCAAAATCAAAGGGTTTATACAGGATAACTAAAATCAAAGGTTTATACAGGATAACCAAAATCAAAGGTTTATACAGGATAACCAAAATCAAAGGTTTATACAGGAGAACCAAAATCAAAGGTTTATACATGATAACCAAAATCAAAGGGTTTATACAGGATAACTAAAATCAAAGGTTTATACAGGATAACCAAAATCAAAGGTTTATACAGGAGAACCAAAATCAAAGGTTTATACAGGAGAACCAAAATCAAAGGTTTATACAGGATAACCAAAATCAACGGGTTTATACAGGATAACTAAAATCAAAGGTTTATACAGGATAACCAAAATCAAAGGTTTATACAGGATAACCAAAATCAAAGGTTTATACAGGAGAACCAAAATCAAAGGTTTATACAGGATAACCAAAATCAACGGGTTTATACAGGATAACTAAAATCAAAGGTTTATACAGGATAACCAAAATCAAAGGTTTCTACAGGATAGCCAAATTCAAAGGTTTATACATGATAACCAAAATCAAAAGTTTATACAGGATAACCAAGATCAAAGGTTTATACAGGATAACCAAAATCAAAGGTTTATACAGGATAACCAAAATCAAAGGTTTATACAGGTTAACCAAAATCAAAAGGTTTATACAGGATGACCAAAATCAAAGGGTTTATACAGGATAAACAATATCAAAGATTTATACAGGATAACCAAAATCAAAGGTTTATACAGGATTACCAAAATCAAAGGTTTATACAGGATAACCAAAATCAAAGGTTTATACAGGATAACCAAAGTCAAAGGTTTATACCGGATAACCAAAATCAAAGTTTATACAGGATAACCAAAATCAAAGGTTTGTACAGGATAACCAAAATCGGCCAAGATTACATGACCGTGATATTCAATAAAAATTGTACGTTATTTTATAGCAAAATTTCGATGCAAAATAGATCTAATAAACCATGTTAGTACCGAAATGATGAAACTGATGAACACATTTAAAATGTCTTATTAATCATCCTCCCATTTTAAGATGACACTAATCTATTATTGAAGTGAATATTAAGACAATTCATTTCCGTTCCAGATTTAAGAAACAAACAGACCATACTTGATGAGTTAGCACGCAGAAAACAAAAACCAGTGACATTAAACAAAATATATCAGCTTTGTAAAATCTACAAAATGCGATACTTTGAAACTTCTGCACACACTGGATTTGGTGTCGAGGAGTGTTTTTATGAAGCGGTCAGTATGTTAAAAACAAGCTTTATCTTACTTAGGAGATAACTGTATTGTATTTGAAAATTTCACGGCATCAATTGGAGATTTGATAGTGGCATATTGATTTTACTGGCGACGCGTTAGCGGAGCCTGTAAACGGATATTTGCGACCATGAAATCGACAATTGATGCCGTGAAGTTTTCAATTACAATACAGTTATCTCCATTCTAATATAATCATGTGCATAGATGTGCATTGCCACATTATTGACAAGATGACGTAAGCGGTAATCATCTAAATCTCTAAAAATATCTCATTCTATTTTAACCATGGAATTGATACCGTAAAAATTACAGCATTAAATCCACAAGTGATGCGGTGACATTTTCAAATACAATACAGTTATTTCCATTCTAAAGTAATCATGTGTATTGCCACATTATTGACAAGATGACGTAAGCGGTAATCATCTAAATCTCTAAAAATATCTCATTCTATTTTAACCATGGAATTGATACCGTAAAAATTACAGCATTAAATCCACAAGTGATGCGGTGACATTTTCAAATACAATACAGTTATTTCCATTCTAAAGTAATCATGTGTATTGCCACATTATTGACAAGATGACGTAAGCGGTAATCGGCTAAAATTCTAAAAATATTTCATGATATTTCACCCGTGGAGTTGATACCGTGAAAATTTCAACATTGTCCAATCACAAACCAGGAATATTAAACAACTACATTATAATTATATTTTGATATTTTGCGCCCTGAAAGTTCAAAGTGTAGATGTAAGAAACGTTTGAAGTTACTGAAGGTGTTATTAAAAACCGTAGACGGAAGAAAGACAGACAACACAATTGCCAAAAGAAAACGGGCAAAGGGACATACAACGATGTACAAAATACTGCAGTCCGGAATAGGAAATATGAACATACTTTGTTTTCATTATAACCCGTTATGGAAATACTATTGTATCACTGTCGTCAAAGAGCTCCGATCGAAAATGTTTGGTCAACATTCGAGATATTTTAAAGCGGTATTTTTAAAGCAGACACGGATAATTATCGTAAGTATTTATAAATATACTGTGTATATAATGTTTTGAATTGTGATGCTTTATGATTGTTATTATTATTAATTTCATTTTTTTTTTCCAAATATCATTTATTTTTGTAGTGTAAAATTAGATTTGTCTATAAGTTATAAGGAATCCGGCTTCAAAATTATTACAATCAACTGAAATATCGCTATATCTTGCATTTACGAATGAATTAAGTGTTGCCCAAAAAGACAAAAATATTGATGAATGATTGATTTTACTTAAAAATACTATTTTGTTGATGAAAAGTCAATTAGTAACTAGTTATACCCTAAAACATGATGTCAACAGATGTTTTTGAAATCCGGCTTGGTCAAAATGTAAACATGTATACAAACCGGTTGGGTCATTTATGAATAACCGGGTTTGTCAGTATGTAAATACCACTGATCTTATTGTTATTGAGCATTATATTGCAATTTAACAATAGTTATGATTAGGAAATATCTCAAAGGCGATAAATTCTGATCCATAGTATGAATATTCGCCATGGCTGCTAATTTCAGCTGCTTTGTACAATAAAAAAAAATCGTTATTTCTATGTTAAATTGCTACTGTCGCGAACACTTGATTTTTTTATGCTTTTTGTGGCACTGACATCACGGTTGGTGCTCAATACGATACACTCACTTTAAGTAGCTGTCCAGGCGCATCAATTGAGTAGTGGGAGATTATTTTTATAACGCAATATTTTAATTTTATACTCGTTGATAACGAAGTAAGTCACTCTGTGGAAATAACTTCATGGATACGATATTTAAGTTTCTTCACAGTATAATGTTTACATTAACATTACAGATAAGCAAAGTAACAAAGGCTGTAGTATTGAATTCCTTTCCACACGGACGATTTTGGCAGTTTGTATACACAGAAAATGTTAGGTGTACTCGATTAATTCAACGTTCGTTACAAGTTGTAATACGACAAATGTTCGTGCTTTGCTCACTGAAAATAGAGGCTCAGACCACTGAGTCTATGTCGTTCACCTTTCATTCTTCTTTGAGGACACTTAATACAGACAGAACCTTCTATAGGTGCTTCCCACCAAAGTTCAGCTCAATGGCTAAGCCGTTTCAGAGCACAGGTGCTCGTTGCACGGACTTACCACCCCTTTTTTTCTAACTTTCTGTTTACAAATTTATTTTCAATAACATTTCTTGATTATTTCATCTGTTTTTCCTTATTTTAACTTGTTGACACGACACGAACAAGTTAAAATAAGGAAAAAGAGATGAAATAATAAAGAAATAAAGAAATTGTATTGAATATAAATTTGCAAACAGAAAGTTGGAAAAAAGGGGGGGTGGTAAGTCCGTGCCACGAGCGCCTGTGTTTCAGAGAAGAAGATTGTTAGATATCCATAGTTGCTTCCAAGTTTCGGTTCATTTGGCTAAGCAGTTTGAGAGGAGAAGATTTTATAAAATCGGCCAATTAGAAACAAAAATTGTCTGTGGAGACCATGTTTGTTAACGGATCGGGATGAAATGAGCAGTCTTTATAGAAGACCTTCCATAGTTGCTTCATACCAAGTTTCGGTTCATTTGGCTAAGAAGTTTTAGAGGAGAAGATTTTTTTTTAAATCTGCCAATCAGAAACAAGCATCGCTTGTGGCGACCATGTTTGTTAACGGATCGGGACGAAATGAGTAATCGTTACAGAGGACCTTCCATAGATGCTTCCTACTAAGTTTCACTTCATTTGGTTGAGGTGTTTCAGAGGAGAAGATTAAAATGTGAATAGCTAATGGACGACAGACGACGAACGAAAGACGACGGACGACGGGCGCCAAGTGATGGTAAAAGCTTGCATTATCTTTGGCAAGGTGAGCTAATAACAGTCATTGGGTAGATATGTCGCTCCACTCAGACACATTATTCTGATTGCGAGCCAACCAGTCTTTGCTCTTTCTCCTTAATGCTGCGTTCTTAGCGGAGAGGCACCAAATACCAATTGTATATTCTTTTGTTTGACAAGACCGCGGCTCGTACTCACAATCTATCGCACTCGAGGCGAGCATGCTAACCATTACGCTACCGATGCGGCTCCCTATTTTTATTTAATTTTTATAAAATTGTTTAATACAAATTTCTTATTGTCCTTCAATATATTATTTGAAAGCAAAAATTAATCCAAAAACAATAAGAGTTACTTGATATCTATATAAACAGTGAGAGTTCCTACTTTTGATCAAACACTCTTTGAATATTGCAATAATTCAAATGCATAGCAAATAAAGAAAAAGAATTATAAGTTTATACAAAATCATGACCATTCTGTCGAAGGTGACTTGGCGAATGCCAATTCTGCACAAACAGTTTTGTATTTCTTCCTTTTAATGTTATACAAAACATCCACATGTAAAATATTTTGACTATGTGCTGTTGTTGTTTTTTTTCCCAACTTGTATTCATTGAAGACATTTTTTTTTCTTTTTATCAATTTGCAAGTCGAACATACCCTTGCCAAGTGTTATAATGAACCTTAAATAAATTACAGAAAGGAAATATAATTGTGATATTGAGCTGTTTTCGCTATTCTTTCAATTTTTTACATTGACAAAACGGTTCTACTGAAACACAATTTTTGCGACCCAACCGGAAAGTAGTGGCTGACAGAGCCGGAACGAATGTACGTAAATAAGCATCGTGTTTTTCACTGTAGTAAGTCTAAAGCTATTCATGGTGGCACGCCAGTGCAAACTATCATGCATATAAGCATTACAAAGGATTTGTGTACTTTAATTACACATATAAACTACTTTTTATAGCTTTATTTGATGATTTCAATCTCATTATTAGCATTTTTCATTGTTTATGTCCATCATTGTATCTATATCTGAGTAATCGATGAAGATAACTACAGTAATATATAGGTAAAAACAAGCAAAAATAATCGACCGATAACGACATCTTCAGGATTCAAGATATAATAATACTAAATGATCATAATACTTACCCTGTGTCGTCGCCTGTATGTCAAACATGCCTAATTGACTTGTACCGGAAGATGACAGAACAATTCCGACCGGAGCTCTTTGACGACAATGTGTATGTAGGAAGTATTATAATCACATTAATCAGTTTAACCCCGCCTCAGTTTTGTGCCTGTCCGAAGCAAGGACTGGGTTCCCAACGTCATATGTCGTGGTCTTTTCATGTTCAGTGATTTGAGGAGAGAGGTGATTGTTCGTTGTGTAGATAGTGTTGGAATTATTGACAATGACTGTTCAATCTTTCGCTTCAAAATGAATCATATTGTAATATGTAATTTCAAGCTTGCACATATTATGAATATAACACAGGTTCTGTGGGTACAAACTCTTGGCTTCAAAGACTGACATACACTGTAGATTACAAAGATGTAAAACAATTTCCTTAAGAACCAGCTATATATGGAAATGTGATTTTATATGGATTGAACGGAAAAAATTTCCAAATGAAAGAAGAGAAAAGGACAAAAAATGATCTACAAAGCACTAGTCAGAAAACATAAGATTTAGCTACACGAACACCGCTAGAATCTCAGGTGAATTATGTGCTCCAAAAGGGTAGGTTGTTCCTGCTCCACTAGTGACACTTGTCGTGTTGCTCTTGTTACAAACCCGCTGATAAGTCATGAATAAGAATAGGACCGCATTGTAATTACGACAAGTGAAACATATCATTGGTCATTTGTGACACGCATATCTCGCAACAGTTAACCAAGTCATGATGGCAACCGCAAATCTTTTGAAATGATGACTACAACTTAACCAATAGGACCCCCTGGTTCAGTAGTTTCCTTGTTATCAGCACACCTCATCAAGGGAATCACGATAGGAAACACAAGCTCTGGTATACCGTATCAACTGAAAGACATACACCGGATGTAGGTGTTACTGGTATGATATATGTGGTTCAAAAACTACTAAGAGAATATTCAATATTATACATTTATTGCATGCTGGTGAGGGAAATATGAATACATTTTCATATTTCCTGTACCCGCATGCTGTGAATGTTTTATTATTCCGAATGAAACCAAGAAAACACATATATGTAAATACTGCCTGCAAACATATTTTAAGTCCATTGAAACGTTGTCTCAGATATTTAAAATCCACATTGTAACGGTCGTCTGCAATTGATGCGTTCCGAGTGCCTCTGACGTTTTCCCGTCGAAGAAAAATAGCTCTGGCGGGAAAACCCGCGAGGCTTCCGAGGTGGTGGAATATGATTTTTGTCCTGTGTGATCACGTGTTCTGATTTTTACTCATTGTCCATTCAAATTAATCTATTTATGGTAATTAATATATGAGGTATAATAATATCTTTTAGCAATGCAATTATATACATGTATATGACAAATGTGTTTTTCCCTTAAAGTCGTAATTTCATATATTATTATTAAATGAAAGTTTACACAATGGTGGTCAGCCTTTGCACCAATATCAGCAAAGCGAATAGTGAACTCTCATGGTAAGCATCAATATTTTATTTTCAATATGTTTACCTGCAGGTCGCAACAGCCCTCAAATTCAAGTATGATATGAAAATAATGCCATATTCAACAAATAGATTCAGCTCTCCAGGACTAAATGGTAAGAGGAATAGATAAGACGAACGCGAATAGTCGTCTATAACCGGCAAGTTCGTTATAACTGTCCCAATCTAACAAATATGACAGTCGTGCTACAGCTTAAGCAGAGCTGAAAGTGACGATAAATACCAATGGACAACATTGACCCATTTCTCACCAGGTGGCGTCACGGTACTAACGGTGATTACGAAGACGTTTGTTTTCCGATAAACGCTTGTAACCAATATAATCAAATGGCAATATCATTACCTACATGGTGTCCTTGATCTGAAAACGTTACGTAATATGACGGAAGGCACGGCCTATAGAGAGGATGGAAGTGAACATAACAAATTTTAATTTGATATCTCCAATACCTTTTTTCTAGTTTATTTCACAGTGACGGTAACAATCATAGGACCCAATGGCAATGACAATGTACAATTGCACACGTGTTTTTTTTCCACTTCATTTGGGTTTAATGTAACATTGCAAACGCGTTTTTCAGACTATACTGAACCCGATTGAAAATTATACACGTGTTTCTTCACACTGTATCTGGTCTAACCAAGGATTTTGATAATATACAAATCCTTGGTCTAACCATGTAAAATTGCATACTCGCTTCTGCTTCAAAAGTTTGAAGATCCGCACTGAAGCGCAAGGGCAGGCAATACAATGACCAAAACAAAACGAACAATCATTGATCTACAAAACACTACACAGAAAACTATATTTTCTACCACAGTCAGATTTTTTCACAGGAAACAAATATTAGATTTTAATTTTTGGACATATAAAAAAATCAGTAATTTGCCTTCAAATTTGTATCATAAATTTCTCGTTGAGAACTGCAGGGCCGGATTAATGATATTTTTGCATCTTTCAGGTCAATTTATTTCCTTTCTTTAAAATTTCACCACATATTTTTTTTTCATAAAAAAACATCAAAAGCTAAATGGTCGTCCTCTTAATGACATGAATATGTGTCTCGGCCGAGTCCATGCAGCTTCGTATATAATAACTGTCCGGTTTTCAATAACCTCATGTAAGAAAGTTCAATATTTTAGTTATTGCTTCTGATCCGCTGATTTGTCCCGATAAGATTGATTCCTTAAAAAGTAAACCTTCAAAGAGATAAAGTTGCATTTTAATGCCTGGTGCTTTAACCATTCATATGATTTTCTTCTATCATCTTATGTAGCGCTGTCATGTAATTTAATCAACACCGTCCAAATATGTTTTGTTTTCAGTGTAGAGGTTGGTAAATAGCTTGTGTTACCGTTGAGATGAAACCGTACATTTCTTGTTTCATGACGGTGAGTTTTATTGGTGGAGGAAACCGGAGTTCACTGCAAAAACTACCGACCCGCCGCAAGTCACTGACAAACTTTATCACATAGAAATCACATTAGTAGTACTACCAATTAATAATCGTCAAGTGACTTTTGATGAAAAAAAAAATCCACACATGACTATTGATGAAAATAAAATGCACATATGACTGTTCACGAAAAAAAAATCAACATTATCTATAATACGATTCAGGTATTCACGTTTTAAATGTTTTTCAAAATCTTCAGAATGTTTGATGCCTTTATTTGAATGACTTAAGATAAAGTCGAAATCGTAAAATTGTTAATTTTGCTTTTTTCAATTTTCGCAAAATTAGAGCCAACGCGAGCACTTTGACTGAAAAAACGCAAATTAACAACCCTTCGAAAATAACAACTTAAATAGTAGATTAACAAATGTAGATATTTATGTTTGAGACAGAATATGTTTTTAACATCATGTTGGGGGTCAGTGGTTAATTGTTGTTTACGGCAATTTTTCAGCTATATTATGACGAGATCAAGATACTTTTCAATGAGATGAAGATCCCAACACGATTAGTTTGTTTTTTTTAAGTTTTTTTTAATGGTATATACTGTTGTGTATATATCTTATAAATGATATAGGGGCACATATATTTTTTATAATAAAGTTCTATATCTTAAAGAGAAGCCACTGTTGTTGGAATCCGGAACAGAAACACCGTGTACATAAAATTCGCCAAGAATAGTGTACGTGAAATTGATTGAAATTATTTGATTCTAACCATTAATAAACGATTATTTAGCATGAAAGTATAAAATCACGATAAAACAAAACTAGGAAGCCAACACGAAAATCTTGTATAAAGGGAAATATAAAGAATGTGAACAAATATCAAAATTTGTTTAACAACGCACATGTAATTGTACTAGTATTACATCATTTCTACAGTTATTATACGTGTACTATGCGTATTTACTAATTACAAAATTATTAAAAATATTGATTTTTGCTCATGGAGGACATCAGAAAGAATTTATAAGATTGTATTCAATTTTATTTTATATTCGCATTCACAGTTAGTAACATGTGCCCGTGATCTAGACAGAAACGTCTGTCTCCTGTATGCATATATTCGCTATGCCATGTTCTATTTTCTTTATTTTGACGTTTATTTGATTTTATTTTCGATTTTACTTTTGCACACGGAGACAGAAAGTATTGCTATGTAAAAGTAGTAGAAAACATACAATGTGTATGCAGTGGAATTTCGGGGTCGTGTCGTGATGTGAGTGCTGTAAATACATACCGGTCGACTGTTTATGATTTATTCTAAATTGTTTTTGTTCCCTTCGTTCCACTTCAAAAATCAATGGCCTCCATTCATAAATAACTTGACCAATCAAATTCAGTTTTGCATTTGGATGGGATGGGAGACAACTCTGACCTATATTGTTATTGTGCTTTTACAGCATGGCTTCTGTTTTGATCATGTGACCAGAGTTGTCTCCCATCCCATCCAAATGCAAAACAGAATTTGATTGATCAAATTATTTATGAATGGAGGCCATTGATTTTTGAAGTGGAGTGAAGCAAAAAAAACAACAATTTAGATAATAGGGGCTATTCAGAGGGTATGCTAACATCGGAACATAGGCAGAGATGAGGAATAGATCATAAACAGTCGACCGGTAGGTATTTATAGCTCTCACATCACGACACGACCCCGAAATTCCACTGCATACAAATTGTATGCTTTCTACTACTTTTACATAATATTACTTTCTGTCTCCATGTGCAACAGTAAAATCGGAAATTTTTTTAAATAAACGTCCAAATAAAGAAAATAGAACATGGAATAGCGAATATATGCACACAGGAGACATCAGTTTCGATCTACCCGTGACCCAGATATGATTGCAACGTTGTCCTTGTTTTATTTCAACGTAATGACGTAATCACTTTAGAAATTTAGTAACATGTCAGCAGATGGTTACAAGATTCATTTTCATTGATGATGCATTTGTTGTAAACTTGAGGAATATTGTTATATAAATAATAATTATTGTTGGATAATTAAATAGAAATTGTGTTTGAAATAATAGTTTACATAGGTTACAAACGTCTGTGCGAAAATAAAGCGCTCAGATAACCACCGTTAGTACTCGAGCGACACCTGTTGAGTAAATTTTGATGAATGTTGTCCATTACATACATAGTGTGTTGATACAACCCTTGTTTATTGTTTAGAATTTGCATCATTGCAGATCTCGCCTGTCCCGCGAAGTCACCGCATCCCCAGTCATCGCTATCGCTGGTTCACATGAACAGACTTGATCTGACCTGTACCAATATACTTTGTGTGTAATAAGTTTATCTAACTTTTCAATAAAAGCAAATTTTAAACAAATAACAAATGTTGAAATCTAATTTTGTTTCCATATAATCTTATATGCTTCCATAAGTTTTTCCCTTGAAATTCAAAATGATTTAAAAGGCATCTTAAAAATTGTAGTAAATAAACGCAAGTAAAATGTAATTTATGCACAAAGTCAAACGCCATAATTTGTAATTGCATCTTGAAAATCATACAACATTTATATAAAAATAACGTACCAAATATTCCTATCTATAGTGCTTTAAAAATGTTGATGTCGACCATTGGCAAGCCGACCCCCACCTCTAATTTAAATATTTTACATACAGTCTCAAATGATACAATTTTTCATCAAATATAAGACTTTTAACATGCTGTTTATTGTACAGTTATATCGAAGGTTTCGATAATCTTATTCGTGTGTGTGAGTAAGCAATTATCCACAGATAGACATTTGTATACATTATCCCGAATTTTAGGTAGTCAGTATTTGCTCTTACCCCATTGATACTGTGTACGTAGCTGAGAACCAGCAAATATCACGATCTATCACATTTGTGGCGAATACGCTTACCATTTCACCACCAAGTCAACCAAGACATAGTATCATCTGATTTTTCCCCATGGCAGATTACACTGTATATATATATGCCTCATGGCAGATTACACTGTATATATATATGCCTCCAAGCATTACACATCTTACTCATGGCGGTGTACTTGTCACAGTAACAGCGAACATACTTTCCCAAGAAATAAGAAAATCACAAACTGACGCTGTATCTATATGGATACAAATAAACATGACAAATACCACGAAGCTAATTGTAGGAATCTATTATCGACCTCCATCTGATACTGGTGCATCCATAGAACAACTTGATATATCAATAGATCGCATTCACAAAAATGCAAAATCAACAACTATCCTTAGTGAGGACTTGGCCACATAAACTGGCATATCTCATGCACCATTCCTTGCAAGCCAGACATTAAACTTCCCGACCAACTTCTTGATACCACAAATGAACACTAACTTGAGCAGATTGTCAAGACACCCCCAAAGGGATACCGAACACTTGATCTCATATTTACTAATATACCAAGTATAGTCAACACATTTGAGACTATGCCTCCTATCGGAAATGCAGACCACGATATCGTCTATGCAGAATGCGCACTATCTCTGAAACGAAATACGAAGATAAACAGGAATATCTATCAGCATAAAAAAGCTAACCGGCGAAACATCGGACAATATGTAAACTAACTCGCACTTGAAATCAAAGGTCACTACCACAATTCATCTACAAATGATCTTTGAAATACATTTACAGATGAACTACTTAAATCAGTCAAGAAAAACATCCCTCAGAAGATAATCACAAACAAGAAAAAACTACCTGGGTTGATAACACCTTAACAATTATGACTACATAGAAAATGGAAAAATAAGTCCAGAAAAAAAAAAATACAAAAGCTTGAAAAGGACTTTACAAAGAAAAATGCGTAATGCCTACTGGAAGTACATTAAGAAAATTTGATCTGCCAGTAGAAAAACCAGATGACAACCAAAGAACTTGTTCACATACATCAAAAGTATAAAGCAAAATCCGACAACACAGGCATTGCCGCACTTAGAAATAATGGGAAACTAAAAATATTCTGATTCCCAATGTTGCTGAAAAAAATATTCTGATTTTGGTGGAGGAAAAAAAATATCTGATTCAGAGTTTTTGTGATATAACCTAATGTTATGTTCTGGAAAAAAAAATTGCACTTCGCGCGACAAAAAAATAAATATTCTAACTCTTGTGTTGGCCGAATAAAATTTTCTGAACGAAACAAAAACCATAACCCCCCCCCCCCTTCAAGTTAAATGGACGGTCCCTAGCATCACATCATCAGCCATACAAAAGATACACTTTATCTAGAGAAACTTAAGGGTTAATTCAAAAACAGTAAAAGAAAATGTTTATACATCACTCGTAAGACCAAATCTAGAATACAGCAGCTGCGTCTGGGACCCACATACACATGCTCAAATACACCAACTTGAGATGATCCAGCGCAGAGCAGCTAGGTACACTTGCAACAGATACCAAACTACCAGCTCAGTTACTGAAATGCTACAAACACCCAAACTGGTTCGATTTAGAGAAAAGGCGAAGAAGAATACGCATCTTCTTCCTCTACAAAATCATACACCACCTTGTAGCCATATACCCAACAAAGTTGTTTTCTCAATATGACTCCAGAACAAGACAATATCCACACAGTTATTCTTACAGACTAATACAAACCACTAAAGATTCTTACACGTACTCATTATTTTCCGAGAACAATAGCACAATGGAACCTCCTACCTGTAGCTGCTGTACAATGCACTACACTATACAGTTTCCGAGAGCAGATCCCAATATCTGCTCTCGAACTACATTTCAACATCTAAACACCACACTTGCAAAAACAAAGGGGGAAAACAACTTCTGAAATTTTTTCTCTTGTATATATAGTTGGCTAAATATATAAATAAGACCCACGCACGTGCGGCATAGTGACATTAGTGCTCGGCTGTTATCATCAATATGTTGATGGAGTGCTGAACAAAAAGCAAGAAGTCAAGGGTAGACAGGAATTTCCGAATACAAAATATAGAAAGTGTATATAGGGATTTCTGAATACAATAATGTAACGGTGAAAATGGAATTCTCGAATACAGGAATATAGCGGGAAGGAAAAAGGAATTTCCAAATACAAGAATAAATTGGATTTAAAAAAGAATATCCGAATGCACAAATATAGCGGGTGTAAAAAAGAATTTCCGAATTCAAAAATAGAGCGTGTGTATATATAAAGGAAATTGCGAATTACAAAATATGGCAGGTGTAAAAAGAATTTCAAAATGCAAAAATGTAGCGGATGTAAAAAGGAATTTCCAAATACAAAAATATAGCGGGTGTATAAAAAGAATTCCGAATAAAACCGATGATAAGCAAAAATACAACAACAAATGTAAATTAAATCAAAGAACAACAACAATTTGTCAAGAAACGACATGATTCGGAATGCTGAACAACACCTGCACCATGGATGGCATCCGTCGTTCATCGTGTGAATAAAACAATGCGGCTGTAAATCATGTATTTTATTACAATGTAAAGAAACATTTCTATTTGCTAATTTGCATATCTAAGATAGTAACGCCGGGACTTCTGTTATTTTCATATGATCTATATAAAAGATAGCATTCCTAATTGCATGCATGTTATTTTCTTAGCTTGAAAATCATACATTGAATCAAGCTGAATTAAATGAAATAATTTTAATGAATGCAATGGAATATTCGAGGTTCCTGGACAACATGAAAGTCCGAGACGGTGAACCCTTTTTTTGGTTTTAAAATTCTATATAAAAATGTCTGAAATACATGAAACTGTTTGTGTTTGACAGAAAATGTAACAATGAATGACATTCTGTGGAATATTTTCTGAAATCAATTTGGATTCCTCAATTATTGATGTTATTCTATTGACTAACCTTATACTTCTAATTTCTAACCTCGAGAGATTCTAACATTAAATAGAAAATGATCATTTTTGCATGATCACAACTTCAAAAAAAGGCTAAAATCGTTATTAAACGAAATTGATTTAAATTTTGATAGAAGAAATAACTTTGCGGAAATCTCCAATAACTCTTAATTATCGAATCGTTGACGGACACATTAAATTTCTGTATTGTGTTCTATTGTTTGAAAAATCTAATAAATAATAAACCCAACTTGAAACTGCAGTCAAATGACCAAAATCTAATTTAAATATGATGAATATTTATGAGGAAAAGTACCGTCAGTTTCTGGATGTGGTGAGATAGCAAGAAAGTCACACTTGCACGTGTTGTTAATCTATAGGATCACAGATGGCAGTCAACAGTATACACCCTTGCCATGTTACCTCCTGACATTTGGACATAACATTGTGTTTAGACATACGAAGAAAACCTCAGACTAACATAGTGCATAGTAACCCACCGTTATGTCGGACAAACCTCCTAATTTATAAGCATAACTATATAAATATACAATATATACGTACATTGTAGGAAAATATATAATTAGTTGTACGAGCTTTAGAAACAGGTAGAAAAGCGAGTCTTATATTGTTACCGTTTCTTACCGTGGCTCTACACGAATCGGGTACAAGAAAAGCTTTATATAGGTTCATGTTTTAATAACAATGTGTATCATATACTTGTAGATAATATAGCTAAAATTTTTCCCTGTGATAAAACTTTGAGTTTTGTTTAGAATGATAAGAGGAATAACGTTTATTTCACTCAGTTTCACAAGAATGGCCCAAACGTGATGATAAAGCAAGTTTATTTACTACTTCCGGAATGCTATGTCATGCCTTTCCGTCAATGTTCGTAAGTTCATTTCGTTAATTTCCGGAAAACTATGTTTACAAACAGGGCGGACTAACTGTTTTATTGAATATTTGCACAGAAAATTGTTAACTGTCAATTTTCTCTCTTTTCTCTCTTATGATATTGAAAGTGCTAAAAAAAAGGTGCATTTATTGGAGTTGCATATTAGAACAATACATTTCTTGTTCTATAACTTTGTATTTAATTCTAGCCAAAAATGACTAAACATTTTTGCACAAATCAGTTATTTCCTCTGTTGAAGTATGCGATCAACACATCATAACATGTCATTTTTCATATCATACCGTTCATCAGCCCTCGTTCATATATCATCCCTTGAGCCTGTCGGCTCTCGGGCAGATATCATGACCTAGGGCTGATAAAGGGTATGATATGAAAAATGCAATGTAAATAATCCATATTTATCTTACCACTTTATTAGTGTTGAAAATCACAGTTGTAGGATAAAGTAGGTCACCAAAATTTAATAAAAGCCTAAACAAAATATAAATTAAAAATATACAAACGAACATCCTTATGTCTACGACAAAGTTATATAATTCTTATAGAATTAATGTATATAGTTTTCGTGCCTTTTGATTGGACAAAAACACTGTAACTTGTTTTATTTTTATTCTTCCATAACTCGATGTACTTTTGAGTGCTGGAACTAATGTTTTGCGTAACCAGTGTAAATAATATGTCGGCCATCGACTTAAAACATTGAAAGCAAGCCTGAAATCAGTTTAACAATTAAAATTAAAAGTTTGTTTGTTATATTCATGCACACAAAATTTTGAAGACCGCCATTTTACCTGTGTTATTTAAGCATATATTACTCCACGATACACTACTCTTGAATGCAATGGTCACGTGGTAATGGTGAAGATCTCAATGAAAAATGACAACATAGGGGACGTATTCTCATTGACGAATTATAAGGATTAACCGGTTCTTTTCAGGAGTTTATGCATGTGTAAATGGTACCGATGCACTCACAAACTTTACATTAAAAACGTCCTTTGGTTGGACGTTTATCAGTTTGTGAATCCATCGCACCGCTTCGGGAACTCCTGAAAAGAAGCGTTTAATCCTATAATGATCAAATTTAGTTAGAGACTACCATGAAAGGACACATTTTTTCTTCCAGATATCTCAACATAAGCGACTTATACAGGTTCAAGATAGCGAGGTTTGACAATAAACCGGAAAGAAATTCAATATATCTTGAAATGTTTCAGCTCGACAGCTGTAGTGCCGTCGTAATGGTTAGTGCCTGTATCTTTATAATTTGCACGTGTTAAATTAATTTATGATTATAGTTAGGGTCATGGTGGTTAACGCCACTTTCAAGAATATTTCTGTTATATCGTGACTGTCAGTTTTATTGATGGAGGAAAGCGAAATACCAGGAGAAAACCACCGACCAACCGGATGTCACAGACAATCTTGCCATGAACATACCATAGCATTTTGCTTAATATAATATGTATGATATTTTGTAGAAACCTTACGAAGATTTATTGTTGACAAATTGGTTCCCGCACCAATAAAAGATAATGCGTCCTTCGGAGTCAGCTTAGGATTTGATGCAAAGACAATAAAATTGCACAACAAGAAATGCTCTATTGAAAATCTGCGCTGGCAACTTTTAAAGTTTTTCGTAGAGACAGTAGATGAGATGGGAACATTGCCTTACAGATTCATCTACAAAGCTCTACGAAAATGCAAGCAAATTAGTCTTGCAGAGGAACTAGTTGAATGTCTTAGCCATGATCAGGTCTTTATGTATATGAATACAGAAATGGCTAGCAAGATAGGTATCATTATTTCAAACTGTTTCTTGCAAATATTTAAAACACGAAATCAAAAAACATAAACCAGAACCTGCATTTCGATTTCAACGAATTTAGTAATGTATTGTGTTCGCTCTATTTGTGTGTCACCTTTCCACAATTTTGCATTTTTCCCTATATTTATTTTTGTTAATATTTTGAAGTATAACTATATATCCCCAAAAATGTAACAGTACATTGCAGTTTTTTATTTTTTTAAATTTTTATTGGAATCACATATTTAATGATTGATTGATCGGTTGTTGCATAACGAACAAAATATTCCACGTAGGTCAGCTGAACGTACATTTTGATTGTCACATCGTTATAGTTAGCATGCTCGCATCGAGTGCGACAGTTCGTGGGTTCGAGCCCCGATCTGGTCAAATCATAGACTATTTGTTGCTTCTCTGCAAAGTATGCAGCATTAAGGAGACATCAAATACTGGTTGGCTAGCAATCAAGATAATGTGTCCGCGTGGTGCGAGAGGTATATCAACAGACTGTTGTTTCGGTGTGCTAGCATTATAGAAATATAACTAATCTAGTACAAAGGGGACCTCATCATCAAATCATTGAAAATTAAAGTGTTCTTGCCATAATATAGCTGAAATATTGCTGAGTTGGCGGTAAATAATAAGCACTCACTCACTCACTTGATTGCCACATGTAAAAAGACAGATAATTCGTGAAATTGTGCCTTGCAACGGACCACCAATGACTACTAGAAATATGTTGTCCTTTTGGTGATGTTGAAATTGTCTTTAACCAGAAGAGATCATGTGATTCAACGAAAAAACAACAGGTTTGGTATTAACATATTTGCTCTATTGTTGAAACGTGCATATTTTTTCATTGAGGATCAAGAAGAGTTTGAAGATACCAAAGGGGCAATCAGAATCCGTATATTGAAGACGAACAGAAAAAAAAACAATGGCCAAAGAAAAGGTACAAAAGGACAAACACCTATCTACAAAACATATATATAAAACTAAAGATTGAGTAACACTAACCCCACTACAAAATTGCCATATTGTTAATTCATGTCATATATATATATATATATATATATATCTTACATTTAGTGCACGCAAAGGTTGACAAAAAGGTCAAGATTGCGTTGAGGAAGCGCCTGGCCTCGTTTTCATTTTGTGTTGAAGGTAAGTGCATCAGTATTTCAAAATAGATAACTACTTCCCGAGTGCTATTTTAATATTTTTTTTTTTCAATCATTTACTGAGTATAGATGGGCACAGTATTTTCCAATAAAGTATATAACTTTCTATTTTGTTTCCTTTTCAACGTCTTTGGTCAGGCATAAAACTGCCATTGGATAACAGCAATTTTGATTGTGGACATGTGCTCCTCTCATGTACTACATACATCAAAGTATGCATGTCCCTTTTGTGGTACTTGAGTAGACACCTGTCAGTCTTGACCATTACTGTAGGAAAACGAAGTTCCCAGGAAAAACACTAGTGATTTTTTACAAGTCACTGAAAACCGAACAAACATTATCACATAAAGTTGTATCTAGTGCAACTCGCCAGGCGTGGGAATCGAACTCCCAAGCATTTCTACAATGTTATTTCCACCTGTTGCGAAATCGTTGTCGAAGTGTTTGAGAGTTTGACAACAAGTTTTTGAACGATGGACACACCGTTGTATGGAACATCTATGGGCATTTGACGCACTATAGCATTTAATGTTATCCTTACAATAATTAATGCTATAAGTAAAAACTTACATTCAAGCGACACACAATGGTTTCCAATTATGATGTACATTCACACACCCCTGATATTGGATATGTACAACAAATGTTGCATTCCGAATATTGGAAATTAGTCACCAGTAACCGAACAACTCATGATCAGTACTTCGCGAATGCGGATTAGAGCATGAATGTATTATCATCGCTGTTTGGTCACGAGTGATTTATTTTTTATATGCGGAATGCCAATCGGTGAGATTACACAGATTTCACATTTTTGCTTGTATCAATAAAAGGGGCCATCATGGCCGTGATCGTATGATAGTTGGATTTACAACTACCTATGCCATCAGTGCCTATCACCACTGATGTTGTGATTTCGAATCTCGATCAGTCGGTGGTTTTCTCCGGGTCCTCCGGTTTCCTGCACCATTAAAACTGACCACCACGATACAGCTGAAATATTGTTGAAAGTGGCGTTAAACACCACCAAACAAACAAACAAACAAACAAACATGTATTAACAAAACATTTCAGAAATGAAATTGTTTTTCCATTGATCTACGCTTTTAGCGATATTTTCAATTTTGATGACTATGGTGTACATTGTTACTGTGTGAAATACAACCGTTTTTCTTTCACTGAGAAATCTCAGTATTACATTGCAATCTAATAATAGAACAGTTTTATTGAAATGTCACAACTTTGTTCATTTTAGAAATATATTATTTATGGGATTGTAGATTTTTCTGAACATATTTATCAATCTGGCTCAGGGTCGTCTTAACAGCATAATAGACCCCAGGAAAAGTAGTGCACTGTGACCCCTACCTACACATCCACTCACAGGAATAAAAATGTAAATGGTCGATACAATTAAACATATTTATTGTATTGGTACCCCCAACAAAATCAGACCTTAAACATTAAAAAGCATAATGTACATAACAAGGCTCGTGGAGCCCCCGGGCAACTGCCCAGTGTGACCATGCGTTGAAACGGCACCGATCTGGCTATGTCATAGCATGGCCATGATTGACATTATATTATACATTGTATATAATCATTATTTTTATTCTATATAGACCAAACACCACAATCAATATGGAAGATGGGATCACAGGCGCATAGTCTTTATATGGAAATTCTAAAGAGCGGAACTGAGCGTAGATATATCATTCGTATTATGATAGTGGGTCCGTTTGGAGTTGGAAAGACTTGTTTACTTAGGCGAATTTTGAAGAAAGACATCCATGATGTCATTAGTACAAATGGTATTGACATTTGCAGATGTAAAGTGCAGCTAAATAACGGACGATGGATATTTGACGATGGTATGTACAAATGAGACTTACGCTGAGGTCAGAATTGTTCTCTTTTTCTCATACATTATAATTCATTTTCATTCATTGATGGTTTTTGTAGTTGATTCTTTCAAACAACAAACGTTAGTACACAACAAAAGGACAATACAACAAGACTTGTCATTTGCAAATATCAAAACCAGGAATTCATTCAAATGTCAACGAACATCCTAGTTTCTGCCAATTTATTCGAAAATTTACACAAATGAATGTAAGTAAAATAACAAGTAACTTAAAAAAGCGAGAATAATATGGTTGTAAATTAACATGTTATATGAACTTCCATTTTACACCTGGAAACAGAGCTGTTATAGATGTTGACATTAGAAAAAAACGAAATGTTTGATGTTACCAAAAGGGTAATTAGAAATCGTAATTCCAAGAAAGACCAGATTAAAATATTAAAATATGCCTATAATACTAAAATATATGTATAGCTTAAAATGCTAACTTTGAATGTCAAAAGGCATGAAGACCAACTTTTTTACATTGTAACTTTTGTGTACTGAAACATTGTGTATATAGAATCATGTATGTATAAATCTGTTCTTGGAAAAATAAACAAATTACAAAAAAAAAGAAACACCAGATGCTTATTAAGACAAACAGAACATATCCGTGATCATGTGTAACATAGATATTCCGTAATGGTTAACCAAGTCGTGGTGGCGACCGTAAAACTTTCAAAGTGATGACTGCAACTTAACCACTAGGCACCACCCTTGTTTCATAATTTCCTTGTTAGAACCAATCATCTATCAAGGAAATCATGATAGGAACCACAAATTCTGAAATATCGTATCAACTGAGAGAAATATACTCCATATGCAGGTGCTGCTGGAATGTTGCTACATATAAGTAGAAAGCTCACTTTTGTCATATGGTTTCGTTCTTAACAGGCATTCATTGTCAAGATCAAGTGTTAAGTCAAGGTATGAAACATACCTGGCTGTATCTGTGGTATTCTTTATTTCAAGCTCAATGGGGTTGATGCGATCTACAAAATCACCAAGCTTAAAATTATTTAGTGAAAAAACATCATTTGTATTGCGGACAGAGGAATTCAACGATCGGGCGGGCTTTTTGTTTTTTTTCTGAAGCCCAGTATGAAGCCTGCCTTGTATGAATAAAAATGCAAGATGACAAGAAGATGTGCATAGTCGGTACCCATATGAATGCTGACGTCTGTTGAAAGACCAAATATAGCAAAAAAACGCGATCATTTTGATGATATTAGCTTCAGAGAACTTTTTGGTAGAATCAGAAGGTTAAAAACCAGATTTATCCTTTCCTAAAATAAGTTATATCTACTTTGGCCATTCATTTTAATAAAACACTTTTGAACTATTTTTTCAATCTGTTTCTTCTATTGATGGATAGTAGAGTATAAGAGGGTAGAGAAGTCAAATGTATTAATGCTACTCCATGACTAACGGGACCTTGATTGTATGTACTCTAACAGATCCTTATAATTTTTATGAATCCACATCTGATTCGCGTCACCCCTTAAGTAGCTAGTGTCACAGTCACTCTGAAGCCTGGATTTGACCGCTGACAGAATAGATGTTAATAATTTGGAAACAGGTTTCGTGTAGTATTTTGCAAACCAATCAACATAGCCCTGTTTGTAAGGACACTTGTGTAATTCAGGAATCCAGTAGACTGGCGGAAGTAGGTGATTCAATTGTTATCATAACTCAGTGCTCTAATGATGGACATGCCCATGTGTGGATTCAGACGGTTGTCCATCGTATGTTGACAGATAAGACAGTACAATATTTTCTTTATAACATTTTACATATCTAATAAATAATACGCATGAGCCTATGCAACCTCCACTCCCCCACCATTAGGCGCTACCCTGGATCCGATAGGGACGTTAGATCCCCGGGCGATGCACCCTCTATAGCACATGGTAATCATATATATCACACACACACAATGCATGTGGTACTGTCGTACACATCGCTTAAATGTTTGTTTCGTAGTGTTTTTAGTTTTTCATTTTTATTATTACTGTATTGCCAGAATCTGGAGTAATCGTTTTAAAAACATAACACTTTGCTAAGCTGATTATCAGGTTAAATTCGCGAGAACTATATTGTTGGGCCTTTTATGTTTTTCTGTGGGAGCATACCTAGCAGCAGTATATTTCTGAAATCAGAAGTCTTGGATCATTTTGCTTTCAAAATATTTGCATTTTCACTGCCGTAAATTTCCTAAAAGATTTCAGATCTATCATATTGTGCTGATGAGGGATTTGTTGCACATTAATGCGGTAGATGGTTCTTTTATTTATTAACATTTCACTCCAACAAATTGAAGGGGAGACATCAGTTAAGTGACTAAGACTATTTCTTGTTTATGTTTAAACTTGTTCTGGTGAAAGACATGGCGGTGATGGGTATTTGTTGTTTCTGATTCGCTGAAGCATTGCTGACTTGACAACTCGAATGCATTATGATTGGATGGTTACAGTGCAAAAAAGAAACTGGAAATAAACGCAAGAATACATGTTTTTTTAAGCAAAACTAAAAAGAATTCTATTTGAAATATACAAATACAGGGGGACTAAACGGTTAATCGAGAACAGTCGTTCGTGTACGATTGTTAATCGGGATTTTTGATTCGTGAACGATTCGGTTACTAGTTCGTGTACGATATTTCCGGTTTTTAAAAGTAAGATAAGGCACAAAATTTCAATATTCTTTTGTAAATATAAGCATAAAGCAAAAAAAGGCTTCGTACGTTGTTCCTTAAATGAATAATTAATAAATTTAATTCGAAAGAGTAAACTTCATAACAGACTTTCATTTTTTCAATAATTTGGTCAGAAACGTAGATGTCACGCTATTTTTTGTTTTCAGAGTTTCCATTTTCTAGCAAAAAAAAAATTCTAATAAAATTAACATTTTATGACAGAAAATAAATTTGAACTTCAAAGGTACTTTATCTTATACTTACTTTTCGTGAGAATTCTTAGCTTAAGCTAAGATATAGTTTCCTTTTTGCATATTTCCATTTTTTTTTGCTCGTGAACGAACGTGTTATTGAAAAATATGGTCGTGTACGATGTATTAACATTTTTACAGACTATGGCTTTTGTGTGTTCAACTTGTGGAAAAGCATATTCAACCAATCAAAATTTGGCACGACACAGTGAAACACACCAGGATCCAAAGGCATGCCACTGTGGAGAAGTGTTTTCCACATCTGAAGAAATAAAAGAACACAAACGAGCAAAACACGAGTTCAGATATTCCTGCACAGAGTGCACTAACCCAGTTATTTTTGCAAGCAAGTCTGGCCTATTAGACCATACAAGAATATACCATTCAAGTGTATTTAAGGTGGAAAATGTATACAACTTGTATTTAAATGTTGTGTAACCCCTGGGTGTAACTCAATTTGGGCGAAAGCTGTGTCTATTTTTAAGATATTTGACGTTAGACACGGAAGTTAAATTACATATTTCTCTCCGAATGTTTACATTAATATGTTATCCCCGTCTCGTCTTAAGATTCTTTAAATGGTATTAAGCCAGCAAAAATTTGATAATATTTTTAGAAATACATTTTCATCGATTTTCAGAAATTGGGTTACATTACGTTACATCTTAATGTTAGTTCATATTATTTTATTGTATTATCCCAACATAGTGTTGGTCCTCTCCTTACATGACACAATCACAATACAATGACGGCATATATATACACCATAATATATATTAAAATATTTCATTTAAATTGAAACTGGTAATAAGTAAAAGAAAAAAGAAAAAAAAAGAAAAACGAAACAAGAGAGAGAGAGAGACTTGATCAAAACGTTTGGCTGTTTTATAAATATCATCTTAATGTTATCATGGTTATTTTTATGTATTAGAAATACATTCAGCCCAATCTGTTTTTTCATTGCTTTGCCGATCCGCAAAGCAATAAATAAAATAGAAAAGATCGAACTAATAGCGAATTTTAATTACTATACTGGATTGATATTCAGCTAAAGTTGCAAAAGCCGAAAAACTAAAAAATAATATCTTGGCCTAGTCAGGACTTAAAAGTAAAGACAAAGTGTACCCAAAAGGGACATCGATGCCCCCGCATGCCGAACCTTGTTTAACATTGAAGGCCGATATGAATAGACAGTTAGTACTTGACACATAATAGTTAATAGGGTGGACTGACGAAATATGATGGACTCAAAAAATTGGTATGGACACAGATATGCACTTGCTTTAGAATCACAAAGCTACATACCGGTACAATTCATCAAAATTGTAGGGACGTTTGATTTTAACCCAAGGGGGAAGAAGGAGGTACTCTAAAATTTCTTTCGTGCATAGGCTCGGACTATTTTTTTTGGGGGTCCAAATTTTGAATTGCTATATTTTTGGGGTCCCAAATAAAACTAATGAATTTTTAGAAAAACACCGCAAATTATATCTTGCCGCGTTCATATTTCATGAGACACACTTATAAAAAGCAACATTAGAAAATAATTCATTTAAATTGCTAAGAAAAATGCAAGTATCTTATATTGAGTAGTCGTTCACGAACAAGAAATGTTTAACCTGTTCGTTCACGAACAAAAAAATGAAAAAAATATAATTTCCCCGTCATATTTTGCATTTTTTGGGAAAAAGGTCTTTTAACCACTCCAATATAGAAGAATGTTTCCATTGAAGTGATGTTTCAGTCATAAAAGAGTGTAAATGTGTGAATATAGGAATATTATAGTTCTTGTGACATTTTGATGCAATGCTTTTTAGACTTTCTGACCACATTTCACGCAAGTTTATATCAACGAAAGTTTTGGAGCATACACCATCAAAGATATACAATAAAGGAAGGGAACTGCGAAGAGATAATTAATAATTGTTTCCTTGATTAGTAATAATTGAGGCTTATCGTCAAGGAATCATGTCCGGATCCTCAAAATAATCGTACACGAACTAGTAACCGAATCGTTCCGAATCAAAAAACCCGATTAGCAACCCGTACGCAAAAACGCAATTGTGTACACATCGAAAATTTGACAAAAATGAAAACATGGTAAATCTAGGACATAAGGTAGAATAAAACTAAATTAATAAACTAAATCAAATTCAAACAAATACAAACATGTTAATAATTATTTAATGTACCTATATTCAATTCCGGAAACTTACATTATCATTTACGGAATCGGCATAGAACGGTGTGTGTTATATAAGTGCAATGCCGATCGATGGTCGTGCACGTGTTTTAGGAGTGGAGTTTGGGGTGAGGGATTTGTTGTTAAGGTATGATTTTTTTAAATTTTGCTTGAACAAGCAAACTAATCGTATTTCTTTTTAAAGGAAAACCGCAACGCACACCCAAAAACAAAGAGCACATGGGATCGTTAACGTTATTGGAAGCATATTGATATTAGCTTTCTTTCAGTAAGCTTTTAAAAACTTCTGGTTGAACGAACCGGAATAAGAAAAAAAAGTATTGGTTTAACGCGGATGGAATTTGCATTTTCCAGTCTGTAGAGCCGGTGCACATCGACATCGTTTCGAATTGATTGAGATTACAGTTTATCATGTTTATACATTTTCATACCATTGACAGAGAGTATAGATTATTTCTATTCGAGAAATATTCCTTTGAAATAAAATTTGCGTAAAAATAGTGAAGACTAGCTAATATTTTTTTTTCAGGGTAATCTCGAATTCTACAAGGAGAGCAAAGGCTAAATGGTTTCTTGAACACACTTGGATGCAATATTCAAAAACTCAAGATAGTGTTTACTGTGCACCGTGTAGATTCTTTGGTCCATATTTTAATTGTTTTCGATTTCAAATCAAGCTCAACCCACTACACATTTGACAAAATATAATTTCTAAGTCAACTACATATTTGTATTATATTGCTCTACTGAATATTTTATTTCTCAAAATTTATGTTCAAATATTGACTTGTTGCTCATGAAATTTGGGTTTCCGTGGGATCATTTTTAGCGCCAGGAAATTGCAAGAATGCAGGATTTTGCACCATTTACACCAGAACTTATGGGGGCCTTAAGGAGCCCCCAGACCCCCTGCCGTAAGGCCACCTCTCCGAGGTGGGGGGGGGGGGGGGGGGGTCTACCAGACTTTTAAACAGATTTGAGTACACTTCATTTTGGGGTGGCTACGCCTCTGACAATCGTACACGAACGGCTTTTTTCGATTAACCGGTAGGTCCCCCTGAAATATAAAAGTGTAACAATATATCATAGAGTATTGATATTTATATTATCAAATTATAGTACTCCATTTAGCGAAAATTCTTTAATATTGAAATCATAATGTTTTCTTGTGTGTAACTGTCATCTTGTATTTTATTTCAGATTTAGATTTTAATGAAAGTAAAGAGAGAAAATCAAGACTTCTTAGAAAAGTGGTTACATCCCAAGAGTACAACAAAACAGAAGTTGACACAGCAAAAGAATCGAGTAAACCATATATCACTAAAACCTCAGTTGATTATTCCAGTAAACTCTTTTCAGATAGTGCTGAAGTAAAGAAAGCATCTCAAGATACCATATCACTAAGCATTTGCAGTAAGCAGGACCAGCCAGTGGAACAGAAGACAAACTCAAAACAACCAAGCATCGTACAATCACCACACAAAGATTTATTGGATGATTTTCAAGGTATCCATGATAGTGATGTATCATATGAAGACCTTGTAGAAGTTAGAATCCTTGACTTTGCTGGACAATATGAATTCTATGCAACCCATCAGACGTTTTTGAACAAAAACGCCATCTACTTGCTTGCCCTAGACATGAGTAAAGATCTAAAAGGGATATTAACACCCGATGATCTAGACGAGGGTTTCAAAGACATAACGGAGATACCATTTGAAGACATTGGTGGTGAGTCCTTTAAAAATGTCTAAAATAATTAACAGGTTTAGAATATTTAATAAGATTTTAGCTTAGCAAGAAACATTTTTTTATTTTATTTTAAAATTTTATCGAGGCTATGAGTCATCATATTGCAGCCACCATAGTTATATAATCATGAAGTATTGGTAGTTTTGATATTTAAATACTGTATGCTGTATTAATCAATAATTAAAAAAAAGTGTTTGAATGGCGAACTGGTTAAGGGAATACGATACAGTAAGGATTGCCAAATGGTTTTTGCGTGAAAATTCGTGATTTGGTCAATTTCAACATGCTCTTTCCAAATATGCAAAGAAAAATATACCTTCGTGACTTAGGTTTCGAGATATTTACGATCGAATTTCGACCATTTTTCGACCATTTTTTTTAAAATACGGATTTGCATAGCGGTAAAGATAATATCACAATTTCAAAACGGTAAAAGATAATTGCATCCGGTTTTTTTGCAATAGCTTCCTATGATAATTTCGTTCAAAGATGATGAACATGTACATTGCCAATAATAGATTAAGTAGTCCAAAAATTCTACTTTTTTGTGGAATATGGATTATTTAGTGGTTTCCTCATGAATACATTTGCATGTAGAAAAAAAATGCCAATTGATATTTTCTTAATATTTTGTCATGATATTCTCGCAATGATTTTATTTAGAATTTTAGCAAAAAGTAAGGGGTACATGTGCTTGTTTTTTAGCTACAGAACAAAAACCGTGCATTTTTCATGACAAACCTAGACATCGTCAATTTCGGCCCAAAATTACCCTACAATGTATTTTAATAGGTAAAACGTCGTGGAGTCTTTCCCATCGTTTTCATTGGATTGGATGAAAGTGCAACGCAACCGGAGAATGCGTTATATATGGACCCAGTCGTTTGAAAAAGTTAACCGTTGTATAAACTAACCTAATCTGGTGCGTTTGTCTTGAAGTTTTCCGCCAGAAACAAATTTGAACAACTTGGCCAAGATGGCTAGTTTGTGCATCTCACATTTCCAATTTTTCGAGACGGCAGACCGGCAGTTTACGCCGTTTTTTGTCACGAAATATAAATGAAAGAGAACGTCTATATTTCTCTTCACGACACACACACAAGCAACCTCAACATCAGGCTCACCAATATCGATGGTTCTCTATTTTCTCCTTTGCATCTGTTCGTTATTTTGGGCTCTAGTGGGATAAACGGGCATAAACTTTAGTCTGCATGACAAGAACTTATATAATATTCTCACCAATAAATGAATTCTATGAAACGTATTTATACGCCTTTCAAAGATACCTTTACGACCTTATAACGAAAAGAAATTTGAGGTTTATTATTTTCGAGGCGAAAGGAGAACAAGCAGTAAATGTCTAATTTATTTTCATTGTCCTACAGTAACCAAAAAAAAAACGCAAATCTGTGGGATGAAAAGAAGATAGCATTCATCATCCTTTCGTTAGACGAGGCGAGGCATATTTTTGTGACGAAAAGATGAAAATTACAGGAAGTATTTGTCCTCAGAGTATTGTCGTCTTATAGTATTGGGGCCCGGGTGGCTCAGTGAGTTAGGTCGCTGGATTTAACAACTCATACAAGCGTATCACCAATACGTCGTGGGTTCGCGCCCGGTTTTGTAGATTACAAAAAAGGGTGCACTTGACTCGCAGCCGGAAGTAATAAAGTTTACCAGTTGCTTGCCCATGGTTGGTGGTTTCCTCTGGGTACTCCGGCTTCCTCCTCAATTAAAACTGGCCGCCGATATTATTCGGTGTATTAAAAATGATAATGATGTGTTGAACTTGTTCTCGTCCTTAATATACTAAATAGTTGCGACTGGACTTAAAGCAGCCAACAATCAATCAACCATTTCTTAACAACTGACTATGTTGCGAAAAAATATATTAACTATCTTCATAATTTAATTATTTGGATTCATTTTTATCTGGTGAACAGTTGATGTATGATGATTTAGGTAACCAAAATTTAATAGTTGTCTTGTTTAGTTATTGCACTCGAAATATTCAAGTAAAATATTGTACAATTTTATCTATAACAGCTGCATTCTTCATAACTCTTGGCCCTCCATTTTCAGTAAAAAGATTATGGATACTTTCAACCCCATGTACACGATATACTGATTTCAAATTATCAAACATCAAGATGTCGCGCTTTTAAAGACGGCATTATTCGGCTTGAAGCAGGTGCTTTTAAATATTTACGCAATCGGCTCTTTATGACGTCGACGCAAATTCCGCGAAAATGTCGAGCACTTCGCGAAAACAACATGCGGTTTTCGGCAAAGTAATTATCTGCCCTTGCTACTGTATCGTATTCTCTTAAGCTCTCGTGGACGTCTGACCATGAGCATACACTGACATGAGTACGAGTCCCGATGTTTACCTCAAATATTAACATTCCCTAGCACTTGTCCATAGGGTGGGGTCCTTCATCAGTCATCAGTCAGTTCGTTATAGCTTCCACCCCCATCCCCCCACACCCATCCCAGTAAATCTGGTCGTTATGACATAGGGGAAAATGTTCTGAAATGAAATAACAACGTAGATATCTAATTTAGTAAGCACTATGCTTTTCTGGAATAACCTTCATCAGGTACGCTCATAGTAAAATAAAAACAGAAACGAAGATATATAATGTAGTGCGAATGACGTGTTTGTGTAATAACCTTCATCACGTACGCTCATAGTAAAATACAAATAGAAACGAAGATATATAATGTAGTGCGAGTGACGTGTTTGTGTAATAACCTTCATCAGGTACGCTCATAGTATAATAAAAATAGAAACGAAGATATATAATGTAGTGCGAATGACGTGTTTGTGTAATAACCTTCATCAGGTACGCTCATAGTATAACAAAAATAGAAACGAAGATATATAATGTAGTGCGAATGACGTGTTTGTGTAATAACCTTCATCAGGTACGCTCATAGTATAATAAAAATAGAAACGAAGATATATAATGTAGTGCGAATGACGTGTTTGTGTAATAACCTTCATCAGGTACGCTCAGAGTAAAATACAAATAGAAGCGAAGATATATAATGTAGTGCGAATGACGTGTTTGTGGAATAACCTTCATCAGGTACGCTCATAGTAAAATACAAATAGAAACGAAGATATATAATGTAGCGCGAATGACATGTTTGTGTAATAACCTTCATCAGGTATACTCATAGTAAAATACAAATAGAAACGAAGATATATAATGTAGTGCGAATGACGTGTTTGTGGAATAACCTTCATCAGGTACGCTCATAGTAAAATACAAATAGAAACGAAGATATATAATGTAGTGCGAATGACGTGTTTCTGGAATAACCTTCATCAGGTACGCTCATAGTAAAATACAAATAGAAACGAAGATATATAATGTAGTGCGAGTGACGTGTTTGTGTAATAACCTTCATCAGGTACGCTCATTGTAAAATACAAATAGAAACGAAGATATAAAATGTAGTGCGAATGACGTGTTTGTGGAATAACCTTCATCAGGTACGCTCATAGTAAAATACAAATAGAAACGAAGATATATAATGTAGTGCGAATGACGTGTTTGTGGAATAACCTTTATCAGGTACGCTCATAGTAAAATAAAAATAGAAGCGAAGATATATAATGTAGTGCGAATGACGTGTTTGTGTAATAACCTTCATCAGGTACGCTCATAGTAAAATACAAATAGAAACGAAGATATATAATGTAGCGCGAATGACGTGTTTGCGTAATAACCTTCATCAGGTACGCTCATAGTAAAATACAAATAGAAACGAAGATATATAATGTAGTGCGAATGACGTGTTTGTGTAATAACCTTCATCAGGTACGCTCATAGTAAAATAAAAATAGAAACGAAGATATATAATGTAGTGCGAATGACGTGTTTGTGTAATAACCTTCATCAGGTACGCTCATAGTAAAATACAAATAGAAACGAAGATATATAATGTAGTGCGAATGACGTGTTTGTGGAATAACCTTCATCAGGTACGCTCATAGTAAAATACAAATAGAAACGAAGATATATAATGTAGTGCGAATGACGTGTTTGTGTAATAACCTTCATCAGGTACGCTCATAGTAAAATACAAATAGAAACGAAGATATATAATGTAGTGCGAATGACGTGTTTGTGTAATAACCTTCATCAGGTACGCTCATAGTAAAATACAAATAGAAACGAAGATATATAATGTAGTGCGAATGACGTGTTTGTGGAATAACCTTCATCAGGTACGCTCATAGTAAAATAAAAATAGAAGCGAAGATATATAATGTAGTGCGAATGACGTGTTTGTGTAATAACCTTCATCAGGTACGCTCATAGTAAAATACAAATAGAAACGAAGATATATAATGTAGTGCGAATGACGTGTTTGTGGAATAACCTTCATCAGGTATACTCATAGTAAAATAAAAATAGAAGCGAAGATATATAATGTAGTGCGAATGACGTGTTTGTGTAATAACCTTCATCAGGTACGCTCATTGTAAAATACAAATAGAAACGAAGATATATAATGTAGTGCGAATGACGTGTTTCTGGAATAACCTTCATCAGGTATGCTCATAGTAAAATAAAAATAGAAGCGAAGATATATAATGTAGTGCGAATGACGTGTTTGTGTAATAACCTTCATCAGGTACGCTCATAGTAAAATACAAATAGAAGCGAAGATATATAATGTAGTGCGAAGGACGTGTTTTTGGAATAACCTTCAAGTTCAAAGTCAAATGATTAGAAAGCCAAATGATTTAATAGTCCTTAACAACCTTAACAAGATTGCAAATATCGTCCAAGCTTACCTATATCTGAGCGTGATTGGTCCGTTTTAGAAATTGGCATTGTTTAGGAATTGACTATAAATAATGATAACCAGCACAGCAACGTAAGCCTTGATATTCAGATGTATGATTTAAAGTTTCTACGATATTATTCTTAAGAGGGAACTGCCCATGTGATCATTTTCACCAGTTCCTTCCGAATATTGTTCAAGGCGTTTTCTTATTTTTTTTTCATTTAACGAAATACGGTCCGCCATATTTATGAAAGATTAAGAAACAGTTCATGCTCAACAATTCTACTAATATCAATAAAAGGAGCAGATATATCAGACCATTGAACACATACAATGCTCATTGTGACATGTGACAGGCACAACAATATGGCGGGGTTAAACCGTATTCTTTTTTATGTCTATGGAGCCCACTGTAGAATGAAATATTCAGCGTCGAAATACTATTTGAAAAGAGTTGTATGTGTTTATTGTCATTTCCAGAAATGTTCAGGATTTATAATGACTACCTTCATTATTTGGAAGGACAATCTAGACAGTTATAGCGATCTTTCTGTTGAAACTTCCGATATTGCATAGATGTCTAGAATGATTAACACTTAAGTTTGTCATCAGTTTACTGACACAGGTCAGTGAGATGTTAGACCTGTGAATATGAATCAACTACCCTAACTATTCGGACGCCCATGCCCTCATGTAATATCATGGAATCTATATATATGATAATCTACATGTATAATACACTTTTTACCTTTCTGTTTTTTTGTCTGTTATGTGGATACTCAATCCATAAGACAGAGTACTTTCAAGGAAGTTATACTACACGAAAAAAAAAAATTTGTGTTTTAACAGAGAAGATGATATTCAACTGACATCTTATTGTTTTTGTGTCGAAATATTATGGTTTGTTTGTTTGTTTGTTTGTTTGATGGTGTCTAAAGCCACTTTCAACAATATTTCAGTTATATCGTGGAAGTTAGTTTTATTGGTGGAGGAAACCAACCGGAGGACCCGGAGAAAACCACCGACCTGTGGCAAACTTTATCACATAATGTTGTACACCTCGCCCTGATCGAGATTCGAACTCACAACATCAGTGGTGATAAGCATTGGTTGCATAGGTAGTTGTGAATCCAACTACCATACGATCACGGCTACGACGTATCCTTGTCTTTTTTGATGTAATGTTTCCACACATACTATCTTGCAGAATATGTTAATTTCTGGTTGGATGCAATCCATTGTTATGCTGAGAATGCTGAAGAGGAACAGTCAAAGTATTCACTGCCTCCTATTGTAGTTGTTGGAACATGCAGTGATAAACTAAAAGTAAGAATTGTAAAAGTTTGATATGTTCGAATGCTGCACAAATATGAACACTGCATTCAGCATACGACACAAGAAACTCAATGTGCATGTAACAGCATTAAAACATTTGATTTCTCTACCACCATTCCACATATGCTACTAACATCTAGGATTAAAAAAATGATTCAGCGTTGCTTCTTAAAGAAGAACGGAAAACAAAGGTATCAGTAGCTTGTTATTGGTAGAGACAAGATTTACTTTGTCAAAAGCCATTCAAAATCTAATAATGAATATAAAAGACGAAATCATTCAAATGTAACATTGTTTGATCGACAACATATTTGTCCTGTTTGGTGCACGGGCGTTTCAACAAACGATTGGTATTCCAATTGGTACGAATTGTGCTCCGTTACTCGCCGATTTGTTTCTACATTTTTTTGAGGCATACTTCTTTCAAGGGCTTCTTAAGAATAAAGATAGAAAATAAGCCAAGACCTTTAATTCCAGCTTTCCCTATATATAGAGGATGCTCTGTCATTAAATAATTCTCGATTCGGTGATGATCTGCATCGCAACTATCCAAATGAGCTTGAAGTAAAGGATTTTACTAACACTCAAAGTCTGCTTCTTATCTTGACCTTCACCTTGAAATCGAGAACGGAGGAAGATTAAACACAAAACTCTACGACAAACGTGATTACTTCACCTTTCCAATAATCAACTTCCCTTTTATCAGTAGCAATATCCCATCACCACCAGCTATGGAGTTTACATTTAACAACTTATAGGTTATTTTATAGATTGTGTCCAGAACAGTAATTTTCTGGACAGAGTTAAGCTGCTGACACAACAGTTACTCAAACAAAGCTACGTTGCTCCTAAGCTACAGACATTTTACGGTCGTTATCACGATCCTGTTGCCCTTACGAAACATCCATATCTCAAATGACAATGGATATTTTTCTGTCAACGTAGATTTTTTTCTTTCCTCTATCTGTACAAAGACTTTGTCCAGACTTGTCTGTATATATGAGTAACACACATGGTATCTAATATGAAGCAGGAACTGCTTACCCTTCGAGAGCACATGCCTTCACCCCCAGTTGTTCGATGTGGTCGGTGTTGCTAATCGTTTTAGTTTTTGCTTTGTCCTATTATTTGTCCTTACGTTTTCATTTCCCCGCCACTAAGTGTTACCCATGTCCATTCCGTAATTCCGAAATAAAAAGTTGTCACCACTTTTTTTTCGCTATGCTTTGAGATATTGACTTGATATTTGGTATGTGGGTGTATAATGATAAGCTACAGATCAAGTTTACGTTTCGTTCCAGTCCAATAATTCTTGGCCGAGGTATAGCCCTTGGACTTTGAAATTTGGCCAAATATTTAGTTGTCACCACTTTGTATTCGCTATGCTTGGAGATATTGACTTAATATTTGGTATATGAGTGTATAATGATAAGCTACAGATCAATTTATCTTTCGTTCCGGTCCAATGAATATTGGCCGAGCTATGGCCTTTGGACTTTGAAATTTGGCCAAATATTTAGTTGTCACCACTTTATTTCACTATGATTTGATATATTGCTTTATTTTTGGTATGAGAGTGTATAATCATAAGTTACAGATCCACTTTGAAATTCGATCCGGTTGAATATTTTTTGTCCAGCTTGCAGCCGTTGGGCTTTGAAATTTGGCCAAATAATTAGTTGTCACCACTTTATTTCACTATGATTTGAGATATTGACTTGGTATGAAAGTGTATAATCATAAGTTACAGATCCACTTTGAAATTCGCTCCGGTAGAATGATTTTTGGCCAACTTACAGCCGTTGGGCTTTGAAATTTTGCCAAATATTTAGTTGTCACCACTTTATTTCAGTATGATTTGTAATATTGACTTGATTTTTGGTATGTGAGTGTATAGCGATGAGTTATCGATAAAATTTGAATTTCAAGCCTCCTTAATATTCACGGCGGGGACATTCGTGTCGTTCCAACACATCTAGTTAGTTCCTGTTGTGATGTCCGTTACGATTTCCGACTGAAAACTATGTTCGGTTCGTCTTTATCCCTAGTTGTTTGTAGGAGGGCTCATTTCTCATTTACGTTATTTTTGTTTGCTTGCATTTAGTGGTGTCCTACACATATTATGTTGTGGTTTTTTTTTTTTTGCTTTTTTTTTTGCCTTCTTCTGTGTCTTGTTTACCCAATTTTGCCACTTTCTCTGGATTGTCCATTCTTAATTGCCCTTTCAGTTTAGTCTAACGTTTATTTAGACTCAATAAAGCATTTGTAAATTTCCGACTTGATTCTAAAACTATAGGTCTTTGCACATTTGAATAGGAGTTATTTCCCTTTAATGCTGGCAAAATGGTCCCATTTCATCCAATTTTAAGTTAATTGAAAGTAACATATAATTTTTTCCCATGATTTACACAAAATTTTAATGATGCAACAACTGGTGGGTTTTCTATTTGCTATTCAATTAAAGATATATTTTAGCTATTATTATCTTGTTTATTAGGATAAAAAGAAGAGACAAGTTGAAATCCAAGACCAGCTGGAACAGTTACTAGATGACCATCCAAAAGGAAAACATATACGGGATTTCATTTTTCTGTCTAATACAACATCTTCTGAATCGGAATATGACCTACTTCGAGACAAAATTGTTAAGCTTGGTTCTCAGTTGGCAACCTGGGGTCAGGAACTGCCCGTCAGATGGATTAAACTAGAAGAAATTCTTCATCGATTGAAAGAATCTCAAACTGTGCTGATTTCTCGTGAAGAAGTGATTGAACTTGGTAAAGATATGGAACCAGCCATTCATAATGAGATGGAGATTATATTATTTCTGAAATACGAACACGAAACCGGAAATGTCATTTATTTTGATGATATATCAGAATTTGTTATTCTCCGACCACAATGGTTGATCGATGTTTTAAAGTGTTTAATATCACCACGAAAATTCCAAAAGAAGAGGAACGTTTTCGTCAGCAATGATTGGAAAGAACTTGAGCAGACGGGTAGATTGACAGACCACTTGTTCACCGAAGTATTTAATAGCATTATTGTGGGAGAAAAATCTGTCCTTTATAAAGAGCACGTACTTAAAGTCTTAGAGAAATTTGACATTATTGTTAAACCATGCTACATTGGGGATAATTCTGCACAACAGACTCTTTACACAACATCTCCAGTCCATGAAGACCAAGCAAGAGCTAGTCGAGTGCTATCCTCTGATGTAATAGTTGGCACCATACAAGATTCAATATCAACACCACATATCTCTTCAGAATATACTTATCCTAAGCAAGAAATTCCTGAATTACGGAAAGAAGGATATGAGGTACAAGATGAAATCGACCAAGTATTACGTGATACATCATCATTAAAAGATATCACCAGTCCAGAAATATTTATAGTACATGAAGGTGGCATTGAGGTACAAGATGAAATCGGCCAAGTATCACATGATACATCATCATTACAAGACATCACTAGTCCAGAAATTACTGAAGTACATGTAGATGGAATTGAGGTACACTATGAAATCGGCGAAGTGACACATGAAACGTGTTCATTACACTCTATTTGTAGTCAAGATAATGTTGAAGTACAGGATGATGGATCTGAGGTACAAGATGGCATCAACCTTGTAACGCACGCTACATTGGTGGAACAACCTACCAACAGTCCGATGAAAGGTGTGTCGGAACAGCAGAAACAAACATTGCAAACATTAGAAGATATGAATATTCATTATGACAGCACTACACGTAGATCCACAAATGACGGTATTGAACCAGGCATACCAAACAGGAAAACAGGCGACCATCACAACAAGAAACCGAGAAATGAACATTTAAGTTTTCAGAAACAAGCAACTGAATTCTTGGATTATTACGTACCCTGTCTCATTAAAGTAAAGCATATTAAAAACGTCCAAGAAAACTTTAAAATTGAAGGAATAAATTGTCAAAGAACGTCATGGGTATGCATGGATTTTGACTTTCTTCCTCCTGCTTTTTTCAACCATGTGTTGGTCAGATATATAAGGCGTTATCAAATAAGTCGTGAGCCATCACAACGAGGGAACAGATTAGCCTTATATCGTGGTATGGGTGTGTTCAATCTATCCACATCAGGCTGTACAAAGTTGGCAGTTTGTGTTTATGGAAAAGTTATTCAGTTTCAGATTTGGGATTGGCGTGAAAATGTCGTTAAGTCTTACAAGAAAGTGTGGGAAAATGCTGTAGATTTTATTGCAGAAATAAAAAGAAGGTATAAGATACATGTGTCATACACCATAAAAATGAAATGCTGTGATGGTAACTATGACAATCCAGATGGAATGGTAGAAGTATCAAAGCTACAGAAAGATGAGCAATACTACTGTGATGAGCACGCCATTACACACAACTCAAAAGATCTCCTGGATGGTTGGTTCAAGGTAATGCTAAAACTTATAACAAAAAGACATGGATTGTAGATGAACATGAGCGACTATCCAACATTACACTTAGACACAAATTAAAGTAAAGGAACAGCACTGTTATTGTTGTCTTATATTTAGCAGTCATAGTATATCTTCAACAAAGATAATAACCCACACCCTAAGATGAGTGTAACATGGTCCCTAGAATGCAGTTGAGCGGTACTCTTTAATACCGTTGATTAACTTTACATCTGGGAATATTTGTTGTTCTGGTGTTGTAAGGTGTATGACATATTTACTGGATGCAGGTTTAGCAAAGAGAAAACAAATTATGGTGAAATAAACCTACAAATACCGTCATCATAGTGCCGACATCACATTACGAAATTACAAATACAGATAAAAACAAACAACCACATGGCTCCTAGACACTTTGTTATTGCTTGATGTTGACTGACTAATTGGACAAAATAATGAAAAGATTGTTATTATTATATTTTCAACTAAGTTGTCTATCTGTAGGACGAACTCACCATGGAATATTTTGGACAGGAACAATGCGATTCATCTTTGCAGGCAATATGCAAAGGTATGAGACAATAGGGCTGATATAAAATGTAAATGACATTATTTGTTTATTTATTACTTTAGACACAACATATCATTATCCTATGAAATATAAGACCCCCATAGACATATAACATCGTCATCATATAAAACACGCAGCGATTATACTTTTTTTTTAAATAAAATGAATAACAATACGTATCACACTGTGGGAACATTTCCAAAATCCAATAGAAAAATCGTAGAAAGAGACAAAACCAAAACATGAACGATCACATTCCTGGACTGGTACAGGCACTTCAATGAAATATGGCGGGGTTAAACTAGCTTTATGAACAGAAACCTCCCATCTTGGTGAAATGATGCAGTCATGCAAGTGCTTTCAAAATGTGAGTGAAATGTCAACCCTCACATATAACCTGGCGAACAGCATTATTTTGATGAACGCTATAATCTTAAACATTATACATAATATATTTAATATTCGTGACACAGAAATTGTGTCGTTTTATCGAAAGTGCAGCTGTATAAATCTGTTTATCATTGCAATAGTAATTTCTATTACTGAATGTATCAACAGAGGCATATACAGATAGGTGTCCATATTTGGAAGACAGACTGCTCGTATTAAAACACCGCCCGTCCGCATCAACACTACTCTATTCATGTGTGTTTCTTTTGATAATTATTTCAACCAATCAAATTAAATGAGACAGGAAGGGTGGAACATAATCAATTTGATACCCCTCTCGACTATACACTTGATTGTATGCATATACGTGTCCACAAATAGCATAAAAGAACGCTAAGTGATGTGGACTGTGAAAATCGTCCGCATTTATACGAATTTCACCTATGTCTCTGGAAACCGCATCGTTCGCGTAATGAGTAACGTGCTCTCCTCGAGTGCGGTAGATCGTGGGTTCGAGCCGCGGTCGGGTCAAACCAAATACTATAACATTGGTATTTGTCGCTAAGCACGCAGCATTAAGGAGAAAGAGCAAAAACTGGTTGGCTCGGAAACAGAATAATGTGTCCGAGTGGAGCGACATGTCTCCCCGCGGACTGTTGTTTCAGTGAACTAGCACTATACAAATTCAATTAACTCAGCGTGTTGGTCTAGTACAAAGCGGATCTCATCATCATCTCATTGAAAAATAAGTTGTTCTCGCCATGATAAAGCTGAAAAATTGCTGAATTGGTGTTAACAACAATCACTCACCCCCTATGTCTCTGGTGACAATCACGGTATTGTTTTTTCCACTCGGAACACCTGCTATTTGTGAACATTTGGATTGTGCTGTTCTTCTTTCGTCCCCTGTCTAGACATGTAGATTATCATGATCAATGGTAATAAATCACGTCACTTCTGTACTTCGATGGTAAACATATTTCGTTGGTTTAACCGTAAAAAATATCATTTGTTTTTATTATTTCTAAGTCACGGACAGAAAAGTAATAAATTCGTTTATCTTATCCAGCTATTCATTGATTGGTCAATTACATATTGTGATTTCACATCACAATATATAATTGACAATGTTAGGAGGTGAAGCAAAGGAGATTCCTGGAATACCTGCCATTTAAAATAAAATATGTGTTTTGTTACAGATAAGATTATTGATGACGTTGAAATCTGCATCATGCGCCATTCCGAGAGATTGATCCACGAAATTAAAATTTGTGGGATACTAGACTACATGATGTCACAGTGTGCTATATCTACAGAGGAGAGAAATTACATTGAGCATGATCCAAGACCATCAGAACAAAAGAAAAGATTGCTGGCCTTGATACAAAAGAGAGGTCAAGTTGTTTATGACATCTTCATTCAGGCTTTGTCTGAACCAGATACAAAGACAACACAAACCGGCGAATCAAAGGAGAGTACAGGTACATAGTAAACAAGTCGTTGTATATGGATATTAACACGTATAAATCTGTAATTTAGGGTATGATTGCAATTTGTCATGTGATAAGTAAACATTTTGTTTTACCATCCTTAAATGTTGTCCTTCGATTCCACCATCAATTGGTTCATGTTTTACGTCATCCGAACAGAATCTCAGCTATATGTTTATGTTCAAGGATATGGTTATTGGTATTTAATGCCAACAATATTTCTATATAAAAAACCCAGCAATTTTATTAGTGGAGTAAAGCGGAGAACCAGATGTCACTAACAAATGTTATCACATAATGTTGTATCGAGTTCACCTCACCACATGCGGGAATAGGACATAATATATACATACAACTTTAGTTGTGATAGTGATAGGGACTGATTGCATGCATGTACTGGATTTCCGTGTCGTGGTCATTTTTATGTTCAATGATTTGAGATGAGAGGTATTTGTTTGTTTTGTTGATATTGTTGACATTCACTGTTTTAACTCTCTTTTCATATTTTTCAGAGTTGCAATCAAATGTGTGGGCGTCGAAAGTTCGACTTCAAAAAAATTATAGAGTTATTATCACATCAATAAAGCATGAGAAGATAATTGATCATTTGATATCTAAGGGGATTCTTACTGTAGACGATAGGCAAGTCATAGAAGCAAGCCCAGCACAAAGCGACAAAAACCGGAAGTTGTTGGAAATACTATTACAGAGTGCCAAGAATGCATTGGATGAGTTCCTTGTTGCTTTGCGATTAGATGAAGTTTATACTGATTTAGCTGAACAAATTGAGAAAACAAATGTGGAACTAGCAGAGATAACAAACTTTGGAATGCATTAGCGATTAGGACTTGTAATGAAGAGAGTCAACATTTGTTTACCTGTGAAATGTATCTTGATATATTGCTTCAGTGATTGTTGCTCTTAACATCACAGGAACACATTTAGTGTTAGGGGTATGGTGTTTAATGACCATTTCAGTAATATTTCAAATATATCGTGGCTGACAGTTGTATTAGTGGAGGAAACCAGAGTACCCGGAGAATACCATCGACCTGCCTCAAATCCCTGACAAACTTTATCACATAGTGTTGTATCGAGTACACCTCGACATGAGTTCGATTCAAACTGATAGCTGAATAACAAATATATTACGGATCTAATCTTTTGTTTTTGAATTCAGAAACCAACTGTCATATAAAAAAGCAATGGATTTTTTATTTTTTCCCCCTTTTTGTTTGCTTGCTTTTTATTATCTTTGTTGTTTGATTATTTTTTTCATGTTTGAAATGTAAACATTTTTTCTTTTTAATTATGTTCCTCGTCTATTCTTGCTCACATGTGTAAAGTTCCATGGAAAAGATCGATAATATTGACACACTGACCCATATTTGTTTACTACCCTTTTTACAAATGCCGTCGTATTACGTCACATGAGGTCGGTCAGTAGTAAATAAATCACGTGATTTTGTCATAGGCCAACAAAGCTTAAAAAATAAACCAGATTAAGAAAGTATAGTATTTTAGCTTTTTCTGTGTAATTGTTTTGTCTGAAAAATTAAAAAGATGCTTTTTTTAAATAGTTTGAAATTGAAGTATTACAAATTAATTATTCGATGCAAACATTGAACTTGCTTACCCATATAATAAAATATTTAATCCAGTGAATTTGGTGTTTTTGTTTTTGTCAATGCAATATATTAGACTGACTACATACTGCCATATTTTTGCATAACAATTAATGACCGATTTCTGTTAATTTCAATCACATTTATTATCACAGAGTGATAACAATACAGTTTTGTTGATGCTATTTGTAATAATGACATCATATTGTCAAAGTATTATAAAATACAATTTGCTTGGCATACATTCCAGAAAAGGTCATGGTCTGTGATGACAATTACATCAACAAATCGGAAAGGTGAAAATGCTTGGGAAATACCATCGCTTAAAACATATTAAACAAAAATAATGATCAGGAAAAAAAGACATTAGTAAAAAGGATCTTTTTTACTTGCATGAAATGTATTCAATTCAATCTTATCTGTTTTAATGTAATCTTGTAATTTGGAAGTTTAAAAGAATTCCCTCTGTGTTTCTGTACGCTATGAATATACAGAATCACGTCATCGGTCTCGTTCTGCGCGAGAATTGTAAATCAAAACAAGTGACCGTCTTTATTGCATGGCCGAGCAGATGTCACCACACGATATGTGGTAATTTGTGACACAGATACTCCATAGCGGTTAACCAAGTCACGTTGGTGACCGTGATTACTTCAACTAGGAACCCTTGGTTCAGTAGCTTCATTATTAGCAGCAACCCTCTCTTGAGGCTATCATGATAGGAACCAAACACTCTGGAATATAGGATCAACTGAGAAATATGTATACTCCATATGCAGGTGCTCCTGGATTGTTGCTACATATAAATGGAAAGTTCACAATGGGAAAATTGAAATCGTCTCTTTTGTCAGAAAGCATAACCGATCCTCATTGTCAATAAATCAACATGTTGAAAAGACAAGAAATCTTTTCGTGGTGAATGCAACTATGACTAAAGGAAATAAGAGGTATTGGTAAGTTAATATGCCATGCCCTAATAAATGAAGAATTTGAAGAAACATGGGCCAATCTCTGTATCGATACAAGTAGGGAACATCTCAAGATATACAATAACTACAGTACTGTCAACACTAAGTAATAATAGTATAAGCTTTAACAATTCAAGATATACATAACTAGCGAGGTTGTTAGTACCTGTCTTGATCATATTTAAATAGATATATTCTTTAGAAATTCAAGACATATATTACTAGCGAGGTTGTTAGTACCTGTCTTTTCCAAATTTAAATACATAAGATTTTAACAATTCAAAGGTTTCAGGATATGGAACATAAAATAACTAGTACCTTGTATCACATAACCTGTAAGGTTTCAGGATATGGAAAATAAAATAACTAGTACCTGTACCTTGCATCACATATCCTGTAAGGTTTCAGGATAGGGATAATAAAATAACCAGTACCTTGTATCATATATCCTGTAAGGTGTCAGGATAGGGATAATAAAATAGCTAATATCTTGCATCATATATCCTGTAAGGTTTCAGGATAGGGAAAATAAAATAACTAGTGCATTGTATCACATATCCTGTAAGGTTCATGAAAGGAAAATATAATAGCTAGTACCTTGTATAACATAACCTGTCAGATTTCAGGATAGGGAAAATAAACTAGCTAGTACCTTGTATAACAAATCCTGTAATCTAAGGTTTTAGGATAGGAAAAATAAAATAGCTAGTATCTTACATCATATATCCTGTAAGGTTTCAGGATATTGTAAATCAAATAGCTAGTACCGTATATCACATACCCAGTAAGGTTTCAGGATAGGGAAAATAATACCTTGTATCACATATCACATAAGGTTTCAGGATAGAGAAAATAAAATAGTTAGTACCTTGTATCACATATCCTGTAAGGTTTCAGGATATTCCAAATAAAATAGCTAGCACCGTGTCTCACATACCCAGTAAGGTTTCAGGATAGGGAAAATAATACCTTGTATCACATATCACATAAGGTTTCAGGATAGAGAAAATAAAATAGTTAGCACCTAGCATCATATATCCTGTAAGGTTTCAGGGTATGAAAAATAAAATAGCTAGTACCTTGTATCACATATCCTGTAAGTTTTCAGGGTATGGAAAATAAAATGGTTAGTACATTGTATCACATATCCTGTAAAGTTTAGGGATAGGGAAAATAAAATAGCTAGTACATTGTATCACATATCCTGTAAGGTTTCAGGATATGGATAATAAAATAGCTAGTACCTTGTATCACATATCCTGTAAGTTTTCAGGGTATGGAAAATAAAATGGTTAGTACATTGTATCACATATCCTGTAAGTTTTCAGGGTATGGAAAATAAAATGGTTAGTACATTGTATCACATATCCTGTAAGCTTTTAGGATATGGAGAATAAAATGGCTAGTACCTTGTGTCACATATCATGTAAGTTTTCAGGATATGGAAAATAAAATATCTAGTACCATGTATCACATATCCTGTAAGTTTTCAGGATATGGAAAATAAAATGGCTAGTGCATTGTATCACATATCTTGTAAGGTTTCAGATAGGGATAATAGAATAGCTTGTACCTTGTATCACATATCCTGTAAGTTTTTAGGATATGGAGAATAAAATGGCTAGTACCTTGTATCACATATCATGTAAGTTTTCAGGATATGGAAAATAAAATATATAGTACCTTGTATCACATATCCTGTAAGTTTTCAGGATATGGAAAATAAAATGGCTAGTTTTTTGTATCACATATCCTGTCAGGTTCCAGATATGGAAAATAAAATATCTAGTACCTTGTATCATATATCATGTAAGGTTTCAGGATAGGGTAAATAAAATATATCGTACCTTGTATCACATATCCTGTAAGTTTGCAGGATATGGAAAATAAAATAGCTAGTACATTGTATCATATATCATGTAAGGTTTCAGGATAGGGTAAATAAAATATATCGTACCTTGTATCACATATCCTGTAAGTTTGCAGGATAGGGAAAATAAAATATCTAGTACCTTGTATCATATATCATGTAAGGTTTCAGGATATGGAAAATAAAATAGCTAGTACATTGTATCATATATCATGTAAGGTTTCAGGATAGGGTAAATAAAATATATCGTACCTTGTATCACATATCCTGTAAGTTTGCAGGATATGGAAAATAAAATATCTAGTACCTTGTATCATATATCATGTAAGGTTTCAGGATATGGAAAATAAAATAGCTAGTACATTGTATCACATATCCTGCAAGGTTTCAAAATAGGAAAAATAAAATATCTAGTACCTTGTTTCACATATCCTGTAAGGTTTCAGGATAGGGAAAATAAAATAGCTATTATCTTGTATCACATATCCTGTAAGTTTTCTGGATATTGAAAATAAAATGGCTAGTACATTGTATCACATATCCTGTAAGTTTTCAGGATATTGAAAATAAAATATCTAGTACCTTGTATCACATATCATGTAAGTTTTCAGGATATGGAAAATAAGATGGCTATTTTTCTGTATCACATATCCTGTAAGGTTCCAGATATGGATAATAAAATAGCTAGTACCTTGTATCACATATCCTGTAAGGTTCCAGATATGGATAATAAAATAGCTAGTACCTTGTATCACATATCCTGTAAGGTTCCAGGATAGGGAAAATAAAATAGCTAGTACCTTGTATCATATATCATGTAAGGTTTCAGGATATGGAAAATAAAATATCTAGTACCTTGTATCACATATCATGTAAGTTTTCTGGATATTGAAAATAAAATGGCTAGTACATTGTATCACATATCCTGTAAGTTTTCAGGATATTGAAAATAAAATATTTAGTACCTTGTATCACATATCCTATAAGGTTTCAGGATAGGAAAAATAAAATAGCTAGTACATTTTTATTACATATCCTGTAAGGGTTCAGATAGGGATATATACAATAAACGTACATTGTCGGTAAATATAAAATTTATTTGTACGAGCTTTAGAAACAGGAAGAATAGCGAGCCCTTGGCGAGCTCTTCAGGCCTGTTTCGCAGCGAGTATAAATGAATTTTATATTTAAGGACAGTGTACGTATATTGTGTTTATCCTGCAATGTCTAAAAAGGCGGAAAACTTGTCAGATTTAAACAAAAAGGACAGAAACAAGTGTCATTCCTCGCCTTTCATAAATGTTGTCAAGGGTGTCTTCTTCGTGGTCTGCGTTACATTAGTACCAATTTCAGACTTGTCTGCGCCCTCCGCTGTACATAGCTACAGTGCACCAGGAAAGTTTATACGTAGGTTGAAAAGTTTATTCGTATAGTACGAAGTGTTTATTCGTCTAGTACGAATAAAGCAAAAATGTATTCGCATAGCATATTTGTACAGCAAATGTACTGATTGCAGGATAAAATGAAATAGCTAGTAACTTGTATCATATATCCTGTAAGGTTCATGATAGGAAAATAAAATAGCTAGTACCTTGTATCACATATCATGTCAGGTTGCAGGATATGGAAAACAAACTAGCTAGTACTTTGTATCACATATCTTGTAACCTAAGGTTTCAGGAAAGGAAATATAAAATAGCTAGTATCTTGCATCATATATCCTGTAAGGCTTCAGGATATTGTAAATAAAATAGCTAGTACCGTCTATCACATACCCAGTAAGGTTTCAGGAAAGGGAAAATAATACCTTGTATCAAATATAATGTAAGGTTTCAGGAAAGGGAAAATAAAACCGCTAGTACCTTGTATCACATATCCTGAAAGGTTCGAGGATAGGGATAATAAAATAACAAGTGCCTTGTATCACATATCCTGTAAGGTTTCATGATAGGGATAACAAATTAACCAGTACCTTGTATCACATATCCTGTAAGGTTCCAGGATAGGGATAATAAAAAAGCTAATACCTTCCATCATATATCATGTAAGGTTTCAGGATAGGGAAAATAAAATAGCTAGTACCTTGTATCACATATCCTGTAAGGTTTCAGGATAGGGAAAATAAACCAGCTAGTACCTTGTATCATATATCATGTCAGATTTCAGGATAGGGAAAATATACTAGCTAGTACCTTGTATCACATATCCTGTAATCTAAGGTTTCAGGACATGAAAAATACAATAGCTAGTATTTTGCATCATATATCCTGTAAGGTTTCAGGATATTGTAAATAAAATAGCTAGTACCGTGTATCACATACCCAGTAAGGTTTCAGGATAGGGAAAATAATACCTTGTATCGCATATCATGTAAGGTTTCAGGATAGGGAAAATAAAATATCTAGTACCTTGTATCACACATCATGTAAGGTTTCAGGATAGGGAAATTAAAATAGTTAGTACCTTGTATCATATATCCTGTAAGGTTTCAAGATCCGGATACTTATTTTATTTGCAAACATTGGATTTGTCATCAATTGAATAAAAATAAACCATTTCTAACTGAACATATTTACTATTAATTTTGCCATGTTTTCTGTTCGTCTTAGTGAATCTTAAATGACCTGCTATTGAAAAGTAATACTGTACACAATAAATAGTAGTGCTTTACCAGTAGATGTATAGTGACACATATAATCCCTTTGTCAAGAGTATACGAGATAAATTATAAAGAGAAAAACAGAAAGCGGAACATTCAAAGTCAAATGGGGAATGACAAGGTAAAATAAGAAAAAAATTGCCAAAAACGGAATGGTTGACAAGTCTGCCTCCTAGCTACCTGTTAACAGTTTTTTCAGTGAACTAGCACTATTAAAATTTCACTCTGTTTATATCGGTCTAGTACTTACCAGACATCATCATGATGTCATCAAAATATAACTTGTTCACTTTATGATATATCTGGAAAATTGCTCTCTCGCAATACAACTACAATCACACACTATATTCCATTTGAACAAGACATGTTACTGCTCACTCGGAGTTAAGCTACAATCACACACTATATTCCATTTGAAAAAGAAATATTATTGCTCACTTGAGTAAGACTACAATCACACACTATATTCCATTTGACAAGTTATACCTTTTCTATTACTGCTCATTTTTCTAAGCCATAATTTTACATTCTTAAAATTGATCAGGATAGCAAATTACTGTGATAAACTAAATGATATAAAAACCATAGAAATTATAACCAAAGATAGTAAATAACTGTTGTCTGTGAATGCTTGCAATTTTATCGCACGAAAAAACATTGTGTAGGCTTATATTCTTCATAATGGATGGTGACTAGACATATATGATTATTAGAAATGATAGTGACTGTCTAGAATCCGTACAAGTGTATCCATGCCATAACCTAGACTCACTAGAAGCAAACTGCAATATTCCCTGTAGTCTCTAGGGATGTTCAGAAAGTTCCTTTTCTATCACTGTATAATTATGTCTTTTGCCAGGTCTAATTAACGGTGAACTCTCATCGTTATCATCTTCAGTTTGTCTCTACAGGCTACTATCGGGAGGATCAAGACCATTGTTTTCTAATCTTCTTAATTGACGTGATTTCCGTGGACATGGTGAAAAGTCAGGCTTGCCGTTTTCTGTGTAAAACTGAAATACCGCTCCAGCTATGAAAAGCACTATCCAAATACATGTTAGTATTATTTCTGAAAAATAATGACAAACATTTGGCATTGCTTGTATTCTTTTTATTGTGGGTAACCCTCGGCTGATCACACTCCGATACTATCCATTCATCTTCGAACTCAATTAGTGATGTAATGGTTAGCGTGCTCGCCTTGAGTGCGGCAGATCGTGTGTTCAAGCCCCGATTAGATCGAACGAAAGACTATAAAATTGGTAGTTGTTACTTCTCCGCTAAGCACACAGCATTAAGGAGAAAAATCAAAGGCTGATTGGCTCGAAATCAGAATAATGGGTTCGAGATGGGCGACACGTCTATCCACAGACTGTTGTTTCAGTGAGCTAGCACTATAAAAATCTAACTAAGAATGTTGGTCTAGTACAAAGCGGACCTCATCATCATTTCATTGAAAATCAATTTGTTCTCGCTATGATATATCTAAAAAATTGCTGAGTTGGCGTTAAATAACAATCACTCGCTCACTCATTCATCATCGATGGGTCAATTGAAAAAAATGCATTCATTTCATAGCTTTCTGGCCACTAATACAGAATTGGAAAGTCATCATGAGTACTGCAAATTATCTTTCAAATTACCCACGGATGTTGAGTCTGTAGGGTATCGGAGAGTGATCAGACGGAGTTACAGACGAAGGTATTTATTTTACCTTTATATGATCCCAGTCATCAACTTTCCAAATCGTGCATTCCTAATTTATATACTGAGCTGCATCAAAAATGTATCATACTCAAAAATGTATATGTACAGAAGCTTGATTTCACATGTTACTCCCATGCAGCTCTGTTAATGCTGCCAGACATTATATAAAGACACTTATCTTTTATGTGGAATGTTGCCATATTGTTTTTAAACAGTTGAGCCTATTCAACAAATAAGATATTCTTTATTTTGGAAATGATCAAGTTTATTTGATTTAGAAACCTAATGTTATGGCAAAAACAGTTACCAATGGCTCACCAACCTATTTCTGCTCAGTTTGGATACAATTGAATTTGTAATTTTGCGTGAGAAAGTTTTTTCCATATGGCATAAGATTCTACATTAAACTTTGTCATGTGGTGGTGGCCATCTTGAATTTTCATATTGCATAAGGTTATATATTAAACTTTGTTATGTGGTGGTGGCCATCTTGAATTGTCATATTGCATAAGGTTCTACATTAAGCTTTGTCATGTGGTGGTGGCCATCTTGAATTACCAATCAAAACAACAAATACATATATATCCCAGGAATGTTGATTTTTAACAGCATGCATTAACATGAAATTGGTCTAAAGTTATATGTTTCACGACATAATCTTGTAAAAGTTACCTTTTGAATTAAAAGGACCAGTTACTACAACATGCAGGTATTCTGAATTGTATGCATGTTTGAATGTATTGATAACAATATACTTCAATCCACTATTTATCCACACATCCACTGTCAAAGTTGTAAGGAAACTTCCAATAAACGCACAGCTTATGATGTGTAATTGAAACATAGCAATACAATAATATGACAAAAACCTTTTAGATTGAAAATTTGCGCCATACTTATTTTTTTGTTTTATGTGTCCATAGTTTTTATAATTTTTATATTTTCACCTTTTAATAATTGCTTAGCAACTTACATTTACTGTGATTTTATATTGCATATTTTTAGCCATCTGACAACAAATTTTGTGTTTATAATACAATATTGTCTGGTCTTCTAGGGAAAACAATTTGTTGAGAACATTTTTATGACTGTTCACAAAATTTGATTAAACGGAATGTTACATTCAGCAAGACACACGTATTTTAGATTTACTTTATTGTAGAAATTGGCGCTGATTTTTCGTTATTACCCAGTCATCACAATCTAATTCTCTTTTCCGAACATCCGAGCATTTACTAATTGAAGACAGTCAAGCGGTAGGAATCCTTAGGATTTTACCTTGATTTTAATGGAAAATTTGACTTTTATTTTTCTAAAATAAAATTAACCTGTCATTTATATCTGATTTATAGTAAACAAGGATAATAGATGGTTTTAATTACAATATTTAACTTCTGTTGGTAGAGATAAAAAAATATACACTGAAGTTTACGTAGAATCCTGAGGTCCTTGCTTGACTTCACCGACTAATACCTTCTTTATAGTAGAAATGCTAATCATTGAGTGGTCAATTACTTATTGCGATGTCGCTCCAGAATCGAGAATTGCATCATTTATTTTATTATTAGTTCAAAGACTTTGTAAATGAATGAAATTTCACAAATGGATCATATTGCTTATAATAAACAAAAATTCTGACGAATTAATTTTTTGAACGCATTTTGCTGGACAGGTAAATTTTCTCAGGACTTGGTTACAAACAAATCTGATTCAATCTTACACTTGGAAAATACAACTTCTTTTCCCTGACTTAGGCGACAGAGATGTTTCCAAATGTATATGAATTGTATGTTAATTTCTCATGATAGTAAATCAATTAAAAATTATTCTAAAACAGTCAACTTGTTATTCAATAGTTACAAGTACAGAACATGTGGTTCCATGATTAATTAAGAAAAACATCTTAAAAGTTGAAAAAAAAAGTGATCATAAGTGTCACTCTAAGAATGAGATGATACTGTCTCAGTGATTAATCATAGCACCTCACTTTCTGTTCTGTAATTTGTAAATGATAATTGAACGCATTTAACAACGATACAAGTTAGTACTTTGCTAGAAATTAGTCTTGCATGTTACTAGTAAGTAAAACTTCGGACCAGTAGCGTTCACTTTCGGACAAGTAGTTTTCACTTCCAGACAAGTAAAATTTAACTGTTTCTTGTCCGATCGAATAAGTTGGTTCAAAATTTGATGTCGATCCCTAAAACATATTTTTATAAACAATCATCGCCTTTTCTCTTTAAATGAACTTTAATATCCCCTTTTCTCTGAGTTTCCTCCACCAATAAAACTGACGCTACGATATAATTGAAATACTGTTGAAAGGGGTGTTAAACACCATAACCCTTACCTTTAATATCCCTTAAAGTTGTGTCCAATACAATTTTAGAACTGGTAGTATTAACACTGCAACACAAAATGCCATCCCATAATTATATCTTGTTAACAAATAACTGATGTTTCCTACAAAAATTAGTCTCGTAAATTAATAAGAAAGGATATCGGTGTAAACATGAACACGAGAGACTATCCCATTTTATAGTTGCACACAAATTAGAAAGAAAAGATATGGGTGTAAATGAACATGAGAGACAATCTAATTTTACACTGAAATTCCAAAACCGGATGATCACGGCCGCGACGACCCCTTCGTATACTATATACTTAATACAGTAAACACTACGTGCATTCATAAATAAATAACAACAACTTATTTATATGAGTAACTGGTTAATTTTTAGGAAGAATGATACAAGTATTTAAATTCTGGCAATTCCTCCACCAATAAAACTGACCGCTACTATATAACTGAAATATTGTTGTGAGTGACGTTAAACACAATAACCCTGACCTCTAAGACAATGCAAATCTATCTTTTTATTTTTGTCAATTATAATCTAATATACCTTTCTAAATATAAAATGTAAATTTTTTTAACATTTACAGTTTTATTCCTGCTATGTATGTATGGGCACCAGTGCACTGCTTTACCCGGGGTCTATGATGTTGTAAAGACGACCCTGATCCCAAAGCCTCCTTTGCCTCACATTAAATACATCTGCGCTATCGTCATTGCGTCTGATCAGCGATCATCACTTAAGCTTAATTTTGATCGCTGAAAAAGGATACCGTACAGCTAGTGACAATAAATGATAAAAAGTCTAACATGTGTACAAAATATTTTTAAAATAATAATATTTTACATTAACAAATGCGTGTTTCAGCTCACTGAACCCCTCGAATGAGGTGAGCTATTGTGTTCATTTTGCGCCCGTCGTCGTCTGTAAACGTATCACATCTCCGAAACCACTTGACCAATTGGAATCAAACTTGGTAGGAATTTTCATTAGGTGGTGTTGTATAAAGTTTGAGTCTTTTTGGGTACTGACTCGTAAATTTAAAATGCATGCCCCGGCCAGTAATGCGTTTTCTGACATTTCATAAATCTTCTTCTCAAAAACCACTGGGATATTTCATTACTCTAATGTTCAGTAGATGGTCCTGTACTAGTTCTTAGTGCAGATCGAGAAATCCAAGATGGGCACAACCGCAGTTTTGAAATAAGATCCTTTGGGAAAATGAATAAAAGCTTCTTCCTTTTTATTTTTTTTTGTAAATAACAAACATGATTGAGCCCAACTTGTATTTTGAGTTGTCATGGGATGTTGTCTAAAATGTTGACATTTTCTAAATAGACCAGATATAACAATCAAGATTGTCACTACAGGACTTAGTCTTTAATAGGATACATGTACCCTATGTGTAAATGAATATTGATTGATTGATTGATTGATTGATTGATTGATTGATTGTGTTTAACGCCACTTTCAGCAATATTTCAGCTATATCATGGCGACCAGTTCTAGTGGTGGAAGAGAACCACCGACCATGGGCAAACAACTGATAAACTTTATCACTTGCAGCTGCGAGTCGATTGCACCCTTTTTGTAATTCACAAAGCCAGGTTACTTAATCCAACTACCTAATTCATTGAGCAACCCGGGCCCTTGTCACTCGACTCGCAGCCGCAAGTGATAAAGCTTACCAGTTGCTTGCCCATGGTCGGTGGTTCTCTCCGACTTTTTCCACAACTAAAACTGGTCGCCATGATATAGCTGAAATATTGCTGAAAGTGGCATTAAACACAAGAAGTCATCAAATCATCCATTATGTTATTAGGTGTGCAACTGGAACTTTGATAACTATCCATCCATGTCAGACTTTGCTCTTATCCATTAATACTGCATACATAGAGTAGCAGCAACAAATACCATTGTTATAGGCTTCGGTTTGTCCCAACAAGGGATCGAAACACTCTACACCAGAGGAGTTCTACAGACAGATAAACTATACGATCAACTGTGGACTGATATACACATGACTAACTATACAATTCAGAATACAGCATGTTTGTTGAATTAAAAGTGTCTTCAAGAATTGTGGGGGTGAGTCAAACAATCTGTTGGTCAATAAAGACAGTATTAATTAAGCCTTGATCCCTTATCTTTGGTAGGGAACGAACACATGACAGACAGATATGGATAGTAAATCAGGTAGTTCTTTGGGCTATGGGCCACCTTAGCTTGGTGGTGTACAGGTTAGCTTACACACTCAACAATAACACTGGTATGTATTGCGTCTCTGCTAAGCACGCAGTAGAGTAGTAGCAGGTAAGAATAACAATTGGTTAGCTCTGTGTCAGGATGACGGGTCCAATTGGAAAAACATATTTATCTGTGGGCTGTTGTATCAGAGCTAGCACTATAATGTTTCAACTCGGCATGTTGGTCTAGTATAAAGCAGATATGATCATCAATCTCTTCAAAAAGTAAATTGGGTGAAGGGCCGGATTTCCCTATAGGCTTGGTAGGCTGAAGCTTAGGGTCTCAAGATCGAGGGGGCCTCTGGTCAAGGTGTATAATATTTCATACAGTACACATGCTACCATATTCCTTCTGTAAATGTCCTTGTACTCCATTTCAGAATAATAAGGCCAATAAGTCGACACTAGCATTGATTCCTGTGTTAATTTGTCCTTCCATAAAAGCAGTGAGATAGATAAGGGTGGGGATTCATTGGTAGGGGCTTCGCAAGTAAAATAGCCTAGGGCCTCTTTTTATCTAAATCCGGCACTGCTTGGGTGTTACTTAGCAACCACTCACTGATTCTTCATGCTATAGTTATCCCAAAATCAACATATCTAAAGACAACCATTCATCTTTACAAGAAAGTTTTGACTACTTTTATTTGCCTAGATGTTTCCTGCGATAATTTATTTTTCAAATTGAGCCTTTACCAAGCATTGTACCCTCTTACCTTAAACACATAAAAGACATATATAACTATCATATATAAACTGTATTTACTGTGCATGCATTGTACTGGCATTGGCAAGATTTTCAAAAATTCAAACCAAGGCGCAACATTGCAAGAGAAAAAATGTTGGAGAAATACAAGAAATAATAATGAAGCAATCTGTTTCTACACAGTAATTTATATGACTAACATTGAAGCTAGACCGGAAATAATGTCATTTCATGTTTATTGTGAGAACAATGGATAACCAATGTTCAAATACGAAACCTTAAAATTAGAATCTTATTATCAACGTCTTACATATGATTTGGAGATATAGTCTGTTTGGTGACTCTGAAAATAAGGAAAACAATTCCTAAAAAATCAACGAGTTATCAGATTTATTTTTTTATTATATTTATATTAAGGACTGATTAATACATATTAAAGAATAATAAAAGTTTGCCATATGACTTAATTGTAAAATTCTGTCATTTTGCTATGTAACAAACATGGGAGTAAGTACTACTGAAATGAACAGCAACATGTGGTCAGTATTGACAAACAGCAAGTCAGCTGATTTCATCATTAGCATGTTATATCAGATGTTGACATACTGACCATACCAAATATGAACAATATTCAAATTAGATTCACACCTGTTCAGGTAAAAATCAATAATGATGATACATTATTACATAGCTGATTGTGGAGCATTTAAAATACATGCAAACTACCCATTCCCTTTATGTGTATAGAGGTTAATAAAAGAGAACAAAATTACCTGAACACGTTGTATATTCTGACCAGTACATATCAGTAGTTTCAACCTCACTGTCATGATTTGATTTTGATTTTCGAATTTTGTTGTTTTAACGCCACTTTCAACAATATTTCAGCTATATCATGGCGACCCGTTTTAGTGGTGGAGGAAGCCGAGTACCCGGAGAGAACCACCGACCATGGGCAAGCAACTGGTAAACTTTATCACTTGCGGTTGCGAGTCGAGTGCACCCTTTTTGTTATTTACAAAGCCGAGCACGAACCCACGCAGTATTGGTGATAGGCTTGTATGAGTTGTTAGATCCAACGAGCTAACTCATTGAGCCACCCGGGCCCCCCACTGTCATGAAAAACATGTTTATCTAATTTGCCTCTAAGAAATTAACATTGTGTATGAATTGTTTAATTTTGGGAAGAAAACAAGTATCAAACAAGAATATTATTTAATTTATATATGTATATAAATTATATTTTCACGAAATTAACATTTATTTTATTTTGGTATCATTTTTTAAGTGTTAATTTAAAATTTGTTTTAAATCAGCATGAGTGAATAACAAGGGACATGTCCATATAAGGGTCTCATGTGACAAGCAGTTATTAATTGTTTACAAACAAATAGCATATGGTCAAATTGTTTATCAATTATTCAAAACATCTTGAATCTTTAACCTAATATGACATTCCCATGTGACTGAAATTAGCATAGCAACAGACAGGAAAGAACAGGTAAAGCTGTTCATTATAATGGCAGCCTCCTTTACTTACAATCTGATAAAATTAGTATTGGGCCCTATGGAGATTCTTTTTATTATTTGAATTATTTCTTTGACAATTTTTTCTCAGATATGTATTAAATAATGTGTGCCTAAAATGTTAAAAAGAGCAATAGAAAGCAAATCCCTGATTTTCAAATAATTGTTTTCCTTATTTTCAGAGTCACCAAACAGACTATACCAGACTTGTGTCACGGCGTAATTCACACAGCATCAACTTGTCTTTTTTTTTCTTTGGTGAAGAATGGTTTACATTGAATGATTCTTTTGACTCCTGCACTGGTTCCAGTTTAATGCGTTTCTTTTTCTTGGCACTTTTATTAGCAGATAGAACATTGTTCACATTTAATGATTCCTTTGTATCTCCCATTTCCAAATGTTTCCTTTTCCTTGACATTTGACCTTCCTCTCATTGTCCTTTTTCTTGCTTAATTTTATGTTTTTTGCAACTAATTCCATTAAAAGATAAATCACTGTCTATTAACAAATTCAAGGCCTCACTTTCATTGCTGTCATTTTTATGTTTTTGTATTTTATTTTTATGCTGCTTTTGTTTAGGACTTTCTGACATTTCTAGAACTTCCTCATTATCTGAATGTGTTGTCTTTTTCTTCTTTTTATGTTTTCTGTATAGTGGATCCTCAATACCACTGTCATTATGAGTTATATTAAAATCTGATATAGAGTTATCTCCCTTTGATTGGTTACATTCATCTTCTTGGGTAGAATCTTCTACTTTCATTTCACTTTTGCTCTTGGACTTTTTCTTCTTCTTTATTAACCTGAAGTTGTGAACAAATTGACATTTCAACCATAACTCAAGTCTGCCTTGATGAAATAACTACACATACCTACATGTTATATAAAGATGATTTTATATTTTTGGTGTTTAATGCCACTTTCAGCAATATTTCAGCTATATCATGGCGACTAGTTTTAGTGGTGGAAGAAGCCGGAGTACCCAGAGTTTATATAAAGAAGATTATCATCATGAGTCTGTGTTATTAATACAGGACAGATTCAACGTGCCTCTCTCCAAATTAAATTAAATAGTATACCTTAAAAACAATCTAATTAAAATTAGATCTACACACTTGCTTCCTATTTTCTGTCTTTTTTTTTGGGTCGCTTGTATAGTACACGAGCGACCAAAAAAAAAGGATGGAAAATAGGGAACAAGTGTGTAGATCTAATTTTAATTAGATTGACTTTAAAAATAACCAAATATGAAGTAATGAATAAAGTATAATAATTACTATTTCTTTTACAAAGTCACCCCAATCTAGCTGAAATTAGATGTTTGTTGTATCTTTTTTAATTTTTTTCTGCAATATATTAACAACATACAGTATGGGGTCACATCATTCAGGGTTCATATATTCAACCGACCAGTCAGAGATAAGCCTACCACATCTTGAGGTAGTATAGCAAAATACACTATACAAGCTGTTATCTGATTAGTCAATTCATTTAACTGTCTTATTTTAATAGCATTTTTTTCCTTTCTATTTTAACCATTTTCTTCACCTAACATCCTCGTAATTATTAATATCTATGGGGAGCTCAAATGCAAAAATCAAAATACATTGAGGGAATCTTTTGGTACCCATAGTCGAAAATATGAACCATGGGTGGACAATGTTTATTTGATATTGGTGACTCCAGTGCGAGTTTAGTGGAATTCCATATGCACCCACTGGCCATGATGGACTGTTGCCACACTGACCACTGACCATGATGTAACGTTACTACAACGATCCCTGTAAAATACTGGACGTGATGCACTGTTACCTCAATCCATCACTGAACCATGGTCTTCTTTTTATTATCACAATGATAAATGTATGTAAGTTCATTTTGTATTTATTCATGTATGTATTGGAGAAGATGTTTCTAAGTTGTGAAACTTGTGTCCTATTGAACAATAAAATATGTTTAAAGTAACTGTAGACTGGCCATGATATACTAATACTACAATGCTAAATATTACAATTACACAAACCTTTCATCACACAGAGTACCCCTCAGTGACATTACGCCATTATGTACAAATAGTTTGTTCACTTCAAAAATGAATTCTTCTCCCAGTTGAAGATGAGGTCCTTGCCATTCTACCATCAGATCGAGTGGTTTGTGAATTGATGCATTAAAACATCTGTGCACCAAACACCCCACATGGTTTGGACTCTTTTTATTTACAACTCCTTTCAATCGACATCCCATTGTAGGCTTAAATACTATGAAATCTGCCTGTATGTTGAAGTGTATGTATGGAGCTTCATCAAGAATTCGTCCTACTCTGTCAAAAATTTTTACATTATTGTAAGCTATCAACACTCCATCTGCCCTGTAAAAATTCAAAAAATATTAGAATTTTCAGAGCTCACAAGGTTTGGTAGTGTTCAGTGTTATCCACTGACTTGGTTTATTAGATATATATTATTGAAATTAATATGATAACTTTTAAACTAAGATTCTCCTCCCTCACGAGTCAGACATAGGTGACCTTAGCTGATTGTGGCTATCTTCTTTAGGTCCTTTGGTTTTATTTCTCCAGAAGATCATCAAATTATTTTCCAATCTTTCATTTTGAGCGTACTTGATGAATGTTATTCCAGACACGTGTTGTGTACACTAAATATGATATCCACATTCTTATTTCTATTTATATTTTATGGGTGTTTAACGTCACTTTCAGGTCTAGAATCACTTTTTGTGGACCCGTATTAAGGTGTAAATTCCCCCATGAGCTCATAAGGCATGGCCATAACATTAAAGCATATAATATACCAAAGGCGTAATCAGAATCTGTATATCGAAGAAGAAAAGACAACAAAATGGCCAACAGAAAAAGTACAAAAGGATAAACAACGATCTACAAAACATACACATAAATCTAAAGATTAAGTAACACGAACCCCACTAAAAACAGGGGGTGCACATGGTTGCTCCGGAAGAATTGCAGTTCCTGCTCCACTAGTGGCACATGTTGTGTTAATCTAGTTACAAACCAAGTGATAACTCATGAATGAGAAAAGGACCGAGAAGTGTTTACGACAAGTCATTTATGACACAGATCTTCCATTATTCCCCACGGTCAACAAATTCATTCATAATCTGTCATTTCTACCCCTCTAGAAATTCAAAATATATACGAGTACCGGTAGTAGAAGTTCTATTGGTATTAATCTGGATTGAGGGGTGGGCAAGTGGGGGACTATAACATACAAAGCACAAACTTTTGTCGGATTACACTTGTAAGGAATGTCTCATTAATCGAGCACGCCTAACATTTTCTTATATATCAACTGTCAAAATCGTCCATGCAGAAAGGAATTCAATACTACAGCCTTTGTTAATTTGCACATCTATAACGTTTATGTAAAACTTCATACTGTGAAGAAATTTAATTTGATTCCCTAATATCGGTAAACTTTCTGTCAACTTTTTCCTATGTAACTTTTACACAAAACAATGTCTGACATGGCTGTGAATGGACGAAGTAACTGATTAATTATTTCAGATATTCAAGTAACCATCACAAATTAGGAAAACTTTACGATAATCTTATTTTGAGCTGTCACTGACCTAAATAGTGAGTGATATGTATTTTAATGCCAACTCAGCAATTTTTCAGTTATATCATGATGAGAACAAGTTAATTTTAAATGAGATGATCATGAGATCCGCTTTCTCCTAGACCAACACACTTAGTTCGATTTTTTTAGAGCTAGCTCACTGAAACAACAGTCTGCAGATAGATATGTCGCCCCATTCGAACACATTATTCTGAGCCATCCAGTCTTTGCTCTTTCTCCTTAGTGCTGCGTACTTAGCCGAGAAGCAACAAATACCAATTTTATAGTTTAGGCTTGACCCGACCTGTGCTCGCACCAAGATCTACCTCATTTCAGCCGAACAAGCTAACCATTATACACAAAATTTAATATTAAATACATGTAATATAGAAAGAAACTTCAGAAGACTGCAATGAATTTACAAAATTCATAGGATAATAATATTTAAATGAATGTAAGAACAAAAGTAGATGAGAAATTGCTTATGATAAAAACTTAACATGTAGCACACTAGATCATATTTACAGTCAGTGGACCACAAAAAAAATCGTCTAACATGTACATTTTGTATGAGGATATAAGATTTAGACACTAAAATACAAGTATACAAGGTGGATAAAGAGAGAAGTAGACCAAGATCCTGAGTTAGAGTCCTTGTCAGACTGGGTTAGAACAATTAGGTCTCTAGTACAAGGTCGGATTCACAAACTCAAAAATTGTGTTAATAGTCGACCTAAGTCTGTATTTAAAGACCAAGAAGCCGTTAAGTGTCTTTCCTCTCTTCATGACAAATATGTTATCGTTCCTGCGGACAAGGCTTCCAACAATATCGTGTTCGTATGTAAATCATATTACTTCGAATGCCTAATCAAGGAATTAGGCATAAATAGCAACACCTCTAGTAATACCACATACAAACCAACTTCGTTCGACAAAGATGAAATCCTAGCTAACCACAGATCATTCATGACCTCTTTAAACATTCCCTCTGGTAAAGAGTCTGAGGATTTACCCTATTTATATTGGATACCTAAACTCCATAAGACACCATACAAAGAAAGGTACATAGCGGGATCATCAACTTGTTCGACGAAAGAATTGTCTATTCACCTGACAAAGATTCTGTCTGCAGTAAAAGAGGGACAACAGAAATATTGTGAAACTGTTTACTCGCGTAGTGGCATAAATCACATGTGGATTTTGAAAAACTCTAAAGATCTTTTGGATAACCTGAAATCAAGATCTTTCTCTCAGGTATCCTCCATCAAAACTTTTGATTTTTCAACTCTATATACCACCCTACCGCATGACAAATTAAAAACCCGCTTAAAAGAAACAATTCATAAAGCTTTTAGTCATAGAAACTATGGCTCAAAATTTGTTGTGTTAGGCTACAATTCCACATATTTTTCAAACAAAATTCATAAAGGTAAAACATGCTACTCCGAGGAACAAGTGATCAGTATGCTGGAGTTCCTCATCGATAACATATTTGTCTCCTTTGGAGGGACACTGTTTCAGCAGGTCGTCGGCATACCAATGGGTACGAATTGTGCCCCTCTTCTAGCCGATTTATTTTTATACTCATATGAGTCGGAGTTTCTTCAAAAGCTTGTAAAAGATAAGAAGATTCATGAGGCTAGAGCCTTTAATTTCACATACAGGTATATTGATGACGTTTTATCTATCAATAATTCTAGATTTGCAGAATTTCTTCCATTGATATACCCTCCAGAGCTGGAAGTTAAAGAGACCACCGATACAGCTTCGTCCGCATCATTTTTGGACTTATACCTCGAATTTGACGACAGTGGTCAACTCAGTACTAAAATTTATGATAAGCGGGACGACTTCAATTTTAAAATCATAAATTTTCCAAACATGTGCAGCAATATACCAGCTTCTCCTGCATATGGTGTTTACATCTCGCAATTGATTCGCTATGCAAGGGCCAGTAGCAATTATTCTGATTTCCTGAAACGTCATCTTCATCTGAGAAACAGGCTACTGGACCAGGGCTATAAAAAGATTCGCCTTATTCGATCTCTTAAAAAGTTTATATTCCGATACCAATATCTTGTCGAAATATATTCCGTCTCTGCAGAAAAAATTATAAGCGATGCATTTTCATATAGTGAAAATGTATAAAGATAAAGAAGTCAAAAATGTCAAGAATTTTTTTTGTCAATGTGTGACGTAAAAATATTTTTGACATTTACGTCACCGAATATGGTACTGCTTTGACTACTATTTTACCTATTTTGTTCCTGTATTTAAATACTGTTACAGTGACAGCCGGAACCTTTGAACCGTAATGAGAGCGGGAGGTTTGGCGCCTTAAAATCTGATTCAACCCACCATTTCTTTAGAAATGCCTGTACCAAGTCAGGGTCATTACGGTTTTCACAGTTTTCCGGTTGTTGACTGATTTTGTCTGTTTATATAATTATGAGTTTTGACTTTCCCTTTGTAAGATTGTTCGGAGTTCGGTAATTTTGTTATTACCTTTATTATGTATATATTGTTTATTGATCTCTCCAACAGATGATTTGGTGGGAGTCATTTCCATATTTGTTGGGGGCCCGGGTGACTAAATGAGTTAGGTAGTTGGATTACCTAACAATTCATACAAGCCTATCACCAATACGCGTGGGTTTGCGCCCGGCTTTGTAAATTACAAAAAGGGTGCACTCGACTCGCAGCCATAGGTTTACCAGTTGCTTGGTCATGGTCGGTGGTTCTCTCCGGGTACTCCGGCTTCCTCCACCACTATAACTGGTGGCAATGATATAGCTGAATTATTGCTGAAAGTGGCGTTAAACACAATAATTCAAATCATTAAATCAAATCCATGTTTGTACTTGTTGAAGTAAAAGGAGCACCATCTGTACATACTGTTTCTTCCAGATCCTGTCAGAATTCAACCATTTCACTATAAACTAAATATAATATCTATTAAAATTTTACAGATTTACAGTGTAGTTACCTCTGTATAATTGACAAGAATAAGAGACATGTACTGCTTCAACTTCATGAGCACCTTAGTTCACCCCTGGCTAATGTCTTGTTTATGCTTTTTTACTTTTAGGTCAGTTTGTTTACATATAGTGGACTCCAAAACATACGGTGTTGTTGGTTTTTTTTGTCTCCGTCTTGTGTCTTCTGTACCAAATGTTGCCAGTTTCTCCGGATTCCCTTTCTTGATTGCCCTGTCAGTATTCTATAACATTTATATACATTGCAGTATGCTAATGTATCAAATGAAATATTATTTAGAATACGGAATACTTTATTAAACCAATCATGGTGCCCATAGCTGGGCAGTAGAATCAATACAGAATCATACATAACAGTGTATTTATTAAGTGCTAACAATCCATGATTACATTTTTAGTTGACATGTACATATCCATGTTAGGCGATCAGTTTCAGGGATGTACATTCCCTCTTTGATTGAAAATGTTACTAAAACTACATAATAGGTAAAAACATTGTTATTCGATCTGGTTCTTTCTTTTGCAATATTGACACCCCCCCTTTAAATTCCCTATATCATCTTATGCTTGATCTAATCACCATAGTAGGGGATCCAGGGGGTTCCAGGGTATAGAATCCACCTTTTTCTAAAAAGAATACAAAAAGTTGTAGGGAAAATTGCAAAAAATTGCCCAAAAAATAGTCTGGAACCCTCCTTTTTCATCAGAACCCCCCCCCCCTTTTTAAAAATCCTGGTTCCACACCTGATATGCATGATGGAAAATTTTAATTATCAATTCAATCTTACCTCAAAAATATGTTCAAGCTTTGTTGTTGATTTACTGGTACAAATATACCACACACACTTAGTTCTCTGACTAGACTGTTTTTGATCTATCCCAAAATGTCAAAATCCGTGATGTACCTTATTCATTGAAGAATCCAAGGAATTCCGAATGCAAACTGGCACACATTTATGGTATGAATAAAGGAAAGGTTTGTATTTCATGTGTATTATATACAAATGGATATGTGAACGTAAATGAATGAATGCTCTTTCAATTTTAACAGTTGTCATTAAATAATTTACACTAGAAAGGTTATTATGATGTCGTTCGAAATCGTGTCCGGATCTAGGTCACAGAGTGACTAGAACGGGGTATTGAAAATCTGCTTAAAACCCGTAACAATGCATTGAATAATATATGGGCTATGATTCAAAAGGAATATTGGTGTTTAATCTTAAATATGAACATGCAATGAGCTTCATCAATTTGGTCAAATTTATTATCAAATGTCAATATCATCGAAATTGTTCGTAATTGCGTCCGGTGACGCTAACGTGCACGGATCATAGTATTATTGAAATTTTAGGACTTCGTCCTTCAAACAGGTTGTCTGTCTCATATTATCATTATTCTGGTCATTATAAAAAAATGTGGAAATCTGCATCTGATATAAATGGCCCTAGAGGCTCAGTGGGTTGAGCCTGTGTTGCTCACCTTTTATTGTGTTTTGAGGAAACTTCATACAGAAACTTCTATGGTTGCTTATTACCAAATTTCAATTAATTTGGTCAAATAGTTTTAAAGAAGATTGTTTTAATTGCCTAATCACAAATAAGAATGAAGTAAATTGACCGGGAGAAGCTGCTATTTCTTTAGAAATGCCTGTACCAAGTCAGGGTCATTACGGTTTTCACAGTTTTCCGGTTGTTGACTGATTTTGTCTGTTTATATAATTATGAGTTTTGACTTTCCCTTGTAAGATTGCTCGGAGTTCGGTAATTTTGTTATTACCCTTATTTTCTAACATCAATATGTTTGTATCGATGTCTTGGGGTACACAAGGTTCACTTAAAACATTATTTTTTTTATTTAATTTTTTAATTTTTTAGTATTTTAGATTTTATAGTAATATATTTTATGTCGTGATAGACTCTAGTCACTATCGTGTAAATAATAACTTAGCATTAAGTGGAAGTGAATTGTGTGTTGATTGCGTGGTGGAGGATGGTTAATGGGGTTCTTCCTGCTGATAGGAGGCGTTCCCTGATTGGCAGAATAACATTTACAGAATACCGAATATCCTTCCCCTTTTCCCAGAACACCCCCAGTTGATGGATGGGAGAATCACACGGCAGTCAAACTTGTCCGTCCCTCGAGTGGTAGCATTGGATAGGAACATTCAACATGTTTTCACAGTGAATAACATAAAGGTAACGGAATTTACTTGCTATAATCATTTTTTTATGATAACTTTTACAAGATGTCGTATTTCCACAACATTGACAATTTGTACGTAAAGGAAAACGAAAGTCAGTGAACAAAATAATAATCAAATAGTTGTGTTTAAGACTATGAAATATAATATTTCAGATTATTCCCATCTTACATAAGTCCGTATATTTTTTTTTTTACTTTATATAATAAACTCTAAAACAAGAAAAGAAAATACGAATAACCTTGATCAATATTTTGTCCTAGATTATAGTAGATCTAAGACAATACTATTTACGGTTCAATAATTGGAATGTCGTTGTGTGTCATTTATTCACATTTAAAAAAGTCAACAAACTTTGTGTAAGAATAAACAATCACAATTTGGATTCAGAGAAAACATTCTAACTTCAAAAAACCTGTTAATTTTAAAGTCTGTATTATTAATAAATACATTCATAAAACAATGTGGGGGGAGGGAGGTGGGTATTTTTTCATAAAATGCATTCATAGTTGTTCTGTTTACATAGTAAAAGAATAAATATGAATAGCAAAGGTTTTGATCAATACAATATTTATAGAGGTGTTTTGTTCAAAGGCTTTTCAAGAGCCTTTAAGTGACAAGTTCTTTTTTCGATTCTACAGACTGTATCTCAAACCCACAGCAGGGTATCAAATATCAACTGCAATATTGGGGAGGGTGAGGGATCCCATTATTATTTCCAGCAAAAATTCCAAACGGTAAGCTTCATGCCCAATTGAGGTCAAAGTCAAAGGCATAGCCTGTGCCTTTCTCTCACTTAACTGCCCTAGTGTGAAATTAGGGGGAGCCCTCAGGATCGCCATTATCATCTTCTGTAAAATTCCCAAGACTTGTTCTTCCCCACTTGGGATTTAAATGTATTGCAGTCACCTTTAACTCACTTATTTGCCTGGGTGATATTATGTACCCCAATCCCACAACAGAGTGTCAAATTGCAACTTTGATATTGGTGGTATGACTCTATGAATGGGGTGAAAGTTAAAAGTATTGCCCTGACCTTTAACTTACTTAGTCGTGGGTTCTGCACCTGAAACCCAGAGCAGTGTGTCAAATATTAACTTCAATATTCGAATTCCCTCCATTAAAGGGGAATTTGCACTAGTCTACCGACAAAATTTGTGGACAGAGCTTATCATCATAATTCCAGCATATTTATGATTTTGTATGTCACATGACCAACGTAGCATAAAGGTCACATACATGTACCTCAGAAATTTGAATTTTCGAAGTGATTTTTTTTAGTTTTTAGACTGATGAAGAATATTATTTTTAATAAGACTGAAAATTTTGGAGGGAGGAACACTAGTAACCATGCCTGTCAAATATTTTGTTCCAAAAGTAACTGTGAAACTGTGTATCATTGATTTGTCCTCCTCGAGATAACCATGGTCAAAATAATGAACAATCTGAATGTTCGCTCCGCCGGCAGCTATTTATACCCGCGGTCCTGGTTAATTATCTCCTGAAAAATACCCAATGGAAAAGTTCTTGTCCACTTAGGGACCTAACGTCAAAGATATTACCCGAGCATTTTACTCTTTTACTCACTAAATTTCCTTGGTTGGATTATACACATCAATACCACAGCTGCGCGTCAAGTAAATGTCAACTTTGATATTTGGGACGGGGGGGTCCATTCTTATCATTTGTGACATAAAAATGATGTATTGTCACATTTCCTTGGATATTTGAGTACAGGAATTGTGTTATTCTGGACTGGGGCAAAATGGGTGCCAAATCGATAGCGCCTTGGGCTGAAACGCTCACCTCGAGTGGGTTCGAGTCCCGGTCGGGTCAAACCAAAGACTGTATTAGATTGGCATTTGTTGCTTCTTCGCTAAGCATGTAGCATTAAGAAGAAATAGTAAAGACTGGTGGGCTCAGAATCAGAATAATGTGTCCGAGTGGAGCGACGTGTATACCCGCAGACTGTTGTTTCAGTGAGCCAGCACAATACAAATCCAAATCAGCGTGTTGGCCTAGAACAAAGCAGATCTCATCATCATCTTTATTATTGGAAATTAACTTGTTCTCGCCATGATATAGCTGAGCAATTGCTGATTTGTTATATACATATATATATGAAGGAGAGAGGGATGTTCTTAATTATTTCACAATGCTCCGTTACATTTAATGGAACCGTCACATATAACTGAAATATTGCTAAAAGTGTCTTAAAACATCATAACCCACAAACCTACACTTAATGGATACTGAGAGAAGTGTTTTGTGTGTTTGTTTTTTGTACGTCTTTAAATTTAATCTTTTGTCATAAGAAATCAGTTTACTTAAATTTATTATTTCACCAAAGGTGTGTGTACATGATTTATTGTGCTTCAGCTCATCCCGTACATTTGTTTTCCATCAGTGTATCACCGTGTTACATATATATATATATATATGCATGTTGCCTATCACTGATTATCCTATCAAGCTTGGGGCCCAAAAAAAAATCCAACACGGGTTGCCCTGTCTGTGGGGGTCATAGTTTTATTAGATTATGGTCCCTAAAAGGCTTTAATCTGGCCTTACATTAATAAGGTAATGTAACCCTCAGTTCGCTTGTACTGCAGCACAAGCGGACTGAAGGTTACGTTATCGTATCTAGCCCTACATGTACTATTAGTGACGAGACCTTGCAGTCACAAATCGTTGGAGTGACAGGTTTGCTATCGTATTTGAAAAGAGATTGATGTTTTAAGAACATCATATACAATAAATTGAGATTATGTATGGTAAGATCTGGCTTGGGATATCAACAATATTTAACATGTTTAAAGGATGACCAGTGTTGCAAGGAAAAATAGACAATTCCACTTAGACCTGAAGAGAAAATACTTAATGTACTACATAAGACCTCCATATATCATGTATCAAGCAAAACTATTTTTCTTCATTGAATTGGCATCTTGCTTTATTGATAATAGACTGACGAAAAACAAAGTGTTAAGTAAAATAATTCATGTCTATTTTTGTTTGTAGATCTATTATGGCTTCAGCTGATGTATGTGATCCGTGCTTAGGAAGAAACACAACTGTACATGCTAAGAAATATTGCTCTGAATGCGAGGAAAAATTATGTGCTGAATGCATTGAATCACACAGAGGGCTTAAAGCATTTAAATCTCACCATGTTATTGATTTGTTGTCGGTAGGAGCAAGAATACTACCAACTTCTAAAATAAACTGTGACATACAAACAAACGTCCAGGTTGATTATTTTTGTAGTCAACATGATGTTGTATGCTGTAGAGCTTGCATTCCTGATAGCCATAGGTCTTGTGAGACTGTTGTACCTTTAGATGTTGCTTCAAAGGACGTCAACAATTCATCTTTACTATTCGATACGTTAAAAGAACTAGATAATATGACAGAAACATTGGAGAAAATAACAGAGAATCGAGACGATAATAGAAAATTACTGAAACAGAAAAAGTCATTGATAATAAAACAAATTAGTACCTTAAGTCAAAATTACTCAAACATTTAGATGACCTTGAAGAAAGGTTAATAACCGAAGTAGCGTCTGTACAAGAAAAACATGAAGAGAAAATAAAGAGAGAAAAAGACGAATTGTCTCAAATAACATCAGTTTTAAAAGACAATAAACAAGAACTAGAATTCCTAAAAAACCACGGTTCTAATAATCAGCTATTTTTAGTTTTACGAAAACAAATAACAAACATCCAGAAAACAGACCACAAGATTCATGACATGACGTCTGCTATTAATGAAATTGACATGGAGTTTGAAGAAATTAAAAATTTCAGCATTGGATCAGTTTCACAAATTACCCGACCTTGTCCTATTAAATATAAATCGATGAAAGTACAACATCCACAGGTACAACACGATAGAAGACAAACTCTGACCGAATTCATAAAAGAATGTGAAGTTAATCTAAAACATGGCGAACATTACGGTTTTACAGACATGGTTGTCACTTCTGATAACAAATTACTACTTTGTAATTATAAGTCATCTCATCCAAAGGTATATATATACAAAGATTACACAACCTATGAAGATGAAATATCGTTTACCAGTGAACCGTATGGTATTACTGTAGTACCATGTACAGATAAAGCAGTAGTTACTCTTCCAGTTGAGAAATCCATACAATTTATCAACACCAAATGAAGGATTTTTTCTATATTTTGTAAATGAAGGATTTTTTTTATCTTTTGTAAATGAAGGATATTTTTATATTTTGTAAATGAAGGATTTTTGTATTTCCTGAACATGATGATATTGACAAAGTCACATGGTATAACATTTAACAATGACTTTATAAAACTGTTCATTATAAGTAGTTTATAGCTGTGAATGAAGATGTTTCTTTGGTTTGTGAGAACGGTATATGTTTCCTAATGAGTATGTACTGTAGATAAAAGCAGTAAAATATATATCTTATTCTAACATGACTCCTTCTTTCACTTTGTTAACCAACGAGCGATTTATCAATTGGCTATAATCTCATTAGCACATGTGCCGATGGAAGTGACTGACTTTCTAGTCGTAAATGTACATGTTGAAGAATTCTCGCTTGCTTGAATTTGGCAGCATAAATTGTGTGGGGCATTGTCCGCAAACGTAAATATAAATAACCGTCTTCCAATCAAAGTATACTACTATATTTGTACTCTTAGACATATCAAAATAATGAATTCAAGTCAGAATGTGTTTTGAGTTTTAACATGGGTTGGTAGGATATTTCTTCATTAATTTTACTGGATAATTTTAATTTGATTTGTTTTAATTATCGGAGTATGCTCAGGATACTAATTAATTAAAGGATTATTGCTAACATTGTGTATTTTGAGGTGAAGATTGGAACATTTGGCTTATTTACATTGAAGTTTTTGTACCAAGCCAGGAAAGTGAGGGGTAATGTACATTTTTTGTATTTGTGTATTTGTCCGATAGGGGTATCGATTCTGCCTCTTTCTAGCATTTTAATATTTGATTTTGGAATTGCTCCGAAAGTGTGGTGGTTTTTTTCCATTTTATCAGAACAATTACAACATTCCGCTCGTTTACATTAACAATATTTGGACCAATAAAAACATAGGGATATTTGAAATATTTGGATTATTTAAAACTTTCTAATCACTTACAATATATGGACAATGTACAACATGTTTTTTTTATTTAATATGTAATGCATAAAGTATAACCTGTACAATGTCTCTATTTATAGCATATCAAATACAAATTTATTATTAGTCCAATACATAACAGATGTATCATGTAAAATTAAATAAAAATAAAAATCTAGATAATTTATATTAAGGTTTTTGGTTTATGGTATTGTAAATATTTCATAAATATATGATCATGCACTGTCAAAGAATTACCTTCAAATATTTGGGGTTATAGTTAGGGTTATGGTGTTTAATGCCACTTTCAACAATATTTCAGTTATATTGTGGCGATCAGATTTATTGGTGGCGGAAACCGGAGTTCCCAGAGGCCACCGACCTGCGCAGGTCACTGACAAACTTTATCACAAAATATTGTATCGATTACATATAGTGTTCATCCGTAACAGCTTAACCTCATGTTTTGTCTTATAAATAAAATGAGGGAAATTACATTTTACAAGACATTATCATGACTGAGATCACTGTGATAGTTTGATATTGAATTACCTATAAAATCAGTGCCTATCACCACTAAAGTTGTGAGTTTGATTCCCGCTTACAGCGAGGTGTACTCGATACATCTTTATCATGTTTTATGTTATCAAGTTTTGGAGATTCATCGCAGGTCAGTGGTTTTATCGATACTCCGGTTTCTTCCTCCAGAAAACACCAACCACTATATCATAGCTAAAATATTGTAACAAGTGACGTTAAACAACAATAACTCTAACGGTTTTTAACTGTTAATGATCTGATGTGTACAAATTTATAATGGTGATTGCTAAATAAACATTATGATTAAGAAACAACACACGCTAAATTTTTACAATGTGTACACACCTAGAGAAAAACGATAGTAATTTTCCTAATCACATGGCGTCTGACGTCCGTTTGTCATGGGCATCAATACTTTATATGACATAATATTAAAGAGTCATGGAAATTGTCGCTCACATTAACCTCTCTTTGTCATTTATGGCTTTTTCCTAATTCAATTTTCTAATTGAAATCACTGACACAGAATGAACCACACTATATTTATATTTTCACTTTTTAAATGTCTGGTTTATGCGAATCAAGACTGAAATATGATTCTGATTGACTGCCATGTCAAAAATAAACTTTAGTACATTGCAAGAATATTTCTTCTTCCATCAATTTTTTTGCTCACCTTGCCAAATGAAAATGTGAGCGTTTGCCATCACTTGGCGTCCGTCGTCCGTTAAGTTTTCACATTTTAATGTTCTCCAAAACCACTTGTCCAAATGAACCGAAATTTGGTAGGAAGCATCTATAGAAGGTCTTCTATAAAGAGTGCTAATTTCGGTCCGATTCGTTAACAAACATGGCCACCAAGGGTAATTCTTGTTTCTGATTGGTCAATTGTTTTAAATCATCTTCTCTGAAACCGCATGGCTAAATGAACCGAAATGTGGTAAGAACCATCAATGGAATGTCCTCTATTAAAATTTCTAATTTTGTCTTGATCCGTTAACAAAAATGGCCGCCACAGGCAATTCTTGTTCCTGGTTGGTTGATTTTTTAAAAATCCACTCCTCTGAAACTGTGTGGTCAAAGGAACAGAAATTTGGTAGGAAGCACCTATGGAAGGTTTTGCATAAGGTTTTCTCAAAACAGAATGAATGATGAGCGACAAAGTTTTTTTGCTCCCTAACCCGTGGCAATTTATAACATAGGAGCCTATTGGGAAATGAATAAAAGCTTTTTCTTAAGAAGAGTTTCAAGATACCAAAGGGGTAATAAGAATCCGTAAATCGAAGAAGGACAAACAACACAATGGCAAAAAAGGACAAAAGGACAAACAATGATCTACAAAACATACACATAATTAAAGATCCAGTAACACGAACCCCACTAAAATCCGTGGGTGAACTCAGGGGCTCAGGAAAGGTAAGCTGTTCCTGCTCCACTAGTGGTACTCGTCGTCGTGTTAATCTGGTTCCAAATCCGGTGATAGGTCATGAATGAGGAAAGGATCGAGAAGTGTTGACAAGTGGAACATATCCGTGGTCATTTGAGACACAGATTTTCCATAGCGGTCAACCAAGTCACGGTGGCAACCGTGAGACTTTCGAAGTGATGACTTCAACTTAACCAATGGAAACCTTTGGTTCAGTAGCTTTAATTCTTATTTGCCCTCTATCAATGAAATCCTGATATGAAGCACAATCTGTGGAATATCATATCAACTGAGAGATATATACTCCATATGCAGATGTAGGTGTTGCTGGAATGTTGCTACATAATAACATAAATGGAAAGTTCACAATGAGAAAATTGAAATCATCTCTTACATTTGTATGATGTAAAGTTTCGTTCCTAAGCGTCTCTCACTGTCAATTTTGAGGTGTGCATTGTAGGTCAAGGTATAAAGCACACATATCTGTATTTGTGGTATCCTTTATGTTAACTTAATGGGATAGATGCGATGAACGAAATCACTACACCTAGAATTATTTAGTGAAAATAGAGGATCTATATAGCGGAACGTGACATTAAAGGATCGGGCTAGCTTCGCTTCGTTTTTTCTTGAGAATCGATTCAATCCCCTGTATGAAGTCGGTCTCATACGAATAAAGTAACAAGTCGGTGAGAAGAGAAGCTTGTACCCATAGGTATCCCGGCTGTCTGTTGAAAAACACATCCACCAAACGTATTGGGTCATACTAAAAAACTTAATTGAGCGACAATTATATATGAATGGTCATTTCCTGGTCCCTTAGAATGTTGTTATCTTTTACCTGAAATGGAAATACAAGATGGCTTTGCTTACCTCTGCAGTTTTTAACCTATGACCATATGGTAAAATGAAGAAAACTCCTTGTTAGAAACAGCAAACATGATTGAACCCAAGCTGCAAGATGGCTCCTCCGCAGTTGTCAGTATATGCCCCTATGATCAAATTCAGTGGGTAATTGTTGCTTAACCCCAACTCAGTAATTTTCAGCTATTTCATGGCGAAATCAAATTGATTTTCAATGAGATAATGAGGTCCGCTTTGTTCAAGACAAACAAGCTTAGTTGGATTGCTATAGTTCTAGCTCACAGAAACAACAGTCCGCGGAAAGACATGTCTCTTCACTCGATACATTATCTTGATTCCCATGAGTTATCTCCGATTAATAATTGGGGGGGGGGGGGGGGGGGGGGGGGGGGGTTATTTCTCATTTTAAAGGATATTTTTTCATTTTTTCAAACCAAAGATTAATTTATTGGTATTTTCTGGTTCTCATCATTTATATCTAAGTAAACAACAGCAAGTAATAAGAGCTAAGTTTTGTCGACTCATCCACATCGGTGTGTAATGGTTAGCATGTTCGACTCAATTGCAGTTTATCGTGGATTCGAGCCCGTCTGGTCAAACCAAAACCAATAAGATTGGTTTTTATTGGTTCTCTGCAAAGCACGTAGCATTCAGGAGAAAAAACAAAGACTAGTTGGCGTGGAATCAGAATAATTTGTCCAGGTGGAACAACATGTCTGCCAGCGGACAGTTGTTTCAGTGAGCTAGCACTATAACGAACCAATTAAGCGTGTTGGTCTAGTACAAAGCATACATCATTATTATCTTATGTAATGCAACTTGTTCTCACCATGGCTGAAAAATTGTTCATTTGACATAAAACAACAGTCGCTCACTCACTCACTCACTCACTCACTCACTCAAGGAGTAAAAGGAAAGACATTTCGGCTCAAGAGTCGAAAAAAATTGTCTAATTGTAGGGAAATATCTTACTATTTACTGCTTCTAAAGTGATCTTTCGCTAAAAAAAATCCAACACAGGGGTTGGTATATAATAGGGTTAGGGCTAAGATTTGGGTACTTAACGTTGTGGTCAGTTTTATTGGTGCAGGAAACCGGAGTAACCGGAGAAAACCACCGATCTGCCCAACTTAGTGTATCACATTCTATCACAAAATGTAGAATCGAGTACATCCCACATGAGTGGGATTCGAACTCACAACGTTAGTGGTGATATGTACCGATTGCATAGGTAATTGATAATCTATAAAGTTAACTACCATACGAGACGACCCTGACGACCCCTTGGTTAATAAAAGAAAAGTTTGAAGATCCCAAATTTTAAAGTGCATATAGAAGTTGTAAATCAATGAAGAACAGACAATACTAATGGTCCAATAAAACAGGAGCCCACTATTTGATTCCTTCCTTATTGCTTATATATATATATATTTGTTTACTAAATAATGGGTACTGGAGACGGTTTCCAGGCATGAAGCCCACAGAGCTGCTCTGCGGTGTACCCTAGTGGTAGATATATAGGGGAGCCCTCTTGTTAGGGGTTATCAGGTTATAATACAGAAAGCATGACCGTGGACCATAATGAGTAACATGTTTAGAGAGTGCTAAATACTTCTGTTGTAGTCTATGAAAAAGAGTAGGCACATTGTAGCAGATACAAAAGACTGTTTTAAATGTAGAACAGCAAAAAAAAGTTGCTTCAGAATGTATGATCGGGTAGTCTTTGGTGTTCATTTATATCCTTATCTTTTCTTACTAGAATTATGTGCAAGTTCAAGTGTAAGTCTTAGTACAATTTGAGTTATATCTCTTTGTTTATTGCTCAAGTTGAATTCTTAGGAAATTCTCCAACGGTTAATATGAATTTATAGTATATCCTATGTGACGATACAGCTGAAAAAAGACATTGGGCCCCCCAAAGAAACATTTATGGAATGTTTGGTTATATGCACATAGCATGCAGTATTTTTGTCTGGAAAAGATGTCAAGAATGTTTTAACCAATCACAGGCCAGAGCGGCTATCTTAGAGTTGGAATCACTACAAAGACACTTCTCCAGAACCTGTAGATTAACATTTATGGCAAGTCTGGCGATTTCTAATGACGTAGTTTTGGAAAATGAAAATATAAAATGTCTCCCCCAATCAGAGGCCGGTGCGGCCATGTTGGATGTTGAATCGCTCGGGTTTCCATCACCAACTAAACTGACCGCCACGACATAACTGAAATATTGTTGAAAGTGGTGTTAAACACCATCGCTAATAATCCATAACCCAAAATCTGGCATTGATGGTATTCGTTCAAGCTAACTTGAAATTTATCATTACACTTTAATAGATACAGTATCAAAGTTCTTCTCTGATAGTAGTCCTAACTGTTACGTTTATTTTTCCTCCATATCATTCTGCAGTCCATGAATTAAACGATGACGTTTTGTCTGGGTGTTTTATGACTATCAGTTGGTTTTCATTCTCTTTAGAATCCAATATTTTTGTAAACTTTTCACCGTCATAACGACAATATAATGAGCAACATGTTTCCCCAGTCCAAAATGGGCAGCAGGTTCCATTTGACATAAATATCCAGAACCTCCATCGATAACCTGTGCTAAGCGGATACCCGCATTTGTTGGAGCACCATATCTAGTCAATACTTTAACCCTTAGTCATTTATTGTTTCTGGTTTTGTCTTATTTGGCTGAGTAAACCGTCAGTGGCTGTTCACTACTTCGCCGTCCGATATGAGAACATCAAAGACACCGTCTCCGTTAATGTCCGTATAAGCTGGACCTTTTCCGTACCCATCTTTTTCAATCGCCTCGCCACAATCTCGCTCGACAATTGTAATATTTGAATCTGGTAAACTTTAATGCCGAAAAGACTATTAGATTGACGATCATGGTTTCTCAAAATGTTGTTCATGAAAATATCAGTTTGCATATCATTGTCAAAGTCCGCAAGTAAAACAATTCGAATTGGCGATGGTTGCTAAAAAAATGCAGAGCCTACATTTCCAAAATGTCGGCATTTTTTGCTCTGAGTTGAAGAAAAATGTGTTGATTCCCCTCCCAGTTACCATATATGATATCAAGAAGGCCATCTTTATTTAGATCTGCCAATGCAATACCACGTCCATTTTCAATACTATCAAGGATTTCGGTTTCGCCGGCAACATCAGCAAAAGTCCCATTTCCGAAATTCTTAAATAAAAAATTATCACCAGGATTTCGATTTCCAATCCATTGGTTTCCTTCATTTGCAACGAAAATGTCGGACCAATCAATATCATTCAGAATGGGACCCACCACCAAGCCACGACCACCCGTATAGTGAGAAATTCCGGCTTCATCTGCAACAGTTTTTATCACCACGATTCCGGTTGTGCGATCTGCTAATGGGTTAAATTCGTCAACTTCTAAAAGAGCAACATTACCCTTTCCACCATGAGAATATATGGCGACTATTATAGAATATTTCCCGCTTCCATATCTGTCTAAACAAGCTACCAACCTTCCGGCATATTTTTTGGCGGGAAGGTTAACATTCACGTCGTCTAAAAAGATATCCCCATATCGACCATTTCTCCATTTAAACAATTTATCACTGTATGTGGACCTTCCAGAATATGCACTATTTGTGCTAAGAATGTAAAATTCTTCTCTACTATCGCCGTCGATGTCACATACACACATTCCTCTAGCTTGTCCCTTAGAATCGATAAGATTTTCAAATGGAGTGTGTTTTTAGCAATATTTTCCAAATAATGCGTTCATTTGTTGTATCTTAAAACAAAATTTCCTTCAGAAACACCTGCAACAATCCATTCCAAATCGCCATCATTGTCGACATCGTAAACAGCTACTCCATAATTTAGCTGTGTAGTTTCGATATTGCATAACCAAGGCAGTTTCGTAAATATCCCATTAACAAAATTTATTTTTTGGGCTATAAGAACAATTTTCAATGTATAAATATGTAACAATGTCTCAATATTCTTCATTATTGTCTCATTTGTTCCGTAGAACTACCATTGCAGTAAAGTTCTTATCCAAACAGCAGTATATTCAATAAAATTATTAGCCAGTAACAGGGGAATCATAGGGAAAGGGGATGGAATCAGCAAATAATGATGCTAGAAAATGGCCGATTTTACCATTCGATGTATCTCGGGATTTTATAATAAGTAAGGAAATTCTCGTCTAGTTCTCGTAGATCGAGAAACTTTTCATTGGATAATTTTTTGACGTATTTGAAGTGTCTATGCAAAATTAGAATCGACCGAAATAAGTAGGAAAATACCAAAGTATAATTGGAATATACGGAAAATATCGAAGGAAATTCGGCAATATATTTTTAGGAAAGTGGTCGTTTGATTATATAAATAAATCGAAAGTTCTTCAAGGTAGGTATATTTAATTTAAATAATTGCAACTATAATATTCGTGTAAATATGAACGCAAAAAAAAAATATTGCTTAATATTGATAACAATATATAAATATAACAATTAAATGCAAAATGTTGAATTAACAATATTTATTGGGGAAAATGCTTTTCAAGGAATTTAATTAAAGGGAGATAATCATAGTACTGTATAGTATTATAAAATTACTACTGAAAAACTTTTTTTTTTAAATTGAACCAATAGTGATTAACACAGTTTGTCTATAAGCTTATATTTAAAAAAAAATGAAATAAATATTTTACAATACTGTCTGTACTCCTGTAGGAGTGTGAAGCCCATCTATGATCTAAATAGATCCTCTGTTTTTAATAACAATTTATATTCATCAAATAAAATAATCAAAATGCATATGTATGCTAAATAAAATTTGGATTAAGTGTTAACTATGTTAGATACAATGTATCTACTTACCATTAGTTGTTTGCAAAATACACTTATATATATAATTATTGTTTGTAAACAAACATCTGCATATCATAAATCCTCGTATTTACCATATTCTAAGAAAACACGTGTTTTTTTTAATTAATTTATTTTATAAAAATATATAACCTATATTTTCTGTTTTTTATATATAATTATTAAGGTAAACAAAAGAACAAAAAAACATTCAGAAAAATTTGTCAAACTAAAAATCTTCCTGATTCTGATCCTGATCTTACCAGCAGCTCGTTGGTAACATTTGGCCCAAAATTTGATTGTATTTTACTTCACATCCAAAATTTTACAAGAAGACGTATGTTGAATGTAAGATAATACAAACATCATTGGGAAATATATATTTCAAACTATTACATCCATATTTTGTCACAATATATCCATAAATAATATATCCAACACGATACACACATTAGCACCCCCCTATATTTTGTAATGGCTGAGTATATAGCCAAGAGAGATCATCATTTCCACCGCCTGCCAGTAATTATAACACGTTATTATATACACAGGAAATTGTAAAAGTGTAGGTAAATAAAGTAAAGCAATCCCGTATAACTTTTTAAAACAATAGTTGATCAAAGTATTAGAAGGTGTATACGTAAGGTAATCAAATGACTCTAACAATATTTATATTCATATTGTGCTTGCCTGTTTTAACAGATGGTATGCTTGCTTGTATATATATGTTATAGTTGGTAATAAGAGCTTCGTGTATGTAGCTTATGTTATTTGCTAAATGTATATCAGGGGCGGATCCAGGATGTAAAATTAGGGGAGGCGCACTTAAAAAAAAATGCGTCGAGCGGAGGGAGGCGCGAAAATGTTTGGGGTATTTCGTGTGAAAAAATTACGATTTTGCGCAAAAAAAATCATATTTTTTCCAATTGTGGAGGGAGACGCGAAAATTGTTCGAGTATTTCGTGTGAAAAATCACGATTTCACGCCAAAAAATCATATTTTTTCCAATTTTAGGGGGGGGGGGGGGGGGGGGGGGCGCCTTGTGCGCCTCCCCCTGGATCCGCCCCTGTATATATATGTATGCCTACCTTAAATAAAATGTTCTTACTTACTTACTTACTTCATTCATAGAAAAAGTTTGCTTAATGAATGAAGCCATCAGAAAACTTGTACATAATTTTGCTGATAACAATTTATGTAACAACTATATATCATTAACATTAAATCACAACATAATATATAACCATATTGTTCTTGTATTATCCAAATAAGGCATAAAAGTATTACCAAGTACAAATTTTCTGGTCCAGTAGAATGTAATATAAGTGCAAATAGCAATTCCTCCAAATTCAGCGGAACCAATCAGATTCGAGCGTGGCTATCAGTGGGTTATCAACGAAGCATATGCATATGCCCGTCTCTATTTTACTTGAAATATGAGTCCCATTTCCACCCATGGAACCGCATCGGTGGCGTAATGGGTAATGTGGGTTCGAAACACAGTCCGGTCAAACCAATGATTATAAAATTGGTATGCGTTGTTTCTCCGCTAAGCACGCAGCATTAAGGAGTAAGAGCAAAGAATGGTTGGCACGGAATAAGAATAAAGCGTCCGAGTGGAGCGACATGTCTACCCACGGATTGAACATGTTGTTTCAGTGAACTAGGACTATGAAAATACAACTCAGCGTGTTGATCTAGAACAAAGCGAACATCATCATCATTTCATTGAAAATAACTTGTTTTCGTCATGCATGCTATAGCTGAAAAACTGCTCATTTGACGTTACACAATAATAACTCTTTCACTCACTCAATCCATGGAGAAGGGTATCGATATAATATGATAAATATTTTCAATTACATGAAGCAGGTCGGTAGTTTTTCCCCCCGAGAATCCAATTTTCTTCACCAATGAATTCTACCACGATTCGAAATATATTTGAAAGTGATGTCAACCATCTATAACGTTAACCAATCAGAAGCAGCTATATCTAAATGCTAGCATTTTCGATGTTGCTTTTGCATGTAAATGACTTTAAATGTCCACTTGAGTTCAGGTGAGAATAGAATATTTATAAATTTCAGACAGGTTTTAAAAATATATTAAATATGCATTCAAACGTGGTTTATGATCCTATTAACAGGTTTAACCCAGCCACATTGTTGTTCCTATCACACGTCAGGACCTGGATTTCTAATGTCATATGTAGTCGTCTTTGTTGTGTTCGGTGTGTGAAGGTGGGAGATGGTTGTTCGTTTTGTTGATATTGATGGTATTGTTGACCATCACTGTTTAAGCTCTCTTTTTATAATGGAATGTTGTATTTAAGTCAACAAGTAAAGTTTACTATAATCCGTCCAGTTATATATTGAACGTTAGACACATTGGCAAAAGCTTAAAGAAAATCATTACCAGGTCCGCCCTTCCCGGATTGCTCCAAACCCTTAAACTATTACCAAGAGATGATGTAAATATGCAATTGTCCAGCGCAGTATTTTTTTTACTGGAGTTCGTGTTACTCATTAGTTTTCTGTGCAGTATTTTTATAATGGAATTCGTGTTACTCATTAGTTTTATGTGCAGTATTTTTACTGCAGTTCGTGTTACTCATTAGTTTTCTGTGCAGTATTTTTACTGGAGTTCGTGTTACTCATTAGTTTTCTGTGCAGTATTTTTACTGCAGTTCGTGTTACTCATTAGTTTTCTGTGTAGTATTTTTACTGGAGTTCGTGTTACTCATTAGTTTTCTGTGCAGTATTTTTACTGCAGTTCGTGTTACTCATTAGTTTTCTGTGTAGTATTTTTACTGGAGTTCGTGTTACTCATTAGTTTTCTGTGTAGTATTTTTACTGGAGTTCGTGTTACTCATTAGTTTTCTGTGTAGCATTTTTACTGGAGTTCGTGTTGCTCATTAGTTTTCTGTGCAGTATTTTTACTGCAGTTCGTGTTACTCATTAGTTTTCTGTGCAGTATTTTTACTGGAGTTCGTGTTACTCATTAGTTTTTCTGTGCAGTATTTTTACTGCAGTTCGTGTTACTCATTAGTTTTCTGTGTAGTATTTTTACTGCAGTTCGTGTTACTCATTAGTTTTCTGTGCAGTATTTTTACTGCAGTTCGTGTTACTCATTAGTTTTCTGTGTAGTATTTTTACTGCAGTTCGTGTTACTCATTAGTTTTCTGTGTAGTATGTTTACTGGAGTTCGTGTTACTCATTAGTTTTCTGTGTAGCATTTTTACTGGAGTTCGTGTTACTCATTAGTTTTCTGTGTAGCATTTTTACTGGAGTTCGTGTTACTCATTAGTTTTCTGTGCAGTATTTTTACTGCAGTTCGTGTTACTCATTAGTTTCCTGTGCAGTATTTTTACTGCAGTTCGTGTTACTCATTAGTTTTCTGTGCAGTATTTTTACTGCAGTTCGTGTTACTCATTAGTTTTCTGTGTAGTATTTTTACTGGAGTTCGTGTTACTCATTAGTTTTCTGTGTAGTATTTTTACTGGAGTTCGTGTTACTCATTAGTTTTCTGTGTAATATTTTTATTGGAGTTCGTGTTACTCGCTCATTAGTTTTCTGTGTAGTATTTTTACTGGAGTTCGTGTTACTCATTAGTTTTCTGTGTAGTATTTTTACTGGAGTTCGTGTTACTCATTAGTTTTCTGTGTAGTATTTTTACTGGAGTTCGTGTTACTCATTAGTTTTCTGTGTAATATTTTTATTGGAGTTCGTGTTACTCGCTCATTAGTTTTCTGTGTAGTATTTTTACTGGAGTTCGTGTTACTCATTAGTTTTCTGTGTAGTATTTTTACTGGAGTTCGTGTTACTCATTAGTTTTCTGTGTAGTATTTTTACTGGAGTTCGTGTTACTCATTAGTTTTCTGTGCAGTATTTTTACTGGAGTTCGTGTTACTTATTAGTTTTCTGTGTAGTATTTTTACTGGAGTTCGTGTTACTCATTAGTTTTCTGTGTAGTATTTTAACTGGAGTTCGTGTTACTCGCTCATTAGTTTTCTGTGTAGTATTTTTACTGGAGTTCGTGCTACTCATTAGTTTTCTGTGTAGTATTTTTACTGGAGTTCGTGTTACTCATTAGTTTTCTGTGTAGTATTTTTACTGGAGTTCGTGTTACTCATTAATTTTCTGTGTAGTATTTTTACTGGAGTTCGTGCTACTCATTAGTTTTCTGTGTAGTATTTTCACTGGAGTTCGTGTTACTCATTAGTTTTCTGTGTAGCATTTTTACTGGAGTTCGTGTTACTCATTAGTTTTCTGTGTAGCATTTTTACTGGAGTTCGTGTTACTCATTAGTTTTCTGTGTAGTATTTTGTTGACCACTGTTTGTCGTTTTCTGTTGACAATTGTATTGTCTGTCCTTCTTCCAATAACGACTTCTGGTTACTCCTTTGGTGCATTCAAGCTTTTCCCCCAAAACTCACATTACTAATCCCTAAAAGGCGACACATTGGCCTAGTGGTTCATTGGTATTATATTTTAATAGAGCATTTTGGACTTCCACAATCATGTAATGGTTACTCGACATAACTGAATAATTTCCTTTAGCAATGGAATCAAATGGATGGCTAATTGTGAAGTCTTATATTGTCATCATGGAAACCATTCTGATAACAACATATACAGGGATCAATTTGTGTACTTACATTTCAACACCAATAAAAGTAATAGTATATTAATCGACTGAGTGATTGGTATTGACCGTCACAGTTTATAAAAGTGAGTCTGTGAATGATTGTCGTCTAATGTGTAATTTCAGGTCTGGAGTAGAAATGTCGCTCCACTTGGAAACGTTATCCCGATTCCGAGCCAACCAGTCTTTACTATTTTTCCTGAATGCTGCATACTTAGTGGAGATGCAACAAATACAAATGTCATTGTCTCTGATTTGATCAGACCGGTTCTCGAACCATAAAATGAGAGTCATAAAACTACAGCCCGGATTTAAAGTGTTCAATATCTCGTATCTGGGTGTATTATTTCATAGTTACTTAGCTGTTGCTTACATTCTGGTATAATGATAAACAATACAGAGATCAAAGGAAAAGAATGCATTCACGTATAAACAAGTTTCGTTTATTCATAGATAACAATGTTGTATTATATTGTTTAAAAGCATATATGACGAGACAGTAATTAGAGCAGCAACTGCTTACCTGTCCGGAGCACACGAGCTAACCCATGGCAATGACTTATGATGGGGTCAGTGTTATTTTTTTAGTATTGCGTGCTTGTTCAAGTTGATTATTGATTGTGAAACTTGTATCTTGCCCAGTTAGCTATGGAACGATAAAATATGTTTAAAGTAAAACAAAGGGTTGGCTTGTTCTCTTTTTTATTTATTTTGCCAGGTTTATATTTTTCAATACTGATTTACGATTTTTTTCTAACTTCCGTAACACATGAGTTCACCCCTGCTTTTAGTGGGACTCGTATTGCTCGATCTCTAGTTTTCTGTTTAGTGTTTTGTAGATTACTGTTTGTCCATGATAAAGGTTATTCTAGAAGCATGTCGTGCGCATACATTAGATATATGCGTTTTTATTATCAATAATTATTCATTAAGTAAAACTAAGCTGACTGCCATTTACCCGATCCATAGTAAATACTTCAAGGTCAATATGTGCTGCTAGTAATATTGCACCACCTGGTGTCTCATATACTCCTGAAAGATTGTATACATATACATTTTCATTACATTTAATTGAATGATCGAAATATTTGGTGTACACACTTTTGTGGGGGATATTCAATTATTTTGCCGTCATCAGATTAAATGGTGAATGAAACTGGATTACGTGGAGAAAATCACCAAGCGTCGGTAGTTACCTATAGTACGCTTTCAGGCTTATATAGAAGTACAAGTGGATTATCCCAATACTAACGCTCACCTAAAAGCATTCTAGTGCATAGCAACCAAATCTTAACCGTCCAATTAATGATGAACCTACCAGTATTAAAGCCGAGCACATGTTGAGGTGTTGTTCGGTTGAATGATATAATAACTGTCTGGCAAATGATAGGATGATCAAAGATGAACAACAGTTTCTCTGGGTTGTCCATTTCTCTAACGTTTATTTAGCCGACATGACCTCTTATGAGATGCAAATAAATTTTATTTAAAGGCTGAAAAACAGTTTAACAAATAAGATATATAGATCTAACATAGACGTTTATATGTCAGCGTGTTGCAAAAATAGAATAAAATGAAATAAATAAAAAAGAAGGTGCAACAATAATCTAATTTTAAGTAGATTGGAAAACATACCTCTGGACTTCATTCCAATAAAACGATTTTCAACTATGTCAATTCTACCAACGCCATGCTTTCCTCTAAGATGAAATATAAGATACTATATCATACAAAGTAACGGTTTGTGACACTTATAATGACAAACTAACACAAGTAAAGCTCGGATTAAAATAAAATTAAGTTGATTTTTAAATTATGTTGCCTTCAAATATTTTGGCTTTGAGTGTACATGCAGAAGGTTATTACAGAAACGTGTCGTGGGCACTAAATTAGATATCTACGTTGTTATTGCATCAACATTGAAATGACAAATATGGACCGGATTAACCCCACCACATTATGTGCCTGTTCCAAGCCAGTACACGAATTTCTTTAAAATTATTTGGCTTTCCAATCTTTCGTTTTTGAGCTGGTTATTCCAGAAAGGTGTCATGCGAACTAAATTTGACATCTACGTTTTTATTTCAGCTGGCAAATGACGCGATCTTTTTGCGTTCAATTGTTCGAGGTGAGAGGTAGTTGTTTAGATATTGGTGAAATTGTTGAGCATTACTGTTTAACCTTCAGAATTCACCTTATCTAAGCTCTACTGTATGTCGGTTTGATTTCTGGTTTGTATCTCTCGTCTTTGATATAAATGAAATACTGCTTACCGCTACATAGCACCTGAGTTCAGCCCTGTTTTTTTTAGTGGGGTTCGTGATACTCAACCTTTAGTATTATGTGTAATGTTTTGTAGATCATTATTTATCGCATTTCTTTTGGCCATTATATTGTCTGTCCTTCTTCGATATAAAGCTTCTGATTGCACCTTTGTTATCCTCTAAATGTGTTTTACCGTGAAATACAGAAAACAGTTATTCCATTCATCCCAACAAGTGTTGTTTTTCAATACAATAATAGGCACACTTTACTTAATGCATTTTACCAAACCCGATTTTATTGAGATATAAGAACAGTTGTAGTTGGTCTGTCATTGATTCTTTCGCTTGAGCATTGGTAACTGTTACCAGTATACCTATGGTAAGTAAAAAATGAAAATCTGTATTTCCTTTATTGTATAGCGTGAACATCTTTTAAGATTGGAATTGTAAGTAGAACCACATTATTGATGGTTTAATATATCTTTTAATAAAACTAATGTTCTCTCTTCCTCAGGTATAGTTTATAACAATTTTATTTACTCATAGAGACAAAAAGGATAAGACACAAGTTTTACCAACTTATGAAGTCTTCTCCTTGGAATTACATAATAAATATAACACATATACATATGAAAAAGAGCATGCACATTAATGAAAGTATACCAGTAGCAATTACACATGTAAAAGAGAACAGAAAAACAGTGAAAAAAGGGGAAAAAAGAAGTTTTGTGTGGACACGATGATCATGCTGGATATATTTATATCTTCATACAATGAGGAATCTATTAGATCTTCTAATAAACTTGTAAAATTCTTTTAAAATTAAACAGTTATCTTCATCAGTTTGATTTTGGTTACCTGTAGTAAGTAGTGCAGGATCGATTTTCATTCTAAATCGATTTATAAGAATTAACAGATCCCTCCTAATATCGGTGTATTTACTACATTCAAAGAAGAAATGAAACGCATCTTCTCGGGGAACACCACAAGCACAATTTGGACTAGATACTATATTTGATTTAAATAAATCGTTGTTCAAGAAAGAAGCTGAACATCGAAGTTGCGTTAATATCACATTTAACTTCCGTGGACTATACATGAAATGTTTTGGAACAATATTTATTTCATTTGCATTGATTAGTAACGCACGTTTGAATTTTAATGGGGTGTCAAGATTAAGGACAGAGTTCTCAAGTTCATTCCATTCTCTAACAGAAGAAGGAATGAATGACAGATTCGTTGAAGAAAGGGGACTATTAGATCGCTGCCATTACGTATTGGGTAGATTGTTGTACTTTGAATAGTGGGGGGAATTAAATCGTGCAGATATTGCTGTGCAAGACCGTTGTATATCTTATAAAACTATTGTATCATAGATACGCATTTTTCCTTTGATGATTTTTTATGCAGTAATCAACTTAAAAATAGTGAAGTTTTACAAACCATGGTCTAACATGAAGATCTTGATGTCATTCCATGATTTTGATGTTATTCCATGATTTTGCGGACCTCGACGAAAGCCCCCAATATTGATTTCTGTTACAAACCATATATACCATGGATCTTACTCATGAACTTATTTATACCAACTCATTCTTCGGATTCGTTGGTTTAATTAAGTTAATTCGTAAGATCCATGGTATATACAATACTTGAAATTTTCTTCTGTGACGCCTACTATGTAATGGTTCCCAACCAGTTTCGAAATATAAAGAATCAGTCTTTGTAAATATGGGCAATCCAGTTACAATTCTGGCAGCTTCTAACTGTATTTTTTCTAATTTGTTTGAATGGCACGTACCACAGTTGTCCCAAGCTTCACACGCGTATTCAAAGATGGGACGAACATAAACCAAATACAATTTTTCTAAGTTTTTTCTATTCATTTTAAATTTTATTTTCTTAATACTCCTAAATGTTTACTTATTGTTGAGGCAATATTTTTTGCGTGCTCGCTCCACTTGGCTTCATGAGATAATGTTACACTTAAATGCTTATGACTGGAGGTATTGGATATTAATCTACCATTGAATGAGAAATTTAAATTATTGGGAATTTCCATATTTGAACAGATTATATTTCAGTTTTGTCTGGATTAAATGACATGAGCCATTGTCCAGACCAAGTACTAAGTTTATTTAGGTCATGATTTATAACTAATTCCAACCATTTGTCACGTGACTTCGAGAAAACTACGATTACCGCAATGTATCCATGGGAGATGATTTGCATATATGATCTTACCTTGTCCAGAATGAGAGGGGGAGACGTAACACATGCTCTTTCCGAAGCCCGTGGGTAACACTGCCATTGAATCTTTTCTTTCCAACACATTTTGTATTATTTCCTTCTGCTCTGATTTGAGCTGTAGATGGAACTGTTTGTCCTGCAGAATACGCTTTATATCGTCTCCCATGTGATTTGTATTTTGTTTACCAATGCAAATAATTTGGCGCGCTGCATTAAGTAGCTCCCATCATGCAATGCGTTGCTGTCATCATTCAGTTAGTATCGCGAGATCACGTTTAATGGCTGAAAAATAAACTGACATGGCGAAATGATATAGTCTAAGGCAAAATCGTGCTGTAATCGAGTGTAACACCACTCTCTGAGGGTAAGATGGTTGTGAATGAATAGAAAACTGATTGGTGAAGCGATTTATATAAGGGTTTCAGATACAAAATAAAATCCGATAGCCACGAAACGTGGAAATGTGCCGACCGAGAGTAGGAGCGGCAAATCCGCTCTTTTCCTTATGGAGAGCGCTCTGACGTAACACGGCTCCAGCAAGTCGAACAAAAGCCGTCGGACGGCAGAGGAATCTCGGACTAAGATATAAGAGAAAGAAGACCTGGTTAAATACATACATACATATAAATATATATTATACAAGAGTTCACATAAGCTTACAGAAACTTGCATACACATTATACAATTATGGCACTTCACTGCATGCGATATCATGTTTTATGGAACACTTAAAAGCAATATCGACCGAGGCCAACGGCCGATGCGATATCATGTTTTATGGAACACTTAAAACATGATATCGCATGCAGTGAAGTGTCGTAATTGTTTTATTACATTTCACTGGTTTTTTTTTTTATTTGTTTTATCTGTGTTTTTCTCATGGGATTTTTACCCAACACCATTCTTTTGTGTCAAAATTTTAGTTATTGGTGTGTGTGTGTGTGTGGGGGGGGGGGGGGGGGGGGGGGGGGGGGGGGGGGGGGGTGGTGCGTGCGTGCGTGCGTGGGTGGGTGGTTGCGTGCGTGCGTGCGTGCGTGTGTGTGTGTGAAATGCATCAAATACCAATAATAAAAACAACATTAACATCATACTCTGATGATAAATTGCTGTTTTCTTTTTTTGTAGTCATATGAAGTACGGACGGACATACTGACACCATCATACAACAGTTACTGTTCTCTGATTTTGTTTTGCAGCAACATTAAGTTAATTGTGAAATATAAAAATTTTTAATAACACACCAAGAGATAGAACAATAAATGGTAACTTGAATGAATCAGTTTTAAGATTAAAGTTGGATATCATTTATAGTTTATTGTTACTGTACCTGATTCTAAAAATATATCGCCAACCGTGCAATATCACTTTTAATCAACCGTGCAATATCACGAAATACGGAATTGTTAGAAATACACTGTTTCTATATACATGTAGTTGTAAAAGTACGAAATGTAATAATATATATAACAATTCACATAAGTTTACACCTTAACATGGCAGATAACGCACTTAAGAAAATAAAGACATCAGTTACGTGTTGTGCAGTGGTTTAACAATTATGTTGACTTTAAGAATACTCAAATAATCAAAATTGGAATTCTGAAGATAAGCATTTTATATATTATCAATAAGGCGATTATTTGTGACATAATACATGCTTAGTATGTTAGTTACTAGAGTGAACTTTGACAAAATCTTTCAATAGAAAGAAAAGGGGTAAACATATATTTTAATGATTATATTAACAGGCACATTAAGTGGAAAATGATACTATTTATAAAACGAATCAACCCACTGATCAGCAAATAAATATGACTAACAATAGGCCACCATGTATTGAGAAATCAATATTTTTTTCTTCACATTTATTGTATCTTTCAGGTTCATATATTTTTTTTGAATATTTTTTCTATAAAATGTGGCGACAAAAATCCCCCTCCCCCAAAAGAATAAAACAAACAAACAAACAAACAAATTAATAAACTGAAAAAAAAACATACCAAAATTTAAACAAAACAAGGAAAAAAAACCATCATTACCCTAGTATGTATGCATGTCTAATTAAAAATTAGCCTCCATATCATTCCGACCCTAGCTACGCCACTGTGTGATGTTCCATGGTCTGTAAAGAAATCTTTTAAAAATCCACCATGGGGGCCTCACTGAAATTAGAAAGAGATGTGGGGTTCGATGGTCTGTAAGAAAATCTGTAAACAAAAATGCCCATTGGGGGTCTCACAGACATTGGGGAAAAGATGTGAGGTTCGATCGTCTGTAAAAAATCTATGGTAATCTAGGTATGTTGTGTATGGCATGTTATTTAATGTTTAAACTTTACACTGAGTTTGTTGGAAGTACCAATACAATAAATATATGTTTCATTTTATCGTCCATTTACATTTTTTATTCCTGTGAGTGGTGGTGTAGGTAGAGGCCCCAGTGTACTGCTTTGCCCCGAGCCTATAATGCTGTTAAGACGGCCCTGACTGTTTCCAATTTAAGCCAATGATTTTTTTTTTAATTCAGTAACTTCTAAAAACATTAGAGAAAGAGGTCGTTTTCTTTATTGTAACATAGAAACACAAGCGTATGTGGCCATCGTATGCATCGTATGCACATGACCTCTGATTTGAACCCATTCGGAAATGCAGCTACATATGCGAAATTGCAGCCGATGAAAACGGATAATTTCAACAACTGATAGTGAATGGAACATAGAATTATTAACTGAATGTGAAAATGAAAACAGTTTTTGTTCAATTCGATCTAGAATTTTGCTTAAACAAATTGAATTTACACCGTGGACTGATCGAAACAGGATCAACTAATTTTCATATAGCCCCCTTTAAACAACTAATCACGTGTTGTTTCTTTTTTAAGTCAGTCCACTCATTTTCCCGTCAGTATCCGACAAACGGAAATGTTAGATTGGGTTTACGATCCGTAATTATATAATTGAAAATAAAATGAACACTTTACTGTTTAATGATTAAACTAATGCCCGGAACCAATTCCGGTCTAGAAAATTTGACGAAAATGAAAGACAAAAAGACCCTGAAACATTAATATTGGGTACAGATGTGGGTTCGTGTAAGAAAAAAAGAAGGAACTCATGTTTTTTTCTAAATAATATTTCCATTTTATCTTTTAATACCAATGCCACTGTGAGTGTCAGTTTGCTTGGACCGACATACACTTCATTTTATTTAGCAACACTTGCCCGACTTGGACTTGAAGAAAGGACCCCCCCCCCCCCCTTAAAATTTTGCATTTTTTCTCGATGACATATCAGTCAAATGTCACTAAAAATATGTTAATTGTAAGTCTACATTTTTTCAACTGCCTTCACCAGTTCAAATAGCCCCCACTAATCTCGTTGAGATTAAACTTCCAAAGAGATTTTCTGCTCTGTAACTCGTCTACCAGTATTGCTGTGAACAACCAGTATTGATTGTTTTCAGATTGTAGCAAGTGTTCCTGATCCTGATCCTAGGTCATACATGACGCTACTGGTCTCTAATGTGAACAATGTCCACAATGTATAGATCACTCACAGTGTTTACTCCATTGTACTATTTAAAATCTGTTCAACAAATGGTGTCTGATTTTACACAAGTGACAAAATAGCACAAACAAATTGGAGGTTGGAAAACAGTAAACGTAATCTCATTGAGATTAAGAATCCTAAGATGAAGATACAGACAGAAAATTTCTTCTGAATCTCAACAAGATTACAGTAAAAGATAATGATTATTATTGATTTCTATGTAAAAAAACAATAAATAGGGATTTGTAAAGTGTCCTGTATGATTTATATGCATTAAACACATACATATAACATGAAAACTCTAATGAAAGTAGATGATACAAGAAGAGTTTGAAGATACCAAAGGGATAATCAGAATCCATAAATCGAAGAAGAACAGATGAATCCTAGACATCTCGGTACCTGGACAACTCGGTACCTGGACATTTCGGTACTCGGTACTGGACATTTCGGTACTGACCTGGACATCTCGGTACTTGGTGCTGGACAGTTCGGGACTTAGAGTTGGATGAGACAATATTCGGTACTGACCACAATTGTTTGGTACTTATTAATTGTTAATATTTTTGTACCAGTAGTTCTTTAATATATGACCCAAAAGTGGATCGATATGTGTTTTTGATAATTCTAGTGTAGATCGATCCCGGAGATCGTTGTTTTTCTGTATTGATTTTTATTTATATGTACTCCATTTATTATTTACAAAAGTAATTATGCAAATTATGAAATTCAACATGTTTGTTTAGAAAGCCCCGGTACTTTCATTTCATTAAAACGGACTGATTTATTGCTTTTTCCCACAAAAATTCTTCATACTTTGTAGTGGCGTTACCAATTATGCTATGCGTGTTCGTGTGAGTAACTGAGGAAATTAACAGTGCTTTCAATATACAACATTTCTTGATTTTCTGTTTATAATATGGGGGGTTAAATAATATACAAAAGCGATACAATTAGATAAAAAGGTCTTGCCAGTTGGATATGAAAATTACACCTAATGTTCTAAACTGCATATGTAACATAGGGTTTGAGCCCCGATTTGGGTTTAACCAAAGACAAAACTGGTAATTGCTGCTGTTCCGCTAAGCAAGTAGATTTAAGGAGTAAGAGCAAAGACTGGTTGACTTGTAATAAGGATAATGTGTCCGAGTGGAGCGATATGTCGACTGTTGTTTTAGTGAAATAGTACTATAAACATACAATAAAGTGTGCTGGTCTAGTAAAATACGAACATCATCAATACATCGTCATCTTTTCATTAAAGGTAACTTGTTCTCGCCACCATCCCATGATATAATTGAAACATTGCTTGTTTAGCATTAAACAGCAGTCACTCACTCAAACCTAATGTTCTATGTATGTCAATGTAAACAACGCATTAGAAATAGCATGTTTTAAATTTTAAAGTATTTAAATTTTGATTTTTTATTTGCACAGAAAATGCCTGGTTTTGGTTGTCAGATATGTGATGTGAGCTTGAATTCTCAAGAACAATTACAGCAGCATAGAACAGGAAGAAAACACCTGAATAAAGTTAAAGAGACAGGTGTTGGACTTGCCATAGGTAAATTATAAAAACAGAAAAACAAAATATTATTTGATTATTGCCCTTGCTTCTGCTATGTGATGGCCAAAATTTTATTTGTTTGTAGACATAAAACTTTCATGACCTACTAATCCATTTTATTACAGTCAAAACCCGCCTCTGTGGTAACCTCTATTAAGTAGTCACCTCTATTAGAAGGTCACTTTGTCTTGTTCTGTCATAGAGAATTTCATATGAATTGAACGTCTTTTAAAAGGCCACCTGTCTTAAAAGACCCATGTTTTTTCCCAAAGGTGACCTCATAATAAAGGATTGTCTCTATATTGAAAACAAACAGAACTTTCTAATTATGTGGATTACACTCCAGGGTATAGAAATAGAACCTATAGTCTCTATAACTTGTGGAATACAAACCCACCTACAGTAGTATCCAATGGCTTTGCAGGAGCTACCCATTCCATTGCAAAGGACAAAGCAACTTGTGCACCATATTTTATGAGAATGCAGTTCTCTATGCTTGCATTAACTTTGTGCAGCAACCCGTGAGCAAGAGCTTGTTAGCAGTAGTTGGTGGTTGACAGCTGTCGCTCAGCACGGGAAAATGTTCTTAGAGGGGGCGTGTGGGGCATGCGCCCCCCCCCTAAAATTCGCAAAGCATATGTTTTGCAACGTTAATTAAGCAGTTCAACAAACAACTTTTTCATGAATCATTGAATGGTTAACTCGTGACCTGTAAGTCAAAATGAATAGTAATGATATTAGGAGTAACTTTGGGATATCATTCTAAAATGCGGTCCCCGGACACCTTGCCTATTCACGCCCTCCCATACTACAAATCCTGGATCCGCCCCTGGTTCCTACATTATATTTATTTTCTCCTCGTAGTATTTGTGTCAATCAAAACTTGTTCTCGTCTTTACCAATATTGAATAATAATCAACAAATTTGAACTTGATTACTTTTTAATTTTGCATGCATGGTTGGCCCTACCTGTACACAGAGATGTACACATCCAAATAAAGTCAATCTTGGGGGAGGCTAGGGCCTATTATAACAGGTAAAGTATATTTCAAATTTGGGAATATTCAAAGTATAACATGACAAGACCATTTTAATATTATATAGAGTAGATGTATTGGTGGTTATGAAATTTTTTGAGAATTTACTAGAAAAAAAAAATGTACAAAATAATTTTGTGTTTTGTGTTTTCGACACCATGATGATAAATTTCCATTCCATCAGCATTTGATATTATAATTAGCTCAAATTATCCATTATAACAGTATTTAAATAGTGGTTATTAATAGAAATAATAAATTGGACGATAGCTGTAAATGTGCACACTTGAGATGTAAAATATATATATATTCATGAGTGATTTATGAAACAAACTATATATAAAGTTACCATGTGATTTAATTGCAGGAACCAATAGAAAAAGAGAAACAAGTTTTAGCCTATAGGATGCTATGCAATGGATTATTTCTTTTTTAAAACGTTTTAAAAACATTGATATTGAACTGGTTATGCTGGAGTCTAAATAAATAACTATATCAGATATAAAAAGAAACTAATTTAAGGTCGATTTACACAATAGATGTACTCACATGTAAATTAAGGGGACGGGGGGTCCTAAAATTAGTCACTGAAATTTAATAGACAATCAGTTTTTTTGTGGGATCTTGCTATATTTTTCAAAGATGAAAATTTTCATCTGAACAGTGGATTTTCTCTTGTTTTCAGCAAAATATTTTGAAATAAAATGTGTCAAACATGGTCCAAACAGCTAGAAAAATAAGGTATTCAGACACTGTACAGTGAGTTCCTCTTTCTTCATCAGTGAGCACTCTCATCTCCTTTTTTATACTCGGTAATTTGAACTTGATCACACGAGTTAAGATTTCAGTAATACAGTTCATTTGACATGTTTATCAAAAGTTTTCATTGCCTTATAATAACTAGAGAATTCTTTCAAGAATACATGTAGATTATCTGTATACATGTATACATGTATCTGCATATAACTTATTAGAGTAAAGGGTTTAAGCTCTCCCATTTACAAGTTTGATATATTAAATTATTGTATAAAAGCTAATGTTTCTGTTTTTGAAAGTAAAAACAATTATGACGAAAGACAGGAATTGAATTTTAACTAAAGTTGTGAGTTCGAACTCCCTTCATGGCGAGATGTACTTGATACAACATTATGTGATAAAGCTTGTCAGTGACTTGCGACAGGTCTGTGCTTTTTTCTGGGCACTCCGGTTTCCTCCACCAATAAACATGACCACCACTATATAGCTGAAATATTGTTGGAAGTGGCATTAAACACCATAAACCAACCTTTGAATTTGATTAAAGTAAGAATAAATTCCATGACTGTCCAATCTAATAAGAATTAGATATTTGTTGACATTTTTAAAAATTTTATTTTTGGAGATAGATAAAAATCTAACCACATTCTGTATGGGGTCATGTCAAGTAGCATAACACATTCATTTTTGACCAACCAATCATTTGCAAGACATTCTAGCCAGTTATATACAGTACATATATTTTGATCAATCTGACAAAAGTTCTCAGCATGTGCTTGATTTTAATACCTCAAAATTTGGTAGGCTCGTCACTGATTGGTTGGTTGAAAATATGAACCCTGACTTGACCAGATACAGGTTGTCATTAGATGTTCGTATGGAGCTAAATATAAATTTCTTACAAACATGTTTTATTAGATTGATATCAAACTACAATATTATAAGTTACACAGTGTGCTAGTGACCTAATACGATATATACAGGGTCAGTAAATTCCTTATGGGGCTCGAGCGAAGCTAAGCTCGAGTCCCATATGGAATTTACTGACCCTGTATATATCGTATTAGGTCACTAGCACACTGTAACGAATATATCTTACTGATTACCTTTGAATGAGGGAATTAAATGTAACTGCATCACAACTAATAAATATGTAATATTTGTGTTGTGTGTAAGTTATTTATATGTGTCGCTATAACAATATTTGGCAAGTTGTGGAATGTTACATTGGTCAAGTCATTGAACCAACTTTGAACAATTAGGGACAAACTTACTCGGTCAATTAATTTTTTATTGTAATATTTAAACAAATTAATACGTTTGTTTATGTTTTCAATGTCTGTTGTCAGGGTGAATAGCGCCGGTGTCTGGATCGTTGTTCAGCGTCATCTTTGTTTTGAAAGAAAAAGGGGAGATAACTCTACTACTAACCGTGTATTAAAAATCTACTGAACGTGTATTGAGTATACACGGTTTCCACGTGATCACTTTAAACCAATGATATCCTAGAAGTTTGTAAGAAGTAAGATATGATTAACTTCATATCTCTCACTCGCTCCCCTTTACTGATTTATCACAGCATGGGAGATCTGACGAAACCCTATTACATGTCCATGCGAGTGACCTTATGTCGTGAATATATAATGATATCATAAATAAGATTATGACCTTTTTCAGCCAATCTGATTACTCTTAGCATGCAAAGCAGTTTAGTAATACTCTCATAGTTCCTCAATGTTTCATTTTCATTAGATGGTACATATGGTCACTCACATGTGACCCTTAATGGGGTTTTTCTCAGATCTCTCACACTGCTACATATCTTCCACGAATCAGGATAATGTGTCCGAGTGTGGCGACATGTTTGTCCGCAGACTTGTTTCAATGAGCTAGCTCTCTGAAAGTCTAGCTCAGCTGCATATTGATCTAGCACAAAATGGACCTCATCATCATTTCATTGAAAATTAACTGGTTTACTCCATGATATAGCTAAAAATTGCTGAGTTGATATTAAACAACAATCACTTACTCACTTTGTTCTGAGGTCAGTTTGTCAACTTCTACATATCGATGGTCAATCATTAGTGTTTATTGAAATAATAATCCCATCTTATGACACTCCTGCCAGCGAAGGCTACCCTGCCACCCCCCTTATCAAACCATATCTAAGATGCATTGAGATAGTAAAATGATAGTAAATACGGTTGTTTCTAATCATTTCCATTCCGTCAAAATTTTGTTATTTTCGTCTGGCAGATCCCTTGATTTCGATGGACTAATCGGCATTGAACTTCCGGCGTTAATGTACACAACAAAAACTCCAATCGATTTGTACCGTTTTAACGTTCGATTCTCAACTTAAAAAAATCTTAGCATTTTCTGTAAAAGACAGATATCAATTAAATTATTTTATTTGTATCAAAGACTTCAATGCAGAGACAAATACTTTTTTAAAATTAAATTTGTTTTTTTTCTTTATTTGCGGCTGTCGGCATCATCAAAGGAAAACGATCTGCCTTTATGTAGATATTTCTGATATCAGACAGATAGTGGGGTACCGAACATCAGTATTTATTCAGCGGTTTCTTTGTCGTCTCCATATTACAATTACTTATAATCTACCGCATCTACGACTATGATATGCTGACGTTGTCACAGTAATAGAAGGGTTAACCTTATAAGTAGGGCTAGGGAACTACTTGTTATAAACACATTCCATATCAACAGTCATACATGATGCATGTCATATATCTTTTACTATGTTTTCATGGTCATCTGACTTTACTAATTTTATCTATGCTTAGCTCATAAGAAAAGTCTTAAGATACCAAAGGGGTAATCAGAAGCTCTAAATAGATTAAGGACAGACAATGCAATGACCAAAAGTCTGAAGATACCAAAGGGGTAATCAGAAGCTCTAAATAGATTAAGGACAGACAATGCAATGACCAAAAGTCTGAAGATACCAAAGGAGTAATCAGAAGTTCTAAATAGATTATTGACAGACAATGCAATGACCAAAAAAAACCAGACAAAAGGATAAACAATGATCTGCAAAATACTACTCAGAAAACTAAAGATTGAGTAACACGAACGCCACAATAAAATGGGGATGAACTCGTGATCTTTGTTTCGGAAATCAAATTTAACAAGTACTAAACCTAATGTGTGGTGATTACATCTGAATGTCATGTCAGTTTCATTGTTCATAGAGAGAAATACAAGAAATCTTCATTTTTGAGAATTATTGGAAATATACAGTAGTCCCCCTCTTATAAGTTCAACCCCTCTGCAATGAAAATGTGACAAGAGGAGTAGCCTATCCTGCAATAAAAAGGTAGCCTTATGGCTTATAGGATGGGGGGGGGTCTCTCTTGACGGGGAAAGTATTTTACGATATTAAATCTGGTCTGATAATAGCGCTAGGATTAAGGCTATTGGGTTTAACGCTACTTTCAATAATATTTCAGTTATATCATGGCCTTCAGTATTTTTGGTGGAGGAAACCAGATTACCCAGAAAAAACCATCGAACTGTCACAAGTCACTGACAAACTTTTATCACATAATGTTGTATGGAGTACACCTCACTATCAGCTGGATTGAAACTCACAACTTTAGTAATAACAGGCACTGATTGCACAGGTAGTTGTAAATCCAACTATATTTGTGTACCATACGATCACTACCATGACAGCCCCAGGGTGGTATTTGGTAGGGGTGACCTTATAAGAGGGGGATACTGTCATTAGTTTCTGAAATGTCATTATTACAGCACCCAGAAAAGATTATAAAGTATTTTTTACAATTTAGCTTACTGCAGTGCGAGTAGCATTCAACTAGATCAGTACCCTTTAACGTGTATTTTTCAGGGGAGACAATTCAATCTGTTCTACAATCAAATGGTTTTTCGTGCCAGTTTTGTGATATGGTTCTGAACTCATTGGAACAGCTAGAACATCATAGGATCGGTAAGATAATAAAGATGATCTTGCTGCATATGTATGTGAACAAACTTGTTTAGCAGTAGGTCATATATTTTCTCTGTGTATTTCAGTTTACTCCACCAATAGGACTGACTGCCTTGATAAAACTTACATGCTCTCTTATCTGGAGTGACATCACATTATGTAATCGACCAATCAATGATTAGCACTTGTGATATGATGAACATGTTTGAATGTGAGACCAAGCATAATCCTTCGGGATTCTACATAAACTTAAATGTTAATTAAATTATATGATATTTATGAACAGAAGTTAAATATATGGTCATTAAATTCACTTCTGATCCTTGTCTGCTGGATTCTGTAGAAAAATCGCTGACTGTTCAATTTATATTACATTCATGTTGACCACCAACGAGAACCCTAAAGAACCATTTTTAGATCTCCTACACAACGACTAGTTTTCAACCGATAGAAAATAGGGAATAAGTGCAGATATCTAATTTTAATTAGATTGAAACTGTTCCGGAAGTGTGGTATTTATTGTTTTCCATTTATTTCCTCCACTTTTCTACATATTCTATCTAGTGATGACTCTTACTGGACAATAATCATTTTCAGTAAAACTGGTGTGAGTAGTTTATGGTGTTGAATGCCACTTTTAGCAATATTTCAGTTATATCGTGGCATTTAGTTTTATTGGTGGAGGAAGCCAACCTGCCACAAGTCACTAACAAACTTAATCACATAATGTTTTATCGTGTACAACTTGTCATGAGTGGAATTCGAAATCACAACTTTAGTGGTGATGGGCACTGATTGCACAGGTGGTTGTAAATCTAACTACCATACAATCAAGGCCATGACGGCCCGAACTGGAGTGGGAGTAAATCCTTGTTGACTTGTTGCAGTAGTATAATTCTGTGTAAAATCTATCCCTTTATTCTTTATATAACTTAAACAAAGGGATAAAAATACAAAGAAATAATAATGTAATTCTAAATCGTTTTGATTTTAGGTACAAAACATCAGAAAAAGGTTGCTGCAGTAACAGGCAAACCAATGGAGAAGGAAGAACATGCTTCAAAAAGAAGTAGTCCGGATGTTTGAGAAAAAATGTGTTCTAACCAGTTACCATCAATTCACATTTAAAGAGCGCTTGCAGAAGTATGCTTACCAGCTATTTGAAGTACATGGCTAAAATACCTGCCATAAGTACTGTCAGTGCTAGGTATTGTGCTAGGCCCCAGGACTCCATTGACATAGACTATGAAAACTTAGTATGGTAATCGAATGGTTTAAAATTGTGGATGTACAGTATAAATTGAAGAATTCATCAATCCATCAATAGATATAGTCGGTAATCGAATTGTCTGAGGAATTATAACTGTTTAGGGTTAGGGTTATGGTGTTTAATGCCACTCTCAACAATTTTTCAGTTATATCATGGTGGTCAGCTTTATTGGTGGAGGAAACGGAGTACATGGTGAAAACAACCAGCCTGACGAAAGTCACAGACAAACTTTATCACATATTGTTGTATCGAGTAGGTACACCTTGCCATGAATGGGGATTGAACTCGCAACTTTAGTGGTGATAGGCACTGATTGCACAGATAGTTATAAATACAACTACCATACGATCACGACCACTACGGCCCCTATAACTGTTTTAAATTGTGGGTCTACAGTATGTTGATGAATTTTATTGTCATGCCTTCGGTATTACAGTGAAAGCTGTCTAAACCAAACCTGTATAACCGAAATTCTGTATAAACCATACTTAAAATAAGGTCCCAATGTAGGAAATCTTTGTTAATTTAGCTTTTTTTGTTATAAACCAAACATATGTCTATTCACAACACAAAGGTTGATCTCAAAGAGGTTTAGACAGGTAACAAACACTGTATTATTACAATATATATTAAAATCACCCAAGCATTGGTCTGAATATTATTACGTTGGTAAATAGATCTTCAATAATATAGGGCCTTCGTGGTCGTGATCATATGGTAGTTGGATTTATAACTACATATGCAATCAGTGCCTATCACCACTAGCGTTGTGAGTTCGAATTCCTCTCAGACAAGATGTACTTGATACAACATTATGTGATAAAGTTTGTCAGTGACTTGCGGCAGATCAGTGGTTTTCTCTGTGTACTCCAGTTTCCTCCAATATAACTGACCGCCACGATATAACTGAAATATTGTTGAAAGTGGCACTAAACACCATATATAACTCTAACCCTCAATACTATAGGTTATATTATTGTCTTGTATACAACAAATATTTGTGAAGATTATACAATGATACGTCTAAACTGAACCTCCTAGGAACCAACTTATGTGTCGGGAATAGACAGGTATTCAGTTTAAACAGGTCATTAATGACAACAATTTCCTTCATTGGGACTTTATTACAAGTTTGTTTTATTCAAGAATGGGGTTGGTTTAAGGTGGTGTTTAGACAGGTTTCAATTAGAAAACCATGCATGTACTAAGATTAAGCATGTGTAAATACATATCACCTGATGAATTTGAAATGCATTCATGAATAATCCATGAGCCTATTTCATTGGTTGCATTACAAAATCTTTATGCTAGTTCGTTCATCATCGGTAACTCAAGGTTGATTATGCTAGTTCCTACTACATTATCCATTGGTTAATTATTTCGAAAACCTTTATACTCATGAATAATTCATGAGCTGATTTCATTGATTGCATTACAAAATTATAATGCTATTTTGACTAGTCAGATTGTATTTCATAATCGGTTCAATTTAACCAATAGGAAAATTATGAGTGTTAAGGTATGGACTAAGTACATATCTGGCTGGGATAAAACCTGAAGCAACCCTTTATGAGCAGCTTCCCTTTATATACAGGTTAAAAATATATGCACTATTCATTAATGGGAAAATGAGACTGCCCTTTATGCAGTCCTCAAAATGAAAATTTGAATGTAATGGTCCAAATCAAATTCTTAAATTTATTTTTATATAGTTCTAAATAAAATCAGTAAAATGTTTACTGGTCCGAACAAAGTTTTAGTGGTCTTTGGCCGGAGGACCGGTGCTCATCATGAGGACTGTTTATAGACAGTGATTTGTGATATAGAGGTACCCTTCAAAGCAGGTTTGACTGTAAATTGAACCACCGGTGATGGGAGAGGAATGAGCATACTCAATCATATGTCACAGACGATAACATGATTTCTGTTGAAAAAAATTTAAGGTGAAATACCATCAGGCATCTGATGCCATGATTACTGTATTGAGATGTATGTAGATTGTTTGTTAATATGAATTGTTTTGTTAGTGATGTATGTATGCTTTAAATTATATTAAAATGTGTAAGCTTAATTAAGACTTTTGTTTTCTACTTAATTTAGATAACATTTTACTCAACTTTTTAGTTTGTTTTGTTATCTTATTATGTGTATATTGAGGGCGCATGTCTTATTTATGTTATTTGTGTTTGTTTGTGCATAGTGATGTCCAAGTCTTTTTAGTTCACCTGGACCTTACCTGGACCAAAGGTCCAGGTGAACTATTGCCATCACTTGGTGTCAGTCGTCTGTAAACTTTTCACATTTCAATCTTCTACTCCGAAACCACTCGGCCAATTGGAACCAAACTTAGCAGGAATGTTCCCTGGAAGTTCCTCTACAAAGTTACTGTTTTTCGTTCCAGTTGGATATTCAACATCGCTGCCAGGGCCAATAATATGCTCTGATTGGCTGAAATTTCAAAGATCTTCTTCTCTGAAACTAATGAACTGACTGAACCCAAACTGTAAATGAATGATCATTGGAATGTCCTTTACCAAGTTTCTTTTTTTCATGCCGATCGGAAATCCAAGATGGCCACCACCTCAGGACATAGATTAACATTGGACCCTATGGGAAAATGTTCAAATGCCTTCTTCTCAGAAACTACAAATATGATTAAAGCCAAACTGTACATGAATGTTCATTGGATGGTCCTCTACAATCTTAAGGTTTTTTGTTCCGATATGAAATTCAAAATGGCGGCTACGGCAGGACTTAGTTTAACATTGGACCCTATGGGAAAAATGTTTCATAATGCTTCTTCTCTGAAACCACTAGGACAATTGAAACCAAACTGCCCAGGAATGATCATTGGAAGGTCCTTTACAAAGTGTAATGGTGGTGTAATGGATAGCGTGCTCGTCTCAAGTGTGATAGATCGTAGGTTCGAGTCCTGGTCGGGTCAAACCAAAGATTATTAAATTGGTATTTGTGCTGGTTAGTGTGCTGTCCTCGAATGCACTCTGTACAAATAATCCAATATAGTTTTTAGGGGTGTTACGATACGCCTTCCTCACTATACGATACATATCGTAAATTTTGCTCACGATGGAATTACACCCCATACTTTTGATACAATACGATACAACATATGTAGTTTTCATTACAGATGCTCCATATATGTCTCCCTTCATTTGAAATGTCTTGTTTAGTTTAATGTAACAAGGCTATATGTCCTTTGCAATGAATCCTACGGGTACCTCGAATTACCGAAATCACCAAATTTTACCGAAATCACCGTATTTTTACCGAAATCACCCTAGATATTACCGAAATCCCCATCAAATCTTCTGAAATTCCTTTCAGAAGGAAAGATATAACATTGTGTTAGTGTTTTATGATGGTTTTATACAAATTTCGTTGTGTATGTGCACAGTAGGAATGATTTATCAACAAGCGAACAGGTAGTATCAAAATCAATATGGCGGAAATAAAGGGATGTAACTCTTGTATGTATCAAAGTACTAAAAATCCTCCCATTGATAGTTTTAAGGGTTATGGAGTGTTTTATATATTAACTAATATTCTTCTAAGATGGATCATTCCTTCAACTTTGCATTCAAAATTTCCATTAAGTTTCTAAACTATCTGAAATTCAATTAAGTAAATGTCCCTTCGACAAAATCAAAAGTTATATGCTGTCATTGTTCTGCATCTTGAAGTCAATATAAGGCTTTAAAATATATGTTATAAATACATGCACATTTATCAATGTTCAAATACCCCAAAAAATACTGACCTTTGCAGTGACTTGGTCTGTTGGAACTGTCCATCTTCATAGCAACATTCCTTACACAAGAATTTCAGATTGGCATCTGCCCAAGCATTAAGAATTTCGGGTTCCATTGGAACACATGTCCTATGTGTCCACTTCTCACACTCACTGCATTGAATTGTGTCATCAAGACACTCTTCTTCACAAACTCCACAAGGATACATTTAACTATTTATTCACTGTTATTCGTTTGCAATTTTTTTGAAAGCTGCTTTTTTTTATTTCTTTTTCTTTTTAATATATCTTTCCAAAAAAAAACACCAAGCTAAACATCTTTGAAGTATTTTTGAGAAAATATATTTTACATTCAAAAATGTGTGTTTATACAAAAACATGGGCATCAAACGAAAATTGATTTTAATTACATGTAATTATTTAATTATCTTTCCAAAAAATACACCAAGCTAAACATCTTTGAAATATTTTTGAGAAAATATATTTTACATTAAAAAATGTGTGTTTATACAAAAACATGGGCATCAAACGGAAATAGATTTTAATTCCATGTAATTATTTAATGTTTTATAAAGGAAACTATCATAATTAATCAGTATTAATCTAGTTTCAAAATTATAAGAAAGTTAATCAGTAATAATATATGATAACATAAAGTTAATTAACTTTAACTAACCCAAACATTCATTAAAGCACACAATACGATACAACATATGTAGTTGTCATTACAGATGCTCCATATATGCCTCCCTACATTTGAAATGTCTTGTTTTATTTAAGGTAACAAGGCTATATGTCCTTTGCAATGAATCCTACAAATGCTTTTATAATACTCTTGTGTTCTACGTATACGGGAGTTGAAAGATAGTGGATTCTTCGGAAGCATAGTGTCACTTACTCTCAGCTGGCATTGATCATAATATGTCCCACAAAAAGGACAGAAGGTTCGCCAGTCTTTGAGCCTTAGCTGTTTCGCCGTGTCCACTGGAAACTTCCAGAACTTCAGATAATCCCATGTTTTCGTCGAAGATGGGTTAGCATATTGCCAGTCTTGGTAGCTCACATCATTCACACATATTTTACATAGAGTTTGATCTTTCGTAGTTTCTCTTCCATTTATGTTGACAATTTTAAATCCAAAGTATTTCCGTACGTGTAATTGGTAGTTTGCATATTCATAATAAAACGTAGATATCAAATTTAGTGCGCACAACACGCTTCTGGAATAACCTTCATCATATTGATTCGTTAGTCTTACGTTATTAAATCTCATTATATTCCTTTTGTCTAAGAGAACCTCTTTAAGTGCATTATGGGCCTTTGAACCCTTAATCAACCATTATTTGTTTGCGGGCCATGTCGAGTGGTATTTCTTCATGAGTGCATGAAGTGACAATATCTCCTTCAAAAGTATGCTCATTGACACTGTGATAAATAATTGAAGTAAATCTTTCTTCTAACTATTCTTTATCACCATTGCAATTAGTTGCACACCACCACAAATGATTGCAAATGGCTCTTATCCATGGCCCAAGATCTTCACAGCCTCTAGCTCATGAATGTATATGAAATTTGTTCCTATGCTCTTAGCAAGATGCCAAACATCAAATTGATGAGCAATATCAATAAATTGTGTTGACATCAAGCTTCGGATTTGATTTGATTTGATATTTTGTGTTTAACGCCACTTTCAGCAATATTTCAGCTATATCATGGCGACCAGTTTTAGTGGTGGAAGAAGCCGGAGAGAACCACCGACCATGGATTGTGAGTTGAGTGCTCCCTTTTTGGTAATTTACAAAGCCGGACGCGATCCCATACCATATTGGTGATAGGCTTGTATGAGTTGTTGGTAATCCAACTACCTAACTCATTGAGTCATTTCGGATTTGCACATGTCGGTCAGTGACCAATACCTCAATATGAAAGCCATCATCGTGAAGGTACTCCATGCATCTTCGATATCCTTCTACTTCTATCTTTGAGGAACTTCCAGTCTCTGTAACCTGTATGGTAACAAAGGAAACTATTTGCTGTGTTTGCATATCTATCAAAGAATAAGTGCAATGCTTTGCAGAGAGGCCTGTCGAGTCATACATTCGAATGCAAGTTAAATTGCCCCATTGCAAAATCGCCTCCGTCAATTTCATAGTAGTTATAATAATATTTGTTTTTTAAAGGTTGGGACGATTTTGATAAATATGGGGGTGATATTGACGGGGGCGATTTTGCAGTGGGGCGATTTGACCAGCTACCACACCTTCCATCACCAGTCAAAAGCAATGGCCTGTTGTTAATCTTAACTCTTTCAAGAAATCGCTTCTGAAATAAACTACAGGTATGATCGACAGCTAGTATCAATACACACGCTAAATGGTGTAGAATGTAGATTTTTCCAATGAAATTTAAGTTCATTTAATCAGCAAACTGGTCGACATTAGTAAAAGTTTGTCCACAAAATAAAGTTGCATCACTAATGAGGAGGTTTCCCGCAGTCATTTTCCCTATCATTGGTTGAGAATGCTACTGGTAAACCAAATGTCCACTGGTACAATCAACTGATACTGTTAACAATGAGCCAGATGATCAATCTTTTACAGTATCAGAGGGTTCAACAGCCTGATCTAGCTGGTCTTCAAAAATCATAAACTTACTCTGTCATTTTCGTCATCTGTAGCTGAATATCATGTGTTGAGTATGAATCAGATGATTGATTTGATTTGATATTTTGTGTTTAACGCCACTTTCAGCAATTGTTCAGCTATATCATGGCGACCAGTTTTAGTGGTGGACGAAGCCGGAGAGAACCACCGACCATGGATTGTGAGTCGAGTGCCCCCTTTTTGGTAATTTACAAAGCCGGACGCGAACCCATACTCCTTTTACGATATTACAGTTATTTAACAAGTTAGACTTCTATTTCAGGGCCCGGGTGGCTCAATGAGTTATGTTGTTGAATTACCTAACCATTCATACAAACCTATCACCTATGCGACGTGGGCTCACGCCCGGATTTGTAAATTAGAAAAAGGGTGCACTCCATCTCTGTCAACGCCCATTTTACAAGATTTTTGTAAAATTTAGAAACAGTAAAATAAAATGTACTTAAAATTGTTTTAATTAGTGTAAATATCAATAAAGATGAAAATAAAGCACTCATTTCAAATCAATTCTCTCTTAAAAATGATTCCCCCCCCCCCCCCCCCCTTCTTGGAGAACTATTTTGCGGATGTAAAAATTAAAAAGTTAAAAACGATCACAAATCATTTTTAAGAGAGCATTGATTTGAAATGAGTGATTTGTTTGCATCTTTATTGATATTTACAATAATTAAAACAATCTTAAGTAAATTTGTTTACTGTTTCTAAATTTTACAAAAATCTTGTAAAATGGGCGTTGACAGAGATGGAGTGTCGCGTAGCAGGAACGACAACTCAGGATAGAGAATGTGAGGTATCGACCTAACTCGAATAATACTGCGCCCTCTATCGACACTATCGCTGGTTAATAGGTTAATATAGCAAAGGTAATATAACGACTGGATTATTCGGGTTAGTATTGACCGGGAAAATCTGCCATTTTCTAACATCAATATGTTCGCATCCTTCCCCTTTTCCCTTGACACCTCCAGTTGATGGATGGGAGAATCACACACGGCAGTCAAACTGGTCTGTCCCTTGAGTGGTAGCATTGGGTAGGAACATTCAACATGTTTTCACAGTGAACAACATAAAGGTAACGGAATCTACTTATTATAAACAAAGATGTATTTTCACAACTTTACATTATACGTAGTCGCAATGGAAAACGAAAGTGAAAACAAATAATAATCAAATAGTTTGTTTAAAACTATAAAACATAATGTTTCAGATTATTTTCATCTTACATAAGTCAGTATATTTTTAACTTTATATAATAAACTCTTAAAACAAGAAGAGAAAATACGAATAACCGTGATCAATATTTTGTCCTAGATATAAGATATACTATTTACGGAATGTTGTTGTGTGTCATTTATTCACATTTAAAAGTCAACAAACTTTGTGTAAAAATAAACAGTCACACTTTGGAGTCAGAGAAAACATCCTAACTTCAGAAAAGCTGTTAATTTTAAAGTCTGTAATTAATAAATGCATTCATAAAATCCATTTGTGGTTGTGTGTGTGTGAGCTATTGCCATCACTTGGCGTCCGTCGTCCGTCTGTAAACTTTTTAAAAAATCTTCTCCTCTGAAACCACTGGACCAATTTAAACCAAACTTGGCCTGAATCATCCTTAGGAGGTTCCCTTCAAAATTTATGTCCGCTAGCCACGCCCTCCATCCAAGATGGCCACCATTACTAAAAATAGAAATTTCTTCAAATTACCAAAACTGCTTTATTTTAAGCCAGAATGTGTCCAAATTTGAACTGTAAAAGCCTAATGATGAGCTTTTTAACATATATTACGAGATTATTTATGAACTTTGAACTTTTGCCGATTTCGACCGATTATGCAAATTAGGCATAAATAAGCAAAAAATCATTTAAAAATCTTTTTGTTAGAAACCACTTGGCCAATTTCAACCAAACTTTGTCTGAATGATCCTTAGGTAGTCCCCTTTCAAAATTGTGTCCGTCAGCCCCGTCCTGTATCCAAGATGACAGCCATTACTAAAAATAGAAATTTCTTCAAATGGCCAAAACTGCTCTATTTTAAGCCAGAATGTGCCCAAATTTGAACTGTATAAGCATACAGACCCTGGATCGTTTAAGTTAACAGATATTTCGTATCATTTCGTTTGCGTGTATCGTTCGTTCGTTTTCCGTTCGTTTGCGTTTCGTTCGTGTAATTGGTTCGTTCGTTTCGTGTATCTGTTCATTTCGTGTAAGGTTCGTTTCGTTCGTCAGTTGATGTACACATTCCAATTTTGTTTGAGTTAAAAACAAAATAAATTGTGTATTAACAATTCATAAACACAATTAAAATATATACCCATTGGAAGCATTCAAACGGGCACATGCTCAAAGTTAGAGGGTGTCCGATGTTACCAGACTGGGCTATTTTATTAATTGTTTTAAGGGAAAACTTATTCAATAAATGCATTTTTTTCAATAATTTACGGACAAATAAACAAGAAATCATCTACATGTGTAACATCTTTATGTATGTAAACAAATGCCCATGGTTTCACCTGGGAAATACATGCAATGCAGGTGTGAAATGTCAACTCTTAATTTCATTCTAACAATTTTAACAATTAATGAATTATACTATTCATGACCTTTTTAAGCCACACACCTCTCGGACAGCTTGACCGGGAAAATAACTGATACACCTTTGTCTGGTTGTCAATACAGAATCCGAATAATTATATAAATATAAATTCTGAATAATTATATGATTATCCTATTACTATACTGACTAATTTATCATTTATTTATCCATTTTGTATCAATTGCATATAAAATATAAGATTACCTAATCATGTCAATTTGCACAAAAGCCATTCAAATAATAACACGATACTATATTGTACCTCTATACAGGGGCGGACCCAGATTTTGTGTTAGGGGGGACGAAGATCGGCGAGGGATCTGGGGACCACTTAAGGTCTCCAGCGGGTCCAGGGCAGAACCGTGGTAGGGGACCCTGGGGGCTCCTGGGTTTTGAGTATTTAGGAAGCTTTTCCGTCAACAATTTTGAAGCATTTTGTGAATGTGATGAAGTGTATTAAAATGCATGAATCTTCTCCAAAAAGTTTCAAATAGTTTCTAAGCAGTGAGTGTACATGTAAATTAAAGGGAGATGTCACTTGAAATTATCTATCTGGAGCTGTGACTCCACTGATTTCCTTATCACGCCGGGTATTCGTATACTCGGAACAGGTGCGGACACTTTGAACTCGGTATAAGCTAGTTATTTTGAACGTTTTCATTGGCCAATTTATAATTTTTGGACACTACAGACCGTGGAGCATGACGGCAACGGAACACGGAACAGCATGCTCCGCAGTCTGTAGTGTCCAAAAATTCAAAATTGACCAATGAAAACGTTCAAAATAACTAGCCTGCACTGAGTTTCCGAATACCCGGCGTGCTATATTAGCCAATTTTCTCATGTTTCTCTGTTGAAAATGGGGTAATTTCTATTGAAGTATTTGTAGAATGGATGGATTTTGGCAATGCAACGGGTAAAACTATATAATGATTTATTGCATTTAACAGGTGAATGAATGCATGCTGATATGCTTAATAGAGGGACGGAAGACCACCACCCCCTCTCTATCTCTCTCTCTTTTTTTTTCCTTCTTTTTTTTAGGAGGGTCGAACGTCCCCTCCGCCCCCCTCTGGATCCGCCACTGCTATAGAACCAGGATTGTTTGTCATTGGATAATATATGGTTTCATGTACGCTCCAATGATTCGTTCGTTCGTGTATCGTGCGTTGGTTTCATGTATCGTGCGTTCGTTTTGTGTATCATGCATTCGTTTCGTGTATCGTGCGTTCGTTTCGTGTATCGTTCGTTTTTCGTATCGTTCGTGTGAAGTGTTTGTTCGTTTTTCATTCGCGTTTTCCGTTTGTTTGCATTTCGTGCGTATTGTAAACTTATACGATCCAGGATCTGTAATGATGAGCGTTTTAACATATATATTACAGGATTTTTTTATGAACTTTGAACTTTTGCCGATTTTGACCGATTATGCAAATTAGAAAAAAGGGGGGATGAAATTAAAAAAAATCTTCTTCTCTGAAACTAATGAGCCAATCTCAACCTAACTTTGCTGAAATGATTCTTGGGTGATCCCCTTCCAAAAGTGTGTCTGGCATTTCAGATCTCCGACCAAGATGGCCACCACAACCGAACTTAATTTAACATAGGACCCTATGGGAAATTCCCATAAAATCTTCTTATCTGAAACCATTTGCTCAATAAGAACTAAAATTTGATGAAATATTCATTGGATGGTTCTCTTCCAAAAAGATGGCCCACACAGCCGAACTTAGCTTAACATAGGATCCTATGGGAAATTCACATAAAAATATTCTCAACGTTGGTGGAATGGTCCTTGAATGGCCCCCTTCAAAAATTGTGTCCGGTGATCCCGACTTCCAGCCAAGATGGCCGCCAATCTAAAATAGAAACAAAGGGGGATGAAATTAAAAACAAATCTTCTCCTCTGAAACTGCTCCAGCCAATCTCAACCAAACTTTGCTGAAATGATCCTTGGGTGGTCCCCTTCCAAAATTGTGTCCGGCATTTCAGACTTCCGACCAAGATGGCCACCACAGCCGAACTTAATTTAACATAGGCCCCTATGGGAAATTCCCATAAAAATAAAAATATTCTTGTCTGAAGCCATTTGCTCAATAAGAACTAAATTTTGATGAAATAGTCATTGGATGGTTCTCTTCCAAAAATGTGTCCGGCAGTTCGGTCCTTCGACCAAGATGGCTGCACAGCAGAACTTAATTTAACATAGGACCTTATGGGAAATTCACATAAAACCATCTTGTCTGGAACCAGTAGCTCAATTAGAACCAAACTTTAATGAAATAGTCATTGGATGGTTCTCTTCCAAAAATGTGTTCGGCCCTTTGACCAAGATGGCCCCCACAGCCGAACTCAGCTTAACGTAGGACCCTTTGGGAAATTCACATAAAATCTTCTCAGAAACCACTGGGCCAATTGCAACCAAACTTTGGTGGAATGATCCTTGGATGGCCCCCTTCCAAAAAAGTGTCCGGTGATCCCGACTTCCAACCAAGATGGTCTCCAAGCTGAAAATAGAAAAAAGGGGATGAAATTTAAATAAAATCTCCTCCTCTGAAACTACTGAGCCAATCTCAACCTAACTTTCCTGAAATGATCCTTGGGTGGTCCCCTTCCAAAATTGTGTCCGGTATTTCAGACCTCTGACCAAGATGGCCGCCACAGCCGAACTTAATTTAACATAGGACCCTATGGGAAATTCCCATAAAAATCTTCTTGTCTGAAACCATTTGCTCAATAAGAACTAAATGTTGATGACATAGTCATTGGATGGGTGTCTTCCAAAAATGTGTCTGGCGGTTCGGCCCTTCGACCAAGAACCTTTAAGTGAAAATCGATGAACTTTAATTTATCTACAAATAAAGCTCTGAGTATTCAGATAACTTCTTGGTACGATTATTTGTATGCGTGAGCGTCTCGCCGCTGTTTGTTTACCCTTACAAATGCATTTGTCACGTTGTTAACCTCGTGGAGTTCACCTGAATCAAGTTCAGAATATGCTTTGTGTCGTGGTTAACAAGAGAAAAATCCAGAGAGATTCCATTTTGATAATACGACTAATTACCGATAAAAATATTTCAACTACAACCCACCTGTAGTAGGAAGAGCTTCGGACTCCTCGTACAACAGGGTGGTATATATGTCCCTGATTTATATAAGATAACGCTTTTGATCGATGTTCTTAGCTAATAAATGACTATTTCTAAATTGTTATCACATTTACTTCTCCTCGAGTTGACGGCACGCTTTTTTCGTTTCCATGTACGTTGCTGTCTGTAAAATTTGATCGAATCAGTTGGTAATTAGCTGATGTAAACATACATGTGCAATTAATGAATATCATCAAGTTCAATAAATAATACGTTGGGTTAAAGGTGCCAATCCTGGTAAGGCTTCAGTTAAGCAGAAATGTGAACCAGAGGAGGTACATAATTTATATCTTTTATTCAGGCTAGTTAAAATCAGGGAGGGCTAGTGAATTGTGGGACCTGACTTGCCCCCTGGGCTAGTTGTTGAAAAATTGTTTGGCACAGACTGTAATTAAGTATCCCAAACAAAGTTTGGGAGACTTATTGTTTTTGCTCCATTTCTTATTATTATTATTTTTATTCTCTTTATTCTCTTTCTCCTTTCTTTTTTTGGCACATGAACTTGTCCATGGCAGATCTCATGAACTACTGGACAGAATTTCATGAAGCTTGGTGGAGTTATAGATATATAGAATCTTAACACCGGTAAAAGTGCAAGACAGGGAAATCTCCGACACCCGAGATTTCTCTGTCTTGCCATTTTAGTCGGTGTTTGATTTTATTTCTCACTTTTAGCAGCTGTTTTTAGTGGCAGTTGACATAAACTGTACAGCATGCATTTGCCGGTAAATCGCACATGATTTTTTTGTCTTGCACTAGTGCAAGATAAGAAAAGCTCACATCGCTAAAAATAGGAGCTGGTCTGTCTCAAAAGTGAGAAATATGTTTCTAGTTGGTCCTAAAGTTTTCAGCTTTGTGGTAAAGAGGGTCAAAGTCATATTTTGAGGGGTTCAAAGGGGGTGGGGGTTACCATTGAATCGTATGGGAAAGTTGAAATTTCGTACATTAATGTTGATAACTTCTAAATGGATAATGATAGAGACATAAATTTGACATAGTGATACAATGTAGGTCACCATTAGAGGAGCAATTCTGAATTTTCAAAATTTTCGAGATGTCAGCCATTTTCAAAATGGCTGCCAAAACAAGGCATAAAATATGGGCGGTAAAAATTAAACATTGTCCGATATCATCAACATTTGATATGTGGGTAGATAATGATGTCCCGAATTGATTTCCGACATTGACAAATTTCTACCAGTCGCCATTTTCAAAATGGCAACCACAATATCGCAAAAATTCAACTTTTCCGATATCATCAAAATTTGATATGTGGGTAGATAATGATGTCCCGAATTGATTCCCGACATTGAAAATGTTCTACTGGTCGCCATTTTCAAAATGGCCACCACAATGCCGCACATATTCAACATTGTCCGATTTCAACACCATTTCATATGTGGGTAGATTATGATGTTCCGAATTGATTCCTGACATCGAAAAATTTCTACCGATTGCCATTTTCAAAATGGGCGTCATAATCCCGCACAAATTCAACATTGTTCGATTACAACGTCCGGAATTGATTCCCGACATTGAAAAATTTCTACCGGTCTCCATTTTCAAAATGGCCACCACAATACCGCAAAAATTCAACATTGTTCGATTTCAAAGGTAGCTTTTAATTAATTTTTTAAACCGGTTCAATGTCAGTGGCTGGTTTGGGAGACTTCATAATCGTTAGATTATAATCATATCTTGTTATTTTATAATTCTGTAAAATTCCCAACGGCTTGTTCTTCCCCACTTGGGGTTTAAGTGTATTTCACGGGTCTTTGACTCACTTAATTGCCTGGGTGAGATTATGTACCCCAATCCTACAACAGAATGTCAAATTTCAACCTCGATATTGGGGGTAGGGCTCTATGAATGGTATTTAAGTGAAACTTAGAAAGGTATTGCCCTGACTTTTAACTTACTTAGTTGGGTTCTGTACCTGAAACCCACAGTAGTGTGTCAAATATTATCTTCAATATTCGGAATACCCTCCATTAAAGGGGAATTTGCATTAGTATCTATACCGTCAAATTTGTGGGCGGAGCTTATCTTCAAAATTCCCCATTGATATGAACAGCATATTTATGAAATTGTATGTCACATGACCAACGTGACATAAAGGTCACATACTTCAGAAATTTGAATTTTCGAAGTGATTTTTTTGTAGTTTTTAGACTGATGAAGAATATTATTTTTAATAAGACTGAAAGTTTCGGAGATAGTAACCATGCCTGTCAAATATTTTGTTCCAAAAGTAACTGTGAAACTGTATCATTGATTTTCCTCCTCGAGATAACCGTTGTCAAAGTAATGAACAATCTGAATGTTTGCTCCGCCTGCAGCTATTTATACCCACGGTCTCGGTTAAATATCTCCTGAAAAATACCCAACGGGAAAGTTCTTGCCCACATAGGGACTTAACAACCTGAGCATTTTACTCTTTAAATCACTAAAGTGCCTTGGTTGAATTATACACCTCAATCCCACAGCAGCGTGTCAAATAAATGTCAACTTTGATATTGGAGGGGTGGGCGTCCAGAGTTTCCGTTTGGCGTCGGTCATCGGTCATGGGCCGATAATTTGCGTATTTGACAGGAAATAATTTGACATTGCTGCCAAAACCGTTTGTTTCAGAATAAGTGGCCAAAAAGACCGATACATGCTACGTATGCATCGGACACGTGATCGAGTATTCTCTAATTTGTCCATAATTTATTTTGATTAAAACTAAAGTGAAACGCCAGATCAAAACTCTTTCATTTTATTTATCGTTCCTCCATGCTTTGATGAAGTTGAAGGACATTGACAAAATTAAAGTCGCAATCTCAGAAACGCTTTAATCAACGAAAATATCAATATTTGAAATATAAGAACAAGAATGACTCCGGACCAGATACGTAAAAATTATCGGATATCAATTAGGCGCCAAATTTTAAGCTTGTCTTTTGTACAAAATACCATCGAGGACTTGATTTAGGTTTTTGGGAAATATTGAAACCTTTGAAATGGACAAATATTACAAGTTTTTCCTGATTAAGACAAATGGTTGAAAAGATTCACTAAAATTTGTATTTCTCTGTGAATTTAAATAAAATACTTTGCTTTATTTATATAAAAACTAATTTTCTACAAAATGTTTACTTCAAAGCAGACTTTTTTGTAGCCTATTTAGGGTAGCTTTCTCTTAAGTCTTTGACTCATTCCTCATTGGGGAATTTGATTTTAATTTCTATTTATTTTCACTTAAGTTTAACTTTTTTTGGAAAGAGATGGTGACCTCTGAAAACCTGTCTGGCTGTCAATTCCAAATATCATAATAAGTATATGCAAGTTTGAAACAAATGAATATTAAATTAAACTCCAGCTGCAGCAGCTTAATGAATCAAACCACACCTTAATATATCATTAAATGACCTGTAAGTTGTAGACAAATTAGGACACAATTGACCTATTGAATAAATGCCTTTCAGGACAAAAGGCCTGAGGAATTTATATGAGTTAGGTCATTTGACCTTAGTATAATAAAATCCAGCTGAAGCCCTGGGGGTCCATTCTTATCATTTGTGACACAAAAATTTATTGTCACATTTCCCTGGATATTTGAGTACAGGAATTATGTTATTCTGGACTGGGGTAAAATGGGTGCCAAATCGATAGCACCTTGGGCTGAAATGCTCACCTCGAGTGTGTTCGAGCCCCATTCGGATCAAACCTAAGACTGTATGATTGGTATTTCTTGCTCCTCGGCTAAGCATGCAGCATTAAGAAGAAAGAGTAAAGACTGGTTGGCTCGGAATCAAAATAATGTGTCCGGGTGCCGTGGAGCGACGTGTCTACCCCCAGATTGTCGTTTCAGTGAGCTAGCACTATAAAAATCCAACTCGGCGTGTTCGTCGAGAACAAACCAGATCTCATCATCATCTTATTGAAAATTAACTTGTTCTCGCCATGATATAGCTGAACAATTGCTGAATTGCTAAATATATATATGTAGGAGAGAGGGATGTTCTTAATTATTTCACAATGCTTCGTTACATTAAATGGAACCGTCACGATATAACTGAAATATTGCTAAAAGTGTCTTAAAGCATCATAACCCACAAGCCTATATTTAATGGATGCTGACAGAAGTTTTTTGTGTGTTTGTTTTTTGTACGTCTTTAAATTTAATCTTTAATCATAAGAAATCAGTTTACTTAAACTCATTATTTCACCAAAGGTGTGTGTACATGTTTTATCGTGTTTCAGCTCATTCCGTACATTTGTTTTTGATCAGTGTATCACTGTGTTACATATATATATATATGCATGTTGTCTATCCCGGATTATCTTATCAAGCTTGGAGCTAAAAACAAATTCCAAGATGGGTTGCCCTGTCTGAGGGTCATAGTTTTATTAGATTAGGGTCCTCAAAAGGTCTTAATCCGTCCCTGCATGTAGTATAAGTGATGAGATTTTACAGTCATATGACATACATCGTTGGAGTATGGTTTTTTGTACTGATCTGAATTATTTTTTAAACAGTTGGACACATTTTTATTTTTTTTCTTACCAAGTCAAAACATAATTTTTTTTCAATGCTTTGTATAAAGGTGTGAGCCAGTATTCAATTTTAGATGCTATGCATATAGCTCATATATACTATAAATTTCCATGTTATATCTCGCATTTGTACATCTAAATAAACAAGTGAGGATTTTAATTAAACAAGTTCAGATCTTTACTAGGTCACATTTGAACTTTAATCATTGTTTGGTGTTTATCCTTGTGAAGAGACTAGCCTACATCTTTCAGTGGATTTTAACCAAACTTAGTCGACACTTATTACATACAAAGCCTTGAAGACTATTTTGAAGGTCAAAGGACAAGGTCACAGTTGGACTTAAGTTTTAGCCATTTAACAGTGAGGGGATATGTCATGCTTTGCGTTGCCTTTGTTATAGCATTAAGTGTTTATTAACAAAATATTCATAGCCTTACAAGTAACAGTACATACATGAGGCAGCAATCCCTTTTTATTAGGGACACTTGCAATATCTATTAAAAATAGGGCGTAATTACTGAAAGGTCAAGTACAGTTTGAAAAACTAAGCGAAATCTTTAATATAAATTCCAGATAGAGTGAGGTTTATAGGTGTGTAGATATGGCTTAAAGTATACTTGAGATTTATTGCACAACTCTTGTGATTTTTTTTCTTCAAAATAATACTCTTACACCAGATTTTTTTTTTATATACCGGTACTTATGTAAAGCAAAATATTTTTTTGTGGCCAATGCTGTGACAGATTATTTAATTTCTTTCCCTTCTAAATCATAATATTTTCTTAGGAAAAAGCCATACTCCCCCCCCCCCTTTCAAGTTAAATGGTCGTTCCCTACATAAAATAAATTCATATCTGACTATTTTCGTTTGTAGATCCATTATGGCTTCAGCTGATGTATGTGATCCCTGCTTAGAAAGAAACGCAACTGTACATGCTAAGAAATATTGTTCTGAATGCGAGGAAAAATTATGTGCTGAATGCACTGAATCACACAGAGGGTTTAAAGCATTTAAATCTCACCATGTTATTGATTTGTCGTCGGTAGGAGCAAGAATACTACCAACTTCTATAGTAAACTGTGACATACACACAGACGTCCAGGTTGATTATTTTTGTAGTCAACATGATGTTGTATGCTGTAGATCTTGCATTCCTGATAGCCATAGCTCTTGTAAAACTGTTATACCTTTAGATGTTGCTTCAAAGGACGTCAAAAACTCGTCTTTACTTTCCGATAAGTTAAAAGAACTAGATCATATGACAGCAACACTGGAGAAAATGACGGAGAATCGAGACGATAATAGAAAATTACTGAAACAGAAAAAGTCATTGATAATCAAACAAATTAACACCGTTAAGTCAAAACTTCTCAAACATCTAGATGACCTTGAAGATAGGTTAATAACTGAAGTAGCATCTGTGCAAGAAAAAAATGAAGAGAAAATAAAGAGAGAAAAAGACGAATTGTCTCAAATAACATCAGTTTTAAAAGACAATAAACAAGAACTAGAATTCCTAATAAACCATGGATCTAATAATCAGCTATTTTTAGCTTTACGAAAACAAATAACAAACATCCAGAAAACAGACCACAAGATTCATGACATGACGTCTGCTATTAATGAAATTGACATGGAGTTTGAAGAAATTAAGAATTTCAACATTGAAACAATTGGATCAGTTTCACAAATTACCCGGCCTTGTCCTATTAAATATGAATCGATGAAAGTACAACATCAACAAGTACAACAAGATAGAAGAAAACCACTGACCAAATTCATAAAAGTAGGTCAAGTTAATCTAAAACATGGCAAACCATACAATTTAACAGACATTGCTGTCACGTCTGACAACAAATTACTACTTTGTAATTATCAGTCATCTCGTCCAAAGGTATATATATACAAGGATTACAAAACCTATGAAAATAAAATATCGTTTACCAGTGGACCTTGGTGTATTACTGTAGTACCATGTACAGATAAAGCAGTAGTTACTCTTCCACATGAGAAATCCATACAATTTATCAACACCACTAACAATACAAAGGATAAACAGATAAAGATAGGAGAACAGTGTTACAGTGTCGCTGCTGTAAAGGACAACATTTATATTGGTGGAAATGAAAAAGTCTTAATTTTAAATACAGATGGTTCTCGTGTTAGAGAGATAACAACTGATGGTCATAATTACAACTTATTGTATAATGAAAGGAATGATCAGTTGTTGTTAAGACAGGATGGGAGATTGTGTTGTATCAATTTAGATGGCCAGGTTATATATAGATACAACATATCAGGAAACCTAGGACTGGCTGTGGATCAACAAGGTCATGTATACATAGGTGAAGATGATTCAAACGACATACAAAGGTTGTCATCAGATGGAACATTCCGTGATATAGTATTAAGTAAACATGATGGTGTTGACGGACCATGGGGTATAACATTTAACAATGACTTTACAAAGCTGTTCATTATAAATAGAGGTAAGACTGTATTAGTTTATAGTTGTAAATGAATGATTTTTATATTTTGTGAACATGATGGCATTGACAAGTCACAAACCACGTGGCATTTAACAATAACTTTCACAAGACTGTACTAGTTTATAGTTATAAATGAAGGAATTTGTTATATTTTGTAGATGAAGGATTTTTATATTTTGTCAATAAAGGATTTTTTGTTTATTTTGTGGACAAGATGGTATTGACAAGTAACAAACCACTGATATAATATTTAACAATGACTTACAAAGCTGTTAATTATAAGTAGAAATAAGACTGTATTAGTTTATATTTTGTAGATGAAGGATTTTAATATTTTGTAAATAAAGTATTTTTTGTTTATTTTGTGGACAAGATGTATTGACAAGTCACAAACCACTGATATAATATTTAACAATGACTTACAAAACTGTTAATTATAAGTAGAAATAAGACTGTATTAATTTATATTTTGTAGATGAAGGATTTTTATATTTTGTAAATATAGGATTTTTTGTATATTTTGTGGACAAGATGGTATTGACAAGTCACAAACCACCTGATTTAACATTAAACAATGACTTACAAAACTGTTGATTATAAGCAGAAATAAAACTGTATTAGTTTATATTTTGTAGAGGAAGGATTTTTATATTTTGTAGATAAAGGATTTTTATATTTTGTAAATGAAGGATTTCTATATTTTGTGGTCAAGATGATATTGACAAGTCACATGGTATAACATTTAACAATAACTTTACAAAACTGTTAATTATAAGTAGAAATAATTCTATAATAATTAGTTGGTAGCTAAAATATATCAATGAAGATTTGTTTTACTTTGTGAGAACAGTATGTTTCCTAATGAGTATGTACTGTAGATAAAAGTAGTAAAATATAGATCTAATTAGCTTTACTGGGTAATTTTAATTTGATTTGTTTTAATTATTAGAGTATTAAGGATGCTAATTAAATGATCATTGCTAGCATTGTGCATTTGGAGGTGAAGCTTGGAACATATTGCTCATTTACATTGAAGTACCAACATACTAGTAGTTGATTTTGGAATTGCTCAGTAATTGTGGTGGGTTTTTTTAACATTGTGTCACAACATTTGCATCATTTAGAACAGTTGGACAATTTAGAACATTCCGCTCATTTATATGGACAATTAACAACAGTTGGATGATTTACAACAGTTGGATGATTTACAACATTTGAACAATTTACAACATTTGGACCATTTAGAACATTTGGATAATTCACAACATTTGTACCATTCACAACATTTGGACTATTAACAACAATAATTGGATCATTTAAAACATTTGGACTATTAATAACAATATTTGAATCATTTACAACATTTGAACTATTAACAATATTTGGACCATTCACAACATTTGGACAATTTACAACATTTGAACTAGTTACACCATTTGGATCATTACAATATTTGGACAATGTATAGCATGTTTTTATAGAATATTTCATACATAAAATTTATATATAAAGTATAACCTGTACAATATGTCTATTTATAGCATATCAAATACACATTTATTATAAGTCTAATACATAACAGATATATCATGTAAAATTAAATAAAAATAAAAATCAAGATAATATCTATATAAAGGTTTTATGGTTTATGGTAGTTAATGCCACTTTCAACAATATTTCAATTATATCGTGGGGATCAGTTTTATTGATGACATAAACCGGAGTTCCCAGAGAAAACTACAGACCTGTTGCAAGTCACTGACAAACTTTATGACATAATGTTGTATCTAGTACACCTCGACATAAAATACTTGATGTTCCATATAATGTTCATCCTTAACAGCTTAACCTCATGTTTTGCCTGATAAATAAAATGAGAGAAGTTACATTTTACAAGACATCAATACTGAGATCACTATGATAGTTTATGGCGAGGTGTACTCGATACATATTTATCATGTTTATGTTATCAAGTTTTAGAGATTTATTGCAGGTCAGTGGTTTTATCGGTATTCCGGTTTCCTTCACCATGAAGCACCAACCACCATCTCATACCTAACATATTGCTACAAGTGATGTTAAACACTAACTAATCTAACGATTTTAAATTCTTAATGATCTTATATGTATACATTTATAATGGTGGTTGTTAGTTAAACCTGATCATTCAGAAACAACATACACACAATTCTTGGTCCAAAGGTCCAGGTGAACTATTGCCATCACTTGAAGTCCGTCATCCGTCGTCTCTATACTTTCCACATTTCAAGCTTCTTCTCCGAAACCACTGGGCCAATTGGAACCAAACTTAGCAAGAATGTTCCGTGGATGGTTCTCTACAAAGTTTCTGTTTTTCGTTCCAGTCGGGTATTTAACATGGCTGTCAGGGCCAATAATATACTCTGATTGGCTGAAATTTAAAAGATCTTCTTCTCTGAAACTGATGAACTGACTGAACCGAAACTGTAAGTGAATGATCATTGGAAGGTCCTCTACCAAGTTTCTGTTTTTTATGCCGATCGGAAATCCAAGATGGCCGCCACTGCAGGACATAGATTAACATTGGACCCTATGGGAGAATGTTCAAATGACTTCCACTCAGAAACTACAAATATGATCAAAGCTAAACTGTACATGCATGTTCATTGGATGGTCCTCTACAAACTTTAGGTTATTTGTTCCGATATGAAATTCAAAATGACGGCTACGGCAGGACTTAGTTTAACATTGGATCCTATGGGGAAAATGTTTCAAAACGGTTCTTCTCTGAAGCCACTAGGACAATTGAAACCAAACTGCCCAGGAATGCTCATTGGAAGGTCCTCTACAAATTTATATTTGTTATGCCGATCGGAAATCCAAGATGGCCGCCACTGCAGGACATAGATTAACATTTGACCCTATGGGAGAATGTTCAAATGCCTTCTTCTCAGAAACTACAAATATGATTAAAGCCAAACTGTACATGAATGTTCACTGGACGATCCTCTACAAACTTTAGTTTTTTTGTTCCAATATAAAATGGAAGATGGCGGCTACGGCACGACTTAGTTTAACATTGGACTCTATTGTAAAAGTGTCTCAAGACGCTTCCTCTCTGAAACCACTTTGACAAATGTAACCAAACCGCTCAAGAATGATCATTGGAAGGTCCTCTACAAAATATAATTTTTTTATGCTGATTAGAAATCCAAGATGGTTACTACTGGAAGACATAGATTAACATTGGACCCTATTGGAAAATGTTCAAATGCCTTCATCTCAGAAATTACAAATATGATCAAAGTTAAACTGTACATGAATGTTCATTGGATTTTCCTCTACAAACCTTAGGATTTTTGTTCCGATATGAAATTCAAAATGGCGGCTACGGCTGAACTTATTTAAACATTGGACCCTATGGGAAACATGTTTCAAAACGCTTCTCTTAAACCACTTGGACAATTGAAACAAAACTGCCCAGGAATGATCATTGGAAGGTCCTCTACAAAGGTTTTGTTTTTGATGCCGATCAGAAATCCAAGATTGCCGCCACCGCAGAACATAGATTAACATTGGACCCTATGGGAAAATGTTCAAATGCCTTCTTCTCAGAAACTACAAATATGATCAAAGTTAAACTGTACTTGAATTTTAATTGGATGGTCCTCTACAAACAGGTTTTTTGTTCCGATATGAAATTCAAAATGGCGGCTACGGCAGGACTTAGTTTAACATTGAACCCTATGGGAAAAGTGTCTCAAAACGCTTCCTCTCTGAAACCACTTGGACAAATGAAACCAAACTGCCCAAGAGTGATCGTTGGAAGGTCCTCTACAAAACTTAAGTTTTTTATACCGATCTCGGAAATCCAAGATGGTCGCCACTGCTGGACATAGATTAGCATTGGATCCTATTGGAAAATGTTCAAATGCCTTCTTCTCAGAAACTACGAATATAATCAAAGTTAAACTTTACATGAATGTTCATTGAATGGTCCTCTACAAACTTTAGGTTTTCTGTTCTGATATGAAATTCAAAATGGCGGCTACGGCAGGACATAATTTAACATTGGACCCTATGGGAAAAATGTTTCAAAACGCTTCTTCTCTGAAACCACTTGGACAATTGAAACCAAACTGCCCAGGAATGATCATTGGAAGGTCCTCTAAAAAGTTTTTTTTTTTTTGCCGATCGGAAATCCAAGATGGCTGCCACCGCAGGACATAGATTAACATTGAACCCTATGGGAAAATGTTCAAATGCCTTCTCAGAAACTACAAATATGATTAAAACCAAACTACCCAAGAATGATCTTTGGAAGGTCCTCTACAAAATTTAAGATTTTTATGCCGATCGGAAATCCAAGATGGTCGCCACTGCAGGACATAGATTATAATATTGGACTCAATTGGAAAATGTTCAAATGCCTTCTCAGAAACTTCAAATATGATTAAAGCCAAATTGTACATGAATGTTCATTGGATGGTTCTCTACACACTTTTGTTTTTTGTTCCGATATGAAATTCAAAATGGCGGCTACGGCAGGACTAAGTTTAACTTTGGACCCTATGGGAAAAATGTTTCAAAACGCTTCTTCTCTTAAACCACATGGACAATTGAAACCAAACTGCCCAGGAATAATAAAAAAGTTTGGGTTTTTTATGCCGATCCGAAATTCAAGATGACTGCCACCACAGGTCATAGTATTAACATATGGGGAAAATAGAGACATGTGTTCTTCTCTGAAGCTATTGCACTGACTGAATCTAAACTGTGCATCAATCATTGGAAGGTCCTTTACCAACTTTGTATTTTATGCTGATCGAATTTCAAGATGACTACCACTGCAGGACATAGTTTTTACATAGGACCAATTGGGTTTTTTTTTATAACCAGGTGATCCATACAGGATCTTAAGAGCCTCTGGTTTCAATTTGCACACACATAGAGAAAAAACATGGTTATTTTTCTAATCACCTAGCGTCTGTCGTCCGTTCTCCGTTTGTCATTGTCATCAACACGTTATCTAACCTAATATTAAAGAGTTATGAAAGTTGTCGCTCACATTAATGGCCTTTTCAAATTTTCTAATCGAAATCGCTGACACAGAATGAACCACACTATATTTACATTCTCACTTTTCAAATGTCTGGTTTGATGCGAATCAAAACTGAAATATGATCCTGATTGGCTCGCATGTCAAATATAGACTTTCGTACATTATAGGAATATTTCTTCTTCCATCAAGTTTTTAGCTCACCTTGCAAATGGAAATGTGAGCTTTTGCCATTACTTGGCGTCCGTCGTCCGTTAACTTTTCACATTTTAATGTTTTCCAAAACCACTTGTCCAAATGAATAAGGGTAATAACAAAATTACCGAACTCCGAACAATCTTACAAAGGGAAAGTCAAAACTCATAAGTATATAAACAGACAAAATCAGTCAACAACCGGAAAACTGTGAAAACCATAATGACCCTGACTTGGTACAGGCATTTCTAAATAAATGGTGGGTTGAATCAGATTTTAAAGCGCCAAACCTCCCGCTTTCATTACGGCTCAAAGGTTCAGGTTGTCACTATAGCAGTATGTATAACAATACTGGAACAAAATAGGTAAAATAGTTGTCAAAGCAGTACAAAATCAGTGAACAGAAACTTGGTAGCTATATGAATCATCTATGGAAGGTCTTCTATACAAATTGCTCATTTTGTCTTGATCCGTTAACAAACATGGCCACCACAGGCAATTCTTGTTTCTGATTGGTTGATTTCTAAAATTTCTTTTCATCTGAAACTCAGTTGCCAAATGATCCATGATCATTTGAGACACAGATTTTCCATAGCGGTCAACCAATTCATGGTGGCGACCGTGATACTTTCGAAGTGATGACTTCAACTTAACCAATTAAAAACTTTGGTTCAGTAGCTTTCTTTTTAACTCTCTATCAATGAAATCCTGATATGAAACACAATCTGTGGAATGTAATGTCAACATATAATATACGTCATGTGCAGGTGTTGCTACATATAAATGGAAAGTTCACAATGGGAAAATTGAAATCATCTCTTATGACGTAGAGTTTCGTTCTTAACCGCCTCTCATTATCAATTTTGATGTGTAGGTCAAGGTATAAAGTAGACGTATCTGTATTTGTGGTATTCTTTATATTATCTCAATGGGATAGATGCAGTGGCGGATTTACCATTGTGCTTAAACAAGGACCCCGTTGGCTAGGGGAGGCCCATCTTCCTGCCAAAAAAACATTTACGATGATTTTTTGTTTATTTGGTGCAATTTTAAATTTTAAGTCGTTCTGTTTCGTATATCTGACTGCCTGTGTAGGCCTACCGGGTTTACCTCCTTCAGGGCCCAATTGAAAGTAAGGGACCTAATAACTTAAATAGCATATGACCTCATTTGTCCTAAATCCGACACTGGATAGATGCGATCAACGAAATCACTACACCTACAGTTATTTAGTTAAAAATACAGGATCTATATAGCGAAACGTGACATTAAAGGATCGGGCTAGCTTCTTTTCGTTTTTTCTTGAGAAACCCCTGTATGAAATCTGCCTCATACGAAAAAAGGAACAAGTCGGCGAGCATCTTAACGACAGCAAACTTAATTGAACCAAAACTATATATAAATAGTCATTTCCTGGTACCTTAGAATGTTGTTATCTTTTACCTGGAATGGAAATCCAAGATGGCTTTACTTACCTCTGCATGTTTTAACATATGACCCTATGATAAAATGAAGAAAACTCCTTATTAGAAACAGCAAAGATAATTGAACCCAAACCGCATGATGGCCGCTCTGCAGTTGTTAGTATATGCCCCTATAAGAAACAGAATAAAGTATCTTTCTTTACAGCAAAGATAAAACAAATCAGAAATCGACGATGGGCACCATTTCAGAACTTAGTTTTTACAAATTGTCCCTGTGGCAACATGAATAATAGCTTTTTCTTAGAAACAAATAAACCTGATTTAGCCCAAAAGGGTTTACTAATGGTTATTAGATGATCCCTTGCGTAGTGGGACATCTTTGGGTGAGTAACTGTTGCTTAGTCCCAACTCAGCAATTTTCCAGCTATATCATGGCGAGAGCAAGTTAATTTTCAATGAGATAATGAGGTTCGCCTTGTACTAGACAAACAAGCTTAGTTGGATTTGTTTAGTTCCAGGTCACAGAAACAACAGTCTGTGGAAAGACATGTCTCCCCTCTCGACAGATTATTTTGATTCCCATGAGTTATCTCCATGTTATTAATCTTTATTGGGGGGGGGGAGGGGGGAGGAGGAGGGGGTATTTAAAGGATATTTCTCAATTTTATCAAACCAAAGATTAATTTATTGGTATTTTCTGGTTCTCATCATTTATATCTAAGTACACAACATCAATTAGATAGAGCAACGTTTTGTCGGCTCATCCACATCAGTGTATAATGGTTAGGATGTTCGACTCAATTGCAGTTTATCGTGGATTCAAGCCCCAGTCTGGTCATCATTATTTTTTATAATGCAACTTGTTCTCGCCATGGTTGAATAATTGTTCATTTAACATTAAACAACACTCACTCACTCACTCACTCACTCACTCACTCACTCACTCACTCACTCACTCACTCCAAAACAAATTGTCTAATTGTAGGGAAATATCCTAATATTTACTGCTTTTAAAGTGATTTTTCGCTAAAAAATATCCAACACAGGTTGGTTTATAATAGGGTTAGGGTTAAGATTATGGTGCTTAACGTTGTGGGCAGCTTTATTGGTGCAGGAAACCGGAGAAAACCACCGACCTGCCGCAAGTAACGGCCCAACTTTATCACATAATGTAGTATCGAGTGCACCCCACATGAGTGAGATTCGAACTCACAACGTTAGTGGTAATATGTACCGATTGCATGGGTAATTGTTAATATATAAAGCTAACTACCATACGACACGATCCCGACGGCCCCTTGGTTTACAATAGAAAAGTTTGAAGATCCCAAATTTTAAAGTGCATATAGAAGTTGTAAATCAATAAAGAACAGACAATACTAATGGTCTAAAAAAAAGAAGAGCCCACTACTTGATTCCTTCCTTGTTGCTTATATATATATTGTTTTTACTAAATAATGAGCACTGGAGACGGTTTTCAGGCATCAAGCCCACATAGCTGCTCTGCGGTGTACCCTGGTCGTAGATCTATAGGGAAGCCCTCTTGTTAGGGGTTATCAGGTTATAATACAGAAAGCCTGACCGTGGACCATAATCAGCAACATGCTTGGAGAGTGCTAAAGACCTCTGTTGTAGACTCCGAAAAAGAGTATGTACATTGTAGACGATACAAAAGACTGTTTGTCCCTACACAACTCTCCATACTTCTTCATGCTAAAGACCTCTGTTGTAGACTACGAAAAAGAGTAGGTACATTGTAGACGATACAAAAACCTGTTTGTCCCTACACAACGTACTCTCCATACTTCTTCAGTGTTAGATAAAAGTCGTTGGCCTGGTTGACTCACCCTCCCCTCATTACTATATATTATTTATATATTAATGAATTTGATCTCATCCTGATTAACGCTGAAGTACTGATCGCTATCTAGACTAAGCAATAATCAATCAATTAACCATTTTTAATGAATAAAATCAACAAATGGAAATTTTTACAGATTATGGAATGACTTAGTTCTGTATTACAAATAAAAATAATTTACATAGATGTACATTTGATATATTATGAATGCATTATAATTATTTTTAATGGTGATTTCTGGTATATTTTCCGTGCTTTAAGATCAGAAACAGACGGATTTTTTTCTGTAAATATTTAAATAAAGACCCTACTGTGACTGTGAAATGTAGATCAGCCATAAAAGAGTTGTACCCTTACTTTTAATGTGTCTATATATGTATAGTTGGATAGTCTCTCGTGTTCATTTACATCTTTATTCTTTGCTACTATAATTATCATTTTGTTCAAGTTTAAGTCTTAGTTAATAAAAGTTACAGATCACCGAAGGGGCAATTAACAAAGGACAATCTAGAGAAACTGGCAACATAGGGTACATAATACGAAGAAAAACAAAGCAAAAACACAAAATAACATGTGTTGGAGACCACCATACCCAAATAAAAACAAATAACGTAAATAAGATATGAGCCCTCCTACAAACAACTGGAGGTAAATACAAACCGAACATCGCTTTCATCCGGAAATCATGACGGACATCACAACACGGAACTCCGAACAAAGATACATAATAGGACAACACAAAAAACCCAAAAGATGAGCAACACGAACCTCACCAAAAACCCCACAAAAAACCGGGGGTAAACTCAGGTGTTCGCGAAGGGTCAGCAGTTCCTGCCTCTTATAAGATGATTTCTCCATATGATAATATGAATGGAAATAAATTTATAGTTTATTCTGTGGGACCATACAATTCTTTACAAAACACTACACGGAAAACTAAAGATTACGCAACGCAAATTTGAATAAATATCGGGTTCCTGCTCCACAGTTGGCACCTGTCGTGTTACTCTTACTACCAATTATTTAGAAAAGAACCGGATTGTGATTATGACAAACGGAACATATTCGCGGTCATTTGAAATTCATTAATGTTTTTAACACATACATTAGTATTAGTATATATCGTACATCGTTAATTGTGTACGTTAATTACTGAAATCAATGCTTTGCGGAAAAGATGAATTATATTGCAACCAATATTGCTGAAATTAAAATTCCACGAATTCAAAAGCCTGTGAAATGTACATTGTACCAATATTAAATTCCACGAGGTGTATGGAACAAAAGCTGACAGGCCATCGTGGTCATCATCATATGGTAGTTGGATCTACAACTACCTATGCAATCAGTGGGTATCACCACTAAAGTTGTGAGTTCGAGTTCCGATCAGGGCGAGATGTACTCGATGCAAATTTATGTGATATTAAGTTTGTCAGTGACTTGCAGCGAATTGGTGGTTTTCTCCAGGTACTCCGGTTTTCTCCACCAATACAATTTACCACCACGACATAACTGAAATATTGTTGAAAGTGGTGTTAAACACCATAGCTTATTACTCATACCCCGAAAGCTGGCAATTATGCTATTCATTCAGGCTAACATGCATTTTCTCTTTCATTTTAATAGACCTACAGGATTAAAGTTCTTCTCTCATAGTAGTTCTAACTGTTACGTTTATTTTTTCTCCGTTTATTTCTGCAGACCTTGAATTAAATGATGACGTTGTGTCTGGGTGTTTTATGACTATCAGTTGGTTTGCATCCTTTACAGAATCTAATACTTTTGTTAACTTTTCACCGTCTGTCCATGTAACGATAATAGATCGAGCGGCATACTGTCCCAGTCCAAAATGGGCTACAGGTTCCATTTGACATAAATATCCCGAACCTCCATCGATAACCTATGCTAAGCGGATACCCACATTTGTAGGCAGAGTTACGAGTGGTCCACCATATCTAGTCAATACCTTAACCCTAAGCCAGTTATTGTTTTTATTTTTATTTTTTTTGGCAGAGTAAACCGTCAATGGATGCTCACTACTTTCTCCGTTCATATAAGCTGCACCCGTACCGTAGCCATTTTTTTCAATCGCCTCGCCACAGTCGCGCTCGACAATTGTAATATTTGCATCTGTCAAAATGTTAACACCGAAAGCACTATTATATTGAGGATCATTTTGTCTCAAAATGTTGTTCATGAAAATATCAGTTTGCATATCGTTGTCAAAGTCCGCAAGTAGAACCGTCAGAATTGAGGAAGGCTGTTCAAAGAATGCGGAGGTTACATTTCGAAAATGTCTGCCATTTTTTGGTTTGAGTTGAAGAAAAATGCGATGATTCCCCTCCCAGTTACCACACATGATATCGAGAAGGTCATCGTTATTCAAATCCGCCAATGCAATACCACGTCCATTTTCATTACTAACAAGGATTTTGGTTTCACCGGCAACATCAGCAAAAGTCCCATTTCTGAGATTCTTAATGAAATAATTATCACCAGGCTTTCCAATCCATTGGTTTCCTTCATTTCCAAAGAAAATGTTGGATCAATCAATATCATTCAGAATGGGACCCACCACCAAGCCACGACCGTGACCACCCGTAGAGCGAGAAATTTCGGCTATCGCTGCAACATGTTTTATCACCACGATTTCGGTTGTGCGATCTGTTAATGGGTTAGATTCGTCAACTTCTAAAACAGCAAAATTACCCTTTCCACCATGCGAATACGTGGCGACTATTATATAATATTTCCGCTTCCATATCTGTCTAAAAAAGCTGCAAACCTTCCGGCATATTTTTTGGCGGGAAGGTTAACATTCACGTCAAAATTATATCCTCATATCAACCATTTCTCCATTTGAACAATTTATCACTGTATGTGGATCTTCCTGAATATGCACTATTTGTGTTAAGAATGTAAATTTCTTCTCTACCATCGCCGTCGATGTCACAAGCACACACTCCTATAGTTTGTCCCTTGGAATCGATAAGATTTTCAAATGGAGTGTGCTTTTTAGCAATGTTGTCCAAGTAATCTGCTGATTTATTGTATTTTAAAACAAAATTTCCTCCAGAAAAACCTGCAACAATCCATTCCAAATCGTCATCATTGTCGACATCGGAAACAGCTACTCCATAATTCAGCTGTGTAGTTTCGATATTGTATAATCAAGGAAGTTTCGTAAATATCCCATTAACAAGATTTAATATTTGGGATATAAGATCAATTTTCAATATATAAATATGCAACAATGTCTTAATATTCATTATTATTGGGGCCCGTGTGGCTCAATGAGTTAGGTCGTTGGTTCTAGCAGTTCATACAAGCCTATCACCAATTCGGCGTGGGTTCGCTCCCAGCTTTGTAAATTACCAAAAAGGGTGCGCTCGACTCGCAGTCGCAAGTGATAAAGTTTACCAGTTGCTTGCCCATGGTCGGTGGTTCTCTTCGGTACTCCGGCTTCCTCCACCAACAAGACTGATCGCCATGATATAGCTGAAATATTGCTGAAAGTAGCGTTAAGCATGCAAATCACTTTAAATGTCCACTTGAATTCAGTCGAGCATATAATATTTATAAATTTCAGACAGGTTTTAAAAATATATTAAATATGCATTCAAACGTGGTTTGTGATCCCATTAACCTGTTTAACCCTGCCACATGTTTGTTCATGTCCCACGCCAGGACCTGGATTTCTAACGTCATATGCTGTGGTCTTTGTTGTGTTCGGTGAGTGAAGGTGAGAGAAGGTTGTTCGACGTTTTGTTGATAGTGATGGCATTGTTGACCATCACTGTAGTGGCATATCTACACAATACACATAGACATAAATACCTGGGGAAATTATTGATCAATAATAAATGTAAAACCCAATTTTAGTGCTTGCCGTAGGCGCTATTTTCCGTAGATCAATACGCCCCTGAGGTGGTTGTTCAACGTTTTGTTGATATTGATGGTATTGTTGACTAACACTGTTTAAACTCTTTTTATAATGGAATGTCGATGTTGTATTTAAGTCAACAAGTAAATTTCACCATGATCCGTCCAGTTATATATTGAAGGTTAAACAAATTGGCAGAAGCTTAAAGAAAATTATTACCAGGTCTGCCCTGCAAGGATTGCTCCAAATCCCTTTGACTATTAACAAGAGATGATGTAAATATGCAATTGTCCAGCGCAGTAATATTTTTACTGGAGTTCCTGCTACTCATTAGTTTTCTGTGTACCATTTTGTTGACCACTGTTTGTCGTTTTCTGCTGACAATTGCATTGTCTGTTCTTCTTCCAATAACGACTTCTGGTTACTCCTTTGGTGCATTCAATCTTTTCCTCCAAAAATTACATTATTAATCCCTAAATGGCGACACATTGGCCTAGTGGTACATTGATATTATTATTTTAATAGAGCATTTTGGACTTCCACAATCATGCAATGGTTGCTCGACATAACTGACTAATTTCCTTTAGAAATGGAATCAAATGGCTAATTGTGAAGTCTTCTATTGTCACCATGGAAATCATTCTGATAACAACATATACTGCGATCAATTTGTGTACTTACATTTCAACATCAATAAAAGTAATAGTATATTGATCGACTGAATGATTGGTGTTGAGCGTCACAGTTGATAAAAGTGAGTCGGTGAATGATTGTCGTCTAACGCCAAATGTGTAATTTCAGGCTTGGAGTAGGAATGTCGCTCCACTCGGAAACGTTATCCCGATTCCGAGTCAACCAGTCTTTACTCTTTTTCCTGAATGCTGCATACTTAGCGGAGATGCAACACATACAAATTGTATTGTTTTTTGTTTGACCCGACCGGTGCTCGAACCACCGATGCAGTTGAGGCTTAATTACAAAAGAAAGTATATAAGACAGCACATAATAAATTTATTAGTTTGTACGATTTATATGACAGCAAATATATGCATGTATATATACAGTATTGCTGGTCTTCTGTTAACGTCTAGCTTTTATTAAGACTACGGAGGCGTTGATACTCTCTAAGTCTGCAAAATAAATACTAGTAGATAGTTAATTAATAATTAATCTCTTATTAATTATCAAACTAAAGTTGATGTCGACTACAATTTTATCTGATGAAGTTTGTCAGTGATTTGTCAGTATTATAAGACGCAGGAACTGTTTACCCTTCGCTCGGCACCTGTGTTAAAGATGTTTATATTTTGGTGAGATTCGTGATGCTCATCGTTTTAGTTTTCTTTGTTGTGTTGTTAGTGTTTTTTGTTTTGCTTGTCTTCGTTCTGTGTCTTGAGCACACATTGTTGCCTGTGTTTTGAGCACACATTGTTGCCTGTGTCTTGAGCACACATCGTTGCCTGTGTCTTGAGCACAGATTGTTGCATGTCTTGAGCACACATTGTTGCCCGTGTCTTGAGCACAGTGTTGCCTGTGTCTTGAGCACACAGTGTTGCCAGTGTCTTGATCACACAGTGTTGCCTGTGTCTTGAGCACACAGTGTTGACTGTGTTTTATGCGCTCAATGTTGCCCGTGTCTCTGGATTATCCATTCTTGATTCCCCCTTCAATTTTCACTAACGTTCATTTGGCGTTCCAGGTAACAGTTGTATTCAGACATTTTTTATTCTAGGTTTAATGTGGATGACAAATATACAACAAAGGATTCCAATACATATATTCCATTATCAGAGGTCGGGGAAACTAGACTGTAAAAAGGTGGTTGTGAGAGTTGTAAATGAATATTCGAATTGCTCTGTAATCAAAAACAAAAATAAATAGTGACATTGGTTTGCCTAACCATTTACTAGTAACACGATAAAATGCGTATTGATGAATTTTATTGGAATAGTCACGTTAAGCAACTCTCCTTAAAGGAAGGATATGTATGATTGCCTTTTTTGGCATCTTACAGCAAGTATATAGTGATCGTTGATAGAAGATTATAATATTGCGATCTTATCCTTTCTGTGCAACTGATCTATGTGTAGAGCTCAGGGTCTCATTCGGAAGAGGTTTCTATATGATAAGCATATAGAATCCAGATGTCATCTGGAGACTCCAATATTCTAGTTTTGAATAGTAAAAACACGTACCTTAAAGCGTTAATCTTAATAAACCCTCCTGCGTCTATAGGGTCATAGTCTCCTTGGACATCCATGCTATAAAACAAATAAATACAACTGGTATATTTTAACTGCTAGACTAAGTAATATTTATTCCACGGTTTTCCGAGTTAAGCGGTAAAACAATCGAACGCGAAGCCGTGGTGTAAATGGTTTTTAGCATGAAGGCATGCAATATCACATCTAGTTCGTTGATTATTGCACGACTCTCCGAGTCATAGAACTACAGCCCATATTTAAAGTGTTCAATATCTCGCATCTCCGTGTATTATTGCATAGTTACTTAGCTGCTGCTTACATTCTGGTATGATAAACAATAAAAAGATCAAAGAAAAATAATGCATTCATGTGAAACTTGTGTCCTGTCCAGTTAGCTATATAACGATAAAATGTGTTTAAAGTAAAAAGCAAATGGTTGACTTGTTCTCTTTTTTTTTATTTATTTTGCCAGGTTTATATTTTTCCATACTGATTTACCATTTCTTTCTAATTTCCGTACCACAGGATTTCACCCCGGCTTTTAGTGGGACTTCTGTTGCTCGATCTCTGATTTTCTGTTTAGTGTTTTGTAGATTACTGTTTGTCCTCTTGCATTTTTCTCTTGGCTACTGTATTGCCGGTCTTTCTTCGATTTATGGCATCTGATTCTCCAGTTGATATCTTCAAACTGTTCTTTCATTAGTTTCAGAGATGTCATTTTACTGATCTGATATTAAGAAGTTGCATTATAGCGAATAACAAAAATAAAACTGACGCCACGATATAACTGAAATATTGTTGAAAGTGGTGTTAAACACCAACAAACAAACATTACTGATCAATATTTCTCATTATCTATTACCTATACATACCTGACAAGTTCTTCATTATACAGTGACATTGGTGATGACCTCCCTAACACATAGACACCTCCTTTATATATTTTAACTTTAACCGTTCCTGTCACTCCATCTTGGCTCTTCTGTATACAACTACGTGTAAATTCACATTCTGGACTAAACCAGAATCCTTCAAATATATATATTTTTTTAATTAAATAAGGCGGTGGTAAAATATCCAGAGGTTATACCAGAAGTTAATAGGGCTTGCTTTCACCACTGTCTATACATCGTCTCCGCTTACAAAGAAAAATGGGCCTTCATGGTCGTGATCGTATGGGAGTTCGATTTACATCTTCCTTCCTCTGTAATGTGTGTCTATCACCGCTTAAATTGTGAGTTCGCATGGCGGTCATGGTGTGGTGTAGTCGATACAACATTAAGTGATAATGTTTGACAGTGCCTTACGACAGGTCGGTTTCCTCCACCAAGAACGCTGACCCGCACGATATGACTGAATTATTGTTGAAAGTGGCGTTAAGCACCAATAAACCTATCACCCCTATATAACTGAAATATTGTTGAAAGTGGCATTAAACACCAAAACGGTTACCCCTACAAGTCAACACAAAGCCAATCATACTTACCCATTTTAATCCACATGGACATAACTGAAATATTGATCACATGACGTTAAACACGTATCCTTGATTGGTTATTCCTGAAAGTTAAGTAGGTCGTATGTCAGCAAACGAAGCTCACCCACTTTATTAGACATTAAAATTAACAGTTCCTATGTAATATAACTATTAATAAAACTAAGGTTCTCCTGCCTCGGGGCATATCTGTCTTTAGCAAATTTTAGCTATCAGATTGATGCCTTTTGTTTCTTTGCTTAGCAAATTTTAGCTATCAGATTGATGCCTTTTGTTTCTTTGCTTCCAAAGACTTTAAAATAGTTGGCTTTCCAATCCTCTGATTATCAACGTAGCTGATGAAGGTTATTCCAGAAACGCGTCGATCGCTAAATTTGAAATCTACGTTTTTATTCAAAACAAATAATACCACAGTATCGGAACAGTTCTTAAATCTAATAAGCAATCGTTGAAACATGGCAAACATTGATGCATCCAATCACGCATATGTGACAGGTTAGTGCTGCGGCAGTCTCTCTTTACATTCTTTGTAATATTTGTTAATAATTTTCGTCTGGTTATGATCATATATTGAAATATCGATTAGGAAACGTTTCAAACAAATATCAGGCAAACAACTTATACATGTCTTTTATTTGATAACAAATACGCCGGACCGCGTCAACACGTTGAACATTACGGTATGATTATTGGTGAATAAATCCTTTACAAAGTATGTCAGTAACATGACGAGTGTCACATGTGGAACAGGAACTGCATACCACTCTGGAGCAACTGAGTTCATCCTGATGTTTGCTTTTTGGTGGGATTAGTTTTACTCTATCTATTGTTTGTGCCTTTGTCCTTTTAGTTTTTGGCCATTGCATTGTCTGTCGTTCTACGAATTTCCGGTTCACTGCATTGTCTGTCATTCTACGAGTTTCAAGTTCATTGCATTGTCTGTCGTTCTACAAGTTTCAGGTTCATTGCATTGTCTGTCGTTCTATTAGTTTCAGGTTCATTGCATTGTCTGTCGTTCTACGAGTTTCAGGTTTTGATTACCTCGTTGGTATCTTCTAACTCTTCTTAATACAATTTAGTATTTACATACCTCTATAAACTTGTTCTGCAAATTGTACATCTAGTTGTCGTTTGATTTTTCTAACCTCCTATTCAGTCAAAAAAGAGATTTCTAACAGATTATAAAACTAAAGAAGACAAATTGTGTTTTCTTGAGTTCACCTGACATCAACACAATAATGTTTTGATTGCACAACAACTAAAATTTCGCTTATGGATAGCAATATTTGATGAAAAAATATCATAAATAATAAGTGCACTGACAAAGGAGACTAGTTAATCAGCTAGAGACAAGACACTAAAGTTGCAATTTAACAAACAGACAAAATATGTTATGTAATTATAATTAAAACTAAGATTCTCCTCTCTCAGGTGACTCTAGCCGATCTTGGCCATTCTGTTTAGGCCAACTGGTATTCTTACCCCCAAGATTTATTTAGCTCTACCGAGCGTACATGTTAAAGTCTATTCCAGAATCACGCCATGAGCATAACATTAGATATCTACGTTTTCTTAATAAATGATTATTAATAAAGTAAAATTTAAATTGACTGTAACCTACCCGATCCATAGTAAATACTTCAATGTCAATATGTGCTGCTAGTAATATTGCGCCACCTGGTGTCTCATATACCCCTGAAAGATTGTATATATATTTTCATTTCATTCCATAGAATGATCGATATCGAAATATTTGGTTTACACCTTTTTAGGTAATATTCAAGTAATATTTGAAATGACCAGATTAAATGACAGATAAACCTTGATTACATGGCGAAAAACACAAAGCGTCGGTACTTACCTATAGTAAGATTTCAGATTTGCATAAAAGTACACATGGGCCGTCGTGGTCTTGATCGTAGTTGGATTTACAATTACCTATGGAACCAGTGTCTATCACCACAAATGTTGTGAGTTCGAATCCCACTCAGGCGATACGACATTAAGTGGTAAAGGTTGTCAGTGACACGGCAGGGCGATGGTTTTCTCCGACCGCCACGATATAACTGCAATATTGTTGAAAGTGCCGTTAAACACCATGAACCTACACCAACCTATACAAGTAGAGGTTGGTTATCCCAACACTAACACTCACCTAAAAGCATTCTAGCGCATAAAAACCAAATGTTAGCCGTCCCATTAATGATGAACCCATCAGTATTAAAACCAGCACATATTGATGTGTTGTTCGATTGAATAATATATCTAACTGTCTGGCAAATGATTGGATGATCAAAGATGAACAGGATTGTCCATTTTCGATTGCTCCTTTTGTATTCTCTAATGTTTATTTAGCCGGCATGAATTCTTATGAGATGCAAAGAAATGTTATTTAAAGTCTGTAAAACAGTTTAGCAAGTAAGATCTATGCATCTTTTAGGACCGATATAACCGTTTTATGTCAGTGTTTACAAAAATATAATAAATGAAATAAATGAAAAAAAGAAGTTGCAACACTACATTATAAGTAGATTGGAAAGCATACCTCTGGACTTCATTCCAATAAAACGATTTTCAACTATGTCAATTCTACCAACTCCATGCTTTCCCCTTGGAAAAAGACGAGAGAACATATTATAACAAAAATATATTTTCATGCCATCTATAATGACAATTAACACAACTAAAGTGAAAAACGTCGCGAAGTTGTATCAACGTTAACATAGCGCTGTGTGCCTGCTATGGACAGGATAAACACCGTCACATGTTTGAGCCTGTTCCAAGCCAGTAACTACATTTCAATCGGCAAAGGTCATGGTCATTTTTGTGTTCAATGGTTTGATGTTAGAGGTGATTGTTCGTTTTATTGATATTGGTAGAATTGTTGAGCATCTCTGTTTAAACTATCTTTTCATAATTGACATTATCTGAGAGCTACTGTATGCCGGTTTGTTGATTTCTGGTTTGTATTTCTCGTCTTTGATATAAATGACATACTGCTTACCCTTACACAGCAACATAGTTCATCACCGGTTTTTGTGGAGTTCGTGGTGCTCAACCTTTAACTTTATGTGTAATGTTTTGTAGATCATTATTTATCGCTTTTTTTTGCCATTATATTGTCTGTCCTTCTTCGATTTAAGGCTTCTGATTACTCCTTTAATATACTCAAAATTTGTTTTACCTTGAAATCAGAAAAAAGTTATTCCATTGATCCCTAGGCATGTTATAATAACACTACACTAATAGACACACTTTGCTTTAAAATACATTTGATCATACCCGATTTTATTGAGATATAAGAACAGCTGCAGTGGGTCTGTCATTGATTCTTTCGTTTGAGCATTGGTAACTGTTACTGGTATACCTATAGTAGGTAAAAAAAAAGAAGAAACCAAAACGTTATTTCCTTCATAGTATGACCTCATTATTGATGTTTTGATAGCTGAAATATTAAAATGCAAATTATGTCTCAGCGCTCCATTCAACAACATTGCTCTCCCAGGTACTTGTGATGACCGCCATTGCAAGCACATGTAGAAACACTTACATATTATCATTTCAATAAGAGTGGATATTTGAACCCATAAATCTAACTTAGCCCCACCATTTTTCACTGCAGTACCTGTACTAACCCCGGAAAATGAGCGGTCATGTATATGTGTGCTAGGGGGTATCGGTTTGTGCTCTGTTCTTACGATTATTAGATCGGAGTTTGGAACTGCTCTGACGGTGTACATGTGAAATTTGTTGTAGTTTGTATTATGATGTTCGAAAATAGTTCTAGCCATATTGGCGTAGTTGACTAATCAAGTATCATTTCACACGTCATGTGTCATCCTTTACAGAAATTGCATTAGGCGTTGTAAATAAATTGAAAGATTATTGTAATTATAGATTTATTGATTGGAAAGTAATCAACTATTCTTAGTGTGGTTTTTCTTCTTCTGGTATTTGGGTGAGTGGGTGATTGTTGTTTATATTGAGTAATTTATCAGTTCGTGTTTTGACGAGAAGGAAAACATCACATATAAGAAATCAGTATTGTTTTCTTCCCATTAACTGCATCTTTCAGGGTAAATTATTCTTTCTACTTTTTCCTATCGAAAAAACACACGAACAAATAAGACAAAACAAGAAACAAACAAACAAGCAACCAACAAACCCCCCTCCTCCACCCCCCCCCCCGCGCCCCCCCCCCCCCCACCCAAACAAACAAAAGCAATACAAAACAAAACAAACAAATCAAAAATGGATATGAAATAAACACGACACAAAAAAAGCAAATAAAACATGGTATTAAAACAACAAAAAAGAAAACAAACAAACAAACAAACAAACAAAAGCAAAAAAAAAAAAAAACGAACAAAGCAAAACAAAAACAAAAACAAAAACAAAAACAAAAACAAAAAACAAAACAATACAAAAACAAAAAACAAAACAAAATACGAAAAACAATCCAATTTTCCGGTATGGTGAAAAATAAATTTGTTGATTTTCGTTATTTATTTTTGGTATCTTAAATGTTAACTTGTCACTATATCTCTATATTCGTGATATTCCCGTGAAAACTATTCGCATTTATAACCTTAAAGGTGATGGTTTTATCGCCATTTTGTCGTCAGTGGGATATGTCATGACAGCTGTGTTGATCTGAGCTATCACCTCAATCAACTCTTGAACAATGCAGGGTGTTGATATTGGTGGAATCAATGACCACCACATGTGCAATATTGCTCTTCATAATGTACAATATTAGTCAAGTGTCTTAGAATATAATGCTTACGTGTATATCCTATGTGTTCTGTTGTAATCTAAATTTCAGCACATACGGCTACTACCCTGCTACCTCTTCACCGCCAAGCATGCTAATTTTTCAAATGATCTGATCATCAATATATTTTAAAAAACTTGTCATTTGAATGATACAACAAGCAAACTATCATAAATTTAATACATCAAAGAACTCTAATAGGTTATTACATACGTTCTTGGGAAAGACCGGGTGATCTTCCACGAGTGATAGAAATTTTATGTCTTTTCGCGAGTGGAGCGCAGCGAAACAAGCGAAAAGACACAAAAATGTCTATCACGAAAGGAAGATCACCTGGGCTTTCCCAACAACGCATGTAAGTACCTATTTCTTCCGTAAACCAACAACTTTCACTATCGCGAACTCCTAGAGACGCCCGTCATTGATCAGTAACTAATTTGCATAAATTATCAGATCAATATCATTGAGCGTTATGAAATACACATCACATAAAATTGACTTTTGTGACACCGACTAATAAACTAAGTAGCTTTCTACTGATATTTGAGCTTTTCTCACTAATATGTTATTGAAAGTACAGTATTTTCCTTCATGAGACACCCCATACATGAAATATGACGTGACACATATTTTGACGTCATTGAAGAATGACGTCAAAGGTACGGAAAAGGACATCTAGAAATACGAAAAAATTAAAATTAAAGACACAAATATATTTAATACGGTTGGAGTCTGTATTTAAAAAAAACCCAATGGTTAATTCCGTAATATATCTGTTATTCAGCTATCAGACAGGGTATATAATGTGACATTCCCGGCTTAGGGTATATATTTGAACGATTGTTTTTCTTGTTAAAGGCGTTCTGATTGGATGTCACAACGAGTAAAGACGAGTGCACGTGGACTCGTCTTACCTCGGTCGTCTTCACCCGAAAACGGTCATTTACGGAAGAATAATTATTTCTACTATATAGTACCTTTCTTGAAATCTAAGACAAGCACGTCAGGTTCATCTGGTGCTGTTTGTGGATCTGTTGTCATTTGGTACATATCTTTAGGAGCTTCAGTGTCAGGATCCTCCAGAATACCAGACTCATAGCTATAAGTGAGAAAACAAGACGACTATCAGTTAAGAAACACGATTCAAATCTATGTTGTTGTGAAATTTTATAAGAAAAGTTTGAAGATACCAAAGGGGAAACCAGAAGTGGTAAACCAGAAGGCGTAAATCGAAAGACTGTCAACAGAATGGCCAAAATAAAATGAACAAAAGGACAAACAATGATCTACAAAAAACTACACAGAATGAGCAACACGAACCCACACTAACAACCGGGGGTGAACTCGGGTACTCCGGAAGGGCTTGCAGTACCTGCTCCACTGGGTATGCCCGTGGCGTGACCCTTTGAAATAAGAGATATTTAGGTTTGTGTATTCTAATAAAATTGCATGATATTTCAAACAAGTTAATCTGCATAGAATTATTTAGTTCGCACAGAAATATTTGAGACAAAGAACTGTATTATATTTTCTCGAATAAACAAATCAATTACTAGTACCTTATGTGCATCAGGTTAGCATCCATGCTCCATGGTGCTTTGGGTGTTACTGAAACTGGAATGTTGTGTAACTGGAAAAAGAAACACGTAGTTGTGATATAATGAACATCGAACAACAAAAGCTTCAATATACTTTAACATAAAATTTCATGAACGGAAGGGGCGGGCTTCTTGATCTCCCATGGCGGTAGCTCTTACCTTATCTCTTTGACATCTTCAAATTCTACTTCTAAATTGTATTGATGCAAAATGCACAACGTTCAAAATGTTTTAAGACGCACAACCCAAAATGATGACAACACGATCGAATTGTTATGTTATTATTAAAGACAGGAAATAAATTAATGATGAAACACGCATTAAATACAGGAATGAAATAATGTTTTACCGAGTATTAGACAAATAAATGAGCAAATACTTTAATGAACACTGAACAAATCAATCAACTAATATTCCAAAGAATAGCAAAAACAATATTATAATGGATTTGTTAAGTAATGATTGATTCGTAATGTTGAATATTGACTGATTAAAGAAGTGTATATTCTGGCGAATAATAAACGTATAAATTAATAAATTCAGTCAAGCCTGCCTGAAAGGGTACCTCTATATAACAAATCACGGTCGATAAAGGGCAGTCTCATTTTCCCATTATTGAATATTGCATATAATTTTAACCTGTATATAAAGGGCAACTGTTCATAAAGGGCACATTTTCATGTTCCATTGAGTATCCGTTATATACAGGTTTTACTGTACTTATTTGGACGTCTGCTTCTATTTATTTATGTATAATCAATGAGTGACTACAGGTTTTAGAGTTGTAAATGTTGAAAAACACAGCGAGAATTACTTAAGTATCGACAGAACAATATTATCTCATCATTTCACTAATGTAGTGTGTTAGAGCACATATACTTGTGTAAGAAAATGTGTCTATAAACACATGTATATATATGCTTGAAAAGATGTGTATTTTCTTAATTCCATGTGTATAATTGTTAAAAACACAAGCGTATATGTATTCAAGAACGTGCATATATGTGCCTAGGACCAACGGCAAATTACTATAAAAAAACCCATTCATGTTATGAATGCATAGGCCTAGGCTTATGGTGTTTAATGCCACTGATATTTTACATCCTGTCTCATCACAAATTCTTGTGGACACATATTTGCTGTTAATAGTGAAACCTCCATACTGGATATCACTGATATTTTAATTAGCTAATATTCAACCAAAACTTGGTCAACTGCTGTGGACTTATTATGGTTGGTTGGTTGTGGTGTTCTACTCCACGTTCAACAATATTTCATTGATATCCTGGCGTTCAGTTTTATTGATGGAATAAACCGGAGGACCTGGAGAAAACCATAAAATCTACCGCAAATCACTGACAAACTTTATCACATAATATTGCATCGAGTACACATCAAAATGAGTGAATTTGTACTCACAATGTTGGTGGTGATAGACACTGATTGCATGGGTAGTTGTAAATCTAACAACCTTAGGATCACGACTACGACCACGACCGTCCCGTTCTAGTTCGCCACAAGTTTGTTTCAGTTGGTACTACTTTTAGGTATGCCACATCCGGATTGGCTGATTTGATATACTCTGACCTAATTTAGAAAAAATCTTATATTCTTACCCGTGCATATTCAAATAAATCCTTTCTACCTTGGAATCTTGTGTAGAATTCTGACATTCTCCATGGTGAAATAACCTATAACGACAATAAAATGAAGATTAAGTCTACCACAATAACACAACATTTGCTATAAAGAAAACTGTCATGTCTTAGCAACAAGAAAGGTAAAACACGTGGTATTATATTCTCTTGTAAATTCGCTAATTTCCCCCCATACACATACGTTTGATGATATATGTAGTATTTTGTACATTATGGTTTACCACAAATTCTTTGGATCTTATAATTCCTATGAATATCCAATTCTGTCCATGTATTTCTCTTATAGTGTAGCTGACAATAATCAATATTAATAAATATATAAGCTTTATACCTATGTTTTTACTACTTTACTAGAGATATCCAAAAGTTGTGTTGAGTGTTGAACAGTCATCATAGTCACAATGAAAATATTGAATAATGGATCAAATCTCAGTACAGTGTTTTCTCCAGGATAGACAAGTGTTCGAATTAAACAAGTTGAATTTACAGATATTTCGGATATTGAAAGTATATTTGACATATGGTTTAATTGGGATTTCGAATACTGAATCGGAAACCAATTTCATCAGCAATTCGATTTATTCAGGATATCCAGTTATTCGGGATTTCGGATTACTCGGTAAATCGTTTCATGATTTCAGTTTATTTAGGGTTATGCTTAATTCCGAATTCGTTTTATTAAGGATTTTGATTTACCCAGAGTCCAGTTAAGAGCTACCATTTTTCAAGCATGCTTCTCTGATAGCAAATGTCTTATTGTCTTTATGTAATTTGTACGATATAGCTTTTTTTCTAATCATTATGAGTCTACAATAATCGGACATCTCTCTGTTTAGTCTCTGCTTAGCGCCCTATTATGGGAGATCATCTACACTACTGATAATTTGGCTTAAAAACGAATATGTCTAACATACTAGAGACTACATTGTACCTGTATTGTAGGTTGAAGAGCATAGGCAGCCAACTCGAATCGTATTTGGTCATTTCCTTTTCCAGTTGCACCATGGGAAATATATTGTGCTCCTTCTGCTATGGCCACATTGATCATTGCTCTATATATAATGCATGTAATAATTATTTGATATAGTATCTCCCTTGCAGAATGGACAATGTATTACTGACGCATGACACTACTTTGTTTATGGTGTTCTAGATAATTGTTTGTCCTTTTGTCCTTTTTCATTTGGTTATTATATTGTTATGTCCTTCTTCGCCATTTTTGCGATATAAATAAGAAAATAATCATAACAGTAAACACAATTACAATTATGACATTAAAAAAAGTGGAACGTAATATTAAAAATAATGATTTGCGTTTGTTCAATTTGAAAAATAAAAAGATGCATTGTTTATGTTGTCTCTTTACCTTGCAATACATGGTCTAGCCAGCGCTGTCCCTAGTAAATATCTATCTTCATATGTATCGTTAGCTTGTATCCCAGGCCAAATGAATTCCGTCACAAATTCATGTCTGACATCGGAAACAACCATCTATATTGAAAGAAATTTCGTTTATGAGGTTATTGTCTTCCTTATTATAATGTCTGTAAATGTAGCGCGTCTGATTTATTGATTGTTAGTGACTTAGCGTATAGAGATCAGGAAGGTAGCAAGTTCAACAATTAAAACACGAAGAGGAATGTGGTAGAAATGGGATAAGTGAAAGTATGGGAGTTAGGTGTTGACGATTGAATTGATCCATTTATAGCAGCTATAATGCCTCTACTATTTTTCGAAATATACACAAGATGTCTTTAACCTTCAAGGGTACTGTGCAAACACGGTCCCAGCTATGGTAATGTTTTTCATATAATAATGTGGCCAGTTCTCCTCATGAGACGTGTTGATAAGCTGCGTTGATTGAACACACGATATCACCACCAATACCCAGTAAATCATCTTATTAAGGTGCACAAAGTAATTAAACATAGAGAAGTAATTTGTTTTTATTTTCTGTATTATGATGGGACATAGTTCTAAAATTGCCTTTAATAGTGATAGTAACAGCAGCACTCACTTAATTATATTTATGTATTGCTTTGTGGAAAGGCACAGGTATCAATTTCAGGAAATTTGGTTTGAATCAGCCGCCATTTATCGATCAGGCGACCGTTTCACTAAAGGTCGTAAGTCGTAAACGTAGATGCAAGTGTACTCTTAAGAGTTACGACCGTTTCACTAATAGTTAGGATTTACGACTTACGATAAAAAGTGATCGCAAAGTTAAGAGTGGTGGTAGGTACTCGTAAGTCGTAAATCGTAAACCTATTTTTGAAGAGAAGAATTGCTATCTGTATTTTTCTTAATATGAACATTGATCAAATGAAGCGAGCAATACATATTAAATGCACGGAACAATTTTCATATTTCGAGAGCCATAACAAATCATTAAAACAGCTATGTAAACACTATTGTTTGTTTCAGTGTACTTTCTATCAGTTCTGCATTTACAATATCAACATATTTTATTAACGAGGGTACTTAGAAGAAATTTCAAGAAATGAACGATATCGGGTACATGTACAAACAATGGCTCAAAAATAAAGTTAAGCACAAACAGAGGGCGCATTACATTTGCGTGAATTTGGGGATTAACATGTATTACATTTGCACGGAGAAAGGGCATTGCAATTGCCCGTAAAATATACCCGAGAGTTTTTTTGTTTTTTTTTACATTTGCGCGGATTGCCTTTTATTTAGAATATATTTAAATTATTCATAAGATTTACTGCATTTTGCAGCATGACTGACGGTGCAATATGGGTTATTCACCACTTTCGTCAGCCTTTAAAATGAAAACAAAAAATATAAGAATAACATACAAATAATTTAAAAAAAGATTAATTTGTAACATACATGTAAAAAAAAAAAAAAAAAAACAATAATTTTGAAGACAACAGATATTTCTGCAGTCCAAATGCTAGTGTTTATTGATTATTTTAAGCGTTAAAACACTCATTATGAATATTTTTAAAATCAACAGTACATGTGAAGGTTTAATATTGTAAGATGTGAATTTTTGTTGTTTTATGTGTTGATGAAACATATCATTTTATTTTATATGTGTGAATTCAGTGATGCAATACAACTACCCAAATCCTACCCTTTCATATAGCATGAAATTTATTAAAATATATTCCATAAAATAAATTTCTTCTCCAATTTCGGTAAAATTTTACACTTAACAATTTTTTTCTAGTAGCTTTGATTTATTCATTTCAAAAATCACTTTAGAGCTTTAGAATTAGTTAAATATTAAAAATGTATTTTAACACATTTAAAATGTGATTATTAATGTAAACCGCTTCCGAGCTGTTGGGTATATACAATGAATGATACAATATATCTTTTTATCTCCATTATAGGAGATGTTACTTGTCGCAAGTCGTAAATAGTGAAACGCACCTATACGTGCACGTAAGGAAATCTTAAGAGTGACCTTAAACTTACGATTTACGATCACTTTAGTGAAACGGTCGCCAGGTGTTTACATTACATCACGTATCACCAATTCATTTACATTGTATGATCAGCACTTTACAACACGGTATAAATATGTTTATGAAAAGCCACGTTCTTAGTTTTATTTACATAAAGACGACTTTGTCGTGTTTAATTTATTGTGACATCTTAAGATATTAATATTCTTCATTTTATTGCGTTAAAACCCAGTAAACCGTATCGGTAGTGTAATGGTCAGCGTGTTCGCGTCGGGTGCAGAAGCAGACCGTGGTTTCGAGCATCGGTAGGGATAAAACCAAATACTATAATTATGTGGTGCTACGTTTTATTCACATAATAGTGCCTTTATATTGCTTAATTTTTTGTGACATCCTAAGACATTTATAATAATCCAGTAAACCGTATCGGTGGTGTAATGGTTCGCGTGTACGCTTAGAGGGATGTAATCGTTGGTTCGAGCACCGTCAGGCTCAAATTAGAGACTAAGCAATGGTATTTTGGTGTTTCTGTAGTTATTAATTTACACAATGTCAAGGAAAAAGAGCAATAAATAGTCGACTCGGAATCATGATAGCGTGACCGACTGGAGCGACATATCTACCCACGTACTTGTGTATTACAGGAGTAGCACTATGCAAAAATCCAGCTTCGCGTGTTTGTCTAGTACAAAACAAACCATGATTATTTCATCGAAATGTAATTTGTTCTCGTCATGCCCTACACAGTCAAACCTGCTTTAAAGGCCACCTCTATATAACAAATCACTGTCTCATGTTTACCATTAATGAATAGTGCATATAATTTTAACTTGCAAGTAAAGGGAAACTACTCATGAAGGCCATATTTTCAGGTTCCTTTGAGTGACCTTTATATACAGGTTTGACTGTATAAAGCTCAAAGATTTCTAATTAATCCACATATCCACTCAGTAAATGATTCGTCCAGTCATCAATTTAGTTATTTTTAACTACACATCATAATCATAGCAGTTATCACAGATGGTGTAGTAACAACGCGTCTATATTTTAAAATATATATTCGTATTCGATATTCAAATATAAATAAACATTTACAACATTACATTTTATAGTATTTATTCTATGCATTTGTTATACCAGTATATCTGAAACATTATTATATTGATCTGAAAATGTATCGATTGGCCGACAAAAACTATTTTAGATGGGCTAGGATGTTGGCTAGGGGTTAGGCTAAGGATTAAATTTGAGTATACCTGATGGGGATTGTTCCGGAGGCTCGTAAGGGTGGTAAGGGTTTAGGAAAATGTTAGGGGTATGTGCTCTGAACTGAAAATCGTTGTTAAAGGGGTGAGATAACATTCGCTATAAGAAAGATTTGCATTAATGGAACTTAGTAGCTAACATATAAAAATGTTGTATTTTGATTGGATAATAAGTGTGAAGTATTTTTGAACAGTACACTTGACAACAGGTGACTATCCCTAGCGACGGAAACTATACCAGTTTCAAACGATTTCCCGCGGGGACTATACCTGTGGCATAGATTTTCCCGCGTAATTTTTATATATTTTGGTTAAGATTTATCTCCCTTAAAATAGACTCGCGCTGTAGCCTGCTGTCAAAATGGCCACGCTTGGCAATGCAAATATAATGTTACATTGTAAATTTTATTATTATTATTATATTGAATTTGAGTGTGTTTTTCTTTTATGTCTGGAGAATGGGATGTTATGTACTAAATATATTATTGTCTTCTCCCTCGAGAACAATTATCCTATTGTGTTGTTTGGTGAGGTATAGTGCCTGAGCCAACGGCGAAGGCACTATGCCTCACCAGACAACACTATATGAGAACAGTTCCCTCAGGAGTAGACAATAATAAAATATTAGACTCACTTTGATAGCACCAAGCTTAGCCGCCTTTTTCTTAGCAGCTTCAAAGTCTTCTTCTTGTCCAACATCGGCCTGCAATTTAAAACAAAATGGCATCATAAAATGAAGAAGAAAAAAAAGAATTACATAATCATGACCATATTTGGGTAAAACTATCTGTCTGATTAACAAATGCGTGATCAAATCAGGCTAACACCAATTTCAGGGCTTTGCCTCTTGCCGTGAAGAGATGCAATAAAACGTAGATATCTAATTTAGTCCTCAAAAACATAGGGCCTAAACATGATAGCCAAAACCGGCTATGGTCACCTATGCCTGATGAACGAGGATCTTTGTTTTAATAATAATTACATGATTTATCTAGGATGATACCCTTGGGGACTAATTTTCCACCAGCAGAGGTATCGAACCAGTGGTAGTAATAAATAGGTAAATATCAAATTTAGTGCACAAGACGCGTTTCTAGAATAACCGTTTTGCTTCTTTTTTAGCGATTTTATTTTTCACTTGTTAATATTTTGTGTTCCTTGAAAAATTTGTAACACAATAAAAAAAAAAATGCATGAATCACATAAATACCGCCTTTTCTATTTGTTTTTTAATCATTTACATTTCACTTAAGTTTTAACATGTGAAGAAAATAGTGGAGTCCTCAGGACGAGTGGAAGTTGGATTAACATATCACTATATAATCATTGTTTATCACCACAAAAGTTGAGAGTTAAGAGTCACATCCTTCGTAAGGTGTACTCGATACAACCTTATATGACAAAGTTTGTCTGTGCCGTGGTACGGGTAGGTTTTTCCCTGTTACTCCTTGGCCAGTTTTCCATGATCATCGAACTGACCTCTACGACATAAGTATAAAGTTGTTAAAATTGGACTTAATCATAATCTTTACTTCACTACTTGTGACGAAAATGGTGCAATGCTTACTAAAAAAAGATTTTTGAAAACCATCACGTGGTTTTTGCGATGTGTACAACATGGTTATTATTGCATAAGCTATCACGTGGTGTTCCAGAACGAGGTCAATCGTGTTAATAATATGTTTATTGGATAAGGTTTACATCACATGACCGTAACTAAACCATCACATGGTGACGACGGTTGTGTTTCAGAGAAAAATCGGAATTGTCAAAGCCTTACTACTAATCAAATCATCACGTGGTATTTAACATGTCTATAACAAGGTAATTGCATAAACACAACAACCACCTTCACTTTCACGTGGTGATTTTGCTATGTTTATTTCGTGGAAATTGGCGCCAAGCCCTTTTACCACATCAGGTAGTGTGTATGATGTTCACTTGGGAGCATTACAAGATATATAGCCCACTTTTTTGACAATTTTTTAATCAAAAAATATTTTTTTCACATATATTGATATCGCCAACAATAACATTAATTAACAAACCATTAATAATCTTACTTACACAAAATGCTATTACGTCATAACCTTGCTCAATCAACCACACAAGAATACATGACGTATCTAATCCTCCACTATAAGCTAGAACCACACGTTTACTTTTGTCACTTGACATTTTGTCTGAAGATAAATGATTTATTACAAGAATTAATAGTTCATCCCCATTCGCTTAAGAAAGAGGCAGATGAGCTTAAGAAGAGTTTGGAGGTACCAAAGGGGTAATCAGTATCCGTATGCCGAAGACAATGGTCAAAAGAAAATAATAATTTTGTATTGACAGCTCGAATGTTGGTTAGCATCAAATGTGCATTGTAGCAGATACAATAACCTGTCTATGGCAATTGGGAAAGGTTGACCAAATGACCACTATATACAGGTGACCATTATATGAGGTGGTTTGACTTCTAGACAATATCTTCCACATTTGTTGTAAGTAAACAATTTACATGTTATGGTTTGTTTGTTATTCTGTTCCTGTCATATTGGCCATGTCGCAATGTGATTCTTGTTTATATTTATTGTTGATGAAAGTATCCCTAGGTTTTTAATGAAGTTCGTGTTGCTTGATCTTTAGTTTTCTGTGTAGTGTTTTGTAGATCAATGTTTGTTTATTTGTCCCTTTTCTTTTGACCATTGTGTTGTCTATCCTTCGACTTACGGCGTCCGATTACTCATTTCGTACCTTCAAACTTTTCGTCAAAAAGTTGTGATTTGAAAACAAAATACATATAAATAAATAAATTTGAGATATTCTAAAAACAAAAGTACAATTCTAATGATTGATTGACTGATTGATTGATTGATTATTGCTTAACGTCCATGGAGTTTCAGCTGTATTCAGGACAGTATCACGTTCAACAACATATACTAACAATAGAAATGAGTGAGAAAAGGACCATACAGGCCAAAGACGTTTGACTCTCTCAGGTAGCGACGAAGTATTTAGTGTTTTGTAGTGGATACAATACGCCTACTCATTTTCAGAATCTACAAAAGAGGTATTTAGCGTGCAGGAATTGTGACCCCCGCCATACAAGTTACACATTATGGTTTACGTTCAGGTTTTCCGTAGCATGATATGACAACCCTGGGGTATGCGCTGAGTACCTCCGTGCGTATGAGCCGAGTGAACCGTCGTTAATAATCATACAATTATAATCGACTGTGTATGATAAATGTATATGTATATATATATATGAATAGGGAGAAGTATTTTATATCTACTTGTTTTGAGAGCTGCTTAGAGGAGGTAAATCTGTGTGCAGATCTGACCAATCCTTCTGCCAATATAAAAATAAGATGAGGCAGCGCGTGTGTTACTCAAATTTAGACCCTTATCAAACTAATTTCTTTAATATTTTCTACTAAATTTGTGTTTTTTCGAGCCTACCTGCCCATTTTATCTTAAGCTTAATTTTTCCAAGACCATATATTTTCTGAAGCGGACATGATTCCTCTACGTTCTGTCAAAATATGAGGATGCTTAAAATCTTGCAGTGAAATGCAAGGCTACAGAAAACACCTACTCCAAAAATAGCTCGGTCACCCCTCAGAAATTCAGCATTAATAGGTCATTCATCAAATCCTTCATAGAGGTATTAAAATACAACTGTATCAATCAAATTTGGGCTCAGTATATTTGGGCTCAATATAATCCCTATATATTTAACTTCAATTATCAATTTTAGTTATTCCATTCCATTCAGTATTTTTCACAATACTACAAAGTGAAAGAAATGTTTTCTTTAAAAGGGACTAAGCTCTGGTTGGTGAATTAGTGGTTTGACACCTAACATTGTGCGTTCTGTTTAACGATGCACTTCGTTGAACCTGTTTGGAGTCAAATTAAAAATATAGTATAGCAGTCGTGTAGTTCACCATAAATAAAAATGGAAAAGTTTGTGAAGTTCTTATCGATTTTCATATTTTTCCCACTAGCATGTCTTAAAAGTGGATCAGTGATGGCTAAATTTAATTGTCAACACTCACTGACATTTAGCAAGAGGTAAAAGGTGGCTTCAAACACATAATGGTCCTTATGCAGATTTCTATTCAATGTAATAAATCTTAAACGTAATCAGAAAATCAACCCCATTCAATCCGATATCAAAATACAAATGTCTTACAAATGTCGTTTAGGATCCTAACCGCGAAGCGTACTCGAAATATTGTACAGTAGTATACCTGTATATGTTCATATACACTATTTATATACAGTATTTTACATCATTAATGATTTAACATACCTTAATTTAAACAAGCTGCTGCTCTCTCTCCACACTATCTAGTAAATCAATACATCGTCTGTATTTATTACGTACAATACGAGTCTACAGCGAAATGTCATTATTTACATTCCCTATTTAGATATCGACACGTTTTAACACTTGTTTGTGTCTATTTCCCGTATGTTCAGTGACATCAAATTATCCTGGTTATATGTATGTACAAATATAGCAGGGTTTTATCTCAAGTATGCATGCACTTTAAATCTTGAAGTAAAAACTAGATAAGGGTTAGAGTTAGAGTTATGGTGTTTAACGCCACCTTCAACAATATTTCAGTTATATCGTGGCGGCCAGTGCTATTAATGGAGGAAACAGGAATATCCGGAGAAAACCACCGACCTGCCGCAAGTCACTGACAAACTTTATCACATAATGTTGTATCAAATACACCTCGCATAGGTGGGATGTGAACTCTCAACTTTAATGGTGATAGGCACTGATACCACAGGTAGTTGTAAACTAAAACTACAATAAGATCACGACAACGACTGATCCTATATGTATGTGGTACAGTATGCACTACTAGTATAACTTAGCAAACAAAACTAGGTCTTATTTCTATATCCCGAGGGTTCTATGTGGGGTTTTTCAAAGCAATATTAAAGAAATGTTAGAATGAGCTAAGAATTATGGTAGGACACGGAAAAACAACAATATTATATAATATGTATGACTGACCTTATCTGGTAGACGTTCTCCTTGCAATAGAAAGCAAAGATAAGACAATAATTCAATTGTATAGTTATTTATAGTAACAAAACGTCCAATAACGAAATCACAAATTATCCACAAGTCAATAGACTTCAGCACTGACAGAACAAATAAAGACATTTGGCAACATATTGAGATTTGTCAGTTTAACGAAGCAATTACTCCATAACTGGCAATGTGTATATTGACACATAGTGTGTTAATATTCACTGTGTAGATAATTCCTATGATTTACGATCATTAAATTAGTAATTACAGTTTCAAAAAAACAAACATGAGAAGAACACACAAGTACAAAGCCAAAACAGGGTTTTGCTTGATAATAATATCGTTCTACATTATTGATTTTTAAGCGGATTTTCTTCTATTAACATCGGAATAATTTATTGACGCCATTTTGACAAGATACCAATTTTTCATATAAATAAATGGTGATAAAACATTAATTAGTTTTTAATGTCTTTAGCATCAAAAGTAAAATTGTTCAGCAAAACACATCGAATTGTTCACTTATGTCCTTTTTTCATTTGGCCATTGTATTGTCTGTCCTTCTTCAATTTACGGATTTTGATTACCCTTTAGGTATCTTCAAACTATTTTACTATGCCCTAATTGAAGAATTCATTTCAAAGAGATATATCTAAGGGTATGGGATTACTGGACTTTGCTGCACAGCTACGCATTTCTACCAAAATGATCAATAATTAAATGGGGATAACTGTATTTTTCATTCTTTACGAGAGTATCATTTGCTTCCTGGCTATGCAGATGTGTCGCCGACCCAGAACCAAACACATCTCCATGTGTATTAAAAATATCAAAAAATTAAACACTTGTGATCTAGAGCAAATACTACATATAAACAGTTCGGAAAATGTACATGTGATTGAAATGTCATTGAATGAAAAAAATTGAAAAAATAAAATCGGAATGTTACATAATATCATAATTAAATCTATGTGACATCCTTTATGTCGAGAATGAATCTATCCCCTCACACCATGGGTGACTTGCGTGTCGCCGTATATATGAGATAACAAATTCATTTGAGAGAGAGAGAAAAAAATGTCTAATCTGTAACTTATCAGAATTAGTTTTGAATTAACAGTTGATCCAGATTGAAAAACATGATGATTGTTGAAAACTAAAGTTACAATACTAATTATCAATTTCTAACTTCAATTACCGACAAAACATTGTATAAACTTAGAATTTCATAACAGGTTATTAAATACACAAAGATTCAATTGCTTACAACATACATAAGTGAATGATAAGTATACTAGTTTCATTCCAAATGTGTGAGGAAACAAACACACTGATAACGTCAGTGCAGTTTTGAAAAACTTGAAGAAGGGCGAATCATATTACAATAAAACAATCTTTGAAATTAGATTGACTGTTTATAACTTGATATACCAAGCTGTTAGAAATATACGACACATACTAAGTAATTATATTAACAACCAGTGTATATTATCACAAATAGTGAATGATAGTTTACTTAATAGTTTGACCATTGCCGTGTTCAGTTTTATTTCTAAATTTAATTTAATAATCAGTGTAATGAGTACAGTGAATTGGATGATAGCCAAGTTTGTCATGTTTGGTGTGTGAAAATTTCTCTCCATCAACAAACAAATAACTGTTGAATATATTTTGTTAATAACATAATTTGTACTTTGAGACATACTCTCCATACGATTTAATAATCAAATGTTACAATACACAGAGGTCCCCAAAAATAGGGAAACAAACAGTACATTAAAAACACATGGGTGATAGTGAATGATATCTTGGTTCACGTCGGTACAGTACTGGAAAACATGAAAAAAGACACATCGTATAACAATAAAACATACTTTGAATTTAAATTGCCTATAGCTGTTATAAATATTAATCATATGCTAAGTAATGATATCGACATCCACCGAATCATATCACAAATAGTAATAGTGAAGGATAAATTACTTGATATTTTGACCATTTCCGTAATTCAATTGTATTCCTAAATTAAATTTAATAATCAGTGTAATGAGTACAGTGAATTGGATGATAGCCAAGTTTGTCATGTTTGGTGTATGGACATTTATTTCAAATAATAAACAAATAACTTTTGAATGACATTTTCTTAGCATTATTTGTACTTTGAGACATACCCTCCATGCTATTTAGAAATCAAATGTTACAATACACAGAGATCCCCAAATGTAGGGGAAAAACAATAGCATTAAAACAAAGATTGGGGGAGGGGTGGTAATAAATGATATCATGGTACTGGACTCACAGTAATATATTTATGCTTGACTTATTTTATCATTTAACGTACATTATGCATGGATATACTTAAACACAAAACCAAATATTTACTGAATTTGAGATAAATGACATGACAAATAGTCTCATTAGCAATAGAGATAGTCGAGCAAACCTAGAAAAAAATGTATTGTGTGCAATGAACAAATTAAATTAAAGTCAAAAGTTTATTCAAAACCATCAGGTGTTGTGATGTTGTAGATGTCTAAGTGGATGTGCCATATTCAGTGATGTGGATGAAGTCCAGTATATCATCACGGTTGTCTATCAGTAGCTAACGGCTAATTGTGTTCTGCTTAATGAATATACGACCATCAGATGTTCAGTATGTGCATAGTAGGCCATTATATTTTAGTTCTGCAAGCTGTTTTACAAGTTCAGTTCTGTATTTGGTAAGGTTTTAAGTGATGAAGATGTTTTCTGGGTGGTTTTTCAAGCTCTTTTTTTGACTATGCACTTTGGTACGTGTTCTGTATGAAATAAATCTCACAATTACTTGGGATTTAACATCTTTTACCTTCCCAATAATATGTGACCTTCCAATGTCATGTAAGTTGATATCAAGCCCAAGTTTGTTATTACACACATTAAGAATAAGCCCATCTGTATAAACAGGGTGTTTGACATTTCACCTTTCATCAACGGACACCTTAATGTTGTGGAAGCGCAGGCTACTACGCCTTGAATATTGTTCTTGACCTTCTATCCTGGATTCAAGCTCTTTAATTTTATTGTATAAAGCATCAACTTCTGTTGAATGTTCTTTCAAAGCCAATGTATGGCCGTTAGTTGTTGCTTGGAGAGTAGTAATACTAGCTGTTTGCTTTGAAAGTGTTTGTGCCTGCTGAGTTATTGTTTTTTATTACTTGTTGACAGTTTCTATTAATGTATTTACATGGACATCAACATGTTTTTTGATTTTATCATCAACAATATATTTTATGGTTTCTTCTATTGTTTCACATATTTTCTCCGAAAGAATTGCAATGATTTTTTTGAGAATGTCAGGGCTAGTGAGAGCCTCTGATACTTTGTCCGTAATAGTTTTCATGGTACTGGGGACCTTTTGAGGAATGATGTCAGTTAGATCAGAAATGGAGATTCGTCGCCTGATTTGTCTTTTTTCTAGTTTTTCTGTTGCCGGGAGGTCATCGGGACTGTCAGGTTAAGCTCTTTTATTAGTAATAGGAGTTGAAGTGGATATTTTTGGCTGAGAACAAGAAATATTGTTGTCACTGTTGACTCTAATGGGCAAAGACATCTTGGATTATGTAAACAAGATCGTAACTGGTTTTATGAAATGTTAAGTAGTTCGGTAGTTACTGGATAAATCAGTCTTTGTATTGATATTTCACATTAATATAGGTAGTTATATAAAATCATATAGACTCAGGATTAAATATTGAAGCAATCCATCTATAATTTCCATTTTTTGGGGAGACTCGTTTACTCAGCTAGCTGTATTGTCTTCTTTTTCTCACGTGCTTTGCTATCTCACGTAATTATATATCTCATGTACTCCTCTTTCCATCCATTCTCACTCACTCACTCACTCACTCACTCACTCACTCACTCACTCACTCACTCACTCACTCACTCACTCACTCACTCACTCACTCACTCACTCACTCACTCACTCACTCACTCACTCACTCACTCACTCACTCACTCACTCACTCACTCACTCACTCACTCACTCACTCACTCACTCACTCACTCACTCACTCACTCACTCACTCACTCACTCACTCACTCACGCACGCACGCGCGGACGGACGGACGGACGGACGGACGGACGCACGCACGCACGCACTCACTCGTGCATTGTTATTTTATTGTCATAATTTCTTTTAGGTGTTCACACACAGCATGTGTTCCACCGCTTCTTTACAGGGCTCAAAAACTTTTTTATAGGGGTTTAAAAAGTTAATGGTGAATACATTTTAGCAATCAAATTTCGTTTGATGGTGACTACATTTTAGTATTCAAGTATCTTTAAATGGTGAATACTGTTTAGTAAATGAGAATATTTAATTGGTTGATATATGTGTGTGCTTATGGTGTTTAATGTCACTTTCAACAATTTTCCAGCTATATCATAGAGGTCAGTTTTGTTGGTGGAGGATACCGAAGTACACGAAGAAAACCACTGACCTGTCGCAAGTCACTGACACACTTTGTCACATAATGTTGTACCGAGTACACCTAATCATGAACAGCTTTCAAATTCACAATCTTAGTGGTGATAGGCACTAATTGCACAGGTATTTGTACATTCAATTGCCATACAATCATGAGGATGACGGCCCTGGTTTGAATAAGAGAAGGAACACATCACATCTTTAAGTGATAAATACATTTTAGTCATCAAGTATTGTTGAATGGTGAATACATTTAAGTCATCATATATCGTTGAATGGTGAATAAACTTTAGTCATCAAGCATCGTTGAATGTTGAATGCATTTTAGTCATCAAGTATAAGAAATGATAAACCGATAGTTATTTATAATGCAGTGAAGACAACACACTGTCTTTATATAACTCCTCAATTAGAATAGTAAGAAAGTTAAATTCCTTGGATTCATTAAATAAATGTTAGAACAAAGAAGGTGAACAGTACGGACCCCATCACAGGTGAACTCAGATGTTCTCAAAGGGTAAGCAGTTCCTGACAAGACAAGACATCTGGAATGGTATTCATATATATATAGAGTAAAGTTCGGAAATTATCTTGTCGGTGATAGAGGAAAGAACAAAATTACGTAAAAAGGAAAAGATCTATTGTCATTTGAGATAACGGTATTTCATAATGGTCAGCTCGATCATGATGATGACCATATAATATAAATTCATCTACATTCCTCATATCGAGCTGCTCGTATCTTCAAACTTTTCTTAGCTCACCATATTTTATTTGCCAAATATACACACAGAATAATTTAAATTATGGCGTATTCTCCAAACTTTTTTTGAAAGGCGAAATTGTCCGACACATATAGAATAACGGCAGTTTTGAAGGTCGAGACAGACATTATCTCTAGTATCACATCGGGTCTGAAAGGTCGAGTTGTGATAATGTATCTACCTATTAATACGTGATGATTTCCGTATTGGCCTAGTTATAAGTCAAAGGGTAGCTGTATTGGCCTGAGGCTAATCCGAAAGCCAATACAGTTGCTCGAGGACTAATAACTAGGCCAATACGGAAAACATAACGCAATGATATATTTATTAACTAACCATACAATTTTATCTTAAAATGGGTATTTATAAAATTGATATATTTATTAATTAACCATAAAATTTTATCTTATAATGGGTATTATAAAATCATAAACTCGGTCAAAATAAAAAAAAAAATAAGCCAATATCGGAACAACTGTTTTATGAGTGGAAAGCAATAGAAGCGTGATCACCTGTTGTATGTCGACGATGAATCATGTCGTTATATAAATATATATATATGGGGCCGTCGTGGTGGTGATTGTATGGTTGTTAGATTTACAACTGCCCGTGCAATCAGTGACTATCACAACTAAAGTTGTGAAATCAAACTCCTTTAATGGCGTGCCGTACACGATACAATATTATGTGATAAAGTGGGTCAGTGACTTGCGACAGGACGGTGGTTTTTCCTGGGTAATCCGGTTTCTTCCACCAATGAAACACTATAAATCAAACAAAAACTATATACATATATGTGGTCGAGTGATCTAGGGCGCTGGACATAAGGCTAAGCGGTTGGTGCTGCAATATATCAATGGTGAGTTCAAATCCCGTCGAGGGAAGAATAAAAATTTGACAGCTCAAAAATCTAATTCTAACACTGTTTGGTTTAATTTTCAGACTTATATAATATTTAGTATTAACCTAGTATCACAAGTAACTTTGAGATCCAGTGGGACAGATATATTGTATGGTTGTCACCTGCTTAGATGTTAGTATAATATACTTTATTTCCTGTGACTGTATAATGAATTCTTCATTATCCTACACATTACGTTACAAATTGCTGAGTTAGATTGCTGTCAAATTATAATATCAAGTATATTTGTACCATCTACACACGCTTAGACACATGTCTTATGTCTATCTCTAGATTTTCCCTACGAGTCAAGGTAACACTTTGACTATTGAAGCTCCACTTTTATGGAGCGGATGCACAAACTTGACCAACATACAGTATGTGACAAGGCAACATCACATACCGATCTTCACACTGAAAAGGACGTCGAGTTGATAGCAATAAATCGGCCATAAATCTGATAATTTGGAAAGGACGTCAATATGAGAGTACCCTTAAGTCGGACCCTGATTTGAGATAACGACGTCAGTGGACGCCGATTTTAGGAGTGGACGTCGATCTGAGTCTATCATGCAGCTCCAACTTATCTCCGAGGTGCTTAGTCGTTTTGAAAAAATAAATCTCTTTCTATGTGACATCGGCCATCTTGGATGAAAAGTAGTAGGTAATTTTGAAAAGACCTATCGTCTATTTCATTGCATGGCGTCACTGTTCCAACGTCGTCACAATCGATAGCATACTAGAGTGTCTTTAGAACTTTTTTTAAAGAATTTTATTGATATTAAATCTTCAGACATATACAAGATATGTTACATCATACATCAAATAATAATAACAAATACAAAATACTACTTAAATTAAGATATATATGTAAATGACATCAACTACAATAGCTTTGAAAATTTTCTGACAAATATGCAAACATTTCTCTGCAATTTTACATGACATATTGATAGTGTCCAACAAGGCAAAGCCAATACGCTTGTTTCGAATCATTTCCATTCCGCTAACAGTTTTTTTTATTTTCGTGTGCCAGACCACGTGATTTTGATGGAATGTTAGACACTGGGCTTCCGGTGTCAATGTACACAACGAAAGTTCCAATCGATATGTGGCGCTTTAACGTTCCTCAACTTAAAGAATTCTTAGCATTTTCTGTAAAAGACAGATATCAATTAAATTATTTAGTTTGTGTCAAAGATTTCAATTTATAGACAATTATTTCTTTAAAATTAAAATTAAATGTATTTTCTTTCTTTATTTACTGCCGTTAGTATCATGAAAAAACCGATCTGTCTTGATATATTTGTTGCTATCAGACAGACAGTGGGGTACCGAAACCCAGTATTTACTCTGCCGTTTTTTGGGCGTCTCCATATTACAATTACTTATAATCTACCGCATCTACGATTATGATATGTTGACGTTGTCACAGTAATAGCGTATACACCGGAAGTCGTCTGCCTAACATTGCAGAGGTCAAGACACGGAAAAGACGGAACATGGTCGGAATTGACATGATTCGAAACAAGCGTATTGTTTCTTGAGACGTCATATTAGGGGGAAAATGTGAAATAGCAATGTCATAAATATTACAACTAATACGAATAATAATAACAATGATAATAAAATACATGATCCATAATTGAACAATAATGATAATTCATTCGTGCGCTAACGCGCATTCGTGATGTACCGCTTGTTCGGTTACTTGTGATTTATTTTCAATATTTTAAATGCAACAAAAATTATATTATAATAAAATGAAAAAAGAAAAAAATACCACAATGTTGGAACAATTCAAAAGTTAAAACAACATCTATTAGAAAGAGACAAAATCAATACCCCTAGTACACAAACACTTCAATAAAAAGTGGCAGATTAAGCTATTCTATAAGATATTTATTTTCTTACCATAACTACCATAGCAGATGGCATTCATTTGGATAAAACAACACAACAGGTATAAATATTCCGATTCAGATGGCATTTTGACCTTTCTTGTGAATATTTGAAAATGAAATAATTTAAGATGCTGAAATATTTCTCATGTACTTAAAATAATATCAATAATTAATTCAAGATTAAAGTAATAGAAATAGTGCAATTATTGATAGAATTTTGCTTCAATTTGTAGACAAATGGCAATTATATCATCAATAATAACCATGCATAAAATAGAAAAAAATGCAGTAAGAATGAATTTAAGTGAAACGAAATTGATTCAAAACGCGATGAAGACTTTAAGGTATAGAAATGTCGTTTTATTAAACAATAAACTATATAATATATATTTTTTCATATCTTTCTAATATAAATACGCATTGCAGACATTGTGTGTTGGTATACATCTTTGAATCAGGTCAATATTGTTATGGAAACCAGAATCACTACAAGTTGCCAAAGTTGACGCAACAGACAAGACCGTAGACAAAATATTTTGCGAACATACTATGTATGTAATAAGTTTATCTAACATTTCAATAAAAACACATAATACAACTTTTCAAACAAATAACAATGGTCGAATTAAAATTAAGAAATTTGTAGAATAATCTGAGGGAGACTACATATTGTGCTAGACGTCACCTTACCTGTTCTCGTGATAGCAATGAGTAGTGATGCAATGAATTCAAGAGACATGCCATACTTGATACCAAACCTTGTATCAACATACTTACTATGTATGTAACAAGTTTATCTAACATTTCAATAAAAACACATAATACAACTTTTTAAACAAATAACAATGTTCGAATTAAAATTAGCAAATTTAATACAATACTTTGTGAGAAACTACATTGTGTGTTTTCCTTCATGATACTAGCTCCCGTTCATTCACAATGTGCACACTTACCGTTCAATCACTTCCAGTGCTACTAAACAGACGTCGAACTCCGCTTCTGTTGAGAAGATATGGAATACATGTTTTTTGTACAGGACCGTACATATGCAGTTGTCGTAAGTATTAAAACTATATCCTTGGAAGTGTGAATATAACCGTGTTTTAATCTATCGAATCAGCGAACAAATATGAATAAATGAACATTGAACAGTCATTTTGATTGTACGTGGATTGTGACTACTCCAAGCCAAGAACTGGATTTCAAACGTCATATGTCATGGAATAAATTGTGTTCAGTGAGATTAGCTAAGATGAGAGGTCATTGTTCGTTTCGTTGATAATAGTGAAATTGATGACTATCACTGTTTAAACTTTCTTTTTATAATAATGGTTTGGTTCAGGTTTATGGTGTTTAACGCCAACTTCAACAATATTTCAAATATATCGAACTCACAACTTTTGTGGTGAACGGAACTGATTGCACAGGTAGTTGTAAATCCAACTACAATACAATCATGACCACGACGGCCCCAACATATTAATGTTAATTGTATTTTTTTTAAATACAACAAATAACAACAATATCTTAAGCTTAGTAATTCAAAATAAAAATATCAAAACCAATATATCACAGGATTCTTGTGAAGTTCTGGTATCCAATCTAAAGTAGATATGTCATCATTTTCCTCATTAAACGGAATTTTCTAAAATTTACATATCTATTTTCACTGATGCTCTGTGCACAATCAACTATTTTATGATGGTGATCGTATGGTAGTTTCATTTACTACTACCTATGCAATCAGTGCCAATCACCACTAAAGTTGTGAGTTCGAATCTAATGGCGAGGTGTCAGATCAAGTTTGTCAGTACCTTGCAGCAGATCGGTGATTTTCTCCCAACAATAAAACTGACCGCCACGATCTAAATAAAATATTGTTGAAAGTGGCGAGGTGTGCACGATCAAGTTTGTCAGTAACTTCCAGCAGGTCGGTGGTTTTCTTCGAGTACATCGGTTTCCTCCCGCCAATAAAACTGACTGCCACAATATAAATGAAATATTGTTGAAAGTGACGTTAAGCACCATTATTACATTCTCTTCAAATATATTTCAAAGCTGTCAGCAAATCGTTTGTTACCACCAATAGTATTGGTATAACTAGAACGACAATACCGAGTATACCAAGGTTCCTAGACGATTTCCGATTATCCGTTGCAGAAAGTTTCGAATTTCTGTATTTACTGGTATTTTTCCTGTCGACTGCAATTTCAGTTTTAAGTTTTGCTATTTTGACCAGCAGCTCTTCGTTCGAGAGAGTTTGGTTCGACTGACAAGAACACGTTCGAATGCAAGTTGGCAGGGTCGTCGAATGCAACAACTCTTCTCCTCCAGTCGTCGAATGCAACAACTCTTCTCCTCCAGTCGTCGATTGCAACAACTCTTTTCCTCCAGTCGTCGAATGAAGCAACTCCTCTCCTCCAGTCGTCGAATGCAACAACTCTTCTCCTTCAGTCGTCGAATGCAACAACTCTTCTCCCCCAGTCGTCGATTGCAACAACTCTTCTCCTCCAGTCGACGAATGCAACAACTCCTCTCCTCCAGTCGTCGAATGCAACAACTCTTCTCCTCCAGTGGTCGATTGCAACAACTCTTTTCCTCCAGTCGTCGAATGCAGCAACTCCTCTCCTCCAGTCGTCGAATGCAACAACTCTTCTCCTTCAGTCGTCGAATGCAACAACTCTTCTCCTCCTGTCGTCGATTGCAACAACTCTTTTCCTCCAGTCGTCGAATGAAGCAACTCCTCTCCTCCAGTCGTCGAATGCAACAACTCTTCTCCTTCAGTCGTCGAATGCAACAACTCTTCTCCTCCAGTCGTCGATTGCAACAACTCTTCTCCTCCAGTCGTCGAATGCAACAACTCCTCTCCTCCAGTCGTCGAATGCAACAACTCTTCTCCTTCAGTCGTCGAATGCAACAACTCTTCTCCTTCAGTCGTCGACGCTATGGTTGTCTCTTGCATTTCAGTCGTTGGTAAGGTACAGTCTAAAACAATGAAATAAAATATTTTTTTCAGATTTTCAAATTACAACTTTTGCAAATTCTTTGATATAAAACACATATACAATTTAAAATACTAAATACTAAAGGAACTTGTTAGGGACAGATCTTATAACTTATAGGATGGGGGAGGGCTGCTTTTTTAATAAATAAAATTGCCCTGAAAAATAAATTAGGAGAAATTTTGCTACAGATTGGGAAAAAGCATCGATTTTTCAAAAGGAATATTTTGATTTCAGATTCATGTGAAAACCGTCTGACCCTGGGTTAAACTAGTTCTATGAGCCATAATCTTCCGTCTTAGTGAAATGATAATCTACTTGACGTATACTTAATTAGCTTTGTAAATCGCCAAGCAAATTATATTGAAAATTCTAATGGCTTTGTGCATTTAATGCAACATTTTGTAATACAATTTGTGCGTGATTTGCAGCAGGTTCTTAGTTCCTAGTTAGTTCAATTTCCTCTTCTAAGAACCCCTGACCAACTTGATATACAGGTACATATAACTAGTGTATGGTTGACAGTGGCGTATAAAACAAATAACCATTTAATAAGAAAGGATATGGGTGTTTGTGAACATTAGAGACTATTCAACATTACACTTGTATTGCTGGAAAGGAACAGTGCTCTTTAATGCTGTTCTGCATTTCAGATACAGAAGGGTAATCAACAATGAGAATAACGTATACCCTAAAATGAGTGACAAACGGCCCTTATCCTGCATATGATCGATACTCTTTCTTCCTCCGATGATCGCTACATCTTGTATCTTTTTCGTGTTGATGTTATTTCGTGCATAGTATTTTGAAATAGCTCAGATTCGAGACTATCAACAAGAAAACAAAACATGGGTGAAGTAATTTTACAAATACGTCATCATTGTGTACAACATCACATGACGAGGTTACAAATACAGAGAAAAAAGACAGTCACATATTTCGATTCATGTTTATGTCATAAAGTGAGTGAATGAGTAATTGTTGTTATGAAACATTTGCATTCCACGTGATAATGATGACGTCCGGTTTGCATAGGACCAATGCTCTAAGTTGAATTATAAAGTGCTATTTCACTGAAGCAGCTGTTCAAGATGTTACATATCGCGTCACTAGGACACATTACCCTGATTCCAAGCCATCCAGTCGATACTCTTACTACTTGTATTCAAGCATCAAATACCAATTTTAAAGTCTTTGGTTTCACTCGGGGTGTGCAGCCGACCGCTACACCACCGATACGATATGTCCTAATGTGAAGGCAAAGGAAGATTAGTTTTAATTCAGGATTTTTCAGAAATGTCATATATCTGGAATGCGCCTACGGATGAATGTTTTCATTGTCACAAGTAAAAAAATGGGACGAGAGACATTATACGTAGGATCGGATTACATTTGCATTTCACCACTAAAGTCGACCGATGACAATTTTTGTCCATTCTATTGTGGCATTCCTCATATTTGTACGCAGAAGATGAGTACACAGTGCACTCCTTTGTGTCTTTATAGAGAACGTCTGAACACAACAATTGAGCGCCTTTTTCGGATAGACTGTCTCCTGCATCTGTGAAAATCTGTTATATTGTTATACTAGAGTTTCCGTTTAGGGGAAGAACTTTTTCTCCCCCTCACCCCATTCCGTAAATATTTTATGCAGACTGACATTATCAGCACTGTTGTTTACTAATGTTTTTATTTTTCGACTCAAAATACTACTACTGCAAAGATAGTATTTGATTATTTTTGTTAGTTATACGCTAAAATTGTATTTTACTTAGTTTCTTGTGCACTCTCAAAATGTACATCTTAATTATAATTATATATATGAAAGAACATTTCCAATATTGACAAAACCTGTATCTGATTATCTGTTTGCTCATCAATGACATAAAACAAAGGACACTATGCCCAACCAGTATGAGTTCACAGTGTATAACTACAAAACAAATGTATATTGAAAATGCATGAAAATATTAAAGCCCCATAACTCTTGCACAAACCGTCGAATCAAGATCAAAATAGCGCGATCATATGATCAACTACACATCCTGACCAACCATCCTACCATATATGAAAGCTACCGCAAAAACAACCTCATAGAAGTTGCATTCACAAAGAGAAGCTGGACGTCAGAACGAAAGGACGAACCGAAAAACTATAATCCCTTACTATCGTATGCGGAGTAACAAAATATTATCAACTAAGCTAAGATAACATATATACCTAACTGATAAATACTGAGCTTCCAGATCCCTCCACATGTTTGGGAGGCATTACCTTTACAGTACTTGTCACATGGCTTTGATGTGGTAAATGTAGATTTGTCAGTTTGATTACCACAAAAACAGCGTGTCCATGCCTGAATAATTATTAAAATCTGCATCTTATAAACATGTGATAAATATATTGATCAATGAATTAACATCGTTTGTTTTTTCTTTATCGCATGGTAGTTTAATTTACAACTACCTGTGCAATCAGTGGCTATCACCACTAAAGTTGTTAGTTCGAACCCCGTTCATGACGAGGCGTACTCGATGCAAAATTATGAGATAAAGGTTGTCAGTGACTTGCGACAGGTCGGTGGTTTTCTCCGGGTACTCCGGTTTCCTCCACCAATAAATCTGACCGCCACGATATAACTGAAATATTGTTGAAAGTGGCGTTAAGCACCATCAACCTAAACCATCTTTCCAATAATTTCCCTATAGCTATGAAAATATTTACTTTGCATCAAATAATTCTGCGTGTAGCATCAGATCAATCTAACTAAAATTACTATATGTTTTATCTTTTAACAAACATAAAATCGTTTGACCCGTAACGTTTTGAAAAATATTTGTAATTCATATTTCTAGGTCTATGCAGCCTCATATGTCAATGTTTCATCATGTTGTGAATAACCTTATTGTAAAAAAAATGTCATGCATCTCTATCTTATTTTTTTAAATAATTATATTGTTCAAGATTATAGCGTTCTTAACAATAGCGTTCGCCCTGTTATTTATGAGATCATTATACAGTGAAGCTTATATAAACCTAACCTCATTGGGGTCAGCTTTTATGTTGGAAATATAGAAAAGTGTTTTGTTTATTCAGGTTGAATTAGATAACAAAGACTTCCTGCATTTGGACTTTACTTAAAGTTCGATTTATGCAGAATTCCGATTTATTCAGAGTTCCGTTTCGATAGATTTCAATATATTTGTTGTCCTATTTATATATACCTCAGTGCCCATATAAGTAAGCATTTGTGACTGGGAGCAGCAGTGATCTGCACAATATTCATTGGTCATAGAGTCATCATTCTGGTGAAAATAAGGAAGAGTTCTGTTTCCTCGATCGTCATGGAAACATCCAATATACGTATGACCTGTAAGAAATATAACGTTAGTCATCCCTTTTTATTTTATCTTAGCACAAATGACATGTAATTATAAGAGTCTTATACTTACATCTACTCCCTGGAAAGATATAGTCGGGAGTGAGTTGCTGTTGTTCAATGCCAGGTGAACAATTTGTCAGATAGATCCTGGCGTGAACATTTTGATGAGATGATATAGGCATTGTACCAGACCAAAAGTGATGGGTTAAATAGGCATGGTGTTTAAACTTTAAATGCTTGGAATTATATGTTTTATTTTAAATCTCATGTACTTTTATGTCTCATATACTTTTATTTCTCATCTACTTTTGTATCTTATGTACTTGTGTATCTCATGTATTTGTGTATCTCATGCAGATTTGTTTCTCGTGCTTTTTTGCATCTCGTGTGCTTTTGTTTCTCATATACTTTTATTTCTAATGTACCTTTGTATCTCATGTACTTTTGTTTCTCATATGCTTTTAGTTCTCATGTTGCTTTGCATCTCATGTTCTTTTGTATCTCACGTTTTTAACAAATTAGGATCGGACACAAGTTTCTCCAACTTATGAAGTCTTCTCCCGAATACACTTATTTACAATATATAGTAGCATGCGCAATGAAATGATATGATATTTATATAATATGCATAGAGATACATAAATACAGAATGATTATTTTCAAAAACAAAGGTAGAGACAATATGCGAAAGAAAAGAAATAAGAATAAATACTTTTGGAGATGGGTGTTGGTTCTTTAGATTATTTAGACAATTTTAAATCTTTTGGAGTCTGTAATATATTTAATAGGATGTTTTAAAGATAGTTGCATTTTCTTGGTATGTTAGGAGATCACTTCCTTTTTTCAGTATATTTGTATCGATATTAATGTTAGAAGGTAGCCAATTAAGACTATTAAATAATATTTCCTTATTATCTCTATATTTATCACAATCAAAACAGAAATGGTGAGAGTTTTCAACCCATTTTAGTAAATTCCCTTTTATTCCATAACAATTCATTTTGTGTATCAAACCTTTGTGCCAAACTGTATCGAAAGCCTTTGAGAAATCACAAAAAACGAGGCAACATAGTTTTTTTCAAGAGAGTTTAAGATAGTATTATATAGTTCTATTAATTGGTGGACTGAGGAATGCTTAGGCAAAAAACCAGATTGGTATTGGTAGATAAGCTTGTTTTGCATTAAATGGTTGTATACATGTTTGCATATAATTCTTTCCATTACTTTTCCGACACAGCTATTCAGTGATATTGGGCGGTAATTTGAAGGTAAAGAAGTACCATCTTTTTAAAAATTGCTGTGACATGAGCATTTTTCCAACTAGAGGGATATTTACATTGACGAAGAGATTTGCTAAAAATAATTTGTAGTGGGATGGCTATCTTTTCAGGGGAAATTTTTTACATTTTGTGACCAATTTTGTCAGGTCCAGAAGCTTTGCTTGGATCAATAATTTTTAAAATATTTACAATTTCACTTATGGTTACAAAAACCTCATTTATTACATTATTAGTTTTTATATCAAAGTCTGGAAGAGGCACGTTCTCCTCCTCCAACTTCGATATAAGGCTAACGTATTTATTTAATAAATCACACTTGTCTTCATCCCAATACACAATATCGTCGAAGTTTTCAACATTAATAGAGTTTCTAAGAGAAGGAATACAGTTACTTCCCTTATTTGATTTTTATAAGCATTTTCATAATTTTGCAGTATGTTTTTGGATTGGATGAGTTTTCTAAAAGAATGTAATCCAAATTATTTTCAAAATTTTCTTCTCCAATTTTGTTCATGTTATTTACTTTATTTCACTGTTTTTTACATAGTTTAATATCCTTTTCTCTGTGTAATTTCAAAACATTGTTTCTCAATCTGTCTCTTATGCGAAATTCTTTTCGTATTTCGTTGTTAAACCATGACCTATCATTATTCCGAATAGTTACTATTTTGTCAGAATACATTCTTTTGTTATTTTTAGGAAACACTTTGTAAATTTCTCGCACATTTCATCAAATGGTCAAGTTTTTCATTCCAATTAATTTCATTTAATTTTTCTTCAAACATTTTGTAATTAATTTGTTGATACTGCCAAATTTCTCTTTTAAATGATCGAGAGATGTTTTGGAACATTGAATAGTTACGACTGAGGCATCATGATCACTAATATTATCAGGTCATGTAAAAACATCAGAAAATACATAATTAATTGTGTCACTTACTATAATAGGATCTAATAGTGTTTTATTATGATTTGTTACCCTTGATGGTTTCTCTATTACATTTTTTAAGCTAAAAAGCCTCATCGTGTCAATCAATTTGTTATGGTTTAAAGACATAAGGTCAGAATTCAGATCTCCGGAAATCACAATATTTTCGCTGACTTGATATGCTAAGCCTATAACATGATTTAAGCGTGCCCAATATTCAGAAATCTGTCCATTCAGGTCGATTTGTATTACACAAAAGAATAGAGTGACCTTTGGCATGAACTTCAAACCAAATCGTTTCATCTATATCATTTTCAAGTTCGTATTTCCTGCAAATGCCGATGTCTTCCTTTGAGTAAATAAGTAATGCCCCGCCAGAATTAGTACGATCTTTTCGTTGAGGATTTTTATCAAATAAATCGAGTTCAATATCTCTGTTTTCAATGCTATTGTCAAGATGTGTTTCAGTTAAAACAATAATATCGAATTCATCAACAAAATTTTGGAGAAAATTTATTTTATTTCTTATATTTCGAATATTGATAATGCATATGGATATGAATTTATCAGACAAAATATCTAACGCACTCAACGGTGTACTCGATATATAAGCAGGCTCAGGTTCAGGATTGGATTCAATATTGCCAATCAATAATATAAAATGTAAAACAAAAAGGATGAAGGCAACATTAACTTTTGGATTTAGACTTTGAAGGATTAAAAGTGAAGGAAATAGGAAGGAACATCGTAAGTTAGTAATTAAGATATCATGAAAAGTGTCAGAGCGAGAATCATAGCCGATATTAAGACTCATTTTACAGGCTTGAAACAGTCCGATAGCCGCTCTATCCAGCATCTAAGTTGCTACCCATTTTTTTTTTAAATGGATGTATCATTTGCTTCCTGGCTATGCAGATGTTTCGCCGACTCGGAAGCAAACACGTCTCCATGTGTATTAAAAATATAAAAAAATTAAACACTTGTGATCTAGAAAAAATTAAGATCACAAACAGAAATACTACATATAAACAGTTCTGAAAATGTACATGTGATTGAAATGTCATTGAATGAAAAAAATTGAAAAAATAACATCGGAATGTTACATAATATCATAATTAAATCTATATGACATCCTTTATGTTGAGAATGAATCTATCCCTTACATCATGGGTGACTTGCGTGTCGCCGTATATATGAGATGACACATTCATTTCAGAGAGAGAGAGAGAGAGAGAGAGAGAGAGAGAGAGAGAGCGAGAGAGAGAGAGAGAAAATGTCTAATCTGTAACTTATAAGAATTAGTTTTGAATTAACAGTTTATCCAGATTGAAAAACATGATGATTGTTCAAAACTAAAGTTACCATACTAACTATCAATTTCTAACTTCAACTACCGACAAAACATTTTATAAATTTAGAATTTCATAGCAGGCTATTAAATACACAAAGATTCAATTGTTTACAACATACATAAGTGAATGATAAGTATGCTAGTTTCAGTCCAAATGTGTGAGGAAACAAACACACCGATAACGTCAGTGCAGTTTTGAAAAATTTGAAGAAGGGCAAATCATATTAAAATGAATTAATCTTTGAAATTAGATTGACTATTTATAACCTTATATACCAAGCTGTTTGAAATATACGACACATACTAAGTAATTATATTAACAACCAGTGTATATTATCACAAATAGTGAATGATAATTTACTTAATAGTTTGACCATTTACGTGTTCAGTTTTATTTCTAAATTAAATTTAATAATCAGTGTAATGAGTACAGTGAATTGAATGTTAGCGAAGTTTGTCATCAACAAACAAATAACTGTTGAATGAATTTTTTTAATAACATAATTTGTACTTGAGACATACCCTCCATACGATTTAGCAATCAAATGTTACAATACACAGAGGTCCCCAAAGGTAGGGAAGAAAACAGTACATTAAAAACACCTGGGTGATAGTGAATGATATCTTGGTACACGTCGGTACAGTACTGGAAAACATGAAAAAAGGCACATCGTATAACAATAAAACATACTTTGAATTTAAATTGCCTATAGCTGTTATTAATATTAATCATATGCTAAGTAATTATATTAACATCCACCGAATCATATCACAAATAGTAATAGTGAAGGATAAATTACTTGATATTTTGGCCATTTCCGTAATTCAATTTTATTCCTAAGTTAAATTTAATAATCAGTGTAATGAGTACAGTGAATTGGATGATAGCCAAGTTTGTCATGTTTGGTGTGTGGACATTTCTTTCAAATAATAAACAAATAACTTTTGAATGACATTTTCTTAGCATTATTTGTACTTTGAGACATACCATCCATACTATTTAACAATCCAATGTTACAATACACAGAGGTCCTCAAATGTAGGAAAAAACAATAGCATTAAAAAAAGATTGAGGGAGGGGTGGTAGTAAATGATATCATGGTACTGGACTCACAGTAATATTTATGTTTGGCTTATTTTGTCATTTAACGTACATTATGTTTATATATATACTTAAAAAAAAAAACAACTATTTACTGACTTTGAGATAAATGACATGACAAATAGTATCATTAACAATGGAGATATTCAAGCAAACCTAGAAAAAAAAACAAAAGTTGTGTGCAATGAACAAAATAAATTAAAGTCAAAAGTTTATTCAAAACGAACAGGTGTTGTGATGTTGTAGATGTCTAAGTGGATGTGCCATGTTGAGTGCTGTGGATGAAGTCCAGTATATCATCACGGTTGTTTATCAGTAGTTTACGACTAGTTGTGTTCTGCTTAATGAATATACGACCATCAGATGTCCAGTATGTGCGTAGTAGGCCATTATATTTTAGTTCTGCAAGATGTTTTACAAGTTCGGTTCTGTATTTGGTAAGGTTTTCAGCTATGAACATTTTTTCTTGGTGCTTTTTCAATCCCTTTTAATTACAATATACTTTGGTACGTGTTCTGTATGAAATAAATCTCACAATTACTTGGGATTAACCTTCTTAAACCTTCCCAATAATGTGTGACCTTCCAATGTCATGTAAGTTGATATCAAGCCCACGTTTGTTATTACACACATTGAGAATAAGCTCATTTGCATTAACAGGGTGTTTGACATTTCCCCTTTCATCAACGGACACCTTAATGTTGTGGAAGCGAAGGCTACTACGCCTTGAATATTGTTCTTGACCTTCTATCCTGGATTCAAGCTCTTTAATTTTGTTGTATAAAGCATCACATTCTGTTGAATGTTCTTTCAAAGCCAATGTATGGTCTTTAGTTGTTGTTTGGAGAGTAGTAATAATAGCAGCATGCTTTAAAAGTGTTTGTGCCTGCTCAGTTATTGTTTTTTTGTTGCTTTTTGACAGTTTCTATTAATGGATTTACATGGACATCAACATATGTTTTCATTTTATCATCAACAATATCTTTTATGGTTGTTTCTATTGTTTCACATATTTTCTCCGAAAGAATTGAAATGATTTTGTTGAGAACGTCAGAGCTAGTGAGAGCCTCTTATGCTTTGTCCGTAATAGTTTTCATGGTACTGGGGGCCTTTTGGGGAATGATGTCAGTTAGATCAGAAATGGAGTTTCGTCGCCTGATTTGTCTTTTTTCTTGTTTTTCTGTTGCCGGGAGGTCATCGGGACTGTCAGTTGAAGCTCTTTTATTAGTAATATGAGTTGAAGTAGATATATTTGGCTGAGAACAAGAAATATTGTCGTCACTGTTGACTCTAATGGGCACAGACATCTTGGATTATGTAAACAAGATCGTGACAGGTTTTATGAAATGTTAAGTAGTTCGGTAGTTACTGGATAAATCAGTCTTTGTATTGATCACTGTCGTCAAAGAGCTGCGATCGAAAATGTTTGGTCAACATCCGGGATATCTTAAAGCGGTATTTTTAAAGCAGACACGGATAATTATCGTAAGTATTTATAAATATACTGTGTATATAATGTTTTGAATTATGATGAAGTTATAAGGATTCCGGATTCAAAATCATTACAATCAACTGAAATATCGCTATATCTTGCATTTACGAATGAATTAAATGTTGCCCAAAAAGACAACAGTCAATTAGTAACTAGTTATGCCCTAAAACATGATGTCAACAGATGTTTTTGAAATCCGGCTTGGTCAAAATGTAAACATATATACAAACCGGTTGGGTCATTTATACATAACCGGGTTTGTCAGTATGTAAATACCACTGATCTTATTGTAATTGGACATTATATTGCAATTTAACAATAGCTATGATTAGGAAATATCTCAAAGGCGATAAATACTGATCCTTAGTATGAATGTTCGCCGTGGCTGCTAATTTCAACTACTGTTCAATAAAAAAAATCGTTATTTCTATGTTAAATTGCTACTGTCGCGAGCACTTGATTTTTTAAATGCTTTTTGTGGCACTGACATCACGATTGGTGTTCAATACGCTACACTCACTTTAAGTAGTTGTCCAGGCGCATCAATTGAGTAGTGGGAGATTCTTTTTATAGCGCAATATTTTAATTTCATACTCGTTGATAACGAAGTAAGTCACTCTTTGGAAATAACTTCATGAATACGATATTTAAGCTTCTTCACAGTATAATGTTTACATTAACATTACAGATAAGCAAAATCACAAAGGCTGTAGTATTGAATTCCTTTCCGCACGGACGATTTTGGCAGTTTGTATACAAAGAAAATGTTAGGTGTACTCGATTAATGCAACGTTCGTTACAAGTTGTAATACGACACATGTTCGTGCTTTGCTCACTGAAAATAGAGGCTCAGTGGTCTGAGCCTATGTCGTTCACCTTTCATTCTGCCTTGAGGAAACTTAATACAGACAGAACCTTCTATAGGTGCTTCCCACCAAAGTTCGGCTCATTTGGCTAAGCATTTTCAGAAAAGAAGATTGTTAGAAATCGGCCAATCAGAAACAAGAATTGTCTGTGGCGACCATGTTTGTCAACGGATCGGGATAACATGTGCTATCTTTATAGAAGACCTTCCATAGTTGCTCCTACCAAGTTTCGGTTCATTTGGCTAAGCAGTTTGAGAAGAGAAGATTTTTTTTTTTAAATCGGCCAATTAGAAACAAGAATTATCTTTGGAGACCATGTGTGTTAACGGACCGGGATGAAATGAGCAATCTTTATAGAAGACCTTTCATAGTTGCTTCATACCAAGTTTCGGTTCATTTGGCTAAGAACGTTTAGAGGAGAATATTTTTGTTTTTAATCTGCCAATCAAAAACAAGAATAGCCAATCGTAACTAGTCGGCCATTTTCGCTACCCTACAAATAACCTCGTATGCATTAGGCGTATAAATCGCACTACTTTTCACATGTCAGTTACATGAAAGTTTGATAAAGTTATATTTTAAACAATTTTCTATATTTCAATTATTTTCATGGATAAAAGTTAAAGTTTTAATTAGTTTTGCATGATTAGATTTTAATTAGTATGACTTCCATATTGGATTTTCGTGGACTATATTTTTGTGCGGCTTAACTTAACTTAACTTCCGGCAAACAATTTAAGAAGAATTTCTACTATCTACGTACGAGGTTATTTGTATGGTAGCGAGAATGGCTGAGTAGTTACGTTTGCAAGAATCGCTTGTGACGACCATGTTTGTTAAGGGCAGTTTAACAATAAATGGCTCCTACTGCTATAGCTGTCTAATTTACTCATTTTTATGATTTTATTGGATCTAAATAATGCAAAAGATCTGTAATGATTTGATGTTTGTTACTGCAAAAAATCTTTAAGATATCTAGAAAAACAAAAAAAAATATGTCCAAAAAACATGTCAAAATTGTCAAGAGAGCAACCCTTTTTTGTGACACTTTAAAAAATCCTTAATTTTCAACAACCTACCACAGTGCTAAATCAAACAATATGTTATCAAAATATATTTCATCACAAACTTTGATATGTTGACATACTTAAAGATAGCAATAGATCATGCTTCACATTCATTATTGCATAAAAATATGGCTTTGTAAAAAAGATGTACCTAGTCAGGAGTGCAACAAACATTAATGCAAGTTTTCCTAAATTACATTGCAGAAATGTTGTCTTTTAGTTTTCAAAGATATGGGGTATAAATAAATCTTAATACATCATTGCTGCTTCAAGACCATAGTTAAAGGATACACTAAGATCAGTAATAAGGCTAAGAATGTCACATTAAAGGCAGCACCCTCAATTGTCAGGAGTGCAACATTTAATATTTTCTTAGACACATTTTCTTTTAAATGTAACTAAAATCACATTTGTCTTTCTATTTCAACAGAGACTGACGAAGAGAATAGATAAAACCCATTTACCTGTTTGAGATACATAACATATATCTCACAGAAGCATTTGATTCATGTCAGGAGTGCTACTAGTTTTAAGTGATCTTCTACACAGTCTAAATTATAGCTTTTTATATGGATGATTTAAATAAAATGAGATTCTGTCAAGTTTAGAATAATGTTTGAAAAAATTTAAAGTGCCAATAGCATTTTATGTACTTTTAATTTTATGCAATAAAGCATTTTTGTTCATTTTAAATGGTTTCATGCTTTAATATCTATTAGATATTAATACTAGAGACATTCTCTGACAAGGGAATATGTTTTCTAGGTTCATTAGCTATTGGAGATTAATTGACTTGATAAAGTTTATGATAAATGCATTTATCTATTTTCCTATGGATAATTTATGGTTAACCATGTAAATGTTGCACTCCTGACATAAATATTTAAAAATCAGTGAAATTTGAAATTTGCTATAATTAATTTTCTAAGTATCCAAAAAATACTTGTAATTGTACATTAAACATCTATTTTCAATATTAATTTAGATTAATACATGTTTTAACTGTTTTTGTATAGTATATTTCAAAAATAAGTTGGAATTTTCGAGAAGTATGGCTGTAAACAAGTTACAAATAACTAGAAAAATATTACTTTAAGAAACAATTATCATTAACACTTGGTAAAACTAATGCTTGAAAGAACACCAACTGATTGTTTTCCCCTGTGAATTGTTTTTAGGTTAATAACTCTTCTTTTTCTTGATGGCAATATAATGTCAGGAGTGCAACATATCCCGATAAAATAGTACCATTGATAAAATAATGATAATTTATAATAAATTGCCTTTTCTAGCCTATACAAATATTCTAATTATTTATTTATGATTTATCTAATATATTGGAGTGGTATAATACAAATTTTCAAATGTACATAATTAAAAATATTGCTGTTAAAACTGGGTATTAAAGAAGTGGTATGGCAAACAATTGCTACAAATTTCCAAATACTGTCATTTCTGTACAAATATTTCATTGAAAACAGGTAAAAATTATTGTATGAGTTAACAGTAACATCACTTCTTCAATGTTGGCATTTTAAATTTGATATTTATTTTATTTTTTTTTGTTATTATAAATTTATAAAATGTCAGGAGTGCAACAAAAATAGACAAAATGTTTTTTCTACAACCAATTATTTTGCGATGTTCAAAGAATCAATGTTATTATTTTCTTAAAAATGGCTACTTATCTTTAAAGTTTGAAAATTTTGTTGTCTTAAGTAAAAATATTCATTATTATTTTGATAATAAAAACTTTATCAGGTAGATTGGACAAAAATATTGAGAATTTTTCATAAAAAATAGCTTTTAAGAAAAACTACAACTACCAATAACCCAAAATTTTGCACAAAAGTAATTTATATCAGTTGCATTGTTTGAAAAACCATTAAACAAAATAATTGAGACTAAAGATTGTTTAACTGATATAGAATAAGTATGTGCTTTACATGGTTTTTATGTCAATTTGTGTTCAATAAAAGGTTCTTAAAAATTTATTGCTTTTCTGTTCATAGTTTATTTTATTTTTATTATTTTTTTAATCAAAATTTCTTATTGTCCTTCAATATATTATTTGAAAACAAAAATTAATCCAAAACAATTAGAGTTACTTGATATCTATATAAACATTGAGAGTTCCTACTTTTGTTCAAGCACTCTTTGAATATTGTAATAATCCAACTGCATAGCAAATAAAGAAAACGAATTATAAGTTCTATACAAAATCATGACCATTCTGTCGAAGGTAACTTGGCGAATGCCAATTCTGCACAAACCGTTTGGTATTTCTTTCTTTTAATGCTATACAAAACATCGACATGTAAAATAGTTTGACTATGTGCTGTTGGGTTTCATTCATTGAAGACAATTTTTTGTTTTTTCTTTTTATCAATTTGCCAGTCGAACATATCCTTGACAAGTGTTGTAATGAACCTTAAATAAATTACAAAAAGGAAACATAATTGTGATATTGAGCTGTTTTCGCTATTCTTTCAATTGTTTACATAGACAAAACCGGTTCTACTGGAAAACAAATTTTGGGACCCAACGGAAAGTAGTGGCTGACAGAGTCGGAACGAATGTACGTAAATAAGCATCGTGGTTTTTACTGTAGCAAGTCTAAAACTATTCATGGTGGCACGCCAGTGCAAACTATCATGTATATAAGCATTACAAAGGGTTTGTGTACTTTAATTACACATATAGACTACTTTTTATAGCTTTATTTGATGATTTCAATCTCATTATTAGCATTTTTCATTGTTTATGTCCATCATTTTATCTATATATGAGTAATCTATTAAGTTAACCACAGAAACATATAGGTAAAAACAAGCAAAAATAATCGACCGATAACGACATCTTCTGGATTCAAGATATAATAAAACTATATGATCATAATACTTACATTTTGTCGTCGCCTGTATGTCAAACATGCCTAATTGACTTGTACCGGAATATGACAGAACAATTCCGACCGGAGCTCTTTGACGACAGTGTTGATATTTCACATTAATATAGGTAGTTATATAATATCATATAGATTCAGGAATAAATATTTAATCTATCCATCTATAATTTCCATTTTTTGGGGAGACTCGCTTACTCAGCTAGCTGTATTTTGCGCATGCTCATCTTCTTTTTCTCACGTACTTTGCTATCTCACGTAATTCTATATCTCATGTATTCCTCTTTCCATCCATTCTAACTTCTCACTCACTCACTAACTAACTCGCTGACTCACTCGTGCATTGGTCTTCCTATTTATTGTCATCATTTCTTCTAGGTGTTCACTTACAGCATGTGTTCCACCGCTTCATTATAGGGGTTTAAAAATTTGCTAGTTCAAAAGTTAATGGTGAATAAATTTTTGCAATCAAATTTCGCTTGATGGTGACTACATTTTAGTAATCAAGTATCTGTAAATGGTGAATACTGTTTAGTAAATAAGAATATTTAAGTGGTTTATGTGTGTGTGCTTATGGTGTTTATTGTCACTTTCAACAATTTTTCAGCTATATCATAGAGGTCAGTTTTGTTGGTGGAGGAAACCGGAGTACACGAAGAAAACCACCGACCTGTCGCAAGTCACTGACAAACTTTGTCACATAATGTTCACCGAGTACACCTAATCATGAACAGCTTTCAAATTCACAGTTTTAGTGGTGATAGACACTAATTGCACAGGTAGTTGTAAATTCAACTACCATACAATCATGACGACGACGGCCCTGTTTTGAATTAGAGAAGGAACACACCACATCTTTAAGTGATGAATACATTTTAGTCATCAAGTATCGTTGAATGGTGAATACATTTAAGTCATCAAGTATCGTTGAATGGTGAATAAACTTTAGTCATCAAGCATCGTTGAATATTGAATGCATGTTAGTCATCAAGTATAAGAAATGATAAACCGATAGTTATTTATAATGCAGTGAAGACAACAAACTGTCTTTATATAACTCCTCAATTAGAATAGTAAGAAAGCTAAATTCCTTGGATTCAATAAATAAATGTTAGAACAAAGAAGGTGAACAGCACGGACCCCGTCACAGGTGGACTCAGATGCTCTCAAAGGGCAAGCAGTTCCTGACAAGACAGACATCTGTAATGGTACTCAAATATATATATATAGAGAGAGAGTAAAGTACGGAAAAGGTGTTGTCGGTGATAGAGGAAAGAAACAATCTACGTTAAAAGGAAAAGATCTATTGTCATTTGAGATAACGGTATTTCATAATGGTCAGCTCGATCATGATGATGACCATATAATATAAATTCATCTACATTCCTCATATCGAGCTGCTCGTATCTTCAAACGTTTCTTAGTTCACCATATTTTATTTGCCAAATATACACACAAAATAATCTAAATTATGGCGTATTCTCCAAACTTTTCTTCAAAAGCGCGAAATTGTCCGACACATATAGAATAACGGCAGTTTTGAAGGTCGAAGCAAACATTATCTCTAGTATCACATCGAGTCTGAAAGGTCGAGTTGTGATAATGTATTTACCTATTAATACGTGATGATTTCCGTATTGGCCTAGTCATTAGTCAAAGGGTAGCTGTATTGGCCTGAAGCGAAGCCGAAAGCCAATATAGCTGCTCGAGGACTAATAACTAGACCAATACGGAAATCCTCACGCAAAGATATATTTATTAACTAACCATACAATTTTATCTTAAAATGGGTATTTATAAAATTGATATATTTATTAATTAACCATAAAATCGTATCTTATAGTGGGTATTATAAAATCATAAACTCGGCCAATATAAAAAAAACTAAGCCAATATCGATATTGGCTTATTTTTTTTTTTTTATTTTGGCCGAGTTTATGAATTTATATTGTAAAGACAGTTTAGGTTGTATTGACAACAATAATATAGAGTTAACTAATAAATTTAGATATTAAAAACTGACGTTATTGTTTTTATCGTGTTTATTGTGTTTGACATCATACTGACAAATGATATAACTCCATGAGATGAAAGAAAAAATATCCAAATTACTGATAATTAATCATATCATCATATTCATCGTCGGTATGCCACAACGTATCACCATCCGTATACTCTCCACAAATGCTAAGAATAGTTACCAATAAAATTCATTGTCTGATATTAATCGTTGATCTCCTATTTAGAGGGGCACATAATTTGCAAGGAATTCCTTTCTAAATTTAGATACGTTTTAAAGATGTGGTTTGATTGGCTATAAAGACAGTGAACTGGACTTACCAAAGTGTTTTAAAATGATCACATGACTACTAGTATTTATCTGCCAGTTGACCCCTTGTTGATGAGTGTAGAGTAATATAAGCGTGATCAGCTGTTGTATGTCGACGATGAATCATGTGGTTATATAAATTGATATATATGGGGCCGTCGTGGTCGTGATTGTATGGTAGTTAGATTTACAACTGCCTGTGCAATCAGTAACTATCACAACTAAAGTTGTGAGATCGAACCCCTTTAATGGCGAGGTGTACAAGATACAATATTATGTGAAAAAGTGGGTCAGTGACTTGCGACAGGACGGTGGTTTTTCCCGGGTACTCCGGTTTCTTCCACCAATAAAACACTATAAACCAAACAAAAACTATATATATATGTGTGGTCGAGTGGTCTAGGCCGCTGGACATAAGGCTAAGCGATTGATGCTGCAGTGTATCAATGGTGGGTTCAAATCCCGTCGAGGGAAGAACAAAAATTTGACAGCTCAAACATCTAATTCCAACATTGGTTTAATTTTCAGACGTATGCAATATTTAGTATTAACCTAGTATCACAAGTAACTTTGAGATCCAGTGGGACAAATATATTGTATGATTGTCACCTGCTTAGATGTTTGTTTGATATACTTTATTTCCTGTGACTGTATAATGAATTCTTCATTATCCTATGCAATATATTAAACATTGCTGAGTGAGATTGCTGTCAAATTATAATATTAAGTATATATGTACCATCTACACAAGTTTAGAGACATGTCTTATGTCTATCTCTAGATTTTCATTACGAGACAAGGTAGCATTTCGACTATTGAATCTCCACTTTTATGGAGCGGAGGTACACACTTGACCAACATACATTATGTGACAAGGCAACAGCACATACCGATCTTCACACTAAAAAGGACGTCGATTTGATAGCAATATATCGGCCATAGATCTGATAATTTGGAAAGGACGCCGATTTGAGAGTACCCTTAAATCGGACCCTGATTTGAGATAACGACATCAGTGGATGCCGATTTGAGGAGTAGACGTCGATCTGAGTCCATCATGCAGCTCCACCTTATCTTCGAGGTGTTTAGTCATTTTGAAAAATAAATCTCTTTCTTTGTGACATCGGTCATCTTGGATGAAAAGTAATAGGTAATTTTGAAAAGACCTATCGTCTATTTCACTGCATGGCGTCACTGTTCCAACGTCGTCACAATCAATAGCATATTAGAGTGTCCTTAAGAACTTTTTGATATTAAGTCTTCAGACATATACCAGATATGTTACATGAGACATCAAATAAGAATAACGAATACAAGATAATACTTAGATTAAGATATATATGTATATGACATAAATTACAATAGTTTTGAAAATTCTCTGACAAATTTGCAAACATTTGTCTGCAATTGTACATGACATATTGATAGTGTACGACAAGGCAAAGCCAATACGCTTGTTTCGAATCATTTCCATTCCGTCAAAAGTTTTTTTTAAATTTTTGTCTGCCAGACCACGTGATTTTGATGGAATGTTAGGCACTGGGCTTCTAGTGTCAATGTACACAACGAAAGCTCCAATCGATATGTGACGATTTAACGTTCCTCAACTTAAAGAATTCTTAGCATTTTCTGTAAAAGACAGATATCAATTAAATTATTTTATTTGTGTCAAAGACTTCAATGGATAGACAATTATTTCTTAAAGATTAAATGTGTTTTCTTTCTTTATTTCCTGCCGTTAGCATCATGAAAAAACCGATCTGTCTTGATATATTTTTGCTATCAAACAGACAGTGGGGTACCGAACCCCAGCATTTGCTCTGTCGTTTTCTTGGAGTCTCCATATTACAATTACTTATAATCTACCGCATCTACGAATATGATATGTTGACGTTGTCACAGTAATAACGTATACACCGGAAGTCGTCTGCCTAACATTTCAGATGTCAAGACACGAAAAAGACGGAACATGGTCGGAATTGACATGACTCGAAACAAGCGTATTGTTTCTTGAGACGTCATATTAGGGGACAAAAGTGAAACAGCAATGTCATAAACATTACAACTAATACGAATAATAATAATAATAATAATAAAAGACATGATCCATAATTGAACAACGATGATAATTCATTCGTGCGCTGACGCGAATTCGTGATGTACCGCTTGTTCGGTTACTTGTGATTTATTTTCAATATTTGAAATGCAACAACAGTTATATTATAATAAAATGAAAAAATAAAGAATACCACACTGTTGGAACAATTCAAAATCTAAAAAGAAAATCTAATAGAAAGTAACAAAATTGATACCCCTAGTTCTCAAACACATGACCGCTCAATTTCATGGCTCGGAACAGGCACTTCAATAATGAGTGGCAGGTGAAACTAGTCTATAAGATATTTATTTTCTTACCATAGCTACCATAGCAGATGATGGCATTCATTTGGATAAAACAACACAACAGGCATAAATATTCCGATTCAGTTGGCATTTTGACCATTCTTGTGAATATTTGAAAATGAAATAATTGAGGATGCTGAAACATTTCTGATGTACTTAAAATAATATCAATAATTAAATCAAATTTAAAGCTTTAGAAATAGTGCGATTAGTGATAGACTTTTACTCAATTTACAAATGACAGTTATATCATCAATGATAAATATGCATGTAATAGTGCAATTTTGCAGCAAGAATGAATTTAAATGAAACTAAATTGATTCAAAACGCTATGAAGACTTTAAAGTATAGAAATGTCGTTTTATTAATCAATAAACTATATAATATATATTTTGTCATATCTTATTTATATAAATACCCATTGCATACATTGTGTGTTGGTATATATCTTTGAATCAGATCAATACTGTTATGGAAACCAGAATCACTACAAGTTGCCATAGCGATAGGTTGTGATGTGATTAGTTGACACAACAGACAAGACCTTAGACAACGTAGTATACGAACATACTATGTATGTAATAAGTTTATCTAACTTTTCAATAAAAACACATAATGCAACTTTTCAAACAAATAACAATGGTCGAATTAAAATTATGAAGTTTGTAGAATAATCTGAGGGAGACTACATATTGTGCTAGACGTCACATTACTTGCTCTCGCGATAGCAACGAGTAGTGATGCGATGAATTCAAGAGACATGCCATACTTGATACCAAACCTTGTATCAACATACTATGTATGTAATAAGTTTATCTAACATTTCAAAGAAAACCTAATTCTGAACAATAACAAGGGTTGAATTAAAATTATCAAATTTAATACAATACATTGTGAGAAACTACATTGTGTGTATGCCTTCGTGATACTAGCTCCCGTTCATTCATAATTTTCACACTTACCGTTCAATCACTTCCAGTGCTACTAAACAGACGTCGGACTCTGCTTCTGATCGGAAGATATGGAATTTATGTTTGTGTACAGAACGGAAACTATACAGTTGTCGGAAGTATTAAAACTACGTCCTTGGAAATGTGAATATGACTGTGTTTTAATCTATCGAACCAGCGAACAAATATGAATAAATGAACATTGAACAGTCGTTTTGTTTGTACGTGGATTGTGACTGTCCCAAGCCAGGAACTGGATTTCAAACGTCATATGTCATGGTATATATTGTGTTCAATGAGTTCAGTTAAGATGAGAGGTCATTGTTCGTTTTGTTGATAATAGTGGAATTGATGACCATCACTGTTTAAACTTTCTTTTTATAATGATGGTTTGGTTCAGGTTCAACAATATTTCAAATATATCGAAATCACAACTTTTGTGGTGAACGGCACTGATTGCACAACTACAATGCGATTACCACCACGACGGTCCACAAAATATTAATGTTAATTGTATTTTTTTTTTAAATACAGCAAATAACAACAATATCTTAAGTTTAGTAATTCAAAATAAAAATATCAAAACCAATTTATCCCCAAATATTTACATATTTATTTTCACTGATGCTCTGTGCACAATCAAATATATTATTTTGGGAATCGTCGTGGTGGTGATCTACTACCTATGCAATCAGAGCCAATCACCACTAAAGTTGTGAGTTCGAATCTAATGGTGAGGTGTGCTCGATACAGCATTATGTGAACAAGCTTGGCAGTAGCTTGCAGCAGGTTGGTGGTTTTCCCCCACTAATAAAACTGACAGCCACGATCTAAATGAAATATTGTTGAAAGTGGCGAGGTGTGCTCGATCAAGTTTCTCAGTAACTTCTAGCAGGTCGGTGGTTTCCTTCGAATACATCGGTTTCCTCCCGCCAATAAAACTGACCGCCACAATATCAATGAAATATTGTTGAAAGTGGCGCTAAGTACCATAATTACATTCTCCTCAAATAGATTTCAAAGCTGACAGGATATCGTTTGTTACCACCAATAGTACTGGTATAACTAGAACGACAATACCGATTATCCTTTGCAGAAACGTTCGTATTTCTGTATTTACTGGTATTTTTTCCGTCGTGGACGCTATGGTTGTCTCTTGCATTTCAGTCGTTGGTAAGGTACAGTCTAAAACAATGAAATAAAATATTTTTTTCAGATTTTCAAATTACAACCTTAGTAAATTCTTTGATACAAAACACATATACAATTTAAAATACTAAATACAAAAGGAACTTGTTAGGGACAGACCATATAGCTTATAGGATGGGGGGGGGGGGGGGGGGGGGCTGTTATTTATATTAAATACAATTGCCCTGAAAAATATATTAAGAGAAATTTTGATACAGATTGGAAAAAAGCATCGAATTTTCAAAAGAAATATTCTGACCTTGGGTTAAACTAGTTCTATGAGCCATAATCTTCCGTCTTAGTGAAATGGTAATCTACTTGACGTATACCTAATAAGCTTTGTAAATCGCCAGTCAAATAATATTGAAAATTCTAATGGCTTTGTGCATTTAATGCAACATTTTGTAATACAACTTGTGCGTGATTTGCAGCAGGTTCTTAGTTCCTGGTTAGTTCAATTTCCTCTTCTAAGAACCCTTGACCACCTTGATATACAGGTACATATAACTAGTGTACGGTTGACAGTGGCGTATGAAACAAATAACCATTTAATAAGAAAAGATATGGTATAAGTGAACATTAGAGACTATTCAACATTACAATTGTATTGCTGGAAAGGACCAGTGCTTTTTTATGCTGTTCTGCATTGCACAGTCACGGAAGGGTAATCAACAATCAGACTCTTATTCAACATTACAATTGTATTGCTGGAAGGAACAGTGCTTTTTAAAAGGAATATTCTGATTTCAGTTTCATGTGAAACCCGTCTGACCCTGGTTTAAACTAGTTATATGAGCCATAATCTTCGTCTTAGTGAAATGATAATCTACTTGACGTATACTTAATGAGTTTTGTAAATCGCCAAGCAAATTATATTGAAAATTATAATGGCTTTGTGCATTTAATACAATAGTTTACCTTGATATACAGGTACATATAACTAGTGTATGGTTGACAGTGGCGTATAAAACAAATAAACATTTAATAAGAAAGGATATGGGTGTTAGTGAACATTAGAGACTATTCAATATTAGGAACAGTGTTTGTTAATGCTGATCTGCATTGCACAGTCACAGAAGGGTAATCAACAATGAGACTCTTATTCAACATTACACTTGTATTGCTGGAAAGAAACAGTGCTTTTTAATGCTGTTCTGCATTTCAGATACAGAAGGGTAATCAACAATGAGAATAACGCATACCTTAAAATGAGTGACAAACGGCCCTTATCCTGCATATGATCGATACTCTTTCTTCCTCCGATAATCGCTACATCTTGGTATCATTTTCGTATTGATGTTATTTCGTGCATAGGATTGTAAAATAGCTCAGATTCGAGTCTATCAACGAGAAAACAAAACATGGGTGAAGTAATCTTACAAATACCGTCATCATTGTATGCAACATCACATGACGAGGTTACAAATACAGAGAAAAAAGACAGTCACATATTTCGATTCATGTTTATGTCATAAAGTGAGTGAATGAGTAATTGTTGTTATGAAACATTTACATTCCACGTGATAATGATGACGTCCGGTTTGCATAGGACCAATGCTTTAAGTTGGATTATTAAGTGCTAGTTCACTGAAGCAGCTGTTCACGATTTTGCATGTCGCTTCACTAGGACACATTACCCTGATTCAAAGCCAACCAGCCTTTACTCTTATTACCTGTATTCAAGCATCAAATACCAATTTTAAAGTCTTTGGTTTCACTCGGGGTGTGCAGCCGACCGCTACACCACCGATACGATATGTCCTAATGTGAAGGCAAAGGAAGATTAGTTTTAGTTCAGGATTTTTCACAATATATTGTCAGAAATGTCACATTTCTGGAATGCGGCTTCGGATGAATGTTTTCATTGTCACAAGTTAAAAAAATGGGGCGAGAGACATTATACGTAGGATCGGATTACATTTGTATTTGACCACTAAAGTCGACCGATGACAATTTTTGTCCATTCTATTGAGAGAAGAAAAACATCGTGGCATTCCACATATTTGTACGCAGAAGATGAGTACACAATGCACTCCTTTGTGTCTTTATAGAGAACGTCTGAACACAACAATTGAGCGCCTTTTTCGGATAGACTGTCTCCTGCATCTGAGAAAATCTGTTATATTTTTATACTAGGGTTTCCGTTTAGGGGAAGCACTTTTTCTCCCCCTCACCCCATTCTGTAAATATGTTATGCAGACTGACATTATCAGCACTGTTTTTTACTAATGTTTTAATTTTTCGACTCAAAATACTCCTACTGCAAAGATAGTATTTGATTATTTTTGTTAGTTATACGCTAAAATTGTATTTTTCTTAGTTTCTTGTGCACTCTCAAAATGTACATCTTAATTAGAATTATATATATGAAAGAACATTTGCAATATTGACAAAACCTGTGTCTGATTATCTTTTTTCATGAATGACATAAAACAAAGGACACTATGCCCAACCAGTATGAGTTCACAGAGCATAGCTACAAAAAAAAATCACAATAGCGCGATCATATGGTCAACTACACATCCTGACCAACTATCCTATCATATATGAAAGCTATCGGACAAACTACCTCATAGAAGTTGCATTCACAAAGAGAAGCTGAGCGACAGAACGAAAGAACGAACCGGAAAACTGTAATCCCTTACTATCGTATGCGAGGTAACAAAATATTATCAACTAAACTAAGATAACATATATAAATAACTGATAAATACTGAGCTTCCAGGCCCCTCCACATGTTTGGGAGGCATTACCTCTACAGTTCTTGTCACACGCTGTGGTAAATTTCTGGTAAATGTAGATTTGTCAGTTTGATTACCACAAAAACAGTATGTATATGCCTGAATAATTATTAAAATCTGGATCTTATAAACATGTGATAAATATATTGATCAATGAATTAACATCGTTTGTTTTTTCTTTATCGCATGGTAGTTTAATTTACAACTACCTGTGCAATCAGTGGCTATCACCACTAAAGTTGTTAGTTCGAACCCCGTTCATGACGAGGACTTGCGACAGGTCGATGGTTTTCTCCGGGTACTGCGGTTTCCTCCACCAATAAATCTGACCGCCACGATATAGCTGAAATATTGTTGAAAGTGGCGTTAAGCACCATCAACCTAAACCATCTTTCCAATAATTTCCCTATAGCTATGACAATAATTACTTTGCATCAAATAATTATGTGTGTAGCATCAGATCAATCTAACTAAAATTACTATATGTTGTATATTTTAACAAACATAAAATCGTTTGACACGTAACGTTTTGAAAAATATTTGTAATTCATATTTCTAGGTTTATGCAGCCTCATATGCCAATGTCTCATCATGTTGTGAATAACCTTATTGTAAAAAAAATGTCATGCATCTCAATTTTATTTTTTTAAATAATTATATAGTTCAAGATTATAGCGTTCTTAACAATAGCGTTCGCCCTGTTATTTATGAGATCATTATACAGTGAAGCCTATATAAACCTATCCTCATTGGGATCAGCTTTTATGTTGGAAATATAGAAAAGTGTTTTGTTTATTCAGGTTGAATTAGATAACAAAGATTTCCTGCATTTGGACTTTACTTAAAGTTCGGTTTATGCAGAATTCCGATTTATTCAGAGTTCCGTTTCGATAGATTTCAATACATTTGTTGTCCTATTTATATATACCTCAGTGCCCATATAAGTAAGCATTTGTGACTGGGAGCAGCAGTGATCTGCACAATATTCATTGGTCATAGAGTCATCATTCTTTTGAAGATAAGGAAGAGTTATCTTTCCTCTAGGGTCATCGAAACATCCAATGTACAAATGACATGTAATTATAAGAGTCTTATACTTACATCTACTCCCTGGCAAGATACAGTCGGGAGTGAGTTGCTGTTGTTCAATGCCAGGTGAGCAATTTGTCAGATAGATCATGGCGTGAACATTTTGATGAGATGATATAGGCATTGTACCAGACCAAAAGTGATGGGTTAAATAGGCATTGTGCTTAAACTTTAAATGCTTGGAATTATATGTTTTTTTTAAATCTCATGTACTTTTATGTCTCATATACTTTTATTTCTCATCTACTTTTGTATCTCATGTACTTTTGTATCTCATGTATTTTTGTATCTCATGTATTTTTGTTTCTCATGCACTTTTCTATCTCGTGTACTTTTGTTTCTCATATACTTTTATTTCTAATGTACCTTTGTATCTCATCCACTTTTGTTTCTCATAAGCTTTTAATTCTCATGTAGCTTTGTATCTCATGTGCTTTTGTATCTCACGTTTTTAACAAATAGGGATCGGACACAAGTTTCTCCAACTTATGAAGTCTTCTCCCGAATACACTTATTTACAATATATAGTAGCATGCGCAATGAAATGAAATAACATTTATATAATATGCATAGAGATAAATAAATACAGAATGATTATATTCAAAAACATATGTAGAGACAATATGCGAAAGAAGAGAAATAAGAATAAATACTTTTGGAGATGGGTGTTGGTTCTTTAGATAATTTAGACAATTGTAAATCTTTTGGAGTCTGTAATATATTTAAAAGTATGTTTTAAAAATAGTTGTATTTTCTTGGTATGTTAGGAAATCCCTTCCTTTTGTCAGTAAATTTGTATCGATGTTAATGTTAGAAGGTAGCTAATTAAGACTATTAAATAATATTTCCTTATTATCTCTATATTTATCACAATCAAAAAAGAAATGGTGAGAATGTTCACATGGTGCGCCACAGGTGCAGGAAGCATTTGATTTTTTTTAACTTTTTAACTTTACATCAATCGTAATTCAAGAAGGATGCATTGCAGCGAAGCTGGATTAAAATTATATTCATTCTTCTTGGACCATAAAAATAGTGTCTTGGAATTGGCATTGATATTGAACTGCAGATTGCCTTTTTAAATTTAGATAATGTGTCAAGATTACGAACTGAAAAATTAAGGCTCTTCCATTTCCTTACTGTAGCTAGCTAGGACAAAGGAATCTCTGGTTAAAGAAAGTCTACAGAATGGAACAATAATTTCGTTGCCATTTCGAAGGGGGTAATAATCGGATTTTGGATTGTTGGGAGGATAAGATCGAGTAAATAAGGGTGTGTGCTACCGCTTTGGATATTATAGAATAATTGGAGATTTCTCTTGATTCTTCTTTCTCCAAATCTCTCCCAGCCAGTTTCTCTATATAGATATTCTGTGTTGGTAAAGAATGGAAGTCCGGTGATAATTCTAGCTTCCTCAAACTGTAGTCTCTCCAATTTGCACAAATTAGAGACACCACAGTTGTCCCAGACCTCACATGCATACTCAACTATTGGTCGAATGTAAATTAAGTATAATTTTTCTAAATTGTTTCTATTCAATTGATATTTCAATTTACGCAAAACACGTATCTGTTTGTAGACACTTTTTATTAAATTTTCTACATGTTTATTCCATTTTGTTTCCTCACTAAATGTTATCCCCAAATGTTTATGGTCTCATGTAAGTGGAATTAATTTTCCATCAAAATAAAAGTTAAAATTTGTTGAGTTTTCTATATTTTTAAAAATCATGATTTCAGTTTTGTCTGGGTTAAAAAACATCATCCATCTCTTTGACCAGTCACCAAGTTCATGTAGATCATGATTTATAACATATTTTATTGGATTTTCGTCTTGACTTGCATAGCCAAACGAAGAGTCATCCGTAAATAAACGGCTTAAGGAAAGAAGCCTATCACCAATATCATTAATGTAAACCATAAGTAACAGAAGTTCAAGAACAGACCCTTGGGGAACCCCAGCAGACACAGACACATATGAGGACGACGAATATCTGTTTACTACTTTTTGATGTCTACAATATAGATAATTTTCAATCCATTTTAATAAATTCCCTTGTATTCCATAACAATTCATTTTGTGTATCAAACCTTTGTGCCAAACTTTATCGAAAGCCTTTGAGAAATCACAAAAAAACGAGGCTACATAGTTTTTTTCCAAGAGAGTTTCAGATAGTATTATATAGTTCTATTAATTGGTGAACTGAGGAAAGCTTAGGCAAAAAACCAGATGTGTATTGGTAGATAAGCTTGTTTTGCATTAAATGGTTGTATACATGTTTGCATATAATCCTTTCCATTACTTTTCCGACACAGCTATTCAGTGATATTGGGCGGTAATTTGAAGGTAAAGAAGTATCATCTTTTTAAAAATTGCTGTGACATGTGCATTTTTCCAACTAGAGGGATATTTACATTGACGAAGAGATATGCTAAAAATAATTTGTAGTGGGATGGCTATCTTTTCAGGGGAAATTTTTACCATTTTGTGATTAATTTTGTCAGGTCCAGAATTTTTGCTTGGATCAATAATTTTTAAAATATGTACAATTTCACTTATGGTTACAAAAACCTCATTTATTACATTATTAGTTTTTATATCAAAGTCTGGAAGAGGCACGTTCCCCTCCTCCAACTTCGATATAAGGCTAAAGTATTTATTTAATAAATCACACTTGTCTTCATCCCAATACACAATATCATCGAAGTTTTCATCATTTATAGAGTTTCTAAGAGAAGGAATACAGGTGGTTCCCTTATTTGATTTGATAAGCATTTTCATAATGTTGCAGTATGTTTTTGGATTGGATGAATTTTCTAAAAGAATGTAATCCAAATTATTTTCAAAATTTTCTTCTGCAATTTTGTTCATGTTATTTACTTTATTTCACTGTTTTTTTACATAGTTTAATATCCCTTTCTCTGTGTAATTTCAAAACATTGTTTCTCAATCTGTCTCTTGTGCGAAATTCTTTTCGTATTTCGTTGTTAAACCATGGCCTATCATTATTCCGAATAGTTACTATTTTTGTCATAATACATTCTTTTGTTATTTTTAGGAAACACTTTGTAAATTTCCCGCACATTTCATCAAGTGGTCAAGTTTTTCATTCCAATTAATTTCATTTAATTTTTCTTCAAACTTTTCGTAATTAATTTGTTGATACTGCCAAATTTCTCTTTTAAATGATCGAGAGATGTTTTTGGAACAGTGAATAGTAATGACTGAGGCATCATGATCACTAATATTATCAGGTAATGTAAAACCATCAGAAAATAAATAATTAATTGTGTCACTTACTATAATAGGATCTAATAATGTTTTACTATGAGTTGTTACCCTTGTTGGTTTCTCTATTACATTTTTTAAGCTAAAAAGCCTCATCGTGTCAATCAATTTGCTATGGTTTAAAGACATAAGGTCAGAATTCAGATCTCCGGAGATTACAATATTTTCGCTGACTTGATATGCTAAACCTATTGCATGATTTAAGCGTGCCCAATATTCAGAGTCTGTCTATTCAGGTCGATTTGTATTACACAAAAGAAAAGAGTGACCTTTGGCATGAACTTCAACCCAAATCGTTTCATCTATATCATTTTCAAGTTCGTGTTTCCTGCAAATGCCGATGTCTTCCTTTGAGTAAATAAGTAGTGCCCCGCCAGAATTAGTACGATCTTTTCGTTGAGGATTTTTATCAAATGAATCGAGTTCAATATCTCTGTTTTCAATGCTATTGTCAAGATGTGTTTCAGTTAAAACAATAATATCGAATTCATCAACACAATTTTGGAGAAAAATTGTTTTTTTCTTATACTTCGAATATTGATAATGCATATGGATATGAATTTATCAGACAAAATATCTAACGCACTCAACGGTTTACTCGATATATAAGCAGGCTCAGGTCCAGGATTGGATTCAATATTGCCAATCAATAATATAAAATGCAAAACAAAAAGGATGAATTCAACATTAACTTTTGGATTTAGACTTTGAAGGATTAAAAGTGAAGCAAATAGGAAGGAACATCGTAAGTTAGTAATTAAGATATCATGAAGTGTCAGAGCGAGAATCATAGCCGATATTAAGACTCATTTTACAGGCATGAAACAGTCCGATAACCGCTCTATCAGCATCTAAGTTGCTACCCATTTTTTTTTAATGGATGTATCATTTGCTTCCTGGCTATGCAAATGTTTCGCCGACTCAGAAGCAAACACGTCTCCATGTGTATTAAAAATATCAAAAAATTAAACACTTGTGATCTAGAATACGACATATAAACAGTTCGGAAAATGTACATGTGATTGAAATGTCATTGAATGAAAATATTTGAAAAAATTAAATCGGAATATTACATATTATCATAATTAAATCTATATGACATCTCTTATGTTGAGAATGAATCTATCATCTCACATCATGGGTGACTTGCGTGTCGCCGTATATATGAGATGACACATTCATTTGAGAGAGAGAGAGAGAGAAAGAGAGATAATTTCATAACAGGCTATTAAATACATAAAGATGCAATTGTTTACAACATACATAAGTGAATGATAAGTATGCTAGTTTCAGTCCAAATGTGTAAGGAGGCAAACACACCGATAACGTCAGTGCAGTTTTGAAAAATTTGAAGAAGGGCATATCATATTACAATGAATCAATCTTTGAAATTAGATTGACTATTTATAACCTTATATACCAAGCTGTTTGAAATATACGACACATACTAAGTAATTATATTAACAGCCAGTGTATATTATCATAAATAGTGAATGATAATTTACTTAATAGTTTGACCATTTCGGTGTTCAGTTTTATTTTTAAATTAAATTTAATAATCAGTGTAATGAGTACAGTGAATTGAATATTAGCCAAGTTTGTCATCAGCAAACAAATAACTGTTGAATCTATTTATTTTAATAGCATAATTTGTACTTTGAGACATATCCTCCATACGATTTAACAATCAAATGTTACAACCCCAAAGGTAGGGAAGAAAAGAGTACATTAAAAACACCTGGGTGATAGTGAATGATATCTTGGTAAACGTCGGTACAGTACTGGAAAACATGAAAAAAGGCACATCGCATAACAATAAAACATACTTTGAATTTAAATTGCCTATAGCTGTTATAAATATTAATCATATGATAAGTAATTATATTAGCATCCACCGAATCATATCACAAATAGTAATAGTGAAGGATAAATTACTTAATATTATGACCATTTCGGTAATTCAATTGTATTCCTAAATTAAAATTAATAATCAGTGTAATGAGTACAGTGAATTGGATGATAGTCAAGTTTGTCATGTTTGATGTATGGATATTTCTTTCAAATAATAAACAAATAACTTTTGAATGACATTTTCTTAGCATTATTTGTACTTTGAGACATACCCTCCATACTATTTAACAATCAAATGTTACAATACACAGAGGTCCCCAAATGTAGGAAAAAACAATAGCATTTAAAAAAAGATTTAAGGAGGGGTGGTAGTAAATGATATCATGGTACTGGACTCACAGTAATATATTTATGCTTGGCGTATTTTGTCATTTAACGTACATTATGTATATATATATACTTAAAAAGAAAACCAAATATTTACTGAATTTGAGATAAATGACATGACAAATAGTATCATTAACAATGGAGATATTCAAGCAAACCTAGAAAAAAAACAAAAGTTGTGTACAATGAACAAAATAAATTAAAGTCAAAAGTTTATTCAAAACGAACAGGTGTTGTGATGTTGTAGATGTCTAAGTGGATGTGCCATGTTCAGTGCTGTGGATGAAGTCCAGTATATCATCACGGTTGTTTATCAGTAGTTTACGGTTAGTTGTGTTCTGCTTTATGAAAATACGACCATCAGATGTCCAGTATGTGTATAGTAGGCCATTATATTTTAGTTCTGCAAGCTGTTTTACAAGTTCGGTTCTGTATTTGGTAATGTTTTCAGTGATGAAGCAAATTTTCTGGGCGATTTTTCAACCCCTTTTTATTACTATGCACTTTGGTACATGTTTTGTATGAAATAAATCTCACAATTACTTGGGGTTTACCTTCTTTTACCTTCCCAATAATGTGTGACCTTCCAATGTCATGTAAGTTGATATCAAGCCCAAGTTTGTTATTACACACATTGAGAATAAGCTCATCTGTATAAACAGGGTGTTTGACATTTCACCTTTCATCAACGGACACCTTAATGTTGTGGAAGCGAAGGCTACTACGCCTTGAATATTGTTCTTGACCTTCTATCCTGGATTCAAGCTCTTGAATTTTATTGTATAAAGCATCAACTTCTGTTGAATGTTCTTTCAAAGCCAATGTATGGTCTTTAGCTGTTGTTTGGAGAGTAGTAATAATAGTTGCTTGCTTTGAAAGTGTTTGTGTCTGCTCAGTTATTGTTTTTGTTGCTTGTTGACAGTTTCTATTAATGTATTTACATGGGCATCAACATATGTTTTGATTTTATCATCAACAATATCTTTTATGGTTGCTTCTATTGTTTCACATATTTTCTCCGAAAGAATTGAAATGATTTTGTTGAGAACGTCAGAGCTAGTGAGAGCCTCTTATACTTTGTCCGTAATAGTTTTCCTGGTACTGTGGGCCTTTTGGGAGTGATGTCAGTTAGATCAGAAATGGGGTTTCGTCGCCTGACTTGTCTTTTTTCTTGTTTTTCTGTTGCCGGGAGGTCATCGGGACTGTCAGGTGAAGCTCTTTAATTAGTAATAGGAGTTGAAGTGGATATATTTGGCTGAGAACAAGAAATAGTGTCGTCACTGTTGACTCTAATGGGCACAGACATCTTGGATTATGTAAACAACATCGAGACAGGTTTTATGAAATGTTAAGTAGTTCGGTGGATAAATCAGTCTTTGCATTGATCACTGTCGTCAAAGAGCTCCGATCGAAAATGTTTGGTCAACATCCGGGATATTTTAAAGCGGTATTTTTAAAGCAGACATGGATAATTATCGTAAGTATTTATAAATATACTGTGTATATAATGCTTGGAATTATGATGCTTTATGATTGTTATTATTATTAATTTCATTTTTTGTCCAAATATCTTTTATTTTTGCAGTGTAAAATTAGATTTTTCTATAAGTTATAGGGAATCCGCCTTCAAAATCATTACAATAACTGAAATATCGCTATATTTTGCATATACGAATGAATTAAATGTTGCCCAAAAAGACAAAAATATTGATGAATGATTGATTTTACTTAAAAAATACTATTTTGTTGATGAAAAGTCAATTAGTAACTAGTTATACCCTAAAACATGATGTCAACAGATATTTTTGAAATCCGGCTTGGTCAAAATGTAAACATGTATACAAACTGGTTGGGTCATTTATAAATAACCGGATTTGTCAGTAAGTAAATACCACTGATCTTATTGTAATTGAGCATTATATTGCAATTTAACAATAGCTATGATTAGGAAATATCTCAAAGGCGATAAATACTGATCCTTTGTATGAATATTCGCCATGGCTGCTAATTTCAGCTACTGTTCAATAACAAATCGTTATTTCTATGTTAAATTGCTACTGTCGCGAACACTTGATTTTTTTAATGCTTTTTGTGGCACTGACATCACGATTGGTGTTCAATACGCTACACTCACTTTAAGTAGTTGTCCAGGCGCATCAATTGAGTAGTGGGAGATTCTTTTTATACCGCAATATTTTAATTTTATACTCGTTGATAACGAAGTAAGTCACTCTGTGGAAATAACTTCATGGATACGATATTTAAGTTTCTTCACAGTATAATGTTTACATTAACATTACAGATAAGCAAATTAACAAAGGCTGTAGTATTGAATTCCTTCCCGCACGGACGATTTTGGCAGTTTGTATACAAAGAAAATGTTAGATGTACTCGATTAATGCAACGTTCGTTACAAGTTGTAATACGAGAAATGTTTGTGCTTTGCTCACTGAAAATAGAGGCTCAGCGGTCTGAGCCTATGTCGTTCACCTTTCATTCTGCCTTGAGGAAACTTAATACAGACAGAACCTTCTATAGGTGCTTCCCACCAAAGTTCGGCTCATTTGGCTAAGCAGTTTCAGAGAAGAAGATTGTTAGAAATCGGCCAATCAGAAACAAGAATTGTCTGTGGCGACCATGTTTGTCAACGGATCGGGATAAAATGTGCAATCTTTATAGAGTTGCTTCCTACCAAGTTTCGGTTCATTTGGCTAAGCAGTTTGAGAAGAGAAGATGTTTTTTAAATCGGCTAATTAGAAACAAGAATTATCTGTGGAGACCATGTTTGTTAAGAGATCGGGATGAAATGAACAATCTTTATAGAAAACCTTTCATAATTGCTTCATACCAAGTTTCGGTTCATTTGGCTAAGAACTTTTAGAGGAGAAGATTTTTGTTTTTAATCTGCCAATCAGAAACAAGAATAGCCAATCCTAACTACTCGGCCATTCTCGATAACCTCATATGCATTAGGCGCATAAATCGCACTACTTTTCACATATCAGCTACATGAAAGTTTGATAAAGTTATATTTCAAACAATTTTCTATATTTTAATTATTTTCATGCATAAAAGTTAAAGTTTTAATTAGTTTTGCATGATTAGATTTTACTTAGTATGACTTCCATATTGGATTTTCGTGGACTATATTTTTGTGCGGCTTAGCTTAACTTAACTTCCGGCAAACAATTTAAGAAGAATTTCTACTATCTACGTACGAGGTTATGTGTATGGTAGCGAGAATGGCCGAGTAGTTACGTTTGCAAGAATCGCTTGTGACGACCATGTTTGTTAAGGGCAGTTTAACAAAAAATGGTTCCTACTGCTATAGCTGTCTAATTTACTCATTTTTATGATTTTATTGGATCTAAATAGTTCAAAAGATCTGTAATGATTTGATATTTGTTACTGCAAAAAAGTCTTTAAGATATCTAGAAAAACAAAAAAAAATATGTCCAAAAAACATGTCAAAATTGTCAGGAGTGCAACCCTTTTTTGTGACACTTTAAAAAATCCTTAATTTTCAACAACCTACCACAGTGCTAAATCAAACAATATGTTATCAAAATCTATGTCATCACAAACTTTGATATGTTGACATACTAAAAGATAGCAATAGATCCTCCTTCACATTTATTATTGCATAAAAATATGGCTTTGTTAAAAAGATGTACCTAGTCAGGAGTGCAACAAACATTTATGCAAGTTTTCCTAAATTACATTGTAAAAATGTTGTCTTTTAGTTTTCAAAGATATGGGGTATAAATAAATCTTAATACATCATTGCTGCTTCAAGACCATAGTTAAAGGATACACTAAGATCAGTAGTAAGGCCAAGCATGTCACATTAAAGGCAGCACCCTCAAATGTCAGCAGTGCAACATTTGATATTTTCTTAGACATATTTTCTTTTAAATGTAACTAAAATCACATTTGTCTTTCTATTTCAACAGAGACTGACGAAGAGAACAGATAAAACCCATTTACCTGTTTGAGATACATAAGATATCCCTCACATAAGCATTTGATTCATGTCAGGAGTGCTACTAGTTTTAAGTGATCTTCCACACAGTCTAAATTATAGCTTTTTATATGGATGATTTAAATAAAATGAGATTCTGCCAAGTTTAGAATAATGTTTGAACAAATTAAAAGTGCCAATAGCATTTTATGTACTTTTAATTTTATGTAATAAAGCATTTTTGTTCATTTTAAATGGTCTCATGCTTTAATATATATTAGGTATTAATACTAGAGACATTCTCTGACAAGGGAATATGTTTTCTACGTTCATTAGCTATTGGAGATTAATAACTTGATATAGTTTATGATAAATGCATTTATCTATTTTCTTATAGAAAATGTATGGTTAACCATGTAAATGTTGCACTACTGACATAAATATTTAAAAATAATTGAAATTTGAAATTTGATATAATTAATTTTCTAAGTATCCAAAAAATACTTGTAATTGTACATTAAACAACTATTTTCAATATTAATTTAGATTAATACATGTTTTAAATATTTTTGTATAGTATATTTCAAAAATAAGTTGGAATTTTCGAGAAATGTGGCTGTAAACAAGTTACAAATAACTAGAAAAATATTACTTTAAGAAACAATTATCATTAAAACTTGGTAAAACTAATGCTTGAAAGAACACCAACTAATTTTTTCCCCTGCGAATTGTTTTTAAGTTAATAACTCTTCTTTTTCTTGATGGCAATTTAATGTCAGGAGTGCAACATATCCTGATAAAATAGTACCATTGATAAAATAATGAAAATTTATAATAAATTGCCTTTTCTAGCCTATAAATATATTCTAATTATTTATTTATGATTTATCTAATATATTAGAGTGGTATAATACAAATTTTCAAATGTACTTAATTAAAAATATTGCTGTTTAAACTGGGTATTAAAGAAGTGGTATGGCAATTTTTTTTTACAAATTTCCAAATACTGTCATTTCTGTACAAATATTTCATGGAAAACAGGTAAAAATTATTGTATGAGTTAACAGTAACATCACTGTTCAATGTTGGCAGTTTGAAATTTGATATTTTTTTTCTTTTTTTTCTTTATTATAAATTTATAAAATATCAGGAGTGCAACAAAAATAGACAAAATATTTTTTCTACAACCAATTATTTTGCGATGTTCAAAGAATCAATGTTATTATTTTTCAAAAAATGGCTACTTATCTTTAAAGTTTGAAAATTTTGCTGTCTTAAGTAAAAATATTCATTATTATTTTGATAATAAAAACTTTATCAGGTAGATTGGACAAACATATTGAGGATTTTTCATAAAAAATAGCTTTTAACTACAACTACCAATAACCCAATATTTTGCACAAAAAGTCATTTATATCAGTTGCATTGTTTGAAAAACCATTATACAAAATAATTGAGATTAAAGATTGTTTAACTGATATAGAATAAGTATGTGTTTTACATGGTTTTTATGCCAATTTGTGTTCAATAAAAGGTTCTTAAAAATTTATTGCTTATCTGTTCATAGTTTCTTTCTTGTTTCATTGACTTCAATGTATACAACATTGAAAATTATCAGCAGAAAGTTCTTAGGAGTGAGCTTAATTTGGAAATTGTTTTCACATGTTGAAACCATTTTTCTATGAAATAACCCTTAACGGATCTGAACGAAATGAGTAATCGTTACAGAGGACCTTCCATAGATGCTTCCTACTAAGTTTCACTTCATTTGGTTGAGGCGTTTCAGAGGAGAAGATTAAAATGTGAATAGCTAATGGACGACAGACGACGAACGAAAGACGACGGAGTGATGATAAAAGATCACATTGCCATTGGCAAGGTGAGCTAACAACAGTCAATGGGTAGATATGTCGCTCCACTCGGACACATTATTCTGATTCCGAGCCAACCAGTCTTTGCTCTTTCTCCTTAATGCTGCGTTCTTAGCGGAGAAGCAACAAATACCAATTTTTATATTCGTTTGTTTGACAAGATTGCTGCGGTTCGTACCCACAATCTATCACACTCGAGGCGAGCACGCTAACCATTATGCTACCGATGTAGTTCCCTATTTTTATTTTATTTCTATTATTTTTTTAATCAAAATTTCTTATTGTCCTTCAATATATTATTTGAAAACAAAAATTAATCCAAAACAATAAGAGTTACTTGATATCTATATAAACTTTGAGAGTTCCTACTTTTGTTCAAGCACTCTTTGAATATTGTAATAATCCAACTGCATAGCAAATAAAGAAAACGAATAATAAGTTCTATACAAAATCATGACCATTCTGTCAAAGGTGACTTGGCGAATGCCAATTCTGCGCAAACCGTTTGGTATTTCTTTTTTTTAATGTTATACAAAACATCCACATGTAAAATAGTTTGACTATGTGTTGTTAGGGTTTTTTTTCACAACTTTTATTCATTGAAAACATTTTTTTGTTTTTTCTTTCTATCAATTTGCAAGTCGAACATATCCTTGACAAATGTTATAATGAACCTTAAATAAATTACAAAAAGGAAACATAATTGTGATATTGAGCTGTTTTCGCTATTCTTTCAATTTTTTACATAGACAAAACCGGTTCTACTGGAAAACAAATTTTGGGACCCAACGGAAAGTAGTGGCTGACAGAGCCGGAACGAATGTACGTAAATAAGCATCGTGGTTTTTACTGTAGCAAGTCTAAAACTATTCATGGTAGCACGCTAGTGCAAACTATCATGTATGTAAGCATTACAAAGGGTTTGTGTACTTTAATTACACATATAGACTACCTTTTATAGCTTTATTTGATGATTTCAATCTCATTATTAGCATTTTTCATTGTTTATGTCCATCATTTTATCTATATCTGAGTAATCTATTAAGTTAACCACAGAAACATATAGGTAAAAACAAGCAAAAATAATCGACCGATAACGACATCTTCTGCATTCAAGATATAATAAAACTATATGATCATAATACTTACAATTTTGTCGTCGCCTGTATGTCAAACATGGCTAATTGACTTGTACCGGAATATGACAGAACAATTCCGACCGGAGCTCTTTGACGACAGTGTTGATATTTCACATTAATATTGGTAGTTATATAATATCATATAGACTCAGGATTAAATATTTAAGCTATCCATCTATAATTTCCATTTTTTGGGGAGACTCGTTTACTCAGCTAGCTGTACATTGCGCATGCTCATCTTCTTTTTCTCACGTACTTTGCTATCTCACGTAATTCTATATCTCATGTATTCCTCTTTCCATCCATTCTAACTTCTCACTCACTCACTAACTAACTCGCTCACTCACTCGTGCATTGTTCTTCCTATTTATTGTCATCATTTCTTCTAGGTGTTCACCTACAGCATGTGTTCCACCGCTTCATTACAGGGGTTTAAAAACTTGCTAGTTCAAAAGTTAATGGTGAATAAATTTTGCAATCAAATTTCGTTTGATGGTGACTACATTTTAGTAATCAAGTATCTTTAAATGGTGAATACTGTTTAGTAAATAAGAATATTTAAGTGGTTTATGTGTGTGTGCTTATGGTGTTTAATGTCACTTTCAACAATTTTTCAACTATATCATAGAGGTCAGATTTGTTGGTGGAGGAAACCGGAGTACACGAAGAAAACCATTGACCTGTCGCAAGTCACTGACAAACTTTGTCACATAATGTTGTACCGAGTACACCTAATCATGAACAACTTTCAAATTCACCGTTTTAGTGATGATAGACACTAATTGCACAGGTAGTTGTAAATTCAACTACCATACAATCATGACGACGACGGCCCTGTTTTGAATTAGAGAAGGAACACACCACATCTTTAAGTGATGAATACATTTTAGTCATCAAGTATCGTTGAATGGTGAATACATTTAAGTCATCAAGTATCGTTGAATGGTGAATAAACTTTAGTCATCAAGCATCGTTGAATGTTGAATGCATTTTAGTCATTAAGTATAAGAAATGATAAACCGATAGTTATTTATAATGCAGTGAAGACAACAAACTGTCTTTATATAACTCCTTAATTAGAATAGTAAGAAAGCTAAATTCCTTGGATTCATTAAATAAATGTTAGAACAAAGAAGGTGAACAGTACGGACCCCGTCACAGGTGAACTCAGATGTTCTCAAAGGGTAAGCAGTTCCTGACAAGACAAGACATCTGCAATGGTACTCATATATATATATAGAGAGAGAGTAACGTACGGAAAAGGTCTTGTGGGTGATAGAGGAAAGAAACAATCTACGTAAAAAGGAAAAAACCCATTGTCATTTGAGATAACGGTATTTAAAAAATTGATATATTTATTAATTAACCATAACATTTTATCTTATAATGGGTATTATAAAATCATAAACTCGGCCAATATAAAAAAAACTAAGCCAATATCGGAAACAAATATTGGCTTAGTTTTTTTTTTATTTTGGCCGAGTTTATGATTTTATATTGTAAAGACAGTTTAGGTTGTATTGACAACAATAATATAGAGTTAACTAATAAATTTAGATATTCAAAACTGACGTTATTGTTTTTATCGTGTTTATTGTGTTTGACATCATACTGACAGATGATATAACTCCATGAGATGAAAGAAAACATATTCAAATTACTGATAATTAATCATATCATCATATTCATCGTCGGTATCCCACAACGTATCACCATCCGTATACTCTCCAAAAATGCTAAGAATAGTTACCAATAAAATTAATTGTCTGATATTAATCGTTGATCTCCTATTTAGAGGGGCACATAATTTGCAAGGAATTCCTTTCTAAATTTAGATGCATTTTAAAGAAGTGGTTTGATTGGCTATAAAGACAGTGAACTGGACTTACCAAAGTGTTTTAAAATGATCACATGACTACTAGGATTTATCTGCCAGTTGACCCCTGGTTGATGAGTGTAGAGTAATATAAGCGTGATCAGCTGTTGTATGTCGACGATGAATCATGTGGTTATATAAATTGATATATATATGGGGCCGTCGTGGTCGTGATTTTATGGTAGTTAGATTTACAACTGCCTGTGCAATCAGTAACTATCACAACTAAAGTTGTGAGATCGAACCCCTTTAATGGCGAGGTGTACAAGATACAATATTATGTGATAAAGTGGGTCAGTGACTTACGACAGAACAGTGGTTTTTCACGTGTACTCCGTTTCCTCCACCAATAAACCAGCATAAACAAAACCAAAACTATATATATATATATATATATATATATATATATATATATATATATATATATATATATATATATATATATGTCGTCGAGTGGTCTAGGGCGCTGGACATAAGGCTAAGCGATTGAAGCCGCAGTGTATCAATGGTGGGTTCAAATCCCGTCGAGGGAAGAACACCAATTTGACAGCTCAAACATCTAATTCCAACATTGGTTTAATTTTCAGACGTATATAATATTTAGTATTAACCTAGTATCACAAGTAACTTTGAGATCAAATGGGACAGATTTATTGTATGGTTGTCACCTGCTTAGATGTTTGTGTGATATACTTTATTTCCTGTGACTGCATAATGAATTCTTCATTATCCTATGTAATATATTAAGCATTGCTGAGTTAGATTGCTGTCAAATTATAATATTAAGTATATATGTACCATCTACACACGCTTAGACACATGTCTTATGTCTATCTCTAAATTTTCCTTACGAGACAAGGTAGCACTTCGACTATTGAATCTCCACTTTTATGGAGCGGATGCACAAATTTGACCAACATACATTATGTGACAAGGCAACAGCACATACCGATCTTCACACTGAAAATGATGTCGATTTGATAGCAATATATCGGCCATAGATCTGATAATTTGGAAAGGACGCCGATTTGAGAGTACCCTTAAATCGAATCCTGATTTGAGATAACGACGTCAGTGGATGCCGATTTGAGGAGTGGACGTCGATCTGAGTCCATCATGCAGCTCCAACTTACCTCCGAGGTGTTTAGTCATCTTGAAAAAAAATCTCTTTCTTTGTGACATCGGATATCTTGGATGAAAAGAAATAGGTAATTTTGAAAAGACCTATCGTCTATTTCACTGCATGGCGTCACTGTTCCAACGTCGTCACAATCGATAGCATATTAGAGTGTCTTTAAGAACTTTATTGATATTAAGTCTTCAGACATATACAAGATATGTTACATGAGTCATCAAATAAGAATAACGAATACAAGAGAATACTTAGATTAAGATATATATGTATATGACATAAATTACAATAGTTTTGAAAATTCTCTGACAAATTTGCAAACATTTTTCTGCAATTGTACATGACATATTGATAGTGTACGACAAGGAAAAGCCAATACGCTTGTTTCGAATCATTTCCATTCCGTCAAAAGTTTTTTTTTACGTCAAGACACGAAAAAGACGGAAGATGGTCGGAATTGACATGACTCGAAACAAGCGCATTGTTTCATAAGTCGTCATATTAGGGAACAAAAGTGAAACAGCAATGTCATAAACATTACAACTAATACGAATAACAATAATAATAATAATAAAAGACATGATCCATAATTGAACAACGATGATAATTCATTCGTGCGCTGACGCGCATTCGTGATGTACCGCTTGTTCGGTTACTTGTGATTTATTTTCAATATTTGAAATGCAGCAACAGCTATATTATAATAAAATGAAAAAATATAAAATAACACACTGTTGGAACAATTCAAAATCTAAAAATAAAATCTAATAGAAAGAAGCAAAATTGATACCTCTAGTACTCAAACACATGACCGCTCAATTTCATGGCTCAGTACAGGCACTTCAATAAAAAGTGGCAGGTGAAACTAGTCTATAAGATATTTATTTTCTTACCATAACTACCATAGCAGATGATGTCATTCATTTGGATAAAACAACACAACAGGCATAAATATTCCGATTCAGATGGCATTTTGACCATTCTTGTGAATATTTGAAAATGAAATAATTTAAGATGCTGAAACATTTCTTATGTACTTAAAATAATATCAATAATTAATTTAAAATTAAAGCATTAGAAATAGTGCAATTATTGATAGAATTCTACTTCAATTTGCAAATGGCAGTTATATCATCAATGATAAATATGCATATAATAGAACAATTTTGCAGCAAGAATGAATTTAAATGAAACTAAATTGATTCAAAACGCTATGAAGACTTTAAAGTATAGAAATGTGACTATATAATATATATTTTTTCATATCTTTCTAATATAAATACTCATTACATACATTGTGTGTTGGTATACGTCTTTGAATCAGGTCAATAATGTTATGGAAACCGGAATCACTACAAGTTGCCATAGCGATAGGTTGTGATGTGGATAGTTCACGCAACAGACAAGACCTAAGACAAAATCTGTTACGACCATACTATGTATGTAATAAATTGATCTAACATTTCAATAAAAACACATAATACAACTTTTCAAACAAATAACAAGATTCGAATTAAAATTAACAAATTTGTAGAATAATCTGAGGGAGACTACATATTGTGCTAGACGTCACGTTACTTGCTCTCGCGATAGCAACGAGTAGTGATGCGATGAATTCAAGAGACATGCCATACTTGATACCAAGCCTTGTATCAACACACTAGGAATGAAATAAGTTTATCTAACATTTGAAAGAAAAAACTAATTCTGAACAATAACAAGGGTTAAATTAAAATTAACAAATTTAATACAATACTTTGTGAGAAACTACATTGTGTGTATGCCTTCGTGTTGCTGGCTCCCGTTCATTCACAATTTTCACACTTACCGTTCAATCACTTCCCGTGCTACTAAACAGACATCGGACTCCGCTTCTGTTGGGAAGATATGGAATACATGTTTTCGTACAGGACCGTACATATACAGTTGTCGGAAGTATTAAAATTACGTCCTTGGAAATGTGAATATGACTGTGTTTTGATCTATCGAACCAGCGAACAAATATGAATGAATGAACATTGAACAGTCGTTTTGCTTGTACGTGGATTGTGACTGCCCCAAGTCAAGAACTGGATTTCAAACGTCATATGTCATGGTATAAATTGTGTTCAATAAGCTTAGTTAAGATGAGGGGTCATTGTTCGTTTTGTTGATAATAATGGAATTGATGACCATCACTGTTTAAACTTTCTTTTCGTAATAATGGTTTGATTCAGGTTTATGGTGTTTAACAACAACTTCAACAATATTTCAAATATATCGAACTCACAACTTTTGTGGTGAACGGCACTGATGGCACAGGTAGTTGTAAATCAAGCTACAACACGATTACGACCACGACAGCCCCAAAAATATTAATGATAATTGTATTTTTTTTAATTACAACAAATAATAACAATATCTTAAGCTTAGTAATTCAAAATAAAAATATCAAAACCAATATGTCACAGGATTCTTGTGAAGTTCTGGTATCCAATCTAAAGTAGATATGTCTTCATTTTCCTCATTAATCGGAATTTTCAAAATTTTACATATTTATTTTCACTGATGCTCTGTGCACAATCAAATATATTATTTTGGGCACCGGCGTGGTGGTGGTCGTATGGTAGTTTCATTTACTAATACGTATCCAATCAGAGCCAATCACCACTACAGTTGTGAGTTCGAATCTAATGGCGAGGTGTGCTCGATACAGCATTATGCGATCAAGTTTGTCAGTAACTTGCAACTGGTCCATGGTTTCTTCCACCAATAAAACTGACCGTCACGATCTAAATGAAATATTGTTGAAAGTGGCGAGGTGTGTTCGATCAAGTTTGTCAGTAACTTCCAGCAGGTTTCCTCCCGCCAATAAAACTGACTGCTACAATATAAATGAAATATTGTTGAAAGTGACGTTAAATACCATATCTGCATTCTCTTCAAATATATTTCAAAGCTGTCAGCAAATCGATTGTTACCACCAATAGTATTGGTATAACTAGAACGACAATACCGAGTATCCCAAGGTTCCTAAACGATTTCCGATTATCCGTTGCAGAAAGTTTCGTATTTCTGTATTTACTGGTATTTTTCCTATCGACCTAAATTTCTGTTTTATGCTTTGCTATTTTGATCTGCAGCTTTTCATTCGAGAAAGCTTGGTTCGACTGACAAGAACAAGTTCGAGTGCATGTTGACAGAGTCGTCGAATGCAACAACTCTTCTCCTCCAGTCGTCGATTGCAACAACTCCTCTCCTCCAGTCGTCGACGCTATGGTTGTCTCTTGCATTTCAGTCGTTGGTAAGGTACAGTCTAAAACAATGAAATAAAATATTTTTTCAGATTTTCAAATTACAACTTTAGCAAATTCTTTGATACAAAACACATATACAATTTAAAATACTAAATACAAAAGGAACTTGTTAGGGACAGACCATATAACTTATAGGATGAGGGGGGGGGGGCTGTTTTTTTATTAAATAAAATTGCCCTGAAAAATAATTTAAGAGCAATTTTGATACAGATTGGAAAAAAGCATCGATTTTTCAAAAGGAATATTCTGATTTCAGTTTCATGTGAAAACCGTCTGACCGTGGGTTAAACTAGTTCTATGAGCCATAATCTTCCGTCTTAGTGAAATGATAATCTACTTGATGTATATATTAATAAGGTTTGTAAATCGCCAAGCAAATTATATTGAAAATTATAATGGCGTTGTGCATTTAATACACCATTTTCCTATACAACTTTTCCGTGATTTGCAGCAGGTTCTTAGATCCTGGTTAGTTCAATTTCCTCTTCTAAAAGCCCTGACCACCTTGATATACAGGTACATATAACTAATGTATGGTTGACAGTAGCGTATAACACAAATAACCGTTTAATAAGAAAGGATATGGGTGTTAGTGAACATTAGAGATTACTCAACATTACATTAAGACATAATTGCAAGGAAATGAACAGTGCTTTTCAATGCTGTTCTGCATTTCAGTTACAGAAGGGTAATCAACAATGAGAATAACGCAAAGTCTGCATATGAGCGATATTCTTTCTTCCTCCGATAATCGCTTCATCTGGGCATCTTTTTCGTTTTCATGTTATTTGGTGTATATAATTTTAAAATAGCTCAGATTTGAGGCCATCAACAAGAAAACAAAGCATTAGTGAAGCAATCTTATAAATACCGTCATCATTGTGTACAACATCACATGACGAGGTTACAAATAGAGACAAAAAGTACAATCACATATTTCGATGCATGTTTATATCATTAATAAGGGTAATAACAAAATTACCGAACTCCGAACAATCTTACAAAGGAAAAGTCAAAACTCATAAGTATATTAACAGACAAAATCAGTCAACAACCGGAAAACTGTGAAAACCGTAATGACCCTGACTTGGTACAGGCATTTCTCAAGAAATGGTGGGTTGGATCAGATTTTAAAGCGCCAAACCTCCCGCTTTCATTACGGCTCAAAGGTTCCGGCTGTCACTATAACAGTATTTAAGTGAGTGAGTGAGTAATTGTTGTTATGAGCAATTTACATTCCACGAAATGATGATGACGTCCGCTTTGCATAGGACCAATGTGCTAAGTTGGATTTTAAAGTGCTAGCTCACTGAAGCAGCAGTTCACGATTAGATAAGTCGCTCCACTAGGACACATTATCCTGATTCCAAACCAGCCAGACTTTGCTCTTACTACCGGTATGCAATCATCAAATACCAATTTTAAGGTCTTTGGTTTCACTCGGGATGTGCAACCGACCGCTACACCACCGATACGATTTGTCCTAAAGTGAAGGCAAAGGAAGATTAATCTTAGTTCAGGATTTTTCGCATATCTTGTCAGAAATGTCAAATTTCTGGAATGTGCCTTCGGATGAATGTTTTCATTGTCACAAGTAAAAATAATGGGGCGAGATACTTTATACGTAGGATCGGATTACATTTGCATTTGACCACCAAAGTCGACCGATGACAATTTGTGTCCATTCTATTGAGAAAAAACATCGTGGCATTCCACATATTTGCACGAAGAAGATGAGTACACAGCGCTCTCCTTTGTGTCTTTATAGAGAACGTCTGAACACAACAATTGAGCGCTTTTTTCGGATAGACTGTCCTTATCCTGCATATGATCAATACGCTTTCTTCCTCCGATAATCGCTACATCTTGGTATCTTTTTTGTTTTGATGTTATTTATAGGATTTTAAAATAACTCAGATTCGAATCTATCAACAAGAAAACAAAACACGGGTGAAGTAGTCTTACAAATACTGTCATCATTGTGAACAACATAACAAGTTTGCAAATACAGACAAAAAGAACAATCACATATTTCGATTCATGTTTATATCATAAAGTGAGTGAGTGAGTAATTGTTATTTAACGTCAACCGAGACCTGAAAGATATACATTTGGCGGTATGCAAGCATCAAATACCAATTGTAATGTCTTTGGTTTGACTCAACTGGAGGTAGATCCCACGATCTACCGCACTCGGGGTGAGCATGCCGACCGTTACACCACGATACGTTTGCTCTGAAGTGAAGGCAAAGAAAGATTAGTGATATCAGCCTTTTTCACAACATATTGTCAGAAATTTCAATTTCCTGGAATACGACTTCGGATGAATATTTTCATTGTCACAAGTAATATAGGAAGGGAGAGACATTACACGTAGAATCGGATTAATTACATTTGTATTTGACCACCAAATTCCAGCGATGACAATGATTTGAGGTAAAAACATCATATCATTCTACATACATTAAGAAGATGAGTACACGGCGCACTCCTGTGTGTCTTTATAGAGAACGTCTGAACATAACAATTGAAGCCTTTTTCGGAGAGATTGTACCCTGCATTTTTATTTATAGGAAACACGTTTTCCCCCTCCCCCTCAATTCTTTAAATATATTATGCAGACTGACAGAATCAAAACTGTTTTTTACTAAATTTTTATTTTCGACTCAAAATAATACTAATAGTTAGTAGTTGATTTCTTGTTAGTTATATGGTAAAAAAAAAAAATTCTTAGTTTCATGTGCATTCTCAAAATGTACATTTTAATAATAATAATAATAATAATAATAATAATAATAATAATAATAAGATATATGAAAGAAGACTACCACTTTTGACAAAACCTGTGTCTGATTCTCCCCAGGGGAAAATATGCCCCACAACTATGCTGTCACAATGGATTACTATATTGAAAATGCATGAGCATGTTAAAATCCGACAACTCCTACCTAAATAATCGAATCAAAGTGGCGCAATAATATGATCAACTACACATCATGACCAACCATCTTATCAAATATGATAGCTATTGGACAAACGACCTTTTAGAAGTTGCAGTCACAAAGTGAAGCGGGACGACAGAACGAACGGACGAGCAAAAACTATCGCATGCGGGGTATATACATATTATGAACTAAACTAAGATAATATATATACCTAATTGGTAAATACGCAGCTTACAGGTCCCTCCACATGTTTGGCTGATATTGCCTCCACAGTGCTGGTTGCATTTTTCTGGTGCACTTCGGGTAAATATAAAAGTTTCAGCTTGATTTCCACAGTAACAGTGGTTGGAGTTCTGATTAATTATCAGCAACTTGATCTTATTACTTGATATAAATATGTGATAGTTATATGGATTATTGAATTATCATTTGGTTTTTTTTCTTGATTGTAAGCCAGTTGGATTAGCAACTACCTGTGTAATTAGTGGATATCACCACTACAGTTGTGAGTTCGAACCCTGTTCGTAGAGAGGTGTACTTTTAACAGTTATGCTATAATGTTTGTCAATGACTTCCGACAGGTTGGTGGTTTTCTGCCGGTCACCCAGTTTCCACCACCAATAAAATTGATCGCCACGATATAACTGAAATATTGTTGAAAGTGACGTTAAACACCATAAACCTAAACCATCTTTTCAACAATTTCCCCATAACTATGACGAGAACTATTTTGCATCAAATAATTATGGATGTAGCATAAAATCAATCTAACTAAAATTACAATCTTTTGTATCTTTTAACAAGCATAAAATAGTTTAAAAATATTTGTATTTCATAATTGGGTACATGCAGCATCATATAAATTATGTCAATGACGTATCATGTTGTGAATTACTTTATTGTTAAAAAAAATGTCATACATCTCAGTATTATTTTTTAAATATGATGTTCAAGATTATAGCGTTCTTAATAATAACGATGTTCGCCCGGTTATATAATGAGGGATGTCATTTTATTCAAAATTGGAAAACACGTTCACCAAGAGGGGAGGTTTGGGTCGGCAAAACTAGTTTGACTCCGCCACTTGTTATTAAGGTCACTGAACTAAGCCGGAAAAGTGAGCAGTCATGTATTTATGTACTAGAGGTATCACTTCTGCATCCTTCTATAATATTTCTCCGGATTTAGGAGCTATTCTGGTATTTTTTTGTTCTTTTATTCTATTTCAAAATGCTCTATTTCCATTGTGGCAATCGTCTGATCATGTTTTGGTTGACATAGTGTGGTTTGGTTTTATGGTGCTTAACGCATCATTAATATTTGTCTGACATATTATTTTAACAGAAAGAAACGATATATAAATACACATATTACACTAAAAGTGATATACTAGTATCCATGACGAATGAGAATTTCTATCAATGTTTCACGCATACATTAACACAAAAATGTATATGTGCAAATAGCTATGTGTATTTGAGTTATCTCCCTTTGTCTGTATAATTATTTTTTACATATTTTATTGCAGCTGTTACCTTGTGTATGTAGAGGATGCGTATGCTCTAAGATTAAATCTTAAACTCCATTCTGATATGTTGAGTATACAGAGTTAGCGCACACACTTACAGAGTGACATCCATGTGATCTTAGCTCGACCAATCAAAAAACAGGTTATCAAATTTTTAAAATGTAACTGATCTGATTTGGTGGAGTTCCAGAAAATAATGAATGCTCCATGCTTATAAGAAATGCATGATGCAGACATGTTTACAAGTATTGAATAAAAAAAATTAGGTACGGCTATCCAATTCATATTTGATCCATCCATAAAATTGCGTATGGAATAGCTTAAGTATCATTTGTTAGAGGTTTTTCCTTGTAATTCCGACTTTTTTACATTGCAGGAAAACATATCCATATATCGTCTTCGAATATAACATTAATTGTACTCTATGTGGAACAGGTGAGAAATGCTCGACAAGTATCCCTCCTCCATTTGCTTTATCATTCAGAGACAAGGTATATGTATGTATGATCATTATACAGTAAAATATGTACAGCCGAACCTCATTGGGATCAATTTTTGTGGTGGAAATATAGACAAGTGTTTGGTTTATTCAGGTTAAATTTCCTACATTTGGGTTTTATTTAAAGTTCGGTTGATGCAGGATTCCGTTTCGACAGGTTTCAATATATTTGGTGTTGTAATTATATATACCTCAGTGCCCATATAAGTAGACATATGTGACTGGGAGCAGCAGTAATCTGCACAATATTCATTGGTCATATAGTCATGCTCCATGTGGAAATCTGAAAGAACTCTTTGTGTGTAGTCTCTGAAACATCCACTGTAAGTATGTCCTGTAAGAAATATAATGTTATGCATCCCTTTTATTTCATCTTTGACACAAATGGCGTGTATTTATAAGTGTTTTATACTTACATCTACTCCCTGGAAAGATACAGTCGGGAGTGAGTGGCTGTTGTTCAATGCCAGGTGAGCAATTTGTCAGATATATCATAGCAAGAACTTGTTACATTCAGATAAGATGATATCCGCATTGTACTAGACAAAGCACGCTTGATTAAATAGATATAGTGTCTAAACTTTCAAATGTTTGGAATTATCATTTGATATTTTATTTTATGTCTCATGTACATTTGCTTTGTTTCTCACGTATGTTTGTATATCATGTACTTTTGTTTCTCACGCATATCTGTATCTCATGTACGTTTGTTTCTCACCTACTTTTATATCTAATGCATTTTAGTCATCAAGTATCAACTAAGTGGTGAATACAGTTTAGTCATCAAGCATCGCTAAGTGGTGAATTCATTTTAGTCATCAATTATCGCTAAGTGGTGAATACATTTTAGTCATTAAGTATCGCTAAGTGGTGAATACATTTTAGTCATCAAGTATCGCTAAATGGTGAATACATTTTAGTCATCAAGTATCGCTAAGTGGTGAATACATTTTAGTCTTCAAGTATCGCTAAATGGTGAATACAGTTTAGTAATCAAGTATCACTAAATGGTGAATACATTTTAGTCATCAAGTATCGCAAAGTGGTGAATACATTTTAGTCGTCAAGTATCGCTAAGTGGTGAATACATTTAGTCATCAGGTATTCGCTTAGTGGTAAATAACTTTCCGTCATCAGGTATCTTTAAGTGGTGAATACATTTAAGTAAAAAAGTATCGTTAAATGGTGAATGCATTGAAGTAGATAAGTATCGTTGAATGTATTTTGGTATTCAAGTATAAGAAAGGCGTGATAAACCGATATGTTGCATATAATATATTGATGACAACAAACTTTCTTTATACAATCCTCTATTAGAATAGTAAAATATACTAAATTCCTTTGATTAATTTTTAGCATTAAATAAACGTTAGAGAAACCCGAAGGGTTCAATCAATAATGGACAATCCAGCGACACTGGCAACATTGGGCAAACAAGACACAAAACAAAACAAAAACAAAACACTAAAAGGCAACACAGAAAGCAAAGAAGGTGAACAGTACCGACCCCACCGAAAATCACAGGTGAACTCAGATGTTCGCGAAGGGTAAGAAGTTCCTGCTTCTTATAAGATTGATTTCATTGATTTGATTTGATTTATTGTGCTTAACGCCACTTTCAACAATATTTCAGCTATATCATGGCGACCAGTTTTAGTGGTGGAGGAAGCCGAAATACCCGACTATAACCATCGACAATGAGCAAGCAACTGGTAAGCGTTATCACGTGTGGCTGCGAATCGAGTGCACCCTTTTCATAATCACCTAAAAAGCCGGGCGCGAATCCACGCCGTCTTGGTGATCGACTGGTATGAGTTGTTATGTAATTCAACTACCTAACTCATTGAGCCACCCGGACCCTGCTTCTTATAGGACACATGCAGTGGTACTCATATATATATCTATATAGGAAAGTCCGAAAAAGATTCAACTACCTAACTCATTGAGCCACCAGGGCACTACAACTACCTAACTCATTGAGCCACCCAGGCCCTACAACTACCTAACTCATTGAGCCACCCGGGCACTACAACTACCTAGCTCATTGAGCCACCCGGGTCCTACTTCTTATAAGACACATGCAGTGTTACTCATATATATATATATAGTAAAGTCCGAAAAAGATTCAACTACCTAACTCATTGAGACACCCGGGCCCTACAACTACCTAACTCATTGAGCCACCCGGGCCCTACAACTACCTAACTCATTGAGCCACCCGGGCACTACAACTACCTAGCTCATTGAGCCACCCGGGTACTACAACTACCTAACTCATTGAGCCACCCGGGACCTACTTCTTATAAGACACATGCAGTGGTATTCATATATATATATAGTACAGTTCGAGACAGATTCAACTACCTAATTCATTGAGCCACTCGGGCCCTACAACTACCTAGCTCATTGAGCCACCCGTGCACTCCAACTACTTAACTCACTGAGACATCCGGGCCCTACTTCTTATAAGACACATGCAGTGGTACTCATATATATATATAGTAAAGTCAGAAAAAGGTCTTGTCTGTGATAGAGGATAGACACAATCAACGCAAAAAGGAAAAGATCTATTGTCATTTGAGATATGGGTATTGCGTAATGGTCAATCAGATCATGATGATGACCGTATAATTTAAACTCATCTACATTTGAGCCGTAATGAAAGCGGGAGGTTTGGCGCTTTAAAATCTGATTCAACCCACCATTTCTTTAGATATACCTGTACCAAGTCAGGGTCATTACAGTTTTCACAGTTTTCCGGTTGTTGACTGATTTTGTCTGTTTTTATACATATGAGTTTTGACTTTCCCTTTGTAAGATTGTTTGGAGTTCGGTAATTTGTTTTTACCCTTATTTACTCATATTGAAGTACTCGTATCTTCAAACTTTTCTTAAGTAAGCATATTTTATTCGCCAAATATAGACACAAGATAATCCAACTTATGAAGTCTTCTCAAAAACTTGTCTTGCAAGGCAAAATGTTCAGACACATACAGAATAAAGGCAGTTTTGAAGGCCGAGACAGATATTATCGCTAGTATCACATCGAGTCCGAAAGGTAGAGATGTGATAATGTATATCTAGACATTCAAGACTGATGTTATGGTCTTTATTGTGTTTATTGTGTTTGACATCTCACTGACAAACAATATAACTCTATGAGATCAAAGGCAAAATGTCCAAATTCCTGATAATTAATCATATACTCATATGCATAGTGACCAATAAAATGTATTGTATGATATTCTTGATCTCCTATCTAAAGGTGAAAAATCTATACAGAAACATGGCAGATCACATCATTTGCAAGGAATTCCTTTCTTAATTTATATACATTTTAAAGATGTGGTTTGATTGGCCATAAACCAAACCATACTATATATATACCGCAGCTCCAACATACCTCCATGTTGTTTTAGGTGTTCTCATCATGACTATAGCTGTAATAATGATAAATTGACGAAAATCAATCTATCAATAGACATTTTCATAATAGAAAAAAATGTAGTCGTTTTGAAAAAGATTTCCCTTACTTTGTGACATCGTAGATAATTTTGAATATACCAATCGTTTATATCACTGCGTGACGTCACTGTACCAACTTCGTCACAACCGATAGCATACTTGAGTGTCCGACAAGGAAAAGGCAATTGTTTGTTGAAACGACATATTAGCGCAAAAAAGTGAAGCATCTATGTCAAAAACATTAAAACTAATACCAATAATGATAATAAAATTAATAAATTATCCATAATTGAACACACGCATTCATGATGTACTGCGTTGTTAACTGTTTAATATATATATATTACTCGTGATTTATATTCGATATTTGAAATGTAGGAATAGTTATATTGTAATAAGCTTTAAAGCACATACCACACTATTGGAACAATTCAAAATATATTAGAACAATCTAATAGAAAGAGGTAAAATCCATACCACTATTACACAAACACCAGATCGCCCAATTTTCTGGCTTGGTACTGACACTTCAATAAATAGTGGCGGGGTTAAACTGGTTCATACAATATTTATTTTCTTACCGTAACTACCATGTGGATAAGACAGCACCCCAGACATACATATTCCGATACAGATAGCATTTTGACCATTCTTGTGAATATTTGAAAATGAAATAATTTAAGATGCGGAAACTTTTCTCATGTACTTAAAATAACATCAATAATTAATTCAAGATTAAAGTAATAGAAATAGTGCAATTATTGACAGAATTCTAATTCAAAATGTAGACAAATAAGCAGTTATATCATAAATAATAAATATATAAAAACAAAATACAACTATTTTGCAGCAAGAATGAATTTCAATCAAATGAAATGAAATTGATTCAAAACGCTATGAAGACTTTAAAGTTTAGAAATGTCGTTTTATTAAACAATAAACTATATAATATATTTTTATATATCTTTCTAATATAAATACCCATTACATACATTGTGTGTTGGTACACCACTTTGAATCAGGACAATACTGTTATGGAAACCAATATCACTACACGTCGTCATAGCGACGAGCTGTGATGTAATTAGCTCATGCAATATACAAAACATGAGACGCAATATTTTATCAACACACTATCTATGTAATAAGTTAATCTAACATTTCAATAAAAACACATTTTAAACAAAACAAGAAGGGTCGAATCAAAATTAACAAATTTGTCAAATACTTTTGTGCTAGAAGTCACGTTACTTGTTCTCGCGATAGTAACGAATAGTGATGTGGTTAATTCAAGTGACATGCGATACTTGATACCAAGACTTGTATCAACACACTAGGAATGAAACAAGCTTATCTAATATTTCCATGAAAAAGCAACTTTTGAACAATCACAAGGGCTGAATTAAAATCAACAAATTTAATTCAATCTTATTAGAGAAACTACATCGTGTGCATGACTTCATGTTATTAGTTTCCATTCATTCACAAATATTTCGCTTAGCATTTCAGTTTTACTAAGCAGACGTTGAACTACGCTTCTCTTGGGAAGATATGGAATAAAAGTTTTGTTGTACCGAACCGTACGTATACAGTTGTCGGAAGTATTGAAATTAAGTCCTTGGAAATGGGAATATGACTGTGTTTTCAATATACCTTAATCTATCGATTGAGCGAGTCCATATGAAAGAATGAACATTGAACAGTCGTTCTGCTTACGTTGATTGCATTGAGATGTTTTTTCCCGCATTCCAATACTATGACGTCATAGAAAAAAGTAGTCTGACAGAAACATTCCAAACAACTTCACGCCATTCTTTTATCACTACAATTTGGTGGTACAACCTCTTGTACCAGACACCTTTTATCAGACAGGTTACTTTCTTTGATTTCAAAGGAAAACGTACATATTGTTAGATAAAAATAAGTACACTTATATGACATTATGCAACCTGTAAGTAAATGTGTTTTATCTAACATTATGTACGTTTTTCTTTAATTATATTCCTGGGTACATCCGGGATTTTGTTCTGCGTTAGAGTCCATTCTAGATTTCCGACCAACACCAGAATATAAACTTTGTAAGTATATCCCAATAATCTTTCATGCACAGCTATGGTTCAATCAATGTTGCAATTTCTGTTGGACGACACTTTATTCATTTTCCACACGGAATTATAATCCATTGATGATGTATTGCCGTTGGAGATCCAGTTATCATGAGGGGTTGGGTTTGGATGCCATTAAACTGTATGACCAACCCATATGTTTGTACCTGTCCCAAACCAGGCATTGGATTTCCAACGTCATATGTCGTAGTTTTTCTTGTGTTCAGTGAGTTCAGTTAATTTTATATATATATATATACATATGTCGAAAGTGGTTGCCATTTGAAACTGTCCTTGGTGTTTGAAATTTCCGTGCAGTGCTGCAACATGTTTTGCTAGATAAATTAAATGTATTTTGTCTGTGTAAAATTGTATTATATGCCTGTCATATGTTTTTAAATGTTTTTTCTTTGTATCTGCTTCTATTTTTCTTTAAAAATAAACCAATTATAAAATAAAAGATATTCCTTTTTTAATAGACAAACCCCGTAGATCAATCCCAGTGACATTTTATTTACACTTTTTTACCCTAGATTTTGGTTTGTGAAATTGGTGTCATGAATATATAGCGAAAGAATATAAATGTACGTTTTAATCGTATTCAAATTTTTGTTATTTGGATATATCTCCTTATTGGTCGCTAGTTTGATTCTGTTTTTTTCTACACTACACAACAATCATTCAATTTAACCAAGTAAAAATCGGTGACATGACTGATCATTGTAAGCTGATTGTTTTTTGAACTTTTGTATATTATGTACTTTAACGTACATACAGCGCACTATTCAATAAGCACACGAGAAAACTTTGTCCTGTCCTTGAATCATGCTGTTTATTTCAAACACCGTCGTGTAACTATCTGAGGCTTCTTGTCAAGAAAGGTCAGTTAGGAAAGTGGCATCTGTGTGTAAGCTATTGAATGTTTGCCCTCTTTCTAAACCCCGGCTTTGTTCCATTGCTGGTTAATGTTATTTTTTCAACTCATGGTCAATATCAATGTCCTCTGTAAAAAAATATGCATTGATATTGTAATTATGTTTTTTTCTAACATAGCATCTCGGATTATTTCAAGCTTTTTAAATTAAGTAATGAATTTCTGAAATGTATTTCAATCAGCAACCTGATGTTTCTTTGTTTACGTTTCAATATATAATTCATTATACCAACAAAGCACCTTTTTGTGATTTTAAGTACAAACCTAAAACCTTAAAACAGTTCTTAATAAAGCACACTGCGACACCATTGATTAGTTTTACTTAACAATATTTAAAAAGGTTAATTTAAATAACAAGGTTAAATGCAGGATATGTCACTAAAGTGATAGATTGTATTTCATGAATTATTTATCAAAAACACAATAGTATTTGCTTGTTTACCTTTATGCTGCCATCTTATTTGTTTTCCTGTTAATTGTCATGCAATTGTATAGGCAACAGAGAGAGTGCACGTAAACAATTGACATGCTGGATGTATATCGTTTCTTTAAATATTATCTCCCGCAGAAACGCAGGAGAATAGAACACATACTAAGTTTCAAAGCTGTAGAATACTCCTTCATCTGGAAAGGACATACACTTGTTTTGCGAAACGAATACGCAACTTTTCTTCATGACTGGAAGCACATGATTGGCACACTCTCTACACGTATAAATCAACTTTTAAAAACTGACAATGAGCAACAATTTAATAGGTGTGGTTGTTGTTGTAAGGGAACTTTTCCCGACAGCATCCATTATATCCTATTTCACTAGTGACAATCAAATTTCCCGCCCCCATGGGCCTAACACAATCCATTCTCGTCATATGCATAGAAAGCAAACACTACTCACTCGGTGTAAAACAATTATAAATCAACAGTTGCTTTAACTACAATGCTATAATATTTATATAGTATATTATATTTAAGGTTACAAAAATTCGTTCAAAATACATGTAGATATTAAAGATTTCCAAGTTCTACAGGGGAAAATAATTCAGCTAAATCAATTATTATTATTATGGGGGGCATCGTGCTGTGATCGTATGGTAGTTGGATTTACAACTATCTATGCAATCAGTTCCTATCACCACTGATGTTGTGAGTTCGAATCTCGATCAGTGCGAGGTGTACAACAGTATGTGATAAAACTTGTCAGTGAATTGCGGAAGATCGGTGGTTTTCTCCAGGTACTCCGATTTCCTCCACCAATAAAACTGATCGCTACGATATGACTGAAATATTGTTGAAAGTGGCGTTAAACAGCATAGAACAAACAAGCAAACATTCAGAATTCCCTGAAGAAAAGCTTGAAGATATCAAAGGTAATTAGAAGTTGTAAATTGAAGACGACAAGGCGATACAACGACCAAAGGAAAAAATGACAACAATACAAATAATGATCTACAAAACACTACACGTTCATGGAAAACTAACGATCGAGCAACATGAGCATTACACAATTCCAGGGGTGAACCCAGGTACCCCAAAAACGTTAGCAGTTCGGCTCCATTAGTGAGACTTCCATGTTACCTTTAAGCAACAGGAAGACTGAATATTAGTCATGTTTTTTTGCAAGGTGTACCTCTTACCCAGAAATGAGGAGAATAAAAGGGACCAACGCCCAATTTTATAATTTAGTGGTTAGGTCCAATTTTAATGAGATTTTTTCCCTCTCTAAATTTTCTGAGAATATTTTCGCGGAATTATGTTCTACGTAATGGTATATTTTGTTTGACAATAACAACGTTCGGTAAAACTGGTGCAGGTCAAAGCCATTGTCGACTTGGTGTGGTGGTATCATGCTGTGCTAGTACAAATTAAACCCATTTTTTTCATAACTAAATTCACTAATAACGCCATTTCGATTGTCAAACAAAGTTTACGTACTAATAGCTAGTTACACTGTGCATCTTGTTTGAATAGATCTCATTTGAATATACATTTATTCTAACTAAGCAATCAATGAAATATTATACAAATAGTAAAATATTCCATATGCTAGTTTGTTTGTTTTTCTCAATTTAATAATTGAAGCTATCAATAGATACAGAATGTTTGTTCTATCATAGCCATGTAATCAAAGCAAAACAAACAAAAAACAAGAAAACAAAAAGCAAAAAACAAAAAAAAACAGAACAAAAAAACACTTGAGACTAAATTTCGTCTCTCGACTGGTATATTTCGCAAATACCTCTCCCAAGCATGATATATCTGTATAATATAAAATTATTACTGTGTGGTTGAATAATTTACTTGGTTTGATTTGTAATATGGTTTTCGTAACAATAATTATAAAAGAAGAGAGGAAAATGGAATGAAGATGGACTTAAATCATGAGGGGAAAATAATAGCTGAAAGGTGAAATGCAAAGGTCAAAACTTTTGTTCAGATTTACACATTTTTAGATAGTGATTTTAGTACCTTGATAGAAAATCTTGATAATTTTCAATTTTCTCAAGCCGTTTGTCACAGTATAGGAACCTGTGCGCCTGAAATATCTTATTGACGTGCTCTTCTGTAAACTGCATTACGCTTTGGTGGAAATCGACTTCCCACGGTTTCAAAGCAGGTAAGTTTTTAGGAATTTATTATCGACAGATACGATGCATCTGTGTAAAAAGGTTGCAGAATGTACATGATTCATTACTCTTGCGGACGCTAAAGTTTCTTTGGATAAAATAACGCAGCACAATCAGAATGGAGTATCAAACGTTTGTTGTTACTACCAGAAAAGGTAAAAATTCCATTTCTGTATGCCTAAATGGCTTCCAATTTAGACTGTATTTGCATTCTTTTTGCCAAGAAGTGATAAAGAAAACAAGATTTTTCCTACTAAAAAATTGAATTGAAAAAATTATTGTGCTGTCGGTTGTTTACTGTAGCTGTGTAAGTCTGCTTGACGTCGCGTTTGAAAACGGTAGATGTAACCTGATTGACGTGCTAAATTTGTATTTATTAACAATCGACTAACATTTATGCTTTATTACTCTTCATTTCAAACAAATCGGAAAACAGTGTACTAGATGATGATGCCATATGCATATAAGATTGATCTTTAATGGCATATTTTGTCTTTTGCAACAAAATGGAGAGCGGGTACCTATGTTATTATTGCAATGAAAGATTCGATTTATTCAAAGACATATTCCACCACCTCATTGAGAAACATAATGCAGAAACATAGTGATATTTGGTACTATTATAGTTTCATTTCCTACATGAATTCAAAAGGCCATGCGTGGACATATTATTACGTTTTCTTTATTTTATTTTTTTTCGTATCACATCCTGTATCAACCCAAGACACAAATATCACCTCGATAGCTTTAGCTCAATGGATGATATTGGTAGATGGTAAATACGACATGTGATACGGAAAGAGCCATGTCATATTATGTTTATCATATACAGTGTCGAAGTGCTGTTCTGTATCAACTATACCAAACTGTATTGCTAGTATAAATTAACCCACTAGTTTCTCTCGTAAAAGAGTGCAGAAGGGTTGATAATGGAATTAGTAACACTTAGGACATAACAGTATTGTATTTGAAGATTTGCCGGCATTAATTATAGACTTGATAACCGCAAATTGAGTTTACTGGCGACGCGTAAGAGGAGCAAGTAAACGGGTATTTGTGACCATCAAATCAAAACTGATACCGGAAAAGCTTCAAAAACAATACTGTTATCTCCATTATAATGTATTCAGAAGAAAACGCAGTTAAAATGAGAAGTTTTAAATCTTTCAGTTTACGTCTGCGCTTGCGTCGTTTCTCCGATGACATCGACCGTGGAATTGAGGCCATGAAAATGTAGACGTCTTCCAATCAAAATCGACGTTAGAAACAGCATTGCATTATAATGAGTAATAGAGAAAGCTCGCGTTTGCTTTAATTCAAAGAAAGGTGAGCTAAACATGGCTTAGGTTCCATTCTGTGGAAACGTTAGGATAGATCTTGTAGTAAGAAAAAGTCGTTGTATACATGGTTACTTTGACTTTTAATAGTTCTTTTTTTTAACTACATGGGAAATAATTTCTCTTTATATGAGGCGCATGACTAATTACTTAAGGTATATTTAAAATTTTTGAACAGGTTATACGATATAACCTGTTCAAAAATTTAAAATATTCCTAATAATTTAATTTTTGAAACAAAATTTAATGATTCCTCGATTTTAATTACAATTATTTCATGTGACTATTTGTATTTATCATTGGCTAATGAATACGTTGGTGACATCACAATACCAAGCCAGGTTATGGAGAATAGCCAAAATTTTCTCCAGGGGAATCAGCCAAACAGAATGCAGTATTCAAATAACATTAAATTATATCCATTTAAATTGGAAATCTGAAGAGAAATTTAATATCAGCAGTAAATATCAACCCTCAAGTTTACCATAATGTAGACAGCACTGGCATTTCGTAAACTACCAAGACATAATTCTTTGGATACGGAAACTATCATTGAATTTTTTTCGGAGGGAGGGGGTCTGTTGATTTTTCAAATAAATATGATTATCTTAATACATGTGAAAATAATTACATATAATTGTATTCTAGCACTATAGAAACCTTAAATTTCCTCAATTCACGCTCGTACACATATATATAGAGAGAGCCTGGTCAAATACCTGCAAGTTTATCTATCGTCTGCATCGTTATTTTTATGAATGGAATTATAAGGCTAAAGACGTCATGGTCACTACACAAAATTAAGCACCGCCCACTGACCTTCTGTAATTTTCCGTCTGCATCATTTCGTTACTGCGCGTTATTTTTATGAATGGAATTTTCTCCTGACCAGGTAAAGCGTATTAATCTTATTCTCTAGATTTCCATATATGGCTCTCCTTTCCACCGTTATTTTTAGGAATGATTTTATCCAATCATACGTCGTCAAATAAATGCAACATCATACAATATAAATTGTATGAAAACGGTTAAATTTCCTCGGCTTTGGCGGAAAATAATAGTGACGAACGAGTTAAAAAGATAATTTGATATCTCTAGATCTCCCAAGCTAATCCCTTCCCCGAAATTCAAATGGTCTTCTCATTAAAGCTGCATTAGGTGGAAAATAAATGAGAGAAATTCAGGCAAGGAAATGAACTATTTCTAATCAAATTAATGAAAAGAAACGACTTCATTTTAAGCTTAAAGCAAGGCTTTAACATGGAGCATACGCTCGATGATCCAGTTTCAGTTTCAAGATGGCCTTTATCGCCGGTTTAGGCGGAATTCTTAGATTCATCAGGTATACTACGGCACATGGAAGTAATGCCTGTCTTGAATGCGACATACTTGGTATTTGCAGTAAATGACAATTAGCAGTTGTATAACATCTGAAACTGCTGTAGCATAATCTATGTCATTGTTAATGATTTAAAGTTTGGATTTCTGCTTTTTAGCAAGATTATCCAAAGCCAACATGATCCAGCTATTTGACTTCCTTTGCAATTCACTGAGCATTTAATATATAATATATAATTCGATGCCAGGTAGCGTTACTCATATTCGACGATCTTAAAATAATTTCTTATATAGTTCATTGCCTTCATTAGTGCATCATAAAGGTACGAATAAAGCACCAAATACTTCTAAACAGTACCTTTTGGCACGTCAAACTGTCTTCAGACGACACTGTAGACAGACTTACAGGTGTCAAATTGGACGACGTCAAACAGCTGACATTGAATATATTTTAAAATATCTATTTATTTGGCAATGCTGAGGTATTCATATCTGTAATTTTCCATAAACTGTGTTCATATCTATTGACATTTCTAACACAGATATCAGGAATTTCATTCAAGGATAAAGAGTCAAACGGGACAATCTTATGTTATCCTTGTTCAGAAGAACCTGTTTAAATGATAAATATGACGCAATAGGGCTAATACAATTAAAAACCAAAGATGCAGTCCTTGCATCAATCATTCATACCCATTCTGTCAAGTTTTTGGACATACAGGTTATTAGGATTTAATGAAAACATAGAAAAACTTACCTGCTTTGAAAGCGTGGGCAATCGATTTCCACCGAAACCGTCATGCAGTTTACAGAAGAGCACGTCAATAAGATATTTCAGGCGCACAGGTTCCAATATTGTGTTTGTGCGAAATCGTCAGGTAAACTTACCTTGTTTAAAACCGCAGGAAATATCACTCCTGCTTATTCCACTTTAAAAATCTCTTGTCGTGACGTCATTCGCGTCATTCAAGTTCTTCTTTGCTATGGGACAAAGATAATCATAACATATCCCTTCGTTGCCTGCAAAACGGTTGGGCGGGTGGACATTGCTAATTTTACTGTTGATAAAGCTAACTTTAAAAGCTTATGCATACTAATTTAAAACAAATCGCTTGTAAAAATATACTAAAATGAAATAACAAATACAGTGGTTCTAGGATACCCCCGTGGCTTCATCGTACATATGGATCTGTTTTCTTAATAGATGTGAAATATCAAACAGTTATTGCCGGGACATGACGCGTTTTGATATAAAACCGTGTGAACAAATTATTTTCAATTCCGACTTAAAATGTCTGTCTGTCCTTTCAAACGTAGACCGTAAATATTATCAATGTATATCAAAAAAGAGGTAGCCGTTCAGATTTCAAAGCGGAGATGTACTTTAGACTCATACAAAGGAGAGGTGGCACGATCGCATCCTTTTTTTCTGTCAGAAAACAATATTTCTTTATTTTGAAAACATTATTAGCCCCGTAAACACCACTCGATGTCGAAATTGGGTTACATCACCACTAGCTGCAAAAATATCTTGCTGTCTAATACGTAGCACGTTTGTTTTATATGCAAAATAGACAACACAATTTATAGATATATTCGTGTAAAAAATTTGAACATCGTCTTAGCTAGCAAGGATAACACAATTGCAAAACACCAAATTTATTTACCCAGAAATTCTGAATAAAACCTCCTTGGCTCTGATGTTTACATCCGACATTTTATCTATATTTATTTCATTTATTATCAAGTCGTCTATATGCTGTATTTTGTTTGTTTCGTTGAGTGACAGGATATTTATTTTATTTTTTGCTCATAACCTGGCCAGAATATTTATTCCTAAAAAAAACTAAACTTCCAGATCTCTCTCAGAATCAAATGGTCACCCCATAATAGATACATAGGCGGATCCAGAGGGGGACAGGTCCCTCTTTTTGTGCTATGCTATAGCCTAGATAAAACGTATTTTAATAGAATATTTCCAAATTATTGAAACAATTACGGAGACGACATCCATATATACACAGAAAAGTTGTGGAGTTAAATCGCTTACCGAACCCAAAAGCCAAAAAATGATAGGTGTGTTTTTCTTCTTCTTTATTTGCTCATTTACATAAGTATATATTTAGAATCCAAACAGGAAATCAGAATCCGTAATTCTAAGAAGGACAAATAATACAATGGCCAAAAAATAAAGGCCAAAAGGACAAACAACGATCTACAAAACATTGCACATAAAACATAAGATCGAGTAACATGTACCTCACTAAAATCGGCGGGTAACCTCATGGGCTTCGGAAAGCTAAGCAGTTTCTGCTCCGCTAGTTGCAACCGTCGTGTTAATCTGGTTACATCCCTTCGTTACTTTTGACTATCTTTTTCTATCTTGCTCAGGAGGATTTTTTTATTTCAGGAACGTGGTGTGGTCACTGCATAGAAGATAATCGTGCAGCCATTTTCGCTTGAATGATGTATGTATACCAAACATTCAACAGCACACCACAAACGAAGTAAACCACTGGTTACTGCTTTGAACTATTTTAAATTCGATTTTGTACATTAAATCGAACTTTTTTTAAACCATTTGGAAAACTAAATGCTGTTTTTGAGAAACAAATTCACCCATGACGCTATTCCGACCATCACAGGAAATGTACATACTAATAACTAGTTGCACGGTGCACATTATTTGCATAGATCTCATTTAACTATGCAATAAATACGATATTATATAAATACTGAAATATGTCATGTGATCGTTTATGTTTTACTCTTTTAAAGGTATGGGACTATTAAGGAGTGCAGAATGTTTGTTCCATCGTAGCAATTTATACAAAAAAGGAAAAGATAAAATATCCCACTCCTTTGTATTTTCTATGCAATAGAAACCGATTGTATGTATGTTTTAAATAATATAAAATTATCACTGTGTGATTAGATAGCTTACTTGGATAATTTGCACTTCCTGGTTTTCAAAGTAAAAATGTAGAGGAAATTGTACAGGTAGAAATGACATTTACTACAATTGTTTTCACAAATACAAAATTAATAATGATTCATATCTTATATCAAAGTGGATCAATTGTTCCATGAGTTATATCAATTATTTTATTTCGTTTTAATGATAATGCATGTCTTATTCCATAAATCATTTTCTGTGTGTTTTGTATAAAAGGCTATCAAAACAAGGTTTTTGGTATATAACTCGCATACATATTGTTGGAAAGATACGATTTGAAAGCTACTATAATCAACTAAAACAGAGATGGTCACCAACTCCACCAATATCAGATCTCTCTCGGCGCGACATATCATATTAGTGGAGTAAGCGAGATGTGTGATTTTAATCAGATTGCGTTTTTTTTTTTTTTTTTTTATAATGTCCGAATACCGAGCCTTTCGAAAATACACAATAATAGCAGGCTACACTGTTCATTATATTTATTATTACTATGCGATCAATAAAATACTATTCAAATATTATTGCTATTCTACTTTTGCTAGTTTTATGTTTTACTCAGCTATAAATGAATGCATAATGCTTGTTTCGTCATGTATATTTTGCATGTTTCTAGCCATACATGTTAGTTTGTTTTTTGTTCCTCATTTTAAGGATTTGCTAATGAATTTAGTTCGCGTGTGTGTGAAGTTGAGAAATGGAAAATAATATGGCCCATATTTTGTAATAAAGTTAAAAACTGTGCCACGAGTTATGTAAATTATTTTATTTCATTTTAATGAATATCGATTATTAATTATTAATTAATTGTGATATAAAGCCCTTTCCAAGCTTATATAAAATGCCATAACGACAACTCGGTCACACATATGGTGGTGTAAGAATACAATCTATTTAACAGCTAATAGCTAATATAACCTAGTTGTCTATAAATAATATGATCATTGTTTGTCCTTTTATCTTTTTTTATCTTTTGGCAATTGTGTTTTCTGCCCTTTTTCGATTTACGGATTGCCACTTTGGTATCTTCAAACCCTTCCTTGTGCCACGATTATTGTAAATTATTTAATTTCTTGTTAATGAGTATTAATGGTCTACTATGTAACGCATCTTTCAAGTTTATATAAAAGGCCATCGAGACAACTCGGTCATACATGTGGTGGTGTAAAGTTACCATTTAATTAACAGCTAATATAACCTAGCTGTCTATCAATAATTTTTTCAATAACATGATCGTTGTTTGTATTTCTGTCATTTTTTCTTTTGACAATTGTGTTGGCTGTCCTTCTTTGATTTACGGATTGTGATTACTCCTTTGATATCTTCAAGCGTTTCCTTGTGAAAAAAAGTAACGATTGTCTATAGTGTCTAATTATCTAACTATCCCCTTAGACGGTCAAGGTTATTGTTGCTAATATTCACTTCCAGCAATTTCAGAAGACAACGACATGAAGAGCTCGAACAATCATGTCTTCTATTCTGGTGTATTTATAACTAGGATATCGAAAATTGCACACACATGCTATGATATTCTAATGTGGGCAATTAGTTGTAATAGTTAAAAGAAAAAGTGGCATTTGTCTAGTTTCCAATTATATAACGACCCCGTTAGAAGGTCAAGGTTATTGCAGGTTATTGTCAATTCCTGACGTCTGGTATATATATATATATATACATATGTATACAATATCTGTACATTGTCGGAAAATAAAATAAATTATTTGAACGAGCTTTAGAAATAGGTAGGAAAGCGAGCCTTTTGTCTTCTTATTTAGTATATTGGTGTAATTGATTGATTGAATGGTGTTTTATGCCAACTTTAGTAATATTTCAGCTATATCGTGCCGTTGGTGTAATTAGAATACCGACCGGGTAACAAATGAAACGTTAGTCTTTGGACATTTATCAACGAAGTGTGGCTTAATTTCCGGTACGGTTACTGTGTGCAAAGCATGAACAATCCCTTTAAAAAGTATTGCTTTATTTTCATAACATACGATAACAAATGGTACGTTATTTTCTAATCATGGTCAGCTGGTTAGACGGGAAACAAACATACGAATAAAAAATAATAAAATTGATTAAATAATTATATTCCGTGTCAGATGTTTAATGAGCGTAAAACATTTAACATGATTTTAATTAGATTCAGCTGATAGAAAATGCCATTGTTGTTTACTTGTTTATCTCTTTAAGGTACTTATGAATTAAATGGTAATTGGATATGTTTCTGCATTGTAAATAAATATAGGGGCTGCCATGTCCGTGATTGTATGGTAGTTGGATTGACAATTACCTATGCAAGCAATGCCTATCACCATTGATGTTGTGAGTTCAAATCTCGATCGGGATGAGGTGTGCAACATTATGTGATAAAGTTTGTCAGTGAGTTGCGACAGGTCGATGGTTTTCTGCTGGTACTCCGATTTCCTCCACCAATAAAACTGACCGCCACGATATAGCTGAAATATTGCTGAAAGTGGCGTTAAACACCATCAAACAAACAAACAAACATTGTAAATAAATATTCGAAAATACCAAAGGAAAAATATAAAAAAAAAGGACAATCCAGAGTAACTGGTAACATTGGGCTCACAAGACGTAGAAAAATTTAACAAAAGACAATATGTGTAGGACGCGACTATACGCAAACAAGCGCAAACAAAAACACATGCATATGCACATGCGTTTTATCGTAGAACCATTCATTGTGACATAGATAGCCCGTCTTTCATGATGGCTACCGTAAAATTTTCGAAGCGATTGACTTCATCTTAACCACTAGGAACCCTTGCTTCAGTACCTTCCGTGTTACCAGAAAACTTATATCAAGGAAATCATGATAGGAATCACAAATTCTGGAATATCGGTTCAACTGAGAGATATATGATCGTAAGACATTCAAAATCCACAAATACGGTAACAAATGAAAGGCTATTTTTGTCACCATGCTTAGCTGGTTCAGCGAAAAACAACACATTAAAATATGACCTGTTCGATTGATTAATGAGGTTTCGTGTTACCGGTAGATGTTTATTGAGCGTATAATATTTAACTTGAATTTAATTAGATTCGCTCGCCTGTTATATCTCCGAGATGAAAAAAAGTTAATATCGTTTACTTGTTTAAAGTACTAATTACGAATACTAAGTGATGATTGGGTATTTTTGTACATTGCAACACATCCATATCTTTTCTAGCGTAGAACTAATCAGGCAACAAACGACATAACGGATAAGTTCAATTAAGGACAAGTGGTCGTGATCGTATGGTAGTTGGACTTACAACTACCTATGTAATCAGTGCCAATCACCACTACAGTTGTGAGTTTGAACCCCGTTCATGGCGAGGTGTACTCGATACAACAATATGTGATAAAGTTTGTCAGTGGCTTGAGGCAGGTCGTTGGTTTTCTCCGAGTACTCCGATTTCCTCCACCAATAAAATTGGGTATGCTTCTACCTTATAGCACATTAATATGTGTTCTATCGCAGAACAAATTAGTTGGATAGTTGTTTTCCTGACTCACTTGAAAAGTATGCCGTCACGATTACCGAAGACCGAGCAATCTTCCAAAGGGAAAGGCAAAGGTCAACAAAGAGACAAAATCAGTCAACAACCGGAAAACTGGGAATTGTGATTGTGAAATATCTTAACTTGGGCATGTAAATAAAACGACTTAACGGATACGTACATTTAAGGACATTGAAATTAGAAAATAATATTGATTTGATTAGCGGGTTTTTTTCTTGCATTATTGATATTTAATGCATATCTATATAGCATATATCTCAAAACACAGAATATCACTTAAAATATCCATGTGAAACAAGAAAAATGCATTAATATTAATGCAAATTGTCTCTGTAACTTTCATCTGTTAAGTCTTGTTAATTCCAAGAAACTATTTAACAAGGTACTATCACATAGGCAATCTTATTCATCCAGAAACAAACATGTGTATGCTGTGATAATTACTTTCAATTGCAAAATATGAATTTCAAAAGCAAAATCATTAACGAGTGTACAACCCCGAGAATTTGACCTCAGTTGACCTCCTTGTTAGTGCGCTAATCTCATATTGCTATAATAATCTGCTGTGTTGACTTACGAGAGCTGTTTCTCCCACTAACGGTTCAATAACCTGTATTTGAATGGATTTCTGGACCTTAATGAACCCATATTGTTTAAATGGGAGCGATTATTCATAATTACTCTGGGTGCATAGAAATATGAAATGACATTTCCATTTTGAAGAACTCTCACTGGTTGTTCAACTATGATTAAATTTAATTAAGCTCTTCGGGTTCCACAGGTAGAGCAGGTACTGTCTACCCTTCAGGAGCATCTGAGAACATTACAGTTTTTTTGTGCGCTTCGTGTTTCTCAATCCAGTTTTGCTGTGTTGTAGATCATTGTATTTCTTTTGTCCTTTTATTGTGTCACTGTATTGTCTGTTCTTCTATTTACGGCTTCTGATTACCCCTTTGGTAACTTCACACTTTCCTCCCCTTTTTATTCGACACGAATTAAATACACAACTCTTCATGTTTACAATTTGAGCAGGAACTGTTTCCCTTCCGGAGCACCTTGGATTATTATCGGTTCTTTGTGCGGTTCATGATTCTCAATCCAGTATCTGTGTAATGTTTTGTAGATCATTGTTTGTCTTTTTTGTCCGTTTATTTGGTCATTGTATTGTGTATTCTTCGATTTAAGGATTTTGGAAACCCTTTGATATTTTCAAACTTTCCCCTTCTTTTACTAGCTGTTAATGGCTGCTTCCTCGTGAGTACAATGCAAATGTTAGCAGACCATATTGGATAATATAATTTACCTTTAGAGGGCAGTTGGTTTTCAACCTTTCCGGGAGTCAACCCAACTCGTTCCAAGAACGAGCCGTCAATTAGTTTCTATAGTTCTGAGTTTTAAAGACAAGTTAAAGAGCTCCTATGATCTCAATGCATGACGCTTGGTTGATTTGTGTATTAGATTTGCTACGACAAAAGAAACAGCCGAAGAACTATTCTTATAACTAGCGATACCTACTCGAGTTAATTAAATGTAATCCTCTGTTTCTGATTTTATTGGTACATATTTTCAAAATGTACATACTTTTTTGTCAGTTTTTTTTTCTGGAAATTAAATAATAGAATTACAAGATATCATTCAACAGATAAAACAAGGTTAATCTTCTGCTGTCTTCTTTTTTTTTTTTTTTTTTTTTTATCTTATTGCAAATCTGTATTTCAGCCAATCCTGTTATAGCTGATTCTAATCTGAAAGCGGACTTAAATTAATTGTATACAATAACTGATAATGACTCACCAGCATTGATATCTTAGATGAAAGCACACTGATCTTCCCTTAGGTAGAGTATAAAGATTATAGAAAATATATGTCATTCGTAACAACACTTTATATTGCACATGAAAGGAAATACATGTTTATTTAAAGAACTATAGTTTTGAGTTCGATTCCCGCCCATGGCAACTCACGCAGAGATGTACTAGATACAACTTTATGTGATAAAGTTTGTCAGTGACATACGGCAGGACGGTGGTTTTCTCTGGGTACTCCGGTTTCATACACCAATAAAACTGACCGCCACTATATAACTGAAATATTGTTGAGCGTGGAGTTAAACAGCATAGCCCAAAATCTTATTTGAAAGAGTTCAGTCAATAATATGTTACTATGTTAGACATGTTAGGTTTCATTCGGAAATACAAACACAAATATATAAATAATGTCAATACTAAATCTCGGAATTGCACTCGAATGTCATAGTAATAGAATAAAATACAAGCAAAAAGACCATACTGTCGAATAAGTTCGAAAATCTAATAAAAAAATGAAAAACAAAAAATACCGCATTGTCGTAACGGTTAGATATCTAATAGAGAAATGAAAGACAAAAACTACCACATTGTTGTAACGGTTAGAAATCTAATAGAAAAATGAAAAACAAAAAATACCACATTGTTGTAACGGTTAGAAATCTAATAGAAAAATGAAAGACAAAAAATACCACATTGTTGTAACGGTTAGAAATCTAATAGAGAAATGAAAGACAAAAAATACCAAATTGTTGTAACGGTTAGAAATCTAATAGAAAAATGAAAGACAAAAAATACCACATTGTTGTAACGGTTAGAAATCTAATAGAAAAATGAAAGACAAAAAATACCACATTGTTGTCACGAATAGAAATCTAACAGAAAAATGAAAGACAAAAACTACCACATTGTTGTCACGGATAGAAATCTAATAGAAAAATGAAAAACAAAAAATACCGCATTGTTGTCACGGATAGAAATCTAATAGAGAAATGAAAGACAAAAACTACCACATTGTTGTAACGAATAGAAATCTAATAGAGAAATGAAAGACAAAAACTACCACATTGTTGTAACGGTTAGAAATCTAATAGAAAAATGAAAGACAAAAAATACCACATTGTTGTAACGGATAGAAATCTAATAGAGAAATGAAAGACAAAAAATACCACATTGTTGTAACGGTTAGAAATCTAATAGAGAAATGAAAGTAAAAAAATACCACATTGTTGTAACGGATAGAAATCTAATAGAAAAATGAAAGACAAAAAATATCACATTGTTGTAACGGGTAGAAATCTAATAGAAAAATGAAAAACATAAAATACCACATTGTTGTAACAGATAGAAATCTAATAGAAAAATGAAAGACAAAAAATACCACAGTGTTGTAACGGTTAGAAATCTAATAGAAAAATGAAAAACAAAAAATACCACATTGTTGTAACGGATAGAAATCTAATAGAAAAATGAAAGACAAAAAATAACACATTGTTTTAACGGATAGAAATCTAATAGAAAAATGAAAAACAAAAAATACCACATTGTTGTAGCGGATAGAAATCTAATAGAGAAATGAAAGACAAAAAATACCACATTGTTGTCACGGATAGAAATCTAATAGAAAAATGAAAGACAAAAAATACCACATTGTTGTAACGGATAGAAATCTAATAGAAAAATGAAAGACAAAAAATACCACATCGTTGTAACGGTTAGAAATCTAAAAGAAAAATGAAAGACAAAAACTACAACATTGTTGTATCGGTTAGAAATCTAATAGAAAAATTAAAGTAAAAAAATACCACATTGTTGTAACGGTTAGAAATCTAATAGAGAAATGAAAGACAAAAAATACCACATTGTTGTAACGGTTAGAAATCTAATAGAGAAATGAAAGTAAAAAAATACCGCATTGTTGTAACGGATAGGAATCTAATAGAAAAATGAAAGACAAAAAATACCATATTGCTGTAACGGTTAGAAATCTAATAGAGAAATGAAAGGCAAAAAATACCATATTGTTGTAACGGTTAGAAATCTAATAGAGAAATGAAAGACAAAAAATACCGCTTTGTTGTAACGGATAGAAATCTAATAGAAAAATGAAAGACAAAACATACCATATTGTTGTAACGGTTAGAAATCTAATAGAGAAATGAAAGACAAAAAATACCATATTGTTGTAACGGTTAGAAATCTAATAGAGAAATGAAAGACAAAAAATACCACATTGTTGTAACAGTTAAAAATCTAATAGAGAAATGAAAGACAAAAAATATCATATTGTTGTAACAGTTAGAAATCTAATAGAAAAATAGTACAAAGAGGCATATTCTATACCCTTTGCACACAAATACATGACCACTCACTTACCTTGCTTGGTACAAGCACTTCAATTAAAAGTGGCGGGGTTAAACTAGTTTTATGGCTCCAGACCTCCCCTATTAGTAATATGTTCTTCAGAATTAAACATGCTATAAACAGGATTCAATCATCACTATGAATTTAATAATTATCAATCATACTTTTTCGTTGATATTCAAAACCTTTTCATGTCTTTTTTGTAAGGTTAAAATGTTCACGTATTCTCGTACAATCGCTTGCTAGCATCAATACAAGTGGAATAATTAATAAAATAACACCGACTATACCCAGATTCCTAGAAGATGGTCGACTGTCTGGCAATGAACGCTTAGTATTCTTATAGCTGTTAGTATTTTTCTTGTCAACTGCAATTTGATTTTTGAGTTCTTTTATTTTAATTTGCAGCTCTTCTGATGAGAGAATGTGATATGTATTAACGGACTGACAAGGACACAGCTCAATACATGCACCATCTGGCAGTAAGTCAGTAGTGGGCAAAACGGTAGAGCTTTTCATTTCAGTTGTTGTCAAAACGGTTGCATCTTGCATTTCAGTTGTTGTCAAAACAGTTGTATCTTGCATTTCAGTTGTTGTCAAAACAGTTGTTTCTTGCATTTCAGTTGTTGTCAAAACAGGTGTTTCTTGCATTTCAGTTGTTGTCAAAACAGTTGTATCTTGAGTTTCAGTTATCGTCTCATTGGATGAGCAATCTGTAATAAAATGTGAAATTGTTGTTGCTCTCGTGTATATAGCTTAACCGTCTGGAAAACCCGAGTTCACCCCGGAGTTGTAGTAGGCTTCGTATTGCTCGATCTTTTGTTTTTTGTATAGTATTTTGTAGACTATTGTTTGTCTTTTTTGTCTTTTTTCTCTTGACCATTGCATTGCTCTCTTATTACCCTTTTGGTATCTTTGAATTGTTCTTAGAAATACCATGCCTTCTGCATATTATTTGAGCTAAAGACCATACTAAGAATTAAGTTGTAATATGCTATGTTTCCAACCTTGTGAATAAATTTCTAATTATTTGCTGAAGGGGAACATAACAGTGCTACTCCGCTCTCTTAGGCATAGGTGACCATAACCGATTTTGGATATTCTGTTTAGGTCCTTTGGTTTACCTGCTCCGAAGACTTTTAAATCATTTGGTATTTGGCTGTCGGATCATTTGATGAATGAGCGCACCTGAAGATGAATATTCTAGAAACGCCTTCTGCGCACTAAATTCGATAGCTAGGTACATAATGATTTACTTTAACACGTGCAGAAATGCGGCATAATTCATAATGTGTACGTACTTCGTTGGATTTACAACTACCGATGCAACCAGTACCTATCATCACTTCATTTGTGAGTTCGAATCCGAATGCGATGAGTACAACATTATGTGATAAAGTTTGTCAGTGACTTGCGACAGGGTGGTGTTTTTCTCCATATATTTCAGTTTCATACACCATTAAAACTGACGCCACGATATAATTGAAAACTTGTTGAAAGTGGCGTTAAACGCCAAAACCCTGACCCTAACCCTACACAAACACACTAATTAATTAAAATAGTAATCTATTCATACCTATTTTATAAATACTTATAGTTAACAATCCACCACAGATTTGAGAAGCATTTTGAGGACATTGATAGTTGCAAATATTAGGACCAACTGGTGGGTAAAAACTGGAACTGTCAGTGTGATATCCACAGAAACAAAATGATCCTAACTGAAAAATAGAAAACAAGATTACAAATATTACGACTTAGGGCGTAAATAAAGATCTTTAAAGCTAGAGATGGTGTTGGTAGCTTTCCGGGGCACCTGAGTTATCTCCTTATTTAATGAAGTCTGTATTGTTCATCTTGTCCAATTACATGTCTTCGTTCTGTTCTGTGTTGCGATTGCGCTACGATTTCCGTCCGAGTTCACACGATTTTCAATTCATCTTTATTCACATTTGTTTTGGAAGGCGTTCATGTTTTATGTGTCAAGTGTTTCTACCTTCGAAATCAGTATCTATCACCACTAAAGTTGTAAGTTCGAATCCCACTCGTGGCGAGGTGTACTCGATACAACATTATGTGATAAATTTGTCAATGACATCAGACAAATCGATGATATTCTCCTGTTACTGTTGCTTCTTAAATAAAAAAAAAGACTTGCCGCCACGATATAACTTAAGCACTGTTGAAAGTGGCATACAACACTCTAGCCCCCAAGTGTATGTAAACGTGTTCTCGTCATAAATATAACAGAAATACTTCTCACTTTATGTTAAATAAGCATTAGTCCATCGAATTCCGAACGAGCTCAGTGTATATAAATATTACTCAACTAAAGCCTCTCTGAAAGGAATATCCACTCGTTGTTCAGGGATGAATCACATAGTCTTAGACATCTCGCCCTATCGACGCTACTTAAAGTAGTACATCGGCATTAGTATAATTTTAAAGCTACTAACGAGAAATAATTTGCTATAAGTGGCCAATTACAAGTTTAGTTTATAGAACCTATGCATGACCTCATGCTTTTCTTTCCATATTTATCTCCCTTTCTTTTATCTCTGGCTGACTGCCGGTGTGGCTCATCCGTTCTCGCTATAAATACGACTAAGAGTGAAATAATGTGTCCAGAAGAGTTTGAAGACGCCAAAGGGATAATCAGCATCCGTAAATCGAAGACAACACAATGGCAAAAAGAAAACGGACAAACAACGATCTACAAACCATACACATAAAACTAAGGATAACACGAACCCACTAAAAAATAGGGTGAACTCAGGTGCTCCGGAAGAGTCGTTGCTCCTGCTCCAATAGTGGCACCCGTCGTGTTAGTTTATTTACAAACCCGGTGATAAGTCATGAATGGGGAAAGACGGGAAAGTGCTTACGCCAAGTGGAACACATCCGTAGTCATTTAAGACACATATATTCCATAGCGGTCAACCAAGTCATGGTGGCGACCGTAAAGCTTTCGAAGTGATGACTTCAATTTATCCAAGAGGAACGCTTGGTTCTGTAGCTTCCTTGTTAGCAGCAACCCTCTACAGTAAAAAAGGGCATGACTCCAGAACAGAATAAGCGGTGAAGTCTGATTTCAAACTCGAACTGTGTTCTATAGTCATGGACGTTGTGTATAAATTTGAAATGATTTGAAACCAAATGTGGGACTAATTTATCCCGACCCCTGTTGACGGGAGCATAAACTTCGTTCATGATGTGACACTAAAAAACCTGCAATCAATCATAACCTAGGATTTCACACTTACCTCCGTTCCCATATAGGTAGAGTTATTGTCACTCAAACAGCAGTGGTCGGCACAGAACTCATTCGTCATGGACATTGGGTCATTTAACTCAAAGTAAGCAAGTACTCGATTTGGAGCAAAGCCATCTCCAAAACAGCCAACGTATTGATGATCTACAAAATAGTCTTCGGTTTAATTTTACTTCAGTCTTACCCGAAACTTAAAATCGAAATGGTTAATTTAAAAATGTACCACGTAGGAACCCCCATGTTGTAATAACAGGACAAACCCATCCCAAAACTGACCTCCGCTAGTTGAGCAAGGAGGATCCAAATACAAAGCTCGTTCTTATGACAAGATGCAAATTAGTGCCTCGTACACGGAGATTCTGCACCACGTGGGACACCCAGGGTGTTATAATAAGACAGACCCCTCCCCAAAATTAAATCAGTGGTCCACAAAATACTACATAAAAAACCAGGTGATTGACAAACACTAACCCTATTAAAAACCGCGGATGATCTCAGGTGCTACAAATGGAAGCAGTTCCTACTCCAATTGAACGAGGAAAAAATGACGGGATTGTCATTACGACAAACGGTCAACTATCACACATATAGTATGTAACAGTTAGCGAAGCTACCGAAATGCTTTAGAAATGGAGACTTCAACTTTACCACTAGTAACCATTGTTTTGTGGCTTCCCTTTTAGCATTAATCCTCTATCAGGGAAATGATAGATATATACCGCATAGACATATGCTGAAGGGACGTTTTGCTATAAAAATGGAAAGCTCACAATGAGAAAATTTCAGTTATCCATTTTGTCGTAAAGTTTCATTTTCAAGTGGCCCTCACTGTCAATTTCTAGGAGTAAGTCAAGAAATGTTGCAGTCCTAGCCGTGTCTGTAGTATCCTTTATTTCAAGTTTAATGGGAGAGATGCAATCAACAATTTCACCAAGCTTACAAATAGTTAGTGAATAGCATGTATATAGCGCAAATTAAATGACATGGCTAGCTTCTTTCCGTTGATTCTTTAGAATCCCCTTGGTGAAGTTTGCTTCATACAAATAAAGGAACAAGTCGGCAAGAAGAGGAGCATATTTGATACACATGGGAATGCAGACTCTCTGTTAAAAAAACAACGTCCATCAAACATAGCAAAAACTCCAAGCGATTTGATATCAGTTTAAGAGTACTATTTGTTTGAATTAAATTTGTATTTTAAATTTTTACATGAACTACATTAATTCCATAAAAGCCAAGAAGTGTAACAAGATGCTACGGATTGATAGACATGTTCCACTCGGCTAACGGCAACAATCGTAGTGCTATGTGGTAATAATGTTTGTTTCCACAAAACTTGCTTAACCCGCCAAAATGAGTGTACCATGCCAGGAAAATTATTTTTGTGTTATGGGTATCGATTTTGTTTGTCTTTTACTGTAATATTTCTATTGGATTGTGGATGGAACTGTTCCGACAGCGAGGTATGTCTTTATTTTTATTGATTGCGGATGGAACTGTTCCGACAGCGAGGTATGTCTTTATTAATATTATCTAGTATGAGGGGATTATCTTAAGGTTTTTTAGTTCGCGATGGCAACCATGAAATTATCTGCAGGGCCGTTGTCAATTTAAGCTTAAAACACTTTAACTAAGCAGCATTTAATACTGCAATTATACTCAGTGAATAATATCACTGTTTGGATAATCATTTCTAATGTCGAATCGAAAATCTGTGTCAAGGATGTATCTTCTAGCTCATGGTGTTGTGAAAATGGGATTCAAACATATTAATCAAATATATTGTGTACGAAACGCTTGTTTTTTCTAGATTAAGAAAAGTTTGAAGATATCAAACGGGTAATCAGAAGTCATAAATTGAAAGACAGATATGCAACTACGAAATGAAATGGACAAAAGTACAAACAAAGATCAACAAAACAGTACACTGGAAATTAAAGATTGAGCAACACAAATTCAAAGCAGTGTGTGTGTGTGTGTGAGGAGGGGGTAAACTCAAGTTCTCCGGAAGGGAACTTCCATCAGATACATCGGTGGCCAAATATAAGAAAGGATTAAAATTGAAAATGTAGAAACTCTCAAATTGAAAAGCTTGCCAAAATGGCGTTCCTTTACTTTATGTAGGAGAAAAGTGTGAAGGATACCAAAGTAGCCCTTTGGTATCCTTCAAACTTTTCTCCTACATAAGAGAAAGTGATCCGGAAGTGTAAGCAATTCCTGCCCCACTAGCTATTCGTCATGCTATCATATAATATTGTCTAATTTACGGCTTACAAATGTTTTAATAGAGTCTTGTGAGTGAGTGAGTGAGTGAGTGAGTGAGTGACGCCAATAAAAATATATCATCGATAATTAAAAAAATGTTGAAAACTCCTGTAGAATTGTTTAAATGGTTGCGTTTATTCTAGATCTCATGATCGAATAAATGATACATATTACCTTTATGCAGGTGATGACATTTAAAACTGTAAATAACACGCAGCGTCATCGATGTTTTGCAATGTGCTGAAAAATTGTCACGTGGTTACCAATGTTGATTTTGTGGAATTTTGTATTTGTACGTTCAGATAAAAAACAAACACAAGGTTTTATTTTAAACTAATTTATACCCCAATCTTTTGACTATGAGCAGCGTATCTGATGAAGATTACTATAGTAACCATTCATGCGTACTAAATTAGATATCTACATTTTTATCAGTCGAGGATCATAACCATACGTTGTTGATTTGCATGCACTATGCACAACAAGATTTAATTATATGATAAAGAAACAGGTGGGAGATGATTTCAAAAATAACATCTGTGCATATATTCTCTATTAAACATAGTATTGAGGCTGTATTTCGCCCTCTATTAAATCCGAAACAGTTATCAAAGTGCATGTGTGTTAGGAATGGCGATGTTGTCGTCTTCTGTCATTTCCCTATTGGATTTTGGAACACTTCCAACGGTGTGGTATTTTTTATTAGTCATTTTAGAACTTTTATATTCAGAGAAGTCACAGATGATGTTGCAAATAACTTGTCAGTTAATTCCCCCAAATAGTTGGATTTACAGCTACCTGTGCATTCAGTGTACATTTCATCTGGTGTTGCAATGTAATAAATGAGTATTAGATATGAGTGAACGTCAGACTGCATTGGTGTTAATCTAACATCACATACGACAGACCACGACCACCAACAGTACAAGGGGCCATCGTGGTCGTGATCGTGTGGTAGTTGGATTCACAGCTACCTATGCAATCAATGCATATCATCATTAACGTTCCCGTTCAGGAGAGGTGTTCTCGATACAACATTATGTGATTAAGTTTGTCAGTGACTTGTGACAGTTCGGTGGTTTTCTCAGGGTATTCCAGTTTCCTCTACTAATATAACTTACCTCCACGTTATTACTGGAATATTGTTTAATGAGGCGTTAAACACCATAATATATCCCATCCACTTCCAATACTACACTCACTTGTTATAACGATTACTAACATTTGAGTGAGTTAAAAAAAAATAAGTGTTGTTATTTTAATCCAAATGAGCAATATTTCAGCCATATCATGACGAGAACAAGTTACATTCAATGAAATGACGATGTGCGCTTTGTACTAGACCAACACGCTTAGTTGGATTTGTATAGTGCTAGCACTCTGAAACAACAGTCTTCAGATAGACAAGTCGCCCTACTCGGTCACGTTATCTTGATTTCGAGCCAACCAGTCTTTGCTCTTTCTCCTTAGTGTATACTGCCTAGCGGAGAAGCAACAAATACCAATTTTATAGTCTTTGGTTTGACCCGATCGGGGCTCGAACCCATGATTAACCTCACTGAGGAGAGCACGCTAACCATTACACCACTGATGCGGTTATTAGCATTTGAATATAACATTTTCTTTAAAGATCATACTAATAAATCTACAGAAAAAAACTGAAACCCAACTCACGTAGAGCAAGCCCTCTTAATTCTTAAGCATCAGTTGGATTTCAAATGCTTAACTCTAACAGACCTCCTCCTATCCATAATGCAAATGCATTCGTCAGGGCTATGGTGTTTTACACCACTTTAAACAACATTTCGATTATATCGTTGCGGTCAGTTTTATTGGTGGAGGAAACCAGAGTACCCAGAGAAAACCGATCGCAAGTCACTGACAAACTGTATCACATATTGTTGTATCGAGTACAACTCGTGATGAACGGAGTTCGAACTTGCAATTGTTATGGTGATAGGCAGTGATTGCACATGTAGTTTCAAAATCCTACTACCATATGATCATGACCACGACGACCCTTCATATATTTCTGATTTAGGTCGGTGTAATCCCCCGACCAGTTATAGTGGTGGAAGAAGCCAGCGCACCCGGAGAAAACCATCGACCATGGGCAAGCAACTGGTAAACTTTATCACTCCCGGCTGCTTGTCGAGTACACCTTTTTTGTACTTTACAAAGCCGGGCGCGAACCAACACCGCATTGGTGATAGGCTTGTATGAGTTGCTAGGTAATCCAACTACTTAACTCATTGAACCACCCGGGTCCCTTATTTTGTAATAAGTACATTGATTTACGTAATGAACTGTTATTTACAATTAATTTTTCATTCGCTTTTGATTTCAATCTTCTACATTTTGGAACAAATTCTTTACGCATAGGCCAAATTATTGATATTTTTCTGAAGTTACATAAATTCATTCATATAAAGTAAGAGATTTACAACATAACGTATTTTATATCATTTAATATACACCATTAACTGTGTATTAATTTTCATTGTCACGTATCATGTCGTATATCCTGTTTGCTATACAAGTGTGCATATTACTTAGGAGACGGATTAGCGTAAGCTAATTTAAGCTTGTTTCCGATTCCTGTTTGTTTGTTTGTTTGTTTGATGGTGTTTAACGCCACTTTCAACAATATTTCAGTTATATCGCGGCGGTCCTTTTTATTGACGGAGGAAACCGGAGTACCCGGATAAAACCACCGACCTGTCGCAAGTCACTGACAAACTTTATCACATAATGTTGTACACCTCGCCCTGATCGAGATTCGAACTCATAACATCAGTGGTGATAGACACTGATTGCATAGGCAGTTGTACTCCCCGGGAAATCCAACTACCATACGATCACGGCCACGCTCGCCTCTTTCCGAATCTTGCAATGTTGAATCATTATAATGGTGTGATTAGTTTAGTCTCTAAATTATTCATAATATAATTAATACAACTCGCTGGATATCTGTTTTGTTTTCCTGGGATATGACCCTTACAACAAGTAACCGTAAGTTTATCCAATATATAGATTGTTTACTTGATTTATGCATAAAAAAAATTAAGAAAGTAGGAAAGCATTTAAAAAAAAAGAAGAGGGAATTTTTTTTTTTAATTTAAAATGTTTTCCTCCTGTCTTAATGTTTTAATGATTCAACATTGCAAGAATTATTAGTATTGATCGTAATAATATATAACTGTACTGTAATATGCATAGCTACCAGTCAACCAAAATTAATTACAGTTCTACAATAAGGGCAGATTACGCCGATCTAGTCATGCAGTCCCTACATCAGAAATCTATGTAAAACCTAATCTATTGAATACGAATAAAAGGTAGGTATATAATTTAGTGTGCATGACGTGTCTCTGGATTAACCTTCAATGATATATGCTCAAAGCCAAAATATTCAAAAGTCAAATAATCTAAAAGGCTTCTAATTTAGTGTGCAAGATGCGTTTCTGGAATAACCTTGAATTTGAATTTGAATTTTGGTATTTAACGCCACTTTCAGTAATATTTCAGCTATAGCATGGCGACCAGTTTTAGTGGTGGAGGAAGCCGGAGTACCCGGAGGGAACCACCGACCCTGGGCAAATAACTGGTAAACTTTATCACTTGCGGCTGCGAGTCGAATGCACCCTTTTTGTAATTTACAACGCTGGGCGCGAACCCACGCCGTATTGATAATAGGCTTGCATGAACTGTTAGATCCAACGAGCTAAGTCATTGAGCCACCCGCACTCCTGGAATAACCTTGAAGATGTATAGTCAAGCCTAAATATTTGAAAGCCAAATAATTAAAAAGTCTTTGTCAGCCAGCTAGAAATGAAACCGTAGATATTAAATTCAGTGCGCACGACACGTTTCTGAAATAACCTTCATCAGGTACGCTCAAAGAGAAAATATTGGAAAACCAAATAATTTAAAAGTTGTTGGGAGCGAGCTAGAAACACAAAGGACCAAATCAAGATGACCAAAATCGGTTAATTCGTGGCCAATATCAAAGTCATTAGGTGGTCCATCGTCCATGAAAACGTAGATATTTAATTTAGGGTGAAATACGCGTTTCTGGAATAACCTTCATCATGTAGATACACTCTGAGCCAAAATATTTGAAAGCCAAATAAATTAAGTGTTTGGGAACATGAAAATCAAAGGACCTAAACGTGATAGCCAAAATTGACTAAGGTCACATATGGGATGTACATATCGCAATCTTAATTTCAAAAATAGTTCACGTAAAGTAGGGTTAGGGTTATGGTGCTTAACGTAGCTTTCAACAATATTTCAGTTATATCGTGGCGGTCAGTTTTATTGGTTGAGGAAACTGGAGGACTCGGAGAAAAACCTGCCGCAAATCACTGACAAACTTTATCACTTAATGTTGTATCGAGTATATACCTCGGATGGATGTGATTCGAAATCCCAACTTCAGTGGTGATAGACACTGAGTGCGTAGGTATAGTTATATATCCAACTACCATACAATCATAACTATAACGGTCCCTCACGTAAAATAAACTGATTTTCTTTTGACATTTTTGCACTGAAAGCCTTCCCTTTTCCGTCCTACCATTAACACTATTTCCGGCTCAATGATCTTATGGTATTAATATAGACAAAGTGTCTATTAAATGTGTGTCGTAAATGCTTAAAAAATGATATTCTTGTCTAATAAGTTGATAATGATTCATAGATATGTATTGAATTTCTTATTTGAACAATTTATCTGTGTTTTATTTCATTTTCAAATAAAATAATAATGGGTTAAGAAGATTCCAATATGTCTTTTCTTCTCAACTAAGATCTTTCGGTGGGCAAACACGCGGTGTATGATTGCGTAATTGATTATTGGGTTTTGAATTAATGTCATTTAAACAATATTTCAGTTATATTCACGACAGTATTGAGTGTTCTTAAACGGTCAGTGACCAGTATTGTAGTTACTTTCGTGATGAAAAACTGTTTTTCGTAACGGTTTAAATATAATTACAATCGTTTGAATTTATCAATAAGACTGAAATTATTTTCTGTGGTATTATCTGCCAACAGCAGTGGACATTTTACGCTATTCTGAGCAGGTATGTACCCGCTTTAGTCATTCAGTACGACAGGGTCTACTCGATCGAGTGTTTCAGTTTGATGGGTTTTTTTTTTGTCTTGCTACAAAAGTTCGTTTTTTTTCAATTTTCGGAGAATTCTCCACTAATTATGATAGTTCTTTTTACTGACATACGCGAAGTTATTAATTATTGAATACATAATTATGAAATAAAACTATTACTATGGTAAAATACACCCTGTCACAGAATCCATAGTTTGCATAACGTTTTAGCATGGGTAGCATCTTGTTTTGCTTTTTATCCATCACTTTCGCTCGGGATAACATATTTACAAAAATAATGTTATCCATGTTAAGCACAAAATCAAACTATGGCTTCCACGAACTATAGTCCGTTTGACTTCTATAAATATGTTTTCTAAAAAATTCTTAAAAATCCAGTTTTCATATCAACAATCTTTTTTTTTATATGTACATGCATATTAATATATGTGATATACGAACTCTGACAATTACCCATTAGGTCTCTATGATGATATGATATGATATATTTTATTTTTAAAGTGCAGTCTGATATGCACATCTTACGATATCAAACCTGTACATGTACTGTTGATTTATATTCATAGTGAGTGTTCAACGCTTTATATAATCAATAAAAACTACCAATGAATTTTAACATTTGGACTGCTAAAATATCTGTTGCCTTCAAAATTATTGTTTTTTTTATACATGTATGTTCCACTATTTGTTTTTAAATTTATATTTCCTATATTTGCATAGATGTTATTCTTATTTTTTTTTTTTTTCATTTTAAAGGCTGACCAAAGAGGAGAATGAATCCATATTGCATCGTCAGTCGTGCTGCAAAATGCAGAAAATGTAAATCAAATATATATTCTAAATAACAGGTAATCCGCGCAAATGTAAAAAACATTTCTCAGGTATATTTTACGGGCAATTGTAATGCTCTTTCTCCGTGCAAAAGTGATACCTGTTAATCCTCAAATGCACGGAAATGTAATGTGCCCTCTGTTTGTGGTTAACTTTATTTTTGAACCATTGTTTGTACATGCACTCGATATCATTGTTTTCTTGAAATTTCATCTAGGTACATACACTCGTTAATAAAATATATTGATATTGTAAATGCAGAACTGATAGAAAGTACACTGAAACAAACAATAATGTGTCAGCTGTTTTAATGATTTTTTTATGGCTCTCGAAATATAAAAAATGTTGCGTGCATCTAATATTTATTGATTGCTTCATTTGATTAATGTTCATATTAAAAAAAAAGATAGATAACAATTCTTCTCTTCAAAATTAGGTTTATGATTTACGACTTACGAGTACCTTCCACCACTCTTAACTTTGCGATCACTTTTTTATCGAAAGTCGTAAATCCTAACTATTAGTGAAACGGTCGTAACTCTTAAGAGTACACTTACGTCTAAGTTTACGACTTACGACCTTTGGTGAAACGATCGCCTGGTCTTTTAAAACAAATTAATTTGAAGAGACAAGTTACAAGTAATCTGTACATTTATAACATTTAGTATATACTATTACCAATGTATTTACCACATTTAATGAAACACTAAGCTCACTTTTCAAATCATTTGCTCATTTCACCCATAAAATATTGTAGGTTCTGTTATGTATACTATAAATGTAATGTAATATGGAGCAACTGTAAAAGTCTTGTGATACTTTGAGCATTTTATCATCCAACTAATTAAAATCTTCATCATATCGAGAAATTGTCAAATGCATAAAACGTATGGTAAACATACTTATAATACGTGCTAAATGTTACAAATTGTAACAAAAAGTTTAGTACCATTAAGATGATAGTCAATTGCTATTGATGTCCTTTAATATTTGAATGTCACATGGTACAGTCTGTTATTTGTACATCCAGATTTTTACACTTCAGAAAATGTAATTAACATAGAGACTTAATGGGTAACTTTTTTAATAATGGGCTAACATTTTTATTAATTAATTGTCAAAGTTCGTAAATAACATATATTGATATGCATCTAAAAAAAAAATGTTGATTTGAAAACTGGATTTAAAAAAAAAAAATTCTGGACATTTATAGAAGTTAAATGGACTATATTTCTTAATTATGAGACGTTTCTTTATTGTTTTTATTTTATTTTTTTTTTTAACTTAACGCCAGTTTTAACAATATTTTAGTTATATCGTTGTGGTCAGTTTTATTGGTGGAAGAAACCGGTGTAACAAGAGAAAACCACAAACCTACCCCAAGTCACTGACAAACTTGATCACATAATGTTATATCGAGTACACCTCTCTATGAACATGGACTGAACTCACAACTTTAGGGGTCAACATAATTGATTACACATGTAGCTTTTTCTATATGTAAACCAAGTTACCATACGATGGCATCCATTATATATAACATACGATCTACATACACAAATCTAAAGATAATATTATATTACAACCATTTTAATAGGACCGAATACATTTTGCGGTCGTGGTCGTGATCGTATGGTAGTTGGATTTACAACTACCTATGCACTCGGTGCCTATCACTACTAAAGTTAGGAGTTTGAATCCCGCTCATGGCGAGGTGAACAACATTATGTGATCAAGTTTGTCAGTAACTTGTGGCAGGTCGGTGGTTTTCTCCGGGCACTCCTGGTTCTTCCACCAGTAAAACTGACCGCCACGATATAGCTGAAATATTGTTGAAAGTGGCATCTCTTTCAGAACAAAAATGCAATTATGCCGTTTTTTAAATGAAAGGGGTCAAAAAGTGAGGATTTCATAATTTTGACTTTTTATTTTCATTAAATTTTAATTGTTTTTGCAAAATTATCATCTTCATTAATTTTTTATGGGCCATAAATGACTTAGCTATTTTATTTCAAAAAATGGGTCTAAAGGGGGCCAATTTCCGAAACTTTGCATTCTTGGACGGAATGTAGAAATTCTATATTTTCTTTGAATTGATTCTACTGAAAGCTTCCGACAGTATGACGACGGAGTTCTCTGTCTATTACACTTTCTGACATCATCTCGAACGAAAGGAGCCAAAAAAAAGGCTAATTTCCAAAATTTGAACGTTTTTATTTTTCATCTAATTTAATTGCATTGATTATTATTTTTTATTTTATTTTCGTGTATTCTTTGCTTTTCTTTCTGTCTTTTATTTTTTTGTCTGTTTGATTGTTTTTGTTTTTTTTGGGGGGGGGGGGGGGGGGGTTATCCTTTGTTCGGGAAAATCATCATCTATGATGCGTCAAAACATTTTAAGGTACATTATTAAAAGGTGTCGAAAAGGGACCTAAAGTATGAAATTTCGCACATTTCACGGTGTATATATACCTTTTGCTTATCCAGTTTTGATGCAGGTTTACGGTAATATACCAACGAATATCTTCTCTTGTGGTTTTATGATAAACTTGACCGAAAGGAGCCAACACGTGCCACAATTCTAAATATTGAACCTTCTTATATTTCATACAATTGTAACACTATATTGCTTCAAAATGATTGTCTCTCTTAGTTACCTTTGAGTCAACAGAGATGTTCTTTTGCAAATGGTTCCCAAATTTCGAAATTTCGTACATTTAAAAGAAATAGCTTATCTAATATTTACATGTTTTATGTCGATATTTTTTTTTTTTAGTTTTATAGTTAAGCTTGGTTGCAATAAAACTGGTGCAGGGTGAAAACCTTGTGGACTTACAGTGGTCGTATCATGCTGCGCCATCCCATTATTGTTTTAGAGCTTAATCTGTTTTCTACGTACTGTGTTACCGTACTTGGAAAACTTACAAATAATTAAACGTTAAAATGTGTGCAGTTAATAGATATGTGCCAAAACAAATAAATAAACAGAAAAACAATACTACAGACAAAGTGAAATCTTTAAGACAATTGTGCAAACCGAACATTAAATTGTGTCTCAATATCAAAATATAGCGTATGTTTTAAATCCAAAAACATTTTCCTATTTCCGAAAACATATCCTTTCCGAAAATATGTAATTTACAAAAATATGTCATTTCCGAAAACATTTTCCGAAAACATGTCCTTTCCTAAAAAATGTTCTTCTGATAAATTAAGAAAATTTCAGCTCACTAGAAAATGAATTTCGATTCCCTCCCCCTCCCCCCTCAAATTCAAGATAAAAGCAGAAATTAAAGAACTACATATATATCTTACCGTAACAAAATATAAAATGAATTTCCACAAAAATAGTAATCCAACATATATATTTCACTGAATCTAAGGAGATTTTCATTATTCTTGTTTTTTTTAACAGACAGAATTATTTCAATGACATTGCAAAAGAAAAATGTCACAATTTAAATAATCCAACATCATGTGTAAATATAGTTAGTCAGTCGATGAATACAAAAAATTGTAGATATAAGGATATTTTTTTCTTCTCTGCTCTGTGAAATATAACAAAGTGAGAACTTTGTCAATAAACGTATTTATGTATATCACATTATTAGTTGAGATAGAAAATAACTTTCACTTTTCACTGCTCCATGATCAACATATTTATTTAGAACTTATTATTGGCCTTTCACTTTCAATAAAATAGTGCCTTAGTACATACAGGTGAAGATCAAATACTGTGAAATTTATTTAATGATTTACAATTTATTTTAATTATTCGTTGGTTGCAGAATAAGTCTATTAAGCAACATTTCAGTTATATATATTCCTGACAAGAACAGCATGTGTGCCAAAAAAATCGGTGGTGGTGATAGATTTGTAATTGTCATTTGTGAAATCGTTTGATATAGATTTTTTTTTTTTTATTCTGCAAGACTCAAATGACGTCACGAATGACTGATTATATATAAAATAACGGCAGTTTTGAATGTCGAGACAGACATTATCACTAATATCACAGCGAGTCCGATGTTTTTTCGAGATCTTCAAAACTTACGTTACTGTTTTAATTATAATATTAAGTGCACGTTCTATAAAAAAACATACACGATATTTACGATTAGACGCAACCCATCTGATATGTGTGATACAAGCTTTACCTTTAATTATCAACAGTCAGCAGGAATTATCACCATATTATTCCTGTGAAGATGACAAAAGGAACTGTCGTGTCAGCTATATCAACAAACATCGTCCTACAAAAATGTGTTTGACACAATTCTGGATAAACTCTGCTGGAACTACTTTTTTCATTACATCGTAATCGGGGTCGTGACCTTTGTGCTTTCTAAACCGGAACGGAATTGGTAAGCAAAACCGCTAATGAAAATGGGCGAATCCTGTTGCCGATTTTAATGCTTGAATATGATTTCGTTTAAATTTTCATTATTTTAAATCATTGTCTTTGAACTATGCTTTTTGTTAAATATTCATCTAGTTACGTTATGCAATCCACCAGTCACTGTGATAATGAATGGCATTTTTGCAAACTACGTACGAACTATGTTTTGAAGCGTATTTTGTGAGTGCGGATGAATATTTTGAATCATTGATTTTCCCCGCGAAAATACAAATATCGAAACCTATAGATGAACCATATATCCGTGTTTATGCTTGATTTAAGGATGATAAACATGTCATCTGAAGGTGAATATGATTGATACGTAGGAGATAACGGTATTGTATTTGAACATTTCACAGCATCAATTGGAGATTTGATGGTCCAAATTTAGTTTACTGGCGAAGCGCAAGCGGAGCCAGTAAACGGATAATTGCGACCATCAAATCGATAATTGATGCCATGAAATTTTCAAATACAATACAGTTATCTCCATTCTAATGTAATAATGTGCATAGATGTGTATTCCCAAATAATTGGCAAGATGACGTAAGCGGTAATCAGCTAAAATTCTAAACAGATATCGTGCTATTTCAACCGTGTAATTGATACCGTGAAAACTACAGCATTGTCCAATCATAAACCAGGAATATTAAACAACTACATTAGAATAAAATATAGATGTGTCGGAACGACACGAATGTCCACACCATGAATATTAAAGAGGCTCGCAAATGTTTCACCCTTTTTTAATTCCCTCAGCTAAGAATTACAAACTATTGTTTAAGATCTGTATCCTCAAGCCTGCTTAAAATCACAAGATTTATTCATGGAAACAATATTGCCTCAACAAATCTTGATATGATCAGGAATCTACAACACATGCATATGAATAAGAAGTCCTATACCTATAAAACTTGATCTGTAACTCATCATTGTAATTCCAAAATACCAAAAATCATAGAGAAATAAAGTGGTGATAACTAAATATTCAAGTGAAAAGTCCAAGGTGCGTAAATTAGCCCAAAATCATTCAATCGGAACGAAATTCAACCTTGATCGGTAATTCATCAATATACACTCACATACCAAAATTCAAGTCAATATCTCAAATCATAATGAAAAAAAAGTGGTAACGACTAATTATTTGGCCAAATTTCAAAGCCGAACAGCTGTAAGTTGGCCAAAGATCATTCAACCGGAATGAATTTCAAAGTTGATCTGTAACTTATCACTATACACTCTCAAACCAAAAATCAAGTCAATATCTCAAATCATATTGAAAAAAAATGTTGACAACTAAATATTTGGCAAAATTTCAAAGTCCAAGGGCCAAAGATCATTGAACCGGAACAAAATGTAAACTTGATCTGTAGCTCATCATTATACACACATATGTCAAAAATCAAGTCAATATCTCCAAGCATAGCGAAAAAAAGTGGTGACAACTCAATATTTGGCCAAATTTCAAAGTCCAGACGCCATATCTCGACCAAAAATAATTGGACCGGAACGAAATGTAAAATTGATCTGTAGCTCATCACTATGCACTCATATACCAAACATCAAGTCAATATTACCATGCATAGCGAAAAAAAAGTGGTGACAACTAAATATTTGGCCAAATTTCAAAGTCCAAGAGCCATAACTCGACCAAAAATCATTGGACCGGAACAAAACGTAAACTTTATCTGTAACTTATCATTATACACCCACATACCAAATATCAAGTCAATATCTCAAAGCATAGCGAAAAAAAGTGGTGACAATTGTTTTATTTCGGAATTACGGAATTAGGTAACACTATATGTCCCAGCCACTTAGTGGTGGGGACATACAAATATCAGCCTGCTCTACAGAATATGAGGCTTGTGACTCGTTCTTTCCACTCACTCGCCAACAAACTTCATATTCTGGCCCGACAGGCTGATATTTTCGGTATCAATCAATTCTCATCCAGATAACATATACCACTCATTGGGGGATACCTCGAAGTAACGTTTAACCGTTCGTTTCAAATCGCACGGAACAGCACCATTAACAATTACATTTCAAAGCCAAATATATCGTGCCGAAACAGCTTAGAGCTAGCGTTGTGTATTTGGACAGTGATAGCTATTGGTGAATAAATATTTTGAATGTCAGAACATTATTTGCTAAAAAACATATAAAATAATCAAATCTAACAGTATTACCCTCTTTTTGTCTATTGAACATATTCGATAAACGTATTATAAGGGACCGTCGTTGTCTTGATCATATTGTAGTGCTATTTACAGCTTTCTATGCAATCAGTTTCTATCAACGCTAACGTTGTGAGTTCGAATCCCGCCCAGGCGAGGTGTACTCGATGCAACCTTATGTAATAAAGTTTGTCAGTGACTTGGGACAGGTCGATGGTTTTCTCCGGATACTCCGGTTTTCTCCACCAATAAAACTGAACGCCACGATATAGCTGAAATATTGCTAAAAGTGGCGTTAAGCACTATAACACAATCACCCTAAATGTATTATATGCATAGATGTACTGGTACAAATGTTAGGATCGTGTGTTGTCAGTTTTGTAAACCGCCATAGTAAAGGTGACTGAGTAATGAAGCGCTTTCTTAATGAAATTTGAATTTGGTATCAGTACAAATAAGTTTCCATTTTTAGATGATCTCAAAAATAATTTGTTTAATTTGAACATGTAGAAAAAAGATTGAATAACTATTGTGGTGCACAGTTAAATACAATTAAATAACTTTTAAGGTTAGGAATAAAATCATAATGATTTTGCTAATTTTTCATCGTATTTAAAATTGGGATTTACAAACAAAATGTAGGAAACACAAAGATCGAACAAAATAAAAAATTAAAAATACCAAAATCCAATAGAAAAATCGTAGACATATTCAAAATCGATACACCATATACGTCGTTTCTATGAGAAATATAGGGAAATGGTTTGGTTTTCGTACAATTTCATTGGCTAACTCAGTCACGTGATATACAGAATATTTAATGTATTTTTTCCACTGTGAAGAAACCAGACGTCTTGTTTCTATTTTTAAAAAATACTGACGATATGTGTCTATTTTTAAGTATATTGACGCTATGTTGCTAAATTTAGATCCGGATATTGTCCGTTCCGGACCGCGTTTACACTCCACTTTTAGTAAACAACATGGCGGAAGCGCCAGTTCCTCAGCAGACGTAACTCGAATAATACTGCGCCCTCTATCGGCACTATCGCTGGATGAGGACTTGAACGCTCTTAATGGTAAAAATCCGTCAGCTGCCCTCTGATCTAGACGACAAATCAAATGTCAGATATTAGCGCGTATGCGGATTAGTGACTTCATTTACTTCCGTTTGTAAATATTGACAAAGCAAACACGGAGAATGGTCGTGCTTTGCATATTTAGAAAACAAATACACCTTTATTCTCATATTCATGATTTAAATTGCCATAGATTTACAAATTTGTAAAAGATTTAAAAAAATAAAACACGTGTAATAAATTTTTGAAGTTTTTATGTTTTAATCTAAATTTGCTAAAATCATAGTGTTGCACTACACATTTAACATGTACGATATGTGGGACAAGAAAAGTGTCATTTTTAATTATTGTTAGCAAAGGCACTCGTGGCACGGACATACCACCATCTTTCTGAGTACTTATTTATTTTCAATAAAATTTCTTTATTATTTCATGTCTTTTTCCTGAATTTATTGTGGATAATAATAGTATATATATATATATATAGGGTCGACACACGTTGCTTGCCGTTAGCAAAAGATTGTATAAATATAGATATGCACAAGTTAAAATAAGGAAGATGGGATGAAATAATAAAGAAATGTTATTAAAAATAAATATGTAAGCAGAAAGTTGATTAATTCATAAATTAAAATGATTTTTAATACAATTTATCAAGGACGTGTATAGAGTATACGTCCATGAATTTATTAAGAAATACCAATCACAATATCGTTATTTAGGTAAATACTTATAAGACAGATTTTTTAAAATCAATTTTGTCTTTTTAATTGATAACTGACCCAAGTTTAGACTATATAAATGAAATGTGGCTTAATGTTTTAATTAATTTTCACTAAAAACATACTTACCTTTCATAAATTTTAATTTCTTATCTAATTATTATTCTTATTATGCAACAATATGGTCAGGTTGTTATTTTCATTGAATGGCATCTCAAAATAGATGGCTTCACAGTAGGTGCCCTTCTTGTATATTGGTTACATCCTGTATATTACAACTGACAGTTAATTAAGAAATAAATCATGGAAGCAAGAATGTGTTGGGAGTTTTAACACGGATTGGCGGATGTTAGTATTTTATCCCGAGCCAGAAGCGAGGGATACAATTTACTAATATCCGCCAATCCATGTTAACACTCAAAACACATTCTGGCTTCCATGATCTATTTCGATTCTGATATGTCTAAGAGTACAAATACGGTAGTATGCTTTGATTGGAAGACGGTAATGTATACATACGCTTGCGGAAAATGTCGCATACGACTTATGTAACTCGAATAATACTGCGCCCTCTATTGGCATTATTCAGGTCACAATGTATGCTGCCAATGGAAACGTCAGTCACATTCATCGGCGCATGTGCTAATGAGATAATATGAAGAAATAATTCTTTTTTTTAACAAAGGGAAAGAGTGAGGTCATGTTAGAATCCATGACAAACAATTTTAATTAGCCATCATTATCATAAAATACATGTTTGTATTCTTTATTTTAAACGAAATTAAAAAATCATTTTAAGGGTGAATTCAATTCAAGCTTTTAGCTTTTATTTACTTTCCAACTTTGAAATAAAAATTAATATTTTTAATATCTAAAAATAATAATTATTCATTTAAGTTTTTTGCTTAGCTCCTCCTATTTTATGTCATAATACCCATAAGTCATAGCGATTGACTATTTCCGGTTTGACGGATTATATCAATGAATACATCCAGGAGTTAATGCAGCGACTAGCGGGAGAGTAATATAACGACTAGATTATTCGGGTTAGAGATGAGAAGAAAATTTGTTAATTTATCAGTATTAAGAAATTTCATAAAATTTCAGAATTGTCAAACAATTTAAAAATTCTAAGATTAAGAAAAAAAATGTTTAGTTAAATTTGAAATTTTCAAAATTAAAAAAAAAAATAATAAAAAATTTCAAAAATTTCAAAAATTTCAAAAACTTTCAAAATTTCAAAAATGAAAAAAAAAATCAAATTTTTCATAAGATTTCAAAATTTTCAAAACATTAAAAAAAAATTCAGTTTTCATAAAATTTCAAAATTTTAATATTTAAATAATAATATTGAAAAACATATGTTTATGGACCTGTTAGGATTATATTGACCTCGGACTTCGTCCTCGGTCAATATAATCTTAACAGGTCCATGTATAACATATTGACCTCGTAAAAAGTCCATAATTGATACATGTCCAACTATTTTCCTCAGTAGAAGCCAGTACGAGTAATCTCGCATGTTTTCGGTGTTTTCTTTTGTCAAGTTTTTATCTTGTATGGATAATTCTACGTCTTATCAGACGGCCTGTTGTGGTGTGATAGATAATGTCGCCATCCTTCACTGATTAAATATTATCAGTTACGCGTATCATCATCACATGTTTTTAATTAAATCTTCGTGATCATCAAGAATAAAACCTTGTATAACTTGTATATAAAAACTACCAAAAAAGACAAAACCAAAGTGTATGCAATACACATGTCCGGAAAAATGCAACCAAACAAAACAAAGGTGTATGCAATACACATATCCGGATAAATACAACCAAACAAAACCTGTAGAAACAATGAAAAGTATGTAATTTCTTTACTTTTATTTGTCATTCATGTTTATATTGACATTGTACATATTTGTTGAAGCAATATATCAACATTATAAGATTTAACTACCAAAAATCACTGATGCAGATAATAGTTTGTCTTTTCATGGGAGGACATGAAATTTCAATAAAATCGATATTTGATTTTCGTACATCTCTTCCAATAAATGAGATATTATATATACAATACATAAATGGTAAACGGAAAAAAAGTCACAGGAAAAAAAGTCACAAGAAAAAAAGTCACAGGAAAAAAAGTCAAAATATATTTTTTCCACATTTACTATACCCCGGAGAGTCACAGTATGTATAATGAGTGACTTTGTTATGGTTATGGTGTTTATCGCCACTTTCAATATTTATTTCCCCAATAATTTCTCTAATTTTTCCATTTTTGTCGATTTCCCAACTTCTTAAATAATTTTATTTTTCGACTATTAGTTATTTAGATTGTTGGGAGAAAATAAATAATTTATTTACTGATGAAAATCGAGAGAAAATCATATAGAGTCGGCTTTTTATTTGTGTAACTCTAGACATGTATGGATAAGAAGTGCCAAACGAACGTCGGAAGTGTGTAAATATTACACAAACAGGTACATGTTTTGAGATTTAAAATTTGTTTTTCTTTTTCTTTTAAAGAACTGGCGACCGTTTCACTAAAGGTCGTAAGTCGGAAACGTAGACGTAAATGCACTCTTAAGAGTTATGACTGTTTCACTAATAAATAGAATTTATGACTTACGATAAAAAGATATCGCAAAGTTAAGAGTGTTGGTAGGTACTCGTAAGTCGTAACTCGTAAGCCCATCTTTGAAGAGAAGAATTGCTATCTGCATTTTTTTAATGCAAACATTAATCAAATGAAGCGAGCAAATGCCAATAACCTGTAAACCCAACTACCATACGATCACACCATATGCTTAGCCGAGAAATATAAAGACACATTGTAGAATGTTTGCTGTTATCCGACCAGAGATCGGACTCACGAATATCTATCCTGTAATTTAATTGACAATAGCTTTGAATTTAATTGGGGAAAAACAGTGGTATGATATTACAATTTGTACTAATTTACCTATCAATACAATTAGCTTCTTGGTAAACACATGGGCGTACTTGACAACTTAACATAACAAATAATAAGACAAGCTTAAAATAGAACCAAGTAATATATTCCTTTTAAACCATATAATCGTGTATATAAATAATTGTTCATACAAAAGACAAGGTATTTTATTTAAACCTAATAAACAATCAAATTAGATCGAGATAAAAAAAAAATACAAAGAACATGATGTCTGTGTAAATCATGTGTTCTTCTTTCATTGTACATATCCCGAATGCATGCCAAATATGCAACATTGCTGATGTTTTATAAAAAGGTCAACACTTTGCAAAGCACAACCTAGCACCATAAATTAAGACCAAATTATGACAATGCCGTCTTTTGAGGTATAATTCGTAATTGGATAAACATTTCACCACTTTTAATTATCTTTCTTTATTCTTTTTAAAACATTAATATTATGGAATTAAAAGACGCTTCTTTCTTGATTAGAATTTATTCTTTTACGATGAGTAACAATAAAGTACGGAACGCGTTAACTGACATGATAAATATTTTTATGACGTTACACGAAATAGTATTTCGCATAAACTAAATTAAAAAAATTATCTATACCCCGGAAAGTCACAGTGTGTATAATTATTTTTGTTTCGTCTTTGTTTTTGACGTTTTGCTTTGTTTTGTTTTTTCTTTATTTGTTTGTGTGTTTTTTGTTTGTTTTGTTTTTGTTTTGATATTTATTCAAGACCTTGATTGAGAACCAAATTCGATTGATGTCTCATTGATATGTATTCAATCCCAACTCCTTCTAAGTATATGTTATCTGGATGTGAATTGATTGATACCGAAAATATCAGCCTGCCGAGCCAGAATATGAAGCTTGCTGGCGAGTGATCGAAGCGAACGAGTCACAAACTTCATATTCTGTCGAGCAGGCTGATATTTTTCAGTATCAATCATATTCACATTCAGATGACATATGTATCTTCCTTAAATCAACCATAAACATGAATACATCTATATCTGTATTTTCGCTGGAAAAATTACATGATTCAAAATACGCTTCCCTAAAACCGTAGTTCATAAGCAGTTTGCAAATATACCAATCATTTTTACAGGTTTATATAAATGTTAAGATTGTTGCATTTTTCCTTTAACCCTTTCAGCGCCAAAGCAACATTTTTGTCGTTTACCAGTAGAACGCCAAAAGCAATATTTTTGTCGTTTTAGACAGACATTGATAAAAGAGCGTTATATGCAAAAACACAATTCGCGATTGACGCAGTAAATATATATTTCAATAAAGAGGTAGCGAACCTTTATTTGATATTCATGATTTTGAAGCTTAAATGACGTCATCGTGAAATATGACGTCATAATTCACCGGACTAGCCCAAAATGATCGACGCCGCAGAAACGGGTTCTAACTGATACAGATACCGATGAAGAAATCAATATTGATGAAGCTGTACCAGCTAACAGAGGGCCGTGTGTTTCTCTTGTATATCCGGGGACGTTTGATTTGCCAGAGTCGAGATTGCAAGAAGAGACAAGGCCGGTCAATTTCACTCCTAATTCATCCAATTCATGATTATTTTTTCTATAAAGTTTCTTGAGTTCAAAGATCACAGTGTGGTTGACGTGCTTCTTCGTGAAACTAACAGATATACTAAACAGCATTTCACTTGTTATTTAGTAATAAACACGTAGATATTAGATTTAGTACGTGTGACGCGTTTCTGGAATAACCTTCATCAGGTACGCTCAAATCCAAAATATTTCAGAGCCAAATAATTTTGAAATCTTTGACAGGAAGAAAACCACAATCAAAGGGCCTAAACTGAATAGCCAAAAATTGACTTAACCTACCTGTAACTTATGTGTTTGTATGTTTTTCTACGTATGCTACCTCTCCAGGAGTAATGATCATCGTGCCTACCTCACATCGACGACCGTTTGATATACCGTTCTATCAATGTTCGGGGTTAACGAAGCATTAATACATTATGGTATATAGCTTCTTCGCTAAGTATACAGCATAAAAACAAAGAATTTTGAGAATGTTGGAATAATGTGTTTGAGTTGAATGAAATGTCAATATGCGCACTGTTGTTTCATTGACCTAATGAATTACAACTGGAGGTGTTGTTCTAGTACAAGACAGTTATCGTCATCTCATCAAAGCGTTACTCACGATGACATAGCTGACATTATCTCTCACTTGGTGTTAATAGCAAGTACTCACTGTATGAGTTGGTTACCTTGAAACGATGCCATTTCGCTTGGAACATTGTATTTGGCCAACCAGGGTTCATGTTACCTGACTTTACAAGTTTTGAGGTGGATAGGGATACTTTACAAAAATGCATTGCCGAAAATAGTAAAAAGAAAATATCTTGTGGAGTACCCAATAAATATAGTGGGTAAAATCACTTCCGAAATAGGAGTCGCCTGGTTGTGTTGGACGAATCAAATATACCACTCGCCCTTCGGAATGGACATAAATGAGTGGCTCGTCTAATGAGTATGTTACGCTCCCAGGCTCCTTGGACGTTACACAACACTTTGCAGTAACTCCTATGGATAAGTCACATGTTGACATATGTAGAAGTTGCCCAGGGGAGGTATTGTATGAAACTTGTTCTCGTGATGAAACTGACAAACTGTTCATGTGACTCTAATCAACAATATATCTATACCAGTACTATCTTGTTTGTCACCTAGAAAATTTATTATTTGTAAACTTGTCTTCGGTATGAATATTTGTATATGAATACCCCCAGCAAAGCTGTTGTAAATGCGGCCTCTAATATCACATACAGGCCACTAATAGAGGCCGTTGATACAGGCCGTTAATAGGGGCCGATGATACAGGCCGCTGTACTTTAATAATTTGACCCATTTTTGGGATAAGGTTGGTATCTTTTACGTAATGCATTTCTCTTACATCACACTATTGTTCGAACAGTGGATTATTTTTAAGAGGCTACAGTTTATTCTTGAATATATTAACTTTAACCTTTTACTGTTTTAGGCTTAAAAACTCATGTTTACTTATTTTTGGGCTTTCGTGTCTCGAACCACTGATGGGCTTTTCAAAGTCTATTTTGACTTTCAAAACTTCCATCTAACCCCTCGGCTACGGTGACCACACTACTTTACGCTATAATTAGTATATTTGACTCTTGATATCAACCATTTGTTTTAAAAAAAAAAAATATACAAGACACGATACAAGTATTTCAGATCTGACATAATTTATGTCCAGAACTGACGAGTATGTGAACTTTTAAAATGTATTCTCGCAATACAAAAACAACTAACGAACCGACCGCAAGTAATAACAAATCAGACAGACCACAGGTGAAGATTGGGACACTTGAAAGACCTTGAAATATCTAAATATAAACGATTCTTTTCACTTGAAAGACATTGAAATATCTAAATATAAACGAGAATCGAAAGGACATTGACCGATAAAAATGTGCCGTTTTATTTTTGTTAATTGTTGTCTTATTTGGCTTTCTAACCACTAATATTGTAAAAATATATGCCATACCATATATTTTTTCAACAACACCATTGTTGTACAAGTTAGATACATTATTATTGAAACAAAAGAAATATCCAATACGAGCCGCTTCTTTTGTTTCAATAGTACTGTATCCTATACATGTAACTGAATAATGCTCATTTAACGTTAAATAACGATCAATTATCAAGTGATAATTAAAGTACACTTAGCCTTGACTCAGGCGAGTTAGAAATCAGAATTGGTATGTAGAAAATATTAGAATATTGAATAACTGACTGATGTCTACGTCAAATAAGCAGTATTTCAACTCGCACACGAATGGGTTGCTTCGCTAGTAAACTCGAAGAAACTATTTTGTCTATTCGTAGTACAAAAAAAAATGTAGTTAATACCTTACTTCGACTCTGACAAAATGAGACGACTGTAAATGTCTGACAAAAGAATGCTGTTCGTTAGATGTTTTTATGTCCACGTGTGAAAATGGAGTGATCGTTGTTTAACGCCAAATGAGCATTTTTCAGCTATATCATGGCGAGTATATGATAATTTCAATTAGATAATGAGAATGATGTCCGCTTTGTACTAGACCATGCAACACGCTTTGTTTCTAGCTCACTGAAACAACAGTTCACGGGAACACATGTCGCTCCACTCGGACACATTACCCAGTCATTGCTCTTTCTTCTTAATGTTGCGTAAAGATTTAGAGAGTCTTGACACGACCGGGACTCGAACTCGAGATCTACCGCATTCAAGACAAACACCCTAACAATTACACTACTAATACGGTTCGTGTAAAAGGTGGGTCTGACAATATTAATAAAATAACAACATAGGTAACAAGATTTGAGAAACATTGTTATACCTGAGGAATTGTCTTGAGAGATTGATTTTCTGTATTGAATGGTAAGCTAAGAATAGAGAATAGAAATGTAAGAACGATTGGATTAACATCTATTTTGAAAATGTAAAAATGTGTAGCACATAGACAAAGGAAAATTATTGTGCCAATTACGTTTAAGGGTTATGATGTTTAACACCACTTTCAACAATATTTCAGTTATATCTTAGCGGTCAGTTTTATTGGTGGAGGAAACAGGAGTACTCAGAGAATACCACCGACCTGCCGATAAATCGGTATTCGAACGCACAACGTTAGTGGTGATAGGCACTGATTGCATATTTAGTTGTAAATCCAACTACCATATGACCACGACCCCGACGGTCCCTATTTTGCCAATTGAAACATGAGGGACATTTATATTGAACTACTATGAACAATGCGTTTTCAAAATAGAATATATCATGAAACAAATTTACTTAATTTTAAAGAATAAGTTTTAAATTTAGTGAGTGACACGAATATAATTATTCAAAGGAAACAACATCTACAATACAAAATGTATATATCATATGAAGATATTTTGAGCGATTGTGTTGATTGTATTTAAATGCCGTTTCGACTTGACCTTTTATTTCAACATTGTTAAACGACCTTTAATTATTATACTAAATTGTACAACTTGACTTCCTCATTCACGTGTATTCTTTACAAACAAATTACATATTGTACAAGTACCCTCAGTAGTACGGATAGCTAGAAAAGAAAAAGAAATGAAAAAAAAAAAATACCACAATGTGAGACAGGAGCACAGGTAGTTAACAAGAATCACGGAGTGACATTTCCTAGAGAAAATACCAAATGGGAAGAGGACGAAATGTGTTGTGTGTTAAAGTTCTCACGACCTGTTAAGAAAAACAGTGGTGATGTCCTAACTGTAAAGTTGGATTATGTATTGAATGGTGCTTTAGTAGATATAATACCCGTCTTAATTATGAAGAATATACAAAATGTAATTGACACATCTTCGTAATATAGAGGAAATTGGTGGATTTCAGTGTACATGTATATTTGTACTGTCTACTGTATAATATCAGGAAAATCTATTAAAGACTTTTGATAGTTTTCTTTCTACTAAAATCATAACGTACAAATTTACCCCTAATACTGATCTTTCTGTAAATTTTAATTAATGTCATTCAAAAGCTTGATTCTATTCAATAATTTGAATGTTAGTATGTAATGTTGTTCATTGCAAAAATAAGTAAACTCGTTCCGATGTAACATTGTTTGTTTATTAATCCAAACTTTCTGTTAATTGCCATATATTTATCCTTGTTTCCTCCTTAATTGACTTGCCCGTTAATCTAACCAAATGTCAAGCAAGAACAGGAACTGCTAACCCTTTCGAACCACCTAAGTTACTTGTGAGTTATCTTTGCATTTACATACAATTTGTCAAATGCCTTTAAAACATTGGAAATATGCATGTGCGTGAACGTCATGAAAACACGCAACGTGAGGTGACGTTTTATCGTTACACTTTGGAATATATGGTAACGTAACGTTGTATACAATCAACGTCTTGGCGCTCAAAGGGTTGGTTAATTGTGATATTCATTGGGTTTTTTTTTTGTTACAAACATCAAAGTCACCCATTTGCATTAAAGGTTTTGTTTACCAATGCCGTTCGGTTTAGAAAACATAAACGTCACAACCTTCCTTATGACGTAAACAAATATGACGTCTCAGCAGAGGTTATCAAGAATTGTGTAAAGTACATTTTTGTAGGACAATGTTTGTTGATATTTCTAACACGACAGTTCCAAATTTGATATATGTTTTAAAAAAATAATGTTAACTAGTTAATGGTGTTGATGAATTTTATTTATTTTTGCCATCTTCACAGGAATTATCGTTTAAATGTTAGGAGAATTTGGTGATAACTCCTGCTGACTTGATAAGTCACGCGAACTTTGATACGAGTTTTGCTTATGGAGCCAGCAGGTAGAAATAGCCGGAGGGAAGGATGATAATTATAAAGGAATGATTCTTATTGAGCCCTTGATATATGATAACCAAAAGTTGACTCATTGATATATGAGGTTTTTTGGGTTGATATTGCCTAAGGAATAGAAATAAGGCCAACAAATGGTTAGAGAAGCAAGCTTTGTTGCTCTTTAAGGCAAAAAACATCAAATTGAACTTTTGTTGCTGTCATGTTCAAATTAGCCTAATAATGTCACAACAGACACAGACTGACATTTTTCATACAGAAATGTTACAAAATGTTTTTTGGTGTCAGATTACATGGTAAAAATGCATGTTATGTAATATTTTGAAATATTGCTCCCAAGCACTGGATATACGTGGACAGAGGGTATTGCAACTCATTTTATTTTTATTTATGACTTTATAATTATTGGGAATATGTGATTGAATGTGTTTTTGCAGTAGAAGGGTTAATATAATATTGAAAATATGGTTGATATTAAGGATTTTTCTTAAAATCATGTGCCAATTGGTCGACTTCAAATATAGAATATGGTGATATCATTATTGGATTTTTTTTCAATCCTACAAATTTTTCCTCATAAATTTTGGTAGTTTCAATTAGAATACATGTAAAATGTACTAATAAAACAATATAAGGCTATTGAAAGTAGTTTTAATTGAAAATTATGTAGTAAAATCTTGGTAATTTAAGCGATCTCAGGAAAATTATATTGACTGCTAAACATTTTCTGTTAATTTTTCAAATTGTCAATTTGGATTTCATATTTTAAAGTATTATTTGGCTGTGAAGGTACATTTGAACATCTGGCTTCCTTGAACAGTGAAAGAAAACTATGTGGAAACATAAATTTATTGAGCTTTTGGGGCAAATAATAGTTGTGCACCATCAGAAATTCCACGACTTGAATATCAATAAATCATATTTTTGCAAATCTAATGTAATTAGAAGGAATTTCAACTGCAGATCTAGATACAAAAACTTATTTAATGTCTTAAACTACATAATTTATGGGGTTAAAGTATAAATTAACAAAGCTTAGAATGCTGTGAACTCATTTTATGAGACAAAAAAGGGGAGGGGGCTTAAGTGCAAGCATTTTTCATAGTATTTATATTTAATATAGAACTGAGGCATATATATGTGTTAAAATTGCTTATTATGTTATAAATAAGCTTAATAACTGTAATATATAAGAGAATAAGTAAGTTGGGGTATATTACACAATCTGAAGTCAACAGCTGTAAATGAAGATATTTTCATTAAAAATCTTCAAGAGGGTACATTTGCATTTGCACACTTATTCTTGCAAATATCAGACAGTCACATACCATATGAGGTTTTTTGGGTTGATATTGCCTAAGGAATACAAATAAGGTCAACAAATGGTTAGAGAACCAATTTGTGTTGCTCTTTAAGGCAAAAAACATCAAATTGAACTTTTGTTGCTGTCATGTTCAAATTAGCCTAATAATTTCACAACAGACACAGACTGACATTTTTCATTCAAAAATGTTACAACATGTTTTGTGGTGTCAGATTACATGGTAAAAATGCATGTTATGTAATATTTTGAAATATTGCTCCCAAGCACTGGATATACATGGACAGAGGGTATTGCTACTCATTTTATTTTTATTTATGACTTTATTATTATTGGAAATATGTGATTGAATGTGTTTTTGCAGTAGAAGGGTATATAATATTGAAAATATGGTTGATATTAAGGATTTTTCTTAAAATTATGTGCCAGTTGGCTGACTTCAAATATAGAATATGGTGATATCATTATTTTTCAATCCTACAAATTTTTCCTCATTAATTTTGGTAGTTTCAATTAGAATACATGTAAAATGTACTTATAAAACAACATAAGGCTATTGAAAGTAGTTTTAATTGAAAATTATGTAGTAAAATCTTGGTAATTTAAGTGATCTCAGGAAAATTATATTGACTGCTTAACATTTTCTGTTAATTTTTAAAATTGTCAATTTGGATTTCATATTTTAAAGTATTATTTGGCTGTGAAGGTACATTTGAACATTCAGCTTCCTTGAACAGTGAAAAAAAATTTATGTGGAAACATAAATGTATTGAGCTTTGGGGGAAATTACTGTTAGGCCCATTAGAAATTCCAAGACTTGAATATCAATAAATCATATTTTCGCAAATCTAATGCAATTAGAAGGAATTTCAACTGCAGATCTAGATACAAAAACTTATTTAATGTCTTAAACTACATAATTTATGGGGCTAAAGTATAAATTAACAAAGCTTAGAATGATGTGAACTCATTTTATGAGACAAAAAAGGGGAGGGGGCTTAAGTGCAAACATTTTTCATAGTATTTATATTTAATATAGAACTGAGGCATATATATGTGTTAAAATTGCTTATTATGTTATAAATAAGCTTAATAACTGTAATATATCAGAGAATAAGTAAGTTGGGGTATATTACACAATCTGAAGTCAACAGCTGTAAATGAAGATATTTTCATTAAAAATCTTCAAGAGGGTACCTTTGCATTTGCACACTTATTCTTGCAAATAGCAGACAGTCACATACCATATGAGGTTTTTTGGGTTGATATTGCCTAAGGAATAGAAATAAGGTCAACAAATGGTTAGAGAACCAATTTGTGTTGCTCTTTAAGGCAAAAAACATCAAATTGAACTTTTGTTGCTGTCATGTTCAAATTAGCCTAATAATTTCACAACAAACACAGACTGACATTTTTCATACAAAAATGTTACAAAATGTATTGTGGTGTCAGATTACATGGTAAAAATGCATGTTATGTAATATTTTGAAATATTGCTCCCAAGCACTGGATATACATGGACAGAGGGTATTGCTACTCATTTTATTTTTATTTATGACTTTGTTGTTATTGGAAATATGTGATTGAATGTGTTTTTGCAGTAGAAGGGTATATAATATTGAAAATATGGTTGATATTAAGGATTTTTCTTAAAATCATGTGCCAGTTGGCCGACTTCAAATATAGAATATGGTGATATCATTATTTTTCAATCCTACAAATTTTTCCTCATTAATTTTGGTAGTTTCAATTAGAATACATGTAAAATGTACTTATAAAACAACATAAGGCTATTGAAAGTAGTTTTAATTGAAAATTATGTAGTAAAATTTTGGTAATTTAAGTGATCTCAGGAAAATTATATTGACTGCTTAACATTTTCTGTTAATTTTTAAAATTGTCAATTTGGATTTCATATTTTAAAGTATTATTTGGCTGTGAAGGTACATTTGAACATTCAGCTTCCTTGAACAGTGAAAAAAAAATTATGTGGAAACATAAATGTATTGAGCTTTGGGGGAAATTACTGTTAGGCCCATTAGAAATTCCAAGACTTGAATATCAATAAATCATATTTTCGCAAATCTAATGCAATTAGAAGGAATTTCAACTGCAGATATAGATACAAAAACTTATTTAATGTCTTAAACTACATAATTTATGGGGCTAAAGTATAAATTAACACAGCTTAGAATGATGTGAACTCATTTTATGAGACAAAAAAGGGGAGGGGGCTTAAGTGCAAACATTTTTCATAGTATTTATATTTAATATAGAACTGAGGCATATATATGTGCTAAAATTGCTTATTATGTTATAAATAAGCTTAATAACTGTAATATATAAGAGAATAAGTAAGTTGGGGTATATTACACAATCTGAAGTCAACAGCTGTAAATGAAGATATTTTCATTAAAAATCTTCAAGAGGGTACCTTTGCATTTGCACACTTATTCTTGCAAATAGCAGACAGTCACATACCATATGAGGTTTTTTGGGTTGATATTGCCTAAGGAATAGAAATAAGGTCAACAAATGGTTAGAGAACCAATTTGTGTTGCTCTTTAAGGCAAAAAACATCAAATTGAACTTTTGTTGCTGTCATGTTCAAATTAGCCTAATAATTTCACAACAGACACAGACTGACATTGTTCATACAAAAATGTTACAAAATGCATTGTGGTGTCAGATTACATGGTAAAAATGCATGTTATGTAATATTTTGAAATATTGCTCCCAAGCACTGGATATACATGGACAGAGGGTATTGCTACTAATTTTATTTTTATTTATGACTTTGTTGTTATTGGAAATATGTGATTGAATGTGTTTTTGCAGTAGAAGGGTATATAATATTGAAAATATGGTTGATATTAAGGATTTTTCTTAAAATCATGTGCCAGTTGGCCGACTTCAAATATAGAATATGGTGATATCATTATTGGATTTTTTTCAATCCTACAAATTTTTCCTCATTAATTTTGGTAGTTTCAATTAGGATACATGTAAAATGTACTTATAAAACAACATAAGGCTATTGAAAGTAGTTTTAATTGAAAATTATGTAGTAAAATCTTGGTAATTTAAGCGATCTCAGGAAAATTATGTTGACTGCTTAACATTTTCTGTTAATTTTTCAAATTGTCAATTTGGATTTCATATTTTAAAGTATTATTTGGCTGTGAATGCACATTTGAACATTCAGCTTCCTTGAACAGTGAAAAAAAATTATGTGGAAACTTAAATTTATTGAGCTTTGGGGAAGATTACTGTTGGGTGCATTAGAAATTCCAAGACTTGAATATCAATAAATCATATTTTTGCAAATCTAATCCAATTAGAAGGAATTTCAACTGCAGATCTAGATACAAAAACTTATTTAATGTCTTAAACTACATAATTTATGGGGCTAAAGTATAAATTAACAAAGCTTAGAATGATGTGAACTCATTTTATGAGACAAAAAAGGGGAGGGGGCTTAAGTGCAAACATTTTTCATAGTATTTATATTTAATATAGAACTGAGGCATATATATGTGCTAAAATTGCTTATTATGTTATAAATAAGCTTAATAACTGTAATATATAAGAGAATAAGTAAGTTGGGGTATATTACACAATCTGAAGTCAACAGCTGTAAATGAAGATATTTTCATTAAAAATCTTCAAGAGGGTACCTTTGCATTTGCACACTTATTCTTGCAAATAGCAGACAGTCACATACCATATGAGGTTTTTTGGGTTGATATTGCCTAAGGAATAGAAATAAGGTCAACAAATGGTTAGAGAACCAATTTGTGTTGCTCTTTAAGGCAAAAAACATCAAATTGAACTTTTGTTGCTGTCATGTTCAAATTAGCCTAATAATTTCACAACAAACACAGACTGACATTTTTCATACAAAAATGTTACAAAATGTATTGTGGTGTCAGATTACATGGTAAAAATGCATGTTATGTAATATTTTGAAATATTGCTCCCAAGCACTGGATATACATGGACAGAGGGTATTGCTACTCATTTTATTTTTATTTATGACTTTATTATTATTGGAAATATGTGATTGAATGTGTTTTTGCAGTAGAAGGGTATATAATATTGAAAATATGGTTGATATTAAGGATTTTTCTTAAAATCATGTGCCAGTTGGCCGACTTCAAATATAGAATATGGTGATATCATTATTTTTCAATCCTACAAATTTTTCCTCATTAATTTTGGTAGTTTCAATTAGAATACATGTAAAATGTACTTATAAAACAACATAAGGCTATTGAAAGTAGTTTTAATTGAAAATTATGTAGTAAAATTTTGGTAATTTAAGTGATCTCAGGAAAATTATATTGACTGCTTAACATTTTCTGTTAATTTTTAAAATTGTCAATTTGGATTTCATATTTTAAAGTATTATTTGGCTGTGAAGGTACATTTGAACATTCAGCTTCCTTGAACAGTGAAAAAAAAATTATGTGGAAACATAAATGTATTGAGCTTTGGGGGAAATTACTGTTAGGCCCATTAGAAATTCCAAGACTTGAATATCAATAAATCATATTTTCGCAAATCTAATGCAATTAGAAGGAATTTCAACTGCAGATATAGATACAAAAACTTATTTAATGTCTTAAACTACATAATTTATGGGGCTAAAGTATAAATTAACACAGCTTAGAATGATGTGAACTCATTTTATGAGACAAAAAAGGGGAGGGGGCTTAAGTGCAAACATTTTTCATAGTATTTATATTTAATATAGAACTGAGGCATATATATGTGCTAAAATTGCTTATTATGTTATAAATAAGCTTAATAACTGTAATATATAAGAGAATAAGTAAGTTGGGGTATATTACACAATCTGAAGTCAACAGCTGTAAATGAAGATATTTTCATTAAAAATCTTCAAGAGGGTACCTTTGCATTTGCACACTTATTCTTGCAAATAGCAGACAGTCACATACCATATGAGGTTTTTTGGGTTGATATTGCCTAAGGAATAGAAATAAGGTCAACAAATGGTTAGAGAACCAATTTGTGTTGCTCTTTAAGGCAAAAAACATCAAATTGAACTTTTGTTGCTGTCATGTTCAAATTAGCCTAATAATTTCACAACAGACACAGACTGACATTGTTCATACAAAAATGTTACAAAATGCATTGTGGTGTCAGATTACATGGTAAAAATGCATGTTATGTAATATTTTGAAATATTGCTCCCAAGCACTGGATATACATGGACAGAGGGTATTGCTACTAATTTTATTTTTATTTATGACTTTGTTGTTATTGGAAATATGTGATTGAATGTGTTTTTGCAGTAGAAGGGTATATAATATTGAAAATATGGTTGATATTAAGGATTTTTCTTAAAATCATGTGCCAGTTGGCCGACTTCAAATATAGAATATGGTGATATCATTATTGGATTTTTTTCAATCCTACAAATTTTTCCTCATTAATTTTGGTAGTTTCAATTAGGATACATGTAAAATGTACTTATAAAACAACATAAGGCTATTGAAAGTAGTTTTAATTGAAAATTATGTAGTAAAATCTTGGTAATTTAAGCGATCTCAGGAAAATTATGTTGACTGCTTAACATTTTCTGTTAATTTTTCAAATTGTCAATTTGGATTTCATATTTTAAAGTATTATTTGGCTGTGAATGCACATTTGAACATTCAGCTTCCTTGAACAGTGAAAAAAAATTATGTGGAAACTTAAATTTATTGAGCTTTGGGGAAGATTACTGTTGGGTGCATTAGAAATTCCAAGACTTGAATATCAATAAATCATATTTTTGCAAATCTAATCCAATTAGAAGGAATTTCAACTGCAGATCTAGATACAAAAACTTATTTAATGTCTTAAACTACATAATTTATGGGGCTAAAGTATAAATTAACAAAGCTTAGAATGATGTGAACTCATTTTATGAGACAAAAAAGGGGAGGGGGCTTAAGTGCAAACATTTTTCATAGTATTTATATTTAATATAGAACTGAGGCATATATATGTGCTAAAATTGCTTATTATGTTATAAATAAGCTTAATAACTGTAATATATAAGAGAATAAGTAAGTTGGGGTATATTACACAATCTGAAGTCAACAGCTGTAAATGAAGATATTTTCATTAAAAATCTTCAAGAGGGTACCTTTGCATTTGCACACTTATTCTTGCAAATAGCAGACAGTCACATACCATATGAGGTTTTTTGGGTTGATATTGCCTAAGGAATAGAAATAAGGTCAACAAATGGTTAGAGAACCAATTTGTGTTGCTCTTTAAGGCAAAAAACATCAAATTGAACTTTTGTTGCTGTCATGTTCAAATTAGCCTAATAATTTCACAACAAACACAGACTGACATTTTTCATACAAAAATGTTACAAAATGTATTGTGGTGTCAGATTACATGGTAAAAATGCATGTTATGTAATATTTTGAAATATTGCTCCCAAGCACTGGATATACATGGACAGAGGGTATTGCTACTCATTTTATTTTTATTTATGACTTTATTATTATTGGAAATATGTGATTGAATGTGTTTTTGCAGTAGAAAGGTATATAATATTGAAAATATGGTTGATATTAAGGATTTTTCTTAAAATCATGTGCCAGTTGGCCGACTTCAAATATAGAATATGGTGATATCATTATTGGATTTTTTTCAATCCTACAAATTTTTCCTCATTAATTTTGGTAGTTTCAATTAGGATACATGTAAAATGTACTTATAAAACAACATAAGGCTATTGAAAGTAGTTTTAATTGAAAATTATGTAGTAAAATCTTGGTAATTTAAGCCATCTCAGGAAAATTATATTGACTGCTTAACATTTTCTGTTAATTTTTCAAATTGTCAATTTGGATTTCATATTTTAAAGTATTATTTGGCTGTGAATGCACATTTGAACATTCAGCTTCCTTGAACAGTGAAAAAAAATTATATGGAAACTTAAATTTATTGAGCTTTAGGGAAGATTACTGTTGGGTGCATTAGAAATTCCAAGACTTGAATATCAATAAATCATATTTTTGCAAATCTAATCCAATTAGAAGGAATTTCAACTGCAGATCTAGATACAAAAACTTATTTAATGTCTTAAACTACATAATTTATGGGGCTAAAGTATAAATTAACAAAGCTTAGAATGATGTGAACTCATTTTATGAGACAAAAAAGGGGAGGGGGCTTAAGTGCAAACATTTTTCATAGTATTTATATTTAATATAGAACTGAGGCATATATATGTGCTAAAATTGCTTATTATGTTATAAATAAGCTTAATAACTGTAATATATAAGAGAATAAGTAAGTTGGGGTATATTACACAATCTGAAGTCAACAGCTGTAAATGAAGATATTTTCATTAAAAATCTTCAAGAGGGTACCTTTGCATTTGCACACTTATTCTTGCAAATAGCAGACAGTCACATACCATATGAGGTTTTTTGGGTTGATATTGCCTAAGGAATAGAAATAAGGTCAACAAATGGTTAGAGAACCAATTTGTGTTGCTCTTTAAGGCAAAAAACATCAAATTGAACTTTTGTTGCTGTCATGTTCAAATTAGCCTAATAATTTCACAACAGACACAGACTGACATTGTTCATACAAAAATGTTACAAAATGCATTGTGGTGTCAGATTACATGGTAAAAATGCATGTTATGTAATATTTTGAAATATTGCTCCCAAGCACTGGATATACATGGACAGAGGGTATTGCTACTCATTTTATTTTTATTTATGACTTTGTTGTTATTGGAAATATGTGATTGAATGTGTTTTTGCAGTAGAAGGGTATATAATATTGAAAATATGGTTGATATTAAGGATTTTTCTTAAAATCAATGTGCCAGTTGGCCGACTTCAAATATAGAATATGGTGATATCATTATTGGATTTTTTTCAATCCTACAAATTTTTCCTCATTAATTTTGGTAGTTTCAATTAGGATACATGTAAAATGTACTTATAAAACAACATAAGGCTATTGAAAGTAGTTTTAATTGAAAATTATGTAGTAAAATCTTGGTAATTTAAGCGATCTCAGGAAAATCATGTTGACTGCTTAACATTTTCTGTTAATTTTTCAAATTGTCAATTTGGATTTCATATTTTAAAGTATTATTTGGCTGTGAATGCACATTTGAACATTCAGCTTCCTTGAACAGTGAAAAAAAATTATGTGGAAACTTAAATTTATTGAGCTTTGGGGAAGATTACTGTTGGGTGCATTAGAAATTCCAAGACTTAAATATCAATAAATCATATTTTTGCAAATCTAATCCAATTAGAAGGAATTTCAACTGCAGATCTAGATACAAAAACTTATTTAATGTCTTAAACTACATAATTTATGGGGCTAAAGTATAAATTAACAAAGCTTAGAATGATGTGAACTCATTTTATGAGACAAAAAAGGGGAGGGGGCTTAAGTGCAAACATTTTTCATAGTATTTATATTTAATATAGAACTGAGGCATATATATGTGTTAAAATTGCTTATTATGTTATAAATAAGCTTAATAACTGTAATATATCAGAGAATAAGTAAGTTGGGGTATATTACACAATCTGAAGTCAACAGCTGTAAATGAAGATATTTTCATTAAAAATCTTCAAGAGGGTACCTTTGCATTTGCACACTTATTCTTGCAAATAGCAGACAGTCACATACCATATGAGGTTTTTTGGGTTGATATTGCCTAAGGAATAGAAATAAGGTCAACAAATGGTTAGAGAACCAATTTGTGTTGCTCTTTAAGGCAAAAAACATCAAATTGAACTTTTGTTGCTGTCATGTTCAAATTAGCCTAATAATTTCACAACAAACACAGACTGACATTTTTCATACAAAAATGTTACAAAATGTATTGTGGTGTCAGATTACATGGTAAAAATGCATGTTATGTAATATTTTGAAATATTGCTCCCAAGCACTGGATATACATGGACAGAGGGTATTGCTACTCATTTTATTTTTATTTATGACTTTGTTGTTATTGGAAATATGTGATTGAATGTGTTTTTGCAGTAGAAGGGTATATAATATTGAAAATATGGTTGATATTAAGGATTTTTCTTAAAATCATGTGCCAGTTGGCCGACTTCAAATATAGAATATGGTGATATCATTCTTGGATTTTTTTCAATCCTACAAATTTTTCCTCATTAATTTTGGTAGTTTCAATTAGGATACATGTAAAATGTACTTATAAAACAACATAAGGCTATTGAAAGTAGTTTTAATTGAAAATTATGTAGTAAAATCTTGGTAATTTAAGCGATCTCAGGAAAATTATGTTGACTGCTTAACATTTTCTGTTAATCTTTCAAATTGTCAATTTGGATTTCATATTTTAAAGTATTATTTGGCTGTGAATGCACATTTGAACATTCAGCTTCCTTGAACAGTGAAAAAAAATTATGTGGAAACTTAAATTTATTGAGCTTTGGGGAAGATTACTGTTGGGTGCATTAGAAATTCCAAGACTTGAATATCAATAAATCATATTTTTGCAAATCTAATCCAATTAGAAGGAATTTCAACTGCAGATCTAGATACAAAAACTTATTTAATGTCTTAAACTACATAATTTATGGGGTTAAAGTATAAATTAACAAAGCTTAGAATGATGTGAACTCATTTTATGAGACAAAAAAGGGGAGGGGGCTTAAGTGCAAACATTTTTCATAGTATTTATATTTAATATAGAACTGAGGCATATATATGTGTTAAAATTGCTTATTATGTTATAAATAAGCTTAATAACTGTAATATATCAGAGAATAAGTAAGTTGGGGTATATTACATAATCTGAAGTCAACAGCTGTAAATGAAGATATTTTCATTAAAAATCTTCAAGAGGGTACCTTTGCATTTGCACACTTATTCTTGCAAATAGCAGACAGTCACATACCATATGAGGTTTTTTGGGTTGATATTGCCTAAGGAATAGAAATAAGGTCAACAAATGGTTAGAGAACCAATTTGTGTTGCTCTTTAAGGCAAAAAACATCAAATTGAACTTTTGTTGCTGTCATGTTCAAATTAGCCTAATAATTTCACAACAAACACAGACTGACATTTTTCATACAAAAATGTTACAAAATGTATTGTGGTGTCAGATTACATGGTAAAAATGCATGTTATGTAATATTTTGAAATATTGCTCCCAAGCACTGGATATACATGGACAGAGGGTATTGCTACTCATTTTATTTTTATTTATGACTTTATTATTATTGGAAATATGTGATTGAATGTGTTTTTACAGTAGAAGGGTATATAATATTGAAAATATGGTTGATATTAAGGATTTTTCTTAAAATCATGTGCCAGTTGGCCGACTTCAAATATAGAATATGGTGATATCATTATTGGATTTTTTTCAATCCTACAAATTTTTCCTCATTAATTTTGGTAGTTTCAATTAGGATACATGTAAAATGTACTTATAAAACAACATAAGGCTATTGAAAGTAGTTTTAATTGAAAATTATGTAGTAAAATCTTGGTAATTTAAGCGATCTCAGGAAAATTATATTGACTGCTTAACATTTTCTGTTAATTTTTCAAATTGTCAATTTGGATTTCATATTTTAAAGTATTATTTGGCTGTGAAGGTACATTTGAACATTCAGCTTCCTTGAACAGTGAAAAAAAAATTATGTGGAAACATAAATGTATTGAGCTTTGGGGGAAATTACTGTTAGGCCCATTAGAAATTCCAAGACTTGAATATCAATAAATCATATTTTTGCAAATCTAATGCAATTAGAAGGAATTTCAACTGCAGATCTAGATACAAAAACTTATTTAATGTCTTAAACTACATAATTTATGGGGCTAAAGTATAAATTAACAAAGCTTAGAATGATGTGAACTCATTTTATGAGACAAAAAAGGGGAGGGGGCTTAAGTGCAAACATTTTTCATAGTATTTATATTTAATATAGAACTGAGGCATATATATGTGCTAAAATTGCTTATTATGTTATAAATAAGCTTAATAACTGTAATATATAAGAGAATAAGTAAGTTGGGGTATATTACACAATCTGAAGTCAACAGCTGTAAATGAAGATATTTTCATTAAAAATCTTCAAGAGGGTACCTTTGCATTTGCACACTTATTCTTGCAAATAGCAGACAGTCACATACCATATGAGGTTTTTTGGGTTGATATTGCCCAAGGAATAGAAATAAGGTCAACAAATGGTTAGAGAACCAATTTGTGTTGCTCTTTAAGGCAAAAAACATCAAATTGAACTTTTGTTGCTGTCATGTTCAAATTAGCCTAATAATTTCACAACAGACACAGACTGACATTGTTCATACAAAAATGTTACAAAATGCATTGTGGTGTCAGATTACATGGTAAAAATGCATGTTATGTAATATTTTGAAATATTGCTCCCAAGCACTGGATATACATGGACAGAGGGTATTGCTACTCATTTTATTTTTATTTATGACTTTGTTGTTATTGGAAATATGTGATTGAATGTGTTTTTGCAGTAGAAGGGTATATAATATTGAAAATATGGTTGATATTAAGGATTTTTCTTAAAATCATGTGCCAGTTGGCCGACTTCAAATATAGAATATGGTGATATCATTATTGGATTTTTTTCAATCCTACAAATTTTTCCTCATTAATTTTGGTAGTTTCAATTAGGATACATGTAAAATGTACTTATAAAACAACATAAGGCTATTGAAAGTAGTTTTAATTGAAAATTATGTAGTAAAATCTTGGTAATTTAAGCGATCTCAGGAAAATTATGTTGACTGCTTAACATTTTCTGTTAATTTTTCAAATTGTCAATTTGGATTTCATATTTTAAAGTATTATTTGGCTGTGAATGCACATTTGAACATTCAGCTTCCTTGAACAGTGAAAAAAAATTATGTGGAAACTTAAAATTATTGAGCTTTGGGGAAGATTACTGTTGGGTGCATTAGAAATTCCAAGACTTGAATATCAATAAATCATATTTTTGCAAATCTAATCCAATTAGAAGGAATTTCAACTGCAGATCTAGATACAAAAACTTATTTAATGTCTTAAACTACATAATTTATGGGGCTAAAGTATAAATTAACAAAGCTTAGAATGATGTGAACTCATTTTATGAGACAAAAAAGGGGAGGGGGCTTAAGTGCAAACATTTTTCATAGTATTTATATTTAATATAGAACTGAGGCATATATATGTGTTAAAATTGCTTATTATGTTATAAATAAGCTTAATAACTGTAATATATCAGAGAATAAGTAAGTTGGGGTATATTACACAATCTGAAGTCAACAGCTGTAAATGAAGATATTTTCATTAAAAATCTTCAAGAGGGTACCTTTGCATTTGCACACTTATTCTTGCAAATAGCAGACAGTCACATACCATATGAGGTTTTTTGGGTTGATATTGCCTAAGGAATAGAAATAAGGTCAACAAATGGTTAGAGAACCAATTTGTGTTGCTCTTTAAGGCAAAAAACATCAAATTGAACTTTTGTTGCTGTCATGTTCAAATTAGCCTAATAATTTCACAACAAACACAGACTGACATTTTTCATACAAAATGTTACAAAATGTATTGTGGTGTCAGATTACATGGTAAAAATGCATGTTATGTAATATTTTGAAATATTGCTCCCAAGCACTGGATATACATGGACAGAGGGTATTGCTACTCATTTTATTTTTATTTATGACTTTGTTGTTATTGGAAATATGTGATTGAATGTGTTTTTGCAGTAGAAGGGTATATAATATTGAAAATATGGTTGATATTAAGGATTTTTCTTAAAATCATGTGCCAGTTGGCCGACTTCAAATATAGAATATGGTGATATCATTATTGGATTTTTTTCAATCCTACAAATTTTTCCTCATTAATTTTGGTAGTTTCAATTAGGATACATGTAAAATGTACTTATAAAACAACATAAGGCTATTGAAAGTAGTTTTAATTGAAAATTATGTAGTAAAATCTTGGTAATTTAAGCGATCTCAGGAAAATTATGTTGACTGCTTAACATTTTCTGTTAATTTTTCAAATTGTCAATTTGGATTTCATATTTTAAAGTATTATTTGGCTGTGAATGCACATTTGAACATTCAGCTTCCTTGAACAGTGAAAAAAAATTATGTGGAAACTTAAATTTATTGAGCTTTGGGGAAGATTACTGTTGGGTGCATTAGAAATTCCAAGACTTGAATATCAATAAATCATATTTTTGCAAATCTAATCCAATTAGAAGGAATTTCAACTGCAGATCTAGATACAAAAACTTATTTAATGTCTTAAACTACATAATTTATGGGGTTAAAGTATAAATTAACAAAGCTTAAAATGATGTGAACTCATTTTATGAGACAAAAAAGGGGAGGGGGCTTAAGTGCAAACATTTTTCATAGTATTTATATTTAATATAGAACTGAGGCATATATATGTGTTAAAATTGCTTATTATGTTATAAATAAGCTTAATAACTGTAATATATCAGAGAATAAGTAAGTTGGGGTATATTACACAATCTGAAGTCAACAGCTGTAAATGAAGATATTTTCATTAAAAATCTTCAAGAGGGTACCTTTGCATTTGCACACTTATTCTTGCAAATAGCAGACAGTCACATACCATATGAGGTTTTTTGGGTTGATATTGCCTAAGGAATAGAAATAAGGTCAACAAATGGTTAGAGAACCAATTTGTGTTGCTCTTTAAGGCAAAAAACATCAAATTGAACTTTTGTTGCTGTCATGTTCAAATTAGCCTAATAATTTCACAACAAACACAGACTGACATTTTTCATACAAAAATGTTACAAAATGTATTGTGGTGTCAGATTACATGGTAAAAATGCATGTTATGTAATATTTTGAAATATTGCTCCCAAGCACTGGATATACATGGACAGAGGGTATTGCTACTCATTTTATTTTTATTTATGACTTTGTTGTTATTGGAAATATGTGATTGAATGTGTTTTTGCAGTAGAAGGGTATATAATATTGAAAATATGGTTGATATTAAGGATTTTTCTTAAAATCATGTGCCAGTTGGCCGACTTCAAATATAGAATATGGTGATATCATTATTGGATTTTTTTCAATCCTACAAATTTTTCCTCATTAATTTTGGTAGTTTCAATTAGGATACATGTAAAATGTACTTATAAAACAACATAAGGCTATTGAAAGTAGTTTTAATTGAAAATTATGTAGTAAAATCTTGGTAATTTAAGCGATCTCAGGAAAATTATGTTGACTGCTTAACATTTTCTGTTAATTTTTCAAATTGTCAATTTGGATTTCATATTTTAAAGTATTATTTGGCTGTGAATGCACATTTGAACATTCAGCTTCCTTGAACAGTGAAAAAAAATTATGTGGAAACTTAAATTTATTGAGCTTTGGGGAAGATTACTGTTGGGTGCATTAGAAATTCCAAGACTTGAATATCAATAAATCATATTTTTGCAAATCTAATCCAATTAGAAGGAATTTCAACTGCAGATCTAGATACAAAAACTTATTTAATGTCTTAAACTACATAATTTATGGGGTTAAAGTATAAATTAACAAAGCTTAAAATGATGTGAACTCATTTTATGAGACAAAAAAGGGGAGGGGGCTTAAGTGCAAACATTTTTCATAGTATTTATATTTAATATAGAACTGAGGCATATATATGTGTTAAAATTGCTTATTATGTTATAAATAAGCTTAATAACTGTAATATATCAGAGAATAAGTAAGTTGGGGTATATTACACAATCTGAAGTCAACAGCTGTAAATGAAGATATTTTCATTAAAAATCTTCAAGAGGGTACCTTTGCATTTGCACACTTATTCTTGCAAATAGCAGACAGTCACATACCATATGAGGTTTTTTGGGTTGATATTGCCTAAGGAATAGAAATAAGGTCAACAAATGGTTAGAGAACCAATTTGTGTTGCTCTTTAAGGCAAAAAACATCAAATTGAACTTTTGTTGCTGTCATGTTCAAATTAGCCTAATAATTTCACAACAAACACAGACTGACATTTTTCATACAAAAATGTTACAAAATGTATTGTGGTGTCAGATTACATGGTAAAAATGCATGTTATGTAATATTTTGAAATATTGCTCCCAAGCACTGGATATACATGGACAGAGGGTATTGCTACTCATTTTATTTTTATTTATGACTTTGTTGTTATTGGAAATATGTGATTGAATGTGTTTTTGCAGTAGAAGGGTATATAATATTGAAAATATGGTTGATATTAAGGATTTTTCTTAAAATCATGTGCCAGTTGGCCGACTTCAAATATAGAATATGGTGATATCATTCTTGGATTTTTTTCAATCCTACAAATTTTTCCTCATTAATTTTGGTAGTTTCAATTAGGATACATGTAAAATGTACTTATAAAACAACATAAGGCTATTGAAAGTAGTTTTAATTGAAAATTATGTAGTAAAATCTTGGTAATTTAAGCGATCTCAGGAAAATTATGTTGACTGCTTAACATTTTCTGTTAATTTTTCAAATTGTCAATTTGGATTTCATATTTTAAAGTATTATTTGGCTGTGAATGCACATTTGAACATTCAGCTTCCTTGAACAGTGAAAAAAAATTATGTGGAAACTTAAATTTATTGAGCTTTGGGGAAGATTACTGTTGGGTGCATTAGAAATTCCAAGACTTGAATATCAATAAATCATATTTTTGCAAATCTAATCCAATTAGAAGGAATTTCAACTGCAGATCTAGATACAAAAACTTATTTAATGTCTTAAACTACATAATTTATGGGGCTAAAGTATAAATTAACAAAGCTTAGAATGATGTGAACTCATTTTATGAGACAAAAAAGGGGAGGGGGCTTAAGTGCAAACATTTTTCATAGTATTTATATTTAATATAGAACTGAGGCATATATATGTGCTAAAATTGCTTATTATGTTATAAATAAGCTTAATAACTGTAATATATCAGAGAATAAGTAAGTTGGGGTATATTACATAATCTGAAGTCAACAGCTGTAAATGAAGATATTTTCATTAAAAATCTTCAAGAGGGTACCTTTGCATTTGCACACTTATTCTTGCAAATAGCAGACAGTCACATACCATATGAGGTTTTTTGGGTTGATATTGCCTAAGGAATAGAAATAAGGTCAACAAATGGTTAGAGAACCAATTTGTGTTGCTCTTTAAGGCAAAAAACATCAAATTGAACTTTTGTTGCTGTCATGTTCAAATTAGCCTAATAATTTCACAACAAACACAGACTGACATTTTTCATACAAAAATGTTACAAAATGTATTGTGGTGTCAGATTACATGGTAAAAATGCATGTTATGTAATATTTTGAAATATTGCTCCCAAGCACTGGATATACATGGACAGAGGGTATTGCTACTCATTTTATTTTTATTTATGACTTTGTTGTTATTGGAAATATGTGATTGAATGTGTTTTTGCAGTAGAAGGGTATATAATATTGAAAATATGGTTGATATTAAGGATTTTTCTTAAAATCATGTGCCAGTTGGCCGACTTCAAATATAGAATATGGTGATATCATTCTTGGATATTTTTCAATCCTACAAATTTTTCCTCATTAATTTTGGTAGTTTCAATTAGGATACATGTAAAATGTACTTATAAAACAACATAAGGCTATTGAAAGTAGTTTTAATTGAAAATTATGTAGTAAAATCTTGGTAATTTAAGCGATCTCAGGAAAATTATGTTGACTGCTTAACATTTTCTGTTAATTTTTCAAATTGTCAATTTGGATTTCATATTTTAAAGTATTATTTGGGTGTGAATGCACATTTGAACATTCAGCTTCCTTGAACAGTGAAACAAAATTATGTGGAAACTTAAATTTATTGAGCTTTGGGGAAGATTACTGTTGGGTGCATTAGAAATTCCAAGACTTGAATATCAATAAATCATATTTTTGCAAATCTAATCCAATTAGAAGGAATTTCAACTGCAGATCTAGATACAAAAACTTATTTAATGTCTTAAACTACATAATTTATGGGGTTAAAGTATAAATTAACAAAGCTTAGAATGATGTGAACTCATTTTATGAGACAAAAAAGGGGAGGGGGCTTAAGTGCAAACATTTTTCATAGTATTTATATTTAATATAGAACTGAGGCATATATATGTGTTAAAATTGCTTATTATGTTATAAATAAGCTTAATAACTGTAATATATCAGAGAATAAGTAAGTTGGGGTATATTACATAATCTGAAGTCAACAGCTGTAAATGAAGATATTTTCATTAAAAATCTTCAAGAGGGTACCTTTGCATTTGCACACTTATTCTTGCAAATAGCAGACAGTCACATACCATATGAGGTTTTTTGGGTTGATATTGCCTAAGGAATAGAAATAAGGTCAACAAATGGTTAGAGAACCAATTTGTGTTGCTCTTTAAGGCAAAAAACATCAAATTGAACTTTTGTTGCTGTCATGTTCAAATTAGCCTAATAATTTCACAACAAACACAGACTGACATTTTTCATACAAAAATGTTACAAAATGTATTGTGGTGTCAGATTACATGGTAAAAATGCATGTTATGTAATATTTTGAAATATTGCTCCCAAGCACTGGATATACATGGACAGAGGGTATTGCTACTCATTTTATTTTTATTTATGACTTTATTATTATTGGAAATATGTGATTGAATGTGTTTTTACAGTAGAAGGGTATATAATATTGAAAATATGGTTGATATTAAGGATTTTTCTTAAAATCATGTGCCAGTTGGCCGACTTCAAATATAGAATATGGTGATATCATTATTGGATTTTTTTCAATCCTACAAATTTTTCCTCATTAATTTTGGTAGTTTCAATTAGGATACATGTAAAATGTACTTATAAAACAACATAAGGCTATTGAAAGTAATTTTAATTGAAAATTATGTAGTAAAATCTTGGTAATTTAAGCCATCTCAGGAAAATTATATTGACTGCTTAACATTTTCTGTTAATTTTTCAAATTGTCAATTTGGATTTCATATTTTAAAGTATTATTTGGCTGTGAATGCACATTTGAACATTCAGCTTCCTTGAACAGTGAAAAAAAATTATATGGAAACTTAAATTTATTGAGCTTTGGGGAAGATTACTGTTGGGTGCATTAGAAATTCCAAGACTTGAATATCAATAAATCATATTTTTGCAAATCTAATCCAATTAGAAGGAATTTCAACTGCAGATCTAGATACAAAAACTTATTTAATGTCTTAAACTACATAATTTATGGGGTTAAAGTATAAATTAACAAAGCTTAGAATGATGTGAACTCATTTTATGAGACAAAAAAGGGGAGGGGGCTTAAGTGCAAACATTTTTCATAGTATTTATATTTAATATAGAACTGAGGCATATATATGTGCTAAAATTGCTTATTATGTTATAAATAAGCTTAATAACTGTAATATATAAGAGAATAAGTAAGTTGGGGTATATTACACAATCTGAAGTCAACAGCTGTAAATGAAGATATTTTCATTAAAAATCTTCAAGAGGGTACCTTTGCATTTGCACACTTATTCTTGCAAATAGCAGACAGTCACATACCATATGAGGTTTTTTGGGTTGATATTGCCTAAGGAATAGAAATAAGGTCAACAAATGGTTAGAGAACCAATTTGTGTTGCTCTTTAAGGCAAAAAACATCAAATTGAACTTTTGTTGCTGTCATGTTCAAATTAGCCTAATAATTTCACAACAGACACAGACTGACATTGTTCATACAAAAATGTTACAAAATGCATTGTGGTGTCAGATTACATGGTAAAAATGCATGTTATGTAATATTTTGAAATATTGCTCCCAAGCACTGGATATACATGGACAGAGGGTATTGCTACTCATTTTATTTTTATTTATGACTTTGTTGTTATTGGAAATATGTGATTGAATGTGTTTTTGCAGTAGAAGGGTATATAATATTGAAAATATGGTTGATATTAAGGATTTTTCTTAAAATCATGTGCCAGTTGGCCGACTTCAAATATAGAATATGGTGATATCATTATTGGATTTTTTTCAATCCTACAAATTTTTCCTCATTAATTTTGGTAGTTTCAATTAGGATACATGTAAAATGTACTTATAAAACAACATAAGGCTATTGAAAGTAGTTTTAATTGAAAATTATGTAGTAAAATCTTGGTAATTTAAGCGATCTCAGGAAAATTATGTTGACTGCTTAACATTTTCTGTTAATTTTTCAAATTGTCAATTTGGATTTCATATTTTAAAGTATTATTTGGCTGTGAATGCACATTTGAACATTCAGCTTCCTTGAACAGTGAAAAAAAATTATGTGGAAACTTAAAATTATTGAGCTTTGGGGAAGATTACTGTTGGGTGCATTAGAAATTCCAAGACTTGAATATCAATAAATCATATTTTTGCAAATCTAATCCAATTAGAAGGAATTTCAACTGCAGATCTAGATACAAAAACTTATTTAATGTCTTAAACTACATAATTTATGGGGCTAAAGTATAAATTAACAAAGCTTAGAATGATGTGAACTCATTTTATGAGACAAAAAAGGGGAGGGGGCTTAAGTGCAAACATTTTTCATAGTATTTATATTTAATATAGAACTGAGGCATATATATGTGTTAAAATTGCTTATTATGTTATAAATAAGCTTAATAACTGTAATATATCAGAGAATAAGTAAGTTGGGGTATATTACACAATCTGAAGTCAACAGCTGTAAATGAAGATATTTTCATTAAAAATCTTCAAGAGGGTACCTTTGCATTTGCACACTTATTCTTGCAAATAGCAGACAGTCACATACCATATGAGGTTTTTTGGGTTGATATTGCCTAAGGAATAGAAATAAGGTCAACAAATGGTTAGAGAACCAATTTGTGTTGCTCTTTAAGGCAAAAAACATCAAATTGAACTTTTGTTGCTGTCATGTTCAAATTAGCCTAATAATTTCACAACAAACACAGACTGACATTTTTCATACAAAAATGTTACAAAATGTATTGTGGTGTCAGATTACATGGTAAAAATGCATGTTATGTAATATTTTGAAATATTGCTCCCAAGCACTGGATATACATGGACAGAGGGTATTGCTACTCATTTTATTTTTATTTATGACTTTATTATTATTGGAAATATGTGATTGAATGTGTTTTTGCAGTAGAAGGGTATATAATATTGAAAATATGGTTGATATTAAGGATTTTTCTTAAAATCATGTGCCAGTTGGCCGACTTCAAATATAGAATATGGTGATATCATTATTGGATTTTTTTCAATCCTACAAATTTTTCCTCATTAATTTTGGTAGTTTCAATTAGGATACATGTAAAATGTACTTATAAAACAACATAAGGCTATTGAAAGTAGTTTTAATTGAAAATTATGTAGTAAAATCTTGGTAATTTAAGCGATCTCAGGAAAATTATGTTGACTGCTTAACATTTTCTGTTAATTTTTCAAATTGTCAATTTGGATTTCATATTTTAAAGTATTATTTGGCTGTGAATGCACATTTGAACATTCAGCTTCCTTGAACAGTGAACAAAAATTATGTGGAAACTTAAATTTATTGAGCTTTGGGGAAGATTACTGTTGGGTGCATTAGAAATTCCAAGACTTGAATATCAATAAATCATATTTTTGCAAATCTAATCCAATTAGAAGGAATTTCAACTGCAGATCTAGATACAAAAACTTATTTAATGTCTTAAACTACATAATTTATGGGGTTAAAGTATAAATTAACAAAGCTTAGAATGATGTGAACTCATTTTATGAGACAAAAAAGGGGAGGGGGCTTAAGTGCAAACATTTTTCATAGTATTTATATTTAATATAGAACTGAGGCATATATATGTGTTAAAATTGCTTATTATGTTATAAATAAGCTTAATAACTGTAATATATCAGAGAATAAGTAAGTTGGGGTATATTACACAATCTGAAGTCAACAGCTGTAAATGAAGATATTTTCATTAAAAATCTTCAAGAGGGTACCTTTGCATTTGCACACTTATTCTTGCAAATAGCAGACAGTCACATACCATATGAGGTTTTTTGGGTTGATATTGCCTAAGGAATAGAAATAAGGTCAACAAATGGTTAGAGAACCAATTTGTGTTGCTCTTTAAGGCAAAAAACATCAAATTGAACTTTTGTTGCTGTCATGTTCAAATTAGCCTAATAATTTCACAACAAACACAGACTGACATTTTTCATACAAAAATGTTACAAAATGTATTGTGGTGTCAGATTACATGGTAAAAATGCATGTTATGTAATATTTTGAAATATTGCTCCCAAGCACTGGATATACATGGACAGAGGGTATTGCTACTCATTTTATTTTTATTTATGACTTTGTTGTTATTGGAAATATGTGATTGAATGTGTTTTTGCAGTAGAAGGGTATATAATATTGAAAATATGGTTGATATTAAGGATTTTTCTTAAAATCATGTGCCAGTTGGCCGACTTCAAATATAGAATATGGTGATATCATTCTTGGATTTTTTTCAATCCTACAAATTTTTCCTCATTAATTTTGGTAGTTTCAATTAGGATACATGTAAAATGTACTTATAAAACAACATAAGGCTATTGAAAGTAGTTTTAATTGAAAATTATGTAGTAAAATCTTGGTAATTTAAGCCATCTCAGGAAAATTATGTTGACTGCTTAATATTTTCTGTTAATTTTTCAAATTGTCAATTTGGATTTCATATTTTAAAGTATTATTTGGCTGTGAATGCACATTTGAACATTCAGCTTCCTTGAACAGTGAAAAAAAATTATGTGGAAACTTAAATTTATTGAGCTTTGGGGAAGATTACTGTTGGGTGCATTAGAAATTCCAAGACTTGAATATCAATAAATCATATTTTTGCAAATCTAATCCAATTAGAAGGAATTTCAACTGCAGATCTAGATACAAAAACTTATTTAATGTCTTAAACTACATAATTTATGGGGTTAAAGTATAAATTAACAAAGCTTAGAATGATGTGAACTCATTTTATGAGACAAAAAAGGGGAGGGGGCTTAAGTGCAAACATTTTTCATAGTATTTATATTTAATATAGAACTGAGGCATATATATGTGTTAAAATTGCTTATTATGTTATAAATAAGCTTAATAACTGTAATATATCAGAGAATAAGTAAGTTGGGGTATATTACATAATCTGAAGTCAACAGCTGTAAATGAAGATATTTTCATTAAAAATCTTCAAGAGGGTACCTTTGCATTTGCACACTTATTCTTGCAAATAGCAGACAGTCACATACCATATGAGGTTTTTTGGGTTGATATTGCCTAAGGAATAGAAATAAGGTCAACAAATGGTTAGAGAACCAATTTGTGTTGCTCTTTAAGGCAAAAAACATCAAATTGAACTTTTGTTGCTGTCATGTTCAAATTAGCCTAATAATTTCACAACAAACACAGACTGACATTTTTCATACAAAAATGTTACAAAATGTATTGTGGTGTCAGATTACATGGTAAAAATGCATGTTATGTAATATTTTGAAATATTGCTCCCAAGCACTGGATATACATGGACAGAGGGTATTGCTACTCATTTTATTTTTATTTATGACTTTATTATTATTGGAAATATGTGATTGAATGTGTTTTTGCAGTAGAAGGGTATATAATATTGAAAATATGGTTGATATTAAGGATTTTTCTTAAAATCATGTGCCAGTTGGCCGACTTCAAATATAGAATATGGTGATATCATTATTGGATTTTTTTCAATCCTACAAATTTTTCCTCATTAATTTTGGTAGTTTCAATTAGGATACATGTAAAATGTACTTATAAAACAACATAAGGCTATTGAAAGTAATTTTAATTGAAAATTATGTAGTAAAATCTTGGTAATTTAAGCCATCTCAGGAAAATTATATTGACTGCTTAACATTTTCTGTTAATTTTTCAAATTGTCAATTTGGATTTCATATTTTAAAGTATTATTTGGCTGTGAATGCACATTTGAACATTCAGCTTCCTTGAACAGTGAAAAAAAATTATATGGAAACTTAAATTTATTGAGCTTTGGGGAAGATTACTGTTGGGTGCATTAGAAATTCCAAGACTTGAATATCAATAAATCATATTTTTGCAAATCTAATCCAATTAGAAGGAATTTCAACTGCAGATCTAGATACAAAAACTTATTTAATGTCTTAAACTACATAATTTATGGGGCTAAAGTATAAATTAACAAAGCTTAGAATGATGTGAACTCATTTTATGAGACAAAAAAGGGGAGGGGGCTTAAGTGCAAACATTTTTCATAGTATTTATATTTAATATAGAACTGAGGCATATATATGTGCTAAAATTGCTTATTATGTTATAAATAAGCTTAATAACTGTAATATATAAGAGAATAAGTAAGTTGGGGTATATTACACAATCTGAAGTCAACAGCTGTAAATGAAGATATTTTCATTAAAAATCTTCAAGAGGGTACCTTTGCATTTGCACACTTATTCTTGCAAATAGCAGACAGTCACATACCATATGAGGTTTTTTGGGTTGATATTGCCTAAGGAATAGAAATAAGGTCAACAAATGGTTAGAGAACCAATTTGTGTTGCTCTTTAAGGCAAAAAACATCAAATTGAACTTTTGTTGCTGTCATGTTCAAATTAGCCTAATAATTTCACAACAAACACAGACTGACATTTTTCATACAAAAATGTTACAAAATGTATTGTGGTGTCAGATTACATGGTAAAAATGCATGTTATGTAATATTTTGAAATATTGCTCCCAAGCACTGGATATACATGGATAGAGGGTATTGCTACTCATTTTATTTTTATTTATGACTTTATTATTATTGGAAATATGTGATTGAATGTGTTTTTGCAGTAGAAGGGTATATAATATTGAAAATATGGTTGATATTAAGGATTTTTCTTAAAATCATGTGCCAGTTGGCCGACTTCAAATATAGAATATGGTGATATCATTATTGGATTTTTTTCAATCCTACAAATTTTTCCTCATTAATTTTGGTAGTTTCAATTAGGATACATGTAAAATGTACTTATAAAACAACATAAGGCTATTGAAAGTAGTTTTAATTGAAAATTATGTAGTAAAATCTTGGTAATTTAAGCGATCTCAGGAAAATTATATTGACTGCTTAACATTTTCTGTTAATTTTTCAAATTGTCAATTTGGATTTCATATTTTAAAGTATTATTTGGCTGTGAATGCACATTTGAACATTCAGCTTCCTTGAACAGTGAAAAAAAATTATATGGAAACTTAAATTTATTGAGCTTTAGGGAAGATTACTGTTGGGTGCATTAGAAATTCCAAGACTTGAATATCAATAAATCATATTTTTGCAAATCTAATCCAATTAGAAGGAATTTCAACTGCAGATCTAGATACAAAAACTTATTTAATGTCTTAAACTACATAATTTATGGGGCTAAAGTATAAATTAACAAAGCTTAGAATGATGTGAACTCATTTTATGAGACAAAAAAGGGGAGGGGGCTTAAGTGCAAACATTTTTCATAGTATTTATATTTAATATAGAACTGAGGCATATATATGTGCTAAAATTGCTTATTATGTTATAAATAAGCTTAATAACTGTAATATATAAGAGAATAAGTAAGTTGGGGTATATTACACAATCTGAAGTCAACAGCTGTAAATGAAGATATTTTCATTAAAAATCTTCAAGAGGGTACCTTTGCATTTGCACACTTATTCTTGCAAATAGCAGACAGTCACATACCATATGAGGTTTTTTGGGTTGATATTGCCTAAGGAATAGAAATAAGGTCAACAAATGGTTAGAGAACCAATTTGTGTTGCTCTTTAAGGCAAAAAACATCAAATTGAACTTTTGTTGCTGTCATGTTCAAATTAGCCTAATAATTTCACAACAGACACAGACTGACATTGTTCATACAAAAATGTTACAAAATGCATTGTGGTGTCAGATTACATGGTAAAAATGCATGTTATGTAATATTTTGAAATATTGCTCCCAAGCACTGGATATACATGGACAGAGGGTATTGCTACTCATTTTATTTTTATTTATGACTTTGTTGTTATTGGAAATATGTGATTGAATGTGTTTTTGCAGTAGAAGGGTATATAATATTGAAAATATGGTTGATATTAAGGATTTTTCTTAAAATCAATGTGCCAGTTGGCCGACTTCAAATATAGAATATGGTGATATCATTATTGGATTTTTTTCAATCCTACAAATTTTTCCTCATTAATTTTGGTAGTTTCAATTAGGATACATGTAAAATGTACTTATAAAACAACATAAGGCTATTGAAAGTAGTTTTAATTGAAAATTATGTAGTAAAATCTTGGTAATTTAAGCGATCTCAGGAAAATTATGTTGACTGCTTAACATTTTCTGTTAATTTTTCAAATTGTCAATTTGGATTTCATATTTTAAAGTATTATTTGGCTGTGAATGCACATTTGAACATTCAGCTTCCTTGAACAGTGAAAAAAAATTATGTGGAAACTTAAATTTATTGAGCTTTGGGGAAGATTACTGTTGGGTGCATTAGAAATTCCAAGACTTGAATATCAATAAATCATATTTTTGCAAATCTAATCCAATTAGAAGGAATTTCAACTGCAGATCTAGATACAAAAACTTATTTAATGTCTTAAACTACATAATTTATGGGGCTAAAGTATAAATTAACAAAGCTTAGAATGATGTGAACTCATTTTATGAGACAAAAAAGGGGAGGGGGCTTAAGTGCAAACATTTTTCATAGTATTTATATTTAATATAGAACTGAGGCATATATATGTGTTAAAATTGCTTATTATGTTATAAATAAGCTTAATAACTGTAATATATCAGAGAATAAGTAAGTTGGGGTATATTACACAATCTGAAGTAAACAGCTGTAAATGAAGATATTTTCATTAAAAATCTTCAAGAGGGTACCTTTGCATTTGCACACTTATTCTTGCAAATAGCAGACAGTCACATACCATATGAGGTTTTTTGGGTTGATATTGCCTAAGGAATAGAAATAAGGTCAACAAATGGTTAGAGAACCAATTTGTGTTGCTCTTTAAGGCAAAAAACATCAAATTGAACTTTTGTTGCTGTCATGTTCAAATTAGCCTAATAATTTCACAACAAACACAGACTGACATTTTTCATACAAAAATGTTACAAAATGTATTGTGGTGTCAGATTACATGGTAAAAATGCATGTTATGTAATATTTTGAAATATTGCTCCCAAGCACTGGATATACATGGACAGAGGGTATTGCTACTCATTTTATTTTTATTTATGACTTTGTTGTTATTGGAAATATGTGATTGAATGTGTTTTTGCAGTAGAAGGGTATATAATATTGAAAATATGGTTGATATTAAGGATTTTTCTTAAAATCATGTGCCAGTTGGCCGACTTCAAATATAGAATATGGTGATATCATTATTGGATTTTTTTCAATCCTACAAATTTTTCCTCATTAATTTTGGTAGTTTCAATTAGGATACATGTAAAATGTACTTATAAAACAACATAAGGCTATTGAAAGTAGTTTTAATTGAAAATTATGTAGTAAAATCTTGGTAATTTAAGCGATCTCAGGAAAATTATGTTGACTGCTTAACATTTTCTGTTAATTTTTCAAATTGTCAATTTGGATTTCATATTTTAAAGTATTATTTGGCTGTGAATGCACATTTGAACATTCAGCTTCCTTGAACAGTGAAAAAAAATTATGTGGAAACTTAAATTTATTGAGCTTTGGGGAAGATTACTGTTGGGTGCATTAGAAATTCCAAGACTTGAATATCAATAAATCATATTTTTGCAAATCTAATCCAATTAGAAGGAATTTCAACTGCAGATCTAGATACAAAAACTTATTTAATGTCTTAAACTACATAATTTATGGGGTTAAAGTATAAATTAACAAAGCTTAGAATGATGTGAACTCATTTTATGAGACAAAAAAGGGGAGGGGGCTTAAGTGCAAACATTTTTCATAGTATTTATATTTAATATAGAACTGAGGCATATATATGTGTTAAAATTGCTTATTATGTTATAAATAAGCTTAATAACTGTAATATATCAGAGAATAAGTAAGTTGGGGTATATTACATAATCTGAAGTCAACAGCTGTAAATGAAGATATTTTCATTAAAAATCTTCAAGAGGGTACCTTTGCATTTGCACACTTATTCTTGCAAATAGCAGACAGTCACATACCATATGAGGTTTTTTGGGTTGATATTGCCTAAGGAATAGAAATAAGGTCAACAAATGGTTAGAGAACCAATTTGTGTTGCTCTTTAAGGCAAAAAACATCAAATTGAACTTTTGTTGCTGTCATGTTCAAATTAGCCTAATAATTTCACAACAAACACAGACTGACATTTTTCATACAAAAATGTTACAAAATGTATTGTGGTGTCAGATTACATGGTAAAAATGCATGTTATGTAATATTTTGAAATATTGCTCCCAAGCACTGGATATACATGGACAGAGGGTATTGCTACTCATTTTATTTTTATTTATGACTTTATTATTATTGGAAATATGTGATTGAATGTGTTTTTGCAGTAGAAGGGTATATAATATTGAAAATATGGTTGATATTAAGGATTTTTCTTAAAATCATGTGCCAGTTGGCCGACTTCAAATATAGAATATGGTGATATCATTATTGGATTTTTTTCAATCCTACAAATTTTTCCTCATTAATTTTGGTAGTTTCAATTAGGATACATGTAAAATGTACTTATAAAACAACATAAGGCTATTGAAAGTAGTTTTAATTGAAAATTATGTAGTAAAATCTTGGTAATTTAAGCGATCTCAGGAAAATTATATTGACTGCTTAACATTTTCTGTTAATTTTTCAAATTGTCAATTTGGATTTCATATTTTAAAGTATTATTTGGCTGTGAATGCACATTTGAACATTCAGCTTCCTTGAACAGTGAAAAAAAATTATATGGAAACTTAAATTTATTGAGCTTTGGGGAAGATTACTGTTGGGTGCATTAGAAATTCCAAGACTTGAATATCAATAAATCATATTTTTGCAAATCTAATCCAATTAGAAGGAATTTCAACTGCAGATCTAGATACAAAAACTTATTTAATGTCTTAAACTACATAATTTATGGGGCTAAAGTATAAATTAACAAAGCTTAGAATGATGTGAACTCATTTTATGAGACAAAAAAGGGGAGGGGGCTTAAGTGCAAACATTTTTCATAGTATTTATATTTAATATAGAACTGAGGCATATATATGTGTTAAAATTGCTTATTATGTTATAAATAAGCTTAATAACTGTAATATATCAGAGAATAAGTAAGTTGGGGTATATTACATAATCTGAAGTCAACAGCTGTAAATGAAGATATTTTCATTAAAAATCTTCAAGAGGGTACCTTTGCATTTGCACACTTATTCTTGCAAATAGCAGACAGTCACATACCATATGAGGTTTTTTGGGTTGATATTGCCTAAGGAATAGAAATAAGGTCAACAAATGGTTAGAGAACCAATTTGTGTTGCTCTTTAAGGCAAAAAACATCAAATTGAACTTTTGTTGCTGTCATGTTCAAATTAGCCTAATAATTTCACAACAAACACAGACTGACATTTTTCATACAAAAATGTTACAAAATGTATTGTGGTGTCAGATTACATGGTAAAAATGCATGTTATGTAATATTTTGAAATATTGCTCCCAAGCACTGGATATACATGGACAGAGGGTATTGCTACTCATTTTATTTTTATTTATGACTTTATTATTATTGGAAATATGTGATTGAATGTGTTTTTGCAGTAGAAGGGTATATAATATTGAAAATATGGTTGATATTAAGGATTTTTCTTAAAATCATGTGCCAGTTGGCCGACTTCAAATATAGAATATGGTGATATCATTATTGGATTTTTTTCAATCCTACAAATTTTTCCTCATTAATTTTGGTAGTTTCAATTAGGATACATGAACTACTTGAAAATTATGTAGTAAAATCTTGGCAATTTAAGCGATCTCAGGAAAATTATATTGACTGCTAAACATTTTCTGTTAATTTTTCAAATTGTCAATTTGGATTTCATATTTTAAAGTATTATTTGGCTGTGAATGCACATTTGAACATTCAGCTTCCTTGAACAGTGAAAAAAATTTATATGGGAACTTAAATTTATTGAGCTTTGGGGAAGATTACTGTTGGGTGCATTAGAAATTCCAAGACTTGAATATCAATAAATCATATTTTTGCAAATCTAATCCAATTAGAAGGAATTTCAACTGCAGATCTAGATACAAAAACTTATTTAATGTCTTAAACTACATAATTTATGGGGCTAAAGTATAAATTAACAAAGCTTAGAATGATGTGAACTCATTTTATGAGACAAAAAAGGGGAGGGGGCTTAAGTGCAAACATTTTTCATAGTATTTATATTTAATATAGAACTGAGGCATATATATGTGCTAAAATTGCTTATTATGTTATAAATAAGCTTAATAACTGTAATATATAAGAGAATAAGTAAGTTGGGGTATATTACACAATCTGAAGTCAACAGCTGTAAATGAAGATATTTTCATTAAAAATCTTCAAGAGGGTACCTTTGCATTTGCACACTTATTCTTGCAAATAGCAGACAGTCACATACCATATGAGGTTTTTTGGGTTGATATTGCCTAAGGAATAGAAATAAGGTCAACAAATGGTTAGAGAACCAATTTGTGTTGCTCTTTAAGGCAAAAAACATCAAATTGAACTTTTGTTGCTGTCATGTTCAAATTAGCCTAATAATTTCACAACAAACACAGACTGACATTGTTCATACAAAAATGTTACAAAATGCATTGTGGTGTCAGATTACATGGTAAAAATGCATGTTATGTAATATTTTGAAATATTGCTCCCAAGCACTGGATATACATGGACAGAGGGTATTGCTACTCATTTTATTTTTATTTATGACTTTGTTGTTATTGGAAATATGTGATTGAATGTGTTTTTGCAGTAGAAGGGTATATAATATTGAAAATATGGTTGATATTAAGGATTTTTCTTAAAATCATGTGCCAGTTGGCCGACTTCAAATATAGAATATGGTGATATCATTATTGGATTTTTTTCAATCCTACAAATTTTTCCTCATTAATTTTGGTAGTTTCAATTAGGATACATGTAAAATGTACTTATAAAACAACATAAGGCTATTGAAAGTAGTTTTAATTGAAAATTATGTAGTAAAATCTTGGTAATTTAAGCGATCTCAGGAAAATTATATTGACTGCTTAACATTTTCTGTTAATTTTTCAAATTGTCAATTTGGATTTCATATTTTAAAGTATTATTTGGCTGTGAATGCACATTTGAACATTCAGCTTCCTTGAACAGTGAAAAAAAATTATGTGGAAACTTAAATTTATTGAGCTTTGGGGAAGATTACTGTTGGGTGCATTAGAAATTCCAAGACTTGAATATCAATAAATCATATTTTTGCAAATCTAATCCAATTAGAAGGAATTTCAACTGCAGATCTAGATACAAAAACTTATTTAATGTCTTAAACTACATAATTTATGGGGCTAAAGTATAAATTAACAAAGCTTAGAATGATGTGAACTCATTTTATGAGACAAAAAAGGGGAGGGGGCTTAAGTGCAAACATTTTTCATAGTATTTATATTTAATATAGAACTGAGGCATATATATGTGTTAAAATTGCTTATTATGTTATAAATAAGCTTAATAACTGTAATATATCAGAGAATAAGTAAGTTGGGGTATATTACACAATCTGAAGTCAACAGCTGTAAATGAAGATATTTTCATTAAAAATCTTCAAGAGGGTACCTTTGCATTTGCACACTTATTCTTGCAAATAGCAGACAGTCACATACCATATGAGGTTTTTTGGGTTGATATTGCCTAAGGAATAGAAATAAGGTCAACAAATGGTTAGAGAACCAATTTGTGTTGCTCTTTAAGGCAAAAAACATCAAATTGAACTTTTGTTGCTGTCATGTTCAAATTAGCCTAATAATTTCACAACAAACACAGACTGACATTTTTCATACAAAAATGTTACAAAATGTATTGTGGTGTCAGATTACATGGTAAAAATGCATGTTATGTAATATTTTGAAATATTGCTCCCAAGCACTGGATATACATGGACAGAGGGTATTGCTACTCATTTTATTTTTATTTATGACTTTATTATTATTGGAAATATGTGATTGAATGTGTTTTTGCAGTAGAAGGGTATATAATATTGAAAATATGGTTGATATTAAGGATTTTTCTTAAAATCATGTGCCAGTTGGCCGACTTCAAATATAGAATATGGTGATATCATTATTGGATTTTTTTCAATCCTACAAATTTTTCCTCATTAATTTTGGTAGTTTCAATTAGGATACATGTAAAATGTACTTATAAAACAACATAAGGCTATTGAAAGTAGTTTTAATTGAAAATTATGTAGTAAAATCTTGGTAATTTAAGCGATCTCAGGAAAATTATATTGACTGCTTAACATTTTCTGTTAATTTTTCAAATTGTCAATTTGGATTTCATATTTTAAAGTATTATTTGGCTGTGAATGCACATTTGAACATTCAGCTTCCTTGAACAGTGAAAAAAAATTATATGGAAACTTAAATTTATTGAGCTTTGGGGAAGATTACTGTTGGGTGCATTAGAAATTCCAAGACTTGAATATCAATAAATCATATTTTTGCAAATCTAATCCAATTAGAAGGAATTTCAACTGCAGATCTAGATACAAAAACTTATTTAATGTCTTAAACTACATAATTTATGGGGCTAAAGTATAAATTAACAAAGCTTAGAATGATGTGAACTCATTTTATGAGACAAAAAAGGGGAGGGGGCTTAAGTGCAAACATTTTTCATAGTATTTATATTTAATATAGAACTGAGGCATATATATGTGTTAAAATTGCTTATTATGTTATAAATAAGCTTAATAACTGTAATATATCAGAGAATAAGTAAGTTGGCGTATATTACACAATCTGAAGTCAACAGCTGTAAATGAAGATATTTTCATTAAAAATCTTCAAGAGGGTACCTTTGCATTTGCACACTTAATCTTGCAAATAGCAGACAGTCACATACCATATGAGGTTTTTTGGGTTGATATTGCCTAAGGAATAGAAATAAGGTCAACAAATGGTTAGAGAACCAATTTGTGTTGCTCTTTAAGGCAAAAAACATCAAATTGAACTTTTGTTGCTGTCATGTTCAAATTAGCCTAATAATTTCACAACAAACACAGACTGACATTTTTCATACAAAAATGTTACAAAATGTATTGTGGTGTCAGATTACATGGTAAAAATGCATGTTATGTAATATTTTGAAATATTGCTCCCAAGCACTGGATATACATGGACAGAGGGTATTGCTACTCATTTTATTTTTATTTATGACTTTATTATTATTGGAAATATGTGATTGAATGTGTTTTTGCAGTAGAAGGGTATATAATATTGAAAATATGGTTGATATTAAGGATTTTTCTTAAAATCATGTGCCAGTTGGCCGACTTCAAATATAGAATATGGTGATATCATTATTGGATTTTTTTCAATCCTACAAATTTTTCCTCATTAATTTTGGTAGTTTCAATTAGGATACATGTAAAATGTACTTATAAAACAACATAAGGCTATTGAAAGTAGTTTTAATTGAAAATTATGTAGTAAAATCTTCGTAATTTAAGTGATCTCAGGAAAATTATATTGACTGCTTAACATTTTCTGTAAATTTTTCAAATTGTCAATTTGGATTTCATATTTTAAAGTATTATTTGGCTGTGAAGGTACATTTGAACATTCAGTTTCCTTGAACAGTGAAAACAAATTATGTGGAAACATAAATTTATTGAGCTTTGAGGAAGATTACTGTTGGGCACATTAGAAATTCCAAGACTTGAATATCAATAAATCATATTTTTGCAAATCTAATCCAATTAGAAGGAATTTCAACTGCAGATCTAGATACAAAAACTTATTTAATGTCTTAAACTACATAATTTATGGGGCTAAAGTATAAATTAACAAAGCTTAGAATGATGTGAATTCATTTTATGAGACAAAAAAGGGGAGGGGGCTTAAGTGCAAACATTTTTCATAGTATTTATATTTAATATAGAACTGAGGCATATAAATGTGCTAAAATTGCTTATTATGTTATAAATAAGCTTAATAACTGTAATATATAAGAGAATAAGTAAGTTGGGGTATATTACACAATCTGAAGTCAACAGCTGTAAATGAAGATATTTTCATTAAAAATCTTCAAGAGGGTACCTTTGCATTTCCACACTTATTCTTGCAAATAGCAGACAGTCACATACCATATGAGGTTTTTTGGGTTGATATTGCCTAAGGAATAAAAATAAGGTCAACATATGGTTAGAGAACCAATTTGTGTTGCTCTTTAAGGCAAAAAACATCAAATTTAACTTTTGTTGCTGTCATGTTCAAATTAGCCTAATAATTTCACAACAGACATTTTTCATACAAAAATGTTACAAAATGTTTTGTGGTGTCAGATTATATGGTAAAAATGCATGTTATGTAATATTTTGAAATATTGCTCCCAAGCACTGGATATACATGGACAGAGGGTATTGCTACTCATTTTATTTTTATTTATGACTTTGTTATTATTGGAAATATGTGATTGAATGTGTTTTTTGCAGTAGAAGGGTATATCATATTGAAAATATGGTTGATATTAAGGATTTTTCTTAAAATCATGTGCCAGTTGGCCGACTTCAAATATAGAATATGGTGATATCATTATTGGATTTTTTTCAATCCTACAAATTTTTCCTCATTAATTTTGGTAGTTTCAATTAGGATACATGTAAAATGTACTTATAAAACAACATAAGGCTATTGAAAGTAGTTTTAATTGAAAATTATGTAGTAAAATCTTGGTAATTTAAGCGATCTCAGGAAAATTATGTTGACTGCTTAACATTTTCTGTTAATTTTTCAAATTGTCAATTTGGATTTCATATTTTAAAGTATTATTTGGCTGTGAAGGTACATTTGAACATCGGGGCTTCCTTGAACAGTGAAAAAAAAATATGTGGAAACATAAATTTATTGAGGTTTGGGGGAAATTATAGTTGTGCACCATCAGAAATTCCAAGACTTGAATATCAATAAATCATATTTTTGCGAATCTAATGTAATTAGAAGGAATTTCAACTGCAGATCTAGATACAAAAACTTATTTAATGTCTTAAACTACATAATTTATGGGGCTAAGGTATAAATTAACAAAGCTTAGAATGATGTGAACTCATTTTATGAGACAAAAAAGGGGAGGGGGCTTAAGTGCAAACATTTTTCATAGTATTTATATTTAATATAGAGCTGAGGCATATATATGTGTTAAAATTGCTTATTATGTTATAAATAAGCTTAATATCTGTAATATATAAGAGAATAAGTAAGTTGGGGTATATTACACAATCTGAAGTCAACAGCTGTAAATGAAGATATTTTCATTAAAAATCCTCAAGAGGGTACCTTTGCATTTGCACACTTATTCTTGCAAATAGCAGACAGTCACATACCATATGAGGTTTTTTGGGTTGATATTGCCTAAGGAATAAAAATAAGGTCAACAAATGGTTAGAGAACCAATTTGTGTTGCTCTTTAAGGCAAAAAACATCAAATTGAACTTTTGTTGCTGTCATGTTCAAATTAGCCTAATAATTTCACAACAGACATTTTTCATACAAAAATGTTACAAAATGTTTTGTGGTGTCAGATTATATGGTAAAAATGCATGTTATGTAATATTTTGAAATATTGCTCCCAAGCACTGGATATACATGGACAGAGGGTATTGCTACTCATTTTATTTTTATTTATGACTTTGTTATTATTGGAAATATGTGATTGAATGTGTTTTTGCAGTAGAAAGGTATATAATATTGAAAATATGGTTGATATTAAGGATTTTTCTTAAAATCATGTGCCAGTTGGCCGACTTCAAATATAGAATATGGTGATATCATTATTGGATTTTTTTCAATCCTACAAATTTTTCCTCATTAATTTTGGTAGTTTCAATTAGGATACATGTAAAATGTACTTATAAAACAACATAAGGCTATTGAAAGTAGTTTTAATTGAAAATTATGTAGTAAAATCTTGGTAATTTAAGCGATCTCAGGAAAATTATGTTGACTGCTTAACATTTTCTGTTAATTTTTCAAATTGTCAATTTGGATTTCATATTTTAAAGTATTATTTGGCTGTGAAGGTACATTTGAACATCGGGGCTTCCTTGAACAGTGAAAAAAAAATATGTGGAAACATAAATTTATTGAGGTTTGGGGGAAATTATAGTTGTGCACCATCAGAAATTCCAAGACTTGAATATCAATAAATCATATTTTTGCGAATCTAATGTAATTAGAAGGAATTTCAACTGCAGATCTAGATACAAAAACTTATTTAATGTCTTAAACTACATAATTTATGGGGCTAAGGTATAAATTAACAAAGCTTAGAATGATGTGAACTCATTTTATGAGACAAAAAAGGGGAGGGGGCTTAAGTGCAAACATTTTTCATAGTATTTATATTTAATATAGAGCTGAGGCATATATATGTGTTAAAATTGCTTATTATGTTATAAATAAGCTTAATATCTGTAATATATAAGAGAATAAGTAAGTTGGGGTATATTACACAATCTGAAGTCAACAGCTGTAAATGAAGATATTTTCATTAAAAATCCTCAAGAGGGTACCTTTGCATTTGCACACTTATTTTTGCAAATATCAGACAGTCACATACCATATGAGGTTTTTTGGGTTGATATTGCCTAAGGAATAGAAATAAGGTCAACAAATGGTTAGAGAACCAATTTGTGTTGCTCTTTAAGGCAAAAAACATCAAATTGAACTTTTGTTGCTGTCATGTTCAAATTAGCCTAATAATTTCACAACAGACACAGACTGACATTTTTCATACAAAAATGTTACAACATGTTTTGTGGTGTCAGATTACATGGTAAAAATGCATGTTATGTAATATTTTGAAATATTGCTCCCAAGCACTGGATATACATGGACAGAGGGTATTGCAACTCATTTTATTTTTATTTATGACTTTATTATTATTGGAAATATGTGATTGAATGTGTTTTTGCAGTAGAAGGGTATATAATATTGAAAATATTGTTGATATTAAGGATTTTTCTTAAAATCATGTGCCAGTTGGCCGACTTCAAATATAGAATATGGTGATATCATTATTTTTCAATCCTACAAATTTGTCCTCATTAATTTTGGTAGTTTCAATTAGAATACATGTAAAATGTACTTATAAAACAACATAAGGCTATTGAAAGTAGTTTTAATTGAAAATTATGTAGTAAAATCTTGGTAATTTAAGTGATCTCAGGAAAATTATATTGACTGCTTAACATTTTCTGTTAATTTTTCAAATTGTCAATTTGGATTTCATATTTTAAAGTATTATTTGGCTGTGAAGGTACATTTGAACATTCAGCTTCCTTGAACAGTGAAAAAAAATTATATGGAAACTTAAATTTATTGAGCTTTGGGGAAGATTACTGTTGGGTGCATTAGAAATTCCAAGACTTGAATATCAATAAATCATATTTTTGCAAATCTAATCCAATTAGAAGGAATTTCAACTGCAGATCTAGATACAAAAACTTATTTAATGTCTTAAACTACATAATTTATGGGGCTAAAGTATAAATTAACAAAGCTTAGAATGATGTGAACTCATTTTATGAGACAAAAAAGGGGAGGGGGCTTAAGTGCAAACATTTTTCATAGTATTTATATTTAATATAGAACTGAGGCATAAATATGTGCTAAAATTGCTTATTATGTTATAAATAAGCTTAATAACTGTAATATATCAGAGAATAAGTAAGTTGGGGTATATTACATAATCTGAAGTCAACAGCTGTAAATGAAGATATTTTCATTAAAAATCTTCAAGAGGGTACCTTTGCATTTGCACACTTATTCTTGCAAATAGCAGACAGTCACATACCATATGAGGTTTTTTGGGTTGATATTGCCTAAGGAATAGAAATAAGGTCAACAAATGGTTAGAGAACCAATTTGTGTTGCTCTTTAAGGCAAAAAACATCAAATTGAACTTTTGTTGCTGTCATGTTCAAATTAGCCTAATAATTTCACAACAGACACAGACTGACATTGTTCATACAAAAATGTTACAAAATGTATTGTGGTGTCAGATTACATGGTAAAAATGCATGTTATGTAATATTTTGAAATATTGCTCCCAAGCACTGGATATACATGGACAGAGGGTATTGCTACTCATTTTATTTTTATTTATGACTTTGTTGTTATTGGAAATATGTGATTGAATGTGTTTTTGCAGTAGAAGGATATATAATATTGAAAATATGGTTGATATTAAGGATTTTTCTTAAAATCATGTGCCAGTTGGCCGACTTCAAATATAGAATATGGTGATATCATTATTGGATTTTTTTCAATCCTGCAAATTTTTCCTCATTAATTTTGGTAGTTTCAATTAGAATACATGTAAAATGTACTTATAAAACAATATAAGGCTATTGAAAGTAGTTTTAATTGAAAATTATGTAGTAAAATCTTGGTAATTTAAGCGATCTCAGGAAAATTATATTGACTGCTAAACATTTTCTGTTAATTTTTCAAATTGTCAATTTGGATTTCATATTTTAAAGTATTATTTGGCTGTGAATGCACATTTGAACATTCAGCTTCCTTGAACAGTGAAAAAAAATTATGTGGAAACTTAAATTTATTGAGCTTTGGGGAAGATTACTGTTGGGTGCATTAGAAATTCCAAGACTTGAATATCAATAAATCATATTTTTGCAAATCTAATCCAATTAGAAGGAATTTCAACTGCAGATCTAGATACAAAAACTTATTTAATGTCTTAAACTACATAATTTATGGGGTTAAAGTATAAATTAACAAAGCTTAGAATGATGTGAACTCATTTTATGAGACAAAAAAGGGGAGGGGGCTTAAAGTGCAAACATTTTTCATAGTATTTATATTTAATATAGAACTGAGGCATATATATGTGTTAAAATTGCTGATTATGTTATAAATAAGCTTAATAACTGTAATATATAAGAGAATAAGTAAGTTGGGGTATATTACACAATCTGAAGTCAACAGCTTTAAATGGAGATATTTTCATTAAAAATCTTCAAGAGGGTACCTTTGCATTTGCACACTTATTCTTGCAAATAGCAGACAGTCACATACCATATGAGGTTTTTTGGGTTGATATTGCCTAAGGAATAGAAATAAGGTCAACAAATGGTTAGAGAACCAATTTGTGTTGCTCTTTAAGGCAAAAAACATCAAATTGAACTTTTGTTGCTGTCATGTTCAAATTAGCCTAATAATTTCACAACAGACACAGACTGACATTTTTCATACAAAAATGTTACAAAATGTTTTGTGGTGTCAGATTATATGGTAAAAATGCATGTTATGTAATATTTTGAAATATTGCTCCAAAGCACTGGATATACATGGACAGAGGGTATTGCTACTCATTTTATTTTTATTTATGACTTTGTTATTATTGGAAATATGTGATTGAATGTGTTTTTGCAGTAGAAGGGTATATAATATTGAAAATATGGTTGATATTAAGGATTTTTCTTAAAATCATGTGCCAGTTGGCCGACTTCAAATATAGAATATGGTGATATCATTATTGGATTTTTTTCAATCCTACAAATTTTTCCTCATTAATTTTGGTAGTTTCAATTAGGATACATGTAAAATGTACTTATAAAACAACATAAGGCTATTGAAAGTAGTTTTAATTGAAAATTATGTAGTAAAATCTTGGTAATTTAAGCGATCTCAGGAAAATTATATTGACTGCTAAACATTTTCTGTTAATTTTTCAAATTGTCAATTTGGATTTCATATTTTAAAGTATTATTTGGCTGTGAATGCACATTTGAACATTCAGCTTCCTTGAACAGTGAAAACAAATTATGTGGAAACTTAAATTTATTGAGCTTTGGGGAAGATTACTGTTGGGTGCATTAGAAATTCCAAGACTTGAATATCAATAAATCATATTTTTGCAAATCTAATCCAATTAGAAGGAATTTCAACTGCAGATCTAGATACAAAAACTTATTTAATGTCTTAAACTACATAATTTATGGGGCTAAAGTATAAATTAACAAAGCTTAGAATGATGTGAACTCATTTTATGAGACAAAAAAGGGGAGGGGGCTTAAGTGCAAACATTTTTCATAGTATTTATATTTAATATAGAACTGAGGCATATAAATGTGTTAAAATTGCTTATTATGTTATAAATAAGCTTAATAACTGTAATATATAAGAGAATAAGTAAGTTGGGGTATATTACACAATCTGAAGTCAACAGCTGTAAATGAAGATATTTTCATTAAAAATCTTCAAGAGGGTACCTTTGCATTTGCACACTTATTCTTGCAAATAGCAGACAGTCACATACCATATGAGGTTTTTTGGGTTGATATTGCCTAAGGAATAGAAATAAGGTCAACAAATGGTTAGAGAACCAATTTGTGTTGCTCTTTAAGGCAAAAAACATCAAATTGAACTTTTGTTGCTGTCATGTTCAAATTAGCCTAATAATTTCACAACAGACACAGACTGACATTGTTCATACAAAAATGTTACAAAATGTATTGTGGTGTCAGATTACATGGTAAAAATGCATGTTATGTAATATTTTGAAATATTGCTCCCAAGCACTGGATATACATGGACAGAGGGTATTGCTACTCATTTTATTTTTATTTATGACTTTGTTGTTATTGGAAATATGTGATTGAATGTGTTTTTGCAGTAGAAGGATATATAATATTAAAAATATGGTTGATATTAAGGATTTTTCTTAAAATCATGTGCCAGTTGGCCGACTTCAAATATAGAATATGGTGATATCATTATTGGATTTTTTTCAATCCTACAAATTTTTCCTCATTAATTTTGGTAGTTTCAATTAGAATACATGTAAAATGTACTTATAAAACAATATAAGGCTATTGAAAGTAGTTTTAATTGAAAATTATTTAGTAAAATCTTGGTAATTTAAGTGATCTCAGGAAAATTATATTGACTGCTAAACATTTTCTGTTAATTTTTCAAATTGTCAATTTGGATTTCATATTTTAAAGTATTATTTGGCTGTGAATGCACATTTGAACATTCAGCTTCCTTGAACAGTGAAAACAAATTATGTGGAAACTTAAATTTATTGAGCTTTGGGGAAGATTACTGTTGGGTGCATTAGAAATTCCAAGACTTGAATATCAATAAATCATATTTTTGCAAATCTAATCCAATTAGAAGGAATTTCAACTGCAGATCTAGATACAAAAACTTATTTAATGTCTTAAACTACATAATTTATGGGGTTAAAGTATAAATTAACAAAGCTTAGAATGATGTGAACTCATTTTATGAGACAAAAAAGGGGAGGGGGCTTAAAGTGCAAACATTTTTCATAGTATTTATATTTAATATAGAACTGAGGCATATATATGTGTTAAAATTGCTGATTATGTTATAAATAAGCTTAATAACTGTAATATATAAGAGAATAAGTAAGTTGGGGTATATTACACAATCTGAAGTCAACAGCTGTAAATGAAGATATTTTCATTAAAAATCTTCAAGAGGGTACCTTTGCATTTGCACACTTATTCTTGCAAATAGCAGACAGTCACATACCATATGAGGTTTTTTGGGTTGATATTGCCTAAGGAATAGAAATAAGGTCAACAAATGGTTAGAGAACCAATTTGTGTTGCTCTTTAAGGCAAAAAACATCAAATTGAACTTTTGTTGCTGTCATGTTCAAATTAGCCTAATAATTTCACAACAGACACAGACTGACATTGTTCATACAAAAATGTTACAAATGTATTGTGGTGTCAGATTACATGGTAAAAATGCATGTTATGTAATATTTTGAAATATTGCTCCCAAGCACTGGATATACATGGACAGAGGGTAGTGCTACTCATTTTATTTTTATTTATGACTTTGTTGTTATTGGAAATATGTGATTGAATGTGTTTTTGCAGTAGAAGGATATATAATATTGAAAATATGGTTGATATTAAGGATTTTTCTTAAAATCATGTGCCAGTTGGCCGACTTCAAATATAGAATATGGTGATATCATTATTGGATTTTTTTCAATCCTACAAATTTTTCCTCATTAATTTTGGTAGTTTCAATTAGGATACATGTAAAATGTACTTATAAAACAACATAAGGCTATTGAAAGTAGTTTTAATTGAAAATTATGTAGTAAAATCTTGGTAATTTAAGCCATCTCAGGAAAATTATGTTGACTGCTTAACATTTTCTGTTAATTTTTCAAATTGTCAATTTGGATTTCATATTTTAAAGTATTATTTGGCTGTGAATGCACATTTGAACATTCAGCTTCCTTGAACAGTGAAAAAAAATTATGTGGAAACTTAAATTTATTGAGCTTTGGGGAAGATTACTGTTGGGTGCATTAGAAATTCCAAGACTTGAATATCAATAAATCATATTTTTGCAAATCTAATCCAATTAGAAGGAATTTCAACTGCAGATCTAGATACAAAAACTTATTTAATGTCTTAAACTACATAATTTATGGGGCTAAAGTATAAATTAACAAAGCTTAGAATGATGTGAACTCATTTTATGAGACAAAAAAGGGGAGGGGGCTTAAGTGCCAACATTTTTCATAGTATTTATATTTAATATAGAACTGAGGCATATAAATGTGTTAAAATTGCTTATTATGTTATAAATAAGCTTAATAACTGTAATATATAAGAGAATAAGTAAGTTGGGGTATATTACACAATCTGAAGTCAACAGCTGTAAATGAAGATATTTTCATTAAAAATCTTCAAGAGGGTACCTTTGCATTTGCACACTTATTCTTGCAAATAGCAGACAGTCACATACCATATGAGGTTTTTGGGGTTGATATTGCCTAAGGAATAGAAATAAGGTCAACAAATGGTTAGAGAACCAATTTGTGTTGCTCTTTAAGGCAAAAAACATCAAATTGAACTTTTGTTGCTGTCATGTTCAAATTAGCCTAATAATTTCACAACAGACACAGACTGACATTGTTCATACAAAAATGTTACAAAATGTATTGTGGTGTCAGATTACATGGTAAAAATGCATGTTATGTAATATTTTGAAATATTGCTCCCAAGCACTGGATATACATGGACAGAGGGTATTGCTACTCATTTTATTTTTATTTATGACTTTGTTATTATTGGAAATATGTGATTGAATGTGTTTTTGCAGTAGAAGGGTATATAATATTGAAAATATGGTTGATATTAAGGATTTTTCTTAAAATCATGTGCCAGTTGGCCGACTTCAAATATAGAATATGGTGATATTATTATTGGATTTTTTTCAATCCTACAAATTTTTCCTCATTAATTTTGGTAGTTTCAATTAGGATACATGTAAAATGTACTTATAAAACAACATAAGGCTATTGAAAGTAGTTTTAATTGAAAATTATGTAGTAAAATCTTGGTAATTTAAGCGATCTCAGGAAAATTATATTGACTGCTTAACATTTTCTGTTAATTTTTCAAATTGTCAATTTGGATTTCATATTTTAAAGTATTATTTGGCTGTGAATGCACATTTGAACATTCAGCTTCCTTGAACAGTGAAAAAAAATTATGTGGAAACTTAAATTTATTGAGCTTTGGGGAAGATTACTGTTGGGTGCATTAGAAATTCCAAGACTTGAATATCAATAAATCATATTTTTGCAAATCTAATCCAATTAGAAGGAGTTTCAACTGCAGATCTAGATACAAAAACTTATTTAATGTCTTAAACTACATAATTTATGGGGCTAAAGTATAAATTAACAAAGCTTAGAATGATGTGAACTCATTTTATGAGACAAAAAAGGGGAGGGGGCTTAAGTGCAAACATTTTTCATAGTATTTATATTTAATATAGAACTGAGGCATATAAATGTGTTAAAATTGCTTATTATGTTATAAATAAGCTTAATAACTGTAATATATAAGAGAATAAGTAAGTTGGGGTATATTACACAATCTGAAGTCAACAGCTGTAAATGAAGATATTTTCATTAAAAATCTTCAAGAGGGTACCTTTGCATTTGCACACTTATTCTTGCAAATAGCAGACAGTTACATACCATATGAGGTTTTTTGGGTTGATATTGCCTAAGGAATAGAAATAAGGTCAACAAATGGTTAGAGAACCAATTTGTGTTGCTCTTTAAGGCAAAAAACATCAAATTGAACTTTTGTTGCTGTCATGTTCAAATTAGCCTAATAATTTCACAACAGACACAGATTGACATTTTTCATACAAAAATGTTACAAAATGTTTTGTGGTGTCAGATTATATGGTAAAAATGCATGTTATGTAATATTTTGAAATATTGCTCCCAAGCACTGGATATACATGGACAGAGGGTATTGCTACTCATTTTATTTTTATTTATGACTTTGTTATTATTGGAAATATGTGATTGAATGTGTTTTTGCAGTAGAAGGGTATATCATATTGAAAATATGGTTGATATTAAGGATTTTTCTTAAAATCATGTGCCAGTTGGCCGACTTCAAATATAGAATATGGAGATATCATTATTGGACAGCCCATTGCTCCGACGGCCCATTATTCCGACAGCCCATTGCTCCGACAGCCCATTTCTTCGACAACCCATTATTCCGTCAAAAATGGTCAAAAGTAGAATAATTATCTTAAAACCTGTTGTTTTTCTTCTATACCTAACGGAAGACTGACCTTAATCTTTATACTCATTGGGCGGATTGTTTCTGTATTAAACAAAAGGGTAAATATGGGGTCAAAGTCAAATGTCATGGTGCTAGCAGATTCCTTACATCATGACGACATGAGAAATATCAGTACCAATTTCGGATGGTCTAACACTTCTACATTTTGGATTTAATCATGAAAAGTTTACACCGTCACTGTTAGGCGAGACGACACAAAAATTATTGGAGGGGGGAGATTTTTTTTTTAATATCTTGCCCTGATTTTTACCGAAAAATAAATCTGTCCGGACGAAAATCCCAGCCCCCCGCCCCCGCCCGTCCATAAACCTTGTAACCCTTCAAAACCGTCCAAAGTATTTTTTTTATTAAACTTTACACAAAGGAGTACACCAAGATGTGCATGAAATAATTATAAAGGTTTGTTCTGACATTCACGGTTGCATTTAGGATACAGAGCCATTGTGAGTGAGCTAATCTAGTTTGATCCTGGATCTGGAGAAAAAAAATGCCATTACCGTACATTATGATTAATACAATAAAAAATTTCCATAAACTGCAGGAGGGGGGCTAAAATTAAATAATAAAGATTTAATTTTAAGCAAAATTCGGTTGTTGTCGGGAGTATCACGTCTAAACTCCCATAATTTGTGACCGGAGAGACACTACCTGATGCTGTTCAACCGTATTGCGTTTTCTAATACGTTTTAGATACACTGTAAACCGATGAATGTCTCCTTCACATGTACATTTAATGCCCATTAAATGCGCATTGCATGCTCTAAGAGCTTCACACCTATGACAAGGAGTTTTCAGTTGGCATAAGTTACGACTGTAATAATACTATTTTTTGCATGTAGAGAAAATGTAAATATTTTCACGTAAATAATGGAAATCGCAAACGTTTTGACGTACGTGTGAAGGCATTAACCATGTTGGATGCGCATTCAATTCGCATCATGAAACGTACGTCGGAATGCAGAATAAATAAACGTGTGTGGAAGCGGCATAATGCATATGGAAGGCGTTCTATTAGCCGCATATGTTGGTTGCCAATCGTGCTTCAACAGAAGTGATCGATGTATTTATTGACCTGAACAAGGGAACTGTCTACCTATCTTCGGAGCTTTTTCCATTCTTCTGCATGTACATTGTGCTCCCTTTCTCTCCTTTTCTATTATATACGTCCTTCTTCAATTGTTAACTCTCCTCGCTTCCATGCGTATTGCTATCTTCCGTCATATAATCTTTCTCGTGCTTCTCCCGGTTTACACTTTTTTCCTTCACTTCTCTTTTCTGGTTCCTTTGTGCAATGTACAGAACTTTTTCTTCAATTTTTAACTTTCCCCATACCAGGTCTGTCGATCATAATTGCCTTGAACAGGGATGTACAGCCTAGGATAAAAGCTCCTTTTCCTTTCCAGAACATTCTGTCTAGGCCATGGTCCGTCAAGATTAGCCTGACCGACGGAACATCCTGTTGGATACACTTGGTTAAACCATGGATTTGTGGATTGAGTTCTATTTTGCATTGTCTGAAAAATGGGCCGTCGGAGTAATGGGTTGTCGGAGTAATGGGCTGTCAGAGTTATGGGCTGTCGGAATAATGCTACGCATCCCTAATTACAGGTATAAACATAATGTCTTTATCATGAAAATATCACAGTTACGCTCATTGAAGAAAGAAATCACAGTTGTAAATATAAAAGAAATATTAAAACATAAAGATATGAGTTTTAACAAGGGTATAAACAGTCCACGATGCTGACATCAAATTTTACAATAAAAACGTAGAAGTCTCATATTTGTCCGCACGACACGTTTCTGGAATAACCTTCATCATGTGCAGTCAAGGTCAAAAGATTGAAATACCAAAACTTTAAAGATTAATTAAATAATAATTATTTAATTAATTAAAAAAAATCCTGATTTGTCATTATCAAACACATTTCACTCCTTACAGAAAAATCTATGTACACAATGTGGCCATATTGTGTTTGTTTTCTGTCACTTGTGAAATGTTTTTTTTTCTTTTCATTTTTTAAAACATGAATTTGATGATGAATAGTTAAATACAAAAATGTATATCATTAATGGAGACATGTTATTTTGATTCTTACATAGTCGTTTCTATAACAAGAACAGTTTGAAGGAATCAAAGGGTAATCAGAATCTGTATATCGAAGAAGAACAGACAACACAATGGCCAAAGGAAAAAAATGTAGAAGGACACACAACGATCTACAATACATATATAATGTACACAAAACTAAAGATCTACAACCATATTTTCATACTCGACCTGCAAGTATTATTAAGTACAAATAAACACTTTGAAAAAATATAAATGCTAACTTCTATTTCTACTTCTATTAAATACTGACCACTTTCAACAAGTTTAAGATTATGTCAGATGTTGCACATGACAATTGAAAATTGGTAAAACTATTTTCAAGTTTCATAAATTCGGATATGGTAGAGGAGACGGCAGCCTTTAATTCTTCAACCGAGTGATTCAAAACTACAGGCTGTCGCAGCCGGTTCCACTGTGACATCGTACGAAGGAAACAATTATTTTCTTTGCTGAGTCTTACATGGAGGGGTAATGAAAATCGGGGAGTGCATGCTCGGTAATGGTCTCACGTTGGATGGCTTAAGCCTTTTCAGTACATTTCCGCTTCCTCTTTAATAGCTCATGACAAGTCGCGCATCTTTACACCTGTCTTCAAAACTGCACCAATTCAAGCGTTGTAGCATGTCCAGAAAACTAGACGTGTTTCGTTGTCTGTTGCCATGACTATACAGCCATCAAGAGATCACAGCATTATATAGCAATAACGAAATATACATTTTGCATATCGAACCAAACAAACAGTTAGAAATGTATCACATGTCAGTTGGAAAAAATAGCTATGATAGTTGTAGCATGTCCCGAACACTTAGACGTGTTTTGCTGTCTGTTGTCATGACTACACAGCCATCAACACTAACTCGGCTAGAGACGTATTACACCTCAGTCAAAACATATAGTTATTAACGTTGTACATGCTAGTATATAAACTAGGATATTAGCATATTCTGCTTGTATCTTCTGACAGGTAGCAAAGGATGGACAACCTGAAAAATTAACATTGACATTGATTACGAATACAGTCTGACCTGGTTGTGTTAACAACATAAGCATGGGTTTAGGAGCTGGGGCCACACTATCACTTTGATAATAAACATTGATTAGGAATATACTCTCTGACCTGGTTGTGTTGGGAGCAAAGTAGCAAATGGCGGAGCAACACCCTCCCCCAATACATACACACACTCATTTTACAATTTTGCAAACACTAAGCAAAAAACTGTATTTTAGGCTTGGAAGCAATACATGCTATACATAACAAGAGGTATAAGGGCTTGTTTTGACACCAACTGATCTTTTTATCTTTGTGCTTCTCAGTTTTGATAGCTTGCCGCCTCTCGCCCACCAACCCAACCCCGGTCCTTTCCTGAAACTTTCCCTTCCTTTCCGGTCCACTTTTAAAGTTCACCCCCCCCCCCCACTTTCCTGCCTACTCGAATAGCTTGCTCCTACTTTCCTGTCCCCTCCTATGCCTCTGATAGCATCAACGGGATTTAGTGACATGTTGATCCAAATGAGTTAATGGGAGATAGCTTTGACAACAAATTTCGTGTCTTACCGGGTAAAGTTAATTCATCATTGCATCGACTGATTTATTTAATTAAGAACAACATAAGCATATAAACAACTATCTTGTTTAATCTGGTTAGATTTATTTAGCACAACAGTGAGAGATATAACTTACATAATGAAATTATTATTTAACCGAACAAAGTTAATTGGAGATAACATGTGCATATATAAACTATTTCTTGTCTAACCAGGTTAAGTTAATTTAACACAACATTGACAGATATAGCGATTTTTGGGGGGTTTTTTTTTACTGTCTAACCTGCTTAAGTTAATTGGTAATTAACTTAGTATAAGTCAAAGAATTATGGTAGCTGAGAAATCAAACGGTATGATGGTCCGTGAACATTCAACACTTAAAATAAATGATACCAAATGGGTAATCAGAAGACGTATATCGAAGAATTCATGCTCAAAAGAAAAGGGACACTACATAGAAAACTAAAGATTCGATTGAGCAACACGAACCCCACAAAAACCGGGGTGAACTCGTGTGCTCCGAAGGGATAGTAATTCTTGCTCTACAAGTTGCACCCATCGTATTACTGCTAAACGACAAAAACATCATTTGATATAGAAATGGCGTTAGACATCAGTTTAGTGAATGAATACAAATACCGGAAATAAAACATGAACCTCATGCAAATGTTTAAGAATAGTCGATGGTGGTCGGATTGATAGGCATAATTTTACAATGTTATCCACATCTTAATCTCACTGTCTTTATTTACATGTTTTATTGTTTATTAACTTGATCTCGCACGGAATATAGCTGAATAAACGTTAGCGAAAACCGAAGAAACAATCAAGAACGTTAGAGAAAACTGAAGAGACAATCAGGAATGGACAATCCATAGAAACTGGCAACATTGGGTACACAAGACACATGACGAAGACAAACAAAAAGAAAACCACAACACAGAAAACTAAAAAGATGAGCAATACGGGCTTTACCAAAAACCGTAGTGAACTCAGGTGCCCGCGAAGTGCAAGCAGCTCCTGCCTCTCACAAGACACTCGCCATGTTACTCATATAGTTATATGAAATACTTCATCCTTGACGTTCAACAATATATCGATTATAAGAACAAGTCGTCATTATATAGACAGAATATCACGTATTTATACATACAGTAAATTAACAACTGACTCTTTTATTTTTAGGAAGGTGTCTATTTTTTTCCTACCAGAAACTAATATTTCATACAAAACAATCTGCAAATCATTTTTTGGCATGAAGAATTCTGTAATTTTTATAAAATTTCTAGTTGACAACTTCAGTGTCAGATTAACTATTTTTGTATTTTTCAGGTCATGATATTTTTTTATAAAATTTTGAGACAAAAATTTTAAAACAAAACACCACAATAAGTTAGATGGCCGTTCTCTTTATATGATATGTAATGGTATTTGTCAAATCGTTTGCAATCTGCATGAACGTTTGTTTGCATGTTTGTTTGTTTTATGATATTTAACGCCACTTTCAACGATATTTCAGTTATATCGCGGCGGTCAGTTTTATTAGTGGAGGAAACCGGAGTACCCAGAGAAAACCGACGACCTGTCGCAAGCCACTGACAACCTTTATCAAATAATGTTGTACACCTCGCCCTGATCGAGATTCGAACTCACAACATCAGTGGTGATATATACTGATTCCATAGGTAGTTGTAAAACCAACTACCATACGATCATGGCCACGATGGCCCCCTGCATGAAGAGAATGTATTTATTGTGGATTCAATTCATTACATTGTATATGCATTAACAAAACTTACCATCAGCTTCTTTGCTTACAGTAAGATCTTGTTTCAATTCCTCAGAAAGTCCTTCTCCATTAATCGTACACCTGAGCATCACACTGTCTCCTCTCGACTCAAAAAAACAGTTTACACTGATTTGTACTATAAGCTTTGATTCATTGGCTGAAATAATAGATGAACCTTCGGTTGACAATATGTTGATTGTATCATTATTCCAACTAATCACGTCAACATGCCTTGGGGTTATTAAGCTTATAGTCACCACATCTTCATTTTTTGGCGTAAAATCGTGATTTTTCACACGAAATACCCCAACATTTTTCGCACCTCCCTCCGCTCGGCGCAATTTTTTTAAGTGCGCCCCCCCCCCCTAACTTGAAAACCTGGATCCGTCCCTGTAAAGGGTAGTTCTAAATAATATATATATATATATATATAACTCATATAGCTAAGTCCAATAAAATCTTTGTTTGTGATAGAGAAAAGAACAAAAATATAAGTAAAATGGAAAAAGGTCCATCATTGCCATTTCACGAATGGATATTTTATACCAATCAATCACTTCGACAGTATATTGTTTGCACCCATGACTTCAACTTAGGATCAACGTATCTTTGCTTGACAAGCTTTTACGTCAGCAGCTGGGCTCTGTCCAGAAAATCATTGTAAATGACAAATCTTGATACAAAAAATGTATATGTACAATTGTTTCGTATGGTGAAGTCCAACATTTTGTCCTATCAAATGTCTCCATGTTGTGATGTCCACTACGATTTTCGCATACAAATCGGAATCCGTAAGTCGAAGAAGAAAAGACAACATAATGGCCAAAGTTGTATTGGTTTAGGAAATCGACCTGTCGCAAGTCACTGACCGAACACACCTCGCCATGAGTGGAATTCGAATTCACAATGTTAGTGGTGATAGGCACTGATTGTATATGTAGTTGTAATTCTAACTACCATACGATCATGACCACGGTGGCCCCTTTGATGTTCAGATTACACAGGTTTTGGGTTATTGAAGGTTCAATTTAGACAGATCGCACTGTATATAACAAAGTAAATTCTCAAATACATGTATAAAGATTATTTTGATGTTCAAAATAATTTATTTAAAAAAATATATATGTATGATGCAAAACCAGTTTGCCATATTGCAAATTGTAAATAAAAATTAAATAGTATACAAAGTAAACAATGAAAAAAACTAATTACAGGTATAAACATAATGTCTTTATCATGAAAATATCACAGTTAGGCTCATTGAACCAATAAATCACAGTGGTAACTATGAAAGAAATATTCAACCATAAAGATATGGGTTTTAGCAAGGGTATAAACAGTCCACAATGCTGACATCAAATTTTACTATAAAAACGTAGAAGTCTCATATTAGTGGGCACGACACGTTCATGTGCACTCAAAGACAAAAGATTGAAATACCAAAACTTTAAAAATAAATTAGATAAAAATTATTTAATTAAATTAGAAAAAAATAATCCTGATTTGTGATTATCAAACACATTTCACTCGTTACAGAAAAACCTATATAGCCATATTGTGTTTCTTTTCTGTCACTTGTGAAATATTTTTTTCTTCATTTTCATTTTTTAAAACGTGAATTTGATGATGAATAATTGAATACAAAAATGTATATCATTAATGGAGACATGTTATTTTGATTCTTATATAGTCGTTTCTATAACAAGAAAAGTTTGAAGATACCAAAGGGGTAATCAGAATCGAAGAAGAACAGACAACACAATGCACAAAGGAAAAAATGTAGAAGGACACACAACGATCTACAATACATATATAATGTACATAACACTAAAGATCTACAATCATATTGTCATACTCGACCTGCAAGTATTATTAAGTACAAATAAACACTTTGAAAAAATATAAATGCTAACATCTATTTCTACTTCTATTAAATACTGACCACTTTCATCAACTTTAAGATTATGTCAGATGTTGCACATGATAATTGAATATTGCTAAAACTATTTTTAAGTTTCATAAATTCGTATATGGTAGAGGAGACGGCAGCATTTAATGCTTCAACCGAGTGATTCAACACTACATGCTGTTGCAGCCATTGTGACATCTTACGAAGAAAACGATTCTTGTCTTGGTTGAGTCTTACAAGGAGGGGTAATGAAAAACGAGGAGTGCATGTTCGGTAATGGTCTCAAGGTTGGGTGATTTAAGCCTTTTCAGTACATTTCCGCTTGCTCTTTCATAGCTCATGAGAAGTCGCGCATCTTTACACCTGTCTTCAAAACTGCACCAATTCAAGCATTGTTGTATGTCCCGAAAACTAGACGTGTTTCATTGTCTGTTGCCATGACTATACAGCCATCAACAGATCACAGCATTACATAGCAATAGACGAAATATACATTTTAGAAATGTATCACACGTCAGTTGGAAATAATAGCATTAAACGTTGTAGCATGTCCCGAACACTAGGCGTGTTTTGCTGTCTGTTATCATGACTACACAGCCATCAACAATAACTCGGTTAGAGACATATTACACGTCAGTCAGTCAGAAAATATATATATATTTTTTTTAACAACAATATATTGTTATTCAAAATGCTTGTTACATTCTTACTTCAAAAGCCCAAGCTACTTATGAAGTTTTACGTATTATTTTTTTCTCACATACTTTCAGATAACATACTATACCTGTAACTGCAAATATAATTATTAACGTTGCACATACTATTACATAAACTAAAATATTAGCATTTTCTGCTTGTATCTTCTGACCGGTAGCGATGGATGGACAACCTGAAAGATTAACATTGACATTGATTACGAATATACTGTCTTACCTGGTTGTGTTAACAACATAAGCATGGGTTTAGGAGCTAAAAAACATTGATTAGGAAAATTCTCTCTGACCTGGTTGTGTTGGGGACAAAGGGGTAAATGGCGGAGCAACAACCTCCCCCAATTCATACACACACACATTTTGAAATTTTGCAAACACTAGCTGTATTTTAGGGTTGGAACCAATAAATGCTATGCATAACAAGAGGTATAAGGGCTTGTTTTGACACCAACTGATCTTTTTATCTTTGTGCTTGTCAGTTTTGATACCTTGCCGCCTCTCCCCCACCAACGCAACCCCGGTCCTTTCCTGAAACTTTCCCTCCCTTTCCGGTCCACTTCTAAAGTCCCCCCCCCCCCACACTTTCCTGTCTACTCAGATAGCTTGCTCCTACTTCCCTGTCCCCTCCTATGCCTCTGATAAGCATCAACGGGATTTAGTGAGATGCTTACCTGGATGAGTTAATGGGAGATAACTTTGACAACGAATTTCGGGTAAAGCTAATTCATCATTGCATCGACTGATTTATTTAATTAAGAACAACACAAGCATATAAACAACTATCTTGTTTAATCTGGTTAGATTTATTTAGCACAACAGTGAGAGATATAACTTACATAATGAAATTATTATTTAACCGAACAAAGTTAATTGGAGATAACATGTGCATATATAAACTATTTCTTGTCTAACCAGGTTAAGTTAATTTAACACAACATTGAGAGATATAGCGATTTGGGGGGGGGGGGGGGGTTTACTGTCTAACCTTCTTAAGTTAATTGGTAATTAACTTACTATAAGTCAAAGAATTATGGTAGCTGAGAAATCAAACGGTATGATGGTCCGTGAACATTCAACACTTAAAATAAATGATACCAAATGGGTAATCAGAAGACGTATATCGAAGAATTCATGCTCAAACGAAAAGGAACACTACATAGAAAACTAAAGATTCGATTGAGCAACACGAACTCCACAAAAACAAGGGTGAATTCATGTGCTCCGGAAGGGCTAGTAATTCTTGGTCTACAAGTTGCCCCCTTTGTATTACTGCTAAACGACAAAAACATCATTTGATATAGAAATGGCGCTAGACATCAGTTTAGTGAATGAATACAAATACCGTAAATATAACATGAACCCCATGCAAATGTTTAAAGAGTAGTCGATGGTGGTCGGATTGATAGGCATAATTTTCCAATGTTATCCACATCTTAATCTCACTGTCTCCTTTTTATTTACATGTTTTATTGTTTGTTAACCTGATCTCGCACGGAATATAGTTGAATAAAGTTAGAGAAAACCGAAGAGACAATCAAGAATGAACAATCCAGAGAAACTGGCGACATTGGGTACACAAAGCACAGGACGAAGAAAAACAACAAATCACAACACAGAAAACTAAAAAGATGAGCAATACGGGCTTTACCAAAAACCGTAGTGAACTCAGGTGCCCGCGAAGGGCAAGCAGCTCCTGCCTCTCACAAGACACTCACCATGTTACTCATATAGTTATATGAAATACTTCATCCTTGACGTTCAACATTATATCGATCATAAGAACTGGTCGTCATTATATAGACAGAATATCACGTATTTATACATACAGTAAATTAACAACTGACTCTTTTATTTGTAGGAAGGTGTCTATTTTTTTTCGCACCAAAAACTAATATTTCATACAAAACAATAATCTGCAAATAATTTTTTTGCATGAAAAATTCTGTAATTTTTTCTAAAAACTTCTAGTTGAAAACTTCAGGGTCAGATTAACTATTTTTGTATTTTTCAGGTCATGATATTTTTCTATAAAATTTTGAGACAGAAATTAAAAACAAAACACCACAATAAATTAAATAGCCGTTCTCTTTATATGATATTTAATGGTGTTTGTCAAATTGTTTCCAATCTGCATGAAAGTTTGTTAGTATGTATGTTTGTTTTATGGTATTTAACGCCACTTTCAACAAATTTTCAGTTATATCGCGGCGGTCAGTTTTATTAGTGGAGGAAACCGGAGTCACTGACAAACTTTCTCACATAATGTTGTACTTCTAAGCCTTATCGAGATTCGAACTCACAATATCAGTGATGATATGTATTGATCCAACTACGATACGATCACGTCCACGACGGTTCCCACACCTGCATGAAAGAGGATTTATTTATTATGGATTCAATTCATTACATTGTATTAACAAAACTTACCAATCTTTTCTTTCCTTACAATACGATCTTGTATTGATTCTGTCGGTGGTGATCCTCCATATATCATACACCTGAGATTCGTACTTTCTTCTCTCCACTCAAAACTATTTAAATTAATTTGTACTATAAGTCTTGATTCATTGGCTGGAATAATAGATGATCCCTCGGTTAATGATATGTTCTTGATTGTGTCGTTATGCCAACTAATTGCGCTATCACCACTTGTGGTTGACAAGCTTATAGTCACCACATCTTCATATAGTTCGGATATGTTTTTTTGCTGTATTGTTATGATATACATTGTAGTTACTGTGGTTGGATCTGATAACTGACATTGAACACTTAGTATGTTTGCTGGGCACACCATTGCTATGGTGAAATCTACGTCGTCTGCAAATACTTCTGAAATTAGAGAAATCAATTTTGATTTAACAGACTCCCGAACTGTATCAGGTAAAAGAATAGTTTGAAGATATCAAATGTGTAATCAGAATCCGTAAATCGAAGAAGAACAAACAACACAATGGCCAAAGGTAAAAGTACAAAAGGACAAACAACGATCTACAAAACATTACACAGATAACTAAAGATCGAGTAACACGAATCCAACTAAAAACCGGGGAAAACTCATGTGCTTCGGAAGGGTGAGCAGTTCCTGCTCCACTAGTGGCACCCGTCGTGTTAATTGTAGTTTTAGTCTAAACCTATTTTATTTGCTAAATATAACAAATTGGGGTCGGAGACAACTTATGAGGTCTTCTCCTGAATACAATAATTTACAATATGCATTAGCATGCGCAATTAAATGATGTAATAGTCAACCCTGTCTTCATGGGTTTGAACTCTTAGCACTTCCCTAAATTCCATCCAACTATCACGTTGGTGGGCTATGTTAATTCTTGTTTTATTATAATTTGTCAAAACTTCTTTCCTCTTTCTTTTTCTAGCATAATGAGTTAAGAATCTCGTACGACTACGTGCGGGTTTTCCATCGGCAGAAATTTTTGTCGTACAGACAGGAATTTATGTTCGAGATGTGTTTCTATAAAGATAATAGAGAATGGATGGACATTTTACTTTAAAACTCGGTAATTAGTGTAAATTTATGTTTTTAATTTACTCCTTGTAAAAAATCATCTGGACAAAAAAAATCATTATAATCAACGACAGTATACCTTTAAGAAAAAGGATATCACCTTTCGTTATTAAAGATATGGGGGGAAAAGAATGTAAATTATTCTATCAAATCTTGGAATAATGTCAACAACTTAGAGAATATCATTATTTTTTTATATTTTGAAATATCCTCATTGGATAAGAACTGTCGCGTGATTAAAAACTTAAGAAATAATTCATGGCAGCCGTAGATCTGTGCTCATTTAACCATGGGTTGGGCATTTATATTCGATTATTTTTTCTCGAGCGCTAGCGAGGGATAAAATACGAATATAAATGCCGAACCCATGGTTAAATGTACACAAATCTACGGCTGCCATGAATTATTTATTTTCTAATATGACAAATACGGTAATTTGTATGACCCTAGGCGACCTTAGAATCCGCCACACAACGGCTGTTTCGTTTAGCCCCCTTTTGATGACGGAATCAGCGCAATTTGAGCACATATATTGAATCAAACTTCTATTGTGTGAGTAATAATATATTCAAATATTTATTTCAATTACTTTAATGACACAAAACAGATTTAATAAGTTATTAATTTATTTTTCCAATCGATAATTTGAGTGCGCAGGTGCTAAAGGTAGATATATACCGACATATACTGGTTGACGATATATAGGCCGTCATATTAGAAAGTTGAGTAATTCCTATGTAAAACACCACAGTCGCTTGAATTTCTATCGATATGAACGAGAGAGAGAAAAAAACGTGCAAAATCAAATAAATATATACCTATACCTATATAATAGGCAGACGGGGATTCAGACATTTCCTTAAAGGGGGATGTGGGTTTTTTAAGAAAAGATCGGATTCAAAACAATTTCTTTTAAGAAAATTCAAGATACCGAAGCTTTATTCAAAGCAAAAATTACAAAACGTGGCTATAAGAAAATAAGAAAGGACAAAATTGGAAATATAATGTTAAAACAAGTTTTTATCGGTTTATAACTACCGGGTGTAGCTCAAAAAGGGAAGGTCGCCTATGATATGTATAGGTGTCAAACCAGTAATTGAACCAATCAGATCTAAGAAGTTCCTTTCACTTTGTTGTATTGTGACAAATACTGAATGGAATGAAATAATTAAATTGATAATTGAAGCTAAATATATATGGATTATTTTGAGCCCACATTTGATTGATTTAGTTGTATTTTAATATGGATATGGAGGATTTGATGCATGACCTATAAATAGGGAATTTCTGGGGGATGACAGAGCTATTTTTAGAGTAGGTATTTTCCATAGCCTGGCATTTCACTGCAAGACTTTAAACATGACCTGATATTATGACAGAACGTAGAGGAATCATGGACGCTTCAGAAAATGTATGGTCTTCGAAAGGTTAAACTTAAGATAAAATGGCCAGGTAGGCTCGAAAAAACACAAATTTAGTAGAAAACCTTAAAGAAATTAATTTTAGGTTTCACACCTATAGGTATTATCAGACATATCGAAATATGCCAGACCGTCGGACCTGACAGGTAAAAATCAAGCCGGTCCGACGATGTTTTCGGCATATCGGTCCAAAAGTCCGGTAAAAAGTTGCTCTCTACTTCGGTCAGGAAACAATTTCCTCTTTGTCGGTCCGTCAAACAGTGTCTGTAAAAGTCGATCAATCTTGCAATAGCATGTTTATTTCTTTAAATAATCGTTTTCTGTGAATAACTTATGTTGACCATTGCGTAATCCTAATCGAGCAACTTCCCTTAAAGAAATATAAGTCGTCCCAAGCATAGATCGGCATTCGACTAGATTGGTCTTTAAAATAAACCAAAACGATTATCATTTTAACTATTTGTATTTTGAAAATATATATTCGTAAGTTTCTTTAGGTTGATAAAGTTTGTATTCTTCATTAAAACTGTTCTTAAAACCTAATTTCTTTGTACATTGTCATTTGTAAACATAATCGGAACATAATGGTCCGACATGGCTAGGTACGAAAGAATCATGATTTGAGAAATACAATACGGACGAACCGGAAACCGAAAGATACATTGCCAAAACATCTCTTTCAGAGAGTTAGCAGGCAAGGAAAACAAACAATACTTTATTAACTTATGACCACATTAAAAATAGCATTCTATAAGAATATTAGAAGTGTTCTTGTATTGGTAAACCATAATTTTCTTATCGTAGGTGGAAAAAATGGGGGTGAATTTAATGTCTGGACAGAATTTGTTTTCACAACAAATCATTTTTTTTTACAAAGACATTATTAATAACGATTATGAAGATGAATGTGATGATTTCCAGGATGATCTTTTTAATTTTGAACAAATGTTGAGAATGTCATGAGATAACTGAATACCTAAAAAAATATTCTTGAAGTAAACATGTTGTACAAATGAAGAGTTTTTTAATGGCGATGCGGAATATGTGGTGGAATTTTAGGTTTTTTTTGGTCAGAGAGTTTTTCTAAATTGCCTGACCGAATGTCAGACAAGTTGTCTTGGATATGTCTGGGTATACTGTCTATATCTATATATATATATATATATTTAGTATTAACCTAGTATCACAAGTAACTTTGAGATCCAGTGGGACAGATAATTTGTATGGTTGTCACCTGCTTAGATGTTTGTATAATGTACTTTATTTCCTGTGACTGTATGATGAATTCTTCATTATCCTATACAATATATTAAAAATTGCTGAGTTAGATCGTTGTCAAATTATAATATTAAGTATATATGTACCACCTACACTAGTCCGAGATTCCTCTGCCGTCTGACGGCTTTTTGTTCGACTTGTTGGAGCCGTGGGACGTCAGAGCGCTCTCCATAAGGAAAACAGCGGATTTGCTGCTCCAACTCTGGGTCGGCACATTTCCACGTTTCGTGGCTATCGAATGTTATTTTCTATCCGAAACCCTTATATAAATCGCTTAACCAATCATTTTCCTATACATTCATAACCATCTTACCCTCAGAAATGTAAAGTTAAATAAGGAGAAATTAGCATTTCAGTAATTATGCATAATAACTGGCAATATTTTTAGTAATTATACATAATCACAGAAAATTTCAGTAATTATATATAATTACTAAACCCGTCAGTTATTAAACATAATTCCTAAAAATTTCAGTAATTATGCATAATTCCTGATTATACAAATTTACTGTAACATATGTATATATTTTTTTTTTATTTGGACTGCTTTTCCGTTTAAATATTGATAGCAATTCATGTGACCGTGAAAACATCAACAATGTCCGTCTCAGTGACGAGTACATAATAGATAAAAATAATAATGTTGTAGTAGCCTGCCATCTTGAAATATATGTGGAATACAAACCTAGATATCAAATATAGTGCGCACGACGCGTTTCTGGAAGTGAGTGTCAGACTGGTGATATGTTTGTGCTTGGCGACATAAACCTATATACTAACATATGAGCTGAGAGGTGCTTGGACTGTGAAGTAACAATGTAACAATGTACTGAATGTACTGAAAGTAACAATGTAACAATGTACTGAATGTACTGAATGTAACAATGTACTGAATGTACTGAATAAACTATTCTGTTGCTAAAAACAAATATGAGCCGCACCCTTCTTCCCCACCCGAAAATTCGTTACTTCATACATGTGTTGTTATTGTGAGAAAATATTAAAATAATTATTATCCTCATCTGTGATGGGCATTCATTCCCTTGACCAGCTGTTTTCTCGAAGGTTTCCCTCGGGAAAACAACTTATATCGCGGTTTGACACATTTTAATGTCTATCTTTAATGAAGGCAATAATTACATATTCTAACATTCGAAACATTTCTCATATAGGGTTAGGAGTTATGGTTATGGTGCTTAACGCCACTTTCAACAATATTTCAGTTATATGTGGCGGTCAGTTTTATTTACTAACCTGCCACAAATCACTGACAAACTTTATCACATAATATTGTATCGAGTACACCTCGTCCTAGCCAGTGTCTAACTCACAACGTTAGTGGTGATATGCACCGATTGCATATGTAGTTATTAAATCAAACTACCATTAAAGTTGGCGTTAAAAACCAACCAATCAATAAATCAATCAATCAATCAATCAATCAACTAACACAATAAATCTGCAATCTAGCTGAAATACTGCTAAAGTTGGCGTTAAAAACCAACCAATCAATAAATCAATCAATCAATCAACTAACACAATAAATCTACAATCTAGCTGAAATACTGCTACTGTTGGCGCTAAACAGCAATCAACCAATCAATCAACTAACGCAATAAATCTACAATCTAGCTGAAATTCTCCTAAAGTTGGAGCTAAGCATCAACCAATCAATAAATCAATCAACTAACACGATAAATATACAATCTAGTTGAATTACGGCTAATGTTGGCATTAAACACCAATCAATCAAATAACACAATAAATCTACAATCTAGCTGAATACTACAAAAATTGGCTTTAAACAACCATCAATCAATTAACTAACTCACACAGTCATATTTTTTTAAGACATTTGTGTCACGCAAATTTCCAGTTCGTAAAAGTTTTAGCCACAGGTGTTTGTGGACAGAACACAGCATTCCCCCCATTTTACACCCTGCCCCCCTTTTTCAATTTTTTTTCCATTTGCATGGTTTAGAAATATGTAAAACAGCAATAATATGCGGTTTCTGATTGCATAAGTCGACTGATATGTATATAGAGATGCCGTTTTCTGCAATGGCATCCCAAATATGACCTCTTAATACAGGTTTGACTGTAATATCAAAACTAAGTTTCATCTTCTTCTGTCATTGGAAACTCTTTTGGAAATTTAACTATCGAGGACGGAGAAATATCATAATCCACTGGTATCAAAAGGCGTCTCTTCTATTAATGGCCAAAACGTGAAAAATATTTTGAGATTTTAATGTTCATCGATTGAAAGGAAATTGGCGGGAATTCTCTTGCAGAAATTTAACCACAGTACCAGTGGTGATTAAGAATATTAAGAAAATTTAACCAACGAATTAAAACATGCAAAGAGAAAAACGGAGATATCGGGTACGCTTAAAATCTAAAGATGTGAAAAGTAAAACATGTTTATATATATATAGATAATATATTCATATTTACCTTTACTACAAATGAAATAACATCTAATAAGTAAAACCACTAATATTCTGTTATAACCCGACATCTTCTGGGTCATATTGTAAGCGTACATTCTTTCCGTGTGTAGAATGTCCGGGTACGTAAATAACCTAGTGTATTTCTACCTTGCACTAGTGTGTTTATTCCGTTCGGAACTAGATTTTCGTAAACCACTAAGGTGTTCCAAATGATAGCCATGAAAATTAGCTACCTTAATAATACATTAAAAGTACTATGCCAGTTATTCCCCTTTTACCATGTGTTGATAGATTCTTGGTAATTAGTATTTTTGAACGAAAAAAAGGGGGTGGATGTAGGCGAGGAAATCTATTTAATTAAATAGATTTATCCCAGAAATGGATAGCAAACTCCTATTCATTCATTTACACCAAGGATTTATATATATATATATACGTCTGAAAATTAAACCAAACAGTATTAGAATTAGATTTTTGCGCTGTCAAATTTTTGTTCTTCCCTCGACTATATATATATATAAATCCTTGTTTACATGGAGCAAAATCTGGATGAAAATAAGTTATTTCGATATAAAATATATGATTGATTGATTGATTGATTGATTGGTTGGTGTTTAACGTCCAGCGAGCATTTTTTCAGCTATATTCAGGTCGAGAACATTAAAAAATTTAAACGCCACGGGACTCGAAACAAGGAAAGATGTATGGGTAGGGACGGATAATTTAGCCAGTGCAACAGGTCTCATATGCTCATAATGAGCTGTTACAGTACACTGGGTTCTTTAACGTGCGAAGAGGATGGCAATCTCTCAACACGGGACCTCGGTATTATTTACGTCTCGTCCGAAGGACGGGTTGGTTGTGAATTTATACATCCCGCCCAACCGACGGACGCCCCTTCAAGCCGAAGAAGCTCTCGGTCCCATTTCTATACACCGGGGTTTCCGCGGGGTTGTATATATATATATATATATATATATATATATATAATATAAATAAATTCAAGTCTAATAATATTTAAAAAAAATTATATATTTATAGTGACATGAACAAGTTTCTATATATCAATCACCATGTTATTTATCTGTACATAATGCATTTTCTGCTTTGCATATATACAAAAATGTGTATATCTATTCCATTTATATGTGTATTATCATAATGTGTAATATTGAATTAATTAATAAAATATGTTTATACTATATCTATTCCAAAGAAATAAGACGCTTAGTTATAACAAGCAATAACGCTCCTGTGGTGAAATAGTTACGAGTACTCGCATCATGTGCGGTAGATCGTGGTTTCGATCAATGATCTGATCAAACCAAAAACTATGCAATTTATATTGGCACATGGCGTAAAAGAATAAAGGCAAAGACTAATCAGCATAATTTCTTCATTACATGGGATAGAAGTCATGAAGTTTTCCATGAATATAAGCTACCTTGCATCTGTCCAGTGTATGACATAGGTTTCAAAGTGCTATCCATGAAAATAAACTACCTTGCACCGTTCAAACATGAGCATAAGCATCTGAAGCTTGTCCATGAAAATTAGCTACTCGACCTTTCTTCATTGCATGGAATAGGAGTCATGACGTTTTCCATGAAAATATGCTACCTTACATCTGTTCATTGTATGACACAGATTTCAAAGTGTTATCCATGAAAATAAACTACCTGGCACCATTCAAACATAAGCATAACCATCAGAAGTTTGCTCATGAAAATTATCTACCTCGCATTCCTTCGTTACATTGGATAGTAGTCATGACGTTTTCCATGAATATAAGCTACCTTACATCTGTTCAATGTATGACACAGGTTTCAAAGTGTTATCCATGAAAATAAACTACCTGGCACCATTCAAGCATAAGCATAAACATCAGAAGTTTGCCCATGAAAATTAGCTACCTTCATGGTCCATGAAAATTAGCTACCTGCCCACGAAAATTAGCTACCTCACATTCCTTTGTTACATTGGATAGGAGTCCTGACGTTTTCCATGAAAATAAACTACCTTACATCTGTTCAATGTATGACACAGGTGTCAAAGTGTTATCCATAAAAATAAACTACTTGGCACCATTCAAAAATAGACATAAGCAACAGAAGTTTGCCCATGAAAATTAGCTACCTCTCATTTCTTCGTTTCGTGGTCCATGAAAATTAGCTACCTGCCCATGAAAATTAGCTACCTCGCATTCCTTCGTTACATTGGATAGGAGTCATGACGTTTTCCATGAATATAAGCTACCTTACAGCTGTTCAATGTATGACACAGGTTTCAAAGTGTTATCCATGAAAATAAACTACCTGGCACCATTCAAGCATAAGCATAAACATCAGAAGTTTGCCCATGAAAATTAGCTACCTCGCATTCCTTCGTTACATTGGATAGGAGTCATGACGTTTTCCATGAAAATAAGCTACCTTACATCTGTTCAATGTATGACACAGGTGTCAAAGTGTTATCCATGAAAATAAACTACCTGGTACCATTCAAACATAAGCATAAGCAACAGAAGTTTGCCCATGAAAATTAGCTACCTCGCATTCCTTCGTTACATTGGAGGTTCCCCGCTGATTTGTTGTAACTTTTACTGTTGGAGAGATGTGACAGAATCAAAAATCATATATTTATTTGTTAAATTCGAAATTTATAAAATATTTTTTTTACAAAATCTATACTTTATTGAACATAAATTGTATAAGTGACCAGGTGAGTAATTCAGGCTCAGTTAAAATGACCCGCTAATTAAAAAATAAATCATGGAAGCCAGAATGTGTTTTGAGTTTTAACATGGATTGTTGGATATTAGTATTTTATCCCGAGCCAGAGGGATAAAATTTACTAATATCCGCCAACCCATGTTAAAACTCAAAACACATTCATGCTTCCATGATTTATTTCGATTCTGATATGTCTAAGATTACAAATACGGTAGTATACTTTGATTGGAAGACGGTAATTTATATTTACGTTTGCGGAAGGTTTCACACACCATTTATGCTGCCAATGGAAAAGTCAGTCATATTCACCGGCACATGTGTGAACGAGATTATACCATCGATAAATCGCTCGTTTGTCTACAAAGCGTAAGAAGGACGTCGTGTTAGAATTTGTGTTGTACTCTAGTATTCATCAAAGCTTTTGAGCAGACGTTGTCAAAAGGAACGTGAGCTATTGCGATCATTTGATCCGTCGTCCGTCTGTAAACTTTTCACATTTTAATCTTCTGCTCTGAAACCCCTTAGCTCAATGAACTGAAACTTAGTAGGAAGCATCTATGCAAGGTTCTCTATAAAGATTTTTCATTTCGTCATGATCCATAAACAAACATGGCCACCATAGGCAATTATTATTGTTGATTGGTCGATTTCTAAAAAATCTTCACCTCTGAAATCGAATAGCCATAGGCAGTTATTGTTTCTGGTTGGTCAATTTCTAAATATCTCTGAAACCGCTTGGCCAAATGAATTGAAACTTGGTAGGAAGCATATATGGAAGGTCCTCTATAAAGATTGTTCATTTCGGCTCAATTCGTAGCAAACATGGCCGCCACAGGCAGTTCTTGATGCTGATTGGTCGATTCCTAAAAAAATCTTCTCCTCTGAAACCGCTTGACCAAATGAACCTAATTTGGTAGGAAGCATCTATGGAAGGCCCTCTGTAAAGATTGCTCATTTAGTCCTGATCCCTTAGCAAACATGGTCGGCACAGGCAATTCTTGTTGCTGATTGGTCGATTCCTAAAACATCTTCTACTCTGAAACTGTTTGGCCAAATGAACCGAAACGTGGTAGGTAGCCTCTATGGAAGGCCCTCTATAAAGATTGCTCATTTGGGATCCGTTAACAAACATGGCCAGCACAGGCAATTCGTGTTGTTGATTGGTCGATTCATAAAAAATCTTCTCCTCTGAAACCGCTTGGCAAAATGAACCGAAACTTGATAGGTAGCAGCTATGGAAGGCCCTCTATAAAGAATGCTCATTTCGTCCCGATCCGTTAACAAACATGTCCACCACAGGCAATTCTTGTTGCTGATTGGTTGATTTCTAAAAAATATTCTCAACCTACTGAGCCTCTAGTCTATATATTGTATTGTATTATATGTATGCTAATGTTCCACCATGCCTGTCTGAGTTTTTCAATAAAATCTTTAAGAAATAACTTGTGTTAAGATACTTTGTGTGTGAGATATTATCATGTATATATGGCTGTTATTTAATTATTAAATTGGCAAGTATGTGTGATACAAGTATCTGTACTTACAAAACATACCAGCATGATGCAAAATATTTATTTGGGCTATATTCAATGACATTACAGACATTTTCATATGTTGTACCAGCGTCTGGCAATCTACTTTCTAAAGGTTGACTACATCATCCAAGTGATGAACAGTGCAGTGAAAGATAAATGAGGTGTAGGCAGCCCTTTAAACCTCTCTCCCATCAAGGCCCAGATTCAATACAAACACAAACCTCTAAACATTTATTGATAAAGAATAGAGATACATGCACATAAGAAATTAGGATGCAGGCACCCTAAAGTACTACTGTTATTCCAAGATGTATAAATTTGTAGGCCCTTCTGAAGTTATATCCTCAAAACAGAAAAAAAAACAGAAATAAAATTAGATATTAATCTGTTATCAAAAACAAACAAATACAAAACAAAACAAACCAATCAAAAATATCAAAAAGAAAGAAAAAAAACCAACATGAATGCACCTTTTATCAATCTGACTTAGTTCTGTACACATAATTTTCATAAGAGATACAGGTAACTAATTTACCTGGAAATTTTACATACATTTTGTATCTATCATATTAAACAATGAGTGTATCTTGTTTTCAAAGAAAACATTCAGATAGCTACATTGCTAAAAAGAGGTAATAAAAACGTAGATATCAAATTTAGTGCACATGAACGTTTCTGGAATAACCTTCATCAGGTAGCTCAAGATCAAAAGATTGGAAAGCCAAATAATTTAATAGTTTTGGGAGCACAAAATCTATGGGTATTGATGTTATGTAGGAGTTTCTTTTACACCTGGTAGAGATATTGGGAGTGCTGTTTTTATGATGTGGGTTTTGGTGCAGTCGGGGATGTTGTCTTGTGATTCTACGGTGAATACGGACTGACACTGTTGGGGATGTTGGAATTTTGCTTTGTGTCAGCTGTGATCTGTCCATCGCTCCTCATTGATGTGACATCTGTTTTGTCTGTACCTAAGGATGTTATATATAACAGCTTCTTTCATCACATATTGCTTAAGATTTTGACCAAGATATAGTTTTTCTTGAAATCCTGGATCCGCCCCTGGACAATATAGGAATAAGAATAAGAATTTTTTATTGCCAATTAAGGACCCACAAGGGGCAAACAATTTAATACAATGATTGAAATGATTGGAGACATACCTGTAAACACACACAAAAAACAGGAAAACATATTTATGTTCAGTGACTGCACGGCCAGATCAGAGCCTATCAAATACCACCATAAATCAATTCATATTTAATATAATATAACATGCATAATAACTATAATAATTCACCTAACCTAATGATATCTATAGGATCAATTGTGTCCTCGCAGCAAAAAACATTCCTCTATAAAACTACCTAATTTTTTCAAAACTTGTTCATGTTCATTAGTAAATAGCCAGACAAATTTTGATGATGTGTCCATGTATTTAAAATTTGGATACAAGTCAATAACTTTATCAAAAAATGTTACTCTAATATTTTCATATAAGGGACAGTCGACAACAAAGTGAAATATATGTATTCGCTGAGAAACAGACCAGAAATGCTCACCAAAGACTCTCATCGATAGTGTAATCGTTAGCGTGCTCGCCTCGAATGCGGTAGATCGTGGGTGCGAGTCCCGATCGGGTCAAACCATGTTCTGTACACATATTTTGCCATCTTCCACATTCTGTTGGAAATTTATGATTTAGGGTTCTATTTTTACAAAAATCCAAATAAGAAATTGTCAACATTGCTGCTGGTTAAACAACAAAAATGGTTATCCGAATTCTGTGTAAAAATGCATAGGGTCGCTAGCAAAAATTAAGGTATGCCGAGTGACCGTAAACACACATATATATTTTTTGGCCTAAGCTAGGGTGTTTAGTCACGTGACTTACAGTTAGGAAACCCCCGGCTGACCGGCAATTTCTTTATCGAGTGCATGATTATCTCTGATTTCACGTTTGTTAATAAATGTTTATATATGTATTATATATCAATAAATTTGTCTTTAAATAAGTTTTTAAATGATATATAAATCGTTTCTGTCGGCCACGTAGTTTTGGAGAATTTCAGGTCGGTGTTTGCATTGCACTGCGTGATCGATTGCAGTTGATTGGCACGTATTTTTATAGTATTTGGCGCGTCATAGCCTATTTTCAAAGGGAAATCCGCTGGATGCTATCTCTCATTGGTTAATTGAAAATAGATATTTAAAAAATAAAAATCCCAAGCTACAAGCCAGTGAAACCCCGAAATTTCTATGTTGCCGTTTACCGGATCTACGAAGGTAATGTTTGCTATGGCTCAAAATTCTCAGGAGAGAGAGTACTAACTGAATACAGTAAAATCCAGTGGGTTTTATTTATGTATAAAAAGTCATTGAACACCCTACCTAAGCTCTCATAATAAAATATAAAAAGTGCCACTTTGCACACCTCCGTACTATCCAGCTGTCATCGACTGTATAAAAGGTAAAAGTTGGTTGTAAAATACAGCATTAGTTCTTCCATCAGTTCATGATTAAATAATTTAGTGTGTTTTATCCAAAAGGAAAGAATACACTGGTGGAAAGAATTCACTGTATAAATGTAGTATGATTTTTTATGAAAATAAAAGAAATTTCCAATATCTATTTTAAGATAAAATTTCCAATATAGATCTATTTTAAGTTTCTAAAATTTTCAAATATAGATCTATTTTAAGTACAGGTTTTTACCACTAATAAATATTCCTTTTGCTAGAAATACTTTGTTTTCTGATATAAATAACGAGTTTTTTTCAGAATTATCAGATAGAAATAAGTTTATATGGTTATTAAATAACGAAGACAGAGAAATCTGTAGAAATCTTGCAAATTTTATAGCAACTTGCCTTTCAATAAGAGATTCATCAGATAAGTAACTGAATATATTTATGTTCTATAACCAACAGTGCTGATTCATGTTTATATATATATATGTATATCAATGTATTGTTTATATATAGTCTACAAATATTTGGGTATGACTCCCTCTGGTACAATTGTAGTATTGTTATTATTATTATATATATATTTTTTTTCCCTTATATTTCCTTGTTTTATTCTTTTGTTTGTTCTAGTCATTTGTGCATTCTTTCATACATACATGTTCCTTATGGAGTTTTACTTTATGAATAAAGGGCGGAGCCCTTTTAACGATAGGCTATACGATTTTTAGTAATTAGTCATACCACCCTATTGGTGTTACCTAACTTGGGACGAAGTCCAAGAATTTTTTTTAAACAATACAAGTTTGTGTTTATGATCCGAATATCGTTAATGATTTACAAAAAAACATCCTACACGGTATATTAATTGGACGATTTATAAGGAAAAAAGAACATTACATGTAATAATTAGATAAAGAAGTGTAAGAAAAATATTAAATGAGTATAAAACAGCATAGTGATAGACATAAATCAGGTGCCATTTGCCAATTTGCATATTTAAGATGGCGACCTGGCGATGTCTGCATATTTCATACGTTACATATAGCAGATGTCTTTCTTAATTGCATGCATTATAGTGGTTCCTATCAGGATTTCTTTGATAGAGGGTTGCTGCTAACAAGGAAGCTACTGAATCAAGAATTCAAATTGATTAAGTTGCTGTCATCACTTCGAAAGTTTTACGGTCGCCACCATGACTTGGTTGACCGTTACGAAACATCTGTGTCACAAATGACCACGGATATGTTCCACTTGTCGTAAACACTTTCCGGTCCTTTCCTCATCCATGACTTATCACTAGAGTAACTTTGTAACTAGAGTAACACGACGTGTGCCACTAGTGGATCAGGAACTGCTTACCCTTCCGAAGCACACGAGTTCATCCCCGATGCTTAGTGGGATTCGATATTTATTTTTACGGGTAATGTTTTGTAGTTCGTTATTTGTCCTTTCTGTCCTTATATTAAAAGATTCTGATTACCTCACTTTGGTATCGTCAAACTCCTCTTGAACACGATACATTAAATGAATCCAAATTAAATGAAATATAAAATAATGACAACCCTATTTTAGGTTCCTAAGCAAAATTAAAGTTCGAAACAGATACTAGCAAACGACCATTGCTAAATAGAAAAATATAGGTTCGTGTATGCTGAAGTGATCTTACTAGTGTTAATATAACAACGGTTTATCAAAAGCAGTACGGGCTTATGGTGCTGTCTTGTTTGACGACAATCATAAACATTCAATTGATTGTTGTTTAACGTCAGAAAATAAGTATTTTAGCAATAATTATGAGAAGAAAAGTTAAAAACAATAGATCAGTAAGTGTTAAGGAGGGGATGCTAAGACATGACTGATCGTGCGCTTGTTACCTGAAATTCGATTAAATTATCTTTACTTTTAATTTACACCCGTATTCTCCCGTGTGAAATCTTATAACACACCCCTAGTTCCCGTAATGAGTGTTGCATTCTTTAAAATTGGGCATCTCAGTTCATTCATAAGCCGGTTGTTTAATAGACGAGTATGTTTTATGTCTAATGGTCGTGTGTGGGTGTCTAAGTTAATAATAAATAAAATTTGTCACGCAACGATATAGCTGAAATACTGCTAAAGTTGGCGTTAAACACCAACCAATCAATCAATCATCAGCCAAATGATGCTTTTTTTTTGTTTTTTTTTTTTTGTATATTTTAATCATGTTAACAAACTTTTCTAATAAACGTTTTTTAAATATGGTAAAGAGACACGTGACTATTAAGAGAAGTGCATGAGCATTTTATACTATTACAGAAACAAGTGTGGACACAGAAATGTGCTGTCCAAAAGGTAAGTGTGGATGTCAATATTTCATATTATTAACTTAAAAAAAAAATGTTCATGGACACAGGGGTTCTGGATTTTTTTTATTAAAAAAAATAATCCTGGATTATTATTTTTGCTTAATGTCCGGTCCTGTGTTTTTATTTCAAATTTTCATCAAAGCCCCCCTCCCCCTCCCAAGGGATATAAAATTGTATCATTAATAATAAATTCAGATTTTCTATTTAAAATCAATCTTATTTACAAAACCACTGATATTTGTTCAATTTTTAACGCTGATTTAAGCATTAGTCGCAACAATTTTTTTTTTCTCTTTAAAATGTCGAAACATAACATCTATTTAACTGTAAAACTCACAAATAAAATTCACCCCGCCCCCTTTTTTCCCTTTTTTCTTGTTTAAATCAATGATCAACAATATTCCAGAATCAAACAAATGAATATTAATAATGTTGTTTAAATATGAGACAGGTGCTACCTGTAGTACCAGCGAGGCACAATCCACATTATCTAATATTTAAATCATGTAAATCCTTGGGATGATTGAAATAGAAATTTTACTTACTTTTGTGTACTTTTTGGAGTGTACTGTAGTACAATGTAAGGATGCTCTTTCCATCTATTGAAACAGGCACGGCCATGAATGCTCGCGAATCTGAAAATTATCTGCCAATTTCACGCCCTTTCAGTGCATCAAAATAGTGTCGAGATTTTTTGTGCCGAGATATATCGGGGAGGACTTTTATCATTAATAACTGGAAGTAGTTCCAGATTACTGTGCATCCGATTTTCTGCAGATTTAACCATGTATTGGTTTCCGGTGTATCATTGACGGTGCATGATATTTAAGCCATTAGTGATATGGATCTGGAATCAAAATATTGCTATTTCTACCATAGTTGGGACTTCGTCCCATATCAAAATCAGTGTATATGGATGACGTCATTTTCTAGTGTGCAATACACATCATCCGGAACTCCTCGCGCCTTTCCCCAAGTGAAAAAACAAGTTCACTTGGGGAAAGACGCGAGGAGTTCCGATGTATTGCATTTCGTCTGCTTCGGAGAGGAAACATGAAATTGCATGCACTTCTTGGTCATCCTGTCTCTGAATACTTTGTGAGCTGGTGTCCAACGTTGAAGAACAGCTCTGCATCGTTTTTATGTATACAGGAACACCTATTTCATCTCCCGTGATTAAAAAATGTGTACACTTGAAGTGCTTTTGTTTTGTGTATAATCACGTGATATCTGGACAACTGATCTCGGATTTTGTCAGGTAATCATTTTAACACATTTTCCATGGCAAGGTTAAAAACATTGCAATTTCATCTGATCCTCACTCCCCTTTTCACTGCCGCGCATACATTATTTTTTCTCTCTTTCACCATTTTTTTCCATGATCTGTGATTGGGGTATTTGGTTCATTCTCGTGTGACCCTCGATTTATGGCTCATATTAATTCACCGTGATTTGTGAAATTCTCATAAATGGCAAATATTAATTTCCGTGAATCGTGATATGGATTTTTTTTTATTAACTGAGATTTGTGACCAGAAACCCCATGATGTCAGCTTTGTTCCGGTTCGAGTTTTACACAAGGATGGAAAGATATTGGGGCGAAAACATATATATTTACCGCATGCGCAAACTGCTATTTACGATTCTAAGGTAAAGTTATTTTTATAACAGGGAATATCCCATCAACTTGGTCGTGACGCAATTGTTCGATTTGAATGCGAGAATTCAGCAATTGACGTGATCATTAATTTTTTATGAAAACTATTCCACAAGCCTATCGGCCATCGTACTTGTGGTTTTGACCACTGCTAATTTTGGGGGGGTTCAGTAATTTCTGCCGGTACTATACACGATCTCAGGCGGATAAAAGTACCGGGTACCGGCCCACTTTGAAACCCCTGGCTATGAATATACATAATGACGTCATTGGTTTCGTGCTGCGCCAGAATTGTAAATCAAAACAAGTGACCGACTTTATCACATGACCGAGCAGATGTCACGTCACGATATAAACAATACACTGATATACATATATATAAAAACATGAATCACCACTGTTGGTTATAGAACATAAATATATTCAGTTACTTATCTGATAAATCTCTTATTGAAAGGCAAGTTGATATAAGATTTCTCTGTCTTCCTTACTTAATAACCATATAAACTTATTTCTATCAGATAATTCTGAAAAAAAACTGGTTTTTTATATTAGAAAAGAAAGTATTTCTAGCAAAGGAATATTTATTACATTTAATTAATAAGTGTTCTTCATCCTCAACTGTCTCACAGATACATTGTTTGTATATTCAATTTTCAACTGCAGTTTTTGGAATTGTGTATCTGCCCTTTCAATTTCAAGTTTATGTGCACTTATTCGAAAGCGTGCTAGGGTTGATCGATTTGATAATTCTTTGATATTATCTAAGTATTTTTCCTGTTGGAATATAAACTTAAATTTACAATATGTACGTAATTTATTTTCATTTCTGTTAGTAGCTGGGTTTTGCTTAATTAAATTAATCTTCTCCCTCCAATTTTGTGTATATCTCTCTTTTATTTTTTTTTATTTTTATATTTATTTCTCTAAGTGGAGATTTAAACATTTTCAACATATCAAGTTCTTTTAAAATATAATAAATACAGCTAACCCAACAATGCTGACCATTATTATGCATATTATTATTTTCATCTAATGCTGCTTTAAGTATACAATTTGTTTTATCTTCATGCAATCTAATCCAATATTTTATCATGCTAATAACAATATCTATATACAAAGGATATCTACCAAGTTCTCCAACCACTGCCAAATTTGAGGCTTTGCTACCCACCCCAAGAATACTCTTGCATAAATTTTTTATATAGTTTTTCAATTTTATGATCATTATATATATATAAGTCATAGACATAGATAAGGTCATTTTTACTAGTCATATTGAACATACCCCATACTTCTGAAGAATAAATTATAACAGGCTTCACTGTGTGATCAAAAGCTTTTAATACCATATGAATACTGGGGATACCATATTTAAGAATATATTCACTGGACCTACATGTATAGTTGATATCTGCTGGATCTGTTTTTACCCTTTATCTTGCACACTCACATTGTGACAAAAAATATGTAAATCTGAGCAAATGACTTTGATATCAGAATTTTTATTTTCGACAAAAGAGATTTAGGCAATGCCTTTAATTGTAAAAGATGGTATTGATATTGAAACAAAATATGATTCATTTCGCCCTAATATTATTCAAATTAAGTTCACAAAATATATTCTAGGAGTTCATAAATTAGCCACTAATATTGCTGTTCTAGGTGAGCTTGGATTATATCACTTGTCAATTCACTCATTGAAATTGTGTATTAACTACTGGTTGTATCTTGTGAATGCACAGGAAAAATTTTGGTTTTTCATTCATATAAAGAAAATATACTTCTTAAAGACGGCTTATTTAATAAAGTTAAAACATCATTTTACCGATATTGGATTCAGACATGTTTGGGATAATCAGGGCACATTATCTAGGGCTGCTCTTTTGAAATCTATACAAAATAAACTGGAAGAGAGATATGAAAATTTCTGGAATAATGTATTATCTCAAAATAATGATAATATTTGGGGGAGAAATAAGTTAAGAACATATTGCAAACTTAAGGCTAACTTTGAGGCAGAGAAATATTTATATACAGATGTCAACATTTGTTAGAGTGAGCATTAGTAACTGTAATCTTGATATTGAATGAGGTCGATATAGCAAATTACCAGTAGAACAGAGAATATGCAGATTATATGGCTCTGAGGTCGAGGATGAGTTTCATTTTATCATGCATTGCCCAAAGCTAAGTGCATATACATGAAGGGTTGATCTTTTTGAAAGTTTATCATTAGTTATACCCTCTATTCCAAATATGTCTGAGATTGAAAAATTTAAATATATTTTGAGTAGTAATGATTTAGATATTTGTAAGATTTGTATTTTGGGTGTGAACAAGATGTATGATTTGAACCAAACATTAAAACAAAGCTTGTAGTACTCTCCTAATCTAGTTTAAGGTGAAAAGAGAGATAACTCTTTTCAATCTTCCTCCGCTGGATACACTTCAATTAAGTATACAAGATACAAGATACTTTATTTTCCAAATCAGGGCCCTTGTAGGGCATGATACAACATTTATAATGAGCACATACACAATAAATAAAGTAAAATATAATAATTATTTCATTACCATCAACCATGTCTGTCACAGATTAGAACAAAGGGAAGTAATTCAAGCAAGATTGTCTTCGAATTTTATATTCAGTTTGAGTATATAGTATATATAGCTATATATTATATGTTATTCAGCTATCAGACAGGGTATATAATGTGACATTCCCGGCTTATGATATATATTCCCTTCGGCTGCGAGTTATTCAGCTATCAGACATGGTATATAATGTGACATTATATACCCTGTCTGATAGCTGAACAACAGATATATTACGAATTTAACCTATTTTTTTTAAAATACAACATCCAACTGTATTAAATAAATTTGTCTCTTTTATCTTCATTTTTCGTACCTCTTGATGTCCGTACCTTTGACGTCATTCTTCGATGAAGTCAAAATATGTGTCACGTCATATTTCATGTATAAGGTGTCTCATGAAGGAAAATACTGTACTAAATTTCTAAATCAATACAGTTTCATATGTAGTAAATTTTATAAACTTTATAAATATAACATTAATATATCACATAACAAAACAACGGGTTTGCGAAACAGTTTCAATAATTTAAATGTTAACTACATGTAAATAAATCCTTGGTGTGGCCCCATGACGTCAAAAGTTTTCAAGGCTCAACGTTTTGTTTATTTGTTATGGTACAGCCGTGGAACATAGGAGTTTGCTGAATCGATCAGGTATTTGTGACGGAATTAACTGTTGTAATATTATTTTGTTCATGCAACCGTTTTGAGTATAAAAACAGCATTTAATTTGGTAAAAATACATTTATTATCCCGTATTATACCATTGATTCAGTGAAGCCTAATGTTTTGTCGTCCATGTTTTAATCGTTTTCGGGGACTGAAATATATACCCCGTCTGTTTTCCGAATATATGCTGACATTCAGGGCTGAATAACCAATGAAAATATGTGTAACAAACTAAATTCGTAATATTATATGTTATTCAGCTATCAGACAGGGTATATAATGTGACATTCCCGGCTTAGGATCTATATTCCCTGAGGCACAGCCGAAGGGAATATACATCGTAAGCCGGGAATGTCACATTATATACCCTGTCTGATAGCTGAATAACAGATATATTACGGATTTAACCTTTTTTTTAAATACAACATCCAACTGTATTTAATAAATTTTCCTCTTTTATTTTCATTTTTCGTATCTCTAGATGTCCGTTTCCGTACCTTTGACGTCATTCTTCAATGACGTCAAAATATGCGTCAACTCATATTTCATGTATAGGGTGTCTCATGAATGAAAATACTGTACTAAATTTCTAAATCAATACAGTTTCATATGCAGTAAATTTTATAAACTTTATAAATATAACATTAATATATCACATAACAAAACAACGGGTTTGCGAAACAGTTTCAATAATTTAAATGTTAACTACATGTAAATAAAACCTTGGTGTGGCCCCATGACGTCGAAAGTTTTCAAGGCTCAACGTTTTGTTTATTTGTTATGGTACAGCCGTGGAACATAGGAGTTTGCTAAATCGATCAGGTATTTGTGACGGAATTAACCGTTGGAATATTTTTTTTGTTCATGCAGCCGTTTTGAGTATAAAAACAGCATTTAGTTTGATAAAAATACATGTATTATTCCGTATTATACCATTGATTCAGTGAAGCGCAATGTTTTGTCTCCATGTTTTAATCGTTTTTGGGGACTGAAATATATACCCCGTCTGTTTTCCGAATATATGCTGACATTCAGGGCTGAAGAACCAATGAAAATATGTGTAACAAACTAAATTCGTAATATACATATATATATAATAATAATTATAAATAATAAGTGTAAACAAGTGTTTTATAATTCAGTTTGGGTATATAGTATATATACTCATTAAAATAATAATAAATAATAAATGTATACAAGTGTCATATCTGCAGAAAGCACCAAGGGATGGTACCAAATGGAGATTTATTCCAACTTGTGCTTGGTGCAGAATATAGACACTCAGTTTATTTGGAAGATTTGCAATAGGCATCAGGGGACGGTGCCACAAAAAGATTTGTTTCCTATGCCCACAGCAAATCATCCAATGAGTCTGATTTTTTATATGTTTTTTGTTCTTTTTGTATTGTTATTTTACATTGTTGTATTGACATTGAAGATGATCATTGTCTGGTCTTTATGTCAATAAAATTATCTTATCTTATCTTATCTTATCTTATCTGTTTTGACACTTCATGCTGTGAGAAACTCGAAAAAGTCTAAATGGTAAAAATCTCAGAAAACGATTTTCAAACATTGCAACATGCATGCATAGGCACATTCAATAACCCCCTAGGCCCCTTCAGAAACCTTTCCACCCACATCGTTTTGTATCCCCCCTTTAGGCTTCAACTTCCTGTTAGGCGGGGGCATACCTGTACTATGGAAACATTTCTTCTAGTTATTCAATTTTAGGAGGCATGTCATTCGCCTCTCATGCCTCTCTTTTAAGACAGCCAAATGTTGAATATAGACTTCGCCCTTAAACAGGTTGTGCCTGTCTCATATTATCCATTTAATTAAAAACTTTAATACTACATTATAAAGGACAAAATCCTTCTAACTCTAGGCTGTACGATTTTTCCTCACCTCTGTATCTATTCATAGCCAAATATCTTTTCACCGAAAGTTTTAAAAATAGATCAATTGATATTTAGAAACGCAAAAGAAACATATTTCAATGAAAAATTCCCAATTCTTTAATTATTTACTCTATGCAAAATCGAAATAAACTTGAAATAAAAATCTGATAAACAAATCTGAGACTCAACGGAAGAACGGCGTAGGTAAAATGAACAGAACAGCCATATCAAATCTGCTACAAAATTCATTCAAAATAAAAGATAATAACTGTACGGATCATCGTATTATTGAAATTTCATTGAAAGATTTGCATTTGATCAGTTGATCGTTATTTCCTGTATGTTCGTGTTGTTTTAGTGTGGCTGTAATACAAAAAGGGGGGTCTTGAATGGAATATCTTTGTTAGCAGACGAATATCTTCTAACTCACCGAAGTATTTCTTCGCTCACAACTTTTTTGAATTTGTAGGTAGTTTTTGTCAACCTAAATCTCATATTTTGATCATGAGTAGACTGGTGACCAAAGAGCATTCCTATCCTGATATTTTAAAGGGTTCCATGGCACAAACTCAAAATAAAAATCAAAAGAACCCTACCTATGAAAAACCTGTGCCTGCAACAGTCCTACCCAAAAAATTAGACACTTAGACTAAAACCTCCGACTGTGCCCCTAAGGAAATTTATGTTGAAATTATTAAGATGAGCCCTCCTTCAGTCTCAAAATATAATCCCATACCCATCAAATGCTAAAGGTACACCTGCCATGCCTATGCCTATGGGCTATGAACAATTTCAACCACCATCAAGTAATTTAAATGCCAATAACTCTAAGAAAATAAAGATAGAGAATGACCATTTACAAAATATAACCCCACAACAACCAAATTTACAGCATGTACAGGGTTCACCTATGTCTATGGGCTATGAACAATTTAAACCCCCACAAAATAATTGAAATGCCCCAAACACTGGAAGAATTAAAATAGAAAGTGAAGATTTTCTTATTTATTATGTTCCAGGAGATGGCCAGTGCTTCTTTCATGCCCTTAGTTTAGCCATCACTGGCAATTTATCACAAAGCTTGGTTTATAGGGCATTGAACTGCTCAGAAATTTACAACAACTTTGATTTTTATGAAGACCAGTTAAAACTTAGTCACCATTCCAATATTTCAAGGCATGAATATCTGAATAAAAAGGTTCATGGAAACCAATGGGCTAAAAGCACTGAGATTTCAGTTGCTACTAGAATTTTGCAAAGCAATACAAATATTTGGTTACAGGGAAAAGATGGACATAATAATATCTGTTTCACTAAGGAAGAATATATAAATTCTTCTCTCAGTCGAAATGTGGATTTGCTTCTACACCTGAATCATTTCAAATTACTTATAAAAATTTCTACTGAGCAAAATGGTTTCCAGTTTCATTCGACAAGCATTGCAATACAGCAGAAAAGCAATGAAAATTCATTTTCAAAACTGAATAAAATATATCAAAACAAAATATCAAAAGGAAAAAAACATGAAAAGAGAAAACAATAACAGGAAAAATCATCCACATCTGGGAAAAAAATTAAACTGACAAAATCTAACACAAATGTAGAACAGAAAAACTCAACACAAAAAAATATGCCTGAAATTATTCCTGATAATATTGATATACCTATATCTGAATCTCACAATTCTCTAAATAGTGATTCTGAAATCTGTCATTCCATTTCTAAAAAAGAACATGAACTCCGCCAGAAGTGTAGAAAAGTAGGGATTAACTTTGAGTCAAGAACACAAATTGAAAATGAAAATGAGATGAGCAAAATATTGAAAAAGAACTATGACAAACTAAGATATAAATTAAAAACACATGGGTTAAATCTAAAAATTATACCTGATGCTCCAGAACTAACAAATGATAAACACTTAAACCATGCATTTGACTGTGTCCGTTCTTTTGAGTTGCAAGAAATGTCATATTCAGTTAAATGCTGTTCTATTTGTAATGTATGTAAAATAAATATGAAATTAAAGAACGGTGCTTGTGAAAATGCAAACAAACATACCTTCAGTCTTCAGTTACACAGTCAAAGAGAGATAACTCCAGCCAAATAATAAATTGAAAAAAAAACTTTAAAAAGTACTTGAAAAAAATAATACATTCCCTTCTCATGCCTCCCTCTAAATATTATAGAACTTCGTCCTTCAAAAAGGTTGTGCCTGTCTCATTTTAATTAGAACGTACATATCTAGCTTAGCGCTCACGGCACGTCCGATCACCACATGTCAACCGACTTGTGCGGATGTCGAAAAATGTCACGACCAAAACCCAATGTTATCTCGACATCATTTTTATTAAGTCTGATCAACGTGCGCTAACCGGCGTTGTACGGACGTTGGTTTCAGGTGGCCGACGTCGCGACCTACATACAACCAATACTAGAGCGACGTCGGGTGCCTACTGGGGTAAGTTAACCCGTCGTGTGCACTAAATTTAATATCTACGCTTGTATTACCTATAGATATCCGAAGGAGTTTAACTTTAGCTTTGATAAACTACATCCTTTTAGGAACTGTAAAATTGCACCATCAATAAATAGACAATTACAGTGCATTGACTTGACATAACATCGATATACGGATGAGACTTAGAATCGGGGAAAATGCGAGGGCTTCCCCAGCATTTTCCCCGATTCGTGCCGAATACGTATATTGAATTTTATGTCTAGACAATGCACTGTTATTGTCTTTATACTGCAATCATTAGTGACATTAATAGATATTACTACCAATATTCAAATTATTTATAAAGTTAGTTACCCCAAGAGGCTCCAACTGATTTTGGTCAAGTAGGCGTGACCTATATGTTATAACGTTTCTCGATTGTAAATATACTGTCAACGCATTTTGACTGCTCAAATAGAACGATTGCAGTATAAAAATGAATATCACTACCATTGTATATAAACACAGTATGAGAAATTTTAATTCATAAATGTCTTTTCATGGTGTTGTGATTTACGACAATAAACTATATGTACGGTTTGTTTACATTCACAACGGAAATAGCTTTCAAAGGTGAAAAAAAGTAGTCCCGTCAATCAGGTCAAGTAGGCGTGGCCTATTTTGACTGCTCAAATAGAACGATTGCAGTATAAATATAGATTCTCCTTCAGTTGCCCGTGGGTTACGACATTGCTCCACTCAAGAGAGCTAAATTGTAAGGCAAGTGGTTAAAATTTTAAATTTAACTCTCGAGAGTGGAGAAATATCGTAACCCGCATGGGCAACTGAAAGAGAATTTGTTTTCCCCATTATTTAACACGAACTTTATTTCAAAATTTGATATTAATGCGGGGAAAGGCACGAGACATTTTAATGCTCTACAGGATTACATATAGATTCTCATTTAGTTGCCCGTGGGTTACGATATTTCTCCACTCAAGAGAGTTAAATCTAAAATGTTAACAAGCCGTCAGGCGAGTGGTTAAAATTTTAAATTTAACTCTCGAGAGTGGAGAAATTTCGTAACCCACATGGGCAACTGAAGGAGAATTTGTTTCTCCCATTATTTAACACGAACTTTATTTCAAAATCCTACACAATTCTGTTGCTAGGACATAGTGCGTCCTATATACATGTATTACTACGACACGGACTTGTAACGGCTGTTTGACACATTGACGATAATTATTACTAGAATTTAAAGAGAAGTGTATTTATCTGCTGAACATTAGAAGTTTATTAGATAAATAATATCAGACAACAATGTTAGCATTTGAAACTAAAAGTGTTACAGTAACGTTCTACGATAGAAAATTTCAAATGACGTCACGATTTTTCATGACGTAAATGTGCCAAAGTCATCGACAATAAATAATGTCTGCCAGACTGCTGCAACAAAGCTTGGGAATTATATGAGGCTACATCTTATATCAACGGATTTTTAAGTAAAGTGAAAAGAGACAAAACAGTATTATGAACTTTTTATAGCCAATTACCGATTTGACAACAGGCGGGGAAAGGCATGAGACATTTTAATCCTCTAGAGAATTACAGATTTTTCCACCACTGGTTCAGCGGGGTTAAAACGCCGTAATAATGGGAGAAATATAGATTCTCCTTCAGTTGCCCGTGGGTTACGACATTTCTCCACTCAAGAGAGCTATATTGTAAGGCGAGTGGTTAAAATTTTAAATTTAACTCTCGAGAGTGGAGAAATATCGTAACCCGCATGGGTAACTGAAGGAGAATTTGTTTTTCCCATTATTTAACACGAACTTTATTTCAAAATTTGATATTAATGCGGGGAAAGGCACGAGACATTTTAATCCTCGTGACGTCATTTGAAATGTTCTATCGTAGAACGTTACTGTAACACTTTTAGTTTCAAATGTTAACATTGTCGTTTGATATTATTTATCTAATAAACTTCTAATGTTCAGCAAATAAATACACTTCTCTTTAAATTCTAGTCATAATTACCGTCAATGTGTCAAACAGCCGTTACAAGTTCGTGTCGTAGTAATGCATGTATAGAGGACGCACTATGTCCTAGCAACAGAATTGTGTAGGATTTTGAAATATAGTTCGTGTTAAATAATGGGAGAAACAAATTCTCCTTCAGTTGCCCATGTGGGTTACGATATTTCCCCATGACTCTCGAGAGTTAAATTCAAAATTTTAACCACTCGCTTGACGGCTTGTTGTTAACATTTTAAATTTAACTCTTTTGAGTGAAGAAATATCGTAACCCACGGGCAACTGAATGAGAATCTATATGTAATCCTCTAGAGGATTAAAATGTCTCGTGCCTTTCCCCGCATTAATATCAAATTTTGAAATAAAGTTCGTGTTAAATAATGGGAAAAATAAATTCTCCTTCAGTTGCCCATGCGGGTTACGATATTTCTCCACTCTCGAGAGTTAAGTTTAAAATTTTAACCACTCGCCTTACAATTTAGCTCACTTGAGTGGAGAAATGTCGTAACCCACGGGCAACTGAAGGAGAATCTATATTTCTCCCATTATTACGGCGTTTTAACCCCGCTGAACCAGTGGTGGAAAAATCTGTAATTTTCTAGAGGATTAAAACGTCTCGTGCCTTTTTCCGCCTGTTGTCAAATCGGTATTTGGCTATTAAAAGGTCATAATACTGTTTTGTCTCTTTTCACTTTACTTAAAAATCCGTTGATATAAGATGTAGCCTCATATAATTCCCGAGTTTTGTTGCAGCAGTCTGGCAGACATTATTTATTGTCGATGACTTTGGCACATTTACGTCGTGAAAATCGTGACGTCATTTGAAATTTTCTATCGTAGAACGTTACTGTAACCCTTTTAGTTTCAAATGTTAACATTGTTGTCTGATATTATTTATTTAATAAACTTCTAATGTTCAGCAAATAAATACACTTCTCTTTAAATTCTAGTCATAATTACCGTCAATGTGTCAAACAGCCGTTACAACTTCTTGTCGTTGTAATACATGTATATAGGACGCACTATGTCGTAGCAACATAATTGTGTAGGATTTTGAAATAAAAATCGTGTTAAATAATGGGAGAAAAAAATTCTCCTTCAGTTGCCTATGTGGGTTACGATATTTCTCCACTCTCGAGAGCTAAATTTAAAATTTTAACCACTCGCCTGACGGCTTGTTGTTAACATTTTAAATTTAACTCTCTTGAGTAGAGAAATACCGTAACCCACGGGCAACTGAATGATAATCTATATGTAATCCTCTAGAGGATTAAAAGGTCTCGTGCCTTTCCCCGCATTAATATCAAATTTTGAAATAAAGTTCGTGTTAAGTAATGGGAAAAACAAATTCTCCTTCAGTTGCCCATGCGGGTTACGATATTTCTCCACTCTCGAGAGTTAAATTTAAAATTTTAACCACTCGCCTTACAATTTAGCTCTCTTGAGTGGAGCAATGTCGTAACCCACGGGCAACTGAAGGAGAATCTATATGTATACTGAAATTGTTCTATTTGAGCAGTCAAAATAGGCCACGCCTACTTGACCTGATTGACGGGACTACTTTTTTTCACCTTTGAAGGCTATTTCCGTTGCGAATGTAAGCAAACCGTACATATAGTGTATTGTCGTAAATCACAACACCATGAAAAGACATTTATGAATTAAAGTTTCTCATTCTTTGTGCTTATATACAATGGTGGTGATATTCATTTTTATACTGCAATCGTTCTATTTGAGCAGTCAAAATGCGTTGACAGTATATTTACAATCGAGAAACGTTATAACATATAGGTCACGCCTACTTGACCAAAATCAGTTGGGACCTCTTGGGGATAACTAACTTTTTAAATAATTTGAATATTGGAAGTAATATCCATTAATGTCACTAATGATTGCAGTATAAAGACAATAACAGTGCATTGACTAGACATAAAATTCGATATACGTATTTGGCACGAATCGGGGAAAATGCTGGGGAAGCCCTCGCATTTTCCCCGATTCTAAGCCTCATTCGTATATCGATGTTAAGTCAAGTAAATGCACTGTTATTGTCTATTTATTGATGGTGCAATTTTACAGTTCCTACAAGAATGTAGTTTATCAAAGCTAAAGTTAAACTCCTTCGGATATCTATAGGTAATACAAACGTAGATATTAAATTTAGTGCACACGACGCGTTAAGTTACCCCAGTAGGCACCCGACGTCGCTCTAGTATTGGTTGTATGTAGGTCGCGACGTCGGCCACCTGAAACCAACGTCCGTAGAACGCCGGTTAGCACTCGTTGATCAGACTTAATAAAAATGATGTCGAGATAACATTGGGTTTTGGTCGTGACATTTTTCGACATCCGCACAAGTCGGTTGACATGTGGTGATCGGACGTGCCGTGATCGCTAAGCTAGATATGTACGTTCTAATTAAAATGAGACAGGCACAACCTGTTTGAAGGACGAAGTCCTATAATATTTAGAGGGAGGCATGAGAAGGGAATGTATTATTTTTTTCAAGTACTTTTTAAAGTTTTTTTACAATTTATTATTTGGCTGGAGTTATCTCTCTTTGACTGTGTAACTGAAGACTGAAGGTATGTTTGTTTGCATTTTCACAAGCACCGTTCTTTAATTTCATATTTATTTTACATACATTACAAATAGAACAGCATTTAACTGAATATGACATTTCTTGCAACTCAAAAGAACGGATACAGTCAAATGCATGGTTTAAGTGTTTATCATTTGTTAGTTCTGGAGCATCAGGTATAATTTTTAGATTTAACCCATGTGTTTTTAAATTATATCTTAGTTTGTCATAGTTCTTTTTCAATATTTTGCTCATCTCATTTTCATTTTCAATTTGTGTTCTTGACTCAAAATTAATCTCTACTTTTCTACACTTCTGGCGGAGTTCATGTTCTTTTTAAGAAATGGAATGACAGATTTCAGAATCACTATTTAGAGAATTGTGAGATTCAGAAATAAGTATTTCAATATTATTAGGAATAATTTCAGGCTTATTCTTTTTGTGTTGAGTTTTTCTGTTCTACGTTTGTGTTAGATTTTGTCAGTTTAATTTTTTTTCCAGATGTGGATGATTTTTCCTGTGGTTGTTTTACCTTTTCATGTTTTTTTCCTTTTGATATTTTGTTTTGATATATTTTATTCAGTTTTGAAAATGAATCTTCATTGCGTTTCTGCTGTATTGCAATGCTTGTCGAATGAAACTGGAAATCATTTTGCTCAGTATAATTTGTTATAAGCAATTTGAAATGATTCAGAGGTAGAAGCATACCCACATTTCGACTGAGAGAAGAATTTATATATTCTTCCTTAGTGAAACAGATATTGTTTTTTTCCCTGTAACCAAATATTTATATTGCTTTGCTAAATTCTAGTAGCAACTGAAATCTCAGTGCTTGTAGCCCATTGGTTACCATGAACCATTTTATTCAGATATTCATGCCTTGAAATATTGAAATGGTGACTAAGTTTTAACTGGTCTTCATAAAAATCAAAGTCGTTGTAAATTTCTGAGCAGATCAATGGCCTATAAACCAAGCTTTGTGATAAATTGCCAGTGATGGCTAAACTAAAGGGCATGAAAGAAGCACTGGTCATCTCCTGGAACATCATAAATAAGAAAATCTTCACTTTCTATTTTAATTCTTCCAGTGTTTGGGGCATTTACATTATTTTGTGGGGGTTTAAATTGTTCATAGCCCATAAGCATAGGTGAACCCTGTACATGCTGTAAATTTGGTTGTGGTGGGGTTATATTTTGTAGATGGTCATTCTCTATCTTTATTTTCTTAGAGTTATTGGCATTTAAATTACTTGATGGTGGTTGAAATTGTTCATAGCCCATAGGCATAGGCATAGCAGGTGATGGGTATGGGATTATACTTTGAGACTGAAGAAGGAGATCTCGTCTTAATAATTTCAGCATAAATTTCCTTAGGGGTACAGTCGGAGGCTTTAGTCTCAGTGTCTAAATTGTTGGGTAGGACTGTTGCAGGCACAGGTTTTTCATGGGTAGGTTATTTTCAATTTTTATTGAGTTTGTGCCATGGAACCCTTTCAAATATCAGGATAGGAATGCTCTTTGGTCACCAGTCTACTCATGATAAAAATATGAGATATAGGTTGACAAAAAACCACCTGCAAATTCAAAACAATAATAAAAACATCGTATATAAAAATCCCTATTACATTCCAATCAAACAAGGAGGAGTACAACAGATTCGTATATATATAAAAGACGGGAAAAGAATATGCATCATTTTTTAATAAAAAAAAGTGACTATAACACTTCTCTTTAAAAGATTTCCATTTGTTTTCTGAAAATGAATAGTCAGACATACGTCAGTGATCCAAACTTATCGGATACATTTTATAAAAATATTGCAAATAAAAAAATTAATCCATATATACTAAGAAAAAATAAAGCAAGACAAATAGGACGTGGTCTACACGGACGATTTAGAGGATCGCACATAATATCTGTCAATCCAAACGCAGTTAAAGAAGAAGGGAAAAAACAATACCTACAACTCTAGTGACTCATGTTGCTGCTCCAGAGGAAAGAGCTCTCTCAGAATACAAAGAAGAAAAGAAAAGCCAAAAACCCATCATTAAGTTATAGAAACCTACCACAAATAAGAACAGAGTGGTCAGACACAAAAAACCTATAAAAAAGAAAATATCCAAGAAGAGCGTCAGACGGAAACGAATAACAAAACTGACAACACGTAAGAAGAATAAGAAACAAAAAAAGAAAATAAAAAAATCTAGGAAACGAAAAAATAAGTACAGACTATTACGACAGCGTGTGGAAGCAATCTTAAAAAAAAGAAACGTGTATAATGGCATTTTTAAGTGAAGACAAAAAGGAAATAGGACAACCAATGGAACTTTCTTTTTTTGCATCTCCTCCAAATCAGGTTGCCGTAAATAAAATAACCTATACAGAAGAACGTCCGATATCCTCCATTATCAACACCCATATAAATAGTGTTTTCAGGAGAAGGAAATGATTACATAGTTCTTAGGAAAAGTCGCTTTTATGTTAAACTTCAAATAGTGAAGTTAAATGGAGACCCGTTAGTACCTAAAGAAGAAACAGGTATTATAAATTTACCAATGCAGAGCATGTTTTCTCACATTGAAGTGTACATGAATAACAATCTGATATTTGAAAACTCAAACAATTATCCATGGAAGGCTTATTTAAAGTGATATTATCAAGTGGGTCCGACGAACAAAATTTCCAACTACAGAGTCAGCTGTTCGTGAAAGATGACAACCCGATGAACTCATTAACCCTTAATTCAGGAATGGTCAATATATATCAATATACCAAGGAATCGCAAACATTCGAACTAGAAGGGAATTTGTTGGAAGACGCATTAAATTTAGACAAATATCTCATTGATGGAGTGGACATATATATGAGACTATTCAGATCCAGTACACCTTTTGTGCTAATGTCCACTGTACAAACACCGTCATATAAGTTGAAAATACTAGACGTTTCGCTTAAAACAGCCAGAGTGAAGGTTGACCCAGTGATCATTTTAAATCACAGATAACAGATCAAGGAAACTCCCGCCAGATATCTGATGAATAGAAGTCACGTGACACAAAATGTTATGCCAAAGGGATCTATGGAATTTTACTGGGATTCTATATTTCCTAGAGCACTACCCAAAAAGGTAGTATTTGGACTCATTTCACAGAAAGCAGCCAATTGAGATTATACAGAAAATCCCTTCAATTTTCAACACTTCAACCTTTCATAAGTGACTCTTAAAGTCAACGGTGTAGAAGTGTACGGAACACCTTTAAAATTAAATTTTGGTAAATCTAAGAATTTATCATCGGCAAATGTAAGACTATTCGAAATATGCGAATTATGGAATAAAGATGCAGGATTAAATTTGTGACTGGAAAATTTCTCACAAGGATATTCATTATTTGCATTTTCCATGGATCCATGTGATTTCGAAGAGGAATTCTTAAATCTAATACATCACGGTCATGCTAGACTGGAAGTGAGATTCAGTACAGCTACGACAGAAATTATAAATTGTCTATGTTATTATCTGTCCCAAGCAATTATGACATGCAACGAAACTAAAGACATCAAAATCCTACAGCCATGAACACAGAACAAATAAAGGAAATATTTGCGTCTAACGATTGCTTGAGAAACTCATTTAATACAATATGCGCCAAGAACACATTACCAGAAAACGTCATCAGTCATTACCCTCAGATATTTATAATAAATACAGATCCATTACCCAATCCAGGGATACATTTGATATGCCTCATACTTTTAGATAGATCATCCTCTGAATAATTTGATAGTGTAGGGGATCCAGAAAATTACCACGATGAACATTTACAGAGATTTATCAAAGCAAATAGTCACAAGTGTACTCACATTCTCCAAAAGCTACAATCCAGTACATCAGATATTTGTGGACTATATGTCATATTCATTGTAGTAATGAGAATATGTTATCAAATTCCGATGCAAGAAATTTATCACATGTTTGGTTTAGACTTAAAACAGAACGACAAATTCGTAGCTATGTTTCTATTTAACCTTAATAACAAATAAAAATAATCAGATAAAACCGTGTTGTTATTATAAAATACACAAAACACTCTATAGGTCGTCATTTAATTCTATAGCATCACAATGGAAAGGAAAACTTTGTTAACATTTATATCTCCAACTAGGATATGCATCGTAGGCCCCACACAAACAGGGAAATCCATGTTCACCAAACGACTACTGGAAAATAGTACGGAAATGTTTACCTGCCCACCAGTAAAAATAGTATATGCCTACTCAGATTATCAGAAACTATTCGATGAAATGTAAGATATATCTATTTTAACATTTCATGAAGGTCTTCCCGATAAACGAAAATTAGAGGAATTGTTTCAAGATTGCAAACATATCCTACACAATTTTTATCCACCCGGAAAGTATGCCAAAAGTATATCATTCAATTGTGCCAATTTTGTTTTATTTCGAAACCAGAGAGACACTCGCCAAATAATGACCTTTGCGTCACAGTTAATGCCTGGAAAGACAGGATGCTTTATGGAAAGGTTTTGTTTAGCAACAAAACAAAGATATTCATATTTACTCGTGGACATTTCGTCACACAGACAAGATGACAGTGATTACATGTTAAGGACAGGAATATTTCCCAAAGATGCATGTGTCGTGTAGAGACCTACATAAAAAAGCCAATTTAAAAGGACAAGGATATTTTCACAGAATGAGTCGTCGAATAAAGACACAGTCAATGTTTTGGAAATTTCTAAGTCAAGCAAATACAAAACAAAGAAAGGCCATTTTATCGACGCTTACAAAGGAACAGTTAGACGCTCTGTCAGAGGTGGCTCTAAACATATACAAAGGTGTGTTTCCTAACAAACATAAATACGTTAAGGTATTGAAACCTTATAAATCTCTCTTCTGGCAAATAGCATCAAAGTCTATGGAAAACTCTCAAGAAAAGAAATGATTGATTAAGAAACAAAACATTATACACATTCTCCTGCAACCTGTATTAGACTATTTGAAGTGATGGCCAAATAATTCATATTAGTGCCCAAAACGAGATACGAAGAATTAATTAACAAACATCCTACTACATCTGAACATTTATTACCACAACAAGTGACGCATGATATACATTTAATGGATGTGTCGTCACAGACGGAAAACGAATATTGTGTACACCAGACCACAGAAGGGAAAATACCAGCAATATTGAGGAGAGGGGAAACATAAGTTGGATACAATATTAATGATTTATTTTCTATATAATAAAACATCATGTTAAATTACACAAGTCTTATGTTGTGCAATAGCCAAACGGTAATGTGGTCAAGTCATTCAGTAGACGTCTTTTGGTTTACACCATTCTATATTCCTTTTCCTCAATTCTGTTATACAGTTTTCTTTTTCTAGATAATCTAGAAATCTTCTGTTTATTTATTGTCGTGATAGAATCAATACCTTTGTGAATCACAATATCACGTATGTTCTTAAAATTTATTAACTTAGAATTTGTCCAATTTAAAGTAAATCCTCTCACTTTACAAGTCTCATTATCAAACAAGGTTCTGTACGCGTACGCTTTTGGTCCAGAAGAGACGAAAGTTCTAATATGGCCATCCTCCGATGAAATTTCATTCGTTAATTGTCCCAGGTAATTACCCATAGGAAGACGTTTCGCAATCTGTTTGTCAAGGTCACTGAATATTACCGAGTCCGTGTCAACGTAGAGAACGTGAGTCTGTGCTATATCTAACAATTCATACAACTTAATCCTAGACCAACACGTAGTGAAACTCGCCAAGAACACGTTGGTTTTAAAATCTATCGGTAAGAAAGACGAATTGTCCAAATATTCCATTTGTATTATGCGATCGTTGATCACGTGAAAGTCCCTTACTTCTTTTCTTGCATCCGTGAGTAACTGAAAAAACTTGTCTGCCTCGTGTTCGTACAGGAACGACGACTGCTTCATGTTGTCCAAATTTCCCCCAATAATGTTTAAGCATATTTTTGCCAGACTTCGTAGTCCAGGGTTTCTTTTAATAGCATCATAATCAACTTGTATCCCTTCATTTAGTGCATACTTAGCATTATAATCTAACTTTTGTTGTTCTGTTTGCCATTCACGAGGAAACCCAGAGGCTTCCTCCTTTAATTTCAGAAAGAGGCTAACGTAATCTGCAAAGAGCCCCCCTTTACATGCAGTCCTGTCATACATACTTGATTCCTTCAAAATGTTAAATTTCATATATTTTTACTATTTCGTATCCCTTGGAACAGGTCAATTCTATCTCTGAAGTACACCAGGTACCAGTGATTGTTCTTTCTTCGTCATTACAACTACAATCATTCTGGTCTTCGGTGTCTGCACATGTCCTACAGAGAGGAAACTTCAACTTGTCGTTCGACATATAAGGTAAACCTGGATGATACAGTCGTTTGGATGGTAATATCTTCGCTTTAGCCACGCCGAAATACGTTGATATTTCCATGACATTAGAGGTGAAGATGACGGGATGTCCTACAGGATATCTCGCATACTTGTTAACACTTGGATACAAAAACCGTGAATAAAAAAATATATAATAAATAGAAAAAGGGGGAGGGGAAAAGGGGGAGTATTAAGTACAAAACACGCATACATACCTAGTAAAATCGTAGTATTCGATAGTTTCTCCTGGTTGTTGAATTTCGTCAAGCAAATTTATTGAATTAGTTCGACCACCATAGAAGCTGTCTCTAGGATTAAGCCGATCTATAATATCTAAATTGGAGATGTACTCTCTCATAGCTGCGTCGTTTTTTAACTGTCGATTAAATTCGTGTTCCCATATTTGTATTGATATCCCAAGTCTTTCAAAACCATTTCCCGTTTTTTGGTCATGTAATACAATTCATTCATCGAATGTTTTGTAACAAGATGGGTTGTCTTCGAACGATCATTAGGGAAACACGTTGTACAACCATGGAAAACACAACCTGTGAATATATATATATATATATATATATGATATTGCTTTAAAGTAACTTCAGATAAGTTTATAAAGTTTATAAGTTTATAAATAATATTTTATATATATTTATATATATATATATCATAAAAAAAATCACCCAGGAATTCGTACGCCGTCATGGACTCCTCGTCGTACCCATTTAGTCTGTACCTGGTACCGGACACTCTGTGCTCACCTCTGTTTAATGCGTGTCTTATCCGGACATGTTTCTTCTTCTTCTCCGTTTCTTTTGCCATCGCCTATTCCAACCACTGGATGGAGGACCTGCTAAATTGTCTCTGGCCGTATAACTTTCAGACGGTACCATGGCGATCGGACTCTTTCCGAAAATGTTTTTTCCTAATTGATACATAGACTCGTCGACGTTGGATTTCTCTACCCATTGTCCTTCGGGTAATTGAACCTCGATATTGCCGGTCTCCCTCTGGAACCTCGTAGGCCATCTGGAGGTTCTTCCGGTCTCGCGGTCCAGTATCATCGTTTCGTACGTCTCTTCTAGAAACAACTTTCTGAAGATTCCCTGACAGACCGAAACGATGGTCACGTAATCGAAGGGATCTACTCCTTCGTCTTTTTTTGTAGAGGTGACTTCCATCAAGAGATTCCGAAACTTCATTCACCCCCTACGTAGGATATCAACATCGGAGACGCAGTATTCGTGGATTTCTTTTTTGAAAATCGAAAATCTTATCTTTCTTTGATTCGTATCATTCCAAGAATGTTTCTCGGTCCCCTGATTCCATGTAATCGCAAGAGTATAATTATTGTCTGGATACGAACCTACGTAATGCTGGTTTTCGGACGTATTAAACAGATGGAGGAAATATCTCTTGCAGAGTTCGTTTAAATCGAAACATCCCGGTAACTTGGACAATCGCATACCCAAGAAATTGAGGGAGTCTCGAAAGGTCAAATCCAGTCCTTTAGCCACGTGCATGTACATGATCTTGGACCCATTGTACAATATTTTGTCCGGTACCACGCCGTGATGATCGATCAGTGCGTTTATGACGGGATAATTATCGAAACCGCTGGCGTTATGAGCGATCAGGACCGTATATTTTGTAACGAGGAGTCATTATGTGATCGCAGAATTGTACGACAGCGCCTCTACCTCTGAATACCCTCTGTCTGTATTCGCATCCGTAATTGCAAGTTGGGACCACTGCATTCTTTTTCACGACCCTACATCTAGCGCAACGACCACCACAAATCACGCATTTGGAATCCTGTGTCAGCGGTTCCTACATGCATTTGACGCAGGTGGACTTAAAACCGCGTAATTTACTTTGTGCTCTTCAAGTCCGCACCAAGACTGTCAACAATTCGAGCAGATCCTACACTTGTTACATCTGCTGGAATCCGCAGTACATTTTTCGCACGGCTGTCCTGTTGCCTGATACCCCTCGTCACACCACATCATTTCGCTTTGTGACGTTTCGAAGTCGTAGAAGAACAATTTCCTAGGATTCTTCTTGGCTTGCGTGACAGGTTTGCGCTGATAGCACAGATGTTGATCGAATTCTTGCATTTCCATTCACCACAACGGTGATCTTCGGGTTTCCTTTTAGACTTTTCCAGTATTTTTCTGCAATTTCTACATTGGTACGTTTTTTCGCACGAGGATTTCTCGCTCTCCCGTCCCCTCTTGTCTGTTCTGTTAGCGTGTCTCTGGTAGCATTCTAACGAACGACAGGTCCTGTGGCAGTATCGACAAATTCGTTCGGTTCCAGAAATACAATGGTCATTACAGCATACGTTACAAGTGGTTTGACACCAGTATTTTTCCTTGTTTTTGTAATGTTTCAGGCAGAAGTAGCCGTATCCGAAAAAATCGTTAATGCTCCCTATCCCGTCGAAGTGTCCGACATCTCCTTCCGGTTCCGTAATGAACAGATAAATGCTTCGGCGACCTGATTTGTTGGCCACTCGACAAAACCTATTCCCCGTCTTAGAGGACAACACCATGATGTTCACGTCCAGCATGTCTTCGAAAGGTTTGATATCGGATAGCCCCAGAGGTCTGCCCGTGGGAACTTTGGCCTCCATGCATAAGGTGAGAGCCATTTGCTTTCCGCATCGCTTCATTCTCGAGTCTCCGAAGTGCTTATAATAACTCTTTGTCATTTTCTTCTGTTTGATAGCCTTCGCCATGGCATTCATGGTGGGTCATCGTCTTTGCTTATCTCATTCCACTCCAATAACGATACAACTTTACAGAGTTGCATGAAACATCTACCTATGGCTGTTGCCAAATACATATGGTTGTCGTTTGATATTTTCATCAAGGACCTCTTAATGGTAATGACATTTTGAGGTCCTGTCAGTCTGGTGATGGCCAAGGTGCCACTACCGCGTGGAATGACAATGCTTCCTATCGTTATTTCCATCTGAGCATCCAGTGGCAGGTTTTCGTCGCTCTGTAATACCATTTCTATGTTATCCATCACTGTATTAGAGTTCAAGAGGGACCATTTCTGAAGGGGTACGACGATGGGGCTGTTGAGTTGTGGATGAGTGATCCCAACGCGACCCAGATCTTGATCATCGCCTCTGGTTTTATCCAAGACGTTTTTGAACATTTCGTGTAGCAGTGTCAATAGAGTGCGTAATTTCCTTCCTTTCCAGGTCTCCGTAAGTTTTATTTTATACGTAGTTTCAATTGCCAGGTTTTTTGCAAAGGTTTTTACTCCGCTCTTTGTAAAAATGTATGCATTATCGGTCGATTGATCCGTAGGACCCACACCATACTGGAATGATTCGATATCGTGTCTATATGGTGTTTGTGGTTGGTCGGTTTGTGTCGATGATGTGTCTACAATTCTATTTTCACATGTGTCTTCCCGTTCAGAGTTAATAAATGGGTGATTTATCTTTTAGACTTTCGTTTTCAATACTTGGTGTATGTGGAGACGCCTCGTGCACTGGTTCACGTATATTTTCTAAGAGATTCTCTAAATCAGTGAGTAATGGAAGAACTAGAGAATCATCCTCTGTATATGACATGTCTTCCATATTACTGTTTTTTTGTATTATTTATTGATTTTTCCTGCATCGGAACTTCCATAGAAATATTGAAATTCCCGTTTTGTGTATGTGATAATGTATCATATCCACTGTTATCTTGTGACAAGGAAAAAACACGTGGCTTATCGACGAGTTCATATAGCATTTCGTGAACTTTTTCGCGTTCCAGTAATTCATCTGTCAAATTAAATCTCATCCTGCACCACTTACACGTTAAAAGGAAATGTATTCTATTCTGGACGCTCACCGTTATTAATAGCCCATCCTATCAAACGAGACACGTCGGAGAAATTGTTTATTGTATACAGGATATCGCTTAGTCCCTGTTGGATAGAGGGATGATGTGTTAACTGATTTTCTGACGACCATGTTTGAAGTTCACTTATGGAGTCGCAAGATAATATAATGTCTTCTCCCGTTATCCATGTTTAAAACAACTGTTGAAAATAAAATAGAATAAAAAGGTGAATTTATACCCCTGCTAAAATTATGTTCTTTAGCGTTTTTTCGGTGCGTTTTATACTATTGTCAGTTGCTTGTTATCACTTGAGTGCTCTCTATGAATGAGGGGGTTGGTCATGACATAAATCAACAACAGCTATTTGTATTATGATAAGTGTAATCATCGTGTGGTTATTCGGTGTGTTTTGTTATCTCTTGAGTGGTCTTTATGAATGAGAGGGTCGTGACATGAATCAACAAACAGATAATTGTGATTTGTAATAGTATATGAGGGGTTATAATAATCGTTGTATTATATGAGGGATTATAATAATCGTTGTGATTTGTAAGTTTATGAGGGATTATAATTATAATCCAATATGCAACGGTGATTTTTGTTAATGTGTGTGCGTGTGTGCTGCTCATCTTTCACTGTAAACATATATGAGTGGATTTGGTCGAGTGGTCTAGGGTGCTGGAAGTAAGGCTAAGCGAATGGTGCTGCAGTGTATCAATGGCGTGGGTTCAAATCCAGTCGAAGGAAGAACAAAAATTTGACAGCACTAAAATATAATTCTAACACTCTTTGGTTTAATTTTCAGACGTATATATATATATATATGTCTCATTATTTATTGTATTGGTTATCGTAACATATATATTTTTTACATTATAATGAGGGGTCTCCTCTCATGTAATTTAATGTGTCTTGATTGTGTATGTATATGAGCTAGCCCCTTTGTGTCTGTATATATATATATATATATATATATATATACCCTCACTATTTTTCGTATATGTTAAGAGGGTTGACCCCTCATCAATATATATTTTATTCATTAGTGATAATGCAAGATACCGTAATGTCAAATGGTATAAAAAGTCGTTTCTTTGAGGTTTTTCAGCTCATGAAACGTATGCGATGGATCTACAAGAGAAACAAGTTATTGAAGAGGCAAGGGCAATCCTTGTGAAAAAATGGATTCTGACACAGTTATTCATCAACTGAGATTAAAAGCCGTGTTGTCTAAGGCAAAAGAAGATGAAATTCTTCAGATTACGTCTGGTCTGAAGTGCGCACATTACTTATTAGACCATCTCATTGGTTCTTCTGTCCCCTATTTCCAACAATTCAGACTGGCATACAGACCTAGCCAAATATGTATATAAACCCACTGATAAAGAAGATGAGATATTACTAAATGGTCGTGATGATAACAGGTGTATGCTTTATTTGGGAGGTGATTGTTACGTTGTAGCCAAAGAATATAAAGATGAAATAGTCATACATATCCGTAATTATGCACAACGAGGTGCCAAGAAAATCCAACAAAACATGGGGTTGTGTTTAATATGTCTAGATGTCTTATGCTGGAAATGAATCGTGATGAAATAAATAAAGTATTTCAAGACGGTATGAGCGGAAAACTGAGCAGAATCACGAATTATTGATTCATTTAGGTGGAGATGTGTACGTTACCGCTGGAGAAAAATTTCAAACCGTAGATATTAGACATTTCTGGAAACCTATCGACTCTGACAAACCAGTTCCTACAAAAACGGGAATAGCCCTGAACCAATACAAGTGGAATGGGTTGAAACATGTCATGGATTAATACGTGATTTCGTCCCAGAACTAGCACCATCCGTGATCTGTGAATATACTCATCATGCTCAATCTGACTTGTTGAAGTGTCATGAGTGTTCGCCTTTTATTGAGAACGATGGTGTTGAAGAGGAGGATGCAACTTTCAAATTGATAGGTTATGATACCTATCAAAATGACGATTAGGAAGACATGTTTTCCCGTGGTAATACCCAGTACATTTGTTATATTTAACTGTATATTATTTTTAAATAAAATTTGTATACATTATGATCTTTTTTATGTTATTTCTTGTTGACAATCTGGGATGGATATATAATCTAGCAATTATTACTTTAGATACCATGCTTAATATTTGTGATTAACGATTGGTTGGATATTAATACTGTAAACAAAAGTGTGAATATATACATTTAATAGATGCAATAATTACACTCAAGCATAACAAAAATTACACTATGAAACATAACGTGTTGCAACAACTACACTCAAACATGAAAACAAATTACACTTGTGTTATTATTCCATCATTTTGTGACACCACTTATTGAAATTATAAAAATATGATTGTCTAATTATTTTGAATTGTAAGAAACTTGATAGTTGTTATTAATTGTTTTCTTGTACATAATATATCCGAAATCAACGAAATCCTTTAACACTATTGTCGCTAGTAAAAAATCTGAATATATAACACTATTGTCGCTAGTAAAAAATCTGAATATATAGTCAATTGTCCTTTTTTTTTAGGTATTACAGCACACATACACACAAGCAAATGATGCTTATGGTGGTTCACACAATATTATATTCATTTCTCCTCATTATATTTGTGTAAATATTGATGTTTGTCACACAATAATTTTCTATGTTCAAACTCCTTGGTCAGATTCATTTTTTTATTGTTTATTTTTGCCCGATGATACTCTATGTTTATTTTGATGTTTTCAAAAAATAAATTCTACTATATAATGGCAATCCTTTATTAATTTCTTTTCCGGTTGATCTAGGGTAAGCGGCTGCCCTATAATTACCCTAAAATAGGAAATTATATTTATATTATATCATATTATCTTATACATCTTAATATATATATGTATATAGATGTATATGTTCGATTCGTAGATTATTGGGGAAATAGTTTGCAGTTTGTTGTTAAATGTCTGAATTTTCCAATGTTTACGAAGTGGTTTACTCTGATAATATAACTGGCTGTCCATGATGTATAACTGGTGGTGGCGTTAAATTTCAATCAAATTGCAGTATACATTTGTTTGATTTTTATATAATACCTACTACCTTTAACACTTCAACTGGTTACAATTGATATTTGTAATATATACTCTCCGCAATAACGGAAATTCGGCTCCTCTAATAAATGTATCCTGACAAATGTCTGAATATATGAATAGTTCTTACATTGCAAAAGAGAAATGTTACAATTTAAATAATTCAACATCATATGTAAATATAATTAGTCAGTCGATGAATACAAAAAAACGTAGATATAAGGATATTTTTTTCTTCTCTGTTCTGTGAATTTTAATGAAGTGCGAATTTTGTCAATAAACGTATTTATTTATATCACATTATTAGTTGAGATAGAAAAAACTTTCACTTTTCACTGCTCCATGATCAACATATTTACTTAGAACTTATTATTGGCCTTTCACTTTCAATAAAATAGTGCCTTAGTACACACAGGTGAAGATCATATACTATGATGTTTGAAATTTATCTAATGTTTTGCAATTTATTTTATTTATTCGTTGGTTGCAGAATAAGTCTATTAAGCAACATTGCAGCTATATATATTCCTGACAAGAACAGCATGGGTGCAAACAAATCTGTGGTGGTGATAGCTTTGTAATTGTTATTTGTGAAATCGTTTGAAATAGATTTTTTTTTGTTTATTCTGCAAGCCTCAAATGACGTCATGAATGACTGATTATATATAAAATAACGGCAGTTTTTAATGTCGAGACAGACATTATCACTAATATCACAGCGAGTCCGATGTTTTCTCGAAATCTTCAAGACTTACGTTACTGTTTTAATTATAATATTAAGTGCACGTTCTATTAAAAAAATATACGATATTTACGATTAGACGCAACCCATCTGATGTGTGATACATGTTTTACCTTTGTAGATTCTACATCAGCTTGAATTGCCGGAAAACCTCTGTGGCGTCCTCTTTAATAAATATAAATTATCATCCCCCCCCCCCCCCCCCCGCTATATATACCTGCTGACTCCATAAGTAAAACTCGTATCAAAGTTCGCGTAAGCTGCGCAGGACTTATCAACAGTCAGCAGGAATTATCACCATATTCTTCCTGTAAAGATGGCAAAAGGAACTGTCGTGTCAGCAATATCAACAAACATCGTCCTACAAAAATGTACTTGACACAATTCTGGATAAACTCTGCTGGAACTACTTTTTTATTACGTCATAATCGGGGTCGTGACCTTTGTGCTTTCTAAGCCGGAACAGAATTGGTAAGCAAAACCGCTAATGAAAATGGGCGAATCCTGTTGCCGAGTTTAATGTTTGAATATGATTTCTTTTATATTTTCATTATTTTAAATCATTGTCTTTGAACTATGCTTTTTGTTAAATATTCATCTAGGTACGTTATGCAATCCACCGGTCACTGTAATAATGAATGGTATTTTGGCAAACTACGTACAAACTATGTTTTGAAGCGTATTTTGTGAGTGCGGATGAATATTTTGAATCATTGATTTTCCCCGCGAACATACAAATATCGAAACCTATAGATGAACCATATATCCGTGTTTATGTTTGATTTAAGGATGAAAAACATGTCATCTGAAGGTGAATATAATTGAGACCTAGGAGATAACGGTATTGTATTTGATAACTTCACAGCATCAATTGGAGATTTGATGGTCGCAAATTTAGTTTACTGGCGAAGCGTTAGCGGAGCCAGTAAACGGATATTTGCGACCATCAAATTGATAATTGATGCCATGAAATTTTCAAATACAATACAGTTATATCCATTCTAATGTAATCATGTGTATAGATGCGTATTCCCAAATTATTGGCGAGATGACGTAAGCGGTAATCAGCTAAAATTCTAAACATATATCGTGCTATTTCAACCGTGTAATTGATACCGTGAAAACTAAGCATTGTCCAATCATAAACCAGGAATATTAAACAACTACATCAGAATAAAATATAGATGTGTCGGAACGACACGAATGTCCCAACCGTGAATATTAAGGAGGCTCGCAAATGTTTCACCCTTTTTTAATTCCCTCAGTAATAAGCTAAGAACAACAAACTATTGTTTAAGATCTATATCCTCAAGCCTTCTTAAATTCACAAGATGTATTCAAGGAAACAATATTGCCTCAACAAATCTTGATATGATCAGGAATCTACAACACATGCATTTGAATAAGAAGTCCTATACCTATAAAACCTGATCTGTAACTCATCATTGTAATTCCAAAATACCAAAAATCATAGTGAAATAAAGTGGTGATAACTAAATATTCAAGTTAAAAGTCCAAGGTGCGTAAATTAGTCCAAAATCATTCAATCGGAACGAAATTCAAACTTGATCGGTAAACTCATATATACACTCACATACCAAAAATCAAGTCAATATCTCAAATCATAGTGAAAAAAAGTGGTAGCGACTAAATATTTGGCCAAAAATCATTCAACCGGAATCAATTTCAAAGTTGATCTGTAACTTATCACTATACACGCTCAATCAAGTCAATATCTCAAATCATATTGAAATAAAATGTTGACAACTAAATATTTGGCCAAATTTCAAAGTCCAAAAATCATTGGATCGGAACTAAATGTAAACTTGATCTGTGTCTCATCACTATTCTCTCATATACCAAAAATCAAGTCAATATCTCCATGTATAGCGACAAAAAATGGTGACAACTAAATATTTGGCAAAATTTCAAATCCTAGGGCCATAACTCGACCAAAATCATTGGACCGGAACGAAACGTAAACTTTATCTGTAACTTATCATTATACACCCACATACCAAATATCAAGTCAATATCTCACAGTATAGCGACAAAAAGTGGTGACAACTGTTTTATTTCGGAATTACGGAATTGGGTAACACTATATGTCCCAGCCACTTAATGGTGGGGACATAAAAATATCAGCCTACTCTACAGAATATGAGGCTTGTGACTCGTTCTCTCCACTCACTTGCCAACAAACTTCATATTCTGGCCCGACAGGCTGATATTTTCGGTATCAATCAATTCCCATCCAGATAACATATACATCTCGTTGGGGAATACCTTCAAAGCCAAATATTTCGTGCCGAAACAGCTTAGAGCCAGCGGTGTGTAAGACTGTGATAGCTATTGGTGAATGAAGAGTTTGAATGTCAGAACATTATTTGCTGAAAAAAAATATTAATAAAATAATTAAATCTAACAGTATTACCCTCTTTTGTCTATTGAAAATGTTAGATAAACGTATTTCTTCATCGTATTGTAGTTGTATTTACAGCTATCTATGCAATCGGTGCCTATCACCCCTAACGTTGTGAGTTCGAATCCCGCCCAGGAGAGGTGTACTCGATGCAACCTTATGTAATAAAATTTGTCAGTGACTTGCGACAGGTCGATGGTTTTCTCCGGATACTCCGGTTTTCTCCACCAATAAAACTGAACGCCACGATATAGTTGAAATATTGCAAAAAGTGGTGTTAAGCACTATAACACTAACCCCCTAAATGTATTATATGCATAAATGTACTGGTACAAATGTTAGGATCGTGTGTTGTCAGTTTTGTAAACCACCATAGTATAGGTGACTGAGTAATGAAGCGCTTTCTTAATGAAATTTGAATTTGGTATCCGTACACATAAGTTTCCATTTTTAGATGATCTCAAAAATAATTTGTTTAATTTGAACATGTAGTAAAAAGATTGAATAACTATTATGGTGCACAGTTAAATACAATTAAATAACTTTTAAGGTTAGGAATAAAATCATAATGATTTTGCTAATTTTTCAACGTATTTAAAATTGGGATTTACAAACAAAATGTAGGAAGTACAAAGATCAAACAAAATAAAAAATACCAAAATCCAATAGAAAAATCGTAGACATATTCAAATTCGATACACCATATACGTCGTTTCTATGAAATATATAGGGAAGTGGTGTGGTTTTCGTACAATTTCATTGGCAAAATCAGTCACGTGATATACAGAATATTTAATGTATTTTTTCAACTGTGAAGAAACCAGACGTCTTGTTTCTATTCTTAAAAAACATATTGGCGATATGTTTCTATTTTTAAGTGTATTGACGCTATGTTTCTATTTTTAAGTATATTGACGCTATGTTACTAAGTTTAGATCCGGATATTGTCCGTTCCGGACCGCGCTTACACTCCACTTGTAGTAAACAACATGGCGGAAGCGCCAGTTCCTCCAATCGTAACTACTCGGCCATTCTCGCTACCCTGCAAATAACCTCGTACCTACATATTAGAAATTCTTCTTAAATTGTTTGCCGGAAGTTAAGTTAAGTTAAGCTGCACAAAAATATAGTCCACGAAAATCCAATATGGAACACATACTAAGTAAAATCTAATCATGCAAAATAATTAAAACTTTAATTGAAATATAGAAAATTGCTTAAAATATAACTTTATCAAATTTTCATGTAACTGACATTTGAAAAGTAGTGCGATTTATACGCCTAATGCATACGAGGTTATTTGCAGGGTAACGAGAATGACCGAGTAGTTACGATTGCAGTTCCTCACCAGACGTAACTCGAATAATATTGCGCCCTCTATCGGCACTATCGCTGGATGAGGGCTTGAACGCTCTTAATGGTAAATTTCCGTGAGCTGCCCTCTGGTTCAGACGACCAATCAAATGTCAAATATTAGCGCGTATGCGCATTAGTGACTTCTTTTACTTCCGTTTGTAAATATTGACAAAGCAAACATGGAGAATGAATCGTGCCTTTGCATATGTAGAAAACAAATACACCTTTATTCTCATATTTATGATTCAAATTGCCATAGATTCACCAATTTTTCAAAGATTTAAAAAAATAAAACACCGCGTAATAAATTTTTGAAGTTTTTATGTTTTAATCTAAATTTGCTAAAATCATAGTGTCACAATATACATTTAACATGTACGATATGTGGGACAATAAAAGTGATTTATTTAATTATTGTTAGCAAAGGCACTCGTGACACGGAATTACCACCCCCTTTCTGAGTACTTATTTATTTTCAATAAAATTTCTTTATTATTTCATCTCTTTTTCCTGAATTTATTGCGGATAATAATAGTATATATATATGGTCGACATACGTTGCTTGCCGTTAACAAAAGATTGTATAGATATAGATATGCACAAGTTAAATTAAGGAAAATGGGATGAAATAATAAAGAAATTTTTATTAAAAATAAATATGTAAGCAGAAAGTTGATTAATTCATGAATTAAAATCATTTTTAATACAATTTATCAAGGACGTGTATAGAGTATACGTCCTTGAATCTATTAAGAAATACCAATCACAATATCGTTATATAGGTAAATACTTAGTAGACAGATTTCTTAAAACCATTTTTTTCTTTTTAATTGATAACTGACCCAAGTTAGGCTAAATAAATGAAATGTGACTTAATGTTTTAATTAATTTTCACTGAAAACATACTTGCCTTCCATAAATTTTAATTTCTTATCTAATTCTTATTCTTATTATGTAACAATATGGTCAGGTTGTTATTTTCATTGAATGGCATCTCAAAATAGATGGCTTCACAGTAGGTGCCCTTCCTGTATATTGGTTACATCCTGTATATTACAACTGACAAACAATTTCAATCAGTCATCATTATTATAAAATACATTTGTTTAATCTTTATTTTAAATGAAATTAAAAAATCATTATAAGGGTGAATTCAATTCAAGCTTTTAGCTTTTATTTACTTTCCAACTTTGAAATAAAAATTAATATGTATTAATATTTAAAAATAGTAATTATTCATTAAGTTTTTTGCTTAGCTCCTCCTACTTTATGTCATAATACCCATAAGTTAGAGCGATTTACTATTTCAGGTTTGACAGATTTGATCAATGAATGCATCCGGACGTTAATGCAGCGACTAGCGTAACCAGAATAATCCAGTCGTTATATTACGCTCCCGCTGGTCGCTACATTAGCGCCTGGATGCATTCATTGAAAAAATCCGTCAAACCGGAAATAGTAAATCGCTATGACTTATGGGTATTACGACATAAAATAGGAGGAGCTAAGGTGTTTGTAAATAATGTCCAATGGAGCGATCAGATGATGTAATGCTGTATGCAATACACATATTCGGATAAATACAACCAAACATTAAATAAAACTTAAATTAATAATTACTATTTGTTAAATATTAAAACATATTGATTTTTATTTCAAAGTTGGAAAGTAAATAAAAGCTTGAATTTACTCTTATAATGATTTTTTAATTTCATTTAAAATAAAGATTTAAAAAAAATTATTTTATGGTACTGATTAAAATTGTTTGTCATGCTTAGCTGTCAGTTGTAATATACAGGATGTAATCAATATACAGGAAGAGCTCCTACTGTGAACCCTTCTATTTTGAGATGCCATTCAATGAAAATAACAACCTGACCATATTGTTACATAATAAGAATTAGATAAGAAATTAAAATTTATAGAAGACAACAGGCTTGGGTCAGTTATCAATTAAAAAGACAAAAATGGTTTTAAAAAAAATCAGTCTAATAAGTATTTACCTAAATAACGATATTGTGATGGGTATTTCTTAATAAATTGTATTAAAAATCATTTTAATTTATGAAATAATCAACTTTCTGTTTACATATTCATTTTCAATAAAATTTCTTTATTATTTCATCCCATTCTCCTTAATTTAACTTGTGCATATCCATATTTATACAATCTTATGTTAACGGCAAGTTACGTGTGTCGACCCTATTATCCACAATAAATTCAGGAAAAAGAGATGAAAAAATAAAGAAATGTTATTGAAACTAAATAAGTACTCAGAAAGGGGGCAGTAATTCCGTGCCACGAGTGCCTTTGTATTTGACTGTATGAAAATAAAGAAATACAATAATGCCAACAATAATCATAAAAAGTCACTTTTATTGTCACACATACATGTTAGATGTGTATTGTGACATTTTACTATTTTTAGCAAATTTAGATTAAAACATAAAAATTTCAAAAAATGATTACACGGTGTTTTATTTTTTTAAATCTTTATAGATTGGTGAATCTATAGCAATTTAAATCATAATTATGAGAATAAATGTCAGCTGACGGATTTTTACCATTAAGAGCGTTCAAGCCCTCGTACAGCGATAGTGCCGATAGAGGGCGCAGTATTATTCAAGCTACGACTAGCGGGAGAGTAATATAACGAGCTGGATTATTCGGGTTACAGCAGACGAAAACAAATTAAAGATAAAAATTTCAAAATTTTCAAAAAAATTCAAAAAATTCAGCTTTCATAGAATTTCTAAGTTTTAATATTTAAATAATAATATTGAAAAACATATGTAATATACAATTTACGGACTTTTTACTCTGTCAATATGTTATATATGGACCTGTTAGGATTATATTGACCGAGGACTATCCTAACAGGTCCATATATTTCGTCCTCGGTCAAAATAATCCTAACAGGTCCATATATAACATATTGACCTCGTAAAAAGTCCATAATTGATACATGTCCAACTATTTTCTTCAGTAGAAGTCAGTACGAGTAATCTCGCATGTTTTCAGTGTTTTCTTGTGTCAAGTTTTTATCTTGTATGGATAATGCTACGTCTTATCAGACGGCCTGCTGTGGTGTGATAGATAATGTCCCCATCCTTCACTGATTAAATATTATCAGTTACGCGTATCATCATGACATGTTTGTTAATTAAATCTTCGTGATCACCAATAATAAAACCTTTTATAACTTGTATATAAAGACTACCAAAGAAGACAAAACCAAAGTGTATGGAATACACATGTCCGGAGAAATCCAACCAAACAAAACCAAAGCTGTATACATACACATATCCGGATAAATACAACCAAACAAAACCTGTAGAAACAATGAAAAATATGTAATTTCTTTACTTTTATTTGTCATTTATGTTTATATTGACATTGTACATATTTGTTGAAGCAATATATCAATATTATAAGATTTAACGACCAAAAATCAGTGATGCAGATAATAGTTTGTCTTTTCATGGGAGGACATGAAATTTCAATAAAACGATATTTGATTTTCGTACCTCACTTCCAATAAATGAGATATTATATATACAATACATAAATGGTAAACGGAAAAAAAAGTCATAGGAAAAAAAGTCACAAGAAAAAAGTCACAGGAAAAAAAGGCACAATATATTTTTTTCCACATTTACTATACCCCGGAAAGTCACAGTATGTATAATGAGGGTCCATATCCAGGTTATGGTGTTTAATGCCACTTTCAAAATGTTTTCGGTGATATGGTGGCTTTCTGTTTTATCATTACAATATATTTCAAATTTGGTTTCATTCTGATAAATTTGATCGGCACATACCGTTCACACTTATTACCTAATAAGCAGGACCAATATTAATTTGATCTTTGAGCTTTGCAAATTGATAACTGGTAAACAAATAGGAACCCCTCAGCTTCCCAAAGCGCAAATATTTATTTCCCCCATAATTTCTCAATTTTTTCGACTATTAGTTATTTAGATTGATGGGAGAAAATAAATAATTGATTTACTGATGGAAATCGAGAGAAAATCATATTGAGTCGGCTTTTTATTTTTGTAACTTTAGGTATGTTTGGATAAGAAGTGCTAACCGAACGTCGGAAGTGTGTAAATATTACACAAACCGGTACATGTTTTGAGATTTAAAATTAGTTTTTCTTTCTTTCTGTTAAAGAACTGGCGACCGTTTCACTAAAGGTCGTAAGTCGGAAACGTAGACGTAAATGCACTCTTAAGAATTATGACCGTTTCACTAATAAATAGAATTTATGACTTGCGATAAAAAGTGATCGCAAAGTTAAGAGTGTTGGTAGGTACTCGTAAGTCGTAAATCGTAAGCCCATTTTTTTTTAATGCAAACATTAATCAAATGAAGCGAACAAATGCCAATAGCCTGTAAGCCCAACTACCATACGATCACTCCTAAGTACCATATGCTTAGCCGAGAAATAAAAAGACAAATTGTATAATGTTTGCCAGGGATCGGACTCATGAATATCTATCCCGTAATTTAATTGACAATAGCTTGGAATTCAATTGAGAGAAAAAAAAACAGTGGTATGTTATTGCAATTTGTACTAAGTTACCAATCAATATAATTAGCTTCTTAGTAAACACATGTGCGTACGTGACAAATTAACAAAACAAATGATAAGACAAGCTTAAAATAGAACCAAGTAATATATTCCTTTTAAACCATCTAGTCGTGTATATAAATAATTGTTCATACAAAAGACGAGGTATTTTATTTAAGCCTAATAAATAATCAAAGTAGATCGAGATCAAATGCAAAGAACAGGATGTCTGTGTAAATCATGCGTTCTTCTTTCATTATACATATCCCGGATGCATGCCAGATATGTAGCATTGCTGATGTCTTAGATAAAAAGGTCAAAACTTTGCAAAGCACATCCTAATACCATAAAATAAGATCAAATTATGACAATGCCGTCTTTAGAGGTACAATTCGTAATTGGATAAATATTTCACCGCATGCCAACTTTTTAATTATCTTTCTTTATGATGTTTTTTTTCTTAAACATTAATATTATGGAATTGAAAAATGCTTCTTTCTTAATTAAAATTTATTCTTTTTTGATGAGAAACAATAAAGTGCGGAGCCCGTTAACTGACATGATCAATATTTTTATGACGTTACACGAAATAGTATTTCGCATAAACTAAATTAAAAAAATATCTATAAACGAAATAAAAAATATTCTCATGTCAGAAAACGGGCTCCGTAAACTATTTCGTATAAACGAAATTAAAATTCTCATGTCAGCATGCATTTAGCTTTTTTTTTTCCCCCTTTCATATGAATTTCAAATATAAATATTTGGTGCGGACAGCAGAATCATGAACGCTCAACGATGGAAACTGGCAGAGGAGCAGCATAGCAAACCTGGATATTGCCGATGGTATTGTTGCCTGCAAATTCAATAAGCCATGTGAGGTAGAAATCATTAAATTAGTCTTGCGTTCAACAATATCGCAACTGTATAGCGAAATCCGTTCACGAAAATAATAAACCGAATTGTTTTCCTTTTTTTGGGGAAAATTTTACGTTCACGATGTCTTGCTTATCATTGACTGTATGGAATTAACATTGATATAGTGTTTGTGTTCAATATAATATCGTACGTATGTGTTGCGTCGATAGAAAAAAAATTACCGGAAAAAAAGTCACAATATATTTTTCCCACATTTACTATACCCCGGAAAGTCACAGTGTGCATAATTATTGTTGCTTTGTTTTTGTTTTTGACGTTTTGTTTTGTTTGTTCTTTATTTGTTTGTGAAGTTTTTCTTTGTGTTTTTTTTGTGTTTTTTTTTATATTTATTCAAGACCTTGATTGAGAACCAAATTCGATTCATGTCTCATTGATATGTATTCGATCACAACTCCTTATAATTATAAAAGAATGACTCTTATAGAGACCTTGATATATGATAACCAAAATTTGACTCATTGATATATGAGGTTTTTTGGGTTGATATAGCCTAAGGAATAGAAATAAGGTCAACAAATGGTTAGAGAAGCAACTTGTGTTGCTCTTTAAGGCAAAAAACATCATATTGAACTTTTGTTGCTGTCATGTTCAAACTAGCATATTAATGTCACAACAGACACAGACTGACATTTTTCATATAAAAATGTTACAAAATGTATTGTGGTGTCAGATTACATGGTAAAAATGCATGTTATGTAATATTTTGAAATATTGCTCCCAAACACTGGATATTCATGGACAAAGGGTATTGCAACACATTTTATTTTTATTTATGACTTTATACTTATTGGGAATATGTGATTGAATGTGTTTTTGCAGTAGAAGGGTATATAATCTTGAAAATATTGTTGATATTAAGGATATTTCTTAAAATCATGTGCCAGTTGGTCGACTTCTAATATAGAATATGATGATATCATTATTGGATTTTTTTCAATCCTACAAATTTTTCCTCATAGATTTTGGTAGTTTCAATTAGAATACATGTAAAATGTACCAATAAAACAATATAAGGCTATTGAAAGTAGTTTTAATTGAAAATTATGTAGTAAAATCTTGGTAATTTAAGCAATCTCAGGAAAATTATATTGACTGCTAAACATTTTCTGTTAATTTTTCAAATTGTCAATTTGGATTTCATATTTTAAAGTATTATTTGGCTGTGAAGGTACATTTGAACATCGGGGCTTCCTTGAACAGTGAAAAAAAAATATGTGGAAACATAAATTTATTGAGCTTTGGGGGAAATTATAGTTGTGCACCATCAGAAATTCCAAGACTTGAATATCAATAAATCTATTTTTGCAAATCTAATGCAATTAGAAGGAATTTCAACTGCAGATCTAGATACAAAAACTTATTTAATGTCTTAAACTACATAATTTATGGGGCTAAAGTATAAATTAACAAAGCTTAGAATGATGTGAACTCATTTTATGAGACAAAAAAGGGGAGGGGGCTTAAGTGCAAACATTTTTCATAGTATTTATATTTAATATAAAACTGAGGCATATATATGTGTTAAAATTGCTTATTATGTTATAAATAAGCTTAATAACTGTAATATATAAAAGAATAAGTAAGTTGGGGTATATTACACAATCTGAAGTCAACAGCTGTAAATGAAGATATGTTCATTAAAAATCTTCAAGAGGGTACCTTTGCATTTGCACACTTATTCTTGTAAATAGCAGACAGTCACATACCATATGAGGTTTTTTGGGTTGATATTGCCTAAGGAATAGAAATAAAGTCAACAAATGGTTAGAGAACCAATTTGTGTTGCTCTTTAAGGCAAAAAACATCAAATTGAACTTTTGTTGCTGTCATGTTCAAATTAGCCTAATAATTTCACAACAGACACAGACTGACATTGTTCATCCAAAAATGTTACAAAATGTATTGTGGTGTCTGATTACATGGAAAAAATGCATGTTATGTAATATTTTGAAATATTGCTCCCAAGCACTGGATATACATGGACAGAGGGTATTGCTACTCATTTTATTTTTATTTATGACTTTATTATTATTGGAAATATGTGATTGAATGTGTTTTTGCAGTAGAAGAGTATATAATATTGAAAATATGGTTTATATTAAGGATTTTTCTTAAAATCATGTGCCAGTTGGCCAACTTCAAATATAGAATATGGTGATATCACTATTGGATTTTTTTCAATCCTACAAATTTTTCCTCATTAATTTTGGTAGTTTCAATTAGAATACATGTAAAATGTACTTATAAAACAATATAAGGTTATTGAAAGTAGTTTTAATTGAAAATTATGTAGTAAAATCTTGGTAATTTAAGCGATCTCAGGAAAATTATATTGACTGCTTAACATTTTCTGTTAATTTTTCAAATTGTCAATTTGGATTTCATATTTTAAAGTATTATTTGGCTGTAAAGGTACATTTGAGCATCCAGCTTCCTTGAACAGTGAAAACAAATTATGTGGAAACATAAATTTATTGAGCTTTGGGGAAGATTACTGTTGGGCACATTAGAAATTCCAAGACCTGAATATCAATAAATCATATTTTTGCAAATCTAATGCAATTAGAAGGAATTTCAACTGCAGATATAGATACAAAAACTTATTTAATGTCTTAAACTACATAATTTATGGGGCTAAAGTATAAATTAACAAAGCTTAGAATGATGTGAACTCATTTTATGAGACAAAAAAGGGGAGGGGGCTTAAGTGCAAACATTTTTCATAGTATTTATATTTAATATAGAACTGAGGCATATATATGTGCTAAAATTGCTTATTATGTAATAAATAAGCTTAATAACTGTAATATATAAGAGAATAAGTAAGTTGGGGTATATTACACAATCTGAAGTCAACAGCTGTAAATGAAGGTATTTTCATTAAAAATCTTCAAGAGGGTAGGTACCTTTGCATTTGCACACTTATTCTTGCAAATAGCAGAGAGTCACATAACATATGAGGTTTTTTGGGTTGATATTGCCTAAGGAATAGAAATAAGGTCAACAAATGGTTAGAGAACCAATTTGTGTTGCTCTTTAAGACAAAAAACATCAAATTGAAATTTGTTGCTGTCATGTTCAAATTAGCCTAATAATTTCACAACAGACACAGACTGACATTGTTCATACAAAAATGTTGCAAAATGTATTGTGGTGTCACATTACATGGAAAAAATGCATGTTATGTAATATTTTGAAATATTGCTCCCAAGCACTGGATATACATGGACAGAGGGTATTGCTACTCATTTTATTTTTATTTATGACTTTATTATTATTGGAAATATGTGTTTGAATGTGTTTTTGCAGTAGAAGGGTATATAATATTGAAAATATGGTTGATATTAAGGATTTTTCTTAAAATCATGTGGCAGTTGGCCGACTTCAAATATAGAATATGGTGATATCACTATTGGATTTTTTTCAATCCTACAAATTTTTCCTCATTAATTTTGGTAGTTTCAATTGGAATACATGTAAAATGTACCAATAAAACAATATAAGGCTATTGAAAGTAGTTTTAATTGAAAATTATGTAGTAAAACTTTGGTAATTTAAGCAATCTCAGGAAAATTATATTGACTGCTTAACATTTTCTGTTAATTTTTCAAATTGTCAATTTGGATTTCATATTTTAAAGTATTATTTGGCTGTGAAGGTACATTTGAATATTCAGCTTCCTTGAACAGTGAAAAAAAAATATGTGGAAACATAAATTTATTGAGCTTTGGGGAAGATTACTGTTGGGCACATTAGAAATTCCAAGACTTGAATATCAATAAATCATATTTTTGCAAATCTAATGTAATTAGAAGGAATTTCAACTGCAGATATATATACAAAAACTTATTTAATGTCTTAAACTACATAATTTAGGGGGCTAAAGTATAAATTAACAAAGCTTAGAATGATGTGAACTCATTTTATGAGACAAAAAAGGGGAGGGGGCTTAAGTGCAAACATTTTTCATAGTATTTATATTTAATATAGAACTGAGGCATACATATGTGTTAAAATTGCTTATTATGTTATAAATAAGCTTAATAACTGTAATATATAAGAGAATAAGTAAGTTGGGGTATATTACACAATCTGAAGTCAACAGCTGTAAATGAAGATATTTTCATTAAAAATCTTCAAGAGGGTACCTTTGCATTTGCACACTTATTCTTGCAAATAGCAGACAGTCACATACCATATGAGGTTTTTTGGGTTGATATTGCCTAAGGAATAGAAATAAGGTCAACAAATGGTTAGAGAACCAATTTGTGTTGCTCTTTAAGGCAAAAAACATCAAATTGAACTTTTGTTGCTTTCATGTTCAAATTAGCCTAATAATTTCACAACAGACACAGACTGACATTGTTCATACAAAAATGTTATAGAAGGTATTGTGGTGTCAGATTACATGGTAAAAATGCATGTTATGTAATATTTTGAAATATTGCTCCCAAGCACTGGATATACATGGACAGAGCGTATTGCTACTCATTTTATTTTTATTTATGACTTTATTATTATTGGAAATATGTGATTGAATGTGTTTTTGCAGTAGAAGGGTATATAATATTGAAAATATGGTTGATATTAAGGATTTTTCTTAAAATCATGTGGCAGTTGGCCGACTTCAAATATAGAATATGGTGATATCACTATTGGATTTTTTTCAATCCTACAAATTTTTCCTCATTAATTTTGGTAGTTTCAATTAGAATAGATGTAAAATGTACTTATAAAACAATATAAGGCCATTGAAAGTAGTTTTAATTGAAAATTATGTAGTAAAATCTTGGTAATTTAAGCGATCTCAGGAAAATTATATTGACTGCTTAACATTTTCTGTTAATTTTTCAAATTGTCAATTTGGATTTCATATTTTAAAGTTTTATTTGGCTGTGAAGGTACATTTGAACATTCAGCTTCCTTGAACAGTGAAAAAAAATTATGTGGAAACATAAATTTATTGAGCTTTGGGGAAGATTACTGTTGGGCACATTAGAAATTCCAAGACTTGAATATCAATAAATCATATTTTTGCAAATCTAATGTAATTAGAAGGAATTTCAACTGCAGATATAGATACAAAAACTTATTTAATGTCTTAAACTACATAATTTAGGGGGCAAAAGTATAAATTAACAAAGCTTAGAATGATGTGAACTCATTTTATGAGACAAAAAAGGGGAGGGGGCTTAAGTGCAAACATTTTTCATAGTATTTATATTTAATATAGAACTGAGGCATACATATGTGTTAAAATTGCTTATTATGTTATAAATAAGCTTAATAACTGTAATATATAAGAGAATAAGTAAGTTGGGGTATATTACACAATCTGAAGTCAACAGCTGTAAATGAAGATATTTTCATTAAAAATCTTCAAGAGGGTACCTTTGCATTTGCACACTTATTCTTGCAAATAGCAGACAGTCACATACCATATGAGGTTTTTTGGGTTGATATTGCCTAAGGAATAGAAATAAGGTCAACAAATGGTTAGAGAACCAATTTGTGTTGCTCTTTAAGGCAAAAAACATCAAATTGAACTTTTGTTGCTTTCATGTTCAAATTAGCCTAATAATTTCACAACAGACACAGACTGACATTGTTCATACAAAAATGTTATAGAAGGTATTGTGGTGTCAGATTACATGGTAAAAATGCATGTTATGTAATATTTTGAAATATTGCTCCCAAGCACTGGATATACATGGACAGAGCGTATTGCTACTCATTTTATTTTTATTTATGACTTTATTATTATTGGAAATATGTGATTGAATGTGTTTTTGCAGTAGAAGGGTATATAATATTGAAAATATGGTTGATATTAAGGATTTTTCTTAAAATCATGTGGCAGTTGGCCGACTTCAAATATAGAATATGGTGATATCACTATTGGATTTTTTTCAATCCTACAAATTTTTCCTCATTAATTTTGGTAGTTTCAATTAGAATACATGTAAAATGTACTTATAAAACAATATAAGGCCATTCAAAGTAGTTTTAATTGAAAATTATGTAGTAAAATCTTGGTAATTTAAGCGATCTCAGGAAAATTATATTGACTGCTTAACATTTTCTGTTAATTTTTCAAATTGTCAATTTGGATTTCATATTTTAAAGTTTTATTTGGCTGTGAAGGTACATTTGAACATTCAGCTTCCTTGAACAGTGAAAAAAAATTATGTGGAAACATAAATTTATTGAGCTTTGGGGAAGATTACTGTTGGGCACATTAGAAATTCCAAGACTTGAATATCAATAAATCATATTTTTGCAAATCTAATGTAATTAGAAGGAATTTCAACTGCAGATATAGATACAAAAACTTATTTAATGTCTTAAACTACATAATTTAGGGGGCAAAAGTATAAATTAACAAAGCTTAGAATGATGTGAACTCATTTTATGAGACAAAAAAGGGGAGGGGGCTTAAGTGCAAACATTTTTCATAGTATTTATATTTAATATAGAACTGAGGCATACATATGTGTTAAAATTGCTTATTATGTTATAAATAAGCTTAATAACTGTAATATATAAGAGAATAAGTAAGTTGGGGTATATTACACAATCTGAAGTCAACAGCTGTAAATGAAGATATTTTCATTAAAAATCTTCAAGAGGGTACCTTTGCATTTGCACACTTATTCTTGCAAATAGCAGACAGTCACATACCATATGAGGTTTTTTGGGTTGATATTGCCTAAGGAATAGAAATAAGGTCAACAAATGGTTAGAGAACCAATTTGTGTTGCTCTTTAAGGCAAAAAACATCAAATTGAACTTTTGTTGCTTTCATGTTCAAATTAGCCTAATAATTTCACAACAGACACAGACTGACATTGTTCATACAAAAATGTTATAAAAGGTATTGTGGTGTCAGATTACATGGTAAAAATGCATGTTATGTAATATTTTGAAATATTGCTCCCAAGCACTGGATATACATGGACAGAGCGTATTGCTACTCATTTTATTTTTATTTATGACTTTATTATTATTGGAAATATGTGATTGAATGTGTTTTTGCAGTAGAAGGGTATATAATATTGAAAATATGGTTGATATTAAGGATTTTTCTTAAAATCATGTGCCAGTTGGCCAACTTCAAATATAGAATATGGTGATATCATTATTGGATTTTATTCAATCCTACAAATTTTTCCTCATTAATTTTGGTAGTTTCAATTAGAATACATGTAAAATGTACTTATAAAACAATATAAGGCTATTGAAAGTAGTTTTAATTGAAAATTATGTAGTAAAATCTTGGTAATTTAAGCAATCTCAGGAAAATTATATTGACTGCTTAACATTTTCTGTTAATTTTTCAAATTGTCAATTTGGATTTCATATTTTAAAGTATTATTTGGCTGTGAAGGTACATTTTAATATTCAGCTTCCTTGAACAGTGAAAAAAAATTATGTGGAAACATAAATTTATTGAGCTTTGGGGAAGATTACTGTTGGGCACATTAGAAATTCCAAGACTTGAATATCAATAAATCATATTTTTGCAAATCTAATGTAATTAGAAGGAATTTCAACTGCAGATATAGATACAAAAACTTATTTAATGTCTTAAACTACATAATTTAGGGGGCAAAAGTATAAATTAACAAAGCTTAGAATGATGTGAACTCATTTTATGAGACAAAAAAGGGGAGGGGGCTTAAGTGCAAACATTTTTCATAGTATTTATATTTAATATAGAACTGAGGCATACATGTGTGTTAAAATTGCTTATTATGTTATAAATAAGCTTAATAACTGTAATATATAAGAGAATAAGTAAGTTGGGGTATATTACACAATCTGAAGTCAACAGCTGTAAATAAAGATATTTTCATTAAAAATCTTCAAGAGGGTACCTTTGCATTTGCACACTTATTCTTGCAAATAGCAGACAGTCACATACCATATGAGGTTTTTTGGGTTGATATTGCCTAAGGAATAGAAATAAGGTCAACAAATGGTTAGAGAACCAAGTTGTGTTGCTCTTTAAGGCAAAACACATCAAATTGAACTTGTGTTGCTGTCATGTTCAAATTAGCCTAATAATTTCACAACAGACACAGACTGACATTTTTCATACAAAAATGTTACAAAATGTATCGTGGTGTCAGATTACATGGTAAAAATGCATGTTATGTAATATTTTGAAATATTGCTCCCAAGCACTGGATATACATGGACAGAGTGTATTGCTACTCATTTTATTTTTATTTATGACTTTATTATTATTGGAAATATGTGATTGAATGTGTTTTTGCAGTAGAAGGGTATATAATATTGAAAATATGGTTGATATTAAGGATTTTTCTTAAAATCATGTGCCAGTTGGCCAACTTCAAATATAGAATATGGTGATATCATTATTGGATTTTATTCAATCCTACAAATTTTTCCTCATTAATTTTGGTAGTTTCAATTAGAATACATGTAAAATGTACTTATAAAACAATATAAGGCTATTGAAAGTAGTTTTAATTGAAAATCATGTAGTAAAATCTTGGTAATTTAAGCAATCTCAGGAAAATTATATTGACTGCTTAACATTTTCTGTTAATTTTTCAAATTGTCAATTTGGATTTCATATTTTAAAGTATTATTTGGCTGTGAAGGTACATTTTAACATTCAGCTTCCTTGAACAGTGAAAAAAATTTATGTGGAAACATAAATTTATTGAGCTTTGGGGAAGATTACTGTTGGGCACATTAGAAATTCCAAGACTTGAATATCAATAAATCATATTTTTGCAAATCTAATGCAATTAGAAGGAATTTCAACTGCAGATATAGATACAAAAACTTATTTAATGTCTTAAACTACATAATTTAGGGGTTTAAAGTATAAATTAACAAAGCTTAGAATGATGTGAACTCATTTTATGAGACAAAAAAGGGGAGGGGGCTTAAGTGCAAACATTTTTCATAGTATTTATATTTAATATAGAACTGAGGCATACATATGTGTTAAAATTGCTTATTATGTTATAAATAAGCTTAATAACTGTAATATATAAGAGAATAAGTAAGTTGGGGTATATTACACAATCTGAAGTCAACAGCTGTAAATGAAGATATTTTCATTAAAAATCTTATTCTTGCAAATAGCAGACAGTCACATACCATATGAGGTTTTTTGGGTTGATATTGCCTAAGGAATAGAAATAAGGTCAACAAATGGTTAGAGAACCAATTTGTGTTGCTCTTTAAGGCAAAACTCATCATATTGAACTGTTATTGCTGTCATGTTCAAATTAGTATATTAATGTCACAACAGACACAGACTGACATTTTTCATATAAAAATGTTACAAAATGTATTGTGGTGTCAGATTACATGGTAAAAATGCATGTTATGTAATATTTTGAAATATTGCTCCCAAGCACTGGATATACATGGACAGAGTGTATTGCTACTCATTTTATTTTTATTTATGACTTTATTATTATTGGAAATATGTGATTGAATGTGTTTTTGCAGTAGAAGGGTATATAATATTGAAAATATGGTTGATATTAAGGATTTTTCTTAAAATCATGTGCCAGTTGGCCAACTTCAAATATAGAATATGGTGATATCATTATTGGATTTTATTCAATCCTACAAATTTTTCCTCATTAATTTTGGTAGTTTCAATTAGAATACATGTAAAATGTACTTATAAAACAATATAAGGCTATTGAAAGTAGTTTTAATTGAAAATCATGTAGTAAAATCTTGGTAATTTAAGCAATCTCAGGAAAATTATATTGACTGCTTAACATTTTCTGTTAATTTTTCAAATTGTCAATTTGGATTTCATATTTTAAAGTATTATTTGGCTGTGAAGGTACATTTTAACATTCAGCTTCCTTGAACAGTGAAAAAAATTTATGTGGAAACATAAATTTATTGAGCTTTGGGGAAGATTACTGTTGGGCACATTAGAAATTCCAAGACTTGAATATCAATAAATCATATTTTTGCAAATCTAATGCAATTAGAAGGAATTTCAACTGCAGATATAGATACAAAAACTTATTTAATGTCTTAAACTACATAATTTAGGGGTTTAAAGTATAAATTAACAAAGCTTAGAATGATGTGAACTCATTTTATGAGACAAAAAAGGGGAGGGGGCTTAAGTGCAAACATTTTTCATAGTATTTATATTTAATATAGAACTGAGGCATACATATGTGTTAAAATTGCTTATTATGTTATAAATAAGCTTAATAACTGTAATATATAAGAGAATAAGTAAGTTGGGGTATATTACACAATCTGAAGTCAACAGCTGTAAATGAAGATATTTTCATTAAAAATCTTATTCTTGCAAATAGCAGACAGTCACATACCATATGAGGTTTTTTGGGTTGATATTGCCTAAGGAATAGAAATAAGGTCAACAAATGGTTAGAGAACCAATTTGTGTTGCTCTTTAAGGCAAAACTCATCATATTGAACTGTTATTGCTGTCATGTTCAAATTAGTATATTAATGTCACAACAGACACAGACTGACATTTTTCATATAAAAATGTTACAAAATGTATTGTGGTGTCAGATTACATGGTAAAAATGCATGTTATGTAATATTTTGAAATATTGCTCCCAAGCACTGGATATACATGGACAGAGGGTATTGCTACTCATTTTATTTTTATTTATGACTTTATTATTATTGGAAATATGTGATTGAATGTGTTTTTGCAGTAGAAGGGTATATAATATTGAAAATATTGTTGATATTAAGGATTTTTCTTAAAATCATGTGCCAGTTGGCCGACTTCAAATATAGAATATGGTGATATCACTATTGGATTTTTTTCAATCCTACAAATTTTTCCTCATTAATTTTGGTAGTTTCAATTAGAAAACATGTAAAATGTACTTATAAAACAATATAAGGCTATTGAAAGTAGTCTTAATTGAAAATTATGTAGTAAAATCTTGGTAATTTAAGCGATCTCAGGAAAATTATATTGACTGCTTAACATTTTCTGTTAATTTTTCAAATTGTCAATTTGGATTCCTTGTCTTAAAGTATTATTTGGTGGCAAAGGTACATTTGAACATCTGGCTTCCTTGAACAGTGAAACAAAATTATGTGGAAACATAAATGTATTGAGCTTTGGGGGAAATTACTGTTGGGTGCATTAAAAATTCCAAGATTTAAATATCAATAAATCATATTATTTGCAAATCTAATGCAATTAGAAGGAATTTCAACTGCAGATTTAGATACAAAAACTTATTTAATGTCTTAAACTACATAATTTATGAGGTTAAAGCATAAATTAACAAAGCTTAGAATGTTGTGAACTCATTTTATGAGACAAAAAAAGGATTTATATTTATATTTAATATAGAACTGAGGCATATATATGTGTTAAAATTGCTTATTATGTTATAAATAAGCTTAATAACTGTAATAGATAAGAGAATCAGTAAGTTGGGGTATATTACACAATCTGAAGTCAACTGATGTAAATGAAGATATTTTCATTAAAAATCTTCAAGAGGGTACCTTTGCATTTGCACACTTATTCTTGCAAATATCAGACAATCACATACCATGTGTGCATTGGTATGTTAGGGGTATTGATTGTATGCATTGATGTGTTAGGGGTATTGATTTTGTGTATATGTGTGTTAGGGATACTGATTTTGTGCATTGGTGTAATGCACAAAATCAGTACCCCTAGCACACCAATACACAAAATCAGTACCCATAACACATCATTACACAAAATCAGTACCCCTAACACACCAATACTTAAAATCAATACCCCTAACACACAAATACACAAAATCAATACCCATAACACACAAATACGCAAAATCAATACCCCTAACACATAAATACACAAAATCAATACCCCTAACACAAATACACAAAATCAATACCCCTAACACACAAATACACAAAATTAATACCCCAACACACAAATACACAAAATCAATACCCCTAACACACCAATACACAAAATCAATACCCCTAACACACAAATACACACAATCAATACCCCTATCACACCAATGCACAAATTCAATACCCCTAACACACAAATACACAAAATCAATACCATTAACACACCAATCCACAAAATCAATACCCCTAACACACAAATACACACAATCAATACCCCTAGCACACAAATACACAAAATAAATATCCCTAACACACCAATACACAAAATCAATACCCCTAACACACAAATACACAAAATCAATACCCATAACACACAAATACACAAAATCAATACCCCTAACACACCAATACACAAAATCAATACCCCTAACACAGGTTTTGGGTTATTGAAGGTTCGATTTAGACAAAGTAAATTTTAATATACATGTATAAAGATTATTTTGATATTCAAAAATAATTTATTTAAAAAAATATATATATAATGCAAAACCAGTTTAATTTTGCCATATTGTAAATTGTAAATAAAAACTAATTACAGGTAACATAATGTCTTTATCATGAAAATATCAGTTACGCTCACTGAAGAAAGAAATCACAGTTGTAAATATGAAAGAAATATTAAACCATAAAGATATGGGTTTTAACAAGGGTATAAACAGTCCACGATGCTGACATCAAATTTTACTATAAAAACGTAGAAGTCTCATCTTAGTGCGCACGACACGTTTCTGGAATAACCTTCATCATGTACACTCAAGGTCAAAAGATTGAAATACCAAAACTTTACAAATTAATTAAATAAAAATTATTTAATTGATTACAAAAATATATTAACCTGATTTGTGATTATCAAACACATTTCACTCGCTACAGAAAAACATCTATAGCTATATTGTGTTTGTTTTCTGTCACTTGTGAAATGCTTGGTTGTTTTTTTTTTCTTTTTTAAAACGTGAATTTGATGATGAATAGTTAAATACAAAAATGTATATCATTAATGGAGACATGTTATTTTGATTCTTATATAGTCGTTTCTATAACAAGAAAGGTTTGAAGATACCAAAGGGGTAATCAGAATCGAAGAACAACAGACAACACAATGCCCAAAGGAAAAAATGTAGAAGGACACACAACGATCTACAATACATAATGTACATAAAACTAAAGATCTACAATCATATTTTCATACTCGATCTGCAAGTATTATTAAGTACAAATAAAGACTTAGAAAAAATATAAATGCTAACTTCTATTTCTACTTCTATTAAATACTGACCACTTTCAACAAGTTTAAGATTATGTCAGATGTTGCACATGACAATTGAAAACTGGTAAAACTACTTTCAAGTGTCATAAATTCGGATATGGTAGAGGAGACGGCAGCCTTTAATTCTTCAACCGGGTGATTCAAAACTACAAGCTGTCGCAGCCGGTTCCACTGACATCGTACGAAGGAAACAATTCTTTTCTTTGTTGAGTCTTACATGGAGGGGTAATGAAAATCGAGGAGTGCATGTTCGGTAATGGTCTCAAGGTTGGGTGGCTTAAGCCTTTTCAGTACATTTCCGCTTACTCTTTTATCGAACCAGAAAATTGGTTAGAAATGTATCACACGTCAGTTGGAAAAAAAAGCTATGAACGTTGTAGCATGTCCCGAACACAAGACGTGTTTTGCTGTCTGTTGTCATGACTACGCAGCCATCAACAATAACTCGGTTAGAGACGTATTACACGTCAGTCAGAAAATATAGTTATTAACATTGTACATGCTATTATGTAAGCTAAGATATTAGCATATTCTGCTCGTATTTTCTGACCTGCAGAAGCGGCGGATGGACAACCTGAAAGGATAACATTGACATTGATTACGGATATATTGTCTGACCTGGTTGTGTTAACAACATAAGCATGGGTGTAGGAGCTGGGGGCAACACTATCACTTTGATAATAAACATTGATTAGGAATATACTCTCTGACCTGGTTGTGTTGGGGACAAAGGGGCAAATGGCGGAGCAACACCCCCCCCCTCCCACTTCATACACACACACATTTTAAAATTTAGCAAACACTTAGCAAAAAGCTGTATTTTAGGCTTGGAAGCAATAAATGCTATACATAACAAGAGGTATAAGGGCTTGCTTTGACACCAACTGATCTTTTTATCTTTGTGCTTGTCAGGTTTGATAGCTCCCCCACCAACCCAACCCCGGTCCTTTCCTGAAACTTTCCCTCACTTTTTGGTCCACTTCTAATGTTCCCTCCACTTTCCTGTCTACTCAGATAGCTTGCTCCTACCTTCCTGTTCCCTCCTATGCCTCTGATAAGCATCAACGGGATTTAGTGAGATGCTGACCCGGATGAGTTAATGGGAAATAAATTTGAAAACGAATTTCGTGTCTAACCGGGTAAAGTTAATTCATCATTGCATCGACTGATTTATTTAATTAAGAACAACATAAGCATATAAACAACTATTTTGTTTAATCTGGTTAGATTTATTTAGCAGAACAGTGAGAGATATAACTTACATAATGAAATTACTATTTAACAGAACAAAGTTAATTGGAGATAACATTTGCATATATAAACTCTTTCTTGTCTAACCAGGTTAAGCTAATTTAACACAACATTGACAGATATAACGATTGTTTTGAGATTTGTTACTGTCTAATCTGTTTAAGTTAAACGGTAATTAACTTAGTATAAGTCAAAGAATTATGGTAGCCGAGAAATCAAGATGGTCCGTGAACATTCAACACTTAAAATAAATGATACCAAATGGGTAATCAGAAGACGTATATCGAAGAATTCATGCTCAAAAGAAAAGGGACACTACATAGAAAACTAAAGATTCGATTGAGCAACACGAACTCCACGAAAACCGGGGTGAACTCGTGTGCTCCGGAAGGGATAGTAATTATTGCTCTACAAGTTGCACCCATCGTATTACTGCTAAACGACAAAAACATCATCTGATATAGAAATGGCGTTAGCCATCAGTTTAGTGAATGAATACAAATACCGTAAATAAAACATGAACCTCATGCAAATGTTTAAGAGTAGTCGATGGTGGTCGGATTGATAGACATAATTTTACAATGTTATCCACATGTTACTCTCACTGTCTTTATTTACATGTTTTATTGTTTATTAACTTGATCTCGCACGGAATATAGCTGAATAAACGTTAGAGAAAACCGAAGAGACAATCATGAACGCTAGAGAAAACCGAAGAGACAATTTGCAAATCATTTTTTTTGCATGAAAAGTTCTGTAATTTTTTCTAAAAATTTCTAGTTGGAAACTTCAGAGTCAAATTAACTATTTTTGTATTTTTCAGGTCATGATATTTTTCTATAAAATTTTGAGACAGAAATTTAAAAACAAAACACCACAATAAGTTAAATGGCCGTTCTCTTTATATGATATGTAATGGTGTTTGTCAAATTGTTTGCAATCTGCATGAAAGTTTGTTTGTATGTTTGTTTGTTTTATGATATTTAAAGCCACTTTCAACAATATTTCAGCTATATCGCGGCGGTCAGTTTTATTAGTGGAGGAAACCGGAGTACCCAGAGAAAACCGACGATCTGTCGCAAGTCACTGACAAACTTTATCAAATAATGCTGTACACCTCGCCCTGATCGAGATTCGAACTCACAACATCAGTGGTGATAAGTACTGATTGCATAGGTAGTTGTAAAACCAACTATCATACGATCAACGGCCACAACGGTCCCCTACACAAAAGAGAATTTATTTATTGTGGATTCAATTCATTACATTGTATATGTATTAGCAAAACTTACCAGTATCTTCTTTCCTTACAGTAAGACCTTGTTTCCATTCAATCGCGCCGAGTTTGAGTACTTTTCCATATATCGTACACCTGAACATCACACTGTCTTCTCTCATCTCAAAAAAACTTGTTAACCTGATTTGTACTACAAGTCTTGCTTCATTGGCTGGAAAAATAGATGATTCCTCGGTCGACGATATGTTCTCGATTGTTTCGTCATTCCAATTAATCGTATCATTTTCTGACCCTCCATTCAATTTGAGAATAACCACCCGTTCATCTAGTTTGTATATAATTATGTGATATATTGTATCTACTGTCTTTGTATCTGATAAATGACATTGAAGACGTAGAATGTTTGCTGGGCACAACAGTTCTTGGCTGAAAATAATGTCGACTGCAAAGACTTCTGAAAATAGATAAATCAATTTTTGATTTAACACATTCCCGAACCGCATCGGTTAACTGTATTTTTAGTTTAAACATAATTTATTTCCTAAGTATAACAAATTGGGGTCGGACACAAGTTTTCCCAACTTATGAAGTCTTCCCCTGAATACAGTAAGCTACAATATGCATTAGCATGTGCAATGATATGATATAATACAGTCGCACATGTCTTCATGAGTTTGAACTATTAACCCTTCCTTCAATTCCATCCAACTGTCATGTTGGTGGCCTGTGTTAATTCTTGTTTTATTATAATTCGCCAAAACTTCTTTCCTGTTTCTTTTTCTGGCAGAATCAGTGAAAATTTCCGTACGACTACGTGCGGGTTTTCCATCGACAGCCATCTTTGTCGTACAGACAGGAATTTATGTACAAGATGTGTTTTAATGAACATAAAAGAGAAAGGATGGACTTGTTACTTTAAAACTTGATGATTAGTGTTAATTTATGTTTTCAATGTACTCCTTGTAAAAAATATCTGGACAAAAAAACATCAAAATCAACGACAACTTTTAAGAAAAAGGATAGCACTTTTTGTTATTAAAGATATGGGCCCGTATGCATAAAGCTACTTAAGTTAAGATTTTCGTTAGAAAACACTTAAGTTAAGGTAATTCCGCCCCTTTTGCTTAAGTGGTATGCATAATACTGCTTAAACTAAGAATTTCCTTAGCAAAATCTTAGTTTTAAATAGCTCCGCCCATCCCACTTACGTGGTATGCATAAAGCTTCTTAAAATAAAAATACACTTAAGTTTTCACTTAAATCTAAGTTACCTTTTGAGATATCTTAAATATGTAAAATGCAGCGACTTCAAACCAAATAAGAACGAAATATTTTCAATATCGTTGATATTCATATTTAAATTAATATCGGATGGGTATATTGTTCGAAATATGTTTTATTTGCTCTAATTATTAATTAATTCTTATCTCAACTTAACTTTTCCGGTGCAGTTTACTTGATTTATTGCGTCAAAAATATCAATATTCGTTGTTGGAACCATATATTTATGTCATATGTTTACCCCTTCTTACTACGCATATGTAAAAGGAGGGGGGAGTAATAAAGCATACAACTTTTGTTTGGCAACAAGTAATGAGTCTTATTTAGGGTATATGGGGATACTGGCTATTGGCCCTTTATATTAATGGGATATTGGATATTTGTGTAAATAATCAATCACAGAGATATGGGGTATTCAAATTGAATTTAAAGGATATCTTAAATTATTTTATGCTTTTATTTACAGGGATATTTGTGTCAAAACTTCAGGGGATACGAGATATGTGTACCCCCTCTAAATAAGCCTCTGTAATTGCCTCGCCTTAAAGGAAGCTTGTGAATCATGAATTCCAGTGTCGAAAGAAACCTCAGTTTTTGCGGTAGCACATATATTGTCCCATTTTTTGTGTATTTCTGTAATGTATATTTTTTATTACAGAAAAAAAGAACGGATATGAGGTAAACCATCCACTCCCTGTAAATAATGTAACTCAAAATATTTTTTCTATTTACTAAAAAAATGGCAAAAACAAAAAAACAAAAAAAAAACAAAAAAAACGAGGAACTAAAGATTGCCACCTGTTGCGATTTTGTACTTGCGGCAGTCCTGTGGTTTTCTCCGGGTTCTCCGGTTTCCTCCACCAATAAAACTGACCGCCATGACATAAAAATCATTTCTCCGTCCATTATCTGTTTTCCAATTTTATTATTTTTAGATAAAAAAATATCAAATAACTTGTGTGTTTATGAATTTCATTTTATTTATATTTTCAGATGATCCTCTGTGCCCAGTCAAATCCTTTATCATGTATAAAAGACACTTGAATCCAAAGTGCAGTCGTTTTTTTCAGCGGCCCAGTAAGGGAGAAAGCCCTGTTAACTGGTGCACCAATGCACCTGTTGATCACAATGCTATCGGGAATATGATGCCTACCATCAGCAAAGGTGCAGGACTCTCGAAGCGATACACGAACCACTCTCTCAGGTCAGCTACGGTCCAAATACTTGATAGTAACCAGTTTGCGGGACGTCATATTACTAGCATCACAGGTCATAAATCGGAAACATCGTTAAAGATTTACACAGGGTATACGGCACCCAACATAAAACGCAAAATGTCTGATACCATAACTGACAGTTTAAGACCAGAAAAACAGTTAAAGATCGTGTCGGACAGTGAGAACAAGGAGAACAATACTGACATTTCGAATTCTGAGCTTGTGTCTCTTTCCAATTCGCAGTTTGATAATTTAGTTTCAGATCTATGTAATGATGACTCTGATTTTGATGATATTCTTAAGACATTTGACACTATAAAGATGATAAATGTGAACATTCCACCTTCAACTGCCGGACAGTTTCCAAATGTGTCTGCTGCCGGTGCTGGATGTTGTAATTTGCCAATACCAATTTTTAATAAGTGCTCTAATATTACGATCAATTTCTTAATCTGAGAAACTGACCAGATAATTTGTGAAAGAAAAATGTTATTGTATTTGTTGATTAAAAACAGATATTTATCTTTCTTGGTGTATTTTATTTAAAAAAAAATGAATACACTAGAAAAAGAATGAATACATCAAAAGGTTAAGGTAAAAATCATTTAGGTCGGATATCAACTATGTACATCAGGGATTTCAAAGTGGGCCGGTACCCGGTACTTTTACCCGTCTGAGATCGTGTATAGTACCGGCAGAAATTACTGAACCCCCCAAAAATTAGCGGTGGTCAAAACCACAAGTACGATAGGCTTGTGGAATATTTTTCATAAACAATTAATGATCACGTCAATTGCTGAATTCTCGCATTCAAATCGAACAACTGCGTTCAGCCACGACCAAGTTGACGGGATATATTCCCTGTTTTAAAAATATCTTTACCTTAGAATCGTAAATAGCAGTTTGCGCATGCGGTAACTAGATATGTTTACACCCCAATTTCTTTTCATCCTTGTGTAAAACTCGGACCGGAACAAAGCTGACATTATTTCAAAATAAAAAATGACCGATTACAAATTATGTTCAAACACAAACTAGTGTAATCTTCAGTAATATAAGTATGATCATTATGTATTATGAATATATGACTACACAATATTTTGTGCGATTTTTTTTTATCCATTTAAAACCCAGGGTCGAATCATTTTGGGGCGTACTGTCTTGTTGCTTAACTCCCAATCGTAACTACTCGGGCATTCTCGCTACTCTGCAAATAACCTCGTATGCATTAGGCGTATAAATCGCACTACTTTTCACATGTCAGTTACATGAAAGTTTGATAGTTATATTTTAAACAATTTTCTATATTTCAATTAAAGTTTTAATTAGTTTTGCATGATTAGATTTTACTTAGTATGTCTTCCATATTGGATTTTCGTGGACTATATTTTTGTGCAGCTTAACTTAACTTAACTTCCGGCAAACAATTTAAGAAGAATTTCTACTATGTACGTACGAGGTTATTTGCAGGTTAACGAGAATGGCCGAGTAGTTACGATTGGCTTAACTCCGTCCATATTGTTTAACTTCCGGTATAAAAAAATTAAAACCTGTGGCTAATTTATTTACATATTTTGACGTGGCCCTACCGCGGTTGTTCACAGAAATGAAAGTGTGATGACAAACATTTTTAAAGGGGGTACGAGGAGATAAGGGATAGAAAATTACTAGAAATCTTGAAAAAGGACCGGACATGGCTCAAATACGAATTGCATTGTAATGTCAAAACGCCGGCCCCACTTTTTTTCCAAAATAATTTAACTTTTGTGATTCAATGTTAATAAATGTCTTCGTTTTTGTTCGAACATTTTTTTTTGCACATAAGTCGTGAAAGTAACAATATATATTGTTTTTGTTTAATTATATTTGTATTGATCTATTTATTAAAATTATAAATTTTATTAATGATGATTGCAAATTAAATTTATATGTTTCATTAATTATGACACTTATATGTCTTGATCCGTGCCAATGGTCTTTGATGAGTTTAATTACTGGTAATAAAGTAAAAAAAAAACCACACAAGCCAAGGTATTGTGAAAAAGAAAAGGACAAAGCCAACAAAAGCATTTTTAGGAAGTTTAAGCTTTGATAACAATGGCTTGGTCAAGCCTAGCTTCGGAACCGTAGCACTTTATGATCCTTTTGTGGTTTTTTAAGATATGGCAGACTATCTATGAATAATCTTGGCTGAAGTCTGTAAACAGAAATATTCAATAAAGAAATTGAGGAAAAAATCCATTATGCATGGTCTTGGTGAAATCTGAACTCTATAAAGAGAAAGTTAATGGGATTTTTCTTTCAAAAACACTTTATGTTTTGCAGTCTCTGAAGTACATTTTTTGGTCCACAAAATGCTAGATTTCAGGAGCTTACGCCCCCTGGACCCCTTACGGCCCTCAGCCTACTTTTTTAGGTACCTTCTAAAATTTAAGAAGTACCTCCTATTATAAAAAAACTTTGAAACCCCTGGTACATAGAGAATACTGAGATGTGGAATAAATGTCCATGAGACAACGATCCAACAAAACAGTAAAATACAAATCTTCATATTGGTGATTTTTGTGCTGAATTTCCTGCAAATCCACTTTTACTCCCATGTATAATCATATAATAAAACGATCATTGACTTTGGAATAGGTTGCTACTGGGAATTATCAACCCTCAAAAAGCAATATTCACCTCGTCTTTGGCTCGGTGAATATAACTTTTTTCAGGTTGATAAATCCCTGTAGCAACCTATATCAAAGTCAATAATTGTATGGCATTATCTATCTATTGAAAAATTAAAGCGAAATTACCAACGATGAGTAAATATAATATTAAACGGTAAATGGAGAAGAGTTCCGATAATTTCCCCTTAAGGTTTCCTTAGTCAAGTCCAAACTTAAGTAGTTATGTGCATACTACTTAATATTATCACTTAACTAAGGGATTCCTTAGTGAAATCTTAGCTTAAGAAATACTTAAGTTAATATGTTTTATGCATACGGGCCATGGGGAATAAAGAATTAAGGATTGATAGCAATTCTTGTTCGGTTCATGAAGAAATAACCTCAACCTGATTGAGGTTATTTCGAATGAACCAAACAAATAATTTCGATCAATCCTTATATATTAATTCAAACTTTTTTTGTTATGATATTGAAAAATATATTTATTTTTTCAAAATAAGGTAAATAATCGGAAATAAATTTAAATAACCCCAAAGGGCCTCATTTAAGGAAAATCGCCTGATGACAACGACACGCGACGCCTTGAGAACGACGTATATTTTCAGATTCAGCACATATGAAAATAACCTCAACTTTTTAAACCAATCAAAACATGTATAAAATGACATGTGACTCTAAAATTAATTTATTGTAAATTATTCTATCAAATATTGGAATAATGTGATCAACTTAGAGAATATCATAACACTATTTTTGTGATATTTTGAAATATCCTCATTGGATAAGAACTGTCACGTGATTAAAACAACTGCTAATTCATCTGCTAAACAGCACAGTCACTAGAATTTTTATCGATATAAACGATAACAAACAGTCCAAAATTTTAAAGAAAAAAATCGGATTTCAAAATAATATAAGAAAAATTAAAAGATACCGAGACTTAATTCAATGCGAAAATTACAAAACACGGTTAACAGAAAAATGACAATAACGATGCAGGAAATATTCTGTTAAAACACCCTTTTTCACGGTCTATGACTTAGCTCAAAAAGGGGACCCGCGCTCCCTCCACCCCCTACCGTCCCCCAACCCCATGATACGTATTATATATATATATATTATTTGAACTGGTTTTTTTTTTTTAAATATTGAGAGAAATTCAAGTGACTGTTGCCACATCAACAATGACCGTCCAGTGATGAGTACATATTGGATAAAAATAACAATGTTATATATGGTATTATCCTGTCATTTTGAAATAAATGTGGAATAAAATCATAAATTATAGCAAATATAGTGCGCACGACGCGTTTCTGGAAGTCATTGTGAAACTGGTAACGTACTTTTGTATTATGGTGTGTGTGAATTCCCTTTGATGTTAGATGCACAATAACTCCTGAAACCCACACAGAGGCGGGGCTTAACTGTACTACAACTTCCAGACTGAGATGTTGTAGCACGGTCAAAATGTACAACAACTTCCTAATTATTTCTAAAATAACAAGATACCAACAAAAAAGTACACAGTGAAAATTTCGCACATATAAACGTCTCGAAGTAACATTAATAAGACACCAAACCATCAGAAATCCCACAAAAAAAAAGAAAAAAAAATCCCAAGGGAAAAATTATTCGCTTTAATAAAGATATCGCATTAATTTCTGAATTTACAGTATTTGCTTACACAAAAAAAAAAAAAAACACACACGCACACACACACAAAACATGAAATTTACCCTCCCCCACCCCAATTTAAACACCGGAATGGAGTTCGGTATATTGTTATTACATTTTTTCCAGTATTGTTATTTCAGCTCCGGCTGACAAAAGTAAAACATGTCAACATTTTCCTCACATTGTGCCTTTACCGGATTTTTTTATGATAGTTAAATCCTAGGGGGATACTCACCAAAATTTTCTGTATTTAGGCTCGTCACAGAAAATAAATTTCACCCCAAAAAATAAAAAAATTTTCAAACGCACCCAAAAAAATGCTTTTTGAAAAAATGAACCCCAAAAAATAACTCCGCATACAATTTCTGGTACCAAATTTTGGTTTTAAATAAGCAAAAAATATGTCAAAATATGCATTTTTATCAAAGTTACCCCATAAAAGTGCCATTAATTCGAGTACATTTTGAACGTCCAGACTACACCGATTTCCAGCGATTAGTGTTTGGCTGCACGGGTTTTGATCACGTGAATTTAACACCGCGAACTTTTGACATGTCCATCAAAAATTTTGACAGCTGCAAACTGACCAATCAGAATACAAGCCCGTTGTACTACTGTATATCCAGTGCAACACCCTGATGTACTAGATATACAGTACTACAACTATAACTTGTCCTTGGCGACATAAACCTATATGACACCACAAAATATGGACTGAGAGGTGGTTAGACAATGAACCAACAATGTAACAAGCTAAACTGAAAATGGGTTGTTTCATATATCTGTTGTTACTGTGGGAAAAATAATAAAATAATTATTGTCTTCATCTATGATAGGCATTCAGATTTATCAACCGTTCATAGGCTATTTTCTCGAAGACTTTCCCTCGGGAAAACAACATATATATTGCGGATTGACAAATCTTATTGTCTATCTCTAATGAGGGTATTCATTGTATATTGTCTACCTCTTAATATGAGTGCAATAATTGTATATTCTAATATCCGAAATTCACTTCAAGTTTCAGGGATAACATGTGAATTGTAACATAACACTTTACCGTCAATACAATAAATCTACAATCTAACTGAAATACTGCTATAGTTGGCGTTAAACACCAATCAATCAATCAACTAACACTATCAAATAAATCTACAATCTAGATGAAATATAGTCTCGTTGAGAAATAACACGTAAACCAGTGGTAATACAAACATTGACATAGTTTTCCCGCTTTGTATTTTTATACATTACAAAACACACCTACCATGATATATATATTTTTTTTATTGTTTCATTTCTCATTATTTATGTAATATTATACCATTTCATTATATATTATTTAATAATAATAAAAGTAATTTTATGACTTCGTTCAAAACTATTATCTCTCGCATATTGTTGACCGGTTAAAACCAGTTATTTATAGACATGTCATAAGAAGTAAATGTACGCTCTAGTGGTCTGACAAGTTGAAAACACGAATCAAAATATTTAAATACTGTGCCTTTTACAAATTTATGTGAATTACTCTTTATTGAAAGAAATTAAACATTGCTTATACTATAATCTTGTTGTATATGACCATTGGAAAACAGACACGATGTAAGCATATCTATATCATAATAACATTTCACTCAACAGACACCCCCTCCCCTCCCCCCCCCCCCCCCCCCCTCACACACACACACACTTTTTTTTATTTTATTACACATATCCTATAATAAAATTATTGGATTTCCATTTGTCTAATTATAGACTGAGAATATTCATGTGTCTAACTATAGATGTGGGGTTTTCAATAGTTAGCCTCTGGATGGGGGCTAACCAGTCGGGGGTTAACAAATTGCTATAGGATTACTATAACCGGAAGTTGGGGGAGATTTCTGATTTATACCACTACTGATTGAAAGGAAATTGGCGGGAATTCTCAGGCAGAAATTTAACCACAGTACCAGTGGTGATTAAAAATATTAAGAAAATTTAACGAACTAGTTTAAATATACGAAGAAAAAATTACTCTTTATTGGAATTTTACCTTCGTCGGGTACGCTTAATATCGAAAGATCTTAAATGAAAAGGCCATGGTCTTAATAAGTTAGCGTGAAAATGTAAATGACAGTAAATAAAAGACATTTGTGCTAATGAATGTTAAAAATAAGAGTAATAACAAAATTACCGAACTCTGAACAATCTTCCAAAGGGAAAGTCAAAACTCGTATGTATATAAACAGACAAAATCAGTCAACAACCGGAAAACTGTGAAAACGTAATGACCCTGACTTGGTACAGGCATTTCTAAAGAAATGGTGGGTTGAATCAGAATTTAAAGCGCCAAACCTCCCGCTTTCATTACGGCTCAAAGTGTCCGGCTGTCACTATAACAGTATTTATAACAATAATTGAACAAAACAGGTAAAATAGTTGTCAAAGCAGCACCAAACTCAGTGAAGTAAATGTCAAAGACACTTTTACGTCACACATTGATAACAAAATATTTTTGACATTTTTGTTGACACCTTATCTTTATACATTTTCCCTATATGAAAATCCATCGTTTATAATCTTTTCTGCAGTATACCGTAAGGTAGAATTTGGTGATTGAAGTTGCCTGTAGCACCAAATAATGGGCATCGCCATTTATCAAAACTCTTCAATGTAGAGGAGACAAAAGGTATAATCCATTCTCGGATTTATCCTGCCCGTGACGTCGTACAATAAGTATGGTATAATATGTCAGCATTGATCAGGTGCAATTTTATCATTAATAATTATGTAAATCGTAAAATAACGTCGTATTTTATCTTTTGATATTTACAATATCATTATGGATTCATGTCAAGCATTTTATTGCATTAACGAAAAGGGAAAGTGCGAGAAGAATTTTTTTTGTAACAAGGGCAACGCAAAGAGTGGCGTATCCCCTCGCCTAAGAAATAGACTCTGTGACCTTGACCTTTCACCTTGAAAATCAATAGGGTTCCAGATTATCTTAAGGTCTAAGTATGTACCAAGTTTGGTCAAAATCCATAGAAGGATGTTGATTCTAGAGTGTTCACAAGGATGTTACGCGGTAAAAATTTGACCCGGTGACATTGACCTTTGACCTATGACCTTGAAAATCAATAGGTTCCAGATTCTCCTAAGGACTAAGCATGTATCAAGTTTGGTCAAAATCCATTGAAGGATCTTGATTCTAGAGTGTTCACAAGGATGTTACGCAGTAAAAATTTGACCCGGTGACATTGACCTTTGAGCTATGACCTTGAAAATCAATAGGGTTTCAGATTCTCCTAAGGGCTAATTATGTACCCAGTTTGGTCAAAATCCATCCAAGGATCTTGATTCTAGAGTGTTCACAAGGATGTTATGCGGTAAAAATTTGACCCGGTGACCTTGATCTTTGACCTTGAAAATCAATAGGGTTCCAGACTCTACAAAGGACTAAGTATGTACCAAGTTTGGTCAAAATCCATTGAAGGATGTTGATTCTAGAGTGTTCACAATGATGTTATGCGGTAAAAATTGACCAGGTGACATTGACCTTTGAGCTATGACCTTGAAAATCAATAGGGTTCCAGATTCTCCTAAGGACTAATTATGTACCCAGTTTGGTCAAAATCCATCCAAGGATCTTGATTCTAGAGTGTTCACAAGGATGTTATGCGGTAAAAATTTGACCCGGTGACCTTGATCTTTGACCTTGAAAATCAATAGGGTTCCAGACTCTACTAAGGACTAAGTACGTACCAAGTTTGGTCAAAATCCATTGAAGGATGTTGATTCTAGAGTGTTCACAATGATGTTATGCGGTAAAAATTGACCCGGTGACATTGACCTTTGACCTATGACCTTGAAAATCAATAGGTTCCAGACTCTCCTAACGACTATGTACATGTATGTACCAAGTTTGGTCAAAATCCATTGAAGGATGTTGATTCTAGAGTGTTCACAAGGATGTTACGTGGTAAAAATTGACCCGGTGACATTGACCTTTGATCTATGACCTTGAAAATCAATAGGGTTCCAGACTCTCCTAATGACTAAGTATGTACCAAGCTTGGTCAAAATCTATTGAAGGATGTTGATTATAGTGTTCACAAGGATGTTACACGGTAAAACAAAAATACCCAGTGACCTTGACCTTTGACCTATGACCTTGAACATCAATAGGGTTCCAAAATCTCCTAAGGACTAAGTATGAACCAAGTTTAGTCAAAATCCATTGAAGAATGTTGATTCTAGAGTGTTCACAAGGATGTTATGCGGTAAAAATTTGACCCAGTGACCTTGACCTTTGACCTATGACCTTGAACATCAATAGGTTTCCAGATTCTCTTAAGGACTAAATATGTACCAAGTTTGGTCAAAATCCATTGAAGGATGTTGATCCTAGAGTGTTTACAAGGATGTGACGGACGGACGGAAGGATGTAAGGACGGAAGGAAGGACGAAGGGTAGCGTTACTATATCCCTTCGCAACTTCGTTGGCGAGGGGATAATTACCGGTCAGGACTACCCTTGTCTACATATTGACCAGTGACCACGAAAAACACGGGAAAGTACGATAGCATTGGCGACAAACAAACAAAAAGCATGTGTACGCATAAAATAAGTTAAAACTGACAGTTATTTAACTTACGGACATTCACGTAAAACATGAAATTATATAAAAGTTACAATGTATTGAATTATAACAATTGTTCAACTGACTGGCCTTTTCCTTTAAAGGTGAAATATTTTTATATTTAAATAATAAATTAATATTTACCATTATTACTATTAGCAATGAAATACATTAAAAAAACCACTAATATTCTATGATAATCCACCATTATGTGTCATATATCTAGAACAGGTCCAAGCTGAAGTCGTGCAGACATCATAACAGGGTTCGTACAGGTGGTTGAAATCCTTGAAAGTACTTGAAAACGAAAGTAGCAAAATCAAGGACTTGAAAGTACTTGAATTCCAATAAAGGTGCTTGAAAACCCTTGAAAACTACTTTTTCATTTGAACAATCTTATTTCCGCGAAATAATTGCATGTTAACAGTCATTTTCGATCTCCAAGACGTTAAATCGATGTCAACAATCCCAGTTACCCGTGGAAATATAAATAGCGATTCACTGTGTACAGTGGATGTCATATGGAAAGGGGATGGAATCAGCAAATAATGATGCTAGAAATGGCCGATTTTACCATTCGATGTATCTCGGGATTTTATAATAAGTAATGAATTTCTCGTCTAGTTCTCGTATATCGAGAAACTTTTCATTGGATAATTTGTTGACGTATTTGAAGTGTCTATGCAAATTTAGAATCGACCGAAATAAATCGGAAAATACCGAAGTATAATTGTAATATACGGTAAATATCGAAGGAAATTCGGCAATATATTTATAATAATGTGGGCGTTGATTATATAAATAAATCTAAAGTTCTTCAAGGTAGGTATATTTAATTTAAATAATTGCAACTATAATATTCATGTAAATATGAACATAAAAAAAAAATTATTGTTTAATATTGATAACAATTTCAAAATATAACAATTAAATGCAAAAAGTTGAATTAACAATAATTATTGGGGAAAATGCTTTTTAAGGAATATACATAAAGGGAGATAATCATAGTACTGTATAGTATTATAAAATCACTACTGAAGAACTTTTTGCAAAAAAAAATTTGAACCAATAGTGATTAACACAGTTTGTTTATAAGTCTATATTAAAAAAAAATGAAATAAATATTTTACAATACTGTCTATACTCCTGTAGGAGTGTGAAGCCCATCTATGATCTAAATAGATCCTCTGTTTTTAATAACAATTTATATTCATCAAATAAAATAATCAAAATGCATATGTATGCTAAATAAAACTTAGATTAAGTGTTAACTATGTTAGATACAATGTATCTACGTACCATTAGTTGCTTACAAAATACACTTATATATATAATTATTGTTTGTAAACAAACATCTGGATCTGCTTTGCATATCATCCTCGGATTTACCATATTCTAAGAAAACACGTGTTTCTTTTAATTAATTTATTTCATAAAAATATATAACCTATATTTTCTGTTTTTATATATAATTATTAAGGTAAATATACCTTACAAAAGATCAAAAAGCCATTCAGAAAAATTTGTCAAGCTAAAAATCTTCCGGATTCTGATCCTGATCTTACCAGCAGCTCGCTGGTAACATTTGGCCCAAATTTTGATTGTATTTTACTTCACATCCAAAATTTTACATGAAGACGTATGTTGAATGTAAAATAATACAAACCTCCTTGGGAAATATATATTTCAAACAATTACATCCATATTTTGTCACAATATATCCATTAATAAATCTCTGGCAGACTCATTTACCTAACACGATACACACATTAGCGCCCCCCCCCCCCTTTATGTTGTAATGGCTGAGTATATAGCTAAGGGAGATAATCGTTTCCATAGCCTGCTGTGTAGTGATTACTTAAATTACATATTGATATCGTAATAATAGAAATATCTATGTTTAGCAAAGGTGTTTTCATGTAGTGTTTCTACAAATTGATGTTCATTTTAAAAAGATTGCGATGTAAAAAAAAAAATCGGTGCATAAACAAACCCCAAAGGGCCTACACAGGTTGGCCAAAAATCGACTAAGAGTAAGTTAACGCGTCGTGTGCACTAAATTTGATATCTATGTTTTTATTACCTGTATCAGAGGGAGTTTAACCTTAGTTCTTAATAAATTACATTCTGTAGGAACTGTAAAATTGCACCATAAATTATTTTACATATGCATAAATATATCATAAAAATCGATGGGGAAAAACCATAGAATATATATTGTTTTTACGTCATTGTGGTGAGGTTCATTCTATCTTTATTATTTAAATCTATGTAACAGGGTGGCCAATTGTTGTTGAATATGGGTGACCAGAATGCATATATATGCATTTTATATTCTTAAGATATTTAATTGGATGGCATATATGTATAATTTCAGAATAATAGAATGCAGGAATTTACTGGACTATCGGATATCAGATATTATTCGTGTCATTTAACAGCTGTTTGTCCCTTTGTCCAGTTTCGTTTTGCCATTGTATTGTATGTCCTTCGATTTACGGCTTCTGATTACCACTTTGGCATATTCAGTCTTTTCTTGGATACTTACCAGCCAAACAGACGGAGGGCTGAATGTCCGTGCTATTGCCACCTTTATATGTCGTTAGAATGTCTCTCAGTACATTCGTCCCCATCGTAGCTTGCATTCGACATGCTCCATCGTGGCATGCATTCCACATGTTCCATCGTAGCTAGTATTCGACATGTTCCATCGTGGCTTGGATTCGACAGGTTCCATCGTATCTTGCATTCGACATGTTCCATCATAGCTTGCATTCGCCATATTCCATCGTAGCTTGCATTCCACATGTTCCATCGTAGCTAGTATTCGACATGTTCCATCGTGGCTTGGATTCGACAGGTTCCATCGTAGCTTGCATTCGACATGTTCCATCATAGCTTGCATTCGCCATATTCCATCGTAGCTTGCATTCCATATGTTCCATCGTAGCTAGCATTATGTATGTTTCATCGTAGCTTGCATTCGACATGATCTATCGTGGCTTGCATTCGACATGTTCCATCGTAGCTTGGATTCGACATGTTCCATCATAGCTTGCATTCGACATGTTCCATCGTATCTTGCATACGACATGTTTCATCGTATCTTGCATTTGACATGTTCCATTGTAGCTTGCATTTGACATGCATGTTCCATCGTAGCTAGCGTTGAAATTTCTACCATCATATGTTGTTCATGTTGTATTGTTTAACGTTGCATACATAAAATATAAAAGGAACCAAAATATACACTTTGAATTAAACGAGTGTTCTAAACATCCGGTGTAACATAGCGAACTTTTATAACAAATGGACCATTATATGTCTTCCGGTTTTGGGAAAATGTGGTTTTAATCAATACATGTATTTCTTAATTTTAACATTGATTTCGTTTTGTTAATTTAAAAAAAAGCATCAAATTATAAAATTAAATGTAAATTTATCACCATAATATAAATTATCCGCAAGAAATATCTACTCAGTAACATAAAAATGTCTGCAAGAAGAATTGACTCAATAATATGAATTATCTATAAGGGGTAAACAACTCAATGATATAATCTGAAAGAAGAATTAACTCAATAATATAAATTATAAATTATAAGGAGTAAAAACTCAATAATATACATGTAATATGAAAGAAAATTAACTCAATGATATAAATTATCAACAAAAAGCATTGAATCAATGAAATTTAATTATCTACAAGGAATATATATTAACTCCATAGTATAAATTATCTTTAAGGAGGACTAAACTCAATAATATGTATGTTAATTATCTGCAAAAATTATTGACTCAATAACATAGGGTTATTGCATGAATATTGGTGAATATTGTCCCGAGCAGTATATCATATTTCACGAGCGTGCGAGTGCAATATGATACACTGCGAGAGACAATATTCACCAATATTCATGCAATAACCCTTGTATTATATAGTAATAAATATTTCTTCTTCAGAAGTGTTATTAATACTGTCAAGATATGATTTTTTCATATATTATTACTATATTGCACTCGGAAGAATATTTCAATATTTGCACTAGTGCATTATGAATGACATTCGGAACACACCGGTATTGTTTCGGGTTCTTACAAAGACGTTCGAGACAAACAGTAAAATATAAGATATTTTAATATTTGCACTAGTGCAATATGAATGACATTCGAAACGCATCGGTATTGTTTCCGGATCTTATAGAGACGATCGAGACCAAGAGTGAAATGCAAGAATATAATGCACGATTTTTTTTAAAGGATTAAATAGAGAAATATTTATTACTATATAATTATATAAATTATCTGCTAGTAGAGTTTTAATATATATATAATATACATTTAATCAAATAATATCAACTTTGTAATTAATATTAGAAAGGAATGATTACAAAAGGGGAATCATAGAAATATTTTAGTATTCTTCATTGTCCATATTAGATGATTAACTCTAATTAAAAAAAAAGAACTTTCAAGCATTAAAACAAACATAAACTAAAGAAAAAAACGTGTAGTAGCTATGTTGCAGTATATTGATAAGCAAATACAATTCTTAAACAATTATACAATTTTTCTTTAATAAAATATATACATTTTATGAGTATATAAGCACTAGCTAACAAGCGACTATCTATACAAATGTATATATAAAACATAATCTATAATATATTTAACAATACTAATTGATCACATGATGTTGGCGTCGATAATTGTGACACGACTGGTGCCACTAGTGGTTCAGGAACTGCTAATCTTCCGAGCACCTGAGTTAATCCCGATTTTTAGTGATTTTCGTGTTGATCGATCTTTAGTTTTCTATGTAGGGTTTTGTAGATCATTGTGTGTCCTTTTTTGGCCATTTCCTTTTTGGCCATTGTATATCTGACCTTCGGCTTACGGCTTCTGATTACTCCTATGGTATCTTCAAGCTCTTCTTAAAGCACGCTGTGTGATATGCCCGTTACAACGTGTCACGTTTCAGCAATGAAACTTAAAAAGTGATTCGTGTCATGGGAATTTCATGCTCCTTGCACGTAAAGACAATTTACACCGGTCCCTAATAAACAACAGTTTGTTAGCAGTGGACATACGTAGCTGACCCGTTGTTAGACAAACAATTTCGACCGTTACCATCACCCCCACCTTCTTCCTTGTGGCAATCAAACCAACCAGCGACATTCTCATCAACATGAAAAAGCTAATTGATTAAGAATTAACATTTCCAATTTAGAACAGACGTCATCGGCGAACTCCAAATGAGATAAAGTAAAAAATACTTGCCAATATATATTGCATAGTTTGTAGAAATATATTCTGGTCCACCACACGTATTGTTGAGTCCTGCTTCACACAGGAATATTATATTTGACCATTCATTTGACAGTGTATATGACAACACAGAGAGCTGACTAAACTGGCAGCCAATTTGAGTGCCATTTTCCCATGTAACGTCCATTTCAGAGGGATATTCTATGAAATCCGCATCCAGTCCATATATCTTGTATCACCAATGTAGATTTCCTGGTGGGTTCACAACAGTACCAGTGCAAGTCATATTCACAACAGTCCCAGGAACGAAAATGTTTTCATCTTGTGATGAATTCACACTTATTGGTCCTACTTCTGTTGCTCCAACTGTTATATAAGAATTGTAATATGAAAAAACAATAGACAACTATGCTCAGCTTAATACATGGTTAACAATTATACCTCCCTTATAAAAGTAGTTCCTTTCAATAACTGCTCCCTCTAAACCGGACGTCGCGTCAATGACATCTTTCAAGACAAAAGCCTAAATTGCAAGGCTGTTCTGCCATTGGTGTAATAGAATAAACGTTGTATTCAGTTTATCTTTCACTTTCATTTTATTAGTTAAAAAACACAAAAGTCTTAATGTTTTCAAGATTTCAAATATTTGTATTCCTCCTCCGGATTCTCCAGTTTCCTCCACCAATAAAACTGACCGCCACGATATAACTGAAATATTGTTCAAAATGGCGTTAAATACCATCAAACAAACAAACAAACACAGACCTATACCGTTTTAGATATGGAATATAAAATCAAAAAAGAGTGTGCTGTTGATATCTTTAATACAAAATATTTTGCAATATTGGGATTTACCTTTTGGGGTATGATACGAACCCCATTGCAACAATCGTAAAGAAAAATGGCGGATTTGTAACTGTCATTGTTACGCCATGAACCGCCACGATATAGCTGAAATATTGTTGAAAGTGGCGTTAAACACCATGAAACAAACAAACAAAGCTAATTATTTTGTATTTTCTGCGCCCTTGATTTGCTTGTAAATTGTATGGCTGTTGTATTGTATCCCCTTACTCTCTTCTTGTCGATACTACGGCCGCAAACCTTTCGAACACGAGCTTTGTACTCGATCGCGGAAAACAACCAATCATACTCATGTATCCAATAAATACAACGTTCTGATTGAACAATTTGTGATTTGTGTACGAAACTCTTACTGACAAATATCTTTTGGAAAATCTCTTTCCATGAACATAAAAAGAAAGACAACTCATATAAGAAAGTAGCCATTTAAACTGTATATCAAATGCTTTTCATGATAGAGTCTTTTTTTCCAAATCGAGATATTCGAAGTGGTGGGGCCGTTGTGGTTGTGATCGTATGGTAGGTGGATTTACAACTACCTATGCAATCAGTGCCTTTCACAACTGATGTTGTGAGTTCGAATTTCGATCAGGGCAAGGTGTACAACATTATGTGATAAAGTTTGTCAGTGAGTTGTGACAGGTCGGTGGTTTTCTCCGGGCCCTCCAGTGTCCTCCACCAATAAAACTGATCCTACGATATAGCTGAAATATTGTTGAAAGTGGCGTTAAACACCATCAAACAAACATCAAACAAAACCAAATCGAGGTATTCGAAGTGGTGGATAAGAGGATCGATTTTCAATAGACACCTAATATCTTTGCACAAATGAGGCTCCTCATGGGGTATGATCGACTTTGAACTTGACGCTTTAAAAGTGCTGTTCCTTTTCGGTTTCTGTGTGAAACTTCTTCATGTTATATAGAAATACGGAGGTACGTGACACATTTTACCAAAGTACATCGCCGTGTGCAAAATTTGGAAACTTGCTACCAAATCCTTGATTTTCCTAACATTTAAACAATATGAGGATGCCTAAAGCCGACCCTGTTTTAGTTTCTTAAATGGTGAGATCAAAGAGTAATTTTGGGCTATGGTTAGGGCAAGGGTGTTTAACTTTTAACAATATTTCAGCTATATCGCGGAGGTCAGTTTTATTGGTGGAGGAAACCGGAGTATCCGGGGAAAACCTCCGACCAGCCGTAAAAAGAGTTTGAAGATATAAAAGGGTATTATAATCCGTATATCGAACAAGAACAGACAACACAATGGTTAAAAGAAAAAGTACAGGACAAACAACGATCTACAAAACATACACATAAAACTAAAGACGGATCGAGTAACACAAACCCCTCTAAAAAGCGGGGGTGAACTCAGGTGCTCCGGAAGGGTGAGCAGTTCCTGCTCCACTGGTGGCACCCGTCGTGTTAATCTAGTTACAAACCCGGTGATAAGGCATGAATGAGGAAAGGACAGAAAAGTGTTTACGACAAGTGGAACATATTCGTGGTCATTTGCGACGCATGTATTCCACTGACAAACTTTATCACATAATGTTTTTGAGTACACCTCACCTGAAAACTGCAGATCTGATTACTTATGTTTCGCATCGATGTTAAGATATATTTTCAATAAAACTTGGTGACAGAACATTTTTGTTAACCCCCCCCCCCCCCCCCCCCCCTACACACACACACTTTTTAAGTAATTTTTTAGCATCCGTGAAATGTGGAATTAAATATTACCTTCAAACTCAACAGTCCCTTCCTCTGATCTTTCATTCAAGACGGTGTTTGTAGATACATACATATCACACACGTATGTACCGTCATCTGTACATTTCATTTTATCCATTGGAATCACGAATACGAGCTTCGCACTTCTTGGTGGGTAAATTACTGATTCATCGGCATCGGCTCTCGTTACCAAATCGGTATCAATCCACGTGATTCTCCGATGATTGTTGCTTATTCCAGTTTGGGTAGTGTATTGTACCCTAACAATAGTATTCAAACTACCAGAAGATTTTTTAGACAATACTATATAATAAACCATAAGTAAATCATATGTAAAGGCAAATTTGCATGAAATCGTCATATCTTCTTTTTGGTAAGCTACAGTACTTGGCACTTAAAAATTTACAAGTTCACTGTTCGTACAATATGCTGTAATATAAACGATTTTAGAAAATAAGGTTAAATTAATTTATAATATTATACTTTACGATCTTATTTACACTCTTTGGCTTTCTAATCAAGTCGGTCCAATATAGTATATTGACAAAGATATTACATTGAACAAAAATGAAACCATTAAATTTGCTCTTAAGCTTGTTGTTTATAAGTTCGTCTGCATGTATGGTGTGTTGTTGGTGCTTTGCTCAGTCCTTAAATGATGTGTCTACTTGAAGTTAAACATCAATGGTGATACTTATATTTTCATTTTGTCCATGATTTTAGTGACTGTTTTAATATTTGTATTAAGAAGATCCATATAATGCATCCAATTGTGTTCTGATTGAAGTAGTTTTGGTCGGTTGTGTATAATATAGCAAATAGTTTATGTCACTTTGGGCCACATGGCAGTTTATGGACCGGTCTGTCAACCCATAAGTATTATATGGACCGAAGAGAAGTCCATATACTACTACTTTTTTAGGGTGACAGACTGGTCCATAAACTGTCGTATGACCCTCAGTGTCATGAACTATTTGTATATTAATAATGAAATCAGTTTGAAAGGAACTGGTAATTAAGTTATACAGACATCTAGCAAATTAGAAAACAGCCAGTTTCTAGAATAGGAATCATTTATCTGCACATTTTAGCATGTCTGATTTTGCCACGATTTACTTTTGATATGAAAAGTCGTGGTATGACCATTTTCCACGCTTTCGAATATTTGGCAGACCTGTATCCGCACTCCTTCCCAATGACATAGACAGACACCATTCACAAATAATGAAAAACTAATAAAAAGAGCAACATGAACCAACAACAAAGATAAGCCCTGTGTAAGCATTTCCTGTTCTGCTAGTGGAATCCGTGGCGTGTATTGTCAAATTCAAGCAAATTATAGTCACAATCAGGTAAGATGGTTGAGATAATTTTATGAAAACGGGATCACATCTACTGTCATATGTAAAATAGATATGTTAAGTCCATCAACCATGCAATATTTGGAGAACCGACTTCAGACTCACAGTCGCAACTCCATGTTTGAATAATATACTAGAAAGCATGCACATATTCTTTTTGTTGGGATGTTGTTACAAAATGAAAGGGATTTTCACAATCGGAAAATTGCAATCATCTTGTTTGTCGTTAATCGTCCCTCGTTGTCAATTTCTAGGTTAAGATCATAGACGATAAAGTTGGCGTAAAACAACAATCAAGCAATCAACTCATTTTAAATAATAACAACAGATGTTATTTGTGTGCAATAAATAAGATCGTTTAGTTGACATTATGTTAAACCAGGAGCGTGGGTATACATAGCTGTGGGAGGCGCAAACATTCAGATTGTTCATTTTTTTACCACGGTTATCTCGAGGAGAACAAAATCAATGATACATAGTTTCACAGTTACTTTTGGAACAGAATATTTGACAGGCATGGTTACTTGTGTTCCTCCCTACGAAACTTTCAGTCTTATTAAAAAAATATTCTTCGTCATTCTAAAATCTACAAAAATCACGTTGGTCATGTGACATACAGTTTCATAAATATGCTGTTCATATCAACGGATAACTTTGATAATAAGCTCCGCCCACAACTACCGCAAATTCCCCTTTAAGCCGGTAGGCGTGCTACCGTTACATGTGGTAGATAGTGGTTTTCTTTCCACATTCGCGTCAATCCAATGATTATAAAATTTACAAAGATTATCACTCACTATTAAGGAGTAACAGCAAATACTTTGGCTCGGAGTAAGAATAATGTGCTAATTTGGATCTTCATGCCTACATGTGGACTGTTGTGTCAGTGACATTACATTATAAAACACCCAAATGAACACGTTGGTCTAGTACAAAACAGACAGTATCATCATTACAACAAATGTACCATGTTCTATTAATGACATAGATCTAAAATTGCTCAGTTGACTTTGAGTAAAACAACGAACGGAGCGACATGTTTATTTATAAAATTGTGTTTCAGCTAATTGTATCGGTGTATGGTGTTTAACGCCACTTTCAACAATATTAGTTGTATCGTGGCGGTCAGTTTTATTGGTGACGGAAACCAGCGAAAATAACGGCCCTGTCGCAAGTCATTGACAACTGTTATCATATAATAGTGTATCGAGTACACCTCGCCATGAACGGTTTGATTTGATTTATTGTGTTTAACGCCACTTTCAGCAATATTTCAGCTATGTCATTGCGACCAGTTTCAGTGGTGGAGGAAGCCGGAGAGAACCACCGACCATGGGCAAGCAACTGGTAAACTTTATCACTTGTGGCTGCGAATCGAGTGCACCCTTTTTGTAATCTACAAAACCGGGCGCGAACCCACGCGGTATTGGTGATAGGTTTGCATGAATTGCTGGGTAATCCAACTACCTAACTCATTGAGCCACACGGGCCTCCGCCATGAACGGGGTTCGAACTCACAACTCTAGTGCATGGTGATATGCACTGCTTCCACAGGTAGTTGTAAATCCAACGACCATACGATCACGACCATGACGGCCCCTTATTATATGACTGAACTTTTGTTCACTTAGTATTGTACACATCGTCGCTCACTCATTGTGTAACCACTAAAACAGAAGACCTCCTGATGTAAACCCGACTATAATATCCAAAGTTTATAAAGCAATCGCACGATTGTACCTAAGCTTATATTTTGTCTCGAATTTATCCTTGTGTGACAACGAATATAGACAAAAAAACACACAAAAACCACAAATTATTTGTGTAGTACAAGAAGTGCTAAATGATTGACAAGAAACCTGCAGGTTTATTTCAATAGGGGATTTTCTTGCTTACGTTTATTTGTCAGATATAGATCATCATGTTCATTATTTTTCTTTTATGTTTTGTCTGTCTGGGTTGTGGTACTGTTTGCTTGTTCGTTTTTTTTTTTTTTTTTTTTTTTGTATTTCATCTTTTTCTTCCGTATTCTTGCACAATGTATATCTAAAAATGTTTCTCTTTTTAACAAAATAAAAACAAAAATTAGTTATTTGTTTTATTTTTAGAACTTTGATAACCGATATTATGGAAATACACAAATCGCCATTGTTGTGCAATGACAGTGCATGAATGCGTGGATTGTATCTAGAGAATATCATGTCTGAAAATACTAACGAGCAACGATAGGAGCAGAAAATACTAACGAACAACGGTAGGAGCAGAAAATACTAACGAGCAACGATAGGAGCAGAAAATACTAACGAGCAACGATAGGAGCAGAAAATACTAACGAGCAACGATAGGAGCAAAGAATACTAACGAGCAACGGTAGGAGCAAAGAATACTAACGAGCAACGGTAGGAACAGAAAATACTAACGAGCAACGGTAGGAACAGAAAATACTAACGAGCAACGGTAGGAACAGAAAATACTAATGAGCAACGATAGGAGCAGAAAATATTAACGAGCAACGATAGGAGCAAAGAATACTAACGAGCAACGGTAGGAACAGAAAATACTAACGAGCAACGGTAGGAACAGAAAATACTAACGAGCAACGGTAGGAACAGACAATACTCACGAGCAACGGTAGGAGCAGAAAATACTAACGGGCAACGGTAGGAACAGAAAATACTAACGAGCAACGGTAGGAGCAGAAAATACTAACGAGCAACGGTAGGAACAGAAAATACTAACGAGCAACGATAGGAACAAAGAATACTAACGAGCAACGGTAGGAACAGAAAATACTAACGAGCAACGTTAGGAACAGAAAATACTAACGAGCAACGGTAGGAACAGAAAATACTAACGAGCAACGGTAGGAACAGAAAATACTAACGAGCAACGGTAGGAACAGAAAATACTAACGTGCAACGGAAGGAACAGAAAATACTAACGAGCAACGGTAGGAACAGAAAATACTAACGAGCAACGGTAGGAACAGAAAATACTAACGAGCAACGGTAGGAGCAAAAAATACTAACGAGCAACGGTAGGAGCAGAACATACTAACGAGCAACGGTAGGCGCAGAAAATACTAACGAGCAACGGTAGGAGCAAGTGGTTACTTGTATCACCAATTTGTTTTGAGTGGTTATTGGTGTTCCGTGTTTTTGTTTCTGGTGTGGTTGTTGATGTTGCGGCTTTTTTTTTAATTCTGGCGTGGTTGTTGATGTTCCTGGTAAACTAATCAAATGCTTGTTTCTTCTAGACTTGGCATAAATGAAAAAGAGAAACCTCGGACTGTCAATGTAGAGTATTTCGGGAAAATGTATCCCGGTGTGATGGCCATGTTGACTGAAGAACACTCTTTGCTTGTTGAAAATTTATATTTTACTTCAACTTTATCATCGTGTTAACCTATATATAAGCTTTTATTATTTTGTTGCTTTTTCTTATTGCTTATCGTTGATTGATTGATTGATTGATTGATTGATTGATTGATTGATTGATTGATTTTGCTTAACGTCAAGTGGTCAGTATTTCATTCATATCCATGATTTACAAAATAAATAAATCGTGTAAGTTAAAAATTCGTACACACCCTAACGCGGTACTGTGATGTGTCTATGAATGGATGTTTCGATTGTCACAAGTAAAACAAGAGATTGTGGATATGACGTGAGTGAGTGAGTGAGTGAGTGAGTGAGTGAGTGAGTGAGTGAGTGAGTGAGTGAGTGAGTGAGTGAGTGAGTGAGTGAGTGAGTGAGTGCGTGAGTGAGTGAGTGAGTGCGTGCGTGCGTGAGTGGCGTGCGTGCGTGCGTGCGTGCGTGCGTGCGTGCGTGCGTGCGTGCGTGCGTGCGTGCGTGCGTGCGTGCGTGCGTGCGTGCGTGCGTGCGTGCGTGCGTGCGTGCGTGCGTGCGTGCGTGCGTGCGTGCGTGCGTGCGTGCGTGCGTGCGTGCGTGCGTGCGTGCGTGCGTGCGTGCGTGCGTGCGTGCGTGCGTGCGTGCGTGCGTGCGTGCGTGCGTGCGTGCGTGCGTGAGTGAGTGAGTGAGTGAGTGAGTGAGTGAGTGAGTGAGTGAGTGAGTGAGTGAGTGAGTGAGTGAGTGAGTGAGTGAGTGAGTGAGTGAGTGAGTGAGTGAGTGAGTGAGTGAGTGAGTGAGTGAGTGAGTGAGTGAGTGAGTGAGTGAGTGAGTGAGTGAGTGAGTGAGTGAGTGAGTGAGTGAGTGAGTGAGTGAGTGAGTGAGTGAGTGAGTGAGTGAGTGAGTGAGTGAGTGAGTGAGTGAGTGAGTGAGTGAGTGAGTGAGTGAGTGAGTGAGTGAGTGAGTGAGTGAGTGAGTGAGTGAGTGAGTGAGTGAGTGAGTGAGTGAGTGAGTGAGTGAGTGAGTGAGTGAGTGAGTGAGTGAGTGAGTGAGTGAGTGAGTGAGTCCGTCCGTCCGTCCGTCCGTCCGTCCGTCCGTCCGTCCGTCCGTCAGTCAGTGCCTGCCTGCCTGTCTGCCTGCCTGCCTGCCTGCCTGCCTGCCTGCCTGCCTGCGTGCGTGCGTGCGTGCGTGCGTGCGTGCGTCAGTCAGTCAGTCAGTCAGTCAGTCAGTCAGTCAGTCAGTCAGTCAGTCAGTCAGTCAGTCAGTCAGTCAGTCAGTCAGTCAGTCAGTCAGTCAGTCAGTGAGTGAGTGAGTGAGTGAGTGAGTGAGTGAGTGAGTGAGTGAGTGAGTGAGTGAGTGAGTGAGTGAGTGAGTGAGTGAGTGAGTGAGTGAGTGAGTGAGTGAGTGAGTGAGTGAGTGAGTGAGTGAGTGAGTGAGTGAGTGAGTGAGTGAGTGAGTGAGTGAGTGAGTGAGTGAGTGAGTGAGTGAGTGAGTGAGTGAGTGAGTGAGTGAGTGAGTGAGTGAGTGAGTGAGTGAGTGAGTGAGTGAGTGAGTGAGTGAGTGAGTGAGTGAGTGAGTGAGTGAGTGAGTGAGTGAGTGAGTGAGTGAGTGAGTGAGTGAGTGAGTGAGTGAGTGAGTGAGTGCTGTTTCACACCAAGTGAGCAATATCGTGAGAAAAACAAGTTAATATTCAATGAAATGACGATGAGACCAACACGCTTAGTTGAATTTGTATAGTGCTAACTCACTGAAACAAAAGTCAGAAGATAGACTCGACACATATTATTATCCTGATTCCGAGGTACCTGTATGTGTTCTTACTCCTTATAATGTGTTTGCTTAGATGAAAATAGGAAATGCCAATTTCATAGCCTTTTGTTTGGCCCGGTCGGGGCTCGAAACCACGATCTACCACAATCTAGGCCAGCACGCCAACTAAATATTACGTACACCATGGATGCTTTTGATACGGCTGGGGAAGCTTGCCTTGCATTGTGGCCTCCAACTACCACTTCCAGCTAACAATGTTTATAAGCAATTTCAGCCTGTGGACTATGCAGGCAGTCGTGTATGTCCTATGTAGTGGGCTTTTTTCAGCACAACCAGTGGAGCCCCTCTTTTTTTTACGGGGTGTACGTACCCCGTAGTGGAAATAATGAACATTGCTATAACCTATGGTTTTTCCGAAGACAATAATTTTGACAAAGCAGACATAAATAGTTGCAAACTGGAATATCTTTTTTATCATCATCAGTCAAATTAAAACATTACTCAAATACTCTTAATTGATATGTGATAATTAACAAATATTATTATATACATGCTTTTTTATCAAATATACAGAGAAATTACAAAAAATGAACATATTAAATTATATACAATATTGTACAGGTACAGTAGATCGATCTATCTTATTGATGTAGATAATAAATTACGTAATTTATGCAAGATTGGTTTTTGCTTGCTAGTCATTAAATCTTTTAATTTTGTTATATTTGGACATTTTATTAAATTTTTCGGAAGGATTGATTTACGTGTTAGGGCTTATGGTGTTTAACGCCACTTTCAACAATATTTCAGTTATATCATAGCGGTCAGTTTTATTAGTGGAGGAAAAGGAGTACCCAGAGAAAACCACCGACCTGTCGCAAGTCACTGACAAACAGTGATTTTTACTTTCCTCGCTTATTATTAGGGTACTAAAGATATATTCGATTTTCCAAAGCATACCTGATGAAGGTTATTCCAGAAACGCATCGTGTGCACTAAATTTGATTTGATTTGTTTTTTTATTTAGATATTAAAACCGTTGTCATTTATAGTACAAATTATTTCTTCATTTTGTTAGTTATACTTGTCTTACATATTGTGAACATATTCACCACCAACAAAGCTTTTGAAAACAGTTCTTGATGGAAGTACATGTACTTCATAATTCTAGATGTAAATCTCATATTTATCTATTTACATATACGATTAAAAAAAATTGTGTTTGAATGAACACTATTAAAGAAGATACTAAATATTGTGTTGTTTGTAGGTAATTATATATTATTTGGGAAAATGGGTCACGTGATAGGGAAGTATTTTTGAAAATCAGTTAAAAAAAAGGGGGGGGGAATTACGCCACTAATTTTGATGAAAATAATTTTATATTGACGGTTTCAGGGGCGGATCCCCCCTAAAATTGGGAAAAAATATGAGTTTTTTGGCGTAAAATCGTGATTTTTCACACGAAATACTCCAAACATTTTCGCACCTCCCTCTGCAATTGGAAATAATATTATTTTGGCTTAAAATCGTGAATTTTTCACACGAAATACCCCAAAAATTTTCGCGCCTCCCTCAGCAATTAGAAAAAATATGATTTTTTGGCGTAAAATATTCCTGTCCTTTACATGTAATCACTGTCATCCTGTCTGTGTGGCGAAATGTCCACGAGTAAATATGAATATCTTTGTTTTGTTGCTAAAAAAACTTTTCACAAAGTATCTTGTCTTTCCAGGCATTAACTATGACGCAAATGTCATTATTTGGCGAGTGTCTCTCTGGTTTCGAAATTACACAAAAATATTATCGTTTTCCGTACTGACCTTCATAAAATAAAGATTAACACCGAGTTATACTGCAAAATATACGACTTTTTTACAAAAAAGACCCAAAACTATCGTTATCGGAATTATTGTCCAGGATAACAAGAATTCAAATCTATTCATATGGCCTTCTATGTGAACCTGTCTTGAGCATGTGCACTGTTTAGAAACAATAAACAACATGTGGCTCTTGGGCAAAAGAGAAAGTGTCAACGCGTGGAAGAAAGCGGACTTTGACGGATTCAGAGAGATAGATGAATAGAAGTGAAGTATCTTCCAAATGGAACAAATGCAGGATATATGTAGGGGATCAGTTAGACCCTTGGAACGAACTAAAGGAAGTGCTACGCGTCCAAACTCGCGCTGAAGTGGCAAAGATTTTGCTTGATATGCAAGCCGAGCATGTTTTTCCCTTCTTTTTTCAATCGTTTTTCATATTTTATGAATTTATGATGATGCCTATGATCATTTTCGGTAGATATTATTCAATATATGTAATCTTGCACCTGGCAACAGCAAATTATTGTCAATGAATAGCATAAAACGGCCGTATTTGCGAGATAGACAAACACGAATTTTAGCATCCATGCTGCAGCATCCGGGCTACTGGCATAGAAATAGATCAAAATAGATTTGGCCTCGCTCATGTCAGTGCATAATTAATTAGCTTCCAGTAACGATGGTCAGCTTTTTTAAATCGAAAAAACAACGTTTCGTAGCGTATTCGTCAATAATACGGTGTTTAATCTTCATTTTATGAAGGTCAGTACAGAAAACGACAATAATTTTGAGTATGATAAAATTACGATTGTGGTAGACAATTTGCCATTAAACAGATGGGGGAAATATCCCTTGCAGAGTTCGTTTAAATCGAAACATCCCGGTAACATGAACAATCGCATACCCAAGAAATTGAGGGAGTCTCGAAAGGTCAAATCCAGTCCTTTAGCTACGTGCATGTACATGATCTTGGACCCATTGTACAATATTTTGTCTGGTACCACGCCGTGATGATCGATCAGTGCGTTTATGACGGGATAATTATCGAAATCGTTGGCGTTATGAGCGATCAGGACCGTATTATTGTAGTGAGGAGTCATTATGTGATCGCAGAATTGTACAACAGCGTCTCTACCTCTGTATATCCTCTGTCTGTATCCGCATCCGTAATTGCAAGTTGAAACCACTGCATTCTTTTTCACGACGCTACATCTAGCGCAACGACCACCACAAATCGTGCATTTGGAATCCTGTGTCATCGGTTCCTCCATGCATTTGACGCAGGTGGACTTAAAACCGCGTAATTTACTTTGTGCTCTTCAGGTCCACACCAAGACTGCCTACAATTCGAGCAGATCCTACACTTGTTACATCTGCTGCAATCCGCGGTACATTTTTCGCACGGCTGCCCTGTTGCCTGATACCCCTCGTCACACGATATCATTTCGTTTTGTGTCGTTTCGAAGTCGTAGAAAGCAAAAATTATATGATTCTTCTTGGCTTGCGTGACAGGTTTGCGCTGACAGCACAGGTGTTGGTCGAATTCTTGCATTTCCATTCACCACAACGGTGATCTTCGGGTTTCCTTTTAGACTTTTCCTGTATTTTTCTGCAATTCCAACATTTTCACACGAGGATTTCTCGCTCTCCGGTCCCCTCGTGTCTGTTCTGTTAGCGTGTCTCTGGTAGCATTCTAACGAACGACAGGTCCTGTGGCAGTATCGACAACTTCGTTCGATTCCAGAAATGCAATGGTCATTACAGCATACGTTACAAGTGGTTTGACACCAGTGTTTTCCCTTGTTATTGTAATGTTTCAGGCAGAAGTAGCCGTATCCGAAAAAACCGTTATTGCTCCCTATCCCGTCGAAGTGTCCGACATCTCCTTCCTTTAACCTTGTAAAATGAATGGGGCACATAATCCTTAACCTGTATTGTACATTTGATAAAAGATATTTGTGTTTGTTGAGTGACTTATTATATGAAATTATTGTTGTGTTTGTTTTTCTTTTCCTTTGTGTGGGATATTGATCTCAATATTTTTCTAAATATTATAATATATATTTTAGTCTACTCGGGATACCATATAATTATAGAAAAAATAAATATACTTTGGAGTACAGAAATCTCGGTTCTAATTGCTGCAATGTTTTATTTACAAAAAAAATAGTATGTACAACGAATTAAAAAATTATAAAATTGATTTCAAATATTTTTTTTTTTTTTTTTTTTTTTTTACAAATAACGTATACTAAAAATTATTTTCTGTCTATTAATCATGGGTCGTAAATAAAGATCCCATTTGACATCTGTGAAACAAATTTTCCCACAGGCAAATTTGGTCTCATTCATACCATTGTGAGTACTTTTACATATATTTAATTTGTTTTTTGTGTTATAATATGTATATATGTTCTATTTTTTTAAGTGGATTCATAGATGTGAGTGTTCAAACAATATTGAAATGTAGCAATGGTCGTACTGATTTTATCCCTGAAATGCTAAATCCAAATGGGTAATAGTATACAGGATTACAGGGCGGCCATTGAACTGTGTAATACTAAGAAAAGGTGTCTGTATGGACTGGTAAATGTTCGGGCAGAATCATATCAACAAATTATGTTAATTAACTTACAGTGTTCAGCTCTTGTCTTATCCCTGTTTCTTGTGCAGAGTACGATTCCGGAAATTAATATAGTTTTCCTGTTATATGTATTACAATTTATCCTAATTATAGGTGATGAAGAAACACATTCTGGTCCTTGTACGTATAATTCGAATCCACCGGTGAACATTACCAATAATAATGTAGACAAATATATTTCCATATGCCATATAAACATTAGAAGTGTTAGAAACAAATTACACTTTCTTCAAAATTTTGCAGATGAATATGATATACTTTGCGTCACAGAATCCCATTTAGATGTGAATATAAATAACGATGATTTATCACTTGATTTCTTTTCAAAAACCGTCATCAGAAAGGATCGTAATAACTCAGGCAGTGGACTTCTCATTTATCTTAAAGATGATATATTTGTTGAACGACACGGACGAAATTATCTGGATAAAAGTGCGAGCTAGAGGTCAAACCTTCCTTTTGTGTAACACTTATAGACCTGAATGGACGGACAATGAATACTGGACACGATTAAATCATGCAATAGGGGTGGGTTACCAGGTAAACGATAATATTGAGATTTTGGGTGATTTGAAATCCGACTTATGTATAGCTAATAATAATAAATTAATAGAAACTATGATGTTGTTTAGCTTAGCAAATATTATCAGTAAACCCACAAGAACTACAGCGCATAGTAATACTTTACTTGATCCTATTATTATTAGTGATACTATGAATTATATATATTCTGATGTTTTAAAAATACCATCAGAAATTAGTGATCACGATGCCTCTGGCTTTTTAACAATGTCCGAAGAGTGTTTCTGTTTCATTCAAACGGGAAGTCTGGTTATATGATAAAGTTGATAAACAAAACTTTATTGAAAAACTAGAAATAGTTGACTGGATAACCCTCCTCTGCCAATTTGATGATGTAGATGACATGTGTAATCAATTTACCAAAACATTTCCCGAATTGGTAAGGGAGTGTATTCCAACCAAGACAGTTATTGTTAGATATAATGACAAACCGTGGTTCACCAGTGAAATCCGGAAAGAAATACGTATCAGGGACAGACTTCGTAAAGTAATGTTAAAATATCACAGAAACTCGGATATTTGTAAATATAAACATTATTCTTGAAAATGCATCAAATAATAAAACTTATTGGAAAATTATGAAAATGCTTTTAAAGTCAAAAAAAGGATCTAGTAATTTCCCCCCTCTTCAAAACATAATTAATGATAAAAATTTAGAAGAGTTCGCCTATGATGACGAGGAAAAATGTGATTTATTAAACAAGTACTTTAGTTTTATATCCAAATTAGATGAAGCAAATGCGCCCCTCCCCGATATCGAACTGAAAACAAATACTAATATAACTGATATTAATGTAAGTATCGAAGAAATTTCTGACAAAATACAAATTCTTCATCCAAATAAGGCATCGGGGCCGGATGTCATCAGCCATAAAATGTTAAAACTATGTCCAAATAATAAAGCATTGCCTTTGCAAATAATATTTAATAAATCACTCCACCAAAGTAAATATCCGACGAACTGGAAACTAGCTCATGTTAGTGCAGTATTTAAAAAGGGGGATTCTTCATTGCCATCTAATTACACACATATATCGTTTATAAGTTGTGTTGGGAAAATAATGGAGAGAGTTATATACAAACATGTTTATAACTATATCCACCAAAATAAACTTATATATGAATATCAATCCAGTTTTCGTCCTAAGCATTCAACAGTACATCAGTTATTAGAAATTTATAATAGCATTTTAAATTCATTAGAGAAGAAGGCAGCAAATTGTTTTGTATTTTGTGACTTTTCAAAGGCATTTGATAAAGTTTGGCACCGAGGCCTTTTACATAAAATGAAAGCATATGGGATGACTGGAAATTTAATTAATTGGCTTAAAAGTTATTTAAAAGCCAGACGACAAAAAGTTGTTATTAAAAATAATTCTTCAGCATATAGTGAAATATCTGCAGGTGTTCCACAAAGTTCTGTTCTTGGTCCTCTCTTATTTATTATCTATATAAATGATATTGCTGACAAACTTATATCACTGAGCAGACTATTTGCAGATGACACTTCGTTTGGTTATTGAAATCAGGACACAATGCAGTTGAAAAATGTTATTGCTCATGATTTGAATGAAATGGATATATGGTCCAAAATATGGCTTATGTCATTTAATCCTGACAAAAACAGAAATCATGATTTTCTCTAATCGTAGTGTTCCAGAAAATCTTGATTTCTCTTTTAATGGAAAATGAGTGCTCATTATCACTCATATACACTTAGGTGTTACATTTAGCGATGATGCTAAGTGTAATATCCATGTTGATAATATTAAAAGTAGTGTATCCATAAAACATTTGAACATTCTACGTAAATTGAAATACCGTCTTAGTCACACTAATTTAGATAAACTATATCTTGTGTACATTAGACCACTTTTTGAATATGCATGTGAACTATGGGATAACTGTGGGATTTGAAATTCACAAAAACTGGAACAACTTCAACTGCCAGAATTGTTACAGGCTTACCTATTTTTATCAAAACTGAAATTTAATATGGAGAGACAGGTTGGGAATTATTATCTGCGAGATGGAAGAGAAGGAAACTTCAACTTTTTTATAGTATAGTTAATATAAATACCCCTAACTGTCTTTGTACATTGATGCCCCCCCCCCCCCCCCCCCCCCCACCCCAGTGTATCCGTTGGGAAATGGGAATGATATTATTTTACTTTTCTGTAGACTGTCTTCCACAATAAAAATGTGGAATAGTTTAAATAACAATATTCGAAACGTTGATACTTTTTCAAAATTCAATTCTGAATTAAAGAAAATCGACGAAGCTGAAAATCATTCTATCCCTAAAAAAAATTTCTGTGGTCCTCGAAAATTAAATATTATTTTAACTCAGCTAAGAAATTCAGCTTCGCTTTTGAATTTTGATTTATTTCGAGTTGGAATCGTATCTGACCCATCTTGTCGATGGGGTGCAGCCCTTGAAAATTTAAAACATTTCTTTTTGGATTGTCCTATATACATACAAGCCAGAACTATATTGATAGGTACTATCAACAGGGTTACAACCTGCTACACTCTAGATATTGAATTGCTGACATGTGTCAATGATAATTTAACTGATGAACAAAATTGTATTATATTTAAATATGTTTTTGATTATATTAAATGTTCAAAAAGATTCCTTATTGTAAACTGGAATTGAATTGGATGAACATGCACATCATATGAATCCATCTTAATTTTATTTTTCTTTCTGTTTGTGAATATTTATCATTGATTCGTTATTAGTGCTACATATAGTAATGCATGCCTTTTATGTACTTCTTTATTGTAACACATTGTAATTTGGAGAAGACTTCATAAGTTTGTTTAACTTGTGTCTAATCCATTTTGTCTGTTTAATTGGCAAATAAAATATGCTTAAACTAAAAATCTCCTTCCGGTTCCGTCATGTACAGATAAATGTTTCGGCGACCTGGTTTGTTGGCCACTCGACAAAACCTATTCCCCGTCTGAGAGGACAACACCATGATATTCACGTCCAGCAAGTCTTCGAAAGGTTTGATATCGGATAGCCCCAGAGGTCTGTCCGAGGGAGCTTTGGCCTCCATGCATAAGGTGAGAGCCATTTGCTTTCCGTATCGCTTCATTCTCGAGTCTCCGACGTGCTTATGATAACTCTGTCGTTTTCTTCTGTTTGATGGCCTTCGCCATGGCATTCATGGTGGGTCGTCCTCTTTGCTTATCTCCTTCCACTCCAATAACGATACAACTTTACAGAGTTGCATGAAGCATCTACCTATGGCTGTTGCCAAACACATATGGTTGTCGTTTGATATTTTCATCAAGGACCTCTTAATGGCAATGGAATTTTGAGGTCCCGTCAGTCTGATGATGGACAAGGTGCCACTACCGCGTGGAATGGCAATGCTTCCTATCGTTATTTGCATCTGAGCATCCAGTGGCAGGTTTTCGTCGCTCTGTAATTTCTATGTTATCCATCACTGTATTAGAGTTCAAGAGGGACCATTTCTAAAGGGGTACGACGATGGGGCTGTTGAGTTGTGGATGAGTGATCCCAACGCGACCCAGAGCTTGATCATCGCCTCTGGTTTTATCCAAGACGTTTTTGAACATTTCGTGTAGCAGTGTCAATAGAGTGCGTAATTTCCTTCCTTTCCAGGTCTCCGTAAGTTTTATTTTATACGTAGTTTCAATTGCCAGGTTTTTTGCAAAGGTTTTTACTCCGCTCTTTGTAAAAATGTATGCATTATCGGTCGATTGATCCGTAGGACTCGCACCATACTGGAATGATTCGATATCGTGTCTATATGGTGTTTCTGGTTGGTCGGTATGTGTCGATGATGTGTCTACAACTCTATTTTCACATGTACCTTCCCGTTCAGAGTTAATGAATGGGTAGGGTGATTTGTCTTTTAGACTTTCGTTTTGAATACTTGGTGTATGTGGAGATGCCTCGTGCACTGGTTCACGTATATTTTTTAAGAGATTCTCTAAATCAGTGAGTAATGGAAGAACTAGAGAATCATCCTCTGTATATGACGTGTTTTCCATATTACTGTTTTTGTATTATTTATTGATTTTTCCTTCATCGGAACGTCCATAGAAATATTGAAATTCCCGTTTTGTGTATGTGATAATGTATCATATCCACTGTTATCTTGTGACAAGGGAACAACCGGTGGCTTATCGACGAGTTCATCTAGCATTTCGTGAACTTTTTCGCGTTCCAGTAATTCATCTGTCAAATTAAATCTCACCCTGCACCACTTACACGTTAAAAGGAAATTTATTCAATTCTGGACGCTCTCGTGATTTAAATCACCGTTATTTATAGCCCATCCCATCAAACGAGACACGTCGGAGATATTGTTTATTGTACAAAGGATATCGCTTAGTCTCTATTGGATAGAGGGATGATGTGTTAACTGATTTTCTGACGCCCATGTTTGAAGTTCGCTTATGGAGTCGCAAGATAATATAGTGTCTTTTAGGCTTGGTGGTCGTCTTCTCCCGTTATCCATGTTTAAAACAACTGTTGAAAATAAAATAGAATATACAGGTGAATTTATACCCCTGCTAAAATTATCTTCTTTAACGTTTTTTTCGGTGCGTTTTATACTATTGTCAGTTGCTTGTTATCACTTGAGTGCTTTCTATGAATGAGGGGGTTGGTCATGACATAAATCAACAACAGCTATTTGTATTATGATAAGTGTAATCATCGTGTGGTCATTCGGTGTGTTTGTTATCTCTTGAGTGGTCTTTATGAATGAGAGGGTCGTGACATGAATCAACACAGATAATTGTATCTTAAGTGAAATTAATCGTTGTGATTTGTAATAGTATATGAGGGGTTATAATAATCGTTGTATTATATGAGGGATTATAATAATCGTTGTGATTTGTAATAATTTATGAGGGGTTATAATTATAATTCAATATGCAACGGTGATTTTTGCTAATGTGTGTGCGTGCTGCTCATCTTTCACTGTAAACATATATATATATATATATTTGTCTCATTATTTATTTTATTGGTTATCGCAACGTATATATTCTTAACATTATAATGAGGGGTCTCCCCCATGTAATTTAATGTCTCTTGATTGTGTATGTATATGAGTTAGCCCCTTTGTGTATAAGGCCCTTTGTGTGTATATATATATATATATATATATATATATATACCCTCACTATTTTTCGTATATGTTAAGAGGGTTGATCCCTCATCAATATATATTTTATTTCATTGGTGATAATGCAAGATACCGTAACGTCAAATGGCATAGCAAGTCGTTTCTTTGAGGTTTTTCAGCTCATGAAACATATGCGATGGATCTACAAGAGAAACAAGTTATTGAAGAGGCAAGGGCAGTCCTTGTGAAAAAAATGGATTCTGACACAATTATTCATCATCTGAGATTAAAAACCGTGTTGTCTAAGGCAAAAGAAGATGAACTTCTTCAGATTACATCTGGTCTGAAGAGGACACATTACTTATTAGTCCATCTCATTGGTTCTTCTCTCTCCTATTTCCAACAATTCAGACTGGCACTTATACAAAGTAGATATACAGACCTAGCCAAATATGTATATTAACCCACTGATAAAGAAGATGAGATATTACTAAATGGTCGTGATGATAACAGGTGTATGCTTTATTTGGGAGGTGATTGCTACGTTGTAGCCAAAACATATAAAGATGAAATAGTCATACATATCCGTAATTATGTACAACGAGGTGCCAAGAATTTCCAACAAAACATGGGGTTATGTTTAATATGTCTAGATGGCTTATGCTGGAAATGAATCGTGATGAAATAAATAAAGTATTTCAAGACGGTATGAGCGGAAAACTGGAGCAGAATCACAAATCATTGATTCATTTAGGTGGAGGTGTATACGTTACTGTTGGGGAAAAAATTCCAACCGTAGATATTTGACATTTCTGGAAACCTATCGACTCTGACAAACCAGTTCCTACAGAAAGAGGAATAGCCCTGAACCTATACAAGTGGAATGGGTTGCAAAATGTCATGGAATTATTACGTGATTTCGTCCCAGAACTAGCACCATCCGTGATCTGTGAATATACTCATCATGCTCAATCTGACTTGTTGAAGTGTCATGACTGTTCGCCATTTATTGAGAACGATGATGTGGAAGAGGAGGATGCAACTTTCAAATTGATGGGTTATGATACCTATCAATATGACGATTAGGAAGACATGTTTTCCCGTGGTATTACCCAGTGCATTTGTTATATTTAACTGTATATTATTTTTAAATAAAATTTGTATACATTATGATCTTTTTTATGTTATTTCTTGTTGACAATCTGGGATGGATATATAGTCTAGCAATTATTACTTTAGATACCATGCTTAATATTTGTGATTAACGATTGGTTGGATATTAATACTGTAAACAAATGTGTGAATATATACATTTAATAGATGCAATAATTACACTCAAGCATAACAAAAATTACACTATGAAACATAACGTGTTGCAACAACTACACTCAAACATGAAAACAAATTACACTTGTGTTATTATTCCATCATTTTGTGACACCACTTATTGAAATTATAAAAATATGATTGTCTAATTATTTTGAATTGTAAGAAACTTGATAGTTGTTATTAATTGTTTTCTTGTACATAATATATCCGAAATCAACGAAATCCTTTAACACTATTGTCGCTAGTAAAAAATCTGAATATATAACACTATTGTCGCTAGTAAAAAATCTGAATATATAACACTATTGTCGCTAGTAAAAAATCTGAATATATAGTCAATTGTCCTTTTTTTAGGTATTACAGCACACATACACACAAACAAATGATGCTGATGGTGGTTCACACAATATTATATTCATTTCTCCTCATTATATTTGTGTAAATATTGATGTCTGTCACACAATAATTTTCTATGTTCAAACTCCTTGGTCAGATTCATTTTGTTATTGTTTATTATTGCCCGATGATACTCTATGTTTATTTTGATGTTTTCAAAAATTAAATTCTACTATATAATGGCAATCCTTTATTAATTTCTTTTCCGGTTGATCTAGGGTAAGCGGCTCCCCTATAATTACCCTAAAATAGGATATTATATTTATATTATATCATATTATCTTATACATCTTAATATATATATATATATATATATATATATATATATATATATATATATGTTCGATTCGTAGATTATTGGGGGAATAGTTTGCAGTTTGTTGTTAAATGTCTGAATTTTCCAATGTTTACGAAGTGGTTTACTCTGATAATATAACTGGCTGTCCATGATGTATAACTGATGGTGGCGTTAAATTTGAATCAAATTGCAGTTTACCTTTTTTTGATTTTTATATAATACCTACTACCTTTAACACTTCAACTGGTTACAATTGATATTTGTAATATATACTCTCCGCAATAACGGAAATTCGGCTCCTCTAATAAATGTATCCTGACAAATGTCTGAATATATGAATAGTTCTTACATTGCAAAAGAGAAATGTTACAATTTAAATAATTCAACATCATATGTAAATATAATTAGTCAGTCGATGAATACAAAAAAACGTAGATATAAGGATATTTTTTTCTTCTCTGTTCTGTGAAAATTAACGAAGTGCGAATTTTGTCAATAAACGTATTTATTTATATCACATTATTAGTTGAGATAGAAAAAACTTTCACTTTTCACTGCTCCATGATCAACATATTTATTTAGAACTTATTATTGGCCTTTCACTTTCAATAATATAGTGCCTTAGTACATACAGGTGAAGATACTGTGATGTTTGAAATTTATTTAATGTTTTACAATTTATTTTATTTATTCGTAGGTTGCAGAATAAGTCTATTAAGCAACATTTCAGCTATATATATTCCTCACAAGAACAGCATGGATGCCAACAAATCTGTGGTGGTGATAGATTTGTAATTGTCATTTGTGAAATCGTTTGATATAGATTTTTTTTTTTTTATTCTGCAAGACTCAAATGACGTCATGAATGACTGATTATACAAATTCAAGTTATTTGTTGTCATTGTTTTAACTACTATCTTAAAATATTGCCTCCCTTTGATCGTAATTACATGTATTATTATGAATTGTGCGTATTGTTTTCCATATTTTAATGATTATGAACATCTCTTTGTATTCTCATGTTCACCTTGACTGAACTTTCATTAATAAAACATTTGTATTTGTATTTAATAATACATATATATTTATTCTCTAGAACAAAATTCCAAAGTTGGTTAAGACTCACGAATTAGTCAATGTAATTAATATATGAAAGGTGATTACTACAGTTTGTCTATAAGCTAGTATCCTTATATTTAAAAACAAATAAGAAATAAATATTTTACAATACTGTCTGTAGGAGTGGGAAGCCCATCTAATTTGTCAATAATTCTAAATAGATCTTCTGTTTTTAGTAACAATTTATATTCATGAAATAAAATTATAAAATGCATCCTGTAAGGCTGTATGCTAAATAAAATTTAGATTAAGTGTTAATTATGTTGGTTATCTACATACCATTAGTTGTTTACACAATACACTTATTGTTTGTAAACAAACATCTGCTTTGCATATCATAAATCCTCGGATTTACCATATTCTAAGAAGACGTGTTTTTTTTATTAATTTATTTTATTAAAATATATAACCTATATTTTCTGTTTCTATATATAATAGCTAAGGTAAAAATACACTACAAAAGAAAAAAAAATCAATTCAGAACAATTTGTCAAACTAAAAATCTTACCAGCAGCTCACTGGTAAGATTTGGCCTAACATTTATTCATATTTTACATCACAGCCAAAATATTACAATAAGACGTATGTTGAATGGCAAATAATACAAACCTTCATAGGAAATTATATATTTCAAACTATTCCATTCATTTTTTTTCAAAATATATCCATGAATTAATCTTTGGCAATGTCGTTTATCAAAAACGATACGCAATCTAGCTCGTAATGCCGGATGTTAAGTTAAGGAGAGACTAGCGTGTCCATGGCCTGCCATCACTGACAAAAACTGTGCAAATCAAACTGACGAGCGAAATCGGTATCCACATCAAATATGTGTCAATCATCATCGTGTTCATCTAATTACATGTGTACAACAGTTACCTGTTATTGTTTTACCTTGAACGGTCGAACGATTTTGATAAAGTCGCACTCGATTGACAATAATACGATCTATGTTTATAAATATTATTGATCAAATTGATTTTTTTTATTCATTTAAGATAATAATAACATTATTCTTATAAATTACTGTATTATATACAAAAAGAAAAAGTTAAGCACTCCTGATATATTAAGACATAATAAGTTACACTAAGTTTAGATTCTAATATTTATATTGATTATAGCAAGAACAATGTTCTATTAACAAGATGTGCTCACACAGGTGTCACCATTATTTCTAATATCGTCTAGTCATGTATGTGAACAATGCCTCTCACCGCATTACTCAAAATTCAGTATGTTCACGCTTCGAATTTGGGTATTTATGTCGGTGTTTTAAAATTGTTTAAATCCACCTGTGATGTAAATCTAGTGTCAAAACTCTCCATTATTTTTAAGGAATGGAGAGTTATTGTTCTCTTTGTACTTTTAAGGTCCCACAAGGGGCAAACAATTTAATACTTTGTACTTTAGATACTATACACAGACTTTTTTTTGTTACAAGATTAATTATTAATAAAATTAATAAAGTACAATGGGTGGATTTTAAGTTGGAGAATGTCCTCGTATCTCTCCATTCCTTAAAAACAATGGGCCTCGGCCCCTTTGGGGCCTCGGCTTCATTATCTTTAAGGAATGGAGAGTTACTTGGACATTCTCCTATACGTATCCATTCTCAGTAAGCATGGTACGAAGGCGAATATCAGAAGCACAAAGATGGCAAATAATCGGCATGCATACAACAGGGATGTCCTTCAAAGCTATTGGACGTCAGATGGGCTACCACTATACTGTTGGCAGCCGACTGGTGAGAAAACACACACAAACCAACAATGTGAAAGACTTGCCAAGATCCGGCAGACCACGGGTAACATTTGATCGTGACGACAGGGCATTGCTGCGTTTGGTTAGATGGATGCCATTTGCAACCAGTCCCGTACTCAAACAGCACTGGCTGCCCAATAGACGTCTGTCAACAAGAACAGTTAGAAACCGTCTGAAATCAGCGGCACTTAAGTCAAGGAGAGTCATTAAACGTCCACTGTTGGCACACCGACATCAACGATCACGTTTGGCATGGTGTTTAGCACGACGTGGTTGGAATTTAAGGACATGGCGCAAGATCCATTGGTCAGACGAGAGCCGGTTTCTGCTTCATGTAACGACGACCGGATGAGAGTTTGGAGACACAAAAATACAGCCTATACCCCAAGGAACATCCAGACAACTATCCCTTACGTTCGAGGCTCAGTAATGGTTTGGTGGTGTATCTCTCATGACTGCAAGCTGGAATAAGTCACCATACAAGGCAATCTAACTGGTGATCAGTACACCAGAGACGTCTTGCAACCAGTTGTTGTCCCCCATTTCGACAACCACCCACTAGCTACAAGGCCTGTGTATATGGATAACAAAGCCAGGTCTCATCGTTCAAGAGCAGTAACCGGCTACCTCCAAAGCGAAGCCGTGACTTCTGTTCCTTAGCAAGCCATAAGCCCGGATTTGAATCCCATTAAGCATATTTGGGACATGTTAGGCCGTCGTATACAGGCTCAGGAACCTCCTGTGCAAAACATTCGTCAGTTGGAAGCAGCATTGCATCGGGAATGGCATCAGCTATCACAACGGGACATCCGATGTATAACTGGAGGGATGAGACGCATGCAGGTTTGAGGCCGTCATCCAAGCACGTAAGGATTGCACCCGGTACTGAACTTTGAACAATAGATCTCGTCAAATGATTCATAAGTGACGTTTTGAAAGTAAAATGACAATCGTATCGTGTTTTTTGAACTGTGAAGGTCAATACTTAGAATAGACATGTTTTACTGCAAAAACTGGCCTTGTGATATTGTGATTTAAATATTCATTAAATTAACATTTTTATTCTATTTTTTTGTGGTTTCTTACAGCCAATGTAATCTCCTAACAGATCACCATTGCGTTCTTGAGATTTTCTGGTCAGTTTTTTTCTTTGTGTATATTTTACTATTGCAATTAACAAAATAAATCGAGTTTATAGTTACATAGGAATATATAATACTTGACATTTCTTTTTAAATGCGCAATGGATTGGTGACATCAATAAATCAATTTTTAAGTGTAGTTGGATTAAATGCCATATCATTTGTTTTTTCAGCAACACTATTATTGTACAAGTTAGATACAGTATTATTGAAACAAACGAAGTTGCCCGTAATGGATATAACGGGTATTTTTTTCCGCATTCGTACTCAGGTGACGGCCTTGGTGCTACGTACGCACCTCGGCCTTCCCCTGAGTACTCATGCAGAAAAAGAAACCCGCTATATCCAATACGGGCCGCTTCTTTTATTTCAATAGTACTGTATCTCATTGGTATAATTTTATAATGTTTTAAGTGTCATATATCAATTACCTTATTATCCTTAACCGTATCGTTTTTTTATGTTTTAAAAGTCTGATATTAAATCAGGCAAATGAAAACCCTATGATTATCATTAGCCTCAACAGTAACTTGTTTTATGTATTAAATGTCTGATGTTAAATCAAGCAAATTAAAATAGCCCTATAATTACATCATATGTAAGTGTCATATGCCCATTATATCATTAGCCACAACCGTATCTTTTTTATGTTTTAAAAATCTGATGTCAAATCAAGGAAATGCAAGTAGGCTTATAATTATATCATATGTGACTACGTCAATACTTGTGTATTTCCTGTGTCGATTTCATTGATCACTTTCTCTTTTAAACTGGTGAAAATTAATTAATGTGTTATTTACATCATCAATAGAGTCACTATACGTAATGATTGGACTAGAAAGGTCGGATGTTGACCTTTGGCGTACAGCTGGACTAGTTTTGCTAAAAACTGGTGGACATTAATTAATGTGTTATTTATATTATTAGTAGTTATCAGTTATCAGATTAGAAACGTCGGGTGTTGACCTTTAACGTACAGCTGGACTTGTCAACTGGTCAAGGCGCAACCGAAACGTTTGACTGGTCTAGTTTCTAAAACTAGTGGAAACTAATTAATGTGTTATTTAAGTTATCAATATATCTAGAATCATTATATGTTTTCAGACTCGAAAAGTCGGATGTTGATTTTTTGTGCACAGCTCGACTTGTTGAACGGTGGAGGCTGAAGTCGAACCTTTTAACTGGTCTGCTTGTCCGCCAAGAGCGCCATATCAGATCATTCTAGTCTGGTAGCATCTTTTACCTGAATGTTTATATATATATATATATATATGCATATGTCCTATTTAAAAGAAAAGCAGAAATGTGTACATGGAAAGGTAGTGTACTAACATTTATCAAATGTCAAGTTGCCAAAGCGCTGCCAAGAAATCACGAGGACCTGTCAAAAACAAAATAACACTTGCAAGAAAAATATATGGCACAATAAGAAAAGTTTGATGATAATAAAGAAATAAGCTGTACATTCACAGAAGGATCGAAAATATCATACCCAGAAGTAAAAGGTTGAAATATAAACAATAGTTAAAAACATTACTACCATTCATTGATCCCGTTATTGTTCTCACCATGTTTATGTTGTTATTCATTGTTGTGCTAGTTTGTGGTCTTTTTGAGTGGAAGCAAATCTGTGCAGGTTTTATCGTTTGTTTATATACGTCTTTCCGTTGGAGATCCAGTTATCAAGAGGGGAGGGGCATATATATCTCTTGTCGATGGAGATCCAGTTATCAAGAGGGGAGGGGTTTATATATGCTTTACCGTTGGAGATCCAGTTATCAAGAGAGGAGGGGCTTATACATGTCTTACCGTTGGAGATCCAGTTATCAAGAGGGAGGGGTTTATATATGCCTTACCGTTAGAAATCCAGTTATCAAGAGGGGAGGGGTTTATATATGTCTTGCCGTTGGAGATCCAGTTATCAAGATGGGAGGGGTTTATTTATGTCTTACCGTTGGAGATCCAGTTATCAAGAGGGGAGGGGTTTATATATGTCTTGCCGTTGGAGATCCAACTTTCAAGAGGGGAGGGGTTTATATATGTCTTGCCGTTGTAGATCCAGTTATCAAGAGGGGAGGGGTTTATATATGTCTTGCCGTTGGAGATCCAGTTATCAAGAGGGGAGGGGTTTATATATGTCTTACCGTTGTAGATCCAGTTATCAAGATGGGAGGGGTTTATTTATGTCTTACCGTTGGAGATCCAGTCATCAAGAGGGGAGGGGTTTATATATGCTTTACCGTTGGAGATCCAGCTATCAAGAGGGGAGGGGTTTATATATGCTTTACCGTTGGAGATCCAGCTATCAAGAGGGGAGGGGTTTATATATGTCTTACCGTTGGAGATCCAGTTGTCAAGAGGGAAGGTTTGAGAATCCATTAACCGGTTTAACTCCGCCACAATATTGTTTCCATGTACCTAGATTTTCAACGTCACATGGCGTGGTCTTTTTGTTTTCATTGATTTCAGCTTAGATGAGAGTTGATTCTTCGTTTTGTTGATATTGGTGAAATTGCTGACGCTTACTGTTTAAATTTTCTATTTATAGTTATACATAAAACAATAAATTCAGCAAAACTAACTTTCGGTGTTGAATTTAGGTGCTTTGGAAAGATAAGATGTTTCTACTCCAATAGTGGAATCCGTCGTGTTACTGTTAAATACAAATAACATCATTTGAAAGGAAACTCCTGTTGGATACTAGTATCCGTAAATACAGATAAAGATAAATAACATTTTATAAAACATGAGCCTCAAACGAAACAGCTGTAAGTATAAATGTACTGACCTTTGACATTTTTTCGCGAAAATCTTAGAAGACACCATAGCACTCGTTTATGAACGAGAGCAGGAAGTGATTTGACAACGACGGACAGAACATATCCGTGGTCATTTGTGACACAGACATTCCGTAAAGGTTAGCCAAGTCATGATGGCGACCGTAAAACTTGTGATGACAAAGTATTTCTGGATAAAATATAGGTTAACGAGTATTTTGTTTGCAATTTTCAACAGTTGTTCAGCTATATTATGTTTACCAGACTTGTTAGTCGAGGAAAACCCAGAGAGTTATAACAAACTGACCGTGAAATGTTAAAAGCGACTGTTAACCAGTTCATGATGGCTACTGTAATACTTTTGAAATGATGGCTTTAACGTACCACTAGAAACCCTTGGTTCTGTAACTTCCCTTTTTAGTAGCAATCCTGACCAGAAACACAAGCTCTGCGATATCTACTAAGAGATATATACTAAATATGTAGGTGTTGCTGGAATTTGCTACATCAATGGAAAGTGACTTCCGACTGGTCGATATTTTTCTCTCAGTATTTCAGTTTCCTCCACCAATAAGGCTGGCTGACCACTGCGATAGAACAAAACTATTGTTGAAAGTGGTGTTAAACATCAATAAAGTCAACCATATCATTAAATTTAATATTTAATATGTGTATGTTTCTTATTTTATGATTTGTGAGAGATTGTTGTCTAAATCCAAATAGACAATTGTTCAGCTAATTTATGGCGAGAACAAGTTAGCTTTCGAATATATAATGATGACTTCCGCTTAGATGGACTTTAATAGTGTTAGATTATTGAAGTAACATTTCACCAGTAGACATGTCGCTCCATTCGAGCATATTATTCCCATTCCAAGCCAACTTAATGCACTTATTAAACATATTTTATATCAGACATGCATCTGATGATTGTGGTGGAGTGCGTGATTGTTGTTTAACGCCAAGAGAGGAATTCTCGGCTATTATATAGCGAGATCAAGTCATATTTTAATGATATGCTGATGATGTTCGCTTTGTGCTAGATCAACACGCTTGCTTGATTTATAGAGGCTAGTTCACTGACACAACAATCCTTAGATATTTCGCTCCAATTGAAGACGTTATCCTGATTCCGAGTAAACCAATTTTTGCTCTAGCTTACTCCATAATGTTGCGTGGTTAGCAGACAAGGACCAAATACTAATTTCATAATCCTTGATATGACCTGACCGAGGCTTGAACTCATGACCCATGACCAGGAAGCTAACTATATATTAAACCACAGTTGTGATTGGTCAATTACTTATCTTCCGCTTTCATTGTTTTATAGGAGGTTGGAAATAGGTCAAAATTACCATTATCAGTAGATCTGTATGGTTAAAACAGGTTATATTTTTAATTGTTTCAAGTATTTAACTTTTGCATTGTTCAATAAACGTTTCGTTTAATTAGGTATATTACACTACAATCTTTATAACAATGAAACCTGTGTGTATTGGGTATTAAACTATAGTCCATTTAACAATGAAAACAGATTGAAATTTTGATAAATACATTCAATTCAATGCAAGTATTGATAATTACATGTTTATATCGTTTATATCAAAATAAAATGTTGTGTTACACAAATATTAAACTATGATCTTTTCAACACAAAAAAACCTAATCCAAATAAACGTTGGAGAAAACTGACAATCTGGAAACACATTCAACATGTTGCACAATACACAGATAACGACCAGCAAAACAACAACAAAAACACAACCCAGGTGCTCGAGAAGGGTGAATCATTCCTGTTTCTTATAAGACACCCAGCGCTGAGCTCTGTCCAGAAAATCACCGTACCTGAAACATCTTGATATAATTCCTGTTTCTTATAATACACCCAGCGCTGAGCTCTGTCCAGAAAATCACCGTACCTGAAACATCTTGATATAATTCCTGTTTCTTATAAGACACCCAGCGCTGAGCTCTGTCCAGAAAATCACCGTACCTGAAACATCTTGATATAATTCCTGTTTCTTATAATACACCCAGCGCTGAGCTCTGTCCAGAAAATCACCGTACCTGAAACATCTTGATATAATTCCTGTTTCTTATAAGACACGCACCGTGTAACTCATGATTTATTGAACTCATGATATTAATGCTTCTCATTTCTTATCCATTTTTAATTTTTGAAATATTTTATGCTTAGTACATATGTGATGTGAACTCTTAAATGACATATATTTTAGATAGAATCTTTTGTGTTTTACAGACTATATGCTATGAATTTGTTGTACATTATTGTTTTATATAATATAGACGCGCCACTACTTCTACCCTGGTGGTAGGCGGCCCCGTTGTAAAGGGGTAGTTCTATATATATATATATAACTCATATAGCCAAGTCCAATAAAATCTTTGTTTGTGATAGAGAAAAGAACAAAAATATAAGTAAAATGGAAAAAGGTTCATCATTGCCATTTCATGAATGAATATTTTATACCAATCAATCAGTTCGTGATGACGACAGTATATTTTTTGCAGTCATGACTTCAACTTAGGATCAACGTAGCTTTGCTTGACAAGCTTTTACGTCAGCGGCTGGACTCTGTCCAGAATATCATTGTAAATGACAAATCTTGATACAAAAAATGTATATGTACAATTGTTTCGTATGGTGAAGTCCAACATTTTGTCCTATCAAATGTCTCCATGTTGTGATGTCCACTACGATTTCCGCATAAAAACGATGTTCGATTCGCCTTTATCTCCAGGAGGGCTCATGTATTATTTACGGTATTTGTGTTTGCTTGCGCATAGCAGTTTCCAGCGCATATCGTGTTGTGTTTTTTCCTTTGTTTGTCTTCGTATTGTGTACCCAATGTTGCCAGTTTCTCTGAATTGTCCATTCTTGATTACCCCTTCGGTTTTCGCTAACGTTTATTCGATCCACTCCTCTTACCAAGAGATTGTAGCAATCAAAACATGGTTATACATGTCCATCCAAGTGTAAGGGGAGTTTGAGGATACCAGAAGGGTAATCGGAATCCGTAAGTCGAAGAAGAAAAGACAACACAATGGCCAAAAGAAAAAAGGACAAAGAGACAAACAACAATCTACAAAACATGACACATAAAACGAATCATTCATACCAAGAATGGCGATCTTACTTAGACCAGACACCACGTTACATGGCAAAATCTGGGTTCCTCTTTTCTGGTTACCAGGATTATGCGAGATGTTTCTTTTGTGGTGCAGGATCTCGTAACTAGGAGACGGGTGATAAATCCATGGGTGGAACACGCCCGATGGTTTCCAAATTGTGCTTTTTTAAAACAGAATAAAGGAGAAGAATTTATAAAGTCTGTATTAAGAAAAATCCGAGATCCGTCGTGGTCGTGATCGTATGGTTGTTGGATTTACAACTGTGCAATGAGTGCCTTTCACCACTAACACTGTTAGTTCGATTCACGCTCATTCAGAGGTGTACTTGATTTAACATTATGTGATAAAGTTTGTCAGTGAATTGTGGCAGGTCGGTTCTTTTCCTCGGGTACTCTGGTTCCCTCTAACAATAAAACTGACCGCCACGATATAACTGAAATAGTGTTGAAAGTGGCGTTAAACATCATAAACCCGCTGAAAATTTATCCCAGTCATGAGCATAGCTGAAAATACTATTCAAATATTTTAAACAACAATCAAACAATCAATAAATCGTAGTCACGAAGAATAAATATAGTACACATAGTAAGCTTAGGATTAGAAGTCGGTGTTCTTAACAACATTCTTCAACCAGTAATATGAGAGGGTCGAGATGTAGAAAACAACGCATCATTTCACAAAGAGGGGGAAGGCTTGCGTCCATCAAACTATATTAAACCCGCCACTTTTAATTGAAGTGATCTGTTATGGATACTGATTAGTATTGTAAATCTGCGCACCAATATTGGTTCTGCTTCCGTTTTTAAAATAAACATAGTCTGCTACAGCAAGCTCCCACTTACCAAATATCGTATTCGTCACTGACATTTCGTGCCAATTTTTGAATTTCAAGCCCTACACACCTGATGATGGCAGTGCAGCACAGACTTATCAAATATTTCAACATCAACCAAAAACGTTGGCTATGTATTTATTTTACATTCGTTTTATTAGTTATTGTTCTTGATTTTTCAATTTGTTTTTACATCGATGAAAAGAAGAATGATTTATCCTTCTTTTGATACCACATTTACACAGAGAAGCTTATTTTTTTTACAATGTAATCGCCCTCGGAATCGTTAGGGGCGAAGACTTATAATACGGCACTATGTATATTCGGGGTATCGATTGTGCCTCTGTACTATTTATCAATGGATTTTTTTATATGTTCTGATAATTCGGTATTTTCCCCATTTTATTATTCACTACTGAACAGATATATCATGTTTGAGAGGGGTATTTGCGAAAAATACCAGTCAAGAGACGAAAATTTCCCCCAGTCTCAAGACTGTATTTTTCGCAAATACTCCTCCCAAGCATGATATATCTGTTTAATTACATCGAATATTATTTAGAACACTGGCTAAATATACAATACCTTTTGTCTGTCGTTTTCAGGAATATTCTTTTGTTATTGTTTGTAACTTGGCAGTTGTTGAATACTATAAGAGCTTAGAACTGTTCCATTCAGCAGGTACAGTGGTAGTATTTCGATTTGCTTTGTTAGACAGTGGTTGAAGTATTCCGAATGAATTTGGCAGTTTGCGGCACGTGAGGGTAAAAAAGTGAAATACGTTCTCGCAAATACCACGGCAGAGGGAAAAAAAGTTAAATCCTTTACTTCGGAACACTTCCGGGTTTCAAATTTGATTAATCATGCCTTTTACGTATAAAGGTAAAGAAGAAATATTCCGAATGAATTTGGTGGTGTGATGCACGCGATGGTAAAAAAGTTAAATCCTCATTCAAATATCCCGGCAGCGGTAAAAATGAACGAAATTAATCCTAACTATGAAAATACACGAACAATACACCGTCTATTAACCAATCAAAATCCAGGATTCTTATACAAGGTGTAATTAATCAAATAACCTCAGTTCATAACCCAGCTTGCATGTTGTATTTCAATAATATGCATGAGAATTAATTTTTATATTATTTAAATCTAAAAGGGGGTCTAATATAACTTAATTGACTTGACGTTAATCAACGATTAATAATTTTATCATTTACAACGGTAAAATAATATAAAATGCCGACATCAATATGAAAGCACATTATTACAATCCAGATTTAAAAAGGACAAACTACAAACAACAAAATAAACCAAAATACATAAATATAGAATTTCCGAAATGAAACACAAACGGGAACAAAAATCCATGAGTGAAAATATTACTTTATATAGTGAGTTGTTCTTGTCTGGTGCCCTCTGTCTTGTGGCAATCCAAAATTCAGTCATAGATAATCCAGATTTCACCTTTTTGGACCTAGTATATGACTTATTGATTGTAAACTTGTTTCCATCATTACATATAGAAGAAATACTGTCCACTTGACGCTCAACGGCAATCAATATATCAACCAGTTCTATCTTGTAACAAGTTAATTAACAAAATTGTATGCTATAGTATAGCTTTATACTTGTGAAAAGGAGATTTAAACAGCGTTGAAAATCTATGTTTCGAGGCAGGTACAAGCTAAGAATATGGCGGGATTAACCCGCTTATATTAACATTATTACTTTGTGATCTTTGCTGGTGAAGTACAGGGACTCAGAATCATGTTTTTTCTTGTTATTGTACTGTTAATTTGTTTTCATTTTGTATTTTTGTGTACACTGCATAAATTATTTTTAATCATTTCTTTCTAATACATGTTTGTGATTATGCAAAACCACCACAGGTATCAGGGCCTGGAGGCCAAAGTGAATAATGTAGTATAATTCTGACCACAAGACTAACATCACTGACATGGGTTCGTACCCCGATGCCCCACTCAAGTGTTCATCGACTACGTGGCACCTAGCCAAGCCCATGACTTCACCACTCATTAAGAATAGCTGTCTATTCTTGCCTCCCATATAACGTCTTGCAGTCACGGTATAGCTGAAAATGACCATAATACACCAATAACCCACATTGTTGGTGCCGCCTTTGTACATGTTCATTCTTAGCGGCCGCAAATAATATGTAAATAAAAGACTGTATTACTTTCTTTATCTAAGCTAACAACAAAAGCTTTATCATTTGTGGCAGAAATAAAACAAAATACAGTGTGAAATGACTAAACTGAACAACCGTCGGAACAGCTGTCTTGGTTGGAATAGATAGGTGAATTAATTAGACAAATTACACTTTCAACCTTTGTCAGAAATTGGATAAGGAAAGGGTTATGGAGTTTAACGCCACTTTCAAAAATATTTCAGTTATATCGTGGTGATCAGTTTTATTTGTGGAGGAAATCGGAGAACCCGGAGAAAACAATCGACCTGTCGCAAATCACTGACCGAGTACACCTTGCCATGAGTGGGATTCGAACTCACAACTTTAGTGGTGATAGGCACTGATTGTATATGTAGGTGTAATTCTAACTACCATACGATCATGACCACGGTGGTCCCTTTGATGTTCAGATTACACAGGTTTTTGGGTTATTGAAGGTTCGATTTAGACAAATTGCACTGCATATAACAAAATAAATTTTAATATACATGTATAAAGATTATTTTGATATTCAAAATAATGTATTTAAAAAAATATATATATATAATGCAAAACCAGTTTGCCATATTGCAAATTGTAAATAAAAACTTAATACCCGGTAGTATACAAAGTTGACAATGTAAGAAACTAATTACAGGTAACATAATGCCTTTATGATGAAAATATCACAGTTAGGCTCATTGAACAAAGAAATCACAGTTGTAAATATGAAAGAAATATTAAACCATAAAGATATGAGTTTTAACAAGGGTATAAACAGTCCACGATGCTGACATCAAATTTTACTATAAAAACGTAGAATTCTCATATTAGTGCGCACGACACGTTTCTGGAATAACCTTCATCATGTGCACTCAAGGTCAAAAGATTGAAATACCAAAACTTTACAAATTAATTAAATAAAAATTATTTAATTAATTTAGAAAAAAAATAATCCTGATTTGTGATTTTCAAACACATTTCACTCGTTACAGAAAAACCTATATAGCCATATTGTGTTTCTTTTCTGTCACTTGTGAAATGTTTTTTTCTTCATTTTCATAAAACGTGAATTTGATATGAATAGTTAAATACAAAAATGTATATCATTAATGGAGACATTTCATTTTGATTCTTATATAGTCGTTTCTATAACTAGAAAAGTTTGAAGATACCAAAGGGGTGAATAGAATCTGTATATCGAAGAAGAACAGCCAACACAATGGCCAAAGAAAAAAATGTAGAAGGACACACAACGATCTACAATACATATATAATGTACATAACACTAAAGATCTACAATACATATATAATGTACATAAAACTAAACATCTACAATACATATATAATGTACATAACACTAAAGATCTACAATCATATTGTCATACTCGACCTGCAAGTATTATTAAGTACAAATAAACACTTTGAAAAAATATAATTGCTAACTTCTATTTCTACTTCTATTAAATACTGACCACTTTCAACAACTTTAAGATTATGTCAGATGTTGCACATGACAATTGAAAATTGGTAAAACTATTTTCAAGTTTCATAAATTCGGATATGGTAGAGGAGACGGCAGCCTTTAATTCTTCAACCGAGTGATTCAAAACTACAGGCTGTCGCAGCCGGTTCCACTGGGACATCGTACGAAGGAAACAATTCTTTTCTTTGTTGAGTCTTACATGGAGGGGTAATGAAAATCGAGGAGTGCATGTTCGGTAATGGTCTCAAGGTTGGATGGCTTAAGCCTTTTCAGTACATTTCCGCTTACTCTTTTATAGCTCATGACAAGTCGCGCATCCTTACACCTGTCTTCAAAACTGCACCAATTCAAGCGTTGTAGCATGCCCCGAAAACTAGACGTGTTTCGTTGTCTGTTGCCATGACTATACAGCCATCAAGAGATCACAGCATTATATAGCAATAACGAAATATACATTTTGCATATCGAACCAAACAATCGGTTAGAAATGTATCACACGTCAGTTGGAAAAAATATCCTAGACGTGTTTTGCTGTCTGTTGTCATGACTACACAGCCATCAACACTAACTCGGTTAGAGACGTATTACACCTCAGTCAAAAAATATAGTTATTAACGTTGTACATGCTAGTATATAAACTAAGATATTAGCATATTTTGCTTGTATCTTCTGACCGGTAGCGAAGGATGAACAACCTGAAAGATTAACATTGACATTGATTACGAATATACACGCACACATTTTAAAATTTTGCAAACACTAAGCAAAAAGCTGTATTTTAGTCTTGGAAGCAATAAATGCTATACATAACAAGAGGTATAAGGGCTTGCTTCGACACCAACTGATCTTTTTATCTGTGTGCTTCTCAGTTTTGATAGTTGCCGCCTCTCGCTCACCAACCCAACCCCGGTCCTTTCCTGAAACTTTCCCTCCCTTTCCGGTCCACTTTTAAAGTTCATCCCCTTTTTTTTACTGTCTAACCTGTTTAACTTAATTGGTAATTAACTTACTATAAGTCAAAGAATTATGGTAGCTGAGAAATCAAACGGTATGATGGTCCGTGAACATTCAACACTTAAAATAAATGATACCAAATGGGTAATCAGAAGACGTATATCGAAGAATTCATGCTCAAACGAAAAGGAACACTACGTAGAAAACTAAAGATTCGATTGAGCAACACGAACCCCACAAAAACAAGGGTGAATTCATGTGCTCCGGAAAGGCTAGTAATTCTTGCTCTACAAGTTGCCCCCTTTGTATTACTGCTAAACGACAAAAACATCATCTGATATAGAAATGACGTTAGACATCAGTTTAGTTAATGAATACAAATACCGTAAATAAAACATGAACCCCATGCAAATATTTAAGAGTAGTCGATGGTGGTCGGATTGATAGACATAATTTTACAATGTTATCCATATGTTAATCTCACTGTCTTTATTTGTATGTTTTATTGTTTATTAACTTGATCTCGCACGGAATATAGCTGAATAAACGTTAGAGAAAACCGAAGAAACAATCAAGAACGTTAGAGAAAACCGAAGAGACAATCAGGAATGGACAATCCATAGAAACTGGCAACATTGGGTACACAAAGCACATGACGAAGACAAACAAAAACACAATACAGAAAACTAAAAAGATGAGCAATACGGGCTTTACCAAAAACCGGAGTGAACTCAGGCGCCCGCGAAGGGCAAGCAGCTCCTGCCTCTCACAAGACAGTCACCATGTTACTGATATAGTTAATATGAAATACTGCATCCTTGACGTTCAACAATATATCGATCATAAGAACTAGTCGTCATTATATAGACAGAATATCACGTATTTATACATACAGTAAATTAACAACTGACTCTTTTTTAGGAAGGTATCCATTTTTCTTCATACCAGAAACTAATATTTCATACAAAACAATAATCTGCAAAACATTTTTTTGCATGAAACATTCTGTAATTTTTTCTAAAAATTTCAAGTTGAAAACTTCAGGGTCAGATTAACTATTTTTGTATTTTTCAGGTAATGATATTTTTCTATAAAATTTTGAGACAGAAATTTAAAAACAAAAAACCACAATAAGTTAAATGGCCGTTCTCTTTATATGATATGTAATGGTGTTTGTCAAATTGTTTGCAATCTGCATGAAAGTTTGTTTGTATGTTTGTTTGTTTTATGGTATTTAACGCCACTTTCAACAATATTTCAGCTATATCGCGGCGGTCAGTTTTATTAGTGGAGGAAACCGGAGTATCCAGAGAAAACCGACGACCTGTCGCAAGTCACTGACAAACTTTATCAAATAATGTTGTACACCTCGCCCTGATCGAGATTCGAACTCACAACATCAGTGGTGATAGGTACTGATTGCATAGGTAGTTGTAAAACCAACTATCATATGATCACGGCCACGACGGCCCCCTGCATGAAAGATAATTTATTTATTGTGGATTCAATTCATTACATTGTATATGTATTAACAAAACGTACCAGCATCTGCTTTCCTCACAGCAAGATCTTGTTTCAAATCCTCCACGATTCCTTGTGCACTTATCGTACACCTGAACTTCATACTTTCTTGTCTCAAACTGCTTAAATTAATTTGTAATTTAAGTCTTGATTCATTGGCTGGAAAAACAGATGATCCCTCGGTCGACGATATCTTCTCGATTGTGTCATTAGACCACACAACCACACTAATGTTTGGGGATTTAAATATTACAATCACCACATCTTCATATAGTTCGGATATGTTTTTTTGTTGTATTTTAATTTGATACATGGTCGTTACACTGGTTGGATCTGATAACTGACATTGAAGAGTTAGTACCGGTATCTTATCTGTGCACTCCATTTCGTTGGTGAAATTTACGTCCTCTGCAGATATTTCTGAAAATAGAGAAATCAATTTTGATTTGACAGACTCCCGAACTGTATCAGGTAAACGAATAGTTTGAAGATACCAAATGTGTAATCAGAATCCGTAAATAGAAAAAGAACAGAAAACACAATGGCCAAAAGTAAAAGTACAAAGGACAAACAACTATCTACAAAACCTTACACAGAAAACTAAAGATCGAGTAACACGAACCCAACTAAAAACCGGGGAAAACTCATGTGTTCCGGATGGGAAGCAGTTCCTGCTCCACTAGTGGCACCCGTCGTGTTAATTGTAATTTAATTCAAGCCTATTTTATTTGCTAAATAAAAAAAATGGGGTCGGACACAAATTTTCCCAACTTATGAGATCTTCTCCTAAATACAGTAATTTACAATATGCATTAGCATGCGCAATTAAATGATATATATACGTCCGAAAAGTAAACCAAACAGTGTTAGAATTAGATTTTTGAGTTGTCAAATTTTTGTTCTTCCCTCGACGGGATTTGAACTCACACCATTGATACACTGGAGCACCATTCGCTTAGCCTTATGTCCAGCGCCCTAGACCACTCGACCACAACCACTCCTTAAATAGGAGCTTCAATAAGCGTAGTGTTACCTTTTATCGTAAGGCAAATCTAGGGATAGATGTAAGACATGTTTATAAGCGTGTGTAGATGGTACATATATACTTAATATTATAATTTGACAGCAATCTAACTAAGCAATTTTTAATATATTGTATAGGATAATGAAGAATTCATTATACAGTCACAGGAAATAAAGTATACTATACAAACGTCTAGAAGCAAGTGTCAACCATACAATATATCTGTCCCAGATATATATATATCAACAATGACCGTCTCAGTGACGAGTACATAATAAATAAAAATAATAATGTTGTTGTAGTAGCCTGCCATCTTAAAGTATATGTGAAATAAAAACCTAGATATCAAATATAGTGCGCACGGCGCGTTTCTGGAAGTGATTGTCAGACTGGTAATATGTTTGTGCTTGGCGACATAAACCTATATGTTCTAAAATATGAGTTGAGAGGTGCTTCGACTGTGAAGTAACAATGTAACAAGTTATACTGAATAAACCATTCTGTTATTAGAAACATATATGAGCCGCACCCTCCTCCCCCATCCGAAAATTCGTTGCTTCATACATGTGTTGTTACTGTGGGGAAAATATTAAAACAATTATTGTCCTCATCTGTGATAGGCATTCATTCCCTTGACCAGCTGTTGTCTCGGAGGTTTCCCTCGGGAAAACAACCTATATCGCGATCTGACAAATCTTAATGTCTATCTCTAATGAAGGCAATAATTACATATTCTAACATTCGAAACATTTCTCATATAAGGTTAGGGGTTATGGTGTTTAACGCCACTTTCAACAATATTTCAGTTATATCGTGGCGGTCAGTTTTATTTACTGACCTGCCGCCAAACACTGACAAACTTTATCACATAATGTTGTATCGAGTACACTTCGTCCTGGCGAGTGTCTAACTCACAACGTTAGTGGTGACATGCACCGATTGCATAGGTAGTTATCAATCAAACTACCATTAGATCACAACCACGAGCCCCCCTCCCCATTTCTCATAAGGGTAAAGTTTGACCAGTGAACCAACCGCGGCGTAATGATATATAAACATTCACTTCAAGTTCCAGTGATAACATGTAAATTGTAACATTACACTTTAATAGACAATACTTATTACAGCTAAGTTGGCCTTAAACACCAATCAATCAATCAATCGATCAACTAACGCATTAAATCTGCAATCTAGCTGTAATACTGCTACTGTTGGCGCTAAACATCAGTCAATCAATCATTCAATCAATCAACTAACGCAATAAATCTACAATCTAGCTGAAATACTGCTAAAGTTGGCGTTAAGCACCAATCAATCAATCAATCAATCAATCAACTAACATAATAAATCTACAATCTAGCTGAAATACTGCTAAAGTTGGCGTTAAGCACCAATCAATCAATCAACTAACATAATAAATCTACAATCTAGCTGAAATACTGCTAAAGTTGGCGTTAAGCACCAATCAATCAATCAATCAATCAATCAATCAACTAACATAATAAATCTACAATCTAGCTGAAATACTGCTAAAGTTGGTGTTAAACACCAATCAATCAATCAACACAACAAATATTTATGACAATAATCTAAAACTAGAAGAGTGACATTGAATTTACCTCATCAAATTATTTCTAATAGTGAAATAGTGTTGAAAGTGGCGTTAAACACCATAACCCTACAACAGGAGTATTTGTCACCTAAAGGATATTTTCCACACAGCAGCTATTGTTGTAGAACAGACATATTTTAGCCAATGCTTTAGAATCGACTTTTTTTTAATTTTAATACTAGACATATTTGTCGTGGAAATTTCCAGTTCGTAAATAATATAATTACAGTCAAACCTGCCCAAGAGGTCACCTCTATTAAGTCAAACCTGCTCAAGAGGTCACCTCTATTAAGTCAAACCTGTCCAAGAGGTCACCTCTATTAAGTCAAACCTGCCCAAGAGGTCACCTCTATTAAGTCACACATGCCCAAGAGGTCACCTCTATTAAGTCAATCCTACCGAAGAGGTCACCTCTATTAAGTCAAACCTGCCCAAGAGGTCACCTCTATTAAGCAGTCACTTGTGATAAAATGTCACATTTTTCCTGTCCCATCATAGAAAATTTCCTATGAATTGAACCTCTTTTAAGAGGTCGCCTGTCTTAAATTACCACTTTTGACTGTATTATTATCTTCTTCTGTCATTGGTGACCGCTTAAAAATTTAACTATCGAGTGTGGAGATATAGTATAATCCACTGGTATCAAAAGGCATCTTTTCTATTAATGGTCAAAACGTGAAAAATATTTTGAGATTTTATTGTTCATCGATTGAAAGGAAATTGGCGGGATTTCTCAGGCAGAGATTTAACCACAGTACCAGTGGTGATTAAGCATATTAAAGGAAAAGGCCATGGTCTTAACAAGTTAGCGTGAAAATTTAAATGACAGTAAATAAAAGACATTGTGCTAATGAATGCTAAAAATAGTATACCGTAAGGTCGAATTTGGTGATTGAAGTTGCCTGTAGCACCAAATAATGGGGATCGCCATTTTCAAAACTCTTCAATGTGGAGGAGACAAAAGGCATAATTCATCTTGGATTTATCCTGCCCGTGACGTCGTACAATAGGTATGGTATAATATATCACCATTGATCAGGTGCAATGTTATCATTAAAAATTATGTAAATCGTAAAATAACGTCGGTTATTATATAGATATCGATGAAATACCGTAATTTCCGAGTTAAATAAAAACGATAATTTCACTAGTGAAATTACCATTTTTATTTTCACTCTCGCTATTTTTCCCACCATTTTTCGAGCCGGAACTATTTCTTTTAATATTATATGGAGTGATGTCCCTTTGCTTCATTTAATTGACAGATTGTTAGTTTCATTTACGATAAAGAAAAGATTTAAAAAAAATAAACAAAATGATATCTTATTACTAGTATTTCATTGTGATACAATAAAAAGCAGGTAAATTTTGCAAACATCGACAGTTTTAATACTTTTCATGGCAGAATTATGCTCTAAAACATGTGGTCTCGGCAGAAAGAATCTTTCCAACAGTAAAACTTTTAACCACCCCCAAAAAATAGTCTGCTATAAATTAACTCTAGTTCAATGACTTCATACACTAAGATGTCATCTCTTTATTATGGGAACAATTACATTTACGGGGGAACTTTTAATTTTAACAATCCTCAGTCTAGTCAGAAAAGACAAAGTGATGATTCCGGACTACAAATAGCAAAAGCAAAATATAAAAGAATCCTACATGTACCTTTATCGTTTAGTGATTCCGATTCTGAATGAACTTTAGTCCATTTTCCTTCTGTTATAATCCGTTTGAATAACACATTTAACGTTTGAACCGTTTGGACCCACATAACGATTTACATTTCCTAGCTGTTATATTGTTAAATTACTTGTTTTCTAATTAAATAATCCATCGAATTTGAAATAGTTTTGGTTTTGTAAACGGCCAAATATTGGTATGTATCCGACTTCTTTCACAAAACATTCTTGCCACAAGGTTATGTGTTTTCGTGCGTCATCTGTTTTCGTTTTATCCATTTTATTTTGATTTCCACAGTGCACGCATTATTTTTGACGTGTCTTCCGGTTTCTATTTATGGAACATAAACAAGACTACAGCGTGACATTTGTAAAAGATGTTAAAGTTTGCTTTTAAAGATGTAAGTACCAAAAACAGTGAACCTACCTACTGAACCATACTTTTTGTAATGCTAAAAATTTACTTCATTTATAAAGTAGCTGGAAAAAAATCCAGAAGGGCTATGTAAAATTTAACTATGTCGTCTGCTTCTAAGAAACCTGCTCTTCCTGTCATGTAACTGTCATGGGGTCACTGATCGTACTTGTAAGCAAAAGAGCTGACTGAAATGTGCTCGTTTCTTATATAAAACACATGTCACTTTGCAGTGCATTGTGGTTTCAGCACTAAAAAAAAACATCTAAAATAAACACAATTTTGAAAGTGGTCATTTTCAAACATTCTGTTATTTTATTTAGATGTAGTATGATTTGGTAGATGGCCAGAACCATGAAATTTTAAAACCAGCCATTTCCGGATTTTATATTCGTTTCCATCCCGTATATCGGCCTTGTTATTACTTCACACGAAAACAGATGACGCCATTTTACTGACAACAAAAGTTGACAGATAATCGAGAGTATATTAAAATCCAAGAATGGCTTTAAAAACAATCTTATGTACAAGGAAATATTTAACTAGCCATTCTTCGTTAATCGCTATATCGGAAAATCGATAATAGCACGAAAACCGATAACACGATGCTAATTCAAGTGTCAATAAATTGAATTGTGTCGTTCAAGGTCGAGTATATACTATGGTCACAAAGTTTACAAGTAAACAACATGAAAATTACATTCCTAATCGAAATATGTGCACATGAATTTATTTATTTACAAAATTAAAAACATTAGACAAACTTTTCAGTCATAAATCCATGTTCAAAGGGCGGCGCCATTTTAACTTCAAAGAATAAAGTGGGCGGAGTCAACGAGTAGCCAAGGACACAGTTTCGCAAGAAAGAAATAAACACATACAATGCAGATGAAAGAACATATCAAATTTATTGGCTCAAAACAGTCTATATAATAAACAGTATAACTAACTTCGATTTCCGATTACCAAAAATATGTCACTCATGACATATTGTTAGTAATCGGACATCACAGTTAGTTATACTATAAATATTTATCTTTTGATATTTACAATATCAATATGGATTAATGTCAAGCATTTTATTGCACTAACGAGAAGGGAAGTGTGAGAAGAATTTGTTTTTGTAATTACGGGTCAGGACTATCCTTGTCAACACATCGAGCAGTGACCACGAAAAACACGGGAAAGTACGATAGCATTGGCGACAAAAAAAGAAAAAAGCATGTGTACGCATAAAATAAGCTAAAACTGACAGTTATTTGACCTACGGACATTCACGTAAAACATGAAACTATACCGTAGATTTTTCTATTTAAATAATATTATTTACCTTTACCAATGAAATAGCATCCTAGTAAAACCACTAATATTCTTTTGTAATCCAACATCTTTTTGGTCATATAAAATGTAGATCCAAGCTATTCAAGACATGAAATGATTACGTTAATTTCGTATCTGTTTCATATTGAAATAAAAAAGTCAAAGTTAAAGTCTGAAATTTTCCATATCTATTTTTAGTAAAGGTTTTTACCGAGTTTCTACAAATAGATTGTTTGATAATATTCGTTTAAAAACTTTAACACTACATTATAATTAAAACGTACATATCTAGTTTAGCACTCACGGCTAGTTTCTGGGATAACATTTTATCAGGTAGTTCATTTTAAAAAGATTGCGATGCCAAATAATCTTTGGGTGAAAAAAAAACTTCCAAAGGGACTACACAGGATAGCCAAAAATCGTCTAAGAGTAAGTTAACGCCTCGTGTGCACTAAATTTAATATCTACGTTTTTATTACCTATATCTGAAGGAGTTTAACTCTAGTTTTTATGAACTACATTTTTTTAGGAACTGTAAAATTGCACCATAAATAAATCAATTTACACATATACATGTATACAATTTCATAAAAATGGATGGTGATTGAGAAATACCATGTAGAACATGTGTTATTATTACGTCATTGTGGTGAGGTTGTTACTATGTTTGTATTTAAATCAATGATTACGTGTTACTGGGTAACTAAGGAATGTTTGAAGATACAAAAGGGTGACACATTTTTGTTTTATCATGTGTGACAATGTCTCAAGACCAGAATATTTATATTCTTAAGATCGTATGGTAGTTGGATTTATAACTATCTGTGCAACCAGTGACTATCACTACTAAAATTGTGAATTTATGTTCCATTTATCCTAAGCACTTCCCGGTCCTTTCCTCATTCCTGACTTATCACTGAATTTGTAATTAGATTGACACGACGGGTACCACTAGTGGAGCAGGAGGAACAGCTAACCCTTCAAGAGGGTTCCGTGGCGTTGGTCCGAAGGTCCATTAGTCCGAAGGTTCGTTAGTCCGAAGGTCCATTAGTCCGAAGGTTCGTTTGTCCGAAGATCTGTTAGTACGAATGTTCGTTTGTCCTAATGTCGGCCACCCATACGTTTGAACTCTGTTATTTCTGGTTTGAATAAACGTATATATTCAACCCGTATTAGTTTAATATTATTTATTGCAAATAAAACAGCAATGGGATTGGACAAAAATTTATCACAACTTATGGACTGTTCTCTCCCTACAAATAATACACAATAATGTCAACAAAAATAGTACATACACAAATATAAATAATATTCAACACAATATAGTGAAACATGGGAAATAAATTGATGTAGATGTAGACCAGATGACCGATCACTGATTAGAATCTTTTTGTTTGTCTACAACCCGTATACCCTTTTTGTCCCCCGCCACGAAGCGACGGAGTAACATAGTAATGGTCTGCGTTCGTCCGTCCGTCCTTCCATCCTTGTGCAAACATGTATCTTAAAGTAGTGTTATTAGAAATTAAGGTATAAAACAACAAAGTATCGAACTTGCAGGAAATAATGATTTTTTTCTAGTTTAACCCGTACGTTTTTTCCTACATGTAATATGCATAAAACATTTGTTAGATGATCTATTATGATACTTATTATTTTATTTTTTGTTTCTGATGCGTGTATACCTACATTGTGTAAGTACCAATCTTTGGAATTTCTACACTAACAACAGACTGTTTATTCTTCTACAGTATGCCACTTGGTTAAAATATCTGAGGAGACCCCCCATCTGGTACACGTATCTGGTAAAGGGTATTTGTATATGTCGAGCCATGGAACACGGTATTCTGGAATTACATAGATGTAGAATTTGATACGCATATGCTTAAGTTGTTGCGGTAGTTGATTGGAGTTTTCCATATTCCATAATAATTGGTATATATTTGAGGTTACACTCCGTATTTGTGACCATCAGTTGTACATTAGAACGTCCGTTTAATGATTTTATGTATTCTCTTTTTAATGGAATGTACTTGTCCCTCACAAAACTTAATTTCAGATGTGCTTTTATGTTTTCTAATCCCTTGCTCAGAGATCGTCTCTTTTGTGTCGTACCAAAAGGAACTCTTTCAGTATTTCGTAAAGAGTAAATGACAAATCTGAATTTGTTTTCATTTTATTTGTATGTTGTTACTATGTCATTGTTTATTTGACTTGTGTACGTTGTTTAATTTGAGCATATTCTTGTAAAGTTGTATATGCCTTCAACCCTTCGGGGTAAAATTGTGCATTGAATACAGTTATTATTATTCTGAAGTCCTTGTTAAGCAAAAAAATCCCAGTTGTTAATTGAATCAACAACGGGTCTTAAAAATAATCTAATATTTAGATATCTGTTAAGTTTTAAGCTTAAGCATATTTGGTTAAGATCAGAGTTTTAGTGGAGGGTTTACTTCATTGGAATGATTTCCATATATATCAGAGACGACGCATTTTTTTTCTCTATTTTTTTTTAAGACTTAGCACGCTTGGATCCATAATTACAAAGCAGGGGTTTGGTGCAATTTTTGGCGTTTTTTCAACAAAATGCTCTAAGTTTTACCTATATTTGCCTATTACACATTTTTTTTGCTAGAAAAAGCCTACAACCCACCTGGATAGGCCACTGCTTAGTCAGGTTGTGAATATGAGTATCTTGCTTCTCTTACTTAATTTGATAAAGGACTGAATATTAAATCAATTCAACACTGTTCGATACCTATCCTTTGGTCGAAAAACAAGACTAACGGACCTTTAAAAGTTCGGACTAACGGACCTTCGGACTAATGAACCTTCGGACTAACGGACCTTCGGATTAATGAACCTTCGGAGTAATGGACCTTCGGACTATCGAGCGGTCACCCTTCAAGAGCACCTGGGTTCACATCCGGTTTTTAGTGGGGCTCGTGTTACTCGATCTTTAGTTTTATGTGCATGTTTTGTAGGTCGTTGCTCGTCCCTTTGTACTTTTTCCTTTGCTCATTGTGTTATCTGTCCTTCGTCGATATTCGGATTCTTATTCTTCCTTTGGTATCTTCAAACTCTTTTTATCCCGTTCATGTTGATGTGTACTCTATACAACATTATGTGATCAAGTTTGTCAGTGACTGGTGACAAGTCGGTGAATTTCTCCGGTACTCCAGTTTCCTCCACCAATCGTAAAACTAATCGCCATGATATAACTGAAATATTGTTGAAAGTGACGTTAAACACCATAACCATAAGATATCGAATTTCATGGCGTACAGTACCTACATAAATCAGAATAATACACTGGTCTAAAAATAATAAAGCCCTCGGGTGACTTAATCTTTCTTTGGGAGACAAGGTTGATAATTGTATAATATTCGTGTTGTTTAACAGTAGCATGATGGCTGTCACTAATGGAGTAGGAACTCCCACTCAGGTCACTGGAGTAGGAACTGCCCACTCAGGTCACTGGAGTAGGAACTACCCACTCAGGTCACTGGAGTAGGAGCTGCCCACTCATGTCACTGGAGTAGGAACTGCCCACTCAGGTCACTGGAGTAGGAACTACCCACTCAGGTCACTGGAGTAGGAGCTGCCCACTCATGTCAGTGGAGTAGGAACTGCCCACTCATGTCACTGGAGTAGGAACTGCCCACTCATGTCACTGGAGTAGGAACTACCCACTCATGTCACTGGAGTAGGAACTTCCCACTCATGTCACTGGAGTAGGAACTGCCCACTCAGGTCACTGGAGTAGGAACTGCCCACTCATGTCACTGGAGTAGGAACTGCCCACTAAGGTCACTGGAGTAGGAACTGCCCACTCATGTCCCTGGAGTAGGAACTGCCCACTCAGGTCACTGGAGTAGGAACTGCCCACTCAGGTCACTGTAGTAGGAACTGCCCACTCATGTCACTGGAGTAGGAACTGCCCACTAAGGTCACTGGAGTAAGAACTGCCCACTCAGGTCACTGGAGTAGGAACTGCCCACTCAGGTCACTGGAGTACGAACTGCCCACTCAGGTCACTGGAGTAGGAACTGCCCACTCAGGTTACTGGAGTAGGAACTACCCACTCAGGTCACTGGAGTAGGAGCTGCCCACTCAGGTCACTGGAGTAGGAACTGCCCACTCAGGTCACTGGAGTAGGAACTACCCACTCAGGTCACTGGAGTAGGAGCTGCCCACTCATGTCACTGGAGTAGGAACTGTCCACTCATGTCACTGGAGTAGGAACTGCCCACTCAGCTCACTGGAGTAGGAACTGCCCACTCAGGTCACTGGAGTAGGAACTGCCCACTCAGGTCACTGGAGTACGAACTGCCCACTCAGATCACTGGAGTAGGAACTGCCCACTCAGGTCACTGGAGTAGGAACTGCCCACTCAGGTCACTGGAGTAGGAACTACCCACTCAGGTCACTGGAGTAGGAGCTGCCCACTCATGTCAGTGGAGTAGGAACTGCCCACTCATGTCACTGGAGTAGGAACTGCCCACTCATGTCACTGGAGTAGGAACTACCCACTCATGTGACTGGAGTAGGAACTGCCCACTCATGTCCCTGGAGTAGGAACTGCCCACTCAGGTCACTGGAGTAGTAACTGCCCACTCATGTCACTGGAGTAGGAACTGCCCACTAAGGTCACTGGAGTAGGAACTGCCCACTCATGTCCCTGGAGTAGGAAGTGCCCACTAAGGTCACTGGAGTAAGAACTGCCCACTCAGGTCACTGGAGTAGGAACTGCCCACTCAGGTCACTGGAGTACGAACTGCCCACTCAGGTCACTGGAGTAGGAACTGCCCACTCAGGTTACTGGAGTAGGAACTACTCACTCAGGTCACTGGAGTAGGAGCTGCCCACTCAGGTCACTGGAGTAGGAACTACCCACTCAGGTCACTGGAGTAGGAACTACCCACTCAGGTCACTGGAGTAGGAGCTGCCCACTCATGTCACTGGAGTAGGAACTGTCTACTCATGTCACTGGAGTAGGAACTGCCCACTCAGGTCACTGGAGTAGGAACTGCCCACTCAGGTCACTGGAGTAGGAACTGACCACTCAGGTCACTGGAGTAGGAACTACCTACTCAGGTCACTGGAGTAGGAGCTGCCCACTCATGTCACTGGAGAAGGAACTGCCCACTCATGTCACTGGAGTAGGAACTGCCCACTCAGGTCACTGGAGTAGGAACTGCCCACTCAGGTCACTGGAGTAGGAACTGCCCACTCAGGTCACTGGAGTAGGAACTGCCCACTAAGGTCAATGGAGTAGGAACTGCCCACTCATGTCCCTGGAGTAGGAACTGTCCACTCAGGTCACTGGAGTAGGAGCTGCCCACTCATGTCACTGGAGAAGGAACTGCCCACTCATGTCACTGGAGTAGGAACTGCCCACTCATGTCACTGGAGTAGGAACTGCCCACTCATGTCACTGGAGTAGGAACTGCCCACTCAGGTCACTGGAGTAGGAACTGCCCACTCATGTCACTGGAGTAGGAACTGCCCACTAAGGTCAATGGAGTAGGAACTGCCCACTCATGTCCCTGGAGTAGGAACTGCCCACTCAGGTCACTGGAGTAGGAACTGCCCACTCAGGTCACTGTAGTAGGAACTGCCCACTCATGTCACTGGAGTAGGAACTGCCCACTCAGGTCACTGTAGTAGGAACTTCCCACTCATGTCACTGGAGTAGGAACTGCCCACTCATGTCACTGGAGTAGGAACTGCCCACTCAGGTCACTGGAGTAGGAACTGCCCACTCAGGTCACTGGAGTAGGAACTGCCCACTCAGGTCACTGGAGTAAGAACTGCCCACTCAGGTCACTGGAGTAGGAACTGCCCACTCAGGTCACTGGAGTAGGAACTGCCCACTCATGTCACTGGAGTAGAAACTGCCCACTCAGTTCACTGGAGTAGGAACTGCCCACTCAGGTCACTGGAGTAGGAACTGCCCACTCAGGTCACTGGAGGAGGAACTGCCCACTCAGGTCACTGGAGTAGGAGCTGCCCACTCATGTCACTGGAGTAGGAACTTCCCACTCATGTCACTGGAGTAGGAACTGCCCACTCATGTCACTGGAGTAGGAACTGCCCACTCAGGTCACTGGAGTAGGAATTGCCCACTCATGTCACTGGAGTAGGAACTGCCCACTAAGGTCACTGGAGTAGGAACTGCCCACTCATGTCCCTGGAGTAGGAACTGCCCACTCAGGTCACTGGAGTAGGAACTGCCCACTCAGGTCACTGTAGTAGGAACTGCCCACTCATGTCACAGGAGTAGGAACTGCTCACTCAGGTCACTGGAGTAGGAACTGCCCACTGATGTCACTGGAGTAGGAACTGCCCACTCATGTCACTGGAGTAGGAACTGCCCACTCATGTCACTGGAGTAGAAACTGCCCACTCAGGTCACTGGAGTAGGAACTGCCCACTCAGGTCACTGGAGTAGGAACTGCCCACTCAGATCACTGGAATATGAACTGCCCACTCAGGTCACTGGAGTAGGAACTACCCACTCAGGTCACTGAAGTAGGAGCTGCCCACTCATGTCACTGGAGTAAGAACTGCCCACTCATGTCACTGGAGTAGGAACTGCCCACTCATGTCACTGGAATAGGAACTGCCCACTCAGGTCACTGAAGTAGGAACTGCCCACTCATGTCACTGGAGTAGTAACTGCCCACTCAGGTCACTGGAGTAGGAACTGCCCACTCAGGTCACTGGAGTAGGAACTGCCCACTCAGGTCACTGGAGTAGGAACTGCCCACTCAGATCACTGGAGTAGGAACTGCCCACTCATGTCACTGGAGTAGGAACTGCCCACTCATGTCACTGGAGTAGGAACTGCCCACTCAAGTCACTGGAGTAGGAACTGCCCACTCATGTCAGTGGAGTAGGAACTGCCCACTCAGGTCACTGGAGTAGGAACTGCCCACTCATGTCCCTGGAGTAGGAACTGCCCACTCAGGTCACTGGAGTAGGAACTGCCCACTCAGGTCACTGTAGTAGAAACTGCCCACTCATGTCACTGGAGTAGGAACTGCCCACTCAGGTCACTGTAGTAGGAACTGCCCACTCATGTCACTGGAGTAGGAACTGCCCACTCAGGTCACTGGAGTAGGAACTGCCCACTCAGATCACTGTAGTAGGAACTGCCCACTCAGGTCACTGGAGTAGGAACTGCCTACTCAGGTCACACACAGTTTTCAGTGGGGTTCGTGTTGCTCAAAGTTTAGCTTACTGTGTAGTGTTGTGTAGATCATTGTTTGTCCTTTTTCTTTTAGTCAATATATTGTCCTTCATTCCATTTACGGCCTCTGATTAGCACTTTGGTAACTTCAAACCATTCTTTGGTACCTGACAACAAGTCAAATTGCCGGGTGAGTGCCCATGCCATCTTTATCTATCGTTAGAATGCAACATGTCCTTCAAATATGAGTTTATAACTTACCTATGACATTTGTAAAAATAAATCACACAACACTATCCTTTCACGTGTCTAGTGATGAACGCAGTACATTCGTTCCCGTCGTAGCTTGCATTCGACATGTTGATGTTCTATCGTAGCTACCATTGAAATGTCTGCCATCGCATGTTGATCATGTTATATTGTTTAACGTTGTATACATAAAATAAAAAAAGAGCCAAAATTTAGACTTTGGATTAAACGAGTATCATAGAAATCAAGTGCAAAATAGCGAACTATTATAAGAAATGGATCATTATTTGTCTTCCGGTTTTAGGACAACGTGGTTTTAATAAATATTTATTAGTTTTAACATTTATTTCGTTTTGTTAATTTTAGAAAGAGCATTAACTTATATAAAATTGAATGTAAATATATCACCATAATATAAATTATCCGCAAGAAATATCTGCTCAGTAATATTTAAATGTCTGCAAGAAGAATTGACTCAATAATATGAAATATCTATAAGGAATAAAAACTCAATGATATAATCTGAAAGAAGAATTAACTCAGTAATATAAATGATTGATAAGGAGTAAAAACTCAATGATATACATGTAATCTGAAAGATAAATGAAATCAATAATATATATTATCCTGATTTTAGGTTAAATCTCGCAATATGATTGGTTGATATTGTCCTAATAAATTTCGAATTATCTCCCTTACACCGTTGACTTAATATTGATTTTATTAAGTCAATTCAAATTATCTCACTTACACCGTTGACTTAGTATTAAATTTGATGATATGGATACAAAAGCAAGATAAATTTATTGTCATAATATGAAAAAAAAATGGAGTCAGAGGTGAAATATAGAGACAAAACCATGACAAATTTCATATCCCATGGAAAACTGAAAGATGAGATACATGTTGTATGGATTCAAAATCATGATAAATTCATTGTCTTAATATGGAAAATATTAGATATGAGGTTTGGTTGCAAAATCAGGATAAATTCGTTACACTGCGTACAATTGTCCTAATACGGAAAATATCGGGTCAATAAAATTCATATCGGACTCGGCTGCCTCAATTTTATTGACCCGATATTTTTCCGTATTAGGACAATTGTACACTGTGTAACTAATATTATCTACAAGAAGCATTGAATCAGTGAAATTTAATTATCTACAAGAAGTATATATTAACTCCATAGTATAAATTATCTTTAAGGAGGACTAAACTCAATAATACTAGTATGTAAATTATCTGCAAAAAGTATTGACCCAATAATATAAATTATCTGCTAGTAGAGTTCTAATATATATATAATATATATTTAATCAAATAATATCAACCTTGTAATTAATATTAGAAAGGAATGATTAAAAAAGGGAAATTATAGAAACATTTTAGTATTCACCTTTGTCCATATTAGATATTTTAACACTAAATAAAGATAAACATGTAGTAGCTATGTTGCAGTATATTGATAAGCAAATACAATTATTAAACAATTATATAATGTTTCTTTAATAAAATATATACATTTTATGAGTATATAAGCACTAGCTAACAAGCGACTATCTATACAATAACTATATATAAAACATAATCTATAATGTATTTAACAATAATGATTGATCACATGATGTTGGCGTCGATAACTGTGACACGACGGGGGTCACTAGCGGTTCAGGAACTGCTAATCTTCCGAGCACCTGAGTTAATCCCGATTTTTAGTGCTTTTCGTGTTGATCGATCATTAGTTTTCCATATAGGGTTTTGTAGATCATTGTGTGGCCATTGTATATCTGACCTTCGGCTTACGGCTTCCGATTACTCCTATGGTATCTTCAAGCTCTTCTTAAAGCACGCTGTGTGATATGCCCGTTACCTCGTGACACGTTTTAGCAATGAAACTTAAAAAGTGATTCGTGTCATGGGAATTTCATGTTCCTTCCACGTAAAGACAATTTACACCGGTCCTTAATAAACAACAGTTTGCTAGCAGTGGGAATACGTAGCTGACCCGTTGTTAAACAAACAATTTCGACCGTTACCATCACCCCCACCTTCTTCCTTGTGGCAATCAATCCAGCCAGCGACATTCTCATGAACATGAAAAAGCTAATTGATGTAACCAATGAACCGTATATGGAGGGCACATGTCGTATTTGTGGATTGTTCTATAGCGTATATTGGTGTCATACACAACTTGTCCATATGAGGTTCACTGCGGGTGTCAATATATGAGGTTCACTGCGGGTGTCAATATAAGTCACAGGAACTGTTTATCCTTCGAGAGCACACCTGTTTCTTGGTGTGGTTCATGTTACTCATCTTTTTTAGTTTCCTGTGTTGTGTTGTATTTTTTTGTTGTTTTTTTTTTGTTGTATTTTTTTTTTTATTTTTGTCTTGTGTCTTGTGTGCACTATGTTGCCAATGTCTCTGGATTGTCCATTTGTGATTGTCGCTTCGGTTTCATCATTTTCATTATTTAGAATTAATATTTCCAATTGAGAAAAGACGTCATCGGCGGACTCCAAGTGAGATAAATTAAAAAATACTTGCCAATATTTATTGCATAGTTTGTAGAAATAGATTCTGGTCCACCACACGTATTGTTGAGTCCTGCTTCACACAGGAATATTATATTTGACCATTCATTTGACAGTGTATACGACAACACAGAGCGCTGACTAAACTGGCAGCCAATTTGAATGACATTTTCCCATGTAATGTCCATTTCAGAGGGATATTCTATGAAATCCACATCCAGTCCATATCTCTTGTAGCACCAATGTAGATTTCCTGGTGGGTTCCCAACAGTACCAGTGCAGCTCATATTTATAACAGTCCCAGGAACGAAAATGTGTTCATCTTCTGATGAATTCACACTTATTGGTCCTACTTCTGTTGCTTCAACTGTTATATAAGAATTGTAATATGAAAAAATATTAGACAAATATGCTCAGCTTAATACATGGTGAACAATTATACCTCCCTTTTAAAATCCACCTGTGATGTAAATCTATTGTCTAAACTCTCCATTATTTTTAAGGAATGGAGAGCTATGAACAATGGGGAAAGGGGCGGAGCTAGAGTTTAAAGGTCAAAAACCTCAACCTGTTTAAAATTGCAAAAGTGAATAACAAACAATTTATTGGCTTTACATAATCCTATTTAATTAGATTTTCAAACACTATTCAAAGTTACGTTTACAGTTACTTGAACATTTCCAGCAATGTTTGAGTTGGCACGCTTGGCGGTCGGGGAGTTATTGTTTCCATCACTGGATCCTTGAATCACTTCACTTATTTTACGCTTCTGTGCAGTAGTTGTCCGTTTATAATTCCTTACAGCATTTGATCGATGACCGGTTACTTCTGTTATCAATTGTTCATCGACTCCTGCTTGATATAATCGAGTGACTGCTGAGGTACGTAGCGAATGATTTGTTCTATATCCGTGCAGTCCCCCATCTTTGTACAAAGTCGAAACGACGGTCGCGAGCTTGTGTCGCCCTAGGGGCTGTGCAGCATACCAAACATCTTCATTTGGCTTCAAAAGCGGACGTAAATAGAAGGCATCGCATTTATCTGAACCTGGACACTTACTAATATATTTTTCGTATAATTTCACAATACACCTGTCAGGATGTTGTATGTTCTCGTAGGCTTGTACAGATTTCTTTTGTACTTTGCGGTGCTTGAGCCCCCCTTGGTTTGCCTTCGATGTATCTTCAGTATAATTAAGAAATTGTCCTTGTTCACTTTCACGTAAGGATAGTTGTGATCGCTCACCACGTCGTGGATTGCGGTGTTCCTCACCTCCACGCAATGCGAAATTTAATCCCATGAGATAGACCAATGTGTACAAAAGCTTCTCACGTATGTCATCTCCTAATACGTTTTTTGACCACAATGTATCCTCTTCCTCCTCTGTAATCGGCAATGCTTGTTTCTTTGCCCCGCCAATATTATCTTTGGATTTAATTTTCATCACATTGTCCAGTGTGTTTTTTATTTGCGAAAAAGCATCGTCGTTCAAAAATTTATAATTCCGTCTAATAGTATCCAAATACAACTGAAGGCAAATGACAAAACTGTGAATAGTTTCGGATCCATCTACCTTTGTAGCTTCACATATAAATCTAGATATAGAATAATTGAGCTCATCTTTTGTCATGTCATCAATATCTACAAAAATTGGACTGATATCAGGAGAATATTTGGCCGTTTCATTCCTAAACCGCTGCCACTCCTTAAATGCATTTACAGCCCATCGTATCTTGCACATCGTTGCAGGTGAAAATCTGAAATAAACAATGTGAGTAATTGAGTAAATCGGAGTTGTTGTTTTTGTTTGTTTGTGTGTCCTTTGTTTTGTTTTGTTTTGTTTTGTTTTTAAAAAAAATTATTTATTAATGTTACAAAGTAACCTGGCCGGCCTGTTTGAACTTCAAACTCTGACCGTGGACGAATCTACTATTTATATGTAACACCAGGTTCTCATACAAATAACAACAATCGGCTATTCATAGTATTGTTGTTACGATAGTATAGAATATAAAAGGTATAATAGTTTTCAATTGACTCTAATTAAATGGATCAGTGAATTCAGATGTAAACTATTATAAGCCACAATTAACAAAAAAATAAACAATTTTTTTTTTATCGGTATCCGTGCTTTCGATTCTCGTTTATATTTAGATATTTCAAGGTCTTTCAGGTGAATAGAATGGTTTATATTTAGATATGTCAAGGTCTTTCAAGTGTCCCAAATGTTCACCTGTGGTCTGTCTGATTTGTTAAGTTGCGGTCGGTTCGTTGGTTGTTTTCGCATTGCGAGAATACTCGTCAGTTTTGAACATAAATTATGTCAGAACTCAAATACTTGTATCGTGTCTTGTATATATTGATCAAATGCTATTTCTTAAGCAAATTGTTGATATTTTTTTAACAAAGCTAAGCTTGTCCAACAACGGGAAAAGGGAAGTAACTCTACAAACCGGAAGTTGTGATTGACGAATCGAATGCACGGTTGGCACCCAATTATTTAGGAGACACTTCGTGACATCACGTTTTGGAATTACTAAACCGTTATAAAGTAGGTAAAAGTTGGTCCATATGAAAAGCGAGAGGTCTGAAATCAACTATCATAGCCTTAAAAAAATAGCAGACAACAGATTTAAAGGTTAAAATTGAAAATGAAAGCGGCGCATTCATCCTCGTATGACCACAGGAGCTGTGGTATGACATTCAATTTTGCAAAATTACCTTAATATTTACAGTGAATCAATATCAGCCACTTATAGAATGTATTTCTGTAGCCTTGCAATTGTTCCTAGAAGATATTAAAGTGTTCCACTTTGCCGACTTCGGCCGTTGAGCGTTTTCACGAATTTGATGATTTATAATTCTCACATTTATCTCCTTTTAATTAAAGTCAGTTTCAAAATGGTCCTATATTATATTGAAATGAAAATGGTTTAAACATGCTTAAAAAGAAATAAAATAAAGTTTACAAATACTTGTACTTCATTTGTTTTATTGAAGAGGGCATTAATGTGTAGTGTTAAAAAAAGGGGAGGGGGGGAGTATGTAAGTTGAAATGTATGCAGTTCTATTGAAAGAAATGGGCAGGCATTACAATTGACAATAACTGCTATGTAAAAAAGATGACTGAAAATCACCAGAAGTTGTATGAGCCTGCAACATTGCACACATATTCAGTATATATTATGTCTGTCATAATTTTTTTTTTACCTCACCTGACCCAAAGGGCCATGTGAGATATAATAGATGAATTTCCAGTTCCCCGCCATTACACGGGATCTAAACCTTTCCCGTAATTTTTTTTTTCACAAAGGAAAATATTGGATGTCACTGATCAAAAGTGATTGTTCTCCTGACGTCACTAGGTCAGTCAGCGCAAAATACCAAACTGAAAATATGTTTACATGTATTGTTATCACTTGGCACCTGTCCTCGTCATTGTCATCGTCATCCATCGTACGTCGTAAACTTGTACAAAGATCAACTGCTCTGAAACTACTGGGCCAATTGAAACCAAACTTGGTAACAATAGTTCTTGGGGGGTCCCCTTTAGAAATTGTGTCCTGGAAGTCCACTCGCCATCAAAGATGGCCACCACCATGGGACATATTTTAACATTAGACTCTATGGGAAAGACTTTGTCAATCTTCTTGTCGGATACTTCTGAGGCAGTTGGAACTAAACTTGGTCACAACAGTCCTTTAGTGGACAATTTAAAAAAAAATACCCAACAGGTGCACCCGCCATCTAAGATGGTGGCCACCGTGGGACATAGTTTAACATAGGACCCTATGGGATATATATATATGTTAAATATCTTTTTTATTTAAAACTACTTAGCCAATATGGAACCAAACTTTGTCACAATAATCCTTTGGTGGACCATTTACATTTTTTTATCCGACAGGTCCGCCCCCATCCAATATGGCCACCACCGTGGGACTTTGTTTAACATAGGACCCTATGGAAAACACTTTGCAAATTTTCTTTTCAGAAACCGATCAGTCAATCTTGGTCACAATAATCCTTTGGTAGACCATACTAACATTATATTCCTACAATCATGACAAGGTTTGCTCCTGGAAGCCTCTAGTTTAAAGATCTCCTCTATTGGTAACTGTGAAATGTGTTATTTTGGAACTTATTTTTTATTTCATATTGCATATGGAATTCAGTTTAATGGTACAGACCCATCGTTTTTAACAAATTTAACTTTTTTTCAGATTGATCAGCCAATACATTTACCGATAGTAAACAGCAGTCAGACAATATTTTATAGTTTGTCCTTGGAAAGTTGTAAGTTTTTTTTGTAAGAATTGTATTATTTCCATCATAATTATGATAATGGAACTAATGTTAGGATGAAGGCAGTTCGTTATCAAATATCTGAAAATATTTTTGACTCAAAAGACAAATAAATGTTTTAATTTTACAGAAATATGGCTCGCTGTGATAACTGGTCCCTGGGTGGTTTTAGTCACCAATTGTATTTGTTCAGCAATGCAAAGTATGCCATGATGTATAGATTTGTTATGAGGGAACATTGTGAAATTACCCCTGATAGCTCAATTCCTGAAACTCTTGCTGAGTTGCATTTGAATCCAAGAGACTCTCATGTAGGTTGTTTTTGTTGTTGCTGCAGAAATTATGCAAGTATTATTGCTGGTCCCGGTACTATAGATTCATCTGATTCTGTATTTGCTGAAAGCAATACTTGGTCAGATGAATCTGACATACAGGTGGATGATATCCAGGTAGAATCCCCTGAATTAATTAGACAAAATACTTTCAATGACAGTGACAATCTTTTTTCTAATGATTCAGGGGATACTGATCTGCCCAATGCATTGTGCAGTGATTCACAATATTTCTATAATGATAGTGAATCCACTGGACATGACTTGTCACAGTTAATGGATCTTCCACTAACTGAACAGTCTGAGGATAACAGTCAGTGGCAGTCTGTTAATGACATTATTGGGCAACTTCCTGTAGATCAGACTGGTCTTAGTTTCAGTGATGCTGAAATACAGTTCCCAATTAATGGGGAAAGTTTCAGTGATGCTGAAACACAGAGACCAGATGATCTACAGAATGTGCCTGTTCCTGTCCTACATTTAAGATTCCCTTCGGATTGGGAAAGTGATTCTTCAGATAGTTCTTCCCATTCAGAAAGGCTTCTTAAACGTAGGAAATGAACATCAAATAACTCTAGTTGGTTTGTAAATATATTTAACATTTCACAAGAAGTCAAATTTGAATGCCAGGGGCCTGAGTGGCTCAATGAGTTAGGTCATTGGATCTACAACTCATACAAGCCTATCACTAATATGGCATGGGTTCGCACCTGCCTTGTAAATTTAAAAAAAGGGTGCACTCGACTCGCAGCCGCAAGTGATAAAGTTTACCAGTTGTTTGCCCATGGTCGGTGGTTATCTACGGGTACTTCAGCTTCCTCCACCACTAAAACTGGTCGCCATGATATAGCCGAGATATTGTTGAAAGTGGTGTTAATACACCAAAAATAAATATATGAATGCCTGAATTGAAAAGATCAGGAAACGAATACCGAAGCAACAAGCCAATGAGAACACATTATGGACCCTGGCAGCCATGTTGAATTTCAAATCAGTACCAAAAATACAAATCTGGTAGAGGACCAGCAAATGAACATTTCTGGCAAGTTTGGTTCAAATCTGTTCAGTGGTTTCAGAGAAGAAGATTTAAATGTGAAAAGCTAACGGACGACGATGGACGGAAGACAGACGCTTAGCCATGATAAAGCAAAAGCTCACATGGCCTATGGCCAGGTGAGCTAATAAAAGGAATTATTGAAAGAGGAGGAAATTAATTTAATTTTTTAATTAAATGTCTTTGATTGCCATTGGAAAAGGAGGATGGAATTGATAGGGGCAAGAAATTTAACCCAGGCAGTGGCGAACAGCCTTACTCTTAGCTTGGCACTCTCTCAATATGTATGTTCGTCCTGTACGGACGACCCATTGAGGAGGGGTTGTACCCTGCAGCTGGTGATACTGGGTCCTATTTCTTTATCCCTGTGTTCCTAACTGCAGTGTACATTACCTATAAAAGACCTATCATGCCTGTATGTGATATTGGAAAAATCAACATAAATAATACAAGGTATTTAAAGTCCAAACAAGTAAAATGAAACTAGGCAATCATAAATTGCAATCCCACTGATTCACTTTTTGGGCCAGTGTTGCTCACATTTCACCCATAAGTGAATTTGGCTGGTGAATTGTTGTATTAAGAACCATTTAGGTACAGTACTGAGAGCAGCATGAATGTACTTGAATATTTTCTGTAGAAACTACAGGATTTTAATAAAAATTAATTCAGATATTGAATGTAGTACAAACTGTTTTTCTTGGATTCAAGCCTTGATGCTTATGCAAGTGATCGGTGATGATTGATTGTTATTCTGTACATATCATATATAAAATATGGAGACTACCCAGGGTACTAGTATTATAAACATCAAATTGTTCAGGTGAGATTCATTTTCCTATCACTATATCATCATTAATTGAATGTGCACTTAAATTTCACAGAACATTCACACATTGTTTATTGGAATGTGGAGTTTTCACCTACAATCCATACCAACAATAACAAGATACACCAGTATGATTCCTTGTCTGGATATTGCTCCATTCCTGACTTAGTTGTTGTTTTGAATAACATTTGGATTAAATACAATGTAACACAATACCAAAAAAATCAAATGAATGCAAAATACATATGTATAATGTGCATATAAGAGTTTAAAACATTGCATTTTACTTTGCAGTCTTTTTCAAATCAAATTTTTATTTTGGTATAAATTGGATCAAATTTGTTTCCTTTTTGTACTACTTTTGCCATATACTTGTTGTTGGGTGTTGTCTCATTACTGTTTGCTCCATATCTCATTTTATTTCAATATAATAAAAGAGCTGATTTATATGGATAAGTGACCTCTTAATGTCACATCATAGAATCTGACATAGTTTGATCTATATTAAGATATATGTTATGAATTATTTTTTTTATATTTTAGATTATTTCCCTTAGCTATATCAGTAAAATTATTGACACAAAGTCTGCAAAACTTGCAGGTAAGAAAAATGTTATATTATAAAAAGATTGCAGATATCTTTCATATTTTTTTATATATTTAATTTTTATTGGTTTAAGCATAATCATTTCTATGATGTGACATTAAGAGGTCACTTATCCATATAAATTAACTCTTTTATTATATTGAAATAAAATGAGATATGGAGCAAACAGTAATGAGACAACACCCAACAACAAGTATATGGCAAAAGTAGTACAAAAAGGAAACAAATTTGATCCAATTTATACCAAAATAAAAATGATCATGTTATTCTGTATTGTTTCTGTTTATGCCATAACCATTTATTATAAATGTGTTGTGCAAATAAAATATTGTCTATTGTCTATTTCACTGGGTATAATTTTGAGATTTTTAACAAGTAATAAATCAATATTGCCCATTCAATAACAAATAAAAAATGTTCAAACAATATAAAAAATCAATTATGTCCATCCCAGTTTGTCAATAATCATACTTTTCAACCTGATTTGGGTTGTTTCCCTTATGCTGGATATTGACATGTCCATAATGTAATTTGAACAAACCTGTGATGCCTTTTCTCAAATTGTGCACAATTATCAGAATTGTTGGCACAATACAATACATTTATGTATAATATTATAGTTTTTCAAATAATAATTAACAGGTGTTGATTATATTTAAGACTGAAAAGGGAGAAAACTCTCAAATATTTATATATTTTCATTCTTCAGCATTTATGGTAATTATAAAAAAAAATTAACTGTCAAAATGTCAAAGAGCTGCATTACAAACAATACCATAAAGGAAATTTTTACTAATGTTGGTGGTAAACCTAAAATGGTGCACAAAGCTCTGTGTGAACTAGGTGGATTACAACCAGACACCATAATAGTTGGCAGCCTTTATAATAAAGCTAAGAGAATTGTCCATCTGATACAGAGGCTCAAAAATTGCCGCAACGAATATAGGCTGCACAAATATTTGGAAGAAAAATTTACTTTCCCAAGACGAATTTTAAAACGGAAACCATCGGAAACAATTAAGGATTTTGATGAAACTATAAAAAAATTGAAAACAGATATTGAAAATCACGACAGATCAAACATGAGATTAAAAGAAAAAATTAAGCAAATCAATTTATCACACCTAAATCAAAAAATAAAATGCCAAAACTCAACTATCCTGAGGCAACAAATTATTATCAAGGACTTAAGACTCAAAATAAACCATTTGGAAAAAGAAAAAAGATTAAAATATGAAGAAAAAAGCACACAGTGCAATATTACTTAAAAAATTATAGATGATCTAAAGGATGAAATAGATTTGCTGCATTTTGAGAAGGAACGTCAAGACGAAAATAACAATGAAATTATTGAAACTCGAAATGACACAACTGGAAGGCCATATAATGAAAAAATACGGGAAATTTACTATAATTTTAGAAGTCGAGGAATTGGCCTACAACATTGTGCACCTCTAATTAAATCCATTTTAGATGTATTTGATATGCACATTGATGAGCTGCCCAGTGAGTTGACTGCTGCAAATTTTAGTAATGAAATGAGCTTTATTGCGAAACAACATGTTGGTGAAGCAATAGAAAACAGTAAAAACTTGACACTTCATAGGGATGCCACCACAAAGTTAGGGAGACATTTTTATGGTGTCACAGTTTCAAATGAAAAAAAAGAAAACTTTATCACAGGAATAAAGGAAATTAAAGATATAAAGGCCACCACATATGCAGATTACACATTATCTATTATGAAGAATGTATCTAACATGTCAACCAATTATTCAAACCCATTAGAAAAGGTATCAAATTTCATGACTGATAGAAGTGCCACTGAAAATCAAGCTAACAATATTTTGTCAAAAGAAATTCAATCATCTTCTTCACATTCCATAGAATCATTTAAATGTGCAGTACACCCTCTATTACAGTTTTCAGACATTTGCGAGAAAGAATTAATAAAACTGGAAAATGAAATTGATGTTCATATTGACAAACAGAAAAAAGAATCAACAACACTGTGTCTATTAAAATTTCTCAGTAAATTATTTTTCAAAGATGGATCTGGAGACCCTCTCTTTACCACAGTATATTTAAAAAACCATCATAACATAACTGATATTCCGATAATTAATTTCCGTGGAAACCGCTTCAACACTCTATTTTACAATGCTCGTGGAACTTTCTATTTGGCTAAATTTCTTATACTGTATCTGGAATCTTCAAAACTTTCTTTAAATTACACTCAAAATTACATTTTTGACGCTTTAAGGAACGATACAATTTTGTCTTTATGCAGAGCTTTAGGAATTATTTGTTTCATCATCACCGAACCTTACTGGAAAATAGCTGCTGACAATGAAATCTCTGCAATTCAAATGGATTATACTTATAACCGTCTTGTCCAACTTTTAGAAATATGCATAGAAGATCCAAAACTACTGCTTCAGAATAATGTCTCACTTTCTGATGAGCCTACACTTCCAGTTAAACCTGAAAACGAATTACTTTTCACTTGTAGCAAGGAATACGACACAATTACTGAGCTGGCATTAAAACGATTTTGTATCTGTTTACTGGATAAATCCAAAAATCTATTTAAAGATTTTTTACCAGGTGGAAGATATCATGATCCATCAGACACTTTGGTACAAAAGAGTCAATCTTGTCCACCAAACAACATTTCAGTGGAAAGAGTCTTTGGCCATTTAGATCAGAAACTGCGTTTCTGTCCAAATATCACCACACCAGCAATTGAAGGGTCCGTAATGTTCAGTGTGAACAAAACACAAAATTGGTTAAAAGAAAAAAGTGACTCCGATAAAAGCCAACTGATTGCTAAGGCAAGATTAGAAAGTAAGAATATCTCAGAAATTGGAAAAAAAAATAAACAGTAGTTAGCGCAGGAAAGATCTGAAATACTGCAGGAACGAATTAAAAACAAAACGGAAAGTGATGAAAGAAAACAGGAAAAAAAGAATGAAGTGTTGAAAAATATAACTGAAATTGGAATTTGGCAAAATATAAATGAAATTACATCTGAATTGGCATTATTGAAGACGAAAAAAGAAAAAAAATTTGGATTAAAAAAACAAATTAATATACACAAAGAAACCGTGACATTACATAATGAAGATAAGCATCTATTACAGTTTAGTTCAAAAGGAAAACTACATGACATAGAAAAGTTAAAAAAGAATCTTTTAACTATTCTTCAACTCAGAAATGAAACAATGGCCATATTCCAGGACCCAGAGAGTTTTATAGGGAAAGAAATTTACCATGTATGGACTGATGAAATAACAGGAATAGATACCAAATATAAAGGGAAAATAATGTCTTATAGCAATGACACATTTAAGGTTAATGCATTATTTGACTTGACAGTTCAATCTTCACTTGACCATACCACCACCACCCCTTTCCTTACTCCTAATTTTTCTTTCAATGTGAATAAGGGCATTTTTTCCATACCTATATTTCATCTCTGTATAATTTGTCTTTATAGATAATGACAATTTTTTGAAATATGATTTATTATTTACCAAAATTTAAAATGAGACTTGTATTCAGTAATATGTAAAGTGTAATACATTAAATGATATTTATTGATTTTCATTTAAACTTGATGAAATATGCAGAGATTACATTACTCTCCTGATAAATTGAAATAAACATGTTTTCATACTTAATGTTAATCCAGCAACTGCACTTACTAACTGTACATTTATAATCCTAAAACCATGTTTAAACAATCCATAAAATAATATTTTAACTACCTATAACAATTTTTCTAGGTGAATATTTATGAATTCAGGGATTGGCATGTTGTTTACCTAACAATTTGTATTATTATACTTTACTATAGAAACCAAGCGAGAAATAATTAAGATATTTTGAAGTTTTATCCCCATGGAACAAGAAATAACTCATTATTCCTGTGGCAAACTGCGCTTAGGTCAAATAACTGTGAGGGAATCTGCATGTAGCACAAAATAACTGTTTGAAATTGGCGCGCTTTTGCAGGTCACACCAATAACTAGTTATTTCCCTCATATTAGTTCAGTATAATAATTCAATTATTAAATCTCGAAAGGGTTATTTTCCCTTGGTCCTTCGGACCTCGGGGAAAATAACACTTCTCAATTTAATAATTATGGATATAAACTTCTCACCAAGGCCATAAATGTATATTAACATGTATAAGTAACTTATGTGTATTTCTTAATTTGCAAAATTACTCAAATTGGTAATCTGCTTTTTATATTGTGTATGGAATAGAAATAGAAATAGAAATAAGCTTATTAACCAAATCAGGGCCCCAGGAGGGCATGTGCAATTAACTATTATGATTGATGCACAACAACAATACATCAAACTAAATATTCACAGTGAAATATCAATAATTGTGGTGCAGGCACACTCAGGCAGGAAAAGAGATACATGTATATATGCACATATACCTACACACACATACTCACATATAATATATATATATGTATTTTAATGTTTGTGTTTTAGGTTATTTAATTTTAATTTATTTTGCTAACACCATTGCTTCATGCTTTTTCATGAGTAACAGTGAGCGTAACTAGCATTCATCCAATAATGTATATATCTTTACATTACAGCTGAGATACTAAGTATTACTTTGATAGTGAATTTTTAAATGAGGAAACTATTGAACTGGCAACCAAAGAATTCAAATCGGACTATAAAGAAGGAAACTTATATTTCAATGGTATGTATTGTTTTATATCTATGTATGTTCAGTTAATTTATAACAGTGAAACTAGTTAATAATTATGATAGGGTTCTGTTATATTGCACATGGCTGATATAAAATATTTCTTTTCTGGGTTGAAATAAAAAATTATATAATTTAGTCTTTTGTTAATACAAAAATTTTAATCAGATAGTGATACTTTGATACTTGTGTTTAATGTATTTAAGAATTTTTTTTTTTAGATTAACATCCTGAGTTATTAAAAACAGACTACTGAAAAAAATTGAGGCAAGTACAATTAGAGTTATCTTTCTTTTCCTATTAAATTGTCTTGAAAAAATGATTTATCTCCCCTTTATCACAAAACTCAAACATGTAGTAAAAGTTTGAGCCTTTGAAATCAAATAGAATTTCATCAGCCAGTGAAAAGGGACCTTACAAAATCTTTTGGTTATAGTTACCAATCTGTAACACTAATTTTCATTGGCAGATTATATTGTTTATAAAATTAGTTGGACACCCTAAAAGCTTACTATCAAGAGTTATATGTACTAATTATAGAACTGATTAATGTGGTCAACTTAGCGAGTGGAAAGATGGAAGTTTTGAAAGTCAAAGTAAACTTTAAAAAGCCCAGCAGTGTTTTGAGACACGAAAGTACCAATATAAGCAAAACACGTTTTTAAGCCTAAAATAGTAAAAGGTTAAAGTTCATATATTCAAGAACAAAAGAATAAACTGTAGATTCTTAAAAATAATCCACTGTTCAAACAATAGTGTGACGTCAAAGAAATGTATTACACGTACTGAAGAAATGAATTTCTAGGTACATGCACAAATACATAAACAAAGATCAGTCTTCATTTAATCAACATACTTACTGTTTTGACTGAAGTCTGGTAATATCTTGGTCAGATTTTGGTTTATGAAACCGACCTTTGGAGGCTGATGTCAATTGTGAATTCTGGGAGGTTGTAGAAGTTTCATCATTATTTCTAGCTTGTGTGGAGTAGTCACTCCCTTTCTCCATTTTCTCGGCAGTGAGAATAAGCAATTCGTCGTCAGCATCGCTGATATTCGAATACACAGGCATATAGGTTGTATCGCTTAATGTTTCCAATCCGAGAATATCACTTATAACATTATCCGTATCATATTCGCTTTCCACAGATAAAGAGTTTGAAAATTTGTTTTGCGTTACAAATACCGGTATTTCTTCCTCGCTACTTAAATCCATCTTAGTACTCTAAATATAAACGATTCTATTTGTGAATCGAACACTCGAATTACTTGTCCATTACTTTACACCTGAGAAGCATGCATGGCTGCAAACGTCTAGGCCATTACTTCATACCTGAGTTATCACATTGAAAATTTATGAGGTACCCAATGGGTGGATTTAAGTTGGAGAATGTTCTCCATTCCTTAAAAACAATGGGCCTCGGCACCTTCGGGGCCTCGGCTCCATTATTTTTAAGGAATGGAGAGTTACTCGTACATTCTCCTAAACATAAAAGTAGTTCCTTTCAATAACTGCTCCCTCTAAAACGGAAGTCGCGTCAGTGACATCTTCTTTCAAGACAAAAGCCTAAATTACAAGGGTGTTCTGCCATTGGTGTAATAAAATGAACGTTGTATTCAGTTAATCTTTCACTTTCATTTTATTAGTTAAAAAACACAAAAGTTTTAATGTTTTCAAGATTTCAAATATTTGTATTCCTCACAGATCTATATGTACAATATTATGGTAGTTGGACTTACAACTACCTATGCAATCAGTGCCTATCACCACTGATGTTGTGAGTTCGAATCTCGATCAGGGCGAGACGTACAACAGTATGTGATACAGTTTGTCAGTGACTTGCGTGCGGTCGATGGTTTTCTTCGGGTCCTCCGGTTTCCTCCATCAATAAAACGAACCGCCACGATATAGCTGAAATATTGTTGAAAGTGGCATTAAGCACCATGAAACAAACAAACAAAGCTAATTATTTTGTATTTTGTATTTTCTGCGCCCTTGATTTGTTTGTAAATTGTATGGCTGTTGTATTGTATCCCCTTACTCTCTTCTTGTCGATACTACGGCCGCAAATCTTTCGAACACGAGCTTTGTTCTCGATCTCGGAAAACAACAAATCATACTCATGTATCCAATAAATACAACGTTCTGATTAAAAAATTTGTGATTTGTGTACGAAACTCTTACTGACAAATATCTTTCGGAAAATCTCTTTCCACGAACATAAAATGAAAGACAACTCGTATAAGAAAGTAGCCATTTAAACTGTATATCAAATGCTTTTCATGATAAAGAGTCTTATTTTCCAAATCGAGATATTCGAAGTGGTGGGGCCGTTGTGGTTGTGATCGTATTGTAGGTGGATTTACAACTACCTATGCAATCAGTGCCTATCATCACTGATGTTGTGAGCTCGAATTTCGATCAGGGCGAGGTGTACAACATTATGTAATAAAGTTTGTCAGTGACTTGCGTGAGGTCGATGGTTTTCTCCGGGTCCTCCTGTTTCTCCCACCAATAAATTGATCGCCACGATATAGCTGAAATATTGTTGAAAGTGGCGTTAAATACCATCAAACAAACATCAAACAAAACCAATTCAAGGTAATCGAAGTGGTGGTTAAGAGGATCGATTTTCAATAGACACCCAATATCTTTGCACAAATGAGGCTCCTCATGGGGTATGATCGACTTTGAACTTGACGCTTTAAAACTGCTGTTCCTTTTCGGTTTCTGTGTGAAGCTTCTTCATGTTATATAGAAATACGGAGGTACGTGGCATATTCTGCCAAATAGTACATCGGCGTGTGCAAAATTTGGAAACTTGCTACCAAATCCTTGATTTTCCTAACATGTAAAACAATATGATGATGCCTGAAGCCGACCCTGTTTTTTTCTTAAATGGTGAGATCAAAGAGTAATTTTGGGTTATGGTTAGGGCTATGGTGTTTAACTTTAAACAATATTTCAACTATATCGCGGAGGTCAGTTTTATTGGTGGAGTACTCGGGGAAAACCTCCGACCTGCCGTAAAAAGAGCTTGAAGATGCAAAAAGGTATCAGAATCCGTATATCGAAAAAGAACAGACAACCACAATGGCTAAAAGAAAAAGTACAGAAGGACAAACAACGATCTACAAAACATACACATAAAACTAAAGATCGAGTAACATGAACCTCACTAAAACCAGGGGGTGAACTCAGGTGCTCCGGAAGGGTAAGCAGTTCCTGCTCCACTAGTGGCACCCGTCGTATTGATCTAGTTACAAACCCGGTGATAAGTCATGCATGAGGAAAGGACTGGGAAGTGTTTATTACGACAAGTGGAACATATCCACTGACAAACTTTATCACATAATGTTTTTGAGTACACCTCACCTGAAAACTGCAGATCTGATTAGTAATGTTTCGCATCGAGGTTAAGTTTTTTTTTCAATAAAACTTGGAGACAGAACTTTTTTTGTTACACCTCCTCACCCCCCATTTTTAAGTAGTTTCAAAATGTTTGTTCCATTGATATTTTGCGATCTTTGTTATTTGGCATCCGTGAAATGTGGAATTAAATATTACCTTTAAACTCAACAGTCTCCTCTGATCTTTCATTCAAGACGGTGTTTGTAAATCCATTTATAACACACACGTATGTACCGTCATCTGTACATTTCATGTTATCCATTGGAATCACGAATACGAGCTTCGCACTACTTGGTGGGTAAATTACTGATTCATCCGCATCCGCCCTCGTTTTCAAATCGGTATCAATCCACGTGATACTCCGAAAATTGTTGATTCTTCCAGCTGGGGTAGAGTATTCTACCATAACAATAGTATTCAAACTACCAGAAGATTGTTTAGACAATTTTATAGTATAAACCGAGTCATCCGATGACAATGTAAAGGCAAATTTGCAGGAAATCGTCATATTTTCTTTTTGGTAAGCTACAGTACTTGGCACTTGAAAGTTTACAAGTCTACTGTTCGTACAATATGCTGTAATATAAACGATTTTAGAAAATAAGGTTAAATTAATTTATAATATTATACTTTACGATCTTATTTACACTCTTTGGCTTTCTGATCAAGTCGGTCCAATATAGTATATTGACAAAGATATTACATTGAACAAAAATGAAACCATTAAATTTCCTCTTAAGCTTGTTGTTTATAAGTTCGTCTGCATGTACGGTGTGCTGTTGGTGCTTTGTTTCCTTAAATAATGTGTCTACTTAAAGTTAAACATCAATGGTGATACTTATATTTTCATTTTGTCCATGATTTTAGTGATTGTTTTAATATTTGTATTTAGAAGGTCCATATAATGCATCCAATTGTGTTCTGATTGAAGTAGTTTTGGTCGGTTGTGTATAATATAACAAATAGTTTATGTCACTTTGGGCGAAATGGAAGTTTATGGACCGGTCTGTCACCCCATAAATATTATATGGACCGAAGAGAAGTCCACATACTACTACTTTTTGGGGGTGACAGACCGGTCCATAAACTGTCATATGGCCCTCAGTGCCATGAATTATTTGCATATTAATAATGAGATCAGTTTGAAAGGAAGTGGTAATTAAGTGATACAGACATCTAGTAAATTAGAAAACAGCCAGTTTCTAGAATAGGAATCATTTATCTGCAGATTTTAGCATGTCGGATTTTGCCACGATTTAATTTTGATGTGAAAAGTCGTGGTATGACCATTTTCTACGCTTTCGAATATTTGACAGGTATCCGCACTCCTTCACAAAGACATAGACAAACACCATTCACAAGTAATGAAAAACTAAAATAAAAAGAGCAACATGAACCAACAACAAAGATAAACCCTGTGTAAGTATTTCCTGTTCTGCTAGTGGAATCCGTGGCGTGTATTGTCAAATTCAAGCAAATTGGTTTTTTTTTGGTATTTCAAAATATGTAATTAGCAAGAGGTTTACATTTAATTTACATTTTAATTGTTTGGCTTAAGTCCTATAAGTGTGATCTGTTCAGTTACTGGTTTTTAAGGTAGCTAAATCTACTCAATACCTTATTCTTATTGGTTCGATTCTTACTATTGTTCTTTACACTTTATAACCAGTGTTGTATACACTGTGATCATTATTTTGATTTAATTTGATGCGTATAAAGTAGAACACGTTTGTTAAAAAAAAATACCCACCCACCCGCGGTACCTAATAAACTTAGTAAATTTATTAAAATCACAAGCAATATATAGTATATGTATTTATTAAATTTTTAATCGTATAAAACGAACGGTTTATTGCATTATATGATTAATGGAATTTATGGACAGCGATTGTGTGATCAATATTCATGGACAATGATAATACAATAGTGACGAGCAGTCAACATTGAATTTCATGGACAGTGATAATTAATGTGATAATGGTGGACAGTTAATAGCCAAAAAAATGATATTTAATTTTGTATTTTTATTTATTACATACTTAGTTCAAAAAAAGTCATTTTTGTGTGACCAATATGACCGGAAGTAAACTGTCCATATTTTCACACCCCGGGAAAATAACCGGTTATTGGATTACTACAAGATCATTTCCATATCCAGGCCCATATTGACCCGGGCCAAAATGGACCTCGACTTCGTCTCAGGCCAATATGGGTGTCTCTTTTCTAGATGTCGGAAGTATGTAATAAATAGTTTAATACATGGGCATTTCCATATTGGCCTGGTTATCATCCCTCGACCCATATTAGGGTCTCGGGATGATAACCAGGCCAATATGGAAATGCCCATGTATTAATCTGTATTTATTGTGATATAAAAATAATATAAGTATAAGATACAGTACTATTGAAACAAAAGAAGCGGCTCGTATTGGATATAACGGGGTTTTTTTCCGCATCAAGGCCGTCACCTGAGTACGAATGCGGAAAAAGAAACCCGTTATATCCAATACGGACAAATTCTTTTATTTCAATAATAATGTATTTAACTTGTACAATAATAGTGTTGTTTAAGAAATAAATGGTATGGCATTTAATCTAACTACAACTTTAAAATTGATTTATTGATTTATATACATGTGTATCACCAATCGATTGTGCATTTCAAAAAAATGTCAAGTATTCTATATCCCTATGTACCTATAAACCTGATATATTTTGTTAATTGCTATAGTAAAATATAATACGGTAATTTTTAAGAATAATGTTATTATTATCTTAAAAGAATAAAAAAAAACATCAATTTAATAACATATATCGTGTTATTGTCAATCGAGTCCGCCTTTATAAAAATCGTTCGACCGTTAAAGGTCAAACAATAACAGATAACTGTTGTACACATGTAATTGGATGAACACGATGATGACTGAGACATATTTGATGTGGAAACCGATTTCGCTCCTCAATTTGATTTACAAAGTTGTGTCAGTGATGGAAAGACTGATCATTTAAGAAAGGTATGTAATAATATGTATACACACATATTTTTGTAGGCATTCATACGCTGATAGACAAACACATTTCGCACAATAACATTGTATCAAATCTGACACGGAATTTTGGCATTTTAAGCTAAAAAAAAACCACATGAACGTGCGGAAATAATATTATATGAACGAAATAAATTGATATTACACTTCTCGTTTCTTTTTTTTTTCTTCTTTTTTTTTACCCTTTTTTCATTTTTTTTTTATTCATTTATACTTTGGGCCTATAATATATATAAATAAATGTGCGTTTCTATATATTTTTTCAGATCACTATATACAGCGATGGATCTTTAGCAGATGAAATTTGATGAACATTTTATAAAAGAATGAACTGGGCATCTAGAAAAAATATCAAATATGGATTACCAGTTTTTTCTTTCTTTTGTCATTTGAATTGGTCAATTGTAAACACATATCAAGAATCTACGCACGAGTGTAAAATTTTTGCTGACGATCCAGGGAAATTTTAACTGTTTTGTTTGAGAGAGAGTTTAAATTATTTCCCCATTTATTATGACCAGGTAAACGATATTTACCTTGTCTCAAAATGGGTCAAATTATTAAAGTACAGCGGCCTATATGTCATCGGCCCCTATTAATGGCCTGTATCATCGGCCTCTATTAGCGGTCTGTATGTGATATTAGAGGCCGCATTTAAAATAGCTTTGCTGGGGGTATTATTGTACAAATATATATAAATGGCAATACACATATTCTCTTTTGCTTGTTTTTATGTAGCCATAATTGCTAATTATAGTCACAATCAGGTAAGATGGTTGAGATAATTTTATGAAAACGGGACCAAATCTACTGTCATATGTGAAATAAATATTCTAAGTCCATCAACCATACAATTTTTGGAGAACTGACTTCAGACTCACAGTCGCAACTCTATGTTTGAGTAACATACTAGAAAGCAGGAAAACATGCTCTAGATTTGTCGTACTAAGTGTGATACATGCCTATATTCTTTTTGTTGGGATGTTGTTACAAAATGAAAGGGATATTCACAATTGGAAAATTGCAATCATCTCGTTTGTCGTCCCTCGTTGTCAATTTCTAGCTTAAGATCAGACGATAAAGTTGGCGTAAAACAACAATCAAGCGATCAACTCTTTTTAAATAATAGCAACAGATGTCATTTGTATGCAATAAATAAGATCGTTTAGTTGACATTATGTTAAGCTGGTAGGCGTGGTACCGTCGCAGGTGGTAGATAGCGGTTTTGTTTCCCCATTCGCGTCAATGCAATGATTATAAAATTGACAAAGATTATCACTCGCTAATAAGGGGTAACAGCAAAGACTTTGGCTCGGAGTCAGAATAATGTGCTAACTTGGATCTTCATGCCTACATGTGGACTGTTGTGTCGGTGACATTACATTATAAAACACCCAAGTGTTTATTAACACGTTGGTCTAGAACAAAACAGACAGTATCATCACTACAACAAATGTACCATGTTCTGCAAATGACATAGATCTAAAATTGCTCAGTTGACTTTATGAGTAAAACAACGTACGGAGCGACATGTTTATTTGTAAAATTTTGTTTCAGCTTATTAGCATTATAAGAACAAATCCGGCACATTGTGATGGTCTGATATAAAACAGGTACCATCATCATTTCGTGAAAACTTGACTTGTGTCTGTCATTTTATGGGTTTATGGTGTTTAACGCCACCTTCAACAATATTTCAGTTGTATCGTGGCGGTCAGTTTTAGTGGTGGCGGATACCGGAGAAACCACGAATATTGTATCGAGTACACCTCGCCATGAACGGGGTTCGAACTCACAATTCTAGTGGTGATAGGCACTGATTGCACATCTAGTTGTAAATCCAACTACCATACGATCAAGACCACGGTGGCCCCTCATTATATGACTGAACTTTTGTTCATTTAGTGTTGTACACATCGTCGCCCACTCATTGTGTAACCACTAACACAGAAGACTTCCGGGGGTAAACCCGACTAAAGTATCTAAAGTTTATAAAGCAATCGCATGATTGTACTTAAACTTATATTTTGTCTCGAATCTATCCTTGTGTGACTAAGAATACAAACAAATAAAAACATAAAATATAAACGGAATTATTTTTTTTTAAGTATATTTAGTGCTGAAAGATTGACACGAATCCTGCACTGTTTATTTCAATAGGGGATTGTCTTGCTTGCGTGTATTCACCAGATATAGATCATCATGTTCATTTTTATTTTATTTCTTTATGTTTTGTCTGTCTGGGTTGTGGTATTGTTGTTTATTTGTTTGTTTGTTTGTTTGGTTTTTTTTTTTGTTTTTTTTTTTGTTTTTTTTTTTATCTTTTTCTTCCGTATGTACAGTCAATTGACATAAGTATTCGTCACCCTCGATTTTACAATAATAAAATCGGAAAAAAATCAACATTTGTGTTTAAATCACCAGAAAAAAAAAACATGCAGACAACAATTACTATCAGATAAACAAATAAAATTCAAAGAATTCTGCGTGTCTTGAAATAAATTTCATAAAGATCTGCCCAGCGATAGCTTTAAAATATGTTTTTGAAAAAAAATGTGGTTTTATGAAATATGTAGTAAAAAATCGAAGGTGACGAATACTGGTGTCTATGGACTGTATATATGTAAAAATGTTTCTCTTTTTAACAAAATAAAAACAAAAATTAGTTATTTGTTTTATTTTTAGAATTTTGATAACCGATATGATAGAAATACACAAATCGCCATTATTGTGCAATGACAGTGCATGAATGCGTGGCTTGTATATAGAGAATATCATGTCTGAAAATACTAACGAGCAACGATAGGAGCAGAAAATACTAACGAGCAACGATAGGAGCAGAAAATATTAACGAGCAACGATAGGAGCAGAAAATATTAACGAGCAACGGTAGGAGCAGAAAATACTAACGAGCAACGGTCGGAACAGAAAATACTAACGAGCAACGGTATGAGCAGAAAATATTAACGGGCAACGATAGGAGCAGAAAATACTATAGCGAACAACGGTAGGAACAGAAAATACTAACGAGCAACGGTAGGAGCAGAAAATACTAACGGGCAACGATAGGAGCAGAAAATACTAACGAGCAACGGTAGGAGCAGAAAATACTAACGAGCAACGATAGGAGTAGAAAATACTAACGAGAAACGGTAGGAACAGAAAATACTAACGAGCAACGGTAGGAGCAGAAAATACTAACGGGCAACGATAGGAGCAGAGAATACTAGCGAGCAACGGTAGGAACAGAAAATAATAACGAGCAACGGTAGGAACAGAAAATACTAACGAGCAACGGTAGGAACAGAAAATACTAACGGGCAACGATAGGAGCAGAAAATACTAACGAGCAACGATAGGAGCAGAAAATACTAACGAGAAACGGTAGGAACAGAAAATACTAACGAGCAACGGTAGGAACAGAAAATACTAACGGGCAACGATAGGAGCAGAAAATACTAACGAGCAACGATAGGAGCAGAAAATACTAACGAGAAACGGTAGGAACAGAAAATACTAACGAGCAACGGTAGGAACAGAAAATACTAACGAGCAACGGTATGAGCAGAAAATATTAACGGGCAACGATAGGAGCAGAAAATACTAACGAGAAACGGTAGGAACAGAAAATACTAATGGGCAACGATAGGAGCAGAAAATACTAACGAGCAACGGTATGAGCAGAAAATACTAACGAGCAACGGTATGAGCAGAAAATACTAACGAGCAACGATAGGAGCAGAAAATACTAACGAGCAACGGTAGGAGTAGAAAATACTAACGAGCAACGGTATGAGCAGAAAATACTAACGAGCAACGATAGGAGCAGAAAATACTAACGAGCAACGGTAGGAGCAGAAAATACTAACGAGCAACGATAGGAGTAGAAAATACTAACGAGCAACGGTAGGAGCAGAAAATACTAACGAGTAACGGTAGGAGCAGAAAATAATAACGAGCAACGATAGAAGCAGAAAATACTAACGAGCAACGATAGGAGCAGAAAATACTAACGAGCAACGATAGGAGCAGAAAATACTAACGAGCAACGGTAGGAACAGAAAATACTAACGAGCAACGGTAGGAGCAGAAAAGACTAACGAGCAACGGTAGGAGCAGAAAATATTAACGGGCAACGATAGGAGCAGAAAATACTAACGAGCAACGGTAGGAACAGAAAATACAAACGGGCAACGATAGGAGCAGAAAATACTCACGAGCAACGGTATGAGCAGAACATACTAACGAGCAACGGTATGAGCAGAAAATACTAACGAGCAACGATAGGAGCAGAAAATATTAACGAGTAACGGTATGAGCAGAAAATACTAACGAGCAACGATAGAAGCAGAAAATACTAACGAGAAACGGTAGGAACAGAAAATACTAACGAGCAACGGTAGGAACAGAAAATACTAACGGGCAACGATAGGAGCAGAAAATACTAACGAGCAACGATAGGAGCAGAAAATACTAACGAGAAACGGTAGGAACAGAAAATACTAACGAGCAACGGTAGGAACAGAAAATACTAACGAGCAACGGTATGAGCAGAAAATATTAACGGGCAACGATAGGAGCAGAAAATACTAACGAGAAACGGTAGGAACAGAAAATACTAATGGGCAACGATAGGAGCAGAAAATACTAACAAGCAACGGTATGAGCAGAAAATACTAACGAGCAACGGTATGAGCAGAAAATACTAACGAGCAACGATAGGAGTAGAAAATACTAACGAGCAACGATAGGAGCAGAAAATACTAACGAGCAACGGTATGAGCAGAAAATACTAACGAGCAACGGTATGAGCAGAAAATATTAACGGGCAACGATAGGAGCAGAAAATACTAACGAGAAACGGTAGGAACAGAAAATACTAATGGGCAACGATAGGAGCAGAAAATACTAACAAGCAACGGTATGAGCAGAAAATACTAACGAGCAACGGTATGAGCAGAAAATACTAACGAGCAACGATAGGAGTAGAAAATACTAACGAGCAACGGTATGAGCAGAAAATACTAACGAGCAACGGTATGAGCAGAAAATACTAACGAGCAACGATAGGAGCAGAAAATACTAACGAGCAACGGTAGGAGCAGAAAATACTAACGAGCAACGGTATGAGCAGAAAATACTAACGAGCAACGATAGGAGCAGAAAATACTAACGAGCAACGGTAGGAGCAGAAAATACTAACGAGCAACGATAGGAGCAGAAAATACTAACGAGCAACGGTAGGAGCAGAAAATACTAACGAGCAACGGTAGGAGCAGAAAATAATAACGAGCAACGATAGAAGCAGAAAATACTAACGAGCAACGATAGGAGCAGAAAATACTAACGAGCAACGGTAGGAACAGAAAATACTAACGAGCAACGGTAGGAGCAGAAAATACTAACGAGCAACGGTAGGAGCAGAAAATATTAACGGGCAACGATAGGAGCAGAAAATACTAACGAGCAACGGTAGGAACAGAAAATACAAACGGGCAACGATAGGAGCAGAAAATACTCACGAGCAACGGTATGAGCAGAACATACTAACGAGCAACGGTATGAGCAGAAAATACTAACGAGCAACGATAGGAGCAGAAAATATTAACGAGTAACGGTATGAGCAGAAAATACTAACGAGCAACTGTAGGAGCAGAAAATACTAACGAGCAACGGTAGGAGCAGAAAATACTAACGAGCAACGATAGGAGCAGAAAATACTCACGAGCAACGATAGCAGCAGAAAATACTAACGAGCAACGATCGGAGCAGAAAATACTAACGAGCAACGGTAGGAGCAGAAAATACTAACGAGCAACGATAGGAGCAGAAAATACTAACGAGCAACGATAGAAGCAGAAAATACTAACGAGCAACGGTAGGAGCAGAAAATAATAACGAGCAACGATAGGAGCAGAAAATACTCACGAGCAACGATAGGAGCAGAAAATACTCACGAGCAACGGTAGGAGCAGAAAATACTAACGAGCAACGGTAGGAGCAGAAAATACTAACGAGCAACGATAGGAGCAGAAAATACTAATGAGCAACGGTAGGAGCAGAAAATACTATCGAGCAACGATAGGAGCAGAAAATAATAACGAGCAACGGTAGGAGCAGAAAATACTATCGAGCAACGATAGGAGCAGAAAATACTAACGAGCAACGGTAGGAGTAGAAAATACTAATGAGCAACGGTCGGAGCAGAAAATACTCACGAGCAACGATAGGAGCAGAAAATACTAATGAGCAACGATAGGAGCAGAAAATACTAACGAGCAACGGTAGGAACAGAAAATACTAACGAGCAACGATAGGAGCAGAAAATACTCACGAGCAACGGTAGGAGCAGAAAATACTAACGAGCAACGGTAGGAACAGAAAATACTAACGAGCAACGGTCGGAGCAGAAAATACTCACGAGCAACGGTAGGAGCAGAAAATACTAACGAGCAACGGTAGGAACAGAAAATACTAACGAGCACCGATAGGAGCAGAAAATACTAACGAGCAACGATAGGAGCAGAACATACTAACGAGCAACGGTAGGAGCAGAAAATACTAATGAGTAACGGTAGGAGCAAGTGGTTACTGGTATCACCAATTTGTTTTGAGTGGTTATTGGTGTTCCGTGTTTTTGTTTCTGGTGTGGTTGTTGATGTTGCGGCTTTTTTTTTAATTCTGGTGTGGTTGTTGGTGTTGCGGGTAAACTAATCATATGCTTGTTACTTCCAGATTTGGCATAAATGAAAAAGAGAAACCTCGGACTGTTAATGTAGAGTTTTTCGGGAAAATGTATCCAGGTGTGATGACCATGTTGACTGAAGAACACTCTTTGCTGGTCGAAAATTTATAGTTTACTTTAACTTTATCATTGTGTTAACCTATATATAAGCTTTTATTATTTTGTTACTTCTTTTTATTGTTTGACGTTGATTGATTGATTGATTGATTGATTGATTGATTGATTGATTGATTTTTTCTTAACGTCAAGTGGTCAGTATTTCATTCATATCCATGATTTACAAAATAAGACGTGAGTGAGTGAGTGAGTGAGTGAGTGAGTAGGTGAGTGCTGTTTCACACCAAGTGAGCAATATTTCAGCTATATCGTGACAAAAACCACAGGCGCTCGTGGCACGGACTTACCACCCCCCTTTTTTCTAACTTTCTGTTTACAAATTTTTTTTCAATAAAATTACTTTATTTCTTTATTATTTCATCTCTTTTTCCTTATTTTAACTTTTTCGTTTCAATATTCATACAATCTTTTATTAACATCAAATTGCATGTGTCGACCCTATTAGATACTAGTATAGTGCTAACTCACTGAAACAAAAGTCAGAAGATAGACTCGACACATATTATTATCCTGATTCCGAGGCAACCAGTATGTGTTCTTACTCCTTATAATGTGTTTGCTTAGATGAAAATAGGAAATGACAATTTCATAGACTTTTGTTTGACCCGGTCGTGGCTCGAACCAACGATCTACCGCAATCTAGGCCAGCACACCAACTATTGCGTACACCACGGATGCTTTTGATATGGCTGGGGAAGTTTGCCTTGCATTGTGGCCTCCAACTACCACTTCCAGCAAACGATGTTCGTAAGCAATTTCAGCAAAATTGTTATTACGTGAAATGATAGTGACGTTATCTGCAGACTAGGCTGCAGCCAGTCATGGCACGGAATTACACCCCTCCCTCCCCCTTTTTAAACTTTCTATTTACATATTCATTTTACAAAAAGAGATGAAATAAAAAATAATAATTGAAAATCAATATTTAAATAGAAAGTTAAAAAAGGGGGTAATTCCTTACCACGAGCGCTTGTGGATTATGCAGGTTGTGTACAACAACAAAAAGTATGTCCCATATAGCGGGTTTTTTCTTTCAGTACAACCAGTGGGGTCCCCCCTTTTTTTAGGGGGGTGTACCCCGTAGTGGAAATAATGAACATTGCTATAGCCTATGGTTTTTCCGAAGATAATAATTTTGACAAAGCAGACATAAATAGATGCAAACTGGAATATTTTTTTTATTATCATCAGTAAAATTAAAACATTACTCAAATACTCTTAATTGATATGTGATAATTAACAAATATTATTATATGCATCTTTTTTCTCAAGCGTATGCAGATAAATTACAAAAAATGAACAGATTAAATTATATACAATATTGTACAGGTACAGTAGATCGACCGATCTTATTTATATAGCTAATAAATTTACATAATTTTTGCAGGATTGGTTTTCGCTTTCTAGTCATTAAATCTTTTAATTTTGTTATATTTGGACATTTTATTAAATTTTTCGGAAGGAGTGATTTACGTGTTAGGGCTTATGGTGTTTAAAGCCACTTTCAACAATATTTCAGTTATATCATAGCGGTCAGTTTTATTAGTGGAGGAAAAGGAGTACCCAGAGAAAACCACCGACCTGTCGCAAGTCACTGACAAACAGTGATTTTTACGTTTCTCGCTTATTATTAAATTGTAGGGTAGTAAAGATATATTCGATTTTTCAAACCATACCTGATGAAGGTTATTCCAGAAACGCACTGAATTTGATTTGATTTGTTTTTTTATTTAGATATTAAAACCGTTGTCACTTATAGTACAAATTATTTCTTCATTTTGTTAGTTATACTTACATATTGTGAACATATTCACCACCACCAAAACTTTTGAAAACAATCCTTGATGGAAGTATTTCATAATTCTAGATGTAAATCTCATATTTATCTATTTAAATATACGATAACAAAAATTGTGTTTGAATGAACATTCATACAGAAGATACTAAATATTGCGTTTTTTGTAGGTTATTATATATTATTTGGGGAAAATGGGTCACGTGATAGGGAAGTATTTTTGAAAATCCGTTAAAAAAGAGGAAATAAGGAAAATCACGCCACTCATTTTTATTGAAAATAATGTTATATTGACGATTTAATGGGTTATTGATTTAATTTATACATTTATACCTTGAATGTGAACATTATAAAAAGACATTTAGATAAAATATAAAATAGGTTAGTGTAACAGGGAACTGATAGCAAAATTTCCCACATGTATAAGATTCTGTAGTGTAAAACTCTCAAAGGCGGGGGAGGGGTTGTTAACTAAGAGACGAGGCATTGGAATTTGTAGCGAATTTTGACCTTAGAATATAAGGTTATCAAAATTTCAGACGATCTATTGTAATAGACATCCATCGTCTACTATAAATATATATATTCTATGGCATAACACAACAAAAAGACATCTTCTGCCATCTTTAACTTTATTCACACTCAAACTAATACGTCACAATCAAAAAACGCGGGAAAAAGGGAAGTAATTAACTAACATTTACAATAACAAATACAGCCATACAACATGCAAATACATAACACTATATTGAAAATCATATTTTGTTTACATAAAACTAATAAGTAAATATAGTTCCAGTTTTTCATTTGCAAATATTGTATTCGAAGGGCTTCCCGTCCGATCTGATGGACATGAACTCAGAGCTTTGCTGATAACCAAATTGCTTTATATAATATTTAATAAATAGCAATATGACTTTAGAAAAAAAAATATTAATAGGTCTACATTTCTAGTGGAAAAAAATATGTGTGTATAAATATATATTTCTTGAATTATGTAGAAACGTGAATTATCATCGAAGTCTCAGCTGGATATGTAAACCCCTACCAATATATTATGGAAGTTGCTGTCCGTTTTCCGTCCCTCCGTCTGAATAAAACCCACCAGTTTGGATTCTCCAAAAATATACCTATAGAAAACCCACAACACAAAAATGTTTAAGGATCAACTAGACATCTTTAAAACCTCTACAAGTACATCTTGCGTGTTCAGTTGAATTGTGCATCGGAGAAAGGAAAGACAAAAAAAGGAAAGGAGGAAAGAATGAATGAAAAGAAAGAAAAATGAAAAGAAACAATATACTAATAAAAATAGTTTTTTTTTCAAATATCTTCCTTTTAAAAACATATTGTTCATGAAGTCACGTTTTATTTAACATTCATTCAGAATATTTAAAAACGTAGAAATCAAATCTAGGCGTTTCTGGAATAACCTTCATCAAGTACGATCAAAATCGTCGAAAGATTGGAAAGCCAAATAATTGAAAGTTTTAGGAGCAATAAAACCAAAGGACCTAAACAGGATAGCCAAAATCGGCAAAGGTCACCTGAGGGGGAGAATCTTAGTTTTATATCAGTCTTAAGTTCATCATTCAATCACTTTTGTCCACTAAGTATGAGTAGTATATGTGTGGTTACAAATTATTATTTATGGAGGATCCAGAGGATCGGACCATTGCGCATGCTTGATCGGAAGTGACGTTACCGGAAGTCACGTGACTTTTCCCCACGTACTTTTTCCGTACTTTTTTCCCGTACTATTTTCCCGTATTTTTTCAGACGTCGCGACTTTTGAAATCCAACGTTTTAAAATATCAGTTAGTTGTTTTTCTAGTACATGTCGTTATAACGCAGTTCATGTTCCTCGCGGAATATCCATTCAAACGTCACCCGTAGGGCTTCCCCTGGACGGGTGGGGTGCGCGAATGCGCGATCGGAAGGGACCAAAAATGAATTTATTCAACCCAAAAGAGGATTGAAATGTTTTATAGTACCAACCAATCATATCACTGGAAATTGAACCAATCAGATGTCGCTATTCCCGGCCGATTAGACAATCAGATTGTAAGAAATGAACCAATCAGAAGAGGGGTGATTTCCAATACATCCGCGTCCGAACAATATATACTGTGAGAGAATCATCATTGGCATTCTGTCTTTTTTGACAGACCATGACCATGTTCACCTGCGAGAGATGCGGCAAAGAATTTACAGAGAAGACCAACATGACCAGGCATATGAAGACCCACCTGAAGGATCCAACGGGGTCTGGGCAGATCTATTCCTGTGGGGTATGTGACAAGGTGTTCAGCCCAGCTGACAACAGAAACAAGCATGAAGTGGTCCACAGCTACAGCTTGACCTGCGGAGTATGCGGTCAGTACTTCAACAGAATGGACAGCCTAGCACGCCATTGTGCCCAGCACGAGACACCAGAGGGCAAGCAGAGACTACCGATGAAGAGACCAGTAGCACCTGAACCAGGACCCAGCCCAAAGCAGAGACGTATCGTGTCACCACCACCCAGAGACTCACACTTCATTCGAGTATGGTGTCAGCTTGTCTTTGTCACAGTGGAAAGTCTTGTGCAGTGCTACGCAAATGGTGGACGACTTGATCGGTCGCGCGAAAGACGGAAAACACGTGGACTGGAGATATCATCTGGGAGAAGACGTCTACTTCATCATCAAAGCCCCTCAACTAACAATTCACATCAGGAAGCACTTCGTCCCTAATGAAGAATGGACGTTGCATCCTACGAAGATAGGAGTGACCCTGAGTCTTTACGAATGGAAAGAACTGAAAAAGACAATACCTTTATTTGAAGAAAGAGAACCAGAACTGACAACTGACAATGTGTAAAATAAAGTATGAAAGTTATGTTAGAAACTATGTATTAATTATAATATATTGTTATGAAAAAAAAAAATAAAAAAAAATAAAGGTTAATGCAGAGAACCAGTCACAAGCCTGGATAAATGCAGAGTGGCCTTGACAAAAACGGAAAAAAAAATGTGTAAAATAAAACATGGAAAAGAATACTTGTTTGTTTGTTATAAATATGCCCTATCTACCCTAATTCAGTCAGTCGTATCCCGACATCCGAAACGACAACATGAGTAATACTTGTAGTTTATGCAATAGTACCTATGTGTGGCCTGCAGATCTAAAACGCCACTTAAAAAACAAACACGGTCAACATTTAAGCAGCAGCAGTGATATACCCCAGAGCAGCAGCAGCAGCCATATACCTCAGAGCAGCAGCGGCAGCCATATACCCCAGAGCAGCAGCAGCAGTCATATACCCCAGAGCAGCAGCAGCCATATTCACAGACTAATGAGGAAGAACCCTATTATATTTTGAAAACCAATAATCCTTACACATTTTACGTTTCCGATCAAGACAATCCGGATCATTTCATGCAATGGGTGCATCCGTTTACCAGTGTGATCTGGGGACCTACAGGCAGTGGAAAATCCGAGAAGATATCAAAGAGGACATGGATTTGGCAGTATCTTTGGAGAACTCTTTAAAGCAGCCATGCCTTTGTTGTAAAAGGGAGCAAAGACCCTAGGACGCAAGGCTTTAAAAACGGGATTAAATATTGCCGGAGATGTCGTACAAGGACGAAATATCAAACAGGCAGCACAATCACGATTGAAATCAACAGGACAAAACTTATTCCAGAAAGCTATGGACACGGTAGGACCCCCAGGACAACGAGCTATTAAAGGACCTGCCAAGCGAAAAAAGACCAGACGTCGGTAGACCAAGCAACGGAACACATCGAATGATATTTTCGGATAAGAACGGCACTTGTACACCCCAACTCATGCGAATGCACGAAATCAGAACTGGATTTATTTGAAGTTCCACCTACACAGACCAGTGTGGAACATGGGTATTGGGAGCAGAAAGGATTGACATCGGCTCTGACGGATCAAAGACCTTACGAATTTGCCGTCAGTGGGGCGGAGGGCGACTACATCGACTTGGTTAATACTTACCTGTTTGTGGAAGAACAGATCGTGGCTGACGACGATCGATACTGCATTGGATGCCGGAGCGGACGTTGGACCTGTCAACTTATGAATGCATTCCCTCTTTAGTGATGTCAGTGTTAGCCTCAACGAAAAATTGGTTTCACCACCGACCTGCTTGCACCCTTACAGAGCTTAAATTGAAATATTACTCAGCTATGGCCCAGCTGCCAAAGAATCTCAATTAACGGGAGTCATTTGGTACAAGGATACACCGATAACAAAGGATTCACGTCCCAGAAAGCATTGACGGCCCAAAGCAAGTCTGTACAGATGATGGGAAAACTACACTTGGATTTATTTTGTCAAGAGAAATATTTACTGAATCACGTCAATCTGAAAATCAAATTACGACGAAGTCGAGACGTGTTCGCCCTAATGGCCGATGCCGACACCTATAGGATCAAAATCAAGGATCTCGCTTTATTTGTGAGAAATGTACAAATAAGTCCTGCCGTAAGAATGGGTCACGTCAAAGCCTTTTTTGTTGTTGTTGAGATATTGGGTTTCAAAAAATAAAATATGTTGTGTCTGACGCGACAGGGGCAGTCGTGGTCTTGCTCGCATGGAAGTTGGGTTTACAACTACCTGTGCAACCATTAAAGTTGTGAGTTCGAACCCCGTTCATGGCGAGATGTACTCAGTCGATACAACATTATATGACAAAGTTTGTTAGTGACTTGCGACAGGTCGGTGGTTTTCTCCGATTTCCTCCACCAATAAAACTCAGTGACCTTCACGATATAACGGAAATATTGCTGAAAGTGGCGTTAAACACCATAAACCAATCCAACCAGAACGCGACAGTTACAAATAATGAGTAGCGTTACTGAACTAGCTATAATAAAATGCATGTACGCAGCGTGGTGTGGTATAGTACCACTGTGTAGTACAAATATGACCAAGTTTAAACAGTGGTGGTCAACATAAAAAAAAATCATGAGGAACTACACCTCTCACCTCAAAACATTGAACACAAAAAATACCACAGACGGCATTATCATAATCTCTTATGGAGGTAGTTTGCTTAGTATTAAAAACTGGTGTTCAACTGCAGACTTGTCACTCAAAATCCACAAGAAAACTCAGTTTTGCAATTGGTTATGATGCAAGAATAATATCTATCCAAACCTCGGTACAACACCAAGGTGGTTACGAAACGCCATAATATTCTAAAACAAGAGTTTTTTTTTTTTTTTTTTTTTTTTTTTACAGAATATGATTTTATATTCCCCAAAACAATGAGACGAGCATGCATCGAGTTGCACATGATCTAAATGTGCATTTGACAGATATAATTTTTCAAGTTCGCTCGACTGTGACAGTGTCATTCCACTTCAGTAGCTTGGTTCACTTCTGGTGACAAACCGATATATTTAAAACGGTTCGCTTAAAATCACAAGGATTTTGAGAGATTTTTGTTACAGACTATATTATATACGGTATGGTAGTATGACTATGAACTATACCAAGCCTAGCTCGTAGCTGTGCTCTTTAAAATTCGTAACGGTTTGTATAAATCTGGGAGTAATAGAACTATTATTCAAGTATAAATTAACAAATGTAGCTATGTCCTCATAGTCATCATCAGTCATTCCCAGATAATGGTTCCAATAGCAGCCAGACTATGCGAAAAAATGAACTTCATGATAATGACAAAATAAAATTTAAATGATATTTCAAAACTATTCACCTCTTTTATGTTAAATTTTCACACGTAAAATATTACATATAACAAAAATTTGACAATTTCAATTTACATGGGCTTGAAACACAGTTACGGAGGTTATGTAGAACCACAATCGGGCTTGTATGGAATTTGCAAATTATTGTTCATCCTTTTATCATTCATATAATCAGAAACAATCATTAAACAATAGAAAAATGTCCAGGTGTTTTGCAACAAATCAAAATAACAACATTGTTGATGTTTAAAGACATTTACAGATTCCGTATATATTATCATAAGAAAAACTAATATGTTCTAGATTATCAAATTTATTTTGTTTCGTTCACATGAAGTTCTTTTGTCCACGAACATATATTTGAAATGTTTAGCTGCATAAATTTACAGAGGATGACCATATTATACCACTATAATGGATAGGAACGAACTTTATTGAGGAGGAACAATTTGTTACGGAGGTTATGGAAACATACCAATATGTTTATAGGGAAAATGAATTGCTGTCGAATGTCTTAAGAATTTTTACATCAGATTTAATGAAACAAGACGTGTCAAATATGTACATTTTGTCACCATGTCGTATTACTATCGTTTTTGTATATTCTTTCATTTTGATGAAATGAGCCCGATTTTTATTGATTATCCTGAATTTCTACAGTTGCAAGGCATGGTAGAAATACCATGCAATGAAATAAGCAAGAAGAGGTTCGTTAAAGACATCTTTTGACTCTAGTATAGCTAATGAAAATAATAATGTAACAATTTCAGTTAATTAACTACGTTACGGAAGTTAGCAGAAAAAACACATGTATGTTTTGGAAGCCAAAATTTATAACTTGAACATCTTAACATAAACAAAATAAACAGTCTAATTTTGGGAAAGTTCTTCTATTTTTGTTAATTCACATTCCGAAATCCAGAAAATATCTGTCCAAGGCGATATATGGTTATGGAGGATAGCGTTACGGAGATTAGGGTCAAAGATATTATCTATTTAATTATAAACATATCAAGAAGAAAATTCTCAGATCTCTTTTAATTTTGGGAAAGTTCTTCTATTTTTGTTAATTCATATTCTGGAATCCGGAAAATATCTGCCCAAGGCGATATATCGTTATGGAGGATAGCGTTACGGAGATTAGGGTCAAAGATATTATCTATTTAATTATATATATAAAAATATCAAGAAGAAAATTCTCAGAACTCTTTTATTTATGTCCTACTGTACCATTCATCGAATAGAGACTGCGTCTTTTGGTTTTATTTGTGTTATTTTACTACAAACAACGTTATGTAGGATAGGTTCTTATATGTCACAAACGAAAAATATCAATGTAACTGCAAATATTTGAGAAAAAAAATGTTGATGCCATAAAAGAGCATTTATTTTAATGTATGTGAACAATATCTTATTTTTTAGCTACTGTTTTGGGTGGATAGGAAAAGAAATACACGAGGGAATTATTTAATTGTCCGCGTTACGGTAGGATAGAGGTAGTTCTGCGACATACGAAAAGTTGTGCCAAGTCAAAGATGAGAGCTTTAATATTGATTCTACAAGTATGCAGTTCCTAATCTATACCTCCAAATGAGTCCATAAAAGTTGAATAAATCAAACAGTTTGTGTTTTACCGACAAACTAATATGTGAATATGTTTATTCATTGCCGTGAAGCATGGGGACACAAAAATTCATACTTAAATTTGTTCTACTAAGCCTTGCGAATTTTTGTCAATCTAACGACAGTTAATTTCCCTAATTGTGCCAATTATGTGGGAATGACTGAATAAACCTTAAAAGAGAATAAATTAAAACCGAAGGGGCAGTCAAAAATGGACAATCCAGAGAAACTGTCAACATCATCTTCGTCGGAATTGGTCTGGTATTTTCTCTATATTGGGTTATTGTATTCCGTTTCTTAAATATTCCGACAATTTCATGAGCAACATTGCAATGTTTCCATGTCCATCTTTTAAATTTATTTATTGCGTCATAAGACCTCGTCACAGACACGTGTATTTATGAAGGGAAGATAACTCAAGACTGCGCGCAATGATATTTTACGTCACAAAATTACAAAACTTTTTTTGTACCAAATATTTTTAAAAACTAATTCAGTATACAATAAATATATTATTGAGATCTAATAGAAACATATTTTACTATGCATTCCTACAAAATACTGCCAACTTTTACTATATTCGCCAAATCTAACAATAAAACATTGCGAATTATGTTGGCGGAATATCTTCTGGTTAACACAGTGTAAATTTCCCCTTCGTATCCCTCTTCTCATATCGTGAGGTTGCCGTGTGTTGTGTGCGAACAGTTATTTCACACAACACTAAAACTGGAAGAAATTAAGCGAAAAAACTTATAAAAATTACAAAAAAATCGAAAAAGTAAACAAAACTCTTCAAAAAAAGTTACTGAAACGGTAGGTTTGTTCCAGAACAAAAGCAAAAATCGACTTATTTCTTCTAGCATCCAACAGCGCCATATTTAACCTCTGAAAATGACGACGACTATCAACCCAGCTGGTCCCAGTTACCCGATGGCTTCCCTGTATGTGGGAGATCTTCACCCCGATGTCACTGAAGCTATGTTGTTCGAAAAGTTTTCTACAGCAGGCCCAGTCCTTAGTATCCGTGTCTGCAGAGATATGATTACAAGACGTTCTCTTGGCTATGCATATGTCAACTTCCAACAGCCTGCTGATGGTAAGAAGTTTAAAGAAATATACTGTGAAACTTTATTGTGAAGTCCAAAACCCTTAACCTGAAGCATCCTTGCTAAAATGTTTTCCCAGTTAAAATTTGTGCATGGTTTTAGTGTTTGTTGTAAAAGATTAGTTCTAATAATAAAACCCTAAATGCTCGCTTACTCTCAAGGGTTTTAACAGGATGCCATTACACGTATTGGAGCAGCCGCCGAGATTTTTTGTGCTCGCTTACAGAGTTTCTGACGCCTGCATTTATCAATAATAAGACAACCTTTCCTTTTGTCCACTATTATAACAGTTTTTATCACCTACCAGTATTTTAGAATGTAATTCCCACAAAATAAAAATCCATGTTTACTTTCTATCTGAACATTTTGAAATTCGTCATTTCCGGTATTTTCCTTATTTGGATGTCGATACCATATTTGGCGATTTGAGGCGTGAATGTTTACATCAGCCGTAGTAAACATGTAGTAAGAAATACCACATTTAGAAAAGCTCTGCCTTCCGTAGCTTCCGGTTATGGCGAACGATTGATAAATTTGAACAAGGTTGTTGCCACCTTTGAAAAGCATACATTTCTCAGCCAAACCGATTTAACAAGGACTGGGATCATCAGTAATATGAAATGTTTGAAGCATAAATAGTGAGTTTTTATGTTTCAACTGCAATTTATTTTTTGCTCCATTGTGACGAATGGGACCACTTTGTAGCTACACCGAGACACAAGTTTGTCACAGGAGCTACATTATTGCAGCTAGTAAAAGATGACCGTCAATTGGTATGGTTGGAAAAGAAATATGCTTACAGTCTATCTGGTCACAACTTCTGATTTGCCTAAACAGAAAGATGTTATTAAAAATGTAGAGATCAATCATTAAACAAAAACCTAGGTCCGACGATTAGCTGCATGTCTGACGAATAGACTAGCATAAATTTATCATTGCTAGTAGTGAACCCCTTTACATACACATATTTATTCAAATATATTGCTTTTTCAGCTGAAAGAGCTCTTGACACGATGAACTTTGACACAATCAAAGGTCGACCAATAAGAATTATGTGGTCGCAAAGAGATCCATCTTTAAGAAAATCTGGTGTTGGCAACGTATTTATCAAGAACCTCGATAAAAGTATCGACAACAAGGCTCTGTATGACACCTTCTCTGCCTTTGGAAACATTTTGTCATGTAAGGTAAGATGACCACATTTAAACTCAATTTAGGTTGTGGCTGTGATCGTATGGTAATTGGATTTACAGCTGCCTATGCAATCCGTGTCTGTCATCACTGATGTTGTGAGTTCGAATCTCGATCAGGGCACTATACAACATTATGTGATAAAGTTTGTCAGTGACTTGCCACAGGTCGGTGGTTTTCTCCGGGTCCTCCGGTTTCCTGTACCAATAAAACTAACTGCCACAATGTCACAGAAATATTGTTGAAAGTGGCGTTAAGCACCATCAAACAATTTAGTTGCATTATATGCACCAGGGATTGGAAGTTTGAGCTACATTTTACCCAACTCAAGTCAAGCACCCTAACAAATACAATTAAAAGTGATTAAATACTTATATTTTTAAGCCGAATTTGATGGATGTTTTGTTCAACCCATCAAGTTTCCTGAGAATAAACGTCTTCATGTCAACATTGTGATAATTAATATTTCAGTCTGTTTTTAAGGCTTTAACAATTTTGGTTTTGAAAATTATCTTTTATGAATGGAGGTTCAAATGTAAGATGACTGACTTGCAAGTGAATAAATTGAAAAATTGTTTGAATGGTAGGTTGACTGATGACTACAATCTTCTAAAACTGTTGACCTACCAAGTCCATGCTTAAATAATAGTTAATTATTGTTTCAAATTCTTGACCCACAGTTTGAGAAGTTGGAATGTATGCAGTGATTTAGCTAGACACTGTTCTCGGGACATTTGCCATTCTGTTTTTCAAATTGTCCTGAAGAACTTTATATAAATTAGTTTAATTATTAAAGAATGTCCTGAAGAAATTTTGATAAAACTGGCAATTGTCCTGAAGATTTCAAAGTCTAGCTGAAATAATGCGTATGTACACTTTTATTTCAAAACCCATGTTAAATTTTTGGGTAAGGCAGCTCTTGGTTAGTTGGTTTTTGGGGAATCCGCAATCCAGTAATATTCATGCCACTTCTTGGTGACTAAAATATATATTACCAGTAATTTAATTAAAATAAAATAAACCCAGTGAAACCATTAGATGTTCTTTACTAGATTGCCATAGCAGTGTGGGAAACGTTTTTTTTATCTTGTTTTGCCATTTTGGCTAGTTGCTTCAAAATTGTACTCGTCAAATTAGAATTGCACTTGCCAAGTTTGGCCAGTGGGTAGATATTTCTACTCGCCAATGATCTAATGCAAATATTTTACATGAGAAATAATAACAAAGATTTATAACGTCTTTATTCATTCTGCATACAAATCAGTTACTTTTTCAATTAACATCATGACTCGATTATAAGCAGTATTTAATTTTATTTGATATCATCAAGTTTTACTCTACCGAATCCGTATTTAAAATAATCTGAATCATTTGCATTGAACTTTGGGAGGTATATATTGATCTTATTTGATCCCGGTTCGGAACGTTAAAACAAGCAGGGAAATCGATGAAGATTTAACGGTTTTTCGGTAATTTAAAGTTTTCGAATAATTTTCAAAGTGAGAACGTTACTATTTATGCTTGGTAGCATCACTCGTGATCCTATTTTTTTTGTAGTAAAGCACGAATTTTGTTGCAAGTCAAAAATATTTTTTTCAGGTCATTGATGATTACGAAAAGATTCCTGTGAATTTAAAAAAAAATGTTTAAAGAAAGGAGGTCCTGTGGAAGCAATGAAGGTCCAGTGAAATTTTTATCTACACAGGACTTTCTGTCCTGTTAAAAAAAGTTAAGTTTCACTGGGACTGGGTTTAAGCCAACATTCCTTGAGATTTCATTCATTATTCAACGTGAGAGTAATAATCAGATTAAAATATGAGACCTCTAGTTATTTATAGTTATATATTACAACATTTTTCAATTCTTCTTGCAGAAGAGATATTCTGAGGCTAATTTTGTCATGAAAGTTGCCTGGAATGTATAACCTTGTTTTTCACCAGCTGCCACTGATACAACATTGTAGTTTATTTTACAAAAAAAATGTCTTTCAGGGTACCAAAAATTGTAGAATTCAATGGTAAATATGCTCAGAATGCATCTTCTACAATCTAGGATTTCAAAATTTTCTGGGGGAGGATCCCCGTACCATCCGTCTACCAGAGAGGGGGTTTGCCCCCTCTCGGGTTCTCCACCCACTTGCGCCTGTGGCGCTCGGTTCGTGCCTCCGGCACTCAACTCTCCCCCTACTTTATAAATTGAGACTCCTACTTCAATTCTTTTTGAGAACCCTGTACATACATAGTCCTTAGGAGAGTCTGGAACCATATTGATTTTCAAGGTCAAAGGTCAAGGGGTCAAATTTTTACCACATAACATCCTTGTGAACACTCTAGAATCAACATCCTTCAATGGATTTTGACCAAACTTGGTACATACTTAGTCCTTAGGAGAGTCTGGAACCCTATTGATTTTCAAGGTCAAGGGGTCAAATTTTTACCGCATAACATCCTTGTGAACACTAGAATCAACATCCTACAATGGATTTTGACCAAACTTGTTACATACTTAATCCTTAGGAGAGTCTGGAACCCTATTGATTTTCAAGGTCACCGGGTCAAATTTTTACCACATAACATCCTTGTGAACACTCTAGAATCAACATCCTTTAATGGATTTTGACCAAACTTGGTACATCCTTAGGAATCTGGAACCCTATTGATTTTCAATGTCACAGAGTCAAATTTTTACAGCGTAACAGCCTTGTGAACACTAGAATCAACATCCTTCAATGGATTTTGACCAAACTTGGTACATACATAATCCTTAGGAGAGTCTGGAACCCTATTGATTTTCAAGGTCAAGGGGTCTAATTTTTAGGTGAGGGGATACACCACGCTTTGCGTTGCCCTTGTTAGATTTTAAGTGCAGATTACTGATTAGTAGATGATCGTATAAACAGGAATTTTAATTAATCCAGGAACAGACTAAAGTTTTAGTTTTAGACAAGGTTTTCAGAGTTTAGGGAAATTCATCAGTCCTGTTGGACATGACTAGCAAAATTTTGAAATTTGGGCAGATTTTGCTAAGGACTGAAACAAGAAAATTTTGAAATAGAAAATTAATGAGGACTGACATTTTTTTCACAAGGGTCACCAAATCCATATGCAAATTTCCCTGTGTTTTTTGTTGTAGATCGTATGTGATGAGCATGGATCTCGAGGATATGGATTTGTACACTTTGAGACTGAGGAAGCAGCTAGAAACGCTATTGAGAAAGTCAATGGCATGTTGCTTAATGGAAAAAAAGTGTAAGTAGTCATTATGTATTATCTAAGGTACTCACTGAGAAAACTGCCTTACTACAGTACAGAAAGCGACATACCGTGATTGATCACTCCGAGAGACATAATTTTTAATCCTTTAGACATATCATCACGGACATAAACCCACTGTGATAGACCTGAAAAGGACCATAAAACAAGGTGGTGGGGATTAAATTTTATGGCTCTCGGTCACCTGTGCGCCGATTGATATTTTACGGCCAATTAAGAGATTAGCGTTACCTGTTGACTTAATATCGTAAGCCGTAATTATTGCTACTGAAGAATGTATTTTTGACAATTAATTTTGTATCCTCTTGCTGTTAATATTTGACTGTTTGTTGCTTTTCATTGCCAAAGAATGTCTGTCTTGTTATCGTTTTCGTTTGTTTTAGAAAGTTCTACTTTATGACCTCGAGTTCTATATTAAGAATTTTGTTGAAACCGCAACTGAACTTTATCTTGTTTAATTTTAATTTCTCATTTTTTTCTACTGTTGGGTTGTATTCAGTATGTATTGAAATATTCGTAAATACGGGCTACTTCATCAATGTATTTTTTGTTTATAAGTTAAACCGCAGTCGCAGGTTTTTGAAGCTCGGACTTTGCAAGTGCAGGTTTTTAGTGTTTAGTTGGTAAAGAGCAGACTTAAAATTGATTATTGGTTTATTTTGTGTTTTGGACTTTTACCTCTCGTATTGAAAAAAAATTAACAATTCAAGTAAACTGTTTTACACACATGGCTTGTTACGTAATTTCGTTATAGATGAAAATAATTTTCTTTAAAATTGCAAACAAAAACCTATAACAATCCAAATTTACGTAGCCTAATGGCTACAAAATGAACAAAAATCGGAAAACTATGAGCATGCTTTTAATTTGTTCCATAAATTTGAGTTTTTTTTACTGTATTTTGTCATAAATCTATTGGGTTGAAGGCCAATTAAGATTTGAATAAATAAATAAATAAACTGGTGACATTTGATTTTTGGTCAGATACTGTGTAATGTCAAACATTTGTAGGGGTAAAATCATGATGAAGGTTAATTCCTTATTTCCTTTCACGTTTCTAAACTTTCTGCAGATAAGCCGCTAATTTCCAAAATATATCCATAAATTTAGTGACTTTTGGACATGTAGTACTTCTTTGAACGATCTGTTTATAAATATTTGTTTCGATAATTTTTAATCAAATTCTTCAATGACCGTATCTTGTTTAATTTTAATTTCTCATTTTTTTTCTTCTGTTGGGTTGAATTCAGTATGTGTTGAATTATTCGTAAATACGGGCTACTTCATCAATGTATTTTTTGTTGATAGGTTAAACCTCTCGTATTCCACAGGACTGCAAAGCTTTTTCTGTTATTGTCCATTTAATGATTGACACGTTATGAAACCAAGTTCTATTCTTAGAATCATTATTTAATGCATCATTTTTTATTTTTTTTGGTATTCTTTATTTATTCATGTTTTTTTCTGTTTGTTTGTAATTGTTCCCCCCTGTTTTTACCATATCACGATATAGCTGAAATATTACCAGAATACTGAAGATCACCATCAATACACAGATATACTTTCCATAGATCTTTGCTTCCTTTATTTTGTCTACTTTCAAACACATTTCAGTATGTATTTGATAGTAGACAAATTAAACGACACAATTAAGATTTGAATAAATAAATAAACTGGTGACATTTGATTTTGGTCAGATACTGTGTAATGTCAAACATTTGTAGGGGTAAAATCATGATAAAGGTTAATTCCTTATTTCCTTTCACGTTTCTAAACTTTCTGCAGATTAGTCGCTAATTTCCAAAATATATCCGTAAATTTAGTGACTTTTGGACATGTAGTACTTCTTTGAACGATCTGTTTATAAATATTTGTTTCGTTAATTTTTAATCAAATTCTTCAATGACCGTATACAGGTATAAAAATTATTTAGTACGTATTTCTACAACGAAAAGGGTTTTAACTGGGTTTTCTACGAAGATTAAAATAAAAAAAAATTACTGAACGTATAAAAAATATTAGTGAACTAAAATGTAATATTGAACTGGAAATACGCTTTAAAACGTAAAATATTAGTGAACTAAAATGTAATGTTGAACTGGAAATACGCTTTACGTAACAAATCGCGCATGTGTTTATGCAACTTCATTTGTGCACAAGCCAGGTCACGTGTACACGTGTCAATAAAATACTAGGTGTAGATACGCAATACACAGCCAAGGTTAAAAAAAATTTGAAACATATTTGCACAACCCATGATTTCACTGAATTGAAGTTGAATAATCATTTATTATTTACATTTTATTCATCAATTCAAATGAACTCTCCGTTCTCGTGCTATTTTCTCGATCTCGGGATTTCATTCCCGGGATTACGTTCAAGGATGTTTTACGTTTTGAGGAAAGAAATAAAAATGTTTTTTTTTTTAATTCTGAGGGGAATCGGAGACAGTACCTGGAAAAAAAAAATAGGCGATTTAAAAACGTAATTTCACCTGTACATCTTTATCTGACTACTTTACCTGTAAAACGACACACTTGATTACAAGATTAACACCTGGTGTTTTATTGCCCCCTGATCACCGACATGAATTAAAATTTGTAATCCCCATCACTCTCCTAGACATGACCACTATCACGGTGATTGATCACGGCATGTCCCTTTCTGTACTGTATGATTAGCAAGAAAGAAGTCTCAAAACCGATGAAATCCGACTGGGACCGGTAAAATTGCAAATATCGCCGGTCCAAAAGTCCGACATTGTATCGGACTTTAGCTGATATAAAAAATCGTAGCTCTGCACAGATGAACGCTGTGTTGGGCTTAAAATTTGTTGAATGTACGATTCCCGGGAAAAAAGTCAAACGAAAAGCTGATACAGAGGACTCTGACCGGGATACAAATTAACGGTCGCCCAGTTGGTGATTAAAATTTATTCCACTGCCAAAAGAGTTTCTAGAATGGCATTAATTTCCGTTTTATTAAAATGTCAGGCAGACTTGAAATTTGTTTATTTATTCTGTCAGAATGATAATGAATCGGAACTTCTCTTCTTCTCGTATTGTAGACATCCTTTAGTATGACCCAACACTTCGAATTACATGGAGCATAAAATATATCACTGATGTGTTGAACACAGAAATATGTTGACTTCCACACACCCCGAGGATCAATGAGTTGAACACAGAAATATGTTGACTTCCACACACCCCGAGGATCAATGATTGCATATGTTTAATTGAATTTGTTTTGAGATGCATATATATTGAAGATGGCAACAGATTCATTTTCTCAATTGAAATTAATAAGGGATGAAAACCGGAAGTTGACATTGATGATGTAAAATTCAGAACGGGATCGGACAATTAGATATGGATTGTTGGCTACATCAGCCTTACCTTTTTGATAACAACATACAAAAGAACATTCAATTGAAATATATTTGCATTAAAATTTATTGATACTAGTTACCAAAGTTAAAGTTAATAACTTGTCAATTTGTATTTCAATTGCAAATGTAAATTTTAGTGTATATTTATTTTCCATTGATGTCCTAAAATTTCCCAAAAAGATGTGTATTGGATGCTTTAATACAGTTCATTGGTTTTTTTTACCATACTGCATAATATATTTATAAACTTATGAAATAAAAATTATTTGTTACCTTTTACTCGTTTACAAATAAAAATACAACTTCTGTATACATATAGAGCATACAGTAAAAGGAATAAGTAAACACAGATATTTATATATTTTTAGTTACATTCACTGGAAACTATGCACTACTGGATATGCATGGCGACTGACATTACTTTGCCTGTGAACAATCACATAAAGACTCCCTGTCTAATTCGACTACTAAATTGCCATCAGATGTCATTAAAAAATTTTTTTTTTATATATATAATATAAATTTTTATTATTCAGTTCGGTAAATTCGACTTGGGTCCAGTGAAACTTGTTTTTCCACTGGACTGAATGTCCAGTGAATCCTCAAGACAACTTTATGAAGACTGAATATGAATGGAAAGGAACATGAGGCCATAAAAAAAATATGTGTGTTTATGGTCACCCGACCGACCCTAATTTTTGCTAGCGACCCTATGAATTTTTGCACAGAATTCGGATAACCATTTTTGTTGTTTAACCAGCAGCAATGTTTTATTTATTCAACTGCTAGCTTTTTGTCGAAATTGAGAGCAAAGAAGGTAGAAAAACTGCATAATTCGTCATTTTACTGGAAATTTCGAAAATGAAATACCGGAATCGGAAACGACTATTTCCGGTTTTGTCGATAATAATTTAAAAAAAAAAATTCCGACCGACCCTAGATTTTTTTGACATGTGACAGTAAACACACAAATATTTTTTTTTGGCCTGAGAGACTATATCTACACTTTGACAAAAATTAAGATAAGGAACAGTACATGTACTTTTATTGCAGTTCTACATTTAATCTTCAATAGTGAAGAAAAAATGAATGTGAAATTGCCTGAACCTGCAGCTGATGAGCAGCACTCTTTACTTCTGCATCTGGCATTACTATGGATTTCACAAGTACATGTACATTGTGGATGTGGAATGTCGCTACTTTCTGCTTGGGTAGAATTAATATTTTATCATTGAATATTGATTTCTGGATGTACTGTACGTAGACCAGTAAAAGTCTTATTTTGAATTTTCAACGTGCTGGATCTAAAAGCAGATATCTGCCCTCTTTTCAAATTTTAGCAACTTTCTATAGATTGCTTTTGTGTACATTTGAAAGAAAGTGAATATCGGTGCTCGAGTAAATTTTTTTTTTTTTTTTAATAAATTTCAACTTGTATATTGTTTAACTTCACATAGTCTACAGGGCTTTCAATATTTTTCAAGTGTACCAGTACTTCACTATTTACAGGCCATTTTAGGCGGGTAAAAGTACATGGTACCGCCCCTTAGTGAAAGGTGTAGTCTTGACTATATGCAATGTACTTATGTAGACTGGGAACATGTCGAGTCAAAAAGATTTGTGTTTTATTTAAAAAAAAAACATGGTATTAAATTTCTGTATATTTGTATATGTTCTTTCAGGTTTGTTGGTCGCTTTATGAACAGACGAGAACGACTGGAAATTCTTGGTGACAAAATGAAAAGATTCAACAATGTTTATATTAAGAACTTTGGGGATGAAATGTCAGAAGATGAAATGAAGGACATGTTTGAACCATTCGGAAAACTAATTAGTGTCAAGGTAAATTTAACTGCATCAGTGGTGTAATAGGTACCATGCTTGTCTCGATTGCGGTGGATCGTAGAGTCGGGTCAAACCAACGACTAAAATTGGTATTTGTTGCTGCTCTGCTAAGCATGTAGAATTAAGGCGAAAGAGCAAAGACTGGTTAGCTCGAAATTCAGCATAATGTGTCCGATTGTGGCTACATGTTTATCAGCGTATTGTGGTTTCAGTGAGCTAACACTTTAAATCCAACTAAGTGTGTTGGTCTAGTACAAAGCGGACCTCATCATCATCTCATTCAAAATTAACTTGTTCTCGCCATGATCTAGCTGAAAAATTGCTGAATTGGCATTCAACAACAATCCCTACTTCTGAATTGTTTAGCCAATATCTTATTATTTCAACTTGTCCATGGGCAAGTGATATGGAAATTATGATTGTCAGAAAGCCATTGGGTGGCAGAATCATTTTATTTCAACTTACTACATGTCCTTTTGGATAAGCAGTTCTCGCATTTTACTTTGTCAGAATCCAGCCGAATGTAGATTCCTGAAAGCTTTTATTTGAGACTTTAGCCACCAAAAGCCAAACTGGCAGTAGATTCGAAAAAAATACAAAATGTATTGGCAAACTAACAGGCAGATCAATTATTCCTATATTGAAATCTCTGTTTACTTGTGTTTGCAATGAATCGCATGTCAAGTTTTCTTGTCCGCTATATAGGTTTGTTCCCAGAATGCTTGCAATTGGAAAATCTGTAGGCTAATGGCACTTTGCCTATGCTACATCTACAAACTGATTTTTTTTTATCAGTTTGTTCAAAAAATGAAGAATTATGTGTTACTGGAATTGTGTCAATAACATGTTAATGTAGGGAGAGTGTGTCATATTTAAAATATACAAGAAAAATGTATCAAAAAATAAAATCAAACGGATATTTCTAGTCTTACATTGTTCCAAACAAGAGGCCCAATGGTGCCAAAATATATAACTGCCAACAGGTCTAATTAAATTCTTGAACTTTATATAAATGCCATGTTCTCCTGCTGTTTTTCTCAAAATCTTTATGATTTTATTTGTAGATCATGTCTGATATTGGTGGTAAAAGTAGAGGATTTGGATTTGTTAGTTACGAAGAACCAGAGGCTGCAGAAAAGGTTTGTAACGGGCAGAAATATTGTTCAGTAGCTGACAGCATGCAAGAGCAACTGTTTGTTTAGGCAAAAAAAAATGTGTGTGTTTACGGGCACCCGACCCACCCTATTTTTCAGCCGCCGACCCTAACCTTTTTTATCGGCAATTATTCCACCCTAATTTTTGCTAACGACCCTATCAATTTTTACACAGAATTCGGATAACCATTTTGTTGTTTAATCGGCAGCAATGTTTTATTTATTCAACCGTTAGCTTTTTGTCGAAATTGAGAGCAAAGAAAGTAGAAAAACTGTAACTCGTCGTAAAACAAATGACGGCTTACCAGAAATTTCGAAAATGAAATATCGGATTCCGGAACCGGGTACGACTATTTCCGGTTTTGCCGATAGTTAAAAAAAAAATGAATGCCGACCCTAGATTTTTTTGACATGTGACAGTAAACACACATATATTTTTTTTTAGCCTTAGACCGAAAACAAAATTATTGAAATTCAGGAAAGCATATCGATTAGTGGCAGGGATATGTAGCTATTTATTTTGATGAGTCCAGAACACATTTCTGAAAATATTGGTGAGTCCCACCATTCTAAACATTTAATATTTGAAAACTTTGGTGAGTCCAGGACTCGTCTATGTGAGTTGCAAAGATCTCTCAGTGGGCATGTTTAAGTCTCTGGAAATCAAATAGGGCTGAAATTCTAGTGTCAAAAGAAAAAGTTCATGACAAAAGGTTTTTGAAATCTTAAATATGCCAGGCCGACACATTTTGTAGTAAAAACATGCCAAAAGTAGAGAAAAAAATCAAAGGAATAGTAACATTTTCTGGGTATTGCCAATTTTAGTAAGTGGCTTTGAATTCATTAAGCAATTTTTTATTGTTGGCCTGAATATCCAATTGTATCAAAAGATTATTATATATTTATGTAGGCTGTTGAGGAATTAAACGGCGTAGACATTCATGGTAAGACATTGTTTGCTGGCAGAGCACAGAAGAAGGCAGAGAGACAGGCTGAATTGAAAGACAAATTCGAGAGAATCCGAATGGAGAGAATCAACAGATATCAAGGAGTCAATTTGTACGTCAAGAATTTGGATGATAATATTGACGATGAAAGGTTGAGAAAAGAGTTCTCTCAATTTGGAACTATTACCAGCGCTAAGGTAAGGAACTCCAAGATTGTTGACTATAGGAATATTATTGTATGATGATAACCAGTTTTTGTTCCTGTCGAAGATGCTGTGATTGAAACATACAATGAGTGTTGTTTTTCTACGACTGTGTCAAACGCCTCGAACATTTGTGATTGTTATGCACATGTCACCGGAAAACTCTTTCTCATTATTTTTATATGTAAATAATGTGACGTGTGACTTATCTATGTGGAGTTAATGACGTTGATCTCAAAGTTGATTAGTGTTCTAAGTACCAAACAATTGGAGAATCGTACCAGTTGTGGGCTAATTAAAAAAAAATTGTACGGGGATGAGAGGGGGAGGGTTAGAATACATTTGTATATTATGTATATTAATGTTGGTAATAGATATTTTATAATGGTTTACAGATACAAATGTACTTGTAGCTGAAAATTGTATTGGTAGTGGGTGGTCAATGACAAAAGTTCTTGTCAACCTCCACCCCCATACAAGTTTTTCTTGAAAAATGGCACTTGGGAGATTTCAAAGAAGTGTAATGTGTAAGCTCTCCATTTTGAACTTTGTGTGAGAGTTATAGTATTAACTGATGCTAAATACAGTCAAACCTGCTCAAGTGTCCACCTCTATTAAGCAATAACTTGTATTATGTGACCTTTTTTTTATTTCCCTTCACAGTGCATTTCATATCATTTAAGCCTGTATTTAGTGACCACATGCCTTATGTGACCATATTTCACTGTTCTCTTGAAAGGTCACATAGGACAGGTTTGACTAGTGGCTAATTTTGGTCAGACTTGTTCAAATTTCATCATATTTTTTCCCCTATCTTTTCTAGGTTATGACAGAAGGTGGTAGATCGAAAGGATTCGGCTTTGTCTGTTTCAGTTCTCCAGAGGAAGCCACAAAAGCTGTGACCGAGATGAACGGGAGAATTGTTGTTGCCAAGCCTCTTTATGTTGCCCTTGCCCAGCGCAAGGAAGACAGAAAAGCCCATCTAGCTTCACAATACATGCAGCGTATTGCCAGTATCAGAATGCAGGTAAATTAAGGACAACTGTTATGGTTTTTTTTTACAGTATAAATGATACCATGTCATAACCAGGGGGCGTCATGATGGTGATCTTATGGTAGTTGGATTTACAACTACCTGTACAATCAGTGCCCATCACCACTACATAGATGCCAACCATTACGAATTTCGGGTCAAAATTACGGTGTTACGGTCAACAGTCTACTTGTTACGGATTTCCGATTATTGCCGGCCCGGAACCGTTCCCCATTTAAATATCATTGTGATCATTTAGACGCTTCATTGTCTGTTAAAATCGCGTAAAGATAAGTGCTTGAGGGATTTCAATTATTTAATACTTTTGGGATTCTCGGGACTATCTATAGTAGAAAACGATCTCGCCATTTCTTGTTCGATCCCGAGTAGTTAATGAACACAGCACGTTTTTGTCAATTTCACAATGTCTGAGGGAATAAGTGAAGCTTCTGCAGCAAAAAAAAGGAAATTGGGACAACAATTTCGTCCCGAATATTGTATTGAGTTCTCTTGCCTTATGAAATCGACACAGGAACATTATGCTTATTGCAAACAAGACTTGTCCATTCAGCACGGTGGTCGGGATGAACACACATATACAACAAAACAGTTGAAAAGTGCCAAGTCAACAACATATCAGGCACTCCAGAATTAGACATTAATTATTCTATGGGAGGGTGAGGGAGGGCCACTTCAGGAAAGTTTAATTTCTATTGACAGTAAGTTGAAGCATACATTTGTATTAAGTGAACATACATGTATTAAAACTTAGCTTTTTATTTCTTTTTGTTGCTCATCAATTTTGCATCTAGTCACAAATAAAGGAAATCATTTGCTCATCACTTTGTGCCTAGTCTGTAGTACGATTATGGTAAAACGTGTTTTATGAAAAATTATGATTACTGAAAAAAATCACACATTACACCAAAAAGGGGTTGGCATCTATGCCACTACAGTTGTGAGTTCGAAACCCGTTCATGGTGAGGTATACTCAATACAACATTATGTGATAAAGTTCTTAGTTACTTGCAACAGGTTGGTGCATTTCTCAGGGTTCCTCCACCAATAAAACTTACTGCCATGATGTAATTGAAATATTGTTGAAATCAACCTAAGCCATAACCAAGTAGTGTAAACCTATTTGCAACTATATTTTTACAGCGTCAACATTTTCTGGACTAGAAGTCTATGTTGGACTAATTGTTCTCTTGTCCAGGCCTCAAAGTGGGATTTTAATTTTGGTGGTCAGCTGGCCACCAACTCCAAAAATCTGGTGGCCAAACTCATATTTTAGTGGCCAAAGTAAAAGAAATTGGTAACCAAAGTTAAAAACTAAGAGTATTAAAAAACAAACATTCTTTCAATGATTTAATCAGCTCAAATTCAATGTCCTCTTCTGTAGGCCAGTTTTGATATTGAAAGTTCAATATTTTCCTCTCTGGAAATCCCAAGTTTCGATATCTTTTGCTGGATCATCCTCCACATCAGGCCCTTCACCGCTATTCCTTTATGCTTTTGGTTCTCACTGTGGATTTTAAGAGTTTCTTTCTTGAAAGTCTTACAACCCTTTAAGAAATCGATATTTCCGGTCATACTTGGAATTGGGTCATTCTCATACACGAGCCAGGCAGAAACGGAAAGCCATGAATCCTGAAAGTTACTGTCTAGACATTTTTTCCGTTGCAACAGCCGCTTTTGGTTTCACTCTTACAGTTGCAAACCTTACTTGCCGAACTGGCATGTACCATTTCAACATCGTTAATGGATGACGATTTTGATGTCTTAATTGCACATGTGACAGCATCATTATTATCGCCCTTTCTCTTTACAAAGTTTGATAATTTCAACTGCTGGGACGTTTTCACATGTTTATGTATGAACATAGCACATTGATAAAGATCAATATCGATTTTGTGCTTTAAATTACATCGATTTCACTTTACTTTCAAGCACAAAAATGACGATCCCTGAAATCGAATCGATGACGGAAAATTATCTAGAATTTCCGGTCGCCAACCTCAATTACGCTGGTGGTCATGCTGGTCATGCCAAAAACGAAATTTGGTCGACCATTTTAGGAGACAAAATTGAGCCCTGTTGTCTACTTTTCTCTACAGGTTTATAATGGTAATAGTTGCCATCTGCAGAGCTGTCGAAATCTCTTTCCTGTCTGTCAGACAATAGGTCTGGCAGATGTGGACAATGTGTCGGATCTATCAAACATTTGCCGGACCTACATATTTTTTACAACTTCAACTGAATTACACATATACTGGCTAAATCCATAAAATGGTTTGTTTACAGCTTCAAGTGATACCTTGGAATACTCAAAGTTAGTACAACACATTTTTGTGTGACATGTGGAAATATACATACAATACAATAGACTTGTGTATGAAATAAACAAAGATACCAAGTTTGCATAATGCTAGCTATGCACATGTTTCAAGGTGTTACCTCTTATACAAATGTAAGTAGCATTAGGTCTGGATAGAATCAATTGGATGACTGACAACCTAGGCCTAAATTAAAATTAAGTTTGTTTCCCCTTTCACCAACCGACCCTTTAAAAAGCCGCCGAGTCAAAAAAAATGATTGCCAAAAATCAAAAAATAATCGTAATTTCCGGAATCGGTTACACATTTAGTAGTCAAACTCTTCAATGTGAAGTCAAAATTTGATTATATAGACAAAAATCGGAGATTGCAAACAACGACAAGTTTGAGAAGCGAAATTAAGTAATGATGCCGGTCATCTTCAAGCGTTTTGTCGGTCCCAAGTTACTGAAAAATTGCTCCGGACATCGGGTCTGACTCGAAAAAGTTTAAATCGGACCTAGTCAATTTTTGTCCGACGGTGCGATAGATCCGACGATTTTCGACAGCTCTGCATCTGAGATGAAAACTGTTTAAACTTATATTACATGAAATCAGATTATTTTCCCACAAACGTCAAAAATTTATGATGATTTTAACAGCTTCATCAGTTTTGATATAGAAAAAACTCTTCAATTTTGGAGACAATTCAAAAGAAATACCAATAATTACTCTTATTTAATAAAAAGAAAATCTCACAAATATTTTTCAACAAAATATGCAGCTATTACTTTTGTGGTATGCCAGACTTAAGAAGAGTTTGAAGATACCAAATGTTCTTCAGCTGAGGCAACGAATCTTGGAATATTTATTCCTTCAATATTGTGTAAAGTAAGTTTTTTCCAAACATTTTCTTTTCTTATTAATGAAATGGAAGTATCTCAGATAGTCCAACCATGCTTCTTGATCAGTGTAAAGAACATTTAGTTCAAATATTTAATTAAAATTCTTTCAAACATTTTCTTTTCGTATTGAACAAATGTAAGAGGAAAACTGCTCGTAGCCATTGACTGTCGGCAATCCTTGTTAAATATATACCGGTTATTAAATTAAATGGAAGAATCTAAGAGTGCAACATGCCTCAGGGCTGTTCCATTTATTTAAATATACCTGGGAGGGGGGAACGCCACTTATTTCAGACCCCCCCACCAATAGAGAAAAACAAATTCCAGCCACCACAACCAGAATTTACTTCAATAAAGTACCACACTACCGCCAGAAAAAAAAATCATAAAAATAATTTCCTTTCTAGAAACACCCAGAGCCTCGCACTAATGATATACCAATATACGGCGTGTAAATCTCTCCCTTAATAGTAGTTTGTTCCTAACGAGTGAATTAATATTTTGCTATGAAAAATGTCTAAAGTTTGAAAACTACCTTCAAATGTAGGTGATAATGACTGAAGACCTATTTTTTCCAACCACATGGAAACAGAAATGGAGGTTGCCATCTATAAGTGTAGATAACTCCACTTCCGGGAAGATAACTCACTACTGTTTTGGAGCAAATTCTGGCAAAATGGCACGATCTCTTAAGACAACAAAGTGGATATATCTTTTTATTTCTGTGAAAAGCCAGCGAGTTTAAGGCAAAGGGAAATTGAAATAAATACCCCCATCCACTGAATTTTGTAGTCATTGGACCCTCCCCCCCCCCCCCCCAACAGAATTTATTTTCAAGAGACCTCCCACCCAACAGAAAAATTAAAAAAAAAGGCGTTCCCCCCTCCCAGGTAGACTTAAATGGAACAGCCCTCAGTAGAACATTTAGTCCAAATATTTAATTAAAAATTCAATGATATAATTTAATATATGTATTCCTATTGTTTGCAGGGTCAACCAACTGGAATGATGAGTCAGATGTTCCCATCAGGAGGACCCGGCTACATTCTGCCAACCATGACACAGGCCCAGCGTAACTTCTATGCCCCAACCCAAGTACCACAGATGAGAGCTAGTCCAAGGTGGCAGACCGCACTCAGACAACCAACCCCAGCTAGTGGTTTGTATTCAATTAATGATATTTAAATAATAAACAAAAGTTAAACAGACTTGGTGATATTTGACCATTTAGATGGTTGGCTGTTGACAGTGTACAAGTTGAACAGCAGAAATACAATTCAACTGGCCTTGACGTTTATTTACTGTAGACGGCCAGTTTAAACCTGTCTTGATTTAATTTGCATGATATTTGCTTTCAAATAAACTGGGTGCCGTCGTGGCCGTGAACGTATGGACTATCACCACTGAAGTTATAAGTTCAAATCCCGCTCAAGCGAGGTGTACTTGATACACATTATGTGATAAGTTTATCAGTGACTTGCGGTAGGTCGATGGTTTTCTCTGGGCACTCTGGTTTCCTCCACCAACAGCACTGACCGCCACGATGTAACTGAAATATAGTTGAAAGTGACATTAAACACCTAACTCTAATCCCACAAATAACTACGAACCGGAACTTTGTTCCAACATTGACCAATTATTAAGTTTGATTATATTCAATAATGTGTACATAATTAATTAACAACAAATAAGTCTTTGCATACTTATGATTGTTTTTTTGTTTTTTTTTCAAAAGTAATGATTAATAGATTGAATAATAATTTGATTTGCACCTCACAGGTTTCCAGAATATGCCAGGACAACAGGTTAGAGGTGGAAACCCAGCTGCTGCTGCTGGACCAAGACAACCAGGCCAGCCCAATATCCGTGGTGGAATGAATGCCAGACCAATCACTGGACAATCTGCTACAGGTCAACCAACCCGTATGCCGGTAACTGGCCAGCCAGTACCAGGCAGGGCACCCGTAGCCCCACCTGCCGGTGTACCAAATCCCGTTAACAGATACAAGTTTACACAACAGATGAGAAACCCTCCTCAGGCTGGAGTACAACCAAATATGGTCATGTCTCAGGTAATACACATTTTTGAAAGAAATCAAACAATTGGCTCATAAAATGTTTGAAAAGCAAAACAAAAATACCAAGCTGTATACTGTTGATTGACATATATTTTTGAAAATGTGCCAAAACATTGACTTTCTTCCTGTATCAACCTCACCATTTTGAACCGGGGAGAATTCATGTCTAAAGAAAATACTGAATTTTGAATTGACAATCGATGAATTGGGTGTTTAGTGAAGATAGATTTACTAGTCTGAATTATTTTAACCTGGTATATTGTACAGAGACTCCTGAAGTTCAGGTGGAATTTCTGCAATAAATCAATTTTTGCAAGTTGTTCTAAAAAGTTGGTGAATACTGTGTAAAACGAACCTCCTTGGGACCATCGTTTGTATTTGAAAATAGGCGTTCAATTCATACAGGTAAAATTAACAAAGATATCCTACATTAGAACTTCAATGTTCATGTTATACAGGGTTCTGTTTTATTCAGAGTTTATTTTCGACAGGTTTCATTGTATTGTAAGAGATTGTTAACAGCTTGCAGTGTTAGTACATTTAGATATAAGAACTTGTAAATGTATACATTGGAATTATCTCCTTGTACATTTTAGCCACAGCAACAGGGAGGTGTTATCCAGGTGCAGGGCCAAGAGCCTTTGACAGCCACCATGTTGGCCGACGCCCCTCAACAGGAGCAGAAACAGATGTTGGGAGAACGTTTATTCCCCCTCATCCAAGGCATGTACCCCGACCTGGCTGGAAAGATTACTGGAATGTTGTTGGAAATCGACAACTCTGAGTTATTGCACATGTTGGAGTCCAAGGAATCTCTTGAGGCAAAGGTAAATTTATTAGTTGAAAACCCCCTTTGTTGGTTATGATCAGCCTTAATTTTTTTCACCTACTTGCCCGAAAGCCAAATTTAGAAGAAAAAAAAATCTGTTCAAACAAATTCTTTCATAATTTTCACTTGTACGAGTCCACTTTTACTTGTCCCAGGCATAGGGCAAGAAGGTTTGCGCGAAGACTGTATGATGTATAGCATTCTCGCCGCGAATGTGCTAAAGCATAGGTTGGTTACTTAGTCAGAACAAATTAATGACTGAAATATTGGTATATGTTGCTTTTCCCCTAAGCATGCAGCATTAAGGATTAAGAGTGGTAGGTCTAGAAGCAGGATAATGTGTCAACTGTTGTCTCGTTGATCTAGCACTATTAATTCAGTCCAACTAAAGATATTTGTCTGTGCAAAGCAGACATTTTCATCATTTTATCAAAATTTAACTTGAATAATGTGTCCAAGTGGAGCGACATGTCTATCCGCGGACAGTTGTATCAGTGAGCTGGCACTATAAAAATCCAACTAAGAGTGTTGGTCTAGTACAACGCAGACCCCATTATCATTTCATTGAAGATTAACTTGTTCTCGCCATGATATAGCTGAAAAATTGCTTAGTTGGCTTTAGAAAGGTGCAGATTTCACAATTCAAGAAAAAATTCTCAATATATTTATTTAGCCATTATGCAACCATTTGTGTGGCTTTTAAAGACAGTTTTTAAGGAAAGAAAAGTGATATAAATGAATTAGCATTGGTTTATTGTAATTTTTTAGGTAAGAGAGGCTGTTGCTGTACTGCAAGCTCATCAAGCCAAGGAGAGTGCTACTGAACCTAAATTGGAGTAGATCCCACTGGAGAGGATGAACAAAGGACACATTCTTGTTAATATGTTGACATTATTTTTGGCTTTAGTATTTAACATTGACTTTATATTGGGTGAACATTCTATTTTTAGTTGCGTTCATGTTCCATTATTTTGTTTATAAATAGTCAGTTTGAACTCTCATTATTCATAATTTATTCAAATGGGCTGTTGTTAAATATCACACATTCAGGTAATATTTATATATATATAAAGGTGATTTGATGGAAATTACCACAGCATTTTCAAATAAGGTTGAATAAATTTCTCAAGTGTTGCCAGCATTTTAATTTAAAATATTTCTTTGTAAAATATAATCTTGAATTTACTTTTAAATTTGTCTGTAATGCATTTTGACAGATTGATGATCCTGTTCAGAATGTCCCCTGGTGAGCCTCAATTTAGGGTATGAGATAAATGATATTTAAAAAAAATTGTATAAAGAAAAAAGATTTAAAAAAAAAGAGAAACTTGTTGTTCATTTTTTTTCTGGTGTTGGAAAATCAGACCAGGTAAGATAAAAAAAAAATATATATGTATGAAAAATTTATCTAATTATAGATTATTAACTTCATCCGTCGTTTATTTCAGTTATAAAAAAAAACTTTCAGTTATAGTTGAGAAATAATCTTCTCAACTATGATTGTAAAATAAAAAGTGTAATATACGATAATAAAAAAAAATATATAAAAAAAATGAATAATGTTATAAAATATGTAAAAATGTGTTTTTGTGTTCCAGCATTTTATTAGTTTTGTACCTCCCTACAATATTTACTATAGATGTTGTACTTAAAAAGGGAGATAAGTTGTTATTCTACTTTATTTTTTCTGCACCTTTGTTTTTTTTTAGCTGTTTACAAGAGAGCTCATCACATACTTATAGACAAAAAAAATGTGTATTACATTGAGACCATGTTTCAGATTAATTATTATTATTATTTGATTAAAATGTATGAAGTCCCCAATATTTGACTCTTTATAATTCTAAATTCCTAAAGTGATGTTATGAGCTCTAGACCTTGTCTTGTTCAACTTCTATTCAGTTCAGTCAAAGACGTTTTGAGAAGAAATGGTAATCTTCGAACGAAAATAGATACAAAATGTTTTTAAAACATGACAGGGAGAGAGAAATTTTTTTTAAAAAAATTGGGTTACTACTGGAAGACATTGAACAGGAGAAGGTCAATAATGTTGTATTTATCTTATTTTGTTTTCTTTTTATGGAACTAAGAAAAAATGTATATAAAAAAATTGACTTGAAAAAAAAATCAACAAGCAAATTGACACACATACATTTACGCAAACATGAGAAGAGGGACTTTTATCAGGATTTGGTTAATAATCTATATATTATTTATTTAAGATTTTATGATAATAAAACTTCCGTTTCAATAAAAAGTTTAGTTCTGTTATGTATTACATTCCCACAGTGCTTATCCCTGTCTTTTGTACTTTGTCCTCTGAAACACTTGACAGAATGTGTCGGTTTCAATAAAAAGTTTAGTTCTGTTATGTATTACATTCCCACAGTGCTTATCCCTGTCTTTTGTACTTTGCCCTCTGAAACACTTGACAGAATGTGTCAGTTTCAATAAAAAGTTTAGTTCTGTTATGTATTACATTCCCACAGTGCTTATCCCTGTCTTTTATACTTTGTCCTCTGAAACACTTGACAGAATGTGTCAGTTTCAATAAAAAGTTTAGTTCTGTTATGTATTACATTCCCACAGTGCTTATCCCTGTCTTTTGTACTTTGTCTTTGGATGCTTTGCGATGGAGGGGCATAGTAATGATCTCTGTCCTCTGACGCTTTGTGACGGAGGGGCATAGTAATGATCTCTGTCCTCTGACGCTTTGTGACGGAGGGGCATAGTAATGATCTCTTGCTTTGCGACAGAGGGGCATAGTAATGATCTCTGACGCTTTGTGACGGAGGGGCATAGTAATGATCTCTGTCCTCTGACGCTTTGTGACGGAGGGGCATAGTAATGATCTCTGTCCTCTGACGCTTTGTGACGGAGGGGCATAGTAATGATCTCTGTCCTCTGACGCTTTGCGACGGAGGGTCATAGTAATGATCTCTGTCCTCTGACGCTTTGTGACAGAGGGGCATAGTAATGATCTCTGTCCTCTGACGCTTTGCGACGGAGGGTCATAGTAATGATCTCGGACGCTTTGCGACGGAGGGTCATAGTAATGATCTCTGACGCTTTGCGACGGAGGGGCATAGTAATGATCTCTGACGCTTTGCGACGGAGAGGCATAGTAATGATCTCTGTCCTCTTGACGCTTTGCGAAGGAGGGTCATAGTAATGATCTCTTGCTTTGCGACGGAGGGTCATAGTAATGATCTCTGTCCTCTGACGCTTTGCGACGGAGGGGCATAGTAATGATCTCTGTCCTCTTGACGTTTTGCGACGGAGGGGCATAGTAATGATCTCTGTACGTCCGTCCTTCTTCGACACTTTGTGAATGCAACTCCTCTGAAACTGTATGATGAATGTGCTCAAATTTGATAGGATTATTAGTCATGACATAACTTTGGCTGCAGTAATCTCCTTTCAACATTGTGTCTTGACAGTTCCACATGTAATTTGGATGCTTCTCGCATGATATAATTAACTGGATCGATGGTGTAATGGTTGGCATGCTCACATCGTGTGCAGAAGTTTGGTCAAACCAGAATATAAAATTGGTATTTGTTGCTTTTCACTTGGCATTAAGGAAAACAAGTAAAGATTGTTTGGTTGGAATTGGGATAATGTGTCACTTCACTGGGTGACATGTAATTGCAGACTGTTGTTTCAGTGAGCTAGCACTATAAAATTCAAAGAAACCTGTTTGTATAGTACAAAGTGGACGTCTACATCTCATCGAATGGAACTTGTTCTCTCCAAGATGTAGCTGAACAATTACTAATTTGTGTTTAACAATAGTTTGCCTGTACAAAAAGTACATATAAGATGTCCCTTTTTGTCCATAAGAGGGAATCTTCCATGAATGTTTACCTTTGCAAGTTCATTTTTTGTATTGTCTTAAAACAAAGGAACCAACATAAAATGTTTTAAAATATCCTCTGGGGGTCATTAGTTTTTATTGTCAGTTCAGCAACTTTTTGCTCACTTGGCCAATGTCTATGTGAGCTTTTGGCATACATTGTCCGTACGTCTTGACTTTACCATTTAAATCTTCTCTAGCTGAAACACTACATATACACAAAGTCGTGATAATTTTGAAGTATCTGGAATCGAGAAGAGAATCAATGGATTAAACTAAATTTTCCATTATACAACCATCTTATCCTTACAATTTATCTTGGTTTATAGAGATCTCGCTCAGACTTATTCAATACAACATTATGTGATAAAGTTTGTCAGTTGTTTTTCTCTGGACATTCAGACTATCTACACCAATAAAACACCGCCACTGAAATATTATTGAAAGTGGCATTTAACACCAAAATGCCAACAGTAACCCTGGTTGAAAGCCTCATTAAATATAGATTTATGCAATTTCTATGCATATTATAATACATGTATGTTTTTTGTTGTGTACATATTAATTCTTGTCTGATTTGAATACATGTATAAATTGTTTTTATCAACAAAAACAGACCTGGAATAGTTTATAGTACCTTTTTGGAAGGACGTTTTCATTTATAAATCCTCATGATTTAAACAGACTTAAATTTTATGTCTATAAATATACTATCATTGTATTGCGTCTCGGACAAGCAAAAGTTGTGAGTTCAAACCCCATTCATAGTGAGGTGTACTCGATACAACATTATGTGACGTAAGTTTTTCAGTGACTTGCGACAGGTTGGTGGTTTTCTCCGAAGTACTCCGGTTTCCTCCACCAATGAAACTGACCGCCACGATATAACTGTAATATTGTTGAAAGTGGCCTTAAATACCATGAACCAACCAACCGTCTAGGACAAAATTAATTGCTTTGTGCTCACACTGATCAACGTTAACAGGTAAAATCAATTTTGCAAAACGATAATCTTAATGGAGTTTGTTATAAATGGATCATGAAAAGATGCCCAAATGTCCTGTATTGTTATAGAAACCAGAATGAATTCCTGGATAAAAACGATGTCTTTATCTCCAGTTGTTTGTAAGAGTGCTCGTCTTATTTTCGTTATTTGTGTTTGTTTTCATATAATGGTGTCGAACACATATTGTGTTGTTTTCGTTTTGTTTTTCTTCGTCTTTTGTACCCTATGTTGCCAGTTTCTCCAAGTTGTCCATTTTTCATTGCCCCTTCCTTTTCTCTCTAAACGTTTATTTATTGCACAGTCATCTTTCCAGACAAAAGATGATGACAAACATACTTATTTTTAATGTTTTACATACAAAGTTAGATATGTGTACTTGTTTCCCATTTTTTAAACATTAGTTTCTAATTTGCATCCCTTTCTTAGTACAAAATATAAATAACCAAACAAAACTAGTAAATAATTAGTTTATTGTTTCAATAACAAAACCCAGTTTGCAATCAATGATAATATATAATTAACATTGAAACTTAAGAACAGACTCGACAGTCTAAATAACAAATCCCTATTTCAAACACAAGTGAATTCTCAGATTACAAGCCACCTAAATAACCCAAATGGTTAAAACCACATCTGAAAAATTTAGGAAAATACACCAGTTTCTAAAATAGTCAATAGCTAAATGACACAATCACAATAGGATGATATAAAATTGTTCACATAATGCTATTATCTCAGACAGACGTTATGAGAACACCTTTATCACAAATGTAGGTTAGACACACGGGTGATTATGTAGAAAATGTTGTGGCACGATTTTTATCATTAAAGTAAGTTATACTTTCAAGGCTATTATGCAGAAAACGTTATAGCAACACTTTTATCATACATTGACTTTTCAGTTCTTGATATTATGCAACAAACACAATTGCAAAAAATTGAATCAGTAAACAATGATATTTAGTTTGTATGTTGTGCCATAGCTTTTGCCATAAGACGATCTGTTAGAGGTGAATTTTCTTTCAGACATTTTCTCTCTGCCAGCAGCTGTCTATAAATAAATACAATTGAAGAAAATAATACAGGAATACTAGTCATCATTTCAACATCCATTACCGTCAAAGCACCATTTTGTAAAACCGTTAGCGTCTTATAATCTGATTTTTTACCTTTATTTTCGTCAAACCTGTTGTTTTGTCAAGAGTTACCATTAGCGTCAAATAGAAAGAAGATTACTGTGAAAGTCACCAATTTTCCAGGATTTCGTGGTTCGGGAAATCCACGAAATAAAATACACAACTAAATACAAAAATTCCACCTTTTTATTTTGTGCCAGGTATGAAGCCACAAATAAAGGAACCCATGAATCAAGGAATTTTACTTAAAGCACAATGAAAGTGCTTTCACAGTAGAGTATATCGCTATCGTTATTTTGGTTTGGGCACATGAAACTAGTTTAATCCAGCCTTTTTTCATCAAGCTAGGAAAGTTAGCGGTCATGTAAATGTGTTAGGTTAGATTTTGCCTTTTCTACGATTTTTCTATTGGACTTTGGAACTATTCTGACATGGTGGTATTTTTTTGTTTTTTCATTTTATTGTTTTCGAAAGTGATTGATTGTTTGTTGCTGAACGTCCAGTGGCAAATATTTCATGCATTGTCATGACGACAACAATCCAAGTTCAACACTATCAAACTATTTTGATACTGGAATGAGACAACGACCATTGACCGCCACTGGAAAAGTATGGAGAGCTGGGTAGGGACGAATAATTTAGTCTTCTGTAGTTGTTAAAACGCACGACGGCCTCTTAAAAAAAACAAAAAACAACAAGATGTGGAGGCATCATGAGAGTAACCATTTAGTGATGATGATCTGCCCTAGTGACAGTCATCGACTTAAGCAGTGGTCCGGTGGCCCAAGGCCAGTGAAAATTTATTCGGACCAGTGACTTTTGCCTATTTTTTTCAATAGAATCTATATAAATATTCTAATTTTGAAGTTTTCGAGCCAGTAAATTCGAAAGTCTAATTTTGAAAACTAGTGAATATTTTTATCTTGAGGGAAATGAAAAAGCTATCTTTAGGCCATTTGCTTTACGACCTTCTAACTATTTTGATAGATGAATGTACATTCTTTGTAAATTAAAAGTTCCAATGATTAACACTAAAATGCAAAACAAATTTACTACAACAATTTACCTTGCCAGTTTCTTGTGTTCTTCTTTGTCAGATTTCATTGCACAGTGTATTAAGAACTGACTGAAAATATCCCTCTACAAGAAATTAAGTAAGATGTATCTATAACTAATAATTGAATACTGTGAAAAACGTTTTATTCGTGTCAAACCAAATTTCGTGGGTGAAGCAAACAACGAATTTATGAAGTATAATTTTATTTTCAATTACGCAACAACACTAATGATACCATGATTTTTTTATATCTTGATAACATCATTTTATTGCAAATTTGATATGTATGAATTTAAGAACCCACAATTACGTCTTTTGTGATGTATCCACGAAAATTGGGACTTACGAAGTTATTTCACAGTATAACATATCTACAGTTTAGTGTGAAATAAAAAAAATTCCTGATCCTCATTAACTTAAAATCAATTTAATCACATGATTGATATTCTAAAAGTTAAACACAAAATGACCGTAATTAAAACATGCCATCTAATAAATTGATGTATGATAGTATAAAGCCAACATATGTGTTTGTGATCTAGGATAAACACTACATTCCATTTCTCTTTCCTTCCAACTGTATTTACTTGTACCTATAATTCGTTTTGAAATTCTCTCTAGACTTAAATATTGCAATGGTTTATTGATAAAGTGTATACAAATAATTAAACTTTCTATAATTACACGAAATATTGCATTGGAATACAACATGCATATGTAGTCCTATATTTAGTGAAAATATATCAAACCACAATTCACAATGATCCGTAATAACAATTCTGAACACAAATCTGTTTATGATCTGCTTTTTACATATATGTTGTACTTCCGAGAAGTCGGAAGATAAAATGCACAAAGTAATTGTAAAAAAAAAGTATTCTACCAACCAGCTCCCTTTACCAAATCGAATTAAATTTTAATGATTGAATCTTTTTCAAGTGTTTTTTTTTGTTTTTCACCCGGCGATCCACTTTACATCGAATAGCATCATGATGGTGTCGCGTCAATTAGCATGGGAAGCTCAGGGCCTATGAGAGGGAGGTTCAGCCAGTACAGCAAGAAGGGGCCTGTGAATCTCTGAAGGGCCCCATAGCCTTAGCCATAGACGTTTTATTTAGATTTTTCCATTTTTTACAGGGGGTATTTTCAACTATTTTTGGTTTATTTAGAAAAATAATTATGTAAAATTCACTTATTGGATCTCAAATCCTCAATTTTGAGAGCAGTCTCAGTCTGTCTCAGGGGCCCCGAAGAAGTCTTGTTCTGCCTTGCAAAATTTCTCTTGGAGGTCCTGCCAGTGCTCATTTAATAAAAACAATGTTTTTCAATATCAAATATTTTTTAGGACCTATGATGTTAGTGGATAGCTGGATGAAATAATAAACAAAAATCCCAAAACATATTTTTTATATCATAACCCACAGTTTTGGAGTGATTCTTGTTGCTCAATCTTTTGTTTTCGGTGTACTGTTTCGTTTTTTGTCCCTTTTCTGATAGCCATTAATTATATTGTCTGTCCCTCGTCGATTTACAGCTGATTACCACCTTGGTATTTTCAAACTTTTCTTTATATATATCAAGAAAATACCTGAGCATGACTCCCGCCGATTTTAATGACCTGGTATCTAACTGGATTTACGAGATCTACTGCCTTGCTAAATTGACCTTCATCATAGGCTACCAGTGCTTCACATACAGCTAGACCAACCTCTTTGGCTATTCTACAGTTATCTCCCTTTCCGTTCCTGTAACAAGAATGTACATTGTTTGCCAAAATTTGGAAACAAAAATAACTATATAACCTTAGCCAATTTTGGCTATCCTGTTTAGGCCATTTGGTTTTATTGCTCCAAAAACTTGAGATTATATTTAGCTTTCCAATCTTTCGATTTTGAGCGTAGCTGATGAAAGTTATTCCAGAAACGTGACGTGTGCACTAAATTTGATATCTACGTTTTTATTTCATCAAATGCACATACAAAGACAAACAAAAAGCCCTAGAGAATTTACTATAATTCTGACAATGTTATGATATAGCTAATTCTTATTTGTTCTAGAAGGGGGAGGGTCTTTTTTTAAATGCATTTCCCACTTTATAATCAGCAATCACTGCATACCAAGATCCTTTTATCTTAGGGAAGGATCTTTTGTTTGGGAGAGGGGGTGCTATGTATTATTTTGTCAAATTTCTGTCACAATTTTGTTTAAGGAAAAATATCTTGTCATGAAATAAATAATCTGACCCTCCATTTTTTATTGCTTTGTAAAATATGAAGCAAAATTACTACCTACATTTTTTATTTCTAATATGTTATATTCCAAAACGTCTTGCATACATAAATAATGCTTCCATTATGTATACTTTCAAGTTTCTGCACCGAAAATATTATGTTGCATAACTGAAATGTTGAAGCAATTGCATAAGTTACCGTTACAAAAGTCTCTACCTCAACTGTCTTACTGAGTGTGTGACCACCCATAAAATATTTATCTGCAGTACGAAAGACAGTTTACATTTTGAAACACTGTTCTAATGGTTGCAGCATCCCCAAAGTTTGCATGGACATAATTTGATTGGTGTAGCAGAGTTAGATTATCATATTATTTAAAATTTTGCTGTACTTTATGAATTTTCTCATAGAGTCCAAAAACATTTGTGTCGACTTCTTATCACCAGTACCGAGACATGCCATCATAAAATGTGCATCATTAAAGGCTAAGACATGATCATCAAGATGCTGTCGACATATCTCATGAATGTCATTATAACGATCTTCCACTTTCACACCTAAAAAAAAAAAGATTGAAGATACTAAAGGGGTAATCAGAAATTATAATTCTTCGAATGACAGAAATACTACACAGAAAACTAAAAATCTAGCTACACAAACCCTACTAAAACAGGGATGAACTCAGGTGCTCCGGAAGAGTAAGCAGTTTCTCCTCCACATATGATACACGTCGTGCTACTGTTAGATCACACGAAAATCATTTGATATGGAAATCGTGTTGGAGACCAGTATACGTAAATACAATGTAAATACAAATAACACAAATAAAACGTGAACTCTTTACAAAAATGAAAGTCAAGAAGACCGAACCTCAATTATACGAGCAAATCGTAATGGAAAAAGGTTTTGGTGTTAAATTAAAGATAATGAAATACTCCATCTTTAGATCTATACTTTGGCAATCTGATTAAATACACTGCGATCTATTAACATGACATAACACTTGCTCAATTTATCCCTCTGTCAAGATGAACTTTCGATTAACTAAAGATAATGCTTCAGCCTAAAATTGAGAACAGGTTTACTAAAAGTTAATAAACCACAAACCCGAAAGAACCCCAAATGAGATATTGAAATTCACCAAGACGAAAGGTTAGGCCCGCATATTAATAGCTTGTTATTGTGATCAAATAGTATGCTTTAAGACTAATACTAAACGTTTTTGAGCACCTGGTCTAACTGAATTCCTTCATTTTGTCGGTGTTTGTGTTGTTTTATTTCTTGTTGGTATTGTTGTTGTTCATTGTTGTTTGTATCCTGAATGTAAAATATAAATCTCCAAAACACAGGTTATGTTATTTCCCTTTGATTATAAAATATATTGTGACAAAAGTGGTGAAATTTTACATGCAAATATTTTTTCCCATTATTTATCATAGACAAATGAAATGTAAGTATGTCTATTTCCTTATAAAAACAAGCCAATCTGGACAAAAATACAAGCAAATTTGGATGAAAAAAACAAGCAAATCTGGATGAAAAAACAAGCAAATCTGGATGAAAAACACAAGTAAATCTGGGCGAAAAAAACACACAAATCTAGATGAACAAAACATGCAAATTTGGATGAATAAACAAGCAAATCTGAACGAAAAATCAAGCAAATCTGGACGAAAAAACAAGCAAATCCGGATGAATAAACAAGCAAATCTGTACGAAAAAACAAGCAAATCTGGATGAAAAAACAAGAAAATCTGAATTGATAAACAAGCTAATCTGGATGAATAAAGCAAATCTGGAAAAAAAAAGAAGCAAATCTGGATGAAAAAACAAGAAAATCTGAATTGATAAACAAGCAAATCTGGATGAAAAAAAAGAAGAAAATCTGGACGAAAAAACAAGCAAATCTGGATGAATAAACAAGAAAATCTGGATGAAAAAACAAGCAAATCAGGATGAAAAAAAAGCAAATCTGGATGAAAAATAGGCAAATCTGGATGAAAAATAGACAAATCTGGATGATAAAAACAAACAAATCTGGACGAACAAAACAAGCAAATCTGCACACAAAAAAAGTCAATCTGGACGAAAAAACAAGTAAATTTGGATAAAAGTGTATTATATATTGTATACCTTCTAATTGTAGTCGGTACAGTAATGAGCAGGCATCAACCATATCTAACATTGCACCAGACTTTTTCGCTAAAGTTCCAACCTATTAAAAGAAAATAATACACATCCATTCGAAAAGAAATCACATGTATCTGGCTATCATACAAAAATGTTTTGTTTTCTAAATGAACAGTTGTACATTAACTGTCAACTATATAATGGTTAAAACCATTTCCGGTTCAAACGTCCGATGAGACTATATTTCTTTTTTTCATTTGTAACGTCACTTTCAACAATGTTTCAGTTACATCCTGGCAGTCAGTGTTATTGGTGAAGGAAACCGGAGATCCTACAGAAAACCACCCACATCTTGCAAGTCACTGACAAACTTCATCACATAATGGTGTATCGAGTATACCTCGCCTGAGTGGGATTAAAACTCACAACGTTAGTGGTGGTAGGCACTAACTATACAGGTAGTTGTAAATCCAACTACCATACAATCACAATCACGATGACCCCTTGACATTTGTACATATTGTCTGGTAGTAAATATAAATTTTATACCGATAAGTCTGAGCTAGATTTCATTTATATTATGAAGAAAACGATTTACACCTAGAACATGACTTCTTTGTACTAAACAATCAGAACGAGTTGGAATTATTTTTATCGTCGTTATCTCACTGGAACAACATTTAGCAGGTAGGCATGTCACACTACTACTATTAAACATTTTCCTGACTCCGAGCCAAACAGTTTTACCTCATTCTTATTGATTTATTCATGCGAATGTGCATAGAAATTTTCAAAGCACATGGTTCGATCGGACCGGTTATCCGACCCACAATCTTACGGCCTCAAACAGAGTGTGCTAATTATAATACAATACAGCCGCAATCCATATACAATATATTAAATTCAAACCAATTTATGCTACAGTTATTGAAAACAAGTTGATACAAACCACATAGAAGTACTCACTTGCGTATCATATATTCCAATTGCGTCCGAATAATTTCCCTGAAAAATGAACAAAAATATTCAAAATATTTCATAACATAAATGGTCACACCAGATTAATGAGTACAAATGTATTTTGCTATTTGTTTCTATATTTTTCGTATTGTTAAAGTTGATCCCTATTTCATTCTGGAATCATGCCATGATATAGATGAAATACTGCTTTTAAAAGTTGGCATTAAACACCAATCAGTCAATCAATCAACATTCTGGAATCATGTAAAATCAGCGAGTTTGTACTTGTTTTGTACATTGTGGTATACATACATGATTTAAGGCATGAAACTTCTGATTAACTGTTGTCCATGAAACTATGGTTAAAATCGGATATAGAAATGCTTTTTAAGATGAAAATTATATCCATATGAAAATAAGATTGGACAAACAAATAAACTGGAACGAGTAAAATAAAATTCATACCTTTTCAATGTTATAAAGTGCATAATGCCAGTAGTTGTGGCAAGCAATCATACCACAAATCTGAAACAAACAAAAATAAAGTCGGGTACAATTATATCCACAATAGTTTGTATATTTTAGGTGACAATATCCCACTTCAGTTTATCTGCCTTGTTGTATTATATTACTTAAGAAATAAATCATGGAAGCCAGAAAGTGTTTTGAGTTTCAACATGGGAGGAGAGGGATAAAATTTACTAATATCTGCCAACCCATGTTAAAACTCAAAACACATTCTGGCTTCCATGAATTATTTCGATTCTGATATGTGTAAGAGTACAAATACAGTAGTATACTTTGATTGGAAGACGGCAATTTATTTACGTTTGCGGACAATGTCGCACACAATTTATGCTGCCAAATTCGAGCAGATGATAATTCAACAACAAGTAATTTTACGACGGGATAGTTAGTCACATATACATTTACGGCGGGAAAGTCAGTCATATTGATGAAGCATCCATAGCAATAATATTGTGTTTGTATGTTTTAATTACACTTCGCATATTATTAATTTTGGATATGTTGATTATTTTCAGTGAATATAGATGTTATTAAAACATTAACAACAGTGTAAATAATTTTATTTAATTATTTTATTACCTGACTTAAATGTGTGCACCGGTGCATGTGCTAATGAGATTATACCCAATCGATAAATCGCTCATTTGTTTACAAAGTGAAAGAAGGATGTCATGTTAGAATTAAGAACAACAATCAAACAGTGGACAATACAACAAACTACAAATACTACAGAAATAAGAACGACAGAGGAAATGTATGACTTTGAGTCCAGCACAAAAACAATGTGGTGGGTTTAAAGGGTTTTCATAGGATCTCAACCCCTCTTGATATATAATATATGCTGCATCACAACCAAAGTCCTAAACCTGAAAGCATAGGTTAATAAATTTTTCAATCGAACTGTCGACGACACGATATATTTGTAAAATGATGCAAAATATGGCAAGCTTGTGTTCATATTTAGTGGCTTGTTTCCGTGCAAGCTTTGTTCGCTGGTGTGCTTCTGGTTAGAAATATACGTTCAATCCACCCAACCCAATTAAAATTTGGCCCTTCATAAAAGATAAACACTAAAATTGGAACAAAGAGAATCAATAAAACGGGATAAGAATCATCCGCTCTGTAGTCAGTGCTTCGGCACTGACATAATTCATTACAAACATTGTGGTTTGACCTATACAGGTCAATCTCTCTCAAGCATATGTAACCTTATCTCGTTTGCGCCATCCTGTTTACGCCCTTCGGTTTACTTGCTTCCAAATATTTTTTAATTATATGTCTTTCCAATTTTGCGCCTATAAGTGTACCCTATGAAGATCATTAAAGAAACGTGTCATGAGTACTAAACTAAATATAGATCTGGGTATTTATAAGTATATGATAACAAGTGATTCATAAAATAAGAAATATCGGTAGTCATATCTAAAAAAATAAACTTACATTCCAGTCGTTTTCTGTTGAGGACATAAATGTAAGTCCTTCTTTTTGTCGTCCTCCCATCTCTAGTACATGTGCCATAGCATGTGTCGACCATGCATCATGTCTGTTAAAATCAAGTCCCTAAAGACCAAAATATAAAATGACAGAAAACACTTATTCTATTACTATACATGTGTAGTCATTATTTAAAAAAAAATTATATATCCATTAAATAAAATAAGTATTAAATATTCTTTCTTTGCATTATAACGTCCGTATGGGTCAAGCAAGTACAATACAATACAAGATATACAGAAAAATAAAAAAAAGCATTAGAAGAGGTAGAAGATACCAAAGGGAGGTAATCAGAATCTGTATATCGAAGAAAGAACAGACGACACAATGACCAAAAGATACCAAAGGGAGGTAATCAGAATCTGTATATCGAAGAACAGACGACACAATGACCAAAAGATACCAAAGGGGTAATCAGAATCTGTATATCGAAGAAGAACCGACGACACAATGGCCAAAAGATACCAAAGGGAGGTAATCAGAATCTGTATATCGAAGAACAGATGACACAATGACCAAAAGATACCAAAGGGGTAATCAGAATCTGTATATCGAAGAAAGAACAGACGACACAATGACCAAAAGATACCAAAGGGAGGTAATCAGAATCTGTATATCGAAGAACAGACGACACAATGACCAAAAGATACCAAAGGGGTAATCAGAATCTGTATATCGAAGAAGAACCGACGACACAATGGCCAAAAGATACCAAAGGGAGGTAATCAGAATCTGTATATCGAAGAACAGATGACACAATGACCAAAAGATACCAAAGGGGTAATCAGAATCTGTATATCGAAGAAAAAACAGACAACATAATGACCAAAAGATACCAAAGGAGTAATCAGAATCTGTATATCGAAGAAGAACAGATGACACAATGACCAAAAGATACCAAAGGGGTAATCAGAATCTGTATATCGAAGAACAGACAACATAATGACGAAAAGATACCAAAAGGGTAATCAGAATCTGTATATCGAAGAAAGAACAGACAACATAATGACCAAAAGATACCAAAAGGGTAATCAGAATCTGTATATCGAAGAACAGACAACATAATGACCAAAAGATACCAAAGGAGTAATCAGAATCTGTATATCGAAGAAAGAACAGACAACATAATGACCAAAAGATACCAAAAGGGTAATCAGAATCTGTATATCGAAGAACAGACAACATAATGACCAAATGATACCAAAGGAGTAATCAGAATCTGTATATCGAAGAAAGAACAGACAACATAATGACCAAAAGATACCAAAAGGGTAATCAGAATCTGTATATCGAAGAACAGACAACATAATGACCAAAAGATACCAAAGGAGTAATCAGAATCTGTATATCGAAGAAGAACAGACAACATAATGACGAAAAGATACCAAAAGGGTAATCAGAATCTGTATATCGAAGAAGAACCGACGACACAATGACCAAAAGATACCAAAGGGAGGTAAACAGAATCTGTATATCGAAGAAAGAACAGACGACACAATGACCAAAAGATACCAAAGGGAGGTAATCAGAATCTGTATATCGAAGAACAGACGACACAATGACCAAAAGATATCAAAGGGGTAATCAGATTCCGTATATCGAAGAAGAACAGACGACACAATGACCAAAAGATACCAAAGGAGTAATCAGAATCTGTATATCGAAGAACAGACAACATAATGACCAAAAGATACCAAAGGAGTAATCAGAATCTGTATATCGAAGAAAGAACAGACAACATAATGACCAAAAGATACCAAAGGAGTAATCAGAATCTGTATATCGAAGAACAGACAACATAATGACCAAAAGATACCAAAGGAGTAATCAGAATCTGTATATCGAAGAAAGAACAGACAACATAATGACCAAAAGATACCAAAGGAGTAATCAGAATCTGTATATCGAAGAACAGACAACATAATGACCAAAAGATACCAAAGGGGTAATCAGAATCTGTATATCGAAGAAAGAATAGACAACATAATGACCAAAAGATACCAAAGGAGTAATCAGAATCTGTATATCGAAGAAGAACAGATGACACAATGACCAAAAGATACCAAAGGAGTAATCAGAATCTGTATATCGAAGAACAGACAACATAATGACCAAAAGATACCAAAGGAGTAATCAGAATCTGTATATCCACAGGCGCATGGGGCATGGATTTCATTTCCTCCTCCCCCTTTTTTTCAAAATTTTCATATAAATCATTCCTTTTTCAAAATTTTTATAATCATTCGTTTTTTCTTCATTTGACAATATCAGTAGACGTCATACATCATGAATAATACATGTATTCTGTGTCCACATTTTTTCGACTGATACAGTATAAGAGAGAAGGTATGCAACTCCATTTTCATATTTCGCGCCATATCGCTCACCTTGGTTGGGAAACCCCAGTGTTTTTTACACTTTTTACCTTGTCTACATATGGCACTGTCGTATCAAACTGTTTCTAAGACACTTACCTAATTGCCCATGTTCGAATTTCAGTCTGTACGTCGATCTTTTCCAAGAAATCTCGCCGAGAATAGCGAGGCAGCTTCGTTTCTAGATCAAACTACATCATTCGAGACGGAAGTGCAAGAACGGGAACCCTGGGATTTTTACGAATGGATTACCTGCAATGAAAAACCCAGATGCGCTCCGAATATTTTTCCCATAATGTTTTGGCGGGAAATATAAACCGCTGAAAAAACATAACAGCAGACGGATTATTTCGTAAAAATGGCACAACGACCATCTGAATATGGAAACATTGAAATAATTTGATGGTAGATAACTGTTCAAAAAGAAATTCAAACTGAGAAATAGATGATTGAATGGTTAGAACTGAAGTCAAAATTTCAATGAAAAAGAAATATTCAGCTTGCCTCTACTTCAAATTATTAAAATCATACCCAAACAAATACATATACATTGTACAACTAAAAGAAAAAAAAAAATAAAAGGAAAAAAAAAACAATGGAAGAAGAAGCTGAGAACAGCAATTGAATGGGACTATGGCATTTTACCCCCTTCCTCAATAAAAGGGCTCCCAACTGACAAAAATGCGTAAGGGAGCCGGAGAGACCATTTAACTAAGGGGGCTATTTCTTTTTCATTTCATGTCACTGATTTTATAAAACAATAATCTGTCTTACAGGGGTAAAAAATAAATAACTTGTGTAACTCCACTTTTCAGCAGTGACAGAAATCAGTGTTGAAATCCAGAAAAAAAATCCTATTTTACCGTATAAGTGGTTATTTTGGTGGGTATTTAATTTTCACTTTCTTCGCGATGATGTTAAATGCGCGAAAAAAGTTCACGAATTATTATTTCACGTTCAAATAGTTAAACAAGTTATTTATTTTTTACCCCTGAAAAAGAAATAGCCCCCCTAGTTAAATGGTCCCTCCCGCTCCCTTACACATTTGTATCAGTTGGGAGCCCTTTTATTGAGGAAGAGGGTAAAATGCCATAGTCCCATTCAATAGCTGTTCTCTGCTTCTTCTTCCTTTGTTTTTTTTTTTTTTATTTATTTTTTTTTTTTTTTTTTTAGTTGTATATGTATTTGTTTGGGTATGATTTTAATAATTTGAAGTAGAGGCAAGCTGAATATTTCTTTTTCATTGAAATTTTGACTTCAGTTCTAACCATTCAATCATCTATTTCTCAGTTTGAATTTCTTTTTGAACAGTTATCTACCATCAAATTATTTCAATGTTTCCATATTCAGATGGTCGTTGTGCCATTTTTACGAAATAATCCGTCTGCTGTTATGTTTTTTCAGCGGTTTATATTTCCCGCCAAAACATTATGGGAAAAATATTCGGAGCGCATCTGGGTTTTTCATTGCAGGTAATCCATTCGTAAAAATCCCAGGGTTCCCGTTCTTGCACTTCCGTCTCGAATGATGTAGTTTGATCTAGAAACGAAGCTGCCTCGCTATTCTCGGCGAGATTTCTTGGAAAAGATCGACGTACAGACTGAAATTCGAACATGGGCAATTAGGTAAGTGTCTTAGAAACAGTTTGATACGACAGTGCCATATGTAGACAAGGTAAAAAGTGTAAAAAACACTGGGGTTTCCCAACCAAGGTGAGCGATATGGCGCGAAATATGAAAATGGAGTTGCATACCTTCTCTCTTATACTGTATCAGTCGAAAAAATGTGGACACAGAATACATGTATTATTCATGATGTATGACGTCTACTGATATTGTCAAATGAAGAAAAAACGAATGATTATGAAAATTTTGAAAAGGAATGATTTATATGAAAATTTTGAAAAAAAAAGGGGGGATAGTAGAGAAAAGGGGGGAGGAGGAAACGAAATCCATGCCCCATGCGCCTGTGTGTATATCGAAGAACAGACAACATAATGACCAAAAGATACCAAAGGAGTAATCAGAATCTGTATATCGAAGAACAGACAACATAATGACCAAAAGATACCAAAGGGGTAATCAGATTCCGTATATCGAAGAAAGAACAGACGACACAATGACCAAAAGAAAAAGTATTAAAGGCCAAACAATGATCTACAAAACTAAGGATAGAGTAATATGAACCCCACTAAAAACTCAGATGCTCCGGAAGGGTAAAACAAATGAAGTGATTTTCATCACTTGTTATACAATATAATAAAGTAAAGTTTTACTAATGGAATAAAAAGTGCTTTCATGGATCATGTAATTTCTATCGATGAGGAACAAGTCGAGCATACCTCACTTTAAGTTATGCGATTTGCTATTTTTCTGTGATTAGAGAATAAATGACACCGTTACAATATATTAACCACTATAGCACATCGGTATACCAGCACAAACACAGTATATATATATATTTATCATATACTTGTAGTTGATAAAGCTAGAATTTTACCGTGTAATAAAACTTTGAGTTTTGTTAGAATAATAAGAGGAGTCATGTTTATTTCACCCAGTTTCAAAAGAATGGTCCAAGTGGGCTGATAAATCAAGTTTATTAACTGCTTCCGGAATGTTATTACATGCCTTTCCGTCAATGTCCATAAGTTCACTTCCTTAATTTCCGGAAAACTGTGTTTACAGACGCAGCGGATTCATCTGTTTTATAAAATATTGCACAGAAAATTATTAAATACCAATTTCTCTCCCAATGATATTGAAAGTGGTTAAAAAACGTGCATTTATTGGATTTGTATATTAAAACAATAATTTCCTTGTTCTATAACTATATACATGTATTTAATTCTAGCCAAAATGACTAATTTACATTTTGATACAAATCAGTTATTTCCTCTGTTGAAGTATATGATAAATATATCATAACATGTCATTTTTCATATCATACCCTTTATCAGCCCTTGTTCATATATCATCTCTTGAGCCTATCGGCTCACGGGGCTGATATCATGACCTAGGGCTGATAAAGGGTATGGTATGAAAAATGCCATGTAATAATCTATATATATATATTGAGTAGCACGAAATTAGACCAGTGAACTTTAACCAGAGGTTTCTATGAACTTTGATAGTGATAATGAAATAAACTAGCTCTGGAATGGGACTTATTTTCCAAAACAGTTGTGCCGAGACTGATTTTTAGTTATTGAAATAAATGACGCATCATTTCCTTAAGAGAGGAGGCTTTGGACCCATAAACCAAGTTTAACCCACCATGTTTTATTGCCGTGACTGTACCAAACCAGGAATGTGATTGATTATTTATAAATTATAATATGCAAGGGGTACGTATTTAACCGTTTTTCTTGAATTTTCTATTAGATTTTGTTGTGACAGAATGGTATTTTTGTCCTTGTTTTTCATTATCTTTTATTACGAATACCGATGAGACCATGATGGTCTCAGGCTAATGCAACTAATAGGGACAGGAAATTGACAAAAGTGAATTATTACCCTCCTGGCTGCCTTTTCTGCCAAATCATACATATTATTTTCTTCTAATCCAAAAGCATGCATCCCTTCTAAATACCTAAAAAAAAAAAAAAGAAGACTAATAATGGAGTTCTCTACATCTAACTAAATAAAAATAAAGCTTTTAAAAAAGAAAATCAGAAGAAGTTAACAAAGAAAAAGCTATTTACTGTAACAATGCATGGTAATAATAAAAGGCGTCGTGAACATTCTTCATGGTATCCGGATATGACAACAATGTGAAAGGTATTGTGAACATTTCGTTGACACTGTTTAGACCCCTTGGCTTACTTGCCCCGCTCCCCCTCCCCCTAAGACATTTAAATTAGTTGGTTTTCCAATCTTTTGACTGAGAGTATCTGAGTAACAAATGAACATTATTCCAGAAAAAATCGATTGTGTGCACTAAGGCAACAACCATTTTCATATCTGGGGGGGTGGATTCTTTTGAAAAAAATATTTTAATGCCCTAGCTGACAGATAAAAAAAAATAAAGATTTTGCAATGTAGCTAAAAAAAAATTTATGCTGTCACCGGCTAGAATTTTTGTTTATGGAAAAATGTATTTCTGTTCCACATGATAGGAAAAAAGTTTTTTGCTTTCCTTCTCATGAGAAAAAAATATTTTGACTGAGGAAAGTTCTGAAATTTTTTTTATGAGCACAAGGAAAATCCTAGGATGATGATGCTGGTTTTGTACAAGGAGAACTTGTATTTTTATAGTGCTAGCTCTCCGATTCCATAGATACACGGAAGTCTTAAAGCTTATTATCATGCGATCGCTGCGTGGATGACAACTTTGTATGAATTGAATACAATTCTTAACAGGTTATACAAATATGAATATTCGTCATGTTTATTACATTAAAAGTGTAAATGGCTACAAGATGTATTTCTTACAAATAGTGTCAGTAACCTTCAATGGCATATATTTTAAGCAATCAAATATAACAAATTGCTAACTGTAGTGAATGATGTAAGTAATTTCAAACTAGTAAACAATATATATACCCATATAAAGGCATAGATGGTTTCCAATATGGCATTACCCGGGCTATTCCATCTCTCATCTGTGGGTGATATGCCAGATAGAAGTATGAGTCGTGTGCAAATTTCAGCGCTAACATATCTAGAGGATTATCAGCCAGAATATCTTCCCAGATGTTACATGCTGCAGTAGCCTCACTGTGAAATACAATTTTATAGGCATTACTACAATGGAAAATTGATTGGCTGATGCATTGATTGTGATTGATTGATTGATTGATTGATTGATTGATTGATTGATTGATTGATTGATAAAGTCTAATCAGCTGTAAGTGAGAGATGATGAAAAAGACTATATAGTTTGTACTTCAACAGGCAACCAAAGAACATTGATATACTGTTACTGTTTAGGAGCTGCTGAAAGCTTTCTGGCCTTTACAAAACACCATATACTAATTAACATCATGTTCTAATAGTTGGCCACGTTTTATTGAAGTGCCTGTAACAGCCAGGAATGTGAACGGTCATGTATTTGTGAGTTAGGGGTATCAATTTTACTTATTTCTACTATTTTCTATAGGATTTTAGAACTGTTCAGACAGTGTAGTATTTTTAGTTTTTCATTTTATTGCTACATGTGTAATAAGCAAACTAACCCTTCTGCCCAAAGTGTGACAGCCGATACATGTTTCCTTTCACTACTTGTGACCTTCTGTTGTTGGGCCAGTGTTTCCATATTGTAAATATCCTTTTTGAATTCTTGGTCCAGTCCAATAGTCCTACCAGTACCCAATACATCTAATCCATTCTTTATCACATGTCCCATTACTATAAATTAAAGTAGATAAAGTAATTCGAAGAAAACAATCTGGATAAATTATTCGAAAAAAAATCCTGATAAAGTAATTTGAAAAAAAATACGGATAAAGTAATTCGAAAAAAATATGGATAAAGTAATTCGAAAAAAACAATCTGGATAAAGTAATTTGAAAAAACAATCTGGATAAAGTAATTCGAAAAAAACAATCTGGATAAAGTAATTTGAAAAAACAATCTGGATAAAGTAATTCGAAAAAAACAATCTGGATAAAGTAATTCGAAAACAAATCCGGATAAAGTCCTTCCTAAAAATAATTGGGATAAAGTAATAAAACATTCTGGATAAGGTAATCCGAAAAAAATCATTTTCCTCTTGCAACCGAACACGTTGACACAATTATGGCAGTTGTGTGTTCATTGGTTAATGTAAAGCACCTGGTCATAGATTAATGGTCTTATTTGCTATGAATATATTAAGAAACCATTTACCAAAATTAGGATCTGCTGCCATCATCTTGTCAATACTGTTTTCAATTCCTCCAACTGAACTCTCATCATACCAACCAACATACTGTAGAAAAGATATATCGACTGTTAAATCAATTCGGAATTTTCTGAGCTACTATTATAAATAAGACTATACACATGTCTATTAAACAAGTGTATTTAAAAACAACGATACATCTTATTTTAAGCCAGGATCTGGATTTCTATTGTCATGTGTACGATGTTGCATTTATTTGACGACCTATGATTGGATAAAATCATTCCTAAAAATAACGATGAAGGCAGAGCCATATATGGAAATCTAGAGAATAAGATTAATACGCTTTACTGGCCAATGCAAAATTCCATTCTTAAAAATAAGGAAAGAAGCAGACTGTAGCATTGTGTAATCTATTATTGCATAATTTGACCTTGACGTTGTCCGAAATAAAGAAATATTGTAATCGATAACTGAGACTCATATATTACGGTCTTTTCTATGTTCAGTGAGTTGGGATGCGATCGCGAGGTGATCGTTCGTTTTGTTGATATTGGTGGAAATGTTGACTATCACTGTTTAAATCTTTTCTTTTGATAACTCAAGTTCCAATGATAGATGAATTCCATTCACCACAATTAATGTCATTTGCTAATAAACGATGTAAAGAAAGACACATTGACCAATGGAGATAAGTTATATTTATACCACTGTTTCCCCGAGTTAAATGGTTAAAAACCAAACCCCGAAAACCCTGATATAACTGATTTGTAACATGAACCCATGCACATTTAGCGTCATTTCCTGACTATATTTGATGTCAGATATTGTGTCATCAATTTAGATCTTGTCGTTCCTCAAATTCCATGTTCATAATATCAAATGAACTTTACTGCCAAATGGCTTTAATGGTACTAAATTGGATCTTCGTTCTGTCCGTTGGCAAAAAGATATTACATGTAGTAACAAATGCCACTGTTGTGAAATTAAGACCCAATTCATGTCAGTAATTGAGGGAAAATGAGGCCCTCCGTCGAATGCATGTCCTTGCCGAGAGCAATTCTTGCCTCTGAGGCTAAATAAAAATAGCCAGACTTCCATGGTCATAATTTATGTGATGTTTTTTTTTTTTTTAATTTTCCATCAGTGCTTTAATTTGATTCAGTAATTAAATAATGCATTAATTACAAGAGTTTGTGTGGCCAGTTCGTTAAGGTCTTTTAACCACAAGCCTAACATCACTGCCATCCAGATACTATCCTCAACTGTCCATGCTTCCTTATACATATTAAAAGGACGGTTGTTGTATCTATTAGCAGTTCAATATCACTATCCCGATCCTGCTCCCAATAAGTCTGAGTCACAGAATACAAATATAAAAAGATATTAAAGCAGTGTTCAATTTTGACGGTTAATTTTTGGAGTGTGACATATTTTGGTGTGTTTAATTTTAGCACTTCGTATTTAGGGGCCAACATAAAACCATGACCAAAATTTCCCGATTTACGGTAGTGTAACAAATGTTGAAAGTGACTATTAACACTAATAACTCTAACCCTATAATATCTTGTTTCTTCAGATTTGGAAGTATTATATTTTTGTTTAAGATGTACTATGACTTACCTGTGTTAATACAGCATCATAAAGTTTACTTGCTTCATCACTGGTAGTTGTTAGTGGTGTTCCGAAGTCGATCCAATCCTGAAATACAAGCATTAAATCATTTATAGCTTGTGTGGCAATTTGCATATATATTTCATATCGGTAACAGTACCGCTCTATCAACTGAGGTAAGGGGAATCCCCACTAACGCAGTTAGCAAATGTAGTTGTGAACAAAGTACGGTTCCTATAACCTTTAATTAGGTTGAGGGGCTTACCCTTTAGCCCGTTACAATAAAAGGATTGCATTGTTGCTTTATTTGTATCTACCTATGCGTGCAGTGTTTATCAAGATGTTAATTCAGTTACACCCATGGGGATGTGTAATCCAAACAAGTTTATGTGATGAAAGTTTTCAGTGACTGAGTTAGAACCGGGATACTCTTGTGCCAAGCATTAATACATCGGAATACCACGATGTTCAATAAACACATAATCTTATCCATAGATAATTGTCCTTTAAGTAGTACTAATTGAGAAGGTTGAAGAATACGGGTTAGGTTTATGGTGGTTAACGCCACTTTCAACAATATTTCAGCTATATTGTGACGGTCAGTTTTATTGATGGAGAAAACCCGAATACCCCCAAAAAAACACCGACCTGTCGCATGTCACTGACAAACTTTATCACATAATGTTGTACATCTCGCCCTGATCGAGATTCGAACTCACATCAGTGGTGATAAGCACTGATTGCATAGGTAGTTGTGAATCCAACTACCATACGATCAAAGCCACAACGGCCCCTCATCAAGAACGTGGATAGACCGTATGGATATCTCCATTGATTACTAAAATGGTAATGAATCTTTTCACTTTTACGTACATATTTGGGTTAGGGTTTAGGGTTAGGTTTAAGGTATATGTATATATTTTCTTTCCTCTATCACAGAAAATACTTTTGACGGACTTGACTATGAATAACGCGGGAATTTCTTACCTTTAACGGGCATGTGGGTTCATTCCAGGTGCTTTAGTCGTGTATGTGTACTAGCTCATCCTTTTAGTTTTCTGTGTTTTTTTCTCTCTTTGGATTCGTTCCGTATCTTATATCCAATAAGGGTAATAACAAAAATACTATCTGTGTCTCTGGATTGTCCATACCTCGTTGCCTCTTTGGTTTTATCTAACGTTTATTTTGCATTCTGAATTGTTTTTTGTTGAACATTAGTTGGGCAGTATTTGAAAGCTAGCTATGATGATTACGAGAACAAGTCTATGTAAAATACATAAAGTAAGACGTTGGCAGTTAGTAGTGAGTGGTATATTGAAAAAGATAATGAATAGGGTCGGAAAGGTTGTCTCGAAAAGGGGGAATCAGAGACTACAAATATTGCCCATAGTGGATCCACCATTTAAATTTTATGAGGGGGTTATATTTTCCCTCTCAGCCAGCCTTGTTTTTCGCACGAAATAAAAATCGGACTATTTCTATTTTGGGCATTAAAAATCAGTCGTTATATGTTTCAAATTCAACAAAAAAAATTCTTTGAAAAATGCAGCTTCAGCTTATTTATTTATTTGTTTTTCCAACTTTCAGGTCTATATATTATCTAATTTTACTGGATACCCCTATCGAAAGGATTGGTTCCCCATAACAGTGTAATAAAAACGTAGATATCAAATTTATTGCACACGACGCGTTTCTGGAATAACCTTCATCAGGTACGCTTAAAATCGAAAGATTGGAAAACCCATATAATGTAATGTTTTTGGAGCAATAAAACCAAACGACCTAAACAGGATAGCCAAAATATATATACACACTTCATTCCGATAGTCACGTATTTATGTTAAAGTCAATACAATCTTCTCCTCCTTGTGACATCGTGTCATGCTGTCATCACAAGGTAACGATAAATGATAATATTATTTACATTGTGATTTTAGATACGTTTTAAAATTGATAATTGCACCAATCTTTAATACAAAATACTTATGTATCTGTCAAGATATATACCCTACAGATTACTAAAAACAAAAACGCAGCTATCAAATTATGTGTGGAAGACTCGTTTTTGGAAGGAATGACCTTCATCAGGTACGCTCAAATTCGAAAGATTGGGAAGCGGCCAAATAATTTAAAAGTGTTTGGGAGCAATATAATAATAATAATAATAGTTTTTATTTTTCTAAATCAGGTCCCCAAGGGGGCATTTACATTTAACAGTCATGATTGTTTAACATATATAAAACAGCATATGACAGCAAAATCAGTACATATCAAGAACTAAACAATAAAATGATTTGTTGAACAATGAAAATCATATAAAAAGAGAATCATATTCAAACATATTAATAGTAACTGTAGAGGTCTCATTTCAGCTAAGGATACCAAGGGACGATGCTCAAGGTACTGTTATATGCAGACCTCCTCGTGTCCAGAGCAAAAAAGAGAGCCATGCTATTTCATGTTCTTTATAATAAATGTTGCTATAGTAGTGAGGACTGATTTTTCTTCTGTATTCATTAACCAAACAAGTTTGTCCTTTGAATTTAAACATTTGAAATTAGGACAGCTTTTTGCTATCAGTAGGAGATTTCGGTCATTTTCAAGTTTATTACAGTGAAATAAAAAAATGATATTCGTCTTCCACTTCCCCAGAGGAGCAACGCTCACAGTTTCTATCTTGTAGGAGAGTACCCTGGTATCTACCAGTCTCAAGTTTTCAATTGATGAGAGGAAATACGTAGCTGTGTAAGGCATCTCCTCTGCTCAAAGCATTTTAGAACAGACAGATATTTTTTTCTGCCAAAGTTAGATTTGAATGTAATATAAGATCCAAGTTTTCCATTTGTTTGTTGAAGCATTTGTTCTCTCCACAATTCAATAAATTTTGACTTTAAATGAATTTTTGCTTTATTTTTGAAGCTACTTAACTTTATACAAAATTGGTCCAAATATTTTATTTCTGGTATTTGTTCTAAAATTGTATGGATTGAACCATACCAAGAAGTTGTCTTAGATTCGAAAAGTGTTTTAGATGTTATATATGCATCCTGAAGAATTGGAAATGTTGAATCTAAAGTCTCTAATCGATGCCAGTAATCAAGCATAGATTTGAATATATCATAATAAATGGGAAATCTTCCCAATTCTGACAGGACACCACAATTTGTAGATTTTTATGAACTCCCAAAGTAAATTTGCAGAATTTGGTATGTAGTAATTCTCACATTAAATTTTGATATATCTTATCCAATGTTATTGTTTCATTTCTAAATCTTGCTGTAGTTGGATTAAAACTCCCCCATATTTCACACCCATACAGTAAGATAGGTTTAATTGTATGGTTAAATACATGTAAACTGGTATTAATATTAGGGTTTAGAGTTAATAAATCTTTATGCAATTTGTAATAAGCCTTCAATGCTTTTTTGTGCAGTTCAGTTTGAGCAAAGGAGAATGAGCCTGATGTGCTGAAATGCATTCCAAGGTATTTATAATTAACAACACAGTCTAGTATTTTGTTTTCATACATGAATTGTTCTTGGATATGCCTGCCTGCCTTGTTGAACACCAGAACCTTTGTTTTATTAGGATTTACTTTTAGACACCAATCTTTGCAATACTTTTGTAATTTGTCAAGTCTTGTTTGTAGTCCTTTAGTTGATGTTGAAAACAAAACCAAATCATCGGCGTAAAGAAGACAATTTTTAATGGTTTATCATTAAATAAAATAGGATCTATTGAATCTTCAATATAATCTGGAAGATCATTTATAAATATTTTAAATAAGTTTGGGCTAAGATTATCACCTTGTTTGACCCCTAAATTAATAGGGAAATAATCAGTTATATGATTCTGTAGTTTGACACACGATTTACTTACTTCATACATGTTTTTGATAATTTCGTAAAACTTTGAACCAACTCCTATTGAGAGAAGTTTGATTTTAATACCGGTGTGAATGACTGTATCAAAAGCTTTCTGGAAGTCCACAAAGCAGGCATAGACCTTCCCATCCTTTGTTTTACAATATTTATCAATGATACATTTTATAATGAACATCTGATGTTCTTGCATTTTGTGTAAATCCTATCTGACAATTATTAATTATGTTATTTTTGCATAAAAAATCTAATCTAGTATTGAGTATACTATTAAACACTTTTCCAATGGCACTAGTCACTGTGATTCCTCTATAAGTATTAGGGTCTGTTATATCATTAGCTTTGTGAATTGTTGTTATATATTCATCAGCCCATATCTTGGGATATCTACCAGATGAAAGACATGCATTTAGATTGTCCATTTTTTAGCATGTTATTTGAAATATTGTCAAGGTCTGGGGATTTATTTAATTTAATTTTGGCTAGTGTCCTCGAAATTTCACTCTCTTTAATTGGGAAGTCAAGTTCATTAAAGTTTGTTGAATTTTCTAATTTTGATAATTTTTGCTTTAATTCATTTAGTCGCACAGTAAATTTATCATTAATTTCACTCAAATTCCGAAATGAGATACCCAAGCTGATGAGTGCAATAAAAGCAAAGGGCGTAAACAGGATAGCCAAACTAGATTAGCACGACGGTGTCACTAGTGGACCAGGAACTGGTACCCTTCCGGAACACCTGAGTTCACCCCCGGTTTTTAGTGAGTTTGTGTTACTCGATCTTTTTTGTGACCGTGTTTTGTAGATCGTTTTTGTCCTCTAGTCCTTTTTCTTTTGGCCATTGTGTTGTCTGTCCTTCTTTGATTTACGAATTCGGATTACCCATTTGGTATCTTTAAACTGTTATGAGGGAGCTGATCGAGGAGAACCTTAGGTTTGATAAAAAAAAATACATAAATAGGAACTGTAAATTTCAATAATAAATATATCTAATTAAACAATTTTGGCCATCATGTTTGGGCCCTTAATCCTAAACATTTTTAACTTATTTTGCTTTCAAATCTTTATGAAGCCTTTTCAGAAATGCGTTGTGGGCACTAAATTTAATATCTACGTTTTTATTTATATTAAATAAATATCTATTTTCATCTTATTTCATGGTAGGTCCTTTGGATTATTAAACTAGAGATATGGCAACACGAACCCCACTATTAACTGGTGATGAACCCATGACCTCTGCACCGGTTCGCAGTTCCTGCTCATCCAGTGATAATTGTCACGAAAGGGGAAAGAATGGCGGGATGTAATTGACTACAACAAATGGACGATGTATCTGTTGTAATATGTGACTAGTAACGGTTAACTAATTCATGATGAGGGTCCGGGTGGCTCAATGAGTTAGGTAGTTGGATTACCTCACAACTCATACAAGCCTATCACCAATACGGCGTGAGTTCGTGCTCGGCTTTGTAAATTACTCGACTCGCAGCCGCAAGTGATAAAACTTACTAGTTGCTTGCCCATGGTCGGTGGTTCTCTTCGGGTACTCCGGCTTCTTCCAGCACTAAAACTTGTCGCCATGAAATAGCTGAAATGTTGCTGAAATTGGCGTTAAACACCAAAAATCAAATCAAATCAAATCTAATTCATGATGGCGACCGTTTATGTCGACTTGCATTTTAAAAATACTGGTCCTTTTCTGCTTTAATGTTAATCGTGTAAAATTTGTAGAAAATAAATCGGCTTTAACGGCCTTGGCAATCATGTACTTGTCAAAATATTCTGATTTTAATACTCCATGGATGAAACATCAGATTGAAATGAGGCATACATTCCTTATAGCGGAAACATATGATGACCTTGATATATAGTGTTTACGAAAACAGCAAAATCTGAGAAAAGCTTGAAGATACCACAGACAATTTACAATGGCCAAAGGCAGTGTCAGATTTAGATGAAGAGAGGTCCCTCCCAATCTCCCGCCCGCACGACTAGAGGAAGATGGAGAAAAGATGGGGGATGATGCTCGGTGTTTAAAATTCTGCATATTCGGAAATGGAGTGCAACTGTTCAAAGAAAATTACTTAGAGTTGTTTAGAGAGTACTGTGCGTTATGACGGCATATGTATGAAAGTCTAATATGACACACAGGCGCTCGTTATATTATAGATATAATCCGTTAGTATCTATATAGCCTTATAGGGTCGACACATGCAATTCGATGTTAACATAAGATTGTATGAATATTGACACGAACAAGTTAAAATAAGGAAAAAGAGATGAAATTATAAAGAAATAAAGAAATTTTATTGAAAATAAATTTGTAAACAGAAAGTTAGAAAAAGGGGGGTTGTCCATGCCACGAGCGCCTGTGATATGACAGTGTCAAAAATATTATACACTTTGGCCAGTGCCCCCTAAATTTTGAGGCCCTAGGCTTCATCCTGCCAAGACCAGGGGCGGATCCAGGATTTCAAGTTAGGGAGGCGCACTTTAAAAAATTGCGCCGAGCGGAGGGAGGCGCGAAAATTTTTGGGGTATTTCGTGTGAAAAAACACGATTTTACGCCAAAAAATCATATTTTTCCAATTTTAGGGGGGGGGGGGGGGGCGCGCGCCGGGTGCGCCCCCCCCTCTGCATCCGCCCCTGAAGACTATCGGCAAATTCAACACTGTCCAAAAGACAAGCAATGGTTCACGAAACCACTTAAGTATAGAGCATAAAGTTGTATCGCGTTACACAGGTAAATGTATTTTTCAACTACCTTACGAAAGCAAGTAATGACTTCCAGTCCTACCCCCCTTTTATCAACCCTCGCGAAATTTTGGAACATGTTTGCTTTCATGCATTTACAGCTAGTTGACAGGTGTAGGCATTAAATCTATAAGTCTCCATAAATCGTACTACATGTATATTGATCCATCAGCGAATAAAAAGAACATCCCGGTGAAGAGTCATGTGTTCACAACACTACGGATATGTGGAGACATTCCTGCAGACCCCGGCCTCGGGACGACAATGCAAGGACAAGTAACTTTTGTTAATTTCACACACACGTCTAACTTACCTTACAACCCCTCCAATTAGATCGTTGATTCTTCATTTGGTTAAATGTACGACACAGGTAAAACTGACTACTTCTTTTCCTTTGATACGTGTGGTACAATGTATAAATATATCTATAGATGGCCTTGACCGTTAAAAAAAATATAAATATAAATTGAGATATTGAATTACGTGTAATAATACTACTAGTGTGTTTAGTTTATCTGTTATTGACATTCACCATTTCTACGTGGACCTTGAAATTAAAAACAAATGTTGCAGAAATTGAAATATATGTAGACATTTTTAATTAAATTTGTTTTTACGATATTATACAAATATAAATAAACTGATATTTCCACAGGCACTTGACCGATGGATCTTAATTTCCCCGTGTTTGCCACGGGGGTACGTATTTTCAGGGCTAGTAACGATGTAGGTCCTCTATTTCTGGGTTCTGGGTCGACACGAATACTAGAAATATACCCCCGTGGGAAACACGGGGAAATTAAGATCCACCGGTCAAGTGCCTGTGGATATTTCTACACAAGACAGTGGGTGACATCTATTTTTCATATCTTTATAGCATATATTTCGAGACAAAATCAAAGAACACAGTACGAGTGCTCTGTTTAAATATAAAAACAGTTTCGGTATATTGCTAAATAAGATGATTTTGGTTGATTCTACTTATCTATTTCTTCTACCAGTTTGCGCTCGTGGCACGGAATTACCCCCTCCCACCCTTTTTTAGCTTTCTGTTTACATATTTATTTTCAATAATATTTCTTTATTTCTTTTATTGAAAAGAAATATGTAAACAGAAAGTAAAACAAAAGGGAGTGGTTATTCCGTGCCACGAACGACTGTGGATTATAAATGTAATTCATTTAAAAGGTCGGTGTTTTAGTATATATTCATGATGACATGATGACATATTTCCTCCAACTAGTTCTCCTGCTCTAAACACGAGGTGACACATCCGAATGAATAATAATAATAATAATAGATATAATAATTAACTAATCTGTTTATTTATTTATATATAGTATATAATAAGTATTTAATATTATATATAATTATTTACTATATAATTGTGAGAAAATGCAATTAATAGACGGGGTGTGTCAGAAGCACCGTCCCTTGGTGTTTTTAACAGGCTTACTGCTTGTTAAGGAATATGCAACATATGTAAAGTTTCACACTGGATGTGAGATATAGGGGACAAACCAGAACATGATCCACTAAATAATAATAATTATATTTATATTTTTAGAAATATAAAAACCCCAAACTATGTCCTTTTTCTTTTGTGTGTATGTCTCATTTATCAATGATGAATGTTTGTATTGTTAATGATGCCTCATGTGAGCCCTATGATTAGGCAATAAAATGTATTCTATTCTATTCTATTCATGAGCGTGACGTGAACTTGTTTACAAACAAAAAATCAGGTATTTAAAAAGTAGTGTAGTAAAGTTTATTATTCACTGACGTCAGTGTGGTAAAGTTTGTTACAGACTGACGACACAGGTGCTCGAGCAGCTGTGACTGACGACAGTGATGGTAAAGTTTGTTAGTGACTGATGGCAGTGTGGTAAAGTTTGTTAGTGACTGATGGCAGTGTGGTCAAGTTTGTTAGTGACTGACAGTAGTGTGGTAAAGTTTGTTAGTGACTGATGGCAGTGTGGTAAAGTTTGTTAGTGACTGATGGCAGTGTGGTAAAGTTTGTTAGTGACTGATAGCAGTGTGGTAAAGTTTGTTAGTGACTGACAGCAGTGTGGTAAAGTTGGTTAGTGACTGACGGTAGTGTGGTAAAGTTTGTTAGTGACTGACAGCAGTGTGGTAAAGTTTGTTAGTGACTGACGACAGTGATGCTAAAGTTTGTTAGTGACTGATGGCAGTGTGGTAAAGTTTGTTAGTGACTGACGGCAGTGTGGTAAAGTTTGTTAGTGACTGATGGCAGTGTGGTAAAGTTTGTTAGTGACGGATGGCAGTGTGGTAAAGTTTGTTAGTGACTGATGGCAGTGTGGTAAAGTTTGTTAGTGACTGACGGCAGTGTGGTAAAGTTTGTTAGTGACTGACGACAGTGATGGTAAAGTTTGTTAGTGACTGATGGCGGTGTGGTAAAGTTTGTTAGTGACTGAAGACAGTGATGGTAAAGTTTGTTAGTGACTGACAGTAGTGTGGTAAAGTTTGTTAGTGACTGTCGGCAGTGTGGTAAAGTTTGTTAGTGACTGACGGCAGTGATGGTAAAGTTTGTTAGTGACTGATGACAGTGTGGTAAAGTTTGTTAGTGACTGATGACAGTGATGGTAAAGTTTGTTAGTGACTGACAGTAGTGTGGTAAAGTTTGTTAGTGACTGATGGCAGTGTGGTAAAGTTTGTTAGTGACTAACGACAGTGATGGTAAAGTTTGTTAGTGACTGATGGCAGTGTGGTAAAGTTTTTTAGTGACTGACGACAGTGATGGTAAAGTTTGTTAGTGACTGATGACAGTGTGGTAAAGTTTGTTAGTGACTGACAGTAGTGTGGTAAAGTTTGTTAGTGACTGACGACAGTGATGGTAAAGTTTGTTAGTGACTGACGACAGTGATGGTAAAGTTTGTTAGTGACTGATGACAGTGTGGTAAAGTTTGTTAGTGACTGACAGTAGTGTGGTAAAGTTTGTTAGTGACTGACGACAGTGATGGTAAAATTTGTTAGTGACTGACGACAGTGATGGTAAAGTTTGTTAGTGACTGACGACAGTGATGGTAAAGTTTGTTAGTGACTGATGACAGTGTGGTAAAGTTTGTTTGTGACTGACAGCAGTGTGGTAAAATTTATTAGTGACTGACGACAGTGATGGTAAAGTTTGTTAGTGACTGACGGTAGTGTGGTAAAGTTTGTTAGTGACTGAAAGCAGTGTGGTGAAGTTTGTTAGTGACTGATGGCAGTGTGGTAAAGTTTGTTAGTGACTGACGGCAGTGTGGTAACGTTTGTTAGTGACTGACGACGGTGATGGTAAAGTTTGTTAGTGACTGATGGCAGTGTGGTAAAGTGTGTTAGTGACTGACAGCAGTGTGGTTAAGTTTGTTAGTGACTGACGACAGTGATGGTAAAGTTTGTTAGTGACTGATGGCAGTGTGGTAAAGTTTGTTAGTGACTGATGGCAGTGTGGTAAAGTTTGTTAGTGACTGACGACAGTGATGGTAAGGTTTATTAGTGACTGATGGCAGTGTGGTAAAGGTTGTTAGTGACTGATGGCAGTGATGGTAAAGTTTGTTAGTGACTGATGGCAGTGTGGTAAAGTTTGTTAGTGACTGATGACAGTGGTGGTAAAGTTTGTTAGTGACTGATGGCAATGTGGTAAAGTTTATTAGTGACTGATGGCAGTCTGATAAAGTTTGTTAGTGACTGATGGCAGTGTGGTAAGGTTTGTTAGTGACTGATGACAGTGATGGTAAAGTTCGTTAGTGACTGATGACAGTGTGGTAAAGTTTGTTAGTGACTGATGGCAGTGTGGTAAAGTTTGTTAGTGACTGATGGCAGTGTGGGAAAGTTTGTTAGTGACTGATGGCAATGTGGTAAAGTTTTTTAGTGACTGACGACAGTGATGGTAAAGTTTGTTAGTGACTGACAGCAGTGTGGTGAAGTTTGTTAGTGACTGACGACAGTGATGGTAAAGTTTGTTAGTGACTGACGACAGTGATGGTAAAGTTTGTTAGTGACTGATGGCAGTGTGGTAAAGTTTGTTAGTGACTGATGGCAGTGTGGTAAAGGTTTTTAGTGACTGACGACAGTGATGGTAAAGTTTGTTAGTGACTGATGGCAGTGTGGTAAAGTTTGTTAGTGACTGATGGCAGTGTGGTAAAGTTTGTGAGTGACTGATGGCAGTGTGGTAAAGTTTGTTAGTGACTGACGACAGTGATGGTAAAGTTTGTTAGTGACTGATGGCAGTGTGGTAAAGTTTGTTAGTGACTGATGGCAGTGTGGTAGTTTGTTAGTGACTGACGACAGTGATGGTAAAGTTTGTTAGTGACTGACGACAGTGATGGTAAAGTTTGTTAGTGACTGATGGCAGTGTGGTATAGTTTGTTAGTGACTGACAGCAGTGTGGTTAAGTTTGTTAGTGACTGACGACAGTGATGGTAAAGTTTGTTAGTGACTGATGGCAGTGTGGTAAAGTTTGTTAGTGACTGATGACAGTGTGGTAAAGTTTGTTAGTGACTGACTACAGTGATGGTGAAGTTTGTTAGTGACTGACAGTAGTATGGTATAGTTTGTTAGTGACTGACGACAGTGATGGTAAAGTTTGTTAGTGACTGACGACAGTGATGGTAAAGTTTGTTAGTGACTGATGACAGTGTGGTAAAGTTTGTTAGTGACTGACAGTAGTGTGGTAAAGTTTGTTAGTGACTGACGACAGTGATGGTAAAGTTTGTTAGTGACTGACGACAGTGATGGTAAAGTTTGTTAGTGACTGATGGCAGTGTGGTAAAGTTTGTTAGTGACTGATGGCAGTGTGGTAGTTTGTTAGTGACTGACGACAGTGATGGTAAAGTTTGTTAGTGACTGACGACAGTGATGGTAAAGTTTGTTAGTGATGACGACAGTGATGGTAAAGTTTGTTAGTGACTGATGGCAGTGTGGTATAGTTTGTTAGTGACTGACAGCAGTGTGGTTAAGTTTGTTAGTGACTGACGACAGTGATGGTAAAGTTTGTTAGTGACTGATGGCAGTGTGGTAAAGTTTGTTAGTGACTGATGACAGTGTGGTAAAGTTTGTTAGTGACTGACAGTAGTGTGGTAAAGTTTGTTAGTGACTGACTACAGTGATGGTAAAGTTTGTTAGTGACTGACAGTAGTGTGGTAAAGTTTGTTAGTGACTGACGACAGTGATGGTAAAGTTTGTTAGTGACTGACGACAGTGATGGTAAAGTTTGTTAGTGACTGACGACAGTGATGGTAAAGTTTGTTAGTGATTGATGACAGTGTGGTAAAGTTTGTTTGTGACTGACAGCAGTGTGGTAGAATTTGTTAGTGACTGACGACAGTGATGGTAAAGTTTGTTAGTGATTGATGACAGTGTGGTAAAGTTTGTTTGTGACTGACAGCAGTGTGGTAGAATTTGTTAGTGACTGACGACAGTGATGGTAAAGTTTGTTAGTGACTGACGGCAGTGTGGTAAAGTTTGTTAGTGACTGACAGCAGTGTTGTGAAGTTTGTTAGTGACTGACGGCAGTGTGGTAACGTTTGTTAGTGACTGACGACAGTGATGGTAAAGTTTGTTAGTGACTGATGGCAGTGTGGTAAAGTTTGTTAGTGACTGACAGCAGTGTGGTTAAGTTTGTTAATGACTGACGACAGTGATGGTAAAGTTTGTTAGTGACTGATGGCAGTGTGGTAAAGTTTGTTAGTGACTGATGGCAGTGTGGTAAAGTTTGTTAGTGACTAACAGCAGTGTGGTAAAGTTTGTTAGTGACTGACGACAGTGATGGTAAAGTTTGTTAGTGACTGATGGCAGTGTGGTATAGTTTGTTAGTGACTGACAGCAGTGTGGTTAAGTTTGTTAGTGACTGACGACAGTGATGGTAAAGTTTGTTAGTGACTGATGGCAGTGTGGTAAAGTTTGTTAGTGACTGATGACAGTGTGGTAAAGTTTGTTAGTGACTGACTACAGTGATGGTAAAGTTTGTTAGTGACTGACAGTAGTGTGGTAAAGTTTGTTAGTGACTGACGACAGTGATGGTAAAGTTTGTTAGTGACTGACGACAGTGATGGTAAAGTTTGTTAGTGACTGATGACAGTGTGGTAAAGTTTGTTAGTGACTGACAGTAGTGTGGTAAAGTTTGTTAGTGACTGACGACAGTGATGGTAAAGTTTGTTAGTGACTGACGACAGTGATGGTAAAGTTTGTTAGTGACTGATGGCAGTGTGGTAAAGTTTGTTAGTGACTGATGGCAGTGTGGTAGTTTGTTAGTGACTGACGACAGTGATGGTAAAGTTTGTTAGTTACTGACGACAGTGATGGTAAAGTTTGTTAGTGACTGACGACAGTGATGGTAAAGTTTGTTAGTGACTGATGGCAGTGTGGTATAGTTTGTTAGTGACTGACAGCAGTGTGGTTAAGTTTGTTAGTGACTGACGACAGTGATGGTAAAGTTTGTTAGTGACTGACAGTAGTGTGGTAAAGTTTGTTAGTGACTGACGACAGTGATGGTAAAGTTTGTTAGTGACTGACGACAGTGATGGTAAAGTTTGTTAGTGACTGATGACAGTGTGGTAAAGTTTGTTAGTAACTGACAGTAGTGTGGTAAAGTTTGTTAGTGACTGACGACAGTGATGGTAAAGTTTGTTAGTGACTGACGACAGTGATGGTAAAGTTTGTTAGTGACTGACGACAGTGATGGTAAAGTTTGTTAGTGATTGATGACAGTGTGGTAAAGTTTGTTTGTGACTGACAGCAGTGTGGTAGAATTTGTTAGTGACTGACGACAGTGATGGTAAAGTTTGTTAGTGACTGACGGCAGTGTGGTAAAGTTTGTTAGTGACTGACAGCAGTGTTGTGAAGTTTGTTAGTGACTGACGGCAGTGTGGTAACGTTTGTTAGTGACTGACGACAGTGATGGTAAAGTTTGTTAGTGACTGATGGCAGTGTGGTAAAGTTTGTTAGTGACTGACAGCAGTGTGGTTAAGTTTGTTAATGACTGACGACAGTGATGGTAAAGTTTGTTTGTGACTGATGGCAGTGTGGTAAAGTTTGTTAGTGACTGATGGCAGTGTGGTAAAGTTTGTTAGTGACTAACAGCAGTGTGGTAAAGTTTGTTAGTGACTGACGACAGTGATGGTAAAGTTTGTTAGTGACTGATGGCAGTGTGGTAAAGCTTGTTAGTGAATGATGGCAGTGTGGTAAAGTTTGTTAGTGACTGACGACAGTGATGGTAAAGTTTGTTAGTGACTGACGACAGTGATGGTAAAGTTTGTTAGCGAATGATGGCAGTGTGGTAAATTTGTTAGTGACTGACGGTAGTGTGGTAATGTTTGTTAGTGACTGATGGCAGTGTGGTAAAGTTTGTTAGTTACTGACGGTAGTGTTGTAAAGTTTGTTAGTGACTGACGACAGTGATGGTAAAATTTGTTAGTGACTGATGGCAGTGTGGTAACGTTTGTTAGTGACTGACAGCAGTGTGGTGAAGTTTGTTAGTGACTGACGGCAGTGTGGTAAAGTTTGTTAGTGACTGACGGCAGTGTGGTAAAGTTTGTTAGTGACTAATGGCGGTGTGATAAAGTTTGTTAGTGACTGACAGCAGTGTGGTGAAGTTTTCTAGTGACTGACAGCAGTGTGGTGAAGTTTGTTAGTGACTGACGGCAGTGTAGTAAAGTTTGTTTGTGACTGACAGCAGTGTGGTGAAGTTTGTTAGTGACTGACAGCAGTGTGGTGAAGTTTTTTAGTGACTGATGGCAGTGTGGTAAAGTTTGCTAGTAACTGACAGCAGTGTGGTGAAATTTGTTAGTGACTGACGGCAGTGTGGTAAAGTTTGTTAGTGACTGACGGCAGTGTGGTAAAGTTTGTTAGTGACTGATGGCAGTGTAGTAAAGTTTGTTAGTGACTGACAGCAGTGTGGTGAAGTTTGTTAGTGACTGACAGCAGTGTGGTGAAGTTTGTTAGTGACTGATGGCAGTGTGGTAAAGTTTGTTAGTGACTGACAGCAGTGTGGTGAAGTTTGTTAGTGACTGATGGCATTGTGATAAAGTTTGCTAGTGATTGACGGCAGTGTGATAAAGTTTGTTAGTGACTGACGACAGTGTGATAAAGTTTGCTAGTAATTGACAGCAGTGTGATAAAGTTTGTTAGTGACTGACAGCAGTGTGATAAAGTTTGCTAGTGACTTACAACAGATTGTTGATTTTCTCAGGATACTCCAGTTTCTTCTGGAAAATGAAATATATTACAATGGTTTGTAAATTACTTTTATAAAAGTAATCTTCTTTCTTGTTTAGAGAATCAGCAATTCATGGCATAATGGAATTCACCCTCAATTTCATTTTCGTTGCAGGAATAACATTTCCTGTTTCAAATGAACAAATTGAGATGTCACAGAAATTTGTCTCCCTGTGTTTCAATGGATAACACAACGGGTGCCACTAGTAGGGCAGGAACTGCTAACTCTTCTGGAGTATCTGAGTTCACCCCCATTTTTTTGTGGGGTTCGTGTTACTCGATCTTTAGTTATATGTGTATGCTTTGTAGATCGTTGTTTGTCCTTTTGACCATGGTGTGTTGTCTGTTCTTCTTCGATATACAGATTCTGATTACAACTTTGGTATCTTCAAACTCTTTTTACAGACAACAGTGCAGTAGAAGTTAGGGTTTAAATAGGGTCCAGGAAAGAAATAAAACACATTATAAACATATGTAAGTTATTTTAATTTATACATATTGTTTATAAAATATATTTCTTAATATTGCAGTTGTTATTACAAAAGATCTTAATTAACTAATAATGCCATATATATTATTAGATATACAGCACACAATATTATCTACGATAAATTATTACATATTTTTCTTGCCAGATTTTTAAATTTTATTCATGCATTTGTCCTCCACACGAAAAGGTTAAAAGTTGATGTGGATTATATTCCCGAACTAGGTTTTTTTTTTCTCCCGAGATTTTGAGAGCAAAAGAGGGTGCATGCACCAATGCGGGTAACATAAGGCCGTTTGCGGTATCTGAAATATTGCATTCTAGATGTTGTGTAGACCCCTGTCTGTGCTTGAACCCAGCTCAATATTATAGAGTTTGTGTAAATATATTGTTGTAAATAACCTGATTAATTTTGATTTGATTATTTTAGTTACACTGAAAATAGACAAGCAAAAGAATTAAAATTATTTGATGATGCCAAAATTCTCTTGGACAAAAAGTTTGACGATATCAAGACAGTGTACACTTTTGTTTGAATTTACTACATGTACACAGAAGAAATCTACCCTGTTTCTCTTATGAATGGTGGAAAAACACTTTCAAAATTTAGACAAAATGGAGGCAACATATTAAAAATGCAATATTTGTTTAATTCATTACCTGCTAAATAAATAAAAGAACCCAAACAAGGATAGAATAGAAAATTTGCACATTTCCAACTTGATTCTAATTATATGTTTTTATAGGAATTAATTTTCTTTAAGGTTGGTTGGTTTATGGTGTTTATCGCCACTTTCAACAATATTTCAGTTATATCGTTAAAAGGGTCATGCAAAGCTCAATGAAAATAAACATACATGTTTTTTCTCATGATTTGCTCAAAATGTTGATGCTGTAAAAACTTGTGAATTTCTATTTGCTATAAATTTATCCTCTGATTTTTTATTTATATAAAATTCAAATATCTATAAATTATAAGAATTTTATACTCAAATTCTTTGTTCTTTTCATTTCTTTTACAGGTAAAATTTTGTCAATCATAAGGGAGATAACTCCTATAAAAAACATCTAATTTTAGAATCAAATCAGAAACTGCAAAGGGTTTATTGAATAGACAAACATATATTTTATGAAAATCAACAAATAACATGTCAGATGTTCAAATAAACAAAGATATACATATAATACCAGTATTATATCCTTTGTAGAAGCATATTGCCTTGATGTGTATATATATTTAAATGTCTGAAAAAGCAGCCAACGTATGAACCTACGGGATGTCGGATCGGAAACAAGTTTGTTAACGATTCTGTGCAAACAAACAAAAATGATAAATAAACGTCTAAAATGCTGCATATATATATAAATTATACTTATATCTAATTATTGACAACCATTATTTCAACATATCATACTCTCATTCAATAATCATTTGTCTGCATTCTGGTTAATTTAAGTATTAGGTGCATAATGGGAAATTTAAATATTAGATGCATTCTGGGTAATTCAAATATTAGATGCATCCTGGGAAATTTAAACATTATATGCATTCTGGGATATTTAAATATTAGATGCATCATGGGAAATTAAAATACTAGATGCATTCTGGGAAATTTCAATCTTAGATGCAATATTTCATAATTTACAAAGTCTCAAAAAACATATGGCGAGTCGATCTTTCAACATTTTTAGATTAATATATAACCAAATATTGCAATATCAATTAACATTAATTTTCCTAATACCAATAAAAATGTAGATATAAAATCGAGTGCCTACGACATGTTTCTTGGATAAACCTTCATTGTGTACGGTACTCGCAAAACCAAAAGAGGTGGTCACTGTGGTCATGATCATATGGTAGTTGTGAGTTCGAATCCCGCTTGGGTGAGGTGTACTCGTTACAACATTATGTGATGAAGTTTGTCAGTGACTTGCGACAGATCTGTGGTTTTCTCCGGGTACTCTGGTTTCCTCCACCAATAGAATTAGTCGCCACAATATAACTAAAATATTGTTGAAAGTGGCATTAAACACCATAACCATAATCCTTACCCCTCGAAACCAAAAGATTGGAAAACCAAAACGTATCTGGCGCTATATGACTTGTAACAAATTGATATGTAAATTAACTAATACCTTACAAACAATGAATCATTAAATCTCAAATGGATGAAAAAACAAGTAGCAGTATATTGGTTAAGCATAGTGACAGGAGTGGGAGAGATGGCATGTCCAATAAAATCCCTGATAGTTGTTCCCACACGTATGGAATAAAACTCACACTTTTAATGGTAACAAACACAGATGGAACTGGGATACAGTGCTAAAACTTAAACAATAGTGAGAAAAGAATGATTCTATTAAAAAGATAATAAATACAAAAGCAACATGTGATATATTTTATGCATATTGTTAATGTTTTGTTTTTTTTTTATCAAACTTAAGAGACCGCAGAAATGTTCCATTATCTCATATTTTTATCTATCGAATCTCTACTGCTATAAATCTTTACAAATCTTTATTTGGGTGTAGCTGCCCGGGGGCCTCAGGAGCTTAGGGACCCCATGCTAATCTATGTATGTTGTGTACGGCATGCTATTTAATGCTTAAACACTGATTATGTTTGAAGTACCAATATAATAAATATATATTTAATTTTATCGACCATTTACAATTTTATTCCTATGAGTGGTTGTGTAGGTATGGGTCCCAGTGCACTGTTTTGTCCGGGGGCTATATTGCTGTTAAAACGGCTCTGATGCTAATACATTTCCAATCTAATTAAAATCATCGATAGATGTCAATTAACATGTTTGTTGTATATTTTTTTATTTCTTTTTTTTTTGGGTGATACACCAACATCTATAAACATCATGTTTGGGGTCAGATCAGGGCTCAAATTTTCAACCATCATACTTTTCTAAACTGAGTACATGCCAAGAGGTGTTGTCTGATTTGTCAATATATTTAACTGTACTTGCACATGATTGGACGGTCAGAGATGACATGACTCCAAAACAGGATATAGTTAGAAGTTATTGTATTACCAAAGAATAATTGTAAAAAAAAATAATAACATAGATCTAATTTTAATTAGACTGATACACCTGTAGGTGTCTTACACTATAAAAAAATTGGATTGAAAATTTACATGATCACCTTAATAAAATTATCTACATTATAAAATATACAAATACAAAATGTACAAATTATTCAAAAATAATAAAATAATTTTTTAAAATTCAAATAACTTTAATATCAATATTCACTACCAAATTTTAAATATAACATGATATGAAATATGAAAAAAAAAATCTTATTTTCATACATCTGCATTTATACTTCAATCATATACATAAAAATTGTTCTTTTAAAACAATGATAGCAAATTAATTAAACATTAATTTATTATCCATTAATTAATGAAACATTAATTAATTAACATTAATTAACAAAAAATTAATAAACATTAATGAATAAAACATTCATTAATGAAACAACAATTAATTAATAACTAACTCATTATACATTAATTGGTTAACCATTAATTAATTAAATATTAATTAATTAAACAATAATTAACTAAATATTAATTAATCAATTATTAATTAAATATTAATTAATCAATTAAACAATAATTATGTAAAATATAAATAAATTTGAAAATGAGTATAAAAGGATTAGTTTTGTCACAACTGAGCATTTCAAAGAAAATAAATATACAACTCATTTATAAAACCCTCAAAAATACCATGTAAGGCCATATCAATATACAAAATATAATTCCAAATTCTTTGGGTTTTCCAATGGCAGGGAAAGTAAAAGCTAATTAACTGTTTAATTTCATTTGGTTTTTTTAATACAGTCAAACCTATAAATAAAGGACACTCAATGGAACCTGAAAATGTGTCCTTGATGTGTAGTTGCCATTTATATACAGGTTAAAATTATATGCACTATTCATTAGCAGGAAAAATTAGATTGTCCTTTATAGACAGTGGTTTTTTATATAGAGGTGCTCTTTAAGCCGGGTCTTACTGTATATGTATTCAATAAAAAGGAACATAGAAGTGGTTATTACGTTATATAAAACTAAGCCTAAATAATTTTATGGTTTTTTACTACACTAGATTTTATGAGAATTGCTTGATCGATTGATTGGTGTTTAACGCCAATATTAGCAGTATTTCAGCTATATCATGGCGTTATGAGAATTGGAATTAGTATTTTTTCTTCGTTGCATATCAATACTTTCCTTTTGAATAATGTATGTTATTTCTTAACAAAATGATAGTAAATTTTGTATTTTGGTCTAAACATTTATTATCATAAATTTTCATGATTTTTAAAATAAAATGTATGGAGGAACATCAGCGACACTTTAATATTTATTTGCTCACAGATTATAGTCATTGTTTAGAAAAAAAACAGGTATGGAGGAACATCAGTAGCACTATTTCTTCATTTTATCATTAATTTTCATGATTTTTTAAATACAATTTATGGAGGAACATCAGTAACACTATTTCTTTATTTTATCATAAATTTTCATGATTTTTTCAAAATACAAATGTCTTTATTTATGATTTTTAAAATAACAAGTATTGAGGAACATCAGTAACATTTTTTTCAATAACTGACTAAATGGTTTAGTAATGTTGAACAAAAAGTATGGAGGACTATCAGTAACATATTTTTCAATAACTGACTAAATGTTTTAGTAATGTTGAACAAAAAGTATGGAGGACTATCAGTAACATATTTTTCAATAACTGACTAAATGTTTTAGTAATGTTGAACAAAAAGTATGGAGGGCTATCAGCAACAACCCTTCTTCTCTGTTAGAGTTGTATCTCTATGTCCATTAATTATAATTCTATCTGTCTCTGCTTCATCTTTAGCTATTGCCTCATCATTTTGTAAAATCTATTAATAGAAATATGTACGTACATAAATATAATTATGCTAAACAACAGAGATAATATCAAACATTTTCTAAACTTTCAGTATCAATACATGACATGGGACGTCATGGTTGTGATTACATAGTAGTTGGATTTAAAAACCAGTGCAATCAGTGTGTGTCACCACTAACGCTGTGAGTTTGAATCCCGCTCACGACGATGTGTCCTCAATGTGATAAATGTTATCCGTTACCTTTTGCAGGTCACTGGGTACTCTGTTTCACCCACCAATAAAAGTAATAAAGTTGTGAGTTCAAATCCCACTCATGGCATGGTAGACTCGATAAGTGATAAAGTTTGTCAGTGACTTGCAGCAGGATGGTGGTTTTCTCCTGCTACTTCGGTTTCCTCCACCAATAGCGAGTGTACTTCGTGGGGTTATTAGTTTTCATAGGCATAGATTCCATATTCTTGTTGCCACGGCAACCCCTTGAATAAAATTTAATTATTGACTTTAATTAACGATAACTTACTCTAGTAACAAGAAATCTTGCAGATTCATCTATATTTATATTTTCTTTCGCTGACGTTTCAAACCAGCCGACAAAACCTTTTTCTTTACAGAATTCGTCCATCTGTGACACGTTATTAACTAATCCTTCTTTGGCTTGATCACACTGTAGAAAGAAATAATAATCTTAAAAAAACCTGACCACACGGTGGAAAGAAATAACCTTTTAAAAAAAGCCTCGTCACAATGTCAGTACGGACGACAGACGACGGACAACGGATGCCAAGTGATGGCAAAAGCTCACGTTGCCTTTGGCAAGGTGAGCTAATAAGAACTTTTTTTTTAGAATACTTATACCAGTAATTCATAGTGGTTTTCTTCATTTTCTAAATAGAATGCATCAGTGATGCAATGGTTAGCGTGCTCGTCTTGCACTTGGTAGATCGTAATTTCAAGCCCTGGTAGGGTAAAACTAAAGACTATAACATCAGGATAATATGTCTGATTGGAGCAACATATCTACCGCATACTGTAGTTTCAGTGACCTAGCACTATAAAAATCCAACTAAGCGTGTTGTTGGTCTGGTACAAAGCAGACATCATCATCATCACATTGAAATGTAACTTGTTCCTTCCATTATATAGCTAAATATTAAATAAAGATTGGATAATAAGGCTAATAACAGAAAAATGTTAGTAAATATATAATTCCAGTAAGGAAAGGACACACAATAATTTCCTACTAGCATACTGCAGATCAATAAATTACTTGTACATACAATGTATATAAAACCTTAGATTATTCCTTCCCTCCTATCAAGCTGATAGCAAAGCTCCATTATATCATAAATGGTTAAATATATCAAATACAGAACAGCACTAAAAGTAAATAAAATAAAATCTCAGATAACTTTCATCAGCTACACTGAAAATCAAAAAAACTGGAAAGCCAAATAAGTTAACAGTCTTCTGGAGTACGTAAACTACATAGTCTACACTAGTATTACTGTGAGCACAGCTCACTAAGATATACCACCCGCTACCCACATCTGTCCAACCTATTTCCATAACCAAAACATTACTGATTGTTCCGACCAAAAATGAAAGGGACCCTCCTCTCTTCACCGGTAAGCTACTGATAAAATTTCAAAACATTCTGAGAAACACTACTCAAGTTATCATACGACATAGGGTAAAAATCCTATTTTCCGTCATATCAAGTCCAATAACTCTGGAACATAGGATTTGTCTACAGATGGACGGACAGACGGACGGACATGGTGAAACCAGTATACCCCCCTACAACTTCGTTGTGGGGGGTATAACAAGATATCAAAATTGGGTAAGGTCACCTATGCTTGAGGGAGGAGAACCTTAGTTTACTAAAACTTAATTAAATGTAAATAATTACAATATATACTGTATGTGATCTGAAAAAGGGTACTAACAATATTTATTCTGAAATAAGCTTTGTTGAATAGTAAATTCCTTGCTATTTAGTGATTATCAACAAGGGATACTAGATAAAAGATTTACTAGGTGTAAATCGTTTACTGCAATATTTAGTGCAATAAATTCATTTTTTGTGAAAAAAACTATTAATAACCATCTCCTTATATTATGTGACTTTATGTCTTCAAGAGCAAGTAAGCCAAAAGATCTATATAAGATGGCCAAAATCGACTATGGTCACCTATGCCTGGGGCAGGAAAGTCACTTTGTCTACTAAAACTTAATTAACTATTAATAACCATCTCCTTATATCATGTGACTTACTTTATTTGCTAGTAGAACACAAGGCACCGGAGATCCATCAGCTAAAGTTACTTTACTGTCTAAATCGGCCTTCCATTTTGTTACTGCTTCAAACGTAGATGCTCGTGTCACATCAAATACAATAAAACAACCTACAGCTTCTTTATAATAGACACGTGTCATGTTTCCAAATCTCTCTTGACCTAAAACAATAAATATATTAATAAACAGTCATTATCAAACCAAGACATTTCAAACACATAGCAAATGGGAGATAACTCTTGTAAATTTGATCCCCACCCTTGAAGTTGGGAATTTTTATTTCAAAATATTCAGGACAGTAATCCAATTTCATTAAATTAAGATCAATGTTCATTTTCTTATATTTAAAATCAAAACTAAGAAATTTAAAATATAACATATGGAAGAGAAATCTTGTATATTTAAATTTTTGTGAAGTTAGGAATTTTTATTTCAAAGTACATGTAGCCAGGACATTATGAATTTCACAAAGATATTTCAAACATAACATATATGTATGGGAGGTAACACTTGTATATTGAAATTGTTGTGAAGTTAGTAATTTTTATTTCAAAATATCCAGGACATTATGAATTTCACCAAGGAATTTCAAACATAGCATACTGTATGGGAGATAACTCTTGTATATTTGAAATTTTTGTGAAGTTATATAGGATTTTTTTTTTTCAAATTACCTTTGATGACAGTATTTCACTAAATTAAGATCACATTATTAATTAATTGTATATAACACTGTTTTTAGAGCCACCTTATAAATTATTATTTATCCAATGATTGACTGTCTTTCTTCATATAAACAACATCAGTGACATAACGGTTAGAGTACATTTTGTATGTACATGTATAACAAGTGATTACTGAGTGAGCAATTTTTCAGCTATATCATGGCGAGTACAAGTTAATTTTCAATGAGATGATGATGTCCTATTTGTACTAGACCAACACACTTAGATGAATTTGTTACAGTGCTAATTCACTGAAACAACAGTTCACGGATAGACAATTAGCCCCACTCTGACACATTATCCTTTTTCCGAGCAAACCAGTCTTTGCTCTTTCTTCTTAATGCTACATACTTAGTGGAAAAGCAAAAAATAACACTTTAATAGTCTTAGATTTGACCTGATCAGGGCTCAAACCCACAATCTACCGCACTCGAGGCGAGCATGCTAACCATTACACCACCGATGAGGTCAAGTGATTAGTCTTAACTTATAAATGATAATAGCATCAGTGTTCTGATCACAATTTCTGTGTTTGAGAAACAACATATAAACCAGAGTACATCTTGACATCTAATATGGGGTATACATTGTATTAAAAAGGACAAAAAAAAATTCTTCACCAAAAATAATTGTGAAAATTTCATTTTTTTTTAAATGTTTGTATAGCTGGGCAACATTTTGAACCTATAAATGTTAAATACAAGACCATTATTGCAACTAAACCATATATAGATATATATATACAATATACATACTTTGTTGTAAAACATTAAATGTATTTGTACTAGCTTTAAAAACAGGTAAAGAAATGAACTTTACTGCCATGTTTTGCAGTGAGTGCAAATTTAATTTAATTTTTAATGACAAGGTATTGTAGGTTTCTACTTATCTTGAGTTTATTCTGCAATATCAATAAGTCCAAAACAATGGCAAAATTTTATTGAAAAGAAGCGTCTTTCCAATAATTTTCAAGGGTGTCCTTTTTCACATCCACACTTGACTGTTATCAAATTTTATTGTTTCATTTGTTCTATATGAATAAGGTACAAGAAAATTGCTATTTCAATTTGTATATTTCAGTTATATTGTGGTGGTCAGTTTTATTGGAAGAGAAAACTGGAGTATCTGGAGAAAACCACCGACCGGTCACAAGTCACTGACAAACTTTATCACATAATGTTGTATTGAGCACATCTCACCATGAACGGGGTTCAAACTCACAACTTTAGTGATGATAGGCACTGATTGCACAAGTAGTTGTAAATCCAACTACCATACGATCGTGGCCAAGACGGCCCTTTGTACATACAAGAGAATTGCTATTTGTATATTATACTAATAAAGTTAATCTGTGCAGCAAATGTAATGTTGATGGGTAAATATTTTTTTTGTTGGCCTAAAAATGAAATTGAACAAACGTATAATTATTGTCATCCATCACTTAACTTACCTGCGATGTCCCATAATTGTAGCCTAACTATCGTGTCAGCATCCCAATTTAATACTTTCAATGCAAAGTCTACACCTATCTGTTCATAAACGTTAAAGAATAATAAATAGGTATTTAATAAGGCACAATAGATCAATAGTTAGATTTCATTGTTCTCTGAAACTTATTAAATTTACATGTCAAAATTATTTAAAAAAATTGTTTTCTTTTTTGTGAGGGTTTATAATTTATTTTTTTAATTTTTAATGGTTTAAAACTTGTATTGACATTATTAAGAGATATAAATTTTAGGGGGTTAGGTTTTATGGTGTTTAACATGACTTTCAGCAATATTTCAGTTATATCATGACGATGATATTAATTTTTTTTTAAACCATAAATTCTTCCTGATACTAAAATTAATTGGAGAGACATATTAAACAATACCTGTATCCTATTTATAAACCAGGATGTTTTCTGTGTATTTTTTTTTTTTAAGTTCAATGTCAGATTATTTTCCCATTATATGCTGGTAGGTCCCTTATGATTAGGCCCCTGTCACAAGTCTATACATGTACCGGTACCATCAGGACCTTAGGAGGTGTGGGGCCCAATGCTGTTCTCTGTAAAACCTAGTGGTGTTCCGATGATCGATTATAACTGATAATCAGTTAGTTGATGTCTTAAACCAAGCACTTGAGCCCAAAAATCTATTTCCGATTAATCGAACAATTCTGCTTTCACTTACTTTTTGGAAATCTTGTGATGTAATTAAGCAGAAAATAACAGTTTCATATTTCGTCAAATCGTGTTAAATATTTTTTTTTTTTATATTTGGAAATGATATTATATTTCTAACGTCCATTAAAAGTATAATAAGTACAGTGAAAACTAAATAAAATCGTCAAATTTGTAGATTTCTGACTGAAAATCAAATACGCATTCACGGCTATGACATGGTGCTGCTCGGACTTATACCGACTTAACAATGCTGCAGTGATGAGAAAAAATGCAGCCTTCTATCCAGGATAAAACATTTTAGCCAAAAGTTATCTTGCCATTACAGCATTGTATGTACCCTCAGAACGAGTATTTAGTCTTGCGGGTCATTTAGTGAACAAAAAGAGGATTCACCTCAGTCCTTCAAATATTGGCAAGATCATTTCATTTTCTTGAATAAAACATGGAATACTACTGGTAATACTACTGATTACTGTACACTATAAAAGAATGGGTGACAATGTTTTCTTTTCTGTGTTTCTGTTCAATCAAATTTATTTATGTTTGATGTTGTTGGTCATTTGTTGAATTTTTTCCAGAATTTATTAAAGTTTGTTCACTGTCTATGGATTTATAATCTGATGTGATAAAGGCTGTCAGTTACCATTAATTATTTAAGGTACTGTACCACTAATCAATCTAGTAATGAAGCATAATTCAGCCCTCAATAATATAAAAACAATACATTAATACATTCAGACAATAGTTTGGCATGTTTAATTTTGTCAAACAACCTTCAAATAAAGTAAAAAAATGACTAAAAAGCATACACAACATTATATATAAGAGGTATAATATAATGTAAAATTTGCATAAAATAGGACGCTTTCAACAAACATCCTTTTTTCCGATTATAGCCGATAATTAGTTATTCATGCGAAACCGATGATCGATTATGAAATTCCATCTGATTTCCATCAGTAGTAAAACCTGTAGTGTGTTGTTTTGTGTACTTGAACAGCTGAGAGTAGATGATCCCAGAACAGGGCCCAATTGGTCCAACTGAATTGGTTCAAGGCCTGCTCAGGGAACCATCATTTTTTGCTAGGTAAATGTATTAATTTTAAAACCTGAATAATGAATGCTCCTAAATAAATTTATGACAAGATTATGACGATATTTTATCATTGTGGTATCACAGACATATGTCTCTTGTGGTATTGGTGTGTGTGTGGGGAGGGGGGGTCTTAAACTCTGTGAAAACTGCACTTATAGAAATAATTAATTTATTGATTGAATTATTGTTGTTTAAGAGCCGAGCGAGCAGTTATTTTAGCTAAAGTCAAACCTGTCCTATATGAACTTCCAAGATAACATTGAAATAGGGTCAAATTAGACAGGTGATTGCTAAATACAGGTTTGAATGATATGAAATGCCATGTGAAGGGAAATTAAAATTAAGGTCACATAATACAAGCTATTGTTTACAGAGGTGGTCACTGACTGTATATCCTTATGGTAATATCATGTTAAAGCAATCTCTAACAGGTCTCACCTAACACAGAAATATACTGCAACTCTACTGCAGCACAAGATTGTCTAATACATCTCATAAGTTATAAAATGGATGAAAAAATGTATGTAATTACATGTACCTGCAGATGAGAGAAGACACCATTTAAGTTGTATAACTTTTGTCCAACCCCTTTTGTGAACAAAAAACAGCTTAAATTAAACTTTTCCCATTTTGTTTTTGTTTTTTTGTAATTTGTTTATCTTTAAAAGAAAAGCAGGGGCAGATGCAAAAAAACCCATGCATATCCAATTTTACATAGACAAACATTTTGTAAAACTACACTGAAACTACACTAAAACTGGAGCTTGTTAGTGCTTTTACATTGTTTTTCAAAAGGATACCGTAGCTCTGTAATGTTGGGAGAAAAACTGATGTACATATCGCTTAATTATGCTGGTTTTTCCTGTTCCAAGTTCTCCTATAACAAGAATCTTGTACAGATGTTCCTTCTTCTCAACAGCTGCTGCCTATAAATAGAAAAAATACATATTGATTGATAATGTACGTTTGTTTGATGGTGTTTAACACCACTTTCAAGAATATTTCAGTTATATCGTGGCAGTCAGTTTTATTGGTGGAGGAAACCGGAGCACCCGGAGAAAACCACCAACCTGTCGCAAGTCACTGACAAACTTCATCACATCTCGCCCTGATTGAGATTCAAACTCACAACATAGGTGATAGGTACTGATTGCATAGGTAGTTGTAAATCCAACTACCATTATAAGATCACAGATTGATAATGTACATGTAGTGTACATTGTATGTACCGTATTTGGTCATGTATAATACACATCTTTTTTTATCCTGATCATGAGAAACGATATATTTTGTTGTCATGGCCATGATCGTAATTATTGGTACTTGGAATTACATCTATCTGCAGATCACATTACATATATATTGGTTTATATACTAGTTCGGGGATTGTTGTGGTCACAATTGGTGAACGAATAAGTGATTATTGTTCAACACCAAATAAACAATTGTTCAGCTATATCATGTAGAAAACAAGTTATATTCAGTGAAATAATGATGGTGATATATCAGCTTTGGACTAGGCTTACACATTTGATTTTTGTAGTGCTAGCTCACTGAAACAACAGTAGATATATGTCGACCCACTCTGACACATTATACTGATTACAAGCCAGCCAGTATTTGCTTTTTCTACTTAATGATGTGTGCTTAGCGGAGAAGCAACAAATACTAGTCTTATAGTCTTTTTTTTTTCCAACCAGGGCTCGATCTCAGGAACTACTGAACTCATGGTGAGCATTACACCACTGATTTGGTTATGGTCGCATGCTAGTTTTATTTACATCTACATATATGTACCTATACAATCTGTACCAATTGCCACCTTTATTGGAATATTATGCTAATCTAAATACCACTAGATATTTGTCAAATTCTTCCATATCGATCATGTCTACTCTATGAAAACTCAACAGAATTTCTGAGGAAGCTTTTGGCAGACAAGTTGAAGACACGAGTTAAAATTTAGGATTTAAAATGAATTTAATACAAAAAGAATGACTGGAGTTTATTTCCTTTGGTAGTGTATTTCATATTAATGAGTAATTTAAGTGCCAATGTAAGTCTTTTTCTAGATTTTCTTGGATGTATTGTCTTTAAACAAGTTGTTTAAAAGTGGGATGCATGACTTATTCTGATTATTAATTGCTGACAGTGTCCCCAGTGACATAATAAATATACACTGTTATAACTAAAAGTTATAGGTTAAGGTTTATGGTGTTTAACGCCACTTTCAACAATATTTTAGCTATATCATGACGGTCAGTTTTATTGGTGGAGGAAACCGGAGCCTGCAGAAAACCACAGTCACCGACAAACTTTATCACATATTGTTGTATCGAGTACACCTTGCCATGAACGGGGTTCGAACTCACAACTTTAGTGGTGATAGGCACTGATTGCACAGGTAGTTGTAAATCCAACTACCATAAGTAGTTATAAGATTAAAATAAAGTGCCAACAACAAAATGGCTACCCTTTATTTATGATTTCATATCATGGACTATGGACTACATGTTGTATGTGCACATATTGATTTACAATGTAATATTAAAACTTAATTTCATTACATGTAGGTTTAAACTCATTTTTGCAAGAGTAAATAAAACCAGAGTTTGACAACAGCAAAACTTAAAATACTAAATCTTTTAAAAAGAGAGAATTTTTTTTTGTCTAAAACGAATTCTGAATAAATCCAAATCCTGTATAAATGTATTTTAAGGGTTTTTTTCTAAAAAAAATATTCTGATTCCCAATGTTGCTGAAAAAAATATTCTGATTTTGGTGGAGGAAAAAAAAATAATCTGATTCAGAGTTTTTTGTCATATAACCTAATGTTAAATTCTGGAGAAAAAAATTCGCACTTTGCACGACAAAAAAAATAAATATTCTAACTCGTGTGTTGTCCGAAAAAAAATTTCTCAACGAAACAAAAAACCATAACCTCCCCCCCTTCAAGTTAAATGGTCGGTCCCTAAGGAATGTAAAGAAGGAAACCTTTGTTAATTTAGCTGTATAAGCCGAACACAAAAGCGGGTCGGTTTAGACAGGTTTCACCAAACACAAATGCTGGTCGGTTTAGACAGGTTACACTGTATACTAAAAATAATTTGTTTCTTGTTTTCAATCCCATTATTTTTCAGACACAATGTACATTATTGTTGTATTTACTATTATTTCTGTTATTTACATGTTTCTTGTAATTGACATGACTCGACCCTACTTGTATAATGTAGAAACTTGTATATCCATCTGTCATTTTAAAATGTTTTTCAGAATGTTAACAAAATTTATTTGAGTCAAAATGTCAAGCAAAAAAATACTGTCTACAGTATCAAATTACAAATTTATTTAGCATCCTTAATAATAGAAATTGAAAAACTCATCTGACTGACTGATCTAGCTTGGCATGGGATGAGCGATTGGTCAATTTAACCATGCATACCTTTAATTAATTACAATATTAAAGTACTTTAGTTCACTTTTTTTTAATATGAAAGTAAAGGTGTGTTGGGCCAAATAAAAAAATATCAGTGTTTTTTCTAACCCTACCAACCCTAATATTTAGTACCTACTCTAAAGTTTGTATTGCTATTTGTAGACAAGCACTGCTAAAGTAAAATCCTTGTCCTCTAAAAATTTTAAAAAAATCAAGTTTTACTTACCTACATGTACATATACATGTACCTTATTCTTTTTAAAGAATGTTAAAAGAAACACAGGTATTTTTTGGCCAAATTTAAAAAAAAAAATTATGTAATTATTTGTACTTTACATGATGCTTAAAATGAGTATTACCACACCACACAAATTTATCTGTTCTAGAATAGCCTTTTTTCAAGAAGGTTCTAAAGCAGAAACTATTTTAAGGCCTTATTTTTTAAGGAATAGATAAAAAAAAAAAAGGTAATTATTTGTACTTTACATAGTGATTAAATGGGTATTATTATCAGCCACAAACAATTATCTGTTCTAGATCAGCTACATTTTTGTACATTTGTATCAACATGTGGGAGTAGAGGAATGTTTAAATGGTCTATCTATCAATATCTGAGAGTCATCTTCCATGGCATAGGAAGTTACATTGTATGATTAAAGTTTAGTGACTTATGTATATCTAATTGCAGGTGCAGGGGCGGATCCAGGGAGGGGGGTGCACCCGGCACGCGCCCCCCCTGAAAAAAATATGATTTTTTGGCGTAAAATCAAAATTTTCCACACAAAATACCCCAACAATTTTCGTGCCTCCCTCCGCTCGGCGCAATTTTCTTAAGTGCACCCTCCCTAATTTGAAATCCTGGATCCGTCCTTGTGTATTTTGTTTTTACCAGGAACCCATATTATTTCACCAATAAAACTTACTGCGACCACAATATAAACAGAAATATGGATAATTTATTATTTTTTTCTTTGATCTCACGACTGGCTGATGTTTTCAGTACCAACAGACTGACTTTGATACTGAAAATTACTGGTCAGTGTAATGTCAAATAAAAACAGGTACAATAAGGTCAGTTTGAAGGTCTTGATAATACATTATCACAGCTCTTCCTATTGGACTCACTGTTAGCCTATATTCATGATAATGTCTGTCTCGACCTTCCTTATTACAGTGTACCATTATTCTCTTTCTATTGTTGAAAGGTGCATAAAGACACCTGTAATCAAAATATGCCCATAACTTACAAAAATGTAACTAAAAAATATCAATTATAATTTAATCACAATTTAGGCAAATATTCTGATAATTTGATCAAGTTCTAGTCTTGAGTAGTCGGAAGTCCTCCCCCTTATAAGGTCATCCCTTCTGCAATGATTGATTTGATTTTTGATGTTTAGTGCCATTTTCAGCAATATTTCAGCTATATCATGGTGACCAGTTTTAGTGGTGGAATAGGCCAGAGTACCCCGAGAGAACCACCAACCATGGGCAAGTAACTGGTAAACTTTATCACTTGCGGCTGCGAGTCGAGTACATCCTTTTTTGTAATCTACAAAGCGGGGCATGAACCCATGCCATATTGGTGATAGGCTTGTATGAGTTGTTAGATCCAATGACCTACCTCATTGAGCCATCCGGGCCCCTCCTTCTGCAATGAAAAAGTGTTCTCATAAAGGAGGTATCCTCTCTTGAGGGGGACAATTTAGTAGTATAATAGTATTTCAATGCATCTGAAATTTCTCCCGATAAGAGGGGTGAGGCCTGATAAAATGGGTGGTGCCTTATAAGAGGGGTGGGGCCTGATAAAAGGGGTGGGGCCTTATAAGAGGGGGACTAGTTTTTGTACTTAACAGCACAGTTTAAACTTTCTATTATTGCACAATAGAAAATGCATCTTTGAAACCAGGAACACAAGTATAATACCCTTGCAGTTCTAGGATATTCATCAATTCAAAATTGTTGGTAAACCTGGAGGAAAAGAACACACCTTAAATATCTTTTGTCAAATATGATATTTCCTGGATGGTTTAGTTTGGTTTATGGTGTTTAATGCCACTTTCAACAATATTTCAGCTATATCATGGCAGTCAGTTTTATTGGTGGAGTATCCAAAGAAAACCACGACATGCCGCAAGTCACTGACAAACTTTATCACATAATGTTGTATCGAGTACACCTCGCCATGAACAGGCTTCGAACTCAAATTATTAGTGTTGATAGGCAGTAATCGCATAGGTAGTTGTAATCCAACTTCCATATGATCACCACCACACCTATTTTCCTGGATGATAAATCTATATAGATTAAAAGTATAAATATAGTATGGTAAAGTTTTGTGAAAAACTAATCTTCTCTATACAAAAAGTTATCTGAAAAATGTAGTATTTATCTATCTGTGGGATAACTGTAAAAATAAGTAAAAATATTACCTATTGTATTTGTAAAATAAAATTGGCTGTATTCTAAACTTACTCTCAACTAATTCTTTTGTAATTTTATCCAATTTTAATCCAGAAATAAAAATTAAAAAATTAAAATTAAAAATATTCGCTATATTTTGAAAGTACATGTACATAGCTGATCGCTTATACTTAAAATACTAACTATAGAGATTCACATTTTTTAAAAATTTGTTATTGAAATGTTTCCATGGCACCGAGAGATTTAAGTATGCTGCCTGTTCCAAAACGGAAAAATATGTTAAACTGTAATCATGGTATTGGTCGCCATTTATAAAACAACCAAAACCAACATCTTATATTTCACTCGTCCTTAACATAAGGTATGCTTTTTTAACTTGATAAAAAGGGGACTGACATAAAAACACGCTATTAAATAAAAAAGATGGCAAAAAAAACCTTATTATGATCTAAGGGATCAACCATTTAACTTGAAGGGGGGGGGGGGGGGGGGGGGGGCTATGGTTTTTTTTCTAAAAAAATATTCTGATTCCCAATGTTGCTGAAAAAAAATGTTCTGATTTTGATGGAGGGGGAAACAAATCTGATTCAGAGTTTTTGTCATATAACCTAATGTTAAATTCTAACTCTCGTGTTGTCCGAAAAAATATTTCTGAACGAAACAAAAAACCATAACCCCCCTGCAAGTTAAATGGTCGGTCCCTAAGTACTGGTTAGGTAACGGTAAGTAGATGCTTGAAACTTATTGTTTGCCTTGTACAGAAGATGTGTCATATACAAATGTATAATACATATTGTCTTCAATCATGTGAGTGATGATGGCCTTACAAGCATGGTCTTAAGTGTGACCTCTTAACCTCAATGGTATTGACCTGATTTGACCCTCTAAAAAATAAAGGATATGATGATCATGTGACAATTCTGGAACTTGATGTACATGTACACATAAGATAGGATCAATATTATTCTGGTTTGTTTGGTTTGGTTTATGGTGTTTAACGCCACTTGCAACAATATTTCAGTTATATCACGATGGTCAGTTTTATTGGTGGAGGATACAGGAGTACCCGGAGAAAACCACCGACATGTCTCAAGTCACTGACAAACTTTATCACATAATGTTGCATTGAGTACAGCTCGCTATGAACAGGGTTCGAACTCACAACTTTAGTTGTGATAGGCACTGATTGCATAGGTAGTTGTAAATTCCACTACCATACGATCATGACCACGACGACCCCAATATTATTCCAAGGATGGATATTGGAGATGTTTTTTGTTACAGAAAAAGTTTATTTACAACCTTCTAAGGAGGCAAAAAGAGATTTTCATGTTTACTCCAACAAAAAATAGCTTGTTAAAATTTACATAATTAAAGACAACAATTTAAGGTATCATGAAATCTTTACCATAATAGTTTGTGTGTAGCATGCATACAGTTATGCATAATATGCACCACTTATTTTTTAACTTCACAAAAAGTCTTTCTGAATTCTCGTGTACAACTGTCACCTACGATGATCACCAGTCTTTGCCTAATTTGTTTTCACCTACTTGCCCAAAAGCCAAATATAGGCAAATTTTCTATTCATTCAAACAAATTCTCTCATAATTTTCACTTGTCCGAATCCAGGTTTACTTGTCCTGGGCTTCGGGCAAGTGGGTTAGCGTGAACTTCAACGCCTGATTTGATCAGAAAATTTTTGTGTCAAAAAGTGATTAATGTGAAACTAGATAAGGTTAAAAAAAAATTCCCTTTTAAATTCATAATAAAATAACAGTCAAGCTAAATAAATATCAAAAATCCTCTTTTCATCATGTGTAATAAAATAACAGGTAAATAATGTAAAATGGGGAAAAACCATGAATCATCATTACATGTAAATCATTAAATATAGGTATATTGTACAGGTATTTCATTTTACCTCAGGTTTAATCTACAAAGATAACAATGTACCTGTATTTACCTGAGGTCAGTTAAATGATGGCCAATTACTAAATCGTCAAGAACAATTTAATCGTATTATATAAAATTATCACTTAACATACCCTGGTACTCCCAACAAAAAAATTTAAATAGTAAAGAAAAACTTAACCATGATATTTAAAATTAACTCTTATGCCCAGCGTTCGGCACTAAAAAAAAAATCAGTCGTGTGCTTAGTACATTGTACACACTTTTAGAGCAGGGGCCGTCGTTGTCGTGATCATATGGTAGTTGGATGTATGACTACCTATGCAATCAGTGCCAATCACCACTAACGTTGTGAGTTCGAACGCTGTTCATGGCGAGGTGTACTCGATACAACATTATGTGATAAAGTTTGTCAGTGACTTGTGGCAGGTCGGTGGTTTTCTCCGGGTACTCCAGTTTCCTCCACCAATAAAACTGACTCGCACCACGTTATACCTGAAATATTGTTGAAAGTGGCATTAAACGCTATAGACCAAACCAACCAACCACTTTTAGCACTGGTCATCTTTTGAGTGAGTATTATTATACACAATAAATCAGGGCCCGGGTGGCTCAATGGCCGCAAGTGATAAAGTTTACCAGTTGCATGGCCGTGGTCAGTGGTTCTCTCCAGGTACTCCGGCTTCTCCCACCACTAAAACTGGTCGTCATGATATAGCTGAAATTTTGCTGAAAGTGGCATTAAACACAATAAATCAATCAAATCACAATAAATCAGAAAGGTTACATACTTCCTGATTTAACACCACTTTCAACAATATTTCAGTTATATCGTGGCGAAGAGTGATCATAATAAACATATGTACCTCTCATGGACCTTTCATGCCTTTAGTCTAGGCAAGCTGAAATTATTCATTTACTCGTATATACATGTACATGTACATGCAACAATTCTTCATGAACAAATCAATAAAAACAAATTAACAAATATCCAATTGCAACTTGCAATCAGACAATTCCTAAAAGTTTGATTGACCATTCAGTTAATGGTCCAGTTGCGGTAGCTGCCAAGGAGGATATATATAGCTTGTAAATTCATTTGTCTGGAAATTAAGGTTGGGGTTATGGTGCTTAACGTCACTTTCAACAATATTTCAGTTATATTTAAGCAGTCAGTTTTATTGGAGGCGGAAAACGCAGTACCCCGAGAAAAACACTGACCTGTCACAAGTAACTGACAAACTATATCACATAATGCTGTATCAAGTACACATTGCCATGAGCGGAATTCAAACTCACAACTTTAGTGGTGATAGGCACTGATTGCACAGGTAGTTGTAAATCCAACTACCATATGATCACGACCACAACACATCTCTTGAAATTAGAAAACAATATACATTTATATGTATTACATCATTCCAAATGATATTAGATGTCGATTAGAACTAAATGAGGGATATTTTACAGTTCGTATCCCTATGGCATGTGACTCCACTGGTATTTTTTCTTTACATCTTAAGCCAACCATATTTCAGTTTTGTAGTTTCCAAAAAAAGTATTCATTGCATGAACATTTCTATGTCATACAGTTACATTTTTGTAAGATGCGTCTTTCATTGGAAGCCATCTTAAATTTCCCATTAATACAAACATAATTAACTTGAATAAAGGGTAATTCCTATGCATACCATGACTGATACATGTAGCATTTCATTTGTCTGAGTGACTTTATCATATTTTTACAAAAGGTTTACATAAGGGACCGACCATTTAACTTGACGGGGGGGTTATGGTTTTTTGTTTCGTTCAGACAACACGATAGTTAGAATATTTATTTTTTTTGTCGCGCAAAGTGCGAAATATTTTTCTAGAATTCAACATTAGGTTATATATGACAAAAACTCTGAATCAGATTATTTTTTTTTTCCTCCACCAAAATCAGAATATTTTTTTCAGCAACATTGGGAATCAGAATATTTTTTTTAGAAAAAAACCATAACCCCCCCCTCCTCCCCCCCCCCGCCTTCAAGTTAAATGGTCATTCCCTAAGGTAAAATTGGGTACTCTGGTAATGTTGGAGTCTGAAAAACACCTCATTCATATATTCCTTCAGTATGAAAACCACATACTCATTTATAAAATTGAAGTACAAAAACTCTGTTTATTCCTGTATCATTCATATATTAGACTAAAATCCAAAATAAAACACACATGTAGATCAACTTTGCACCTAGTCCAAGATTCCTCTGCCGTCCGACGGCTTTTTTCGACTTGCTGTAGCCGTGGGACGGCAGAAGAATCTCGGACTATTTTGCACCTTGTCATGCTAAATTATAATATAATTATAGAAGATTTTGTCTTGGCAATAAAGAAGCTGGATATGGGCATACAAAATGTATATAGAAATATGACCTTTTGATATATATTTAAGCCCTCCCATTGATATATTGAAGTGGAAATTTTATGACCTAATCACATATTTGAAAGAGGAAAAAGTCAACACATGCTAGTCGTATGTCTATACCAGGGGCGGATACAGGGGGGGAGCACCCACCCTAAAATTGGAAAAAATATGATTTTTTGACGTAAAATCGTGATTTTTCTCACGAAATACCCCAACAATTTTGGCGCCTCCCTCCGTTCGGCGCAATTTTTTTAAGTGTACCCCCTAACTTGAAATCCTGGATCCGCCCCTGTATACCTTTAGTCTTAAGTTTATATAGGAAATAACACCTCATCCCCCCTTTTTGACAATTTTGTATGTATACAAAACTTCAAAATGCACAGCGAATAAGAAACAAAAGTTCAAATAAATATATAATTCCAATTGATGACAGTTTACTGTACATTAAATATCCCACATCAATATACATTACGTAGTGGACGTTATTGAGTTACACGGGTCAAAATATAGAACATTCAGGTTTCATAGGGGGAAAAATCGTTCTGTTCGTTTATCAATGCGACCCCCTTTATAAAAAATAAATTGATCTTCTCATTGTGATGTTGTTTTAATATTGATTAATGGAACTTCTTTGTGTATTCTTACCATTACAAGTGAACAATAAAATAATCTTCATGAATAAATTGTTTCCAATAGTCTCATTCAGGTATTTCTTAAACAGCTTATAAACATTGGGTCTTGTGCTCTAGTCACATGACTTTCATACTAAATATCGTTCGGAATATTTTTGAATTTTTATATAAAGAGAGTTGAAAAGACCCGAGACCAAAAACACGAATTTATCAGACAATTGAAAATATGTACAAATACCAAATTAAACAGCTTATAAACATTGGGTCTTGTGCTCTAGTCACATGACTTTCATACTAAATATCGTTCGGAATATTTTTGAATTTTTATATAAAGAGAGTTGAAAAGACCCGAGACCAAAAACACGAATTTATCAGACAATTGAAAATATGTACAAATACCAAATAAACTTGACATAAAAGGTGAGCAATAACGGACTTAATATTATAGACTGTTGGTTTTCAGGTGAAAGTTAGAATATAGTTGATAATGCATGAGACACAATATAGAACATATTTTTTAAGCTACATAGAATAAAATAATACCTACATGTATAAGATAAGATACATACCACCCTACCACATGATACATACCACCCACAGGTATAGTATCTAGGTATATATTTTTTTTACCAGAAACAAGTGCCTGTGATACCACCCTACCACATAACTCACTAAAGAGAAGTTTTCATAATTATTTAAATTCAATAAATTAACGGTACCCCGTAGATATATATATGCTGTATCGAATATAATTTTTTTTGGGAGGGTGTAAAAAGAAAAATCGTTCTGTTCGTTTATCAATGCGACCCCCTTTATAAAAAATAAATTGATCTTCTCATTGTGATGTTGTTTTAATATTGATTAATGGAACTTCTTTGTGTATTCTTACCATTACAAGTGAACAATAAAATAATCTTCATGAATAAATTGTTTCCAATAGTCTCATTCAGGTATTTCTTAAACAGCTTATAAACATTGGGTCTTGTGCTCTAGTCACATGACTTTCATACTAAATATCGTTCGGAATATTTTTGAATTTTTATATAAAGAGAGTTGAAAAGACCCGAGACCAAAAACACGAATTTATCAGACAATTGAAAATATGTACAAATACCAAATTAAACAGCTTATAAACATTGGGTCTTGTGCTCTAGTCACATGACTTTCATACTAAATATCGTTCGGAATATTTTTGAATTTTTATATAAAGAGAGTTGAAAAGACCCGAGACCAAAAACACGAATTTATCAGACAATTGAAAATATGTACAAATACCAAATAAACTTGACATAAAAGGTGAGCAATAACGGACTTAATATTATAGACTGTTGGTTTTCAGGTGAAAGTTAGAATATAGTTGATAATGCATGAGACACAATATAGAACATATTTTTTAAGCTACATAGAATAAAATAATACCTACATGTATAAGATAAGATACATACCACCCTACCACATGATACATACCACCCACAGGTATAGTATCTAGGTATATATTTTTTTTACCAGAAACAAGTGCCTGTGATACCACCCTACCACATAACTCACTAAAGAGAAGTTTTCATAATTATTTAAATTCAATAAATTAACGGTACCCCGTAGATATATATATGCTGTATCGAATATAATTTTTTTTGGGAGGGTGTAAAAAGAGAAAAGTACACAAATACACAAAATTAATTCACAACCGATCTTAGTCAGTACCAACCAGGAAATGATGAAAGTCTACAATGAATCACAGGCGCTTGTGTAGAGTCAAAAATATGCTCGCTATGTACCTAAAATATTTTAGGTACATAGCGTACATAGCGAGCATATTTTTGACTCTACACAAGTGCCTGTGAATGAATGAAATACAACACAAACACGAGAGAATTAATCACGAAAAGAAGCAAAAAGACACGAAGAATAACAATAATAGAATAAACGAATATATTGGAAATTACATTCTTGTATGCTACAACAACCAAGGATTTGTATAATATATTGGAAATTACATTCTTTTAGGTCACAACAACCAAGGATTTGTATAATATATTAGAAATTACATTCTTTTAGGTCACAACAACCAAGGATTTGTTTAATATATTAGAAATTACATTCTTTTAGGTCACAACAACCAAGGATTTGTATAATATATTAGAAATTACATTCTTTTAGGTCACAACAACCAAGGATTTGTTTAATATATTAGAAATTACATTCTTTTAGGTCACAACAACCAAGGATTTGTTTAATATATTAGAAATTACATTCTTTTAGGTCACAACAACCAAGGATTTGTATAATATATTAGAAATTACATTCTTTTAGGTCACAACAACCAAGGATTTGTATAATATATTAGAAATTGCATTCTTTTAGGTCACAACAACCAAGGATTTGTATAATATATTAGAAATTACATTCTTTTAGGTCACAACAACCAAGGATTTGTATAATATATTAGAAATTACATTCTTTTAGGTCACAACAACCAAGGATTTGTTTAATATATTAGAAATTACATTCTTTTAGGTCACAACAACCAAGGATTTGTATAATATATTAGAAATTACATTCTTTTAGGTCACAACAACCAAGGATTTGTATAATATATTAGAAATTACAGTCTTTTAGGTCACAACAACCAAGGATTTGTTTAATATATTAGAAATTACATTCTTTTAGGTCACAACAACCAAGGATTTGTATAATATATTAGAAATTACATTCTTTTAGGTCACAACAACCAAGGATTTGTATAATATATTAGAAATTACATTCTTTTAGGTCACAACAACCAAGGATTTGTATAATATATTAGAAATTACATTCTTTTAGGTCACAACAACCAAGGATTTGTATAATATATTAGAAATTACGTTCTTTTAGGTCACAACAACCAAGGATTTGTATAATATATTAGAAATTACGTTCTTTTAGGTCACAACAACCAAGGATTTGTTTAATATATTGGAAATTACAGTCTTTTATGCTACAACAACCAAGGATTTGTTTAATATATTAGAAATTACATTCTTTTAGGTCACAACAACCAAGGATTTGTATAATATATTAGAAATTACATTCTTTTAGGTCACAACAACCAAGGATTTGTATAATATATTAGAAATTACATTCTTTTAGGTCACAACAACCAAGGATTTGTTTAATATATTAGAAATTACATTCTTTTAGGTCACAACAACCAAGGATTTGTATAATATATTAGAAATTACATTCTTTTAGGTCACAACAACCAAGGATTTGTTTAATATATTAGAAATTACATTCTTTTAGGTCACAACAACCAAGGATTTGTTTAATATATTAGAAATTACATTCTTTTAGGTCACAACAACCAAGGATTTGTATAATATATTAGAAATTACATTCTTTTAGGTCACAACAACCAAGGATTTGTATAATATATTAGAAATTGCATTCTTTTAGGTCACAACAACCAAGGATTTGTATAATATATTAGAAATTACATTCTTTTAGGTCACAACAACCAAGGATTTGTATAATATATTAGAAATTACATTCTTTTAGGTCACAACAACCAAGGATTTGTTTAATATATTAGAAATTACATTCTTTTAGGTCACAACAACCAAGGATTTGTATAATATATTAGAAATTACAGTCTTTTAGGTCACAACAACCAAGGATTTGTTTAATATATTAGAAATTACATTCTTTTAGGTCACAACAACCAAGGATTTGTATAATATATTAGAAATTACATTCTTTTAGGTCACAACAACCAAGGATTTGTATAATATATTAGAAATTACATTCTTTTAGGTCACAACAACCAAGGATTTGTATAATATATTAGAAATTACATTCTTTTAGGTCACAACAACCAAGGATTTGTATAATATATTAGAAATTACATTCTTTTAGGTCACAACAACCAAGGATTTGTATAATATATTAGAAATTACGTTCTTTTAGGTCACAACAACCAAGGATTTGTTTAATATATTGGAAATTACAGTCTTTTATGCTACAACAACCAAGGATTTGTTTAATATATTGGAAATTACAGTCTTTTATGCTACAACAACCAAGGATTTGTTTAATATATTAGAAATTACATTCTTTTAGGTCACAACAACCAAGGATTTGTATAATATATTAGAAATTACATTCTTTTAGGTCACAACAACCAAGGATTTGTATAATATATTAGAAATTACATTCTTTTAGGTCACAACAACCAAGGATTTGTTTAATATATTAGAAATTACATTCTTTTAGGTCACAACAACCAAGGATTTGTATAATATATTAGAAATTACATTCTTTTAGGTCACAACAACCAAGGATTTGTTTAATATATTAGAAATTACATTCTTTTAGGTCACAACAACCAAGGATTTGTTTAATATATTAGAAATTACATTCTTTTAGGTCACAACAACCAAGGATTTGTATAATATATTAGAAATTACATTCTTTTAGGTCACAACAACCAAGGATTTGTATAATATATTAGAAATTGCATTCTTTTAGGTCACAACAACCAAGGATTTGTATAATATATTAGAAATTACATTCTTTTAGGTCACAACAACCAAGGATTTGTATAATATATTAGAAATTACATTCTTTTAGGTCACAACAACCAAGGATTTGTATAATATATTAGAAATTACATTCTTTTAGGTCACAACAACCAAGGATTTGTTTAATATATTAGAAATTACATTCTTTTAGGTCACAACAACCAAGGATTTGTATAATATATTAGAAATTACAGTCTTTTAGGTCACAACAACCAAGGATTTGTATAATATATTAGAAATTACATTCTTTTAGGTCACAACAACCAAGGATTTGTATAATATATTAGAAATTACATTCTTTTAGGTCACAACAACCAAGGATTTGTATAATATATTAGAAATTACATTCTTTTAGGTCACAACAACCAAGGATTTGTATAATATATTAGAAATTACGTTCTTTTAGGTCACAACAACCAAGGATTTGTATAATATATTAGAAATTACGTTCTTTTAGGTCACAACAACCAAGGATTTGTTTAATATATTGGAAATTACAGTCTTTTATGCTACAACAACCAAGGATTTGTTTAATATATTAGAAATTACATTCTTTTAGGTCACAACAACCAAGGATTTGTATAATATATTAGAAATTACATTCTTTTAGGTCACAACAACCAAGGATTTGTATAATATATTAGAAATTACATTCTTTTAGGTCACAACAACCAAGGATTTGTTTAATATATTAGAAATTACATTCTTTTAGGTCACAACAACCAAGGATTTGTATAATATATTAGAAATTACATTCTTTTAGGTCACAACAACCAAGGATTTGTTTAATATATTAGAAATTACATTCTTTTAGGTCACAACAACCAAGGATTTGTTTAATATATTAGAAATTACATTCTTTTAGGTCACAACAACCAAGGATTTGTATAATATATTAGAAATTACATTCTTTTAGGTCACAACAACCAAGGATTTGTATAATATATTAGAAATTGCATTCTTTTAGGTCACAACAACCAAGGATTTGTATAATATATTAGAAATTACATTCTTTTAGGTCACAACAACCAAGGATTTGTATAATATATTAGAAATTACATTCTTTTAGGTCACAACAACCAAGGATTTGTTTAATATATTAGAAATTACATTCTTTTAGGTCACAACAACCAAGGATTTGTATAATATATTAGAAATTACAGTCTTTTAGGTCACAACAACCAAGGATTTGTTTAATATATTAGAAATTACATTCTTTTAGGTCACAACAACCAAGGATTTGTATAATATATTAGAAATTACATTCTTTTAGGTCACAACAACCAAGGATTTGTATAATATATTAGAAATTACATTCTTTTAGGTCACAACAACCAAGGATTTGTATAATATATTAGAAATTACATTCTTTTAGGTCACAACAACCAAGGATTTGTATAATATATTAGAAATTACATTCTTTTAGGTCACAACAACCAAGGATTTGTATAATATATTAGAAATTACGTTCTTTTAGGTCACAACAACCAAGGATTTGTTTAATATATTGGAAATTACAGTCTTTTATGCTACAACAACCAAGGATTTGTTTAATATATTGGAAATTACAGTCTTTTATGCTACAACAACCAAGGATTTGTTTAATATATTAGAAATTACATTCTTTTAGGTCACAACAACCAAGGATTTGTATAATATATTAGAAATTACATTCTTTTAGGTCACAACAACCAAGGATTTGTATAATATATTAGAAATTACATTCTTTTAGGTCACAACAACCAAGGATTTGTTTAATATATTAGAAATTACATTCTTTTAGGTCACAACAACCAAGGATTTGTATAATATATTAGAAATTACATTCTTTTAGGTCACAACAACCAAGGATTTGTTTAATATATTAGAAATTACATTCTTTTAGGTCACAACAACCAAGGATTTGTTTAATATATTAGAAATTACATTCTTTTAGGTCACAACAACCAAGGATTTGTATAATATATTAGAAATTACATTCTTTTAGGTCACAACAACCAAGGATTTGTATAATATATTAGAAATTGCATTCTTTTAGGTCACAACAACCAAGGATTTGTATAATATATTAGAAATTACATTCTTTTAGGTCACAACAACCAAGGATTTGTATAATATATTAGAAATTACATTCTTTTAGGTCACAACAACCAAGGATTTGTATAATATATTAGAAATTACATTCTTTTAGGTCACAACAACCAAGGATTTGTTTAATATATTAGAAATTACATTCTTTTAGGTCACAACAACCAAGGATTTGTATAATATATTAGAAATTACAGTCTTTTAGGTCACAACAACCAAGGATTTGTATAATATATTAGAAATTACATTCTTTTAGGTCACAACAACCAAGGATTTGTATAATATATTAGAAATTACATTCTTTTAGGTCACAACAACCAAGGATTTGTATAATATATTAGAAATTACATTCTTTTAGGTCACAACAACCAAGGATTTGTATAATATATTAGAAATTACATTCTTTTAGGTCACAACAACCAAGGATTTGTTTAATATATTAGAAATTACATTCTTTTAGGTCACAACAACCAAGGATTTGTTTAATATATTGGAAATTACAGTCTTTTATGCTACAACAACCAAGGATTTGTTTAATATATTAGAAATTACATTCTTTTAGGTCACAACAACCAAGGATTTGTATAATATATTAGAAATTACATTCTTTTAGGTCACAACAACCAAGAATTTGTATAATATATTAGAAATTACATTCTTTTAGGTCACAACAACCAAGGATTTGTTTAATATATTAGAAATTACATTCTTTTAGGTCACAACAATCAAGGATTTGTATAATATATTAGAAAGGTCACAACAACCAAGGATTTGTTTAATATATTAGAAATTACATTCTTTTAGGTCACAACAACCAAGGATTTGTTTAATATATTAGAAATTACATTCTTTTAGGTTACAACAACCAAGGATTTGTTTAATATATTAGAAATTACATTCTTTTAGGTCACAACAATCAAGGATTTGTATAATATAGTAAAAATATACAAATCCTTGCAACAACAAAGTCAATCTAATTAAAATTCGATCTTTGATTGCTCGCGATTGTGTCGCACATAGCTTTATGCGCGACATAACAAAACCGGGAGCAATTAAAGATCGAATTTTAATTAGATTGCAACAAAGTATTTCCAGGGTATGTTATATAGAAGATTATATTGAAACAGACGAGGATTGTGTTTTTATGGGGAGTGAGAGATTGTTGTTTAACGCTAACTCAGTGTTTTGTTCAGCCATATCATGGCGAGAACAAGTTAATGTTCAATGATGAGTTCCGCTTTGTACTTGACCAACACGATTAGATGGATTTTTATAGTGCTAGTTCACTGAAACAACATCCACGGAGAAACATGTCACCCCACTCGGAAACAGTATCCTGATTTCGAGCCACTCAGTTTTCTCTCTCTTTCTTCTTAATGCTGCGTGCTTAAACTCAACAAATACTAATTTTATAGTCTTTGGTTTGACCCGATCGGATCTCGAACCCACGATGTATCGCACTCGAGGTGAGCACGCTAACCATGCATTACACCACCGGGGTGGTTTTGTCATAGTATGTGGATTGCATACATCAGCTTGGTAGAGATCTGAATGCTTTTTCTGGTCTAATTTAAAGATCAAGCACAGCACTTGATATGACATGGCAGACGTTACGTTTGTAATTCCACAGCCTGTATTAACAGAAGGAACAAAGTCGTATTCATGATGAAGTGTCTAAGTCTAACATAGACAATACATGTATTTAACAACATAACATGTTGTTGTTTGTTTGTTTGTTTATTTTTTTAATTTCAGAGAAGAAAAGCAGGACAGTTTGAATTATTAAATTGATTTCACATTCTAATCTTTACTAGCTTGTTTTTCATATCATATCATTTACTTTCCCAATATTTTGTTTGCTTGTTTGATGGTGTTTAACACTACTTTCAACCACAGGTACTTGTGGACAGGACACAGTATCCCCCCTTTTTACACCCTACCCCCCCTTTTTTTCTTTTTTTTTCTTTTTTTCTTCATTTCTATGGCTTAGAAATATGTAAAACAGCAATAATATGCCGTTTTCTGAATGCATAAGTCGACTGATATGTATATAGAGATGCCGTTTTCTGATTGCGTCATTCGACTGATATGTATATATATAGATATACATATCAGTCGAATGATGCAATCAGAAAACGACATCTCTATATACATATCAGTCGACTACAAAGCAGTCGAATGACGCAATCAGAAAACGGCATCTCTATATACATATCAGTCGACTTATGCAATCAGAAAACGGCATATTATTGCTGTTTTACATATTTCTAAGCCATGGAAATGAAGAAAAAAAAGAAAAAAAAAGGGGGGGTAGGGTGTAAAAAGGGGGGATGCTGTGTCCTGTCCACAAGTACCTGTGCTTTCAACACCATTTCAGTTATATCGTGGAGGTCAGTTTTATCTTCAAACTCTTCTTTCAGTTGAGCCTACTCTTTTTATATTACACAAGACACTGTTTTATTACTTAGTTTACAACTAATTACTGTGTATTTATTGATTTGTGGTATGATTTGATAAACCACGTGATTTCCTTCGAAATACGAGTAAACACAATTAAAACCCAATGTCAATGCATATAATTTACTTTGCATGCACGACTCAGGTGTGTATTACCTTTGTCATAAATTTAAATACAAAGCATGTGAACTTGAATGTGTACAACACTGCAAATACTTAAGTGTGTATTTTAGTGCTTCTGGGACTTTCTCCTATGCTCAGGATAAACTTAATAAGAAAAGTTTGAAAGCATATTTTAAACTTCAGAAAGATTTTCTCTCACTAAACCTAAAGCCAAAAACTAGTATACATATATTTGATCACACAATCAAGCCCATTGTACTTTATGGCTGTGAAATATGGGGCAATTTTAACTCCAATACAGCTAGATTTAGAAATGAAACTTTATCTCCGTACAGAATTTACTCAAATCTCATTTGTGAAAAATTACATACTAAATTTTGTAAATTTATTTTAGGTGTTCATGAAAACCCACCAACTTTGCTGTTTTGTCAGAACTTGGTCGTTTCCCACTCTATTACGATATTATAAAAAGTATTTTCCACTATTGGAACCGACTTGAATATCTAGAAAAATTTCCTTGACTACAAAACGTTTATGAACAATCAAAACAATTATATACTCAAAACAAATCATCATGGTACGGATCTCTCCAACGTATACTTCAAAAATTTCAAACAATTAGTCAATTGAAAGGAAAGAAAATTTCAAAAAACAGCATCAATAGTCAAATTAAAGAGGGCTTTTTGGAACTATGGAAAAATCAGATGAAACAATTCTCAGAAGGGAAGCTTCGCACTTACACCACATTTAAAGTACATTTTGGGTTTGAAAATGATCTATCTGTTATTGGTAATTTTGAGCATAGGAGATGCTTAACAAAACTAAGAATCTTAGTACATCGTCTACATATTGAGACTGGTAGATACCAGGGTATCCCTCCACACCAAAGGTTGTGTGGGCAGTGCGACTCGGGAGAGGTAGAAGATGAAATTCATTTTCTCCTTTGCTGCAGCAAATTTAGAGAGGAGCGACAACAGCTGTTCAGAACAATATCTCAATCATGTAACAATTTTCTACAATTAAATCCTCGAGAAAATTATTTACTGGTTAATGACCTGTGAGGATGTATCAGTTTTAAAAGAGTTGTGTCACTTTATTTATAAATACTGCAGATAATTTAAATAACTGAATAACACGGCTTCAATTTTAATAACAAAACCTACATATTAATGTCTAAAATATATTATTGTTTGTCTGCACTAGACACGAGGAGGAATGCTCATTGCTAATCTTAGTAGATGCAATGCATTTCCTGAAGCACTGTCCCTTGGTGTCTCTTGCAGATAAACGATACATCTATTTATTCCCATTTCAGTTTATTACTTGAACTGCTTGCTTTCCTGGATCAGACACGGGGAGAATCGAAATGCGATTCTTAAGCACCGTCCCCTGGTGTCTCCTCCAGCTAAGTAATCACAGTCCTTTCATCAAACACATGATGTTTTACTACTTGAGCCGCTTGCTTTGCTGGATCAGACACGGGGAGAATCAAAATACAATTCTTAAGCATCGTTCCCTGGTGTCTCCTCCAGCTAAGTAATCGCATACATGTAGTCCATTCTTCAACCATACGATACACTCTGCTACTATACATTACTCATTGCCTCTCCTCGGGTCGTGCTGCCGAACACAGCCCACTTTCTGAAACATGTTATCATTTAAATAGTTAGAATTGTCTTGTTTATGAACATATGTCTCCATTCTGTATTGTTGTAACTTGATATAATTATGAATGTATATTTGTTATTGCCCCTTGAGGGATCTTAATTGGAATCAAATATATTGTATTATATTGTATTCAATCGTAACTACTCGGCCATTCTCGCTACCATGCACATTTTTCGCAGGGTAGCGAGAATGGCCGAGTAGTTACGATTGGCATTGTATTGAATTCTATTTAAATCTTTGCACCTGTGAATGATATATGAACTAAATAAAACTACTTCCGCATTCCCAAAATCAGCTACCTAATTAACTTGCAGCTGCCTCGTTTGCGGAGAACAAAGTATGTAATTTTCTCTCATTTATAGATTAGTTTCTCATTATTTAATCGTTTTTGTTTTTTGTAACTAATCTAATGGTGTCTATCGAGATTTTTGGAAAGTCTCCAGTCGAGTTGAGTGTCCTTTTATAATTACTTTTTAAATTTTCGTCCATTATTTTAACTGTATTGATTTGAGGTATGGGACTGGCCAAATATTATTAAGCACAAATTTGTGTATGGCACTGGTGTCACTGACAATGTACCTGTTTCATTGACAAAGTATCGCACAACACACTTTCATACGAATTCGCGATGATTTTATGATGATCACCATTCGGTGCTGTATCATGTAACATATATGTTCCCGAGATGTGTACATGTGTGCATACCGATAATTTTTATGAAAATTTTTTCATTCAGTTTGGTATATTGATTTAGGTGTCAGTGTCATGGTGTTTAACGCCACTATATTGATTTATAAAAACACACACTCTAAAATGACTCAGATGAAGAATGCTAATATAACAGCTGCTCCTCAACTTTTGAGTCTTGCCGAGTTTAATTTCGATTATCTTTCATGTTCACTGACAAGTTGGTTGGTTGGTTTATGGTGTCTAACGCCACTTTCAACAATATTCCGGTTTTTAGTGGGGTTCATGTTACTCAATCTTTTTATGTATATGATTTGTAGATCGTTGTTCGTCTTTTTCTTTTGACCATAGTGTTGTCTTTTTCTTTTGACCATAGTGTTGTCTGTTCTTCTTCGATATACGAACTCTGATTACCCTGGTATCCTCAAGCTCTTCTGATCTATATTCATGACGAGAAAACACTTTAAAGCAAAATTAAATATGAGTTAATAGGTGGCACATGGATTAGCCTATTTACCAGTAGTGGAGGTTGCCACAATTAAAGGGGAGACAACAGAAAAGACACCGTCGTAACCAACAGCTGACCACAATCCTATTACTCCCCACTCATTACCCGTGGGTCCGAGTGGCAGATAATTCTCCGTTTTATTGCAAAATTTATTTTGAAAATAGCTGTCCTGGCGTAAAGTTTGTCAAAGAATAATTTTTGATTAATTACTCTAAATGCAATTATTAACCAAAAAAATCCCTGGTTTGTGCTTAAAAAGTGCTTGAATTGTTGCACTTTTCATTTCAGATGGATCAATATGATGTTGAATTCGAGACATATACAGAAGAGTACAGTGCCAAAAGTTTCTATAAGCACTACAAGGACAACCTGCCACAGATGGTAATGGTAACCCAGGGTTACCTGGGAGAAGTCGGTTTCGAAACATTTGACAGAGGACAGGTAATTAGGGAATAACTATATTGTATTTGAAGTGTTGCCTCCGTAAATCGTCGGTTTTACTGTTGATACAACATGTGACCAAAAGTATTTGACTGTTTATTTGCTCATTAAGTTTATATGAGTGCTTTTTATTTGTACATAATTTAAACAAAACAAATAAAAATTTACTTTGATTTTCCTATATTTTTCAACAAAAAATTAATCCTGAAAAATTAACAATCCTGTTTAAATTATGTACAAATAAAACCCACTCATATAAACATAATGAGCAAATAAACATTCCAAATATAGACAATTCTGAATGTTTTGGTGTGAAATTTGCTAAAATCTATTCAGAAATATTGTTTTTGTTGATTATATAGGGATTTTTTACATGACTATGGCAATACTTTTGGCCACATGCTGTATTGGTGGAATGGATGACCAATACTTTTCACATTTGCAAAGTTTCATGATATGGTTGATAAATTAAATCCGACTTTTGTTTTTTTCACACAATGTTGATGAAAGTCTTCCGCATGTAAATTAAATTAAAGGTTTTAAATATTTAATTTTTTTTTATTGTGAAGTCATTTCTGGATAGATTTTAACAAGTTTTACACCAAAACATTCAGAATGTATATATTTTGACTGTTTATTTGCTCATTATGTTTATATGAGTGGTTTTTATTTGTACATAATTTAAACAAAACAAATACAAATTTACTTTGATTTTCCTATATTTTTTAACAAAAAATTAATCCTAAAACTTAACAATCCTGTTTAAATTATGTACAAATAAAACCCACTCATATAAACATAATGAGCAAATAAACAATCAAAATATAGACAATTATGAATGTTTTGGTGTGAAATTTGCTAAAATCTATACAGAAATGACTTCACAATATTTTTTTGAATAAAATATGGTTTTGGTTGATTATATAGGGATTTTTTTTTTACATGTGGCAATACTTTTGGCCACATGCTGTATTGGTGGAATGGATGACCAATATTTTTCACATTTGCAAAGTTTCATGATATGGTTGATAAAATAAATCCGACTTTTGTTTTTTTCACACAATGTTGATGAAAGTCTTCCGCATGTAAATTAAATTAAAGGTTTTAAATATTTTGCAAGTTGGATATAGTTTGGACAAATGCCAAAATACATCGATATATTTTTTGTTAAAAGTAGTTCTGCATCGATGCATTTGTTTATAGATATATTCAATATTCATTGATAAATCCGTACAAGACGCAAAAGAACTTTAACAATTAAGAATATTAACGCATACGTTTTAATGAACTCAAATATTTATTGTCGTTAAGCTATTATAAGTTTGGCTTAGGGTACGGGTTAGGGTAATGCTGTTTAACGCCACTTTCAACAATATTTAAGTTATATGGTAGCGGTATGTTTTATTGGTGGAGGAAACCGGAGTACCCACAGAAAACTATCGACCCGCCACTAGTCACTGACAAACTTCATCACATAATGTTGTATCGAGTACATCTCGCCATGAGCGGGATTCGAACTCACAACGTGGTGATAGTCACTGATTGCACGGGTAGTTGTATTCCAACTACCATACGATCACGGCCATGGCGACCCCTGCTGATGAATTGTGGATGATTGTTGTTTGACCCCAAAGTGATAACATTTTCAGCTACTAGTTTATCAAGGCGATGAGAGACCAATGTCCGCGTTGTGCCTTACCAACACGCTTACTTTGATTTTTATAGTGCTAGCTCAATGAAATATGACTCGGACAAACTATTCTGATATCTGGTAACCTTTGTTAATACATTGGTATATACTACTGTCAAGAACCAAAACCATACCCCTTCAGAAATATCTGTTCAGGATGCACCTAAGTGCACACAGTAAATGCCTTTTATGCAATAACGGTGAAGATGAAGATCTCGAATATTTTTTGTTAAATTGCCCTATCCTGTCTAGTGTTCGCGATGGATATTTTAATATTGTTTCTAAGCAGTGTAGTGATTATTATATTGGTGTAGACTTTATGGAACAGTCACCTAGTGCCAAATTACAGTTTATTGTTGGTGATATTGGATATGCTTTTAATAATGATATTGGAATATTTTATGATTTTATCGGTAAAATGTATATTGAAACATGTTTTAGATTACGAAGTGAAGTATTGAGTGTTACTGTTTAAAATATTTATCTTATAATATTTTAAGTATAATTATAAATGATGTTTTATGGAGAGTTTATGGACAGTTTATAACGTGTGTGTATATATGACAGATGTCTTATCATATTTTTGTTCCATGTGCCTTATCATAATAAATGTACATTTTAATAACTGTAGTTAGACGCGCCACCGACACCCCGGCGGTTGGCGCCCCCGATGTATAGGGGTAGTTTCAGAAATATATATATAGCAAATTAAAGTACAACGATAAATAATAACAAAACATCGATATACAATATTTGCAACAGGCACGGCCGTAGGCCGGATCTGAATAAAGTGAGACAAAGGGGGTGAATTTAGACAGATTTTGAAGAAAAAAAAAGATTTTATTTGCTTTCAAAGGTTACACTTGCCGTTTCAAAAGTGAGGCATTTGCCTCATTTGCCTCCATTGCGCTACGGCCATGACAGGAGAGATAGAGAGTCACATTTTCAGCCATGATGTTAGACATTTTTATTTATAAATCTAATAAAAGTGCATGTTTTTTTTAATCATTTTTTTGGTTAGATTCATCAAAGCACTAAATATCAGAACATTATAATACTTAAAATATATTTTATCTATGCAAGTCTTTCTTTTTTCATTGAAAGAATCTCATTTTTATAAATATTATGATCAAATGAAATATATATTGCAAAAAAAAAGAAGATGATGTTTTCTCAAGAAAGATAATTTTGCAATCTGTATTCAATTAGTTCGTTATCCTTAATAGGTGTTTAGAATTCAGACATATTCTTCACAAGAGAGGGCAGTGGCATTGGTTGTTTCTAGTGAAAAGGGAATATACGGTTTACAAGGACGACACATTAGTATACCTGTTGATTATGACGTAAAGTGTAATGTGATCAAACATGGAAAGTCTAAAAGTGAGATACATAATATAACCGGTTTAATCAGGGCTGGATTAACCTATAGGCTGCAGCCTAGGGTCCCTCAATCAAGCTCAAATAACTATTCTGGTTTATTTAAAGAATTTGCAATAAGTTTACTTCAAGCTATGTAAAAACATATCACGTGTAAAGATATTCAAGACAGATGCGGGCGAGGTAGAGTGTGGCTTCGTCTGAAAAAGGGTGTGTGTATTATTTCATTAGCATAGGGACCCCAAAAGGTCATAATTCAGCCATGAATCTAATATTCACATAGAGGTCTGCAATCCAATTACCCGCACATCGTGATATTTAATCTTGTTTTTTCGCCAAGGTTGTATCTTAAGAAAGCAATTAAGCTGTCTCTGAAAACCTTTACCGATCTGTTGTATATAATGTGTATCAGAACAAGAAAACCCCAGATATCTAAATTAGTGCACACGACACGCTTCTGGAACAACCTTCATAAGGTACGCGCAAGGTCCAAAGATGGGAAAGCTATATAATTTAAAAATCGTTGGGTCCAAGTAAACAAAGGGGCACACACAGAATAACAAAATTCTGTTATGGTCACATATGCCGGAGGGAGGAAAACATTCGTTTTAATAATAATTGCATTATTCGAGAACTGTATATTTCAATAATGTATATATCTAATAAATCATGTCAGTACCGAAGCAATGACTACTGGGCGGATGATACCCTCGGGGACTAATAGTCCACCCTTCATAAGGTACGCTCAAAGTCGAAAAATTGGAAAGTCAAACACAATTTTAGGGGGCCCGGGTGGCTCAATGAATTAGGTCGTTGGATCTAACAATTCATACAAGCCTATCACCAATACGACGTGGGTTCGTGCCCAGCTTTGTATATAACAAAAAGGGTGCACTCGACTCGCAGCCGCAAGTGATAGAGTTTACCAGTTGCATGCACAGGGTCGATAGTTCTCCCCGGGTAGTCCGGTTTCTTCCACCACTAAAACTGGTCGCCATGATATACTGCTGAAAGTGGCGTTAAACACCAAAAATCAAATCAAGTCACAATTTGAGTACTGTGGGAGCAAGAAAACCAAAGGGCCTAAACAAGATAGCAAAAATCTGTTACTTAATGTCAACCAAAGGGCCTAAACAGGAAAGCAAAAATCTGTTACTTAATGTCAACCAAAGGGCCTAAACAGGTTAGCAAAAATATGTTGCTTAATGTCAACCAAAGGGCCTAAACAGGATAGGAAAATATGTTGCTTAATGTCAACCAAAGGGCCTAAACAGGTTAGCAAACATCTGTTACTTAATATCAACCAACGGGCCTAAACAGGATAGCAAAAATCTGTTACTTAATATCAACCAACGGGCTTAAACAGGATAGCAAAAAGCTGTTACTTAATGTCAACCAAAGGGCCTAAACAGGTTAGCAAAAATCTGTTGCTTAATGTCAACCAAAGGGCCTAAACAGGATAGCAAAATCTGTTACTTAATATCAACCAACGGGCCTAAACAGGATAGCAAAAATCTGTTACTTAGTGTCAACCGAAGGACCTAAACAGGATAGCAAAAATCTGTTACTTAATGTCAACCAAAGAACCTAAACGGGATAGCAAAAATCTGTTACTTAATGTCAACCAAAAGACCTAAACAGGATAGCAAAAATATGTTTCTTAATGTCAACCAAAGGACCTAAACAGGATAGCAAAAATCTGTTACTTAATGTCAACCAAAGGGCCTAAACAGGATAGCAAAAATCTGTTACTTAATGTCAACCAAAGGGCCTAAACAGGATAGCAAAAATCGGTTGCATAATGTTACTTATAAGAACCTTAGTTTCAATAGGTTCACATGGAAAATAGATTGAGCTATGTTGTGTTATAGGTTTTAAACGCAATTTTCAACAATATTTCAGTTTTTATTTATATTGCGGTGATCAGTCTGATAAGAAACTGAATAATACAACATTAAGTCCAACTACTATAGATACACGACCATTACGAATTTTAATGAAATTGATTTTGGAAAATGTTTGTATAATCTGTTTTAAGAAATATAATTTTAACTATTTGCATTGATGCATGTTATAATTGCTTATGCAAAAGCATTTTTATTTACATTTTTGTATTCTCTGTAAAAGCTTAAAAGTATGTATTGTGAAATGTATTCTTTCAGGTGGAAAACCGGCAAGTCTCAAAGAGATTATAAAGCACAGGGATTTACCGCTAGAAGTACAGTTTGCAGGAAGTGGTGATCAGTCCTTGGTGAATATCGGTGGTTCCGAACGGACAAGTTCACTTTTCACTCTGAAACTACTTCACACTTATGAGGATTTTTACCTTTTAGGGAATGCAATTTGCTATGGTAGGTTTTTTTTTGTTATGATTAGCATATTTAAAGCAGAATGGGAATTGATTTAGGTGCACGAATGGTTTGAAGATACCAAAGCGGTAATCGTGGCGGTCGGTTTTATTGGTGGAGGAAACCGGAGTACCCGGTGAAAACCACCGACCTGCTGCAAGTCACTAATAACATTTATTACATAGTGATGTATCGAGTGCACCTTGCATGGGCGGCATTCGAACTCACAACTTTAGTGGTAATAGGAACAGATTGCATTGGTAGTTATAAGAAAAGTTTGGAGGTACCAAAGGGGTAATCAGAATCCGTATATTGTATAAAACCAACTACCATACGATCACGACCACGACTGCCCCAAAATTTGTTGAAGTGATATACTAAATGCAATGAATCAATTTATGTTTTTGCAGGTAATTTGTATAAAACTATTACGGCAGTACCGGCATACTTACCTGACCTGAGATTTTCAATCGTCAAGTCTATCAAAGGTTACCCAGACGAGCAATACAAACATTTCCTGAATGTTACTGACAACTATGTAAAGGAAAACCTACAATTTAATCCCACATTTGGGAACTCAGGTAGGTACCTATCGAAAATTAGGTTAGTGTTATGGTGTTTATCACCACTATCAACAATATTTCAGCTATATCGTGGCAGTCAGTTGTATTTGTAGAGAAAACGGGATTACACACTAGTTCTATTGTTATCATAGGTATTCAAATTTTGGAAATATCTATTTGTCAAAAGAATTCGCACTGTCTTAGGCCCATGACAAACAGTGACGTCACTTGGACACCTCGGCACTGTGCCAGGTGTTCAAGTGACTTATCGATTCCAAAAACGGCTGCATTTAATTGGCTAAATATGTACAAGTAAATTCAATATTTTTGATATTATATATTTTTTATAATCAATATCACTAGAGTGTCAGTCAGTTACCGACTTTGATCTCGGGTTCAAGCTAGATAAACACCAACGCCACAATTTGCACGGGCTCAGGTGTTCATCTAGCTTGAACACCTCGATCTCAGTCGGTAACTATTACTTACCTGTATAAAACCATCGATCTGCGGTGAGTCACTGAAAAAATTTGTCACATAATGTTGTATCGAGTATACCTCGCCAAGAGCAGGATTCGAACTCACATAGTTAGTGGTGATGGGTATTTATCGAGATATTGGGGACAGTTTAACTTGAAATTATTCATTAAAGAAATATTGATTAATTGATTGTTGTTTATCGTCAACTGAGCATCATTGATTATAGCTATAATAGGTTGAATTCTGGGTCATTTTAGGCAACATGTCTTGATGAACCTTAACGGTTTTACTGCCCACCATTCGTGAGTACCTATGTTCACCCGTGGTTGTTTTGGTGGGGTCAATGTTGGTCATCTGCTTAGTTTTTTCTGCGTTTTGATGTGGTAATTTTTTGTGGGCTTGTTTTGGTCTTGTGTCTTGTGTGCCCATTGCTGTCAGTGTCTGAAGATTGTCCATTCTAGATTGCTCCTTCGGTTTTCTCTAACGTTTATTTAAAAATAAATCTTGATAGAATCTATGGTTGCTTCCTAACGTCAAGTTAGCCATGTTATTTTAATGATTGGTTGCTGTTTAGCGCCAAGTAAGCATTTTGTCAGCAATATCATTGCGAGAACAAGCTACTTTTGATGAGATGACGATTATATCTGTTTTGTTGTAGACAAACAAACGGAAACAACGATCTATATGTAAGACGGGTACCTAATTTCTTTCGATTTTGAGCGTATCTGTTCAAGGTTATTCCAGAAACGCGTCGTGCACACTAAATTTGATATCTACTTTTTTATTCGGATACAATATCATGACTCCTAGCCAACAAGCGTTTGTTGTACTCTTTAGTGTTGTGTTCTTATCGGGAAAGGAAAACATACAAAATGCTTTGATCCGACCCGAGAATAAATTAAGTAATAAAAACGTAGATATCAAATTTAGTGCACACGACGCGTTTCTAGAATAACCTTCATCAGGTACGCTCAAAGTCGAAAGGTTGGGTAACCAAATGATTTAAAACATTTTGGTAGCAAGTAAGCCAAAGGGTCTAAACATGATCACCAAAGGTCACCTATGACTTTACATATACCAATGGCGTAATCAGAAGTCGTAAATACACGAATGGCTTATAAGACAATGACTTTACAGATACCAATGGGGTAATTAGAAGTCGTAAATACACGAATGGCTTATAAGACAATGACTTTACAGATATCAATGGTGTAATCAGAAGTCGTAAATACACGAATGGCTTATAAGACAATGACTTTACATATACCAAAGGTGTAGTCAGAAGATACACGAATGGCTTATAAAACAATGACTTTACAGATACCAATGTGATAATCAGAAGTCATAAATACACGAATGTCTGATAAGACAATGACTTTACAGATACCAATGGGGTAATCAGAAGTCGTAAATACACGAATGGCTTATAAGACAATGACTTTACAGATACCAATGGGGTAATCAGAAGTCGTAAATACACGAATGGCTTATAAGACAATGACTTTACAGATACCAATGGGGTAATCAGAAGTCGTAAATACACGAATGGCTTATAAGACAATGACTTTACAGATACCAATGGGGTAATCAGAAGTCGTAAATACACGAATAGCTTAAAGACAATGACTTTACAGATATCAATGGTGTAATGAGAAGTCGTAAATACACGAATGGCTTATAAGAAAATGACTTTACAGGTACCAATAGTGTAATCAGAAGTCGTAAATACACGAATGGTATATAAGACAATGACTTTACAGATACCAATGGGGTAATTAGAAGTCGTAAATACACGAATGGCTTATAAGACAATGACTTTACAGATACCACTGGGGTATTCAGAAGTCGTAAATACACGAATGACTTATAAGACAATGACTTGACAGATACCAATGGGGTAATCAGAAGTCGTAAATACACGAATGGCTTATAAGACAATGACTTGACAGATACCAATGGGGTAATCAGAAGTCGTAAAAACACGAATGGCTTATAAGACAATGACTTTACAGATACCAATGGTGTAATGAGAAGTCGTAAATACACGAATGGCTTATAAGACAATGACTTTACAGATACCAATGGTGTATTCAGAAGTCGTAAACACACGAATGGCTTATAAGACAATGACTACAGATACCAATAGTGTAATCAGAAGTCGTAAATACACGAATGGCTTATAAGACAATGACTTAACAGATACCAATGGTGTAATCAGAAGTCGTAAATACACGAATGGCTTATAAGACAATGACTTTACAGATACCAATGGTGTATTCAGAAGTCGTAAATACACGAATGGCTTATAAGACAATGACTTTACGTACAGTCAAACCTGCTTTAGCGACCACCACTATTAAACAATAACTTGTATTATGTGACATTAATTCAAATTTCCCTTCACAATGCATTTCATATCAATTAAACCTATATTAAGCGACCACCTGTCTTTTGTGACAATATTTCAATATCCCGTTGGCTTATAAGACAATAACTTTAGGTAATTAAAAAAAAAATTGCTTTGCTTCTTATAGATATTGCTTTATATTCCAACGACAAATCTCAAGAGGATGAAAGTTACTCATACATCTCACCATGTGAGTATTATAATATAGAGGATATACTTCGAAATAACAAGCCAAAACCAACGAAACAGAACAAAAAGGAAGAAGGGGATATCTATGAAGTAATACGTGCTTCGACGATTTCCATTGGCAGCGAAACAAATGGAACATATGACTCGTACAATATTGAAACAAGAGATGCCAGCAACAAGAGAAACAAAGCAGAGATTGAACATGTCAGAAAGTCATTAAGACCAATAAACATTGATGCGCAGGGGAATGGTAAATTGGAAAAGACAGAGAAAGGGGATGTTAAGCAATTAACGAAAGGAAAAAGTGAGGAAGAAGCCGAAATGAAACGTGTTCCGCCTCCAATACCAACAAAACCAGACCAGTCTGTTACAGCAAGGACACAACCTTCTGACTCGAATGTCCCTTCAGAATCTATTGGGCCACCAATCCCTAAAAGGAATTCAATAATTCCACAAGAAATAGAAAAAAAACCCGTTCCTTTTAATGCCAGTAATGATCGCAATACAATCGGTTCTGCAAATGTTGGTAGAGCTCTTCCACAATCGGTGATACCAGTGGAACCAGTAACTGAGTACCCCCGTACACAACAACCAATGAGACGCAAAAGTGGAGAAGCGGATGTTGTAGTCGATGTCAAGTCATTGAATATGGAGGACGTCAGCGACTGGATGAAGAAATTGAAACTTGAGAAATATGCTGATATTTTTCTTGAACATCAAATAGACGGTTATCTCTTGAATCAACTAGATAAACAAATGTTGAAGACGGATTTTGGAATGGGAGATTTTGACATTATGAAACTTACGGTATTTGCAAAATCCGGACATGTTCCGAAATCAAGGGGAGGAGACTTGTGACGTTGTAGTTAACTCATAGTAGGCTATATTAGTCTATCTTTCGTTAATAACTATAGAGTATTTAGTATTATGACGGTGTCGATAAAGACATTAATTTTTCAAATTTCCAACTGATTTTAAAAAGACCACAGTACTGTAGGCAATGTCTGTCTTCCTACCATTGAATTCCTATACTGTATATACAAGCACCAAGGTCTTTTTGGAAAACACACACACTGCATATGTTGAGCAATTAACGATGATGTACCATGATATTTATGCATCCATATTTAAGATTTCTAAAATATGCTGTATTATATTCCCTTTTTATGAAAAAAAAATTGTTAATAGGGAAGGCTGTAACATTTAACAAATATACTGTCACATCAAAGTACATGTTTACGAAAATGACAAAGTGTTCTTTAAACGCTTATCATAAAACATTAACAATTTGGATGGTTTCTCGTGTTTAACGCTACTTTGAACAATAATTTAGTTATATTGTGGCGGTCAGTTTTATTGATGGAGGAAACTGGAGAAAACCTAACAATTTGCAGGACAATACGACAGTACTTTCATTACATTCATGGACCAAACATATTAATTAGAGCGGTCCAGTATATATACAATCGGAATATTATGTTAAAGTTTACTAAAGTTACCCCTCCAAGGCATAGCTGACTTTAGTATATTGTGGCTATCATCCTGTTTAATCCCTTTAGTTTTCTTGCTCCTAAAAGACTTTTAGATTATTTGGTTCTCGAAGTATTTGACCTTGAACTTACCTGGAGAAGATTATTCCAGATACGCTTCATGTGCACGTGCTGAGATATTTAGGTTTTTACTTTTAATGTAATTTAATTGTTATCTACGTACGAATGCTTCATTGTTATTTAGAATTATATAGCCACCTTTATCCAGTTTTAAAACACTTATAATGTTTCTTATTATCAAAGAACTGGAGCAGACAATGATCCAAACACAGTTTTGGTGCCTATTTAAATCCATTCCAAACTTGGGTGAACACATCAAGCCTCTTTACCATGTGTTAAGACTGTCACTGTCACATTTGTGTTTGAAGCAGGTACACAGCTAAGGTTTGAAGCAGGTACACAGCTAAGGTTTGAAGCGGGTACACAGCTAAGGTTTGAAGCAATATTGAAGAACAAATTTGACAGTGTATCCACGCGTGCACGTTTAGCATGCTATTTTAAAAAAGCTTCAAATTCGAAATTCTTAACATCTAAATAACTTAAAACAATTAACGTGTTTTAGCAAGGATCAATTGAACGCTTGCCTCGAGAAATGGTGTCAAACAATATTGTTATTTAGGAAACGGTGTACAGGAAACAAAAGTAAACACATGTACATTAGCGCGGATCCAAGATTTTTCAAAACGGAAGTTTCCTGGCTATATGTCAACATATCTGTTCATTTTGTACCTATAATATTTTGCCATTTGCCAGGTAAAAATAAAAAGGGTATCTACCTCCGGTTTCCCACCCCCCGTTCGATCTGTCACTGTACATAGCTATTAGTGAACAAGCGCCTTAGTGAAAGTGACTTCTCTTAGCAGGAGTAAATAGCTATTCATTGCTACCAGTGATATTAAGTCTGATATTACCGGTATTAGTTACACAGTGTACTAGTGACCTAATACCATATATATAGGGTCTATAAATATCATATGGGGCGAGAGCGAAGTTTGTAAGAAGTAAGATATATTTCTATCCTAGACGACTAACGTATAACATGTAACGTTGTAAGAATGTAATGTGACTATTAAGAACTATATATATTAACATATTATAGAAGATTATCAGAATTTGGAGATTACATATATACAATTGTTTTTTTTTATATAACTCGTTGTTCGATATATATTACAGTACTATGTTTACATTTATGCATCATTTTGACTATATCAGTTGAGTTTTTTTTAATGACGTTATTAGAAACAATGTACAATATATTATACAAATAAATTATAGTATTATTAACTTGAATTGTACAGCTTGCGGCAGATCATCCCAGTAATGGAATATAGACGTCCCCATCTTATAGGGCCATTCAATTTGCAATGAAAAGGTGGTACTTCGAAAGAGGAGGGCTCGAATGAAGAATACAGCCCTGGCCCATAAAAATAGTTTAACACCGCCACTTTTTATTGAAGTGCCAGTATGTACCAAGCCAGGAATGTAAGAGGTCATGTATTGTGTGTTAATGATGTCGATTTTGCCTATGTTTCTACGATTTTTTCTATTAGATTTTAGAACTGATCCGACAGCGTAGTATTTTTTTTTCCATGTTATTCGATAAATGTTTGCTACGTTTGCTCTGTATAATATGTTCATTCGAACTACATTAGTACATAGGTTCCTTCGCCTTCGCCTTCGGAAAACCGACATTTAATGGTTTTTCACTCGCCCCCTTTCCCAGTAAGTGCCGCATGCGTTCTATCAGTTATTCGATTCCAAGATGGCGGACGGCTATCAGCTGTGGTCAGTGTCAAGGAGTTCCGAAAGTAATAACTGATAGAACACATACGCCACCTATTAGCGATAAATCTTAGGCGGAAACCATAATATTGCATAAAAAGTTTAAGATAACAATGGAGTGTTCAGATGCCGTAAATCGAAGGACAGACAATACAACTGCCAAAAAAAAAAAACCAAAAAAAAAAACCCCGAAAAAATTAACAATGGTTCACAAATCACAATACAGAAAAATAATGATTGTGCAACAGTTAACCCGGATGTACTGTTAGGGCAAGCCATCCCCCTTTCCAATAGTGGCACCTGCTAAACGACACAAACATAATCTGATATGAAAATCGTGTTGGACACCAGCATACGTTAATGCATATGAATATCACTAAAAATCATTAACAAACGAGAATAAAGCAAGTAGATCATTGTCCTTACGCGAAAATCGTTGGGGAGATCACAACACAGAACTACAAACATGAAGGAATGTAATTGGATAAAATGAAGGTCTTGAACCCTACTATTATATCAGAGGGTGGCCTTTGGTGCTCCGGAAGCGCAACAGGTTCATGTTCAACTGGTGCCACCCGTCGTGTTACACATTTTAAAATCTGGTGATGAGTTATATTTGGTGATAGGGGATTTAGCACTAGTCGATTTTGGCTCTACTGGATGTACAATTTTTGTACCTGCTCTCAAAGATTTAAATTATTTGGCTTTCCAATATTTTGACTTTACGTGTACCTGGTGAAGGTTAAAAAAGAAACACTTCGTGTGCACGAAATACAATTTCTACATTTGTTGTTACTGATTGTACGCTAACAAACAAAAAACATAAGAAAAGAGCGAAGGTGCAATCACTAACGGATAATCCACAGACACACAACATTGGGCATCATATACAGAACGAATACATACAAAATAAATAAAAACACCACAGAAAACTAAAGCGATGAACAGCACGGACCTAACAGAAAAACTGGAGTGCTCACGAAAGGTTTTGTTTCTTTCTTTCTTTCACGTGTTTGTTTTATTTGGGTTCAACGCCATTTTCAACAATATTTCAGCTATATCTTGGCGGTAAGTTTTATTGGTGGAGGAAACTGGAGTAGCCCGGGAAAACCGCTGACCTGTGGCAAGTCTCTGATAAACTTTATCACATAATGTTGTACACCTCGATCTGATCAACATTCGAACTCACATCAGTAGTGATAGGCACTGATTGCATAGGTTGTTGTAAATCCAACTACCATGCGATCACACCTACGACGGCCTGATACGAAGGGTAATCAATAACTGTTTCTCATAAACTAATAATATCTTTATTTTTTTACTATATTTTTTTACATCAGACAAATTGAATACACAGTTAACAATTACAACAAATACTTAAGTTATTGTAACGACATCTACCCGCGCGGAGAGGTCAAATGGTATGTCTTCTTGAATAACTTTTTCCATTTTTCTTCGTTCCTCTCCAAAAACACGTTTTCCAAATTCATTTTCGAAAATGTAATTTGGATCAAAATAATTCATAGCTAAATAGAATCTCGCACGTGTATTTTCGCTGTGCAATTTTGCCAATTTGACAGCATTCATATCATGCAATAACCCCCAATGTGGATGCCCATTGAATACATCAAGCATTGTTGCTCGAAGTTGTTCCAAAGTATCGTCTGCACCATGAGTACGGTGTAATATGCTTTGTTCAATTGTAATAGAAGGCCGCTTACGATCATATTCCATGGCCATGTACTTGTTTGTTTTGCACGTGAATCGTTGTGCAATAGGTACATTAACAAGCTGACGTCCATTTTTGTTATGGATTCCGTCATACAATTCGCATAATTCTTCAAAAATTTCAAATAATGTCTCCGCCCCATCCAATGGCATTGCGCATTCACTAGTTGAAATTTAAACGTTTTCATCGGTAAAAACACCCGATAACGTGTCGAGGGCCTCAGCTGCATCTAATACTATAGACTCGTGTGCTAGGTACATTAACGAGAAGTGCATAACCAAAGGTACAATATGGGGCACGGCTTCTCCTGCATTAACAAGCGCGTTATTTAAAGATTCTAATGGTATATGTTTAAAACCTTCCGGTCGTTTTCCAATTCCTGGTGGCTTAGCCCTTTTTAATATACTTATCAGAATGCGGTGTTCCTCTTTCTCCTTTGATGTCAACTTGTATGCATACGGACTTCCAATAATTTGAAAACTATACAAGTCTTTAACTTTGCCATTGTACAAGTCTTGTATAATTCTATTAGCCTCGCCCCATTTGTACACCTTGCGCTCCTCATTTAGACAGAATCCTGGTACCGTACGCAGGACATATGAATAGACAACACCAATCAAACCTATATTAACCACGCTTGCATCGAATGTCTCATCATCCTGTATTAGTTCATGACTATACTTATAGTCCTTGTATTTCTCTGTGAACTTGAAAGGATCAGTAATTCCGTTTGTTTGTTCAATTTGATAACATTTGACGCCCCAATACTTATCTATTGTCAATAATTGGAATGACGCTATGGAATCCGCCATTATTCCATTGTTTAAGCCATTTCCATGGGCACCGGTTGATACCGTTCCAGCTAATGAAAGCCCAGGTCCTGACGTAACGTTTTCTAAAACTCGATATTTTTCTGGATGTTTGGTGGTTCGGTGTTCGGAAGGCCATAAGTATTCTTGTATTTCGTTAATCGTTGTCCTTGCCTCAAAACAACAATATACTGCTGCATTAACGTTGTCTTTCCGACAGCCAACTCTCAATTCCGAACGTAATCTGAAAGGGAAAAATATCTTTCATTATCTAAATCCATCTAAGAGGCAACGATGTCATGTGTTATTACAGATTTCACTACAATTTTTTTTCTCTTCTTTCTGGTATCAAAACTACCATACAATCGCGGCCACGATGATGTTATATACATTTTGTACATGTATGTCATAATAGAGTTGCTCTACTACATATTAAATCTGCTAGTATCGTCAAAACTATCATTCATCGCGGCCACGATGATGTTATATATGTCATAATAGAATTGCTCTACTACATATTAAATCTGCTAGTATCGTCAAAATTATCATTCATCGCGGCCACGACGATGTTATATATGTCATAATAGAGTTGCTCTACTACATATTAAATCTGCTAGTATCGTCAAAACTATCATTCATCGCGGCCACGATGATGTTATATATGTCATAATAGAGTTGCTCTACTACATATTAAATCTGCTAATATCGTCAAAACTATCATTCATCGCGGCCACGATGATGTTATACATTTTACACTTAGACTTTCTTTAAAGGGACCGTAGTGGTCGTAATCGTATGATAGTTGGATTTACAACTACATGTACCTATGAAATCAGTATATATCACCACTGATGTGAGTTGGAATATCGATCAGGGCGAGGTGTACAACATTATGTAATAAAGTTTGTCAGTGACTTGCGACAGGTCGGTGGTTTTCTCCGGGTCCTCCGGTTTCATCCGCCAATAAATCTGACCGCCACGATATAACTAAAATATTGTTGAAAGTGGCGTTAAACACCATCAAACACAAACAAAAAATATAATTTCTCTACAACATATCATACCTGCTAGTATCAATAACTATTCCATCAGAGCCACCAATGTCAGTTCACATTTCGGAATACTTAGTGCTTACCGTCTTTATTTTCTCCCGCTTTTTAGCAGCCTCTTCGATATAGTCACATAATTCTTCTAAGCTTTCAGGTATCTTGACGTTCGCGTCCATTCGAGTTCCCTCCTCTACTTTCATCGGTTGTGATTGTCTATACGGACTTCCTGTAGAAAAATAAAACGTATGCATCATTCGGAACATTAATCTTAGATAAATTAGCAGTGGTTTGTTTTAAACATTCGGTTATATGTTGTAATTTACACAAACACTTTTTTCTATTATTCCCTAAACCAGATACATGTCACCAGGAGAAAACATGCCACCATCTGTTATTCACATAAAGTTGATTTTGGATATCCAGTTTAGGCCAATTCGTTTTATTGCTCATAAAACTTTCAAATATTTGGCTTTCCAATCTTTCGATTTTGAGCGTATCCGATGAAGTTAAAAACATTATTCCAAAGTCGACTCTTGTTCGATTTTGATGATTTTTTTTACCAACAAAAACAGAATTAAATGTAGTCTTACACTGTAATTTTAGCATAAATTTATAATCTATATTTTTTATGAGTTCACGATTTAAACACAAAACTAAATTTTGAACGTCAAAAATACAATACAATGATAGTATATATTAAAATAATCACAGAAAACTACGTACGTTCTCGCTTCTGTTGGTAAAAATTTCATCAAAATCGAACAAGAATTGACTTTGGAATAATGTTTTCAAAAATTGTGGTTTTATATGAAATATATATATCCTCGTCTGACAATAAGTCGGTCAGTCATTGGATAATGTTTGATTATTTTTCTCATGTTTGAAAAGTAAACATTTTTTTCTTTTTAATTATGTTCCTCATCTATTCTTGCTCACATGTGTAAAGTTCCATGGAAAAAAGATCGATAATAATAACACACTGACCTGTATTTGTTTACCATCCATTTTCCAAATGGCATCGTATGACGTCACATAAAGCCGGTCAAAGTTCAATAAAGCACATGATTTTGTCATAGGCCAACCAAACTTAAAAAGTAAACCAGATTAACAAAGTACAGTATTTTAGCTTTTTCAGTGTAATTGATTTGTCTGAAAAATTTTAAAAGATGTTTTTTTTAAATAGTTTGAAATTGAAGTATTAAAAATTAATTATTTGATGCAAATATTAAACTTGCTTACCCACATAAAAAGTATTTAATCCAGTGAATTTGGTGTTTTTTGCTTTTGTCAATAATCTATTAGACCAACATATTTTGGTAAAACAATTAATGACTGATTTCAATTTATTTTAATCACATTTATTATCACAGAGTGGTAACAATACAGTTTTGTTGATGCTATTTGTAATAATGACAGGTTTTTTTTTACCCAGACAATCTCATTTTTCTGTCTGGTTTAATTTAATTCTCTGTTCAATTTATGCTATAAATTTTGATTATTGCTGTTAAATTAATTCTTTTTCTATCTTCTCTGTAAATTTCATTTCATTACCCCAAGAAGTAAGGGGTATATTTGTTATTAAAGCAGCAGTGGAAATGCAAAATAATCTGCCATTTTGTGACTAATGGAGAGCACTATCATGTATTTTCCCGGTAAAATCGGCCATTTTCTAGAAAATGGTGGAATCTGAATGATCAATCATCATATTTTCAAAGTATTTTAAAATACAATTTGCTTGGCCTACATTCCAGAAACGGTCATGAACTGTGATGTCGATTATGTCAACAAACCGGAAAAATACAAATGTTTGGGGAATACCATCGATGGAAACATATTTAACAAGCATAATGATCAGGAAAAAAAGACATTAGTAAAAAGGATCTTTTTTACTTGCATGGAATTTATTCAATTCAAACTTCTGTTTTAATCTCATCATAGGCACTTGTGTAGAGTCAAACATATGCTCGCTATGTACCTAAAATACCACAAGGCCGGACTCACTCCTACTACACCTGTCACTTCAATCGCTATTTCCCCTGTCAAAATGTCGATAGGACGCAAATCGCTTACTAATTTGCGTAGTGAAATGCTTTTTCTTCAAGGAAAACCCGTTTTTTATATCTTCCTACCATCTACACCCCCATACTGACAGATAATCCTCAGATTTTGTTGACAATGGACACCTAAGTGGCAGCAAAGCGAAAGTAGGTCACGTGCGACACATTTCCGCCTTTCGGTCGTTCTTGGGTTTTATCATATATATAATTACTAAGCACTAGAAACATTACAAGGCACCAAAATATGACTGACAAAATGAATGAAAACTTCAGTGCTTCTTGGTATGCAAATAATACTAAAAATAAGGCATAGGAAATAATTGTATTTAAAAAACAATATAACTATACAGTAACAATACTGATATATAATTACGTTTCCCGAACTTTTCTTTCTGAACTTCTCAGGTATGTTTCGTAAGGCAATGATAAAACCCGAGAACGACCGAAAGGCGGAAATATGTCGCACGTGACCTACTTTCGCTTTGCTGCCACTTAGGTGTCCATTGTCAACAAAATCTGAGGATTATCTGTCAGTATGGGGGTGTAGATGGTAGGAAGATATAAACCAGAGGCTCTCAAGAGCCTGTATCGTTCACCTGGTAATAAAAAAAAACAATTGGTCCTATGTAAAAACTATGTCCTGCAGTGGTAGTCATCTTGGAATTACGATCAACATAAAAAACACAAAGTTTGTAAAGGACCTTCCAATGATTGATGCACAGTTTACGTTCAATCAGTGCAATAGCTTCAGAGAAGAATATATTTCTGTATTTTCCCCATATGGTTCTGTGTTAATACTATGACCTGTGGTGGCAGCCATCTTGGATTTCCGATCGGCATGAAAAACAGAGGACCTTCCAATGATCATTCCTGGGCAGTTTGGTTTCAACTGTCCAAGTGGTTTCAGAGAAGAAACATTTTGAAACATTTTCCCCATAGGGTCCAATGTTAAACTAAGTCCTGCCATAGCCGCCATTTTGAATTTCATATCAGAACAAAAAACGTAAAGTTTGCAGAGGACCATCCAATGAACATTCATGTACAGTTTGGCTTTAATCATATTTGTAGTTTCTGAGAAGAAGGCATTTGAACATTTTCCCATAGGGTTCAATGTTAATCTATGTCCTGTGGTGGTGGCCATCTTGGATTTCCGATCGGCATAAAAAACACACACCTTGTAGAGGACCTTCCAATGATCATTCCTGGGCAGTTTGGTTTCAATTATCCAAGTGGTTTCAGAGAAGAAGCGTTTTGAAACATTTTTCCCATAGGGTCCAATGATAAACTAAGTCCTGCCGTAGCCGCCATTTTGAATTTCATACCGGAACAAAAAACGTAAAGTTTGTAGAGGACCATCTAATGAACATTCTTGTACAGTTTGGCTTTAATCATATTTGTAGTTTCTGAGAAGAAGGCATTTGAATATTTTCTCATAGGGTCCAATGTTAATCTATGTCCTGCAGTGGCGGCCATCTTGGATTTCTGATCGGCATAAAAAACAAAAACTTTGTAGAGGACCTTCCAATGATCATTCCTGGGCAGTTTGGTTTCAACTGTCCAAGTGGTTTCAGAGAAGAAGCATTTTGAAACACTTTTCCCATAGGGTCCAATGTTAAACTAAGTCCTGCCGTAGCCGCCATTTTGAATTTCTTATCGGAACAAAAAACGTAAAATTTGTAGAAGACCATCCAATGAACATTCATGCACAGTTTGGCTTTAATCATATTTGTAGTTTCTGAGAAGAAGGCATTTGAACATTTTCACATAGGGTCCAATGTTAATCTATGTATTGCGGTGGCGGCCATCTTGGATTTCCGATCGGCATAAAAAACATAAAATTTGTAGAGGACCTTCCAATGATCATTCCTGGGCAGTTTGGTTTCAACTGTTCAAGTGGTTTCAGAGAAGAAGGGTTTTGAAACATTTTTCCCATAGGGTCCAATGTTAAACTAAGTCCTGCCGTAGCCGCCATTTTGAATTTCATATCGGAACAAAAAACGTACAGTTTGTAGAGGACCATCCAATGAACTTTCATGTACAGTTTGGCTTTAATCATATTTGCAGTTTCTGAGAAGAAGGCATTTTAACATTTTCTCATAGGGTCCAATGTTAATATATGTCCTGCGGTGGTGGCCATCTTGGATTTCCGATCGGCATAAAAAACACACACCTTGTAGAGGACCTTCCAATGATCATTCCTGGGCAGCTTGGTTTCAACTGTTCAAGTGGTTTCAGAGAAGAAGCGTTTTGAAACATTTTCCCCATAGGGTCCAATGTTAAACTAAGTCCTGCCGTAGCCGCCATTTTGAATTTCATACCGGAACAAAAAACGTAAAGTTTGTAGAGGTCCATCTAATGAACATTCATGTACAGTTTGGCTTTAATCATATTTGTAGTTTCTGAGAAGAAGGCATTTGAATATTTTCCCATGGGGTCCAATGTTAATCTATGTTCTGCGGTGGCGGCCATCTTGGATTTGTGATCGGCATAAAAAACAGAAACTTTGTAGAGGACCTTCCAATGATCATTCCTGGGCAGTTTGGTTTCAACTGTCCAAGTGGTTTCAGAGAAGAAGCATTTTGAAACATTTTTCCCATAGGGTCCAATGTTAAACTAAGTCCTGCCGTAGCCGCCATTTTGAATTTCATATCGGAACAAAAAACGTACAGATTGTAGAGGAACATCCAATGAACATTCATGTACAGTTTGGCTTTAATCATATTTGTAGTTTCTGAGAAGAAGGCATCTGAACATTTTCCCATAGGGTCCAATGTTAATCTATGTCCTGCAATGGCGGCCATCTTGGATTTCCGATCGGCATAAAAAACAGTAACTTGGTAAAGGACATTCCAATGATCATTCCTTTACAGTTTGGGTTCAGTCAGTTCATTAGTTTCAGAGAAGAAGATCTTTGAAATTTCAGCCAATCAGAGCATATTATTGGCCCTGGCAGCCATATTGAATATTCGACTGGAACGAAAAACAGTAACTTTGTAGAGGACCACCCAAGGAACATTCCTGCTAAGTTCGGTTCCAATCGGCCAAGTGGTTTCGGAGAAGAAGCTTGAAATGTGAAAAGTTTACAGACGACAGACGACAGACGACGGACGCCAAGTGATGGCAATAGTTCACATGGACCTTTGGTCCAGGTGAACTAAAAATGGGTTTTCCTTGAAGAAAAATCATTTCACTACGCAAATTAGTAAGCGATTTGCGTCCTATCGACATTTTGACAGGGGAAATAGCGATTGAAGTGACAGGGGTAGTAGGAGTGAGTCCGGCCTTGTGGTATTTTAGGTACATAGCGAGCATATTTTTGACTACACAAACGCCTGTGATCTCATCTTGTAATTTTGACGTTGAAAAGTATTCCCTCAGTGTTTATGTACGCTATGAATATACAAAATGACGTCATTGGTCTCGTGCTGCGCGAGAATTGTAAATCAAAACAAATGACCGACATTATTGCATGACCGAGCAGATGTCACGGTAGGATATAGTAAAAAATTACAGTGACCGAATACCTTTGGCACGTACTTGTATATCATTTTGCAAATCACTAATTTCACATTTTATCTTTATTTCTGATGTCAATGGTAGTTTTACCTTTTGTATAAATGTTTCGTACGATTAAGTACATTTTAGTTGAGTTTTCACACGAAGCATATGCAATGTTTACATTTTCCGCCAAATGTCTTTTCTTCATTTGCGTTCGAGTTATCGTTCTTGAAATAGTAATATACAAGTTTTTACAAGGACGGTAATTTTAAATCCGTGTTTAATAGTTGATAAATTTGTGATATTTAATAGCATGAATTTATATATATGTTTTCTTGTATTCGATATTGTCAGTACTAATATGAGACAGGCACTACCTGTAAATGCGAGCTTAAGCAAGATCAGAAAGGCTTAAATATAATTGATACATCATAGTAACTATGATTCATAGGCAAAGCAGTCAGTTTTCAAATAAATACACATTAATATATAATCTGGTTTGCCTTTTCCACAGTTTGGTGACAGGTTGCCGGGTTTCTAGACCAATATATATATCATAGCCTCATGAGGTATTTTAAATATATGTACTGCAATAAGATAAATAAATTAAAACAAAGATCCTAGAGAAGGGGCAGATCCAGGAAAACGGGGTAATAAGCATAGCATTAGCATTCGTGTTCAGTAATAGTAAGAAAATATTGGTGTTGACATTTTACACAAAAGTCCAGAAGTTATTTTTTGTCTTTCTCTTGCTATAGTTAACATTTTAAAAGCCATTATTGTATACCCCATTAACCTTCTATCCAGGATTTCCTCTAATTATAGATCAATGCTTGATAAAAAGAACAAAAAGTACTTACATACACATTGAAGGTGGTGTTGACAACTTTTCCATTGTGCACCCATGCTGGAGTGGTGTTTATTTCAGTAAGCCTGTAACCTGTAAAAGTCAGAAATATTAGTTGTATAAGAAATGCAAATTTGACATATTACATTCATTGTAGACTGTATGACTTCCTGAAGTCTGATTCAAGTATTGGGAAACTTAAAATAGGGATTTTTTGTAGTAGGTCTTAACAGCTTAAAGTTAAAACACATTATTACACTTAAATTTCAATGTAAGTTATAGGGGCTTTTGAATGTTGGTTAATAACTCCAATTAAACATTGAGGAAAGTATCAACACTTTTATATGCATTTTCATACTGTTTCATTTAGAATATAAACCCTTTGTCTTAATTTTGGTAAAACACAAATGAATAAACACATGCACAATGACTCATATGAATGCAGAAAGATAGAAACAATTAAAAAGAAAGAATAAAGAGAACACATCACATTAATTAATACATAATACATGCATGCACACAACTTTAAAATAAGGTTCAGAATGATTGTAAATAACTGACACAAATTTTCACATATTCCATATTACTTTTTTGAATTAAAATCAACTGAAAAAGTTAACTTTCAAGACAAATATAAATAATTTATTCATATCTTTTTCAGTCTGACTTTTTGCATTGTAACAAGGCTGTCTATCATTCATCAATCATTTTGACCCTTTTCACCTGTTATCACTCATCTCCTGTATATTGATGTACACATGGGACAGCCTTAAAAACTTATTTATAAAATATGAAAATAGGATTGTTATAAGAATAATTAAACAGAACCAAGAAGATGAGTTCAAACACAGTGTTCCAAATCTATGAACACAAATATGGGGATTATTCCATACAACTCTCAACTTACATGTACAGTATATAGGTATCTATGTCAGCAAAGGCAAGACTCCAGAGCTCATATGACAATGCTTTAATTATTAATTTGGGCTTCAATTTTTAATGTTTCAATTTTATATATTAAAAAAAATGAATGCCAGAAGATATTTATGTCACCACCACTTTCATTAAGTCATGAACCAAAAAAAGATAATAAAATAAATGACAGTATTACTGTTCTTTGTTTCTCTCTATTTAATATTTGAAGATTGTCTTTACTTAGCAATTTTTATATTTTGTGACTTAAAAAATAAATTCATTTCTGGTGATAAACCTTGCAGCTTAATTTTATCTAGCAAAAAGCATAGAGTAGTCCAGAATAGAATATTATGTATTAGATATTATATTCTATATTTAAACTAATAAAAATTATACATTTATATTTAACAACATACATTTTGTAAAATATGAAAACAATGTTAATTTTTGAAAATTGATGAAAATATTATTATAATTCTTTTTAAAACTTAACTTTTGATTTTTTAACAAATAATTTACAATAACAATATTTGACTTTTGAATATTAAAAAATGAATAAATAATTTAATAAAGAACTGTAACATTATGAATACTTCATTATCAACAATTAATTAAAAAGTTATAATAGTTTAAGAATAAATATAGGTAATTTTTAAAAGCATAGTCTGATATTCTATTTCAACATGTTCAAAAAACTTAGACGGTTAGCGATTTTCACATCACCCACCTTCTATTCAACAAGTGTTGCATTATTTTAGAAAATCCCGAATTAGGACCATTATTGTCTTCATTCCCTCCATAACCAACTCATTTGAAAATGTATCTCTTATATTTAATAGTTATAAGATTATGAAAATAAATATAGCTAATTTTTGAACTACGTAGTTCAATATTCTATTTAAAAAAAACTTTGAACTTAATGAAGATAATTCTGGTATTGTTTTCAGAAGGTTAGCGATTTTCACATCACCCACCTTCTATTCAAGTGTTGCATTATTTTAGAAAATCCCGAATTAGGACCATTATTGTCTTCACTCCATCCATAACCAACTCATTTGAAAATGTATGTCTTATATTTAATAGTTATAAGATTATAAAAATGAATATAGTTCATTTTTTAACAACACAGTTCAATATTCTATTTAAAAAAAACTTTCAACTTAATGAAGATAATTCTGGTATTGTTTTCAGAAGGTTAGTGATTTTTACATCACCCACCTTCTATTCACTTTCAACAAGTGTTGCACTATTTAATAAAATCCTTACTTAGGACCATTATTGTCTTCATTCCCTCGATAGCAAACTCATTTAAAATGGATCACTTATATTAAATAGTTATAAGATAATAAAAATAAATATAGCTCATTTTAGAACTACATAGTTGGATATTGATTATTCTATTTAAAAAAAAACTTTTAAAATAATTTCTGGTATTGTCTTCAGAAGATTAGCAATTTTCACATTCCCAGATGTGTTTCGATGTAAACATTCATCGCCTTTTAAAATCCCAGCTATCATCAATATCATCCTGATTCTCTTCATTCTCCTCCATAGCCAACTCATCTGAAAATTTATCATTTATATCATTCACTATGGACTGGCAGAGAGCACAGTACCATATGCTACTTAAAAATTGAGATGGGTGAACACCATCATACAAGTCCCTATAAACATATACAGTTTTGATATTCACTCGTCTGATATGAGGTTTTTTTTACACCTCTTGTCCTAATTCGTGATTTTCTTACATCTCTATCCCACATAACAGTTCTTACTGAATTATCAGTATTTAATTTATAAATAAATTCATTTAAAATTTCAATATCTTGCTCTAACTGCTTTTGTTCTTCGGCTAATTTGATAAGTTCCTTGTCAGTGAAATTTGTATTAAAATTTTGAGAAATTTTTAATAAAGATACTGGTGGTATCATGGCAAATTTTTGCAAAACATTATACTCCTGAAATGCTCCCAAGCTGTTAATTATATCATTCTTGACTGATTCTACTCTTTCAGAGGATGTTTTAACTTCATAATTTAAAAAATAGCCACCCCCCTCTATGTCTGTTTTTTGGGTCAAATTGCAAATTCCAGCAGCTATCATAACTACAATTTTACTATTAGATTCAACATTTAATAATTTTAATTTCTCCAAAAGTTCATTTGATATTTTTGAAATGGGTGCACCAGGCAAAAAATGGACCTCAGATTGCCAACCAATAGGGAAGAGATTTACATTGCTAATGAAGGACTCTAGAGTTCTTCCTCTTGAATCTGTTCCCACCAAAATATGATGACCCATTTTCTATGGGATTAAAAAAAAATTGAAAAAATCAAAAGTAGTCATATCGTGAATGTAACAACTTTTGTTCCTTTTGGTAAAGTTGAAAATTTTACGGTCGCCACCATGACTTGTCTGACCGCTATGGAATATCTGTGTCACAAATGACCACGGATATGTTCCACTTGTCGTAAACACTTCCTAGTCCTTTCCTCATTCACAACTTATTACCAGGTTTGTAACTAGTTTAACACGACGGGTGCCACTAGTGCAGCAGGAACTGCTTACCCTTTCGGAGCACCTGAGTTCACCCCCAGTTTTTAGTGGGGTTCGTGTTACTCGATCTTTAGTTTTATATGTATGTTTTGTCGATCGTTGTTTGTCCTTTTGTACTTTTTCTTTTGGCCATTGTGTTGTCTATTGTTCTTCAATATATGTGTTTAGAACATGAAAGTCAATAAAAAAAAAACATTTTTTTTCAAATGCACAAGAAACATGAAATATGTCTGGTGTATAAGATATTACCATAACTTTTTTGTATGGCATAGTTTTCTAAGTGTACAATATTCAAACCCAGGCTCAAGGAATGATTAGTATTTTTAATACATTTGTAAGGTTAGCGATTTTCACATCACCCACCATATATTTTAGAATAGTAAGAAAATACTCTAGATATTTCAATTTGAAAATATATTTATATTTTAGAATTATAAGAAAAGGACACATAATTTAGGATAAGTATCAGGTCAAGATAACTTTTCTGTAGATTTAGGAAAATAATGTAATATTTAGTTAAATTTCCATCTTAAACAGCAGAATCTCACCAATGCATAAGAACACATCCATAAAAACAAACACAGTAAAGGAAATGTTTTAAGTGTTAAGGTTAGAATTTGTAACATCACCCGTCAATTCATAAGAATATTGGATCTATAGAAAAAATGTAAATTTGTGAGGAGTCAAGATTGAATCTTGAATAAATGAAAGAACAGTGAATATTTTTATATTTTGTGCAAAAAATCTGTATGTGTTTATATAGTATAAGATAAGAGAATAAGTACATATTATAGCTTCTATAATTAGGTTAATAAAGTCAGTAGAAAGAAGATAAAGGTTAGCGATTTTCACATCACCCACCTTTAAAAAAGAAAAGTAGTGGAATATGAGTAAATTGTTGACAAGGTTTCTATACATGTTTTTAAGTTTATATTTGTCATGTTTTGTGGGTCAATGTCTCAGTGACAAGGTTTCTATACATGTTTTTAAGTTTATATTTGTCATGTTTTGTGGGTCAATGTCTCAGTGACAATGTTTGTGCTTCTTGTAAGAACAAAAAAATGAGGAACTGTGAGGTTGATTAAAAATACAGAAAACAGTGAACACCTGAAGGCATTGGCAAATAACGATAATGATATTGTAAATACCGGTATACAGCTTTTTGGAGTTGCCTTCTAATTATATATTACCAAGTGTAAAATAACTTTCTGCATAGCCATATGACTTTTGAATACTTTTAATGGATGTCAATGTATGTCTCCTGGGAAAAAATGTCTTTATTTACTATAGCAACAAAACACAAATTGATGATGGTTAGCGATTTTCACATCACCCACCTTCTTTGGTCCTTTCTATTGGTAAATTGAGATAAGAAACATTTGATATCATCGGTTAAAATCACCTGTATAGGATAGGATCAGTCTGCTAGGTAGTCGGAAAGCTCATTAAGGATTGATCACAATTATTGTTCGGTTCATTCGTAATAACCTCAGTCAGGTTGTACACACCGTGTAACCCGGGTTACGCAAGGGTATGTACAACCTGATTGAGGTTATTTCGAATGAACCGAACAAAAATTGCGATAATTTATTAACAAGTATAAGTTTTTTACAAGATTTTAAATTTAAATTCTCTCGGAAAATAAATGTCACTGATGCAACAGCAAAATTTTTGTATATGCAAATGATATCGGTTTATACAGTTAAGTGAATCGGAATGAAACAAATATGTGAACTACTCATATAAGTGAATGAAAATATCAGTACCAAATGTACAAGAAACCAAAAGTTCTTTTGATAACCTTTATGGAGTAACTTTACATATATTTAATAATGAAACATATTATTAATGAAAATGATGATTTTGATTTTATAAAAAATATATTTTTGAAGGTTAGCGATTTTCACATCACCCACCTAGCATACATGTTGTTAAATGTGTTTAATAGGAAGTATATTTGATTTAATGTGTTTAATAAGAATTACATTTATCAATTTCAGTTCCTTGAAAAATATCATTTGATAAATAACAAGCCTGGTTAAGTGTGAAAGAAAAATGATGAATTATCAGTTTTAAAAGTGATTAACAAATATGAAGGTTAGCGATTTTCACATCACCCACCTATCACATGTTTGTATTTCAAAGGAAGATTAAGAGACTGAATTGACAGTGCAAATACTTCTTTCATTATTGAGGAACTTTCATTATTTATTCCTCAATGTGATCATTAGGCAAGTTTAAATTGAGAAAATTAGTTAGACTTTCATCTGTTTCTAGACATGGAAATTTTTCATTGGTCTGAATGGAAAGTTGAAGTAATCTATTAATTTCCTGTGTTCTTGCTAAAACTGTAGGAGTGTTCACTTTATGACAAAGTTTGTCCTCGTTCACTAAAACAGATGAATGCCATGCAAAATCTGGAGGTGATACATTATTACCTGCAGATTTTGCTCTTGAAAGGGCTACAAAGAGAGCACCTGGATTCCTGGATTCAAATGACCTGATTCCTGGATTAATGATGATATAGGAATATGGTTCCCCTTTGCCAATTGTCATTCCCTGACATTTATGAATAGTGGAAGCCCATCCAAGGCGTAAAAGAATTTGTTTTCTTCGACAACCACAGCAATTACAATCAATCTTTCTTTCTACTGGGACAATAGGGACAATTTTTGGATTTTCTTCTATGAAAGGGGGACCACTATAATTATCAAACTGTACCATGACTACATCAGGTATGGAATTTTCTGGTCTGTTTTCATTTTTGTAGATAAGATCAATGATTGTGCCAGTAGCTCCATTAAACAAACCAAAAGGAACACAGAGATTTGTTGTCAACATGACTTGTGCATTTTTGCATAGAAAAATAATTTTTTGTAGACCATCAGCTCTATCACTTTCCATAGAATTAGCATGAACACCCTTACTTATAGCAGATAATTTTGCAATAGGATAACTTTGGTTAACTTCCAAAAGCTTTATTTTATTGTGATCCCAGACCTGTTGATGTGTTGGAAATACAAACAGACCTTTTTCAGACATGTCATTTAGTAATCCTTGGCCATATGATGATTTTAAATTTTGCCATTGAAATTTTTGCAGCCATTTTGCCTGAACAGGTGTTATCTTATATTCTCTAATTGCTAGTAACACATCTTTTAGTTCTTGTTCTTTGATTCCCTGACGGACAATGGTCTTTAGATTGACAGAATATTTGAAATCTTTCCAAACAAGAACACCGTGAAGAGCTGCTGGCAACTTGCAAGAAGAGTTATAAACAGGTGAATCAAGTACTGGGGATAACTGAACATCATCCCCTAGAAAAATAACTACAGGCAAACCACCCCACGACTGATCAAAATTCTCTCCATTTTTAACCCCATAACGACACATGAACTCCATCCAACCTAAAGTTGTGGCACCAATCATTGATCTCTCATCAACTAGCAGGACTTTTAAACCTTCACAATTGTGTTGAAGTTTTTCACCTAAAGTACCCTCAGGTGGTTTCATTTCTTGACCCTTTTTATATATAGGAATTTTTAGAAAGCTATGTAAAGTTACTCCAGAAATAATATTTGCACTGTTACCAGTTGGACAAAGTACTTGAACAGCTCTATTTGATGAAAAAATTGTTCTTACGGCCTTAACTAAACATTTTATAAGGTAAGATTTACCAGAACCAGCTGTTCCAGACACAATCATCCTTAAAGGTTCATAATTTGTTGGGTTTTCAATAAAGGTTTGAATTGTTTTTAAAGCTATTTGAAAAGCAAATTTTTTATCCCTGTTCATTTTAGTAATATCAACATTTGGAATGTCCAAATCTGTATCATCAGTATTAATGTAAGAATCTAAATTGTTAAGTCAATTAATTCCAAGATCTGAGGGGTAATGATGACTCGTCAGACCCCAGTCATATTCTGGACCACCGTCATCATATTTGAAATTGGACTCGTCAATTTCTTCATAATTTGGATTAGGTTTTTATTAATTCCATCCAATCAGGCTGTTGAGGCATTTCATTCTCAAACTGATTTTCAACTGGATCATCTAAGTTATCTACATTAAAATTTTGTTTTGCCTTTTCGACATTTGCCTTTAAAAAATTTGGACAGTTATCAGAAATTAAAAAAGAATTCATACGATCAATCCAAGAAATATTATCATTTTTTATTTCAGAAATTGTCCTCCAATTTGGAAAATGAAGAATTAACATGGTACGACAATAATTTTCATCTAAAGGCCAGGTTGCTTGAATATTTCCTGTTATAACAGGAACCTTTCCGTTTTTACAAACAAAACCATAAAAGGATGACATATCTTTTTCATCTCTTTGTAAATATCTATCCAAAGCAGGATTTTTTGTGACAAATTTGTCTTCATTATTACAGTTTAGCAGTCTATACCCTGACAAACAGACATTTTGAAATGTATGACTACATCTGTATAAGGGTATGCGCGATAATTCAAATGATGCCTCAACAGCTGAAATATCCCTTTTAACAGTTTGCTGCACCAGTTGGCTGATTCCCTTTGCAGGCATAACCAGACACATACTTTTCTACGGAAAGAATTTCTTCAACAGAGGGGTTCTCTGGATCACTTTTTGATATAATAAGAGAGACATCTCCATTGGTACGCCAACCCTGTGTGTGAAATCTGGAATGTTGGACAAGTGAAGGATGGTCTCTTGACATTTCTAGTCGCAAAGAGCCATTCTTGTCCTTTACCAATGCAGGTGTCTCTCTTATTTCTTTTCCCGGTAATGATTCAGTGCCAAATTCCATTCTACAAGCTTTCTCTTTACCAGTTTTTGATTTTTTTAAACAATAATCTGAACAACGGTGAATATTAAAACGGTTAGTTAAAAGAACATAATCTTCTAACAAAGTCTCTTGTGACATACTGACATCCATTAAAAGTTTTATGAGTGGATTTTTTTCTTCTGTGGGTAGAGCTGCAGAACCCTCTGGTGGTGGCCAACGATTTGTTCTAGGTTTCCCAGTTTCATCCTTTCCCGCTGGATGGGAAGCACTGAGACCAAATTGCTCAGTAGCCCATTGGGACAATAAATTGGCACAATCTGGATCTGATAGACCATCTTCTATGGCATTATGTAATAAATTATGAGGTTCCCTATCAGATCTCCAGCAAAGGCCATGTCAATGTACCATACCCCTGGACTTAGCAAATTCTTGCCTATACCAATATGCTGATACACCAAAAGCTGGAGACATGACATTTTTAAAATAACTTTGTGTTCTTAAATCAAAGTATTGTGCTACAATATGAGTATTTTTTTGAAGAGCATCAAACAGGTCTGAGCGATTAGAGAAATCAATTTCTTTTCCGCTAATTTCATAAATATATTTTGAAAGTAATTTTCTAAGAGGTTTGAAATGGTATTCTGCACAGCTGCCAGTGGTGAAAAAAGAAGGTAAACCTTGTTTTTCATTTATTTGATACTGAATCAAAGCCCTGAGTTCTTTTCCTCTTTGGGACCAATATTGAGTAGTTCCCCTTAGTGATGCTCCGAAATATAAAACTTTTTTAACAATCGAATTGTCTCCATCATTAATTTTATTTTTCAATTCAGAAACTGATAAATGTTTGTCTCCTAGCTTTTGGTTTACAACAAAATTGCAATTTTCAAGTGCTTTTTTCCTCATTATCATATTGTGCACAACAAATTTAAAATATTGATGATGTGCAAACCTTCCATCATCATACCATAAAAGATGTTCGGCCCAATCACTCACAGAATCAAATGTTCTAGGCCTATTAATGTGAAAATCACCTGTCCCGAAAGGAAAAAGAGCTGGAAAGGCCAATGTAAAAAAATATTGAGTGGTGAATTCAGAAATGGGAATATTTTGTCTTGTTGGCCATGGTATTGTTACTGTTCCTTTCTTGTTAACAGTAACACCACCATGATCTTCTCCAATAACTGCATTAACAACGTTTTCAACCGTTTTCTTAATATCAACATTGGGATCAGGCAAAAGGACACTTGAATTAGTCATTCCAGAAATTTCGTCTGGGTCAGTTTGATCTTGAACTGGGCCTTTATCAGAACTTAAGTCATTGTGGGGGTTATAATCAATAGTTTCTATATCGGAGAGTTCTCCTTCAATAGGTAAAGAATTTATTCTATCTATATCTATTATTATGTCTGCAAATGCAGGATTGTTAGTTTTAAGAAAATTAAGTGCGTTCTGGACCTTATATCTTCTAACTACAAAATCTTTTGATGTGTCTTTCTGTCCTTGTTTTTTTACTTTAAGAACTTCAATTTCTTTTGGGAGTCTAGGAAAAATTTTTGCTGGTTCATTTACCTCTTGGGGAAATGTAACACAATGACCACTCGAGCCAATACCACCATGATTTAGCAAATGGACATTGATGCATGGTGAGATTCTGGAAATAAGTTGTTGCTCAATTACTGTTAAATCAGACATTTAAGGAGGGGATGGTTTGGGGTCCATATTATTGTCTTCCGAATATAATTTTATTATGTTTTTATCAATAGAACAGCGTTTGCATACCTCGTTTGATATTTTCATTCCAATCCGCCGTTCCTTGCAAATTGAACAAAAATTTAAAGACAGAGAAATTTGTTCTAATTCAAATTTTCGAATACAGTCCATTACTTTGTTAAAATGACTATCATTAGACAAAGGAGGAGGATTTGGAATTTCATTTTCAGGAATGTTTAGAGTCTTTAGCTGATAACTAATTTTACTTGTTAAGCGCGATTCTCTTTTCTTTCTCTCTTCAGCAGATTCAAGGTCAGAAGGAACTTCATAATTTAAACCAAGTTTTCTATTTTTATTTGGAAATGAAATTTTAGACCCTTTCCTTTTCTTACTACCACTACTATTTGTAGGTTGACTTTTGAGAACATTAGATGGATTATTGAAATGATGAATTTTTCTCATTGGCTGAAAATGGGAACCGGAAAGCAGGAGATGAACTGTGTAAAAATTCAAATTACATGGAGTAAATGTATTTTTAGAGTAAACATTTCTTTGGTGTAACCAGACATCTATTTGCAAGTCTAATAACAATGAAGCAGCTGCAATTTCCGAAGATGTTGCCCATCCATTTCCGTTTAACATTACATTTGTATACACAGATTTTGTCATGTTATGTTCATGAGAAATGAGAATTCTGTCTTCCCAAGAAGCCCAATTTTGTAAAATAAAAGTGCATATTAATTGTCTATAGTTATTCGACATTGAAAAATCTCTATTTAAAATAAAACTGAGTGAATGAAAAAAACAGTTTCCATCACCAGGGACTGGGAAAACATTGAACTTAGTTTCATTTATTGAAATGTTGGAAGATGGCAAAGTTGGTGCTAGAATAGCAACTGATTTGTGATTTTCTTTCATGGAATTGGAAGTTGTATGAACAGCAGAATTCAATTTTTTTATATTGTTGAATGAAATTGGACTGGAACAGGAACCAGTACTTTTAAATGAATTTTGGTGTATCTCTTTATGATAAAAGGGATTTGCATTGGGAGATTTTGAATTTTCTACAGACTCAATTTTGTTTTGATAAAAATCATGTTCGTGTTGAAAATCAGTTTTGAAATATGGAGTTGATTGAATTTTTTCAGGTTCCTTGACATCAGGATTTTCAGTTGGTGAAGAATATGAGTAGCTATGGTCAACATGATTTGTTGTATGGATTTCATATATATTTTCATGATCATTTATGTTGTGAGAATAAACATGATCATGCATAACACCACATTTGTCAAATAATTTGACCACTTCGGCATAGGACCTACATTTGTCAACATTTTGCATCATATTCGGTGATAAATTTTGATCAGATGGTGTGGACGGAACTTTAGGACAATAATTGCCTTGATACATGATTTAAATCAATCTTGATATTGCTACCTCAGGACATTTTTGTTGATTTTGCGATCGCAAGAATGCTCAGACGATTGTCAGATGCAGACGACTTTTTGGGGTCAAAGGTTACGATGTTATTGAAAAATCTCGTAGTTTTAGAATCTAATTGTACAGAAAAAGACTACTTTTGTTGCGAGGATATGACAGAAAATAATGATAAAAAAAATATAAGTAGAACAAGCTAACAAAATTACTTTTATTACACACGGGTTCCGAGTTTCAGTGGTATCAGACGTACGAGAGAGGGTACGAGACTTCAGGATCACCTTAGCGCTTTATGTTAAGAAGATCTCCATTAGTTGAGTGTGTTAGTGTGTTACCCGGAAACCGGTGTTTACAAAACGTAAGGAACGATAACTCGAATAACAAATACAAAACGTAGAATTTTTTTTTCTTCGACAATTTGTTCAGCCATGTTTGTTAAAAAATCCTAAGTACATATTTTATACCATAAAGAGCTCGCTTAAGCTCGCATATAATCGGATGTTCGAGAACCGCGAAAAATAGTTTTTACGGGAAATTTCATGACATTCATGACGTTTTTGTATCCAACGTAAACAAGTTGTTAAATTTAAATTCGACTGTTCCAGGGATCGGCTGTGTTCGATCTCCTAACCTATTAATTTTCACATTTGGTATTGTGAATTCGTTTTTAAAGTTAAAGAACACTTAGTTCTATTTTTACGTTAAAGTTTATACACATCTTCAGTATATATAGTGTTTAAAGACGGTGAATGCCGTGACACTCATACTTGAAGGTGGCGTTTTCTGATTTTACATTTTAGCCCAACCCTGGCCTAAAATTGGAATTACATATTTGATAATTACTTATTTCTAAATATTGACATTATGCAGGTTGTTTGATTTGGTTAATATTATTGTAAGATATTTTCTATTTGATTGATACTAAAATTTATCCTGCATAATAAATAATATGTTATATCGTCGTGTTTCACATGCAGCTTCCACGCCTTATTCCTTTTTAGTTTTCGCTCGGTAGTTCTACGTTTTCATAACAGTATCAAGTGACAAAGCAAAATTTCAAAGCGTAATTTCACAGTAGATGTTTAAAGTAAAAATTATATGAGGAATATTTGTAGAGGACATAATAAATCACTTAGACTTGTGGTAGACAGCAAAGCTGTGATGTTTCGGGGGACTACATGTGCAAGGTCAGAGGCCCACATTGGGCAAGACGGATAGTGAAAATCAAAAAGTGAAGTCACGAAATATAAATAGAAATGTAAATAGTTCAACAGGTTCAAATTTTAAATGTAAATAGAACTATAGTATTACCTATTTTAAAATGTTTATATACAAATGCAGATCAATTTCCAAATAAAATCCCAGAGCTGATTGTTAGGGCTAGAGATAAAAAACTCGACATAATTGAAATAACAGAAGTGAAACCAAAGAACAGTAGATATAAACCACATTTAGCAGAAGCACTCGTTAACAGAAGATGGAAATTACAAAATGTTTTGAAAGAACTTGGAAAAGGACAATGGGAGAGGCCTATTACTGTACATAAATAAAGAGTTAAATGGGAATGAAGTGCAAATGGAGTCAAATTTTGAAGAAAACCTATTTGTACAGATAAGACTTAATAACAACGACAAGTTATTAATAGGCATTATATGTAATATAGATCACCATCAGAAAGATCAATAGAGCACAATAGTAAACTAAGAGAATTATTAGTGGAAGCTAGTAATAAAGGATTCACCCATATATTAATCATGGGAGATTTTAATTATCCTGACATAGATTGGGTAAATTATAACTCAAGAGGGGACAAAACAGATAGTCCAGAATACAAATTTGTTGATACTGTGCAAGACTGTTTTCTATTCCAACATATTAACAAACCGACAAGATGGAAGGGCACGCAGACGCCAAACATTTTAGACCTGATCCTTACAAACGAGGAACAGATGGTTAACAACATAGAATACTCAAGTCCTATAGGTAAAGGTGATAATTTTATGCTGACATTTGATTTTAATTGTTATATAAATATTAATATTTCACAAAGCAATATTAGGCTAGGGACCGACCATTTAAATTAAAGGAGGGAGGGGGGGTTATGGTTTTTGGTTTTTTGTTTCGTTCAGAATTTTTTTTTCGGACAACACAAGAGTTAGAATATTTATTTTTTTTGTCGCGCAAAGCGGGAATTTTTTTTCCAGAATTTAACATTAGGTTATATGACAAAAACTCTCAATCAAATTATTTTGTTTTTCCTCCACCAAAATCAGAATATTTTTTTCAGCAACATTGGGAATCAGAATATTTTTTTAGAAAAAAACCATAACCTCCCCCCCTTTCAAGTTAAATGGTCGTTCCCTTATACAATAGAGGGAGATTCCAAGAAATTAGAGAAAGCTTAGACAAGACGGAATGGGAATCATTATTAAGTGCCACCAATGATATTGACCAGAACTGGAATAAATTTAACGAAATAATTAAAAAAATTAGAGACAATGTATATACCAACAAGGAAATATAGGCAAATAGGCAAAGGGAACACATTTCCAATGGATGAGAAAACAAGAGAGAAAATTAGGGAAACAAATAGACTATCAAAGATGGCAATAACCAGTCGAGATCCTGAAATCCGGAAGAAGTACAACAGTGTGAGAAACCAGGTTAAACGCCATGTGAAGAAACTTGAAAAAAAATATGAAAAAGTTCAGGTACAAAGAGCTAAAGAAAACCCCAAAGTAATATGGAAATATATTAAATCTAAATCTAAGACTAGAGACGGTATCAGTGATATTCATATGAACCCAGCAGATACGAAATCACTAAAAACAGATATCGACGAAGAAAAAGATAAAATTTTAGCTAAGTATTTTTTTAAGTGTTTTCATTACAGAAACGAACGGAAATGTTCGAAACCTAGAATTAAATCAAAGTATCAATCCAATTTCAAGCTTAGAAATATCTGAAGAAAACATTCTAAAAATGCTGAATACACTAAAAATAGACAAATCACCGGGCCCAGATGAGCTACACCCTAGAGTCCTTAAGGAAATATCAAGCTCCATTACAAAACCACTATGCCATATATTCAAACAATCACTAGATAAAGGTAAACTACCATCAGACTGGAAGACAGCATTAGTAAGTGCCATATTCAAGAAAGGAAATAAGTCATTAGCCAGCAATTATAGACCAGTTAGCCTCACATCTGTGGTGTGTAAAATTATGGAGAAACTAGTAAGAAAGCACATATTAAATCATATGAAAAGCTAAAGCTTATTCACAAAAAGGCAATATGGCTTCATATCTGTCCGTTCCGCTTCACTACAGTTACTGGAAGTATTGGATAAATGGACTGAAGCTTTAGACAATGGCCATTATGTAGACTGCATATATATGGACTTCCAGATGTTTTTTGACAAGGTGCCACATAAGAGATTATTAGAAAAAATAAAAAGTTATGGTATAGTAGGTCCAACACTAAACTGGATAGAAGACTTCCTATTAAATAGATCACAAAAAGTCATGGTAAATGGGGCTGGTTCAGAATGGGAAAATGTAACATCTGGTAAACCACAAGGTTCAGTGCTAGGCCCTATTCTCTTTGTAATATATATAAATGATCTACCAGACACTGTTGAATCGGACTCATACTTATTTGCTGATGATACCAAAATATTCAGAATAAGCAAGGGCGAAGATGACAAGAAAACATTACAAGATGATCTCACCAAACTAGAAGAATGGAGTAATAAGAGGCTTCTCAAATTTCATCCTGAGAAATGTAAGCACATGAAGATTAGCAAAAGTAAAAACGAAGAAACCAATACATATAAACTACTTGGACAAGATATTGAGACAGTAACCCAAGAAAAAGATATAGGGGTCATAATTGACTCTGAGCTTACATTTGAAAACCACCTATGTGAGAAAGTCACAAAAGCTACTTCCATATTTGCAGCAATGAGGAGGACTTTCAGGTATTTAGATACAAAGTAATTTTTGGTGACATACAAAACTCTAGTCAGAACTCATTTAGACTATCCCAGCTCTGTCTGGGCACCATACAAGATGAAGCACATAGAAAAGATAGAAAGTGTCCAAAAACGAGTAACTAAACAATTCACTGGAATGAAAAACTTGTCATATCCCGAAAGATTTAAAAAAAAATAGGGTTACCAACATTAGCTTACAGACGAATAAGAGGGGATATGATTGAAGTATACAACATTATTACGGAATGCTACGACAGAGAGGCTAGTTCATTCTTGAAATTGATGAGCGAAACTGGATTAAGATTCAGCTCTAGAATTAACTCGAACAAGATAGTTCATCAACATGTAAAATAAAACAAGAGAAGGTATGCATTTACATTAAGGGTATCAAGAAGATGGAACAAACTAACAGATACAGTAGTAAACGCCCCGACACTAAATACATTCAAGAATAGGCTGGATAGATATTGGAAAAATCAAGACCTATATTTAAATAATTACAAATCAGACATTCAATGGGACTGTCACGTGACCAGCGAATGTTTGGAAGTGGAAAGTGTAGGTCCTGAGCTGGAAAATCACCATAAGTAACCATAAGTAACCATAAGTATAACTCACTAAAGAGAAGTTTTCATAATTATTTAAATTCAACAAATGTGGACACAGAAATGTGCTGTCCAAAAGGCAAGTGTGGATGTCAATATTACATATTATTATCTTAAAAAAAAAAAATCATGGACACAGGGTCCTGGATTTTTTTTAATAAAAAACTAATCCTGGATTATTATTATTTTTGCTTAAAATCGGTCCTGTGTTTTTATTTCAAATTTTAATCATAGCCCCCCTCCCCCTCCCTAAATCTCAATTAAAAAACCACTGATATTTGTTCATTTTTATACGCTGATTTAAGCTTTAGTGGCAACAAATTTTAATTTTTCTCTTTAAACTGTCGAAACATAACATTTATTTAACTGTAAAATTCACAAATAAAATTCAACCCCCCCCCCTTTTCCCTTTTTTCTTGTTTAAATCAATGAACAACAATATTCCAGAATCAAACAAATGAATAAATATAACAGATTTCTTTTACATGCATCTTTTTACCATGCAGAGTCAGTGTGTTTTAAATCGGTCATCCAATCAGGACGCTCATTATTCTTGTCCAAGATAAAAATACATCGATAAAGTAAATTTACCTGTGGTTTCAGAGTAGAAGATTTTTAGAAATCGAACATAAAATTTCCCCACTTCAACTCGTAAATTTACATAGAAATCGGAGATATTTCGTCATAAGACTTCACACATGGTTTTGTCTATCATATTTCTTGAAGACAAACATAAAGATTTATTGCATTTATCAATATTTTATGAGTATCAACAGTTTTTTTCAACACCGTATCTGTTTCTCGATACAGCCGCAACTTCAACTCGTAAATTTACATAGAAATCGTAGATATTTCGTCATAAAACTTCACACGTGGTTTTGTCTATCATATTTCTTGAAGACAAGCATACAGTTTTATTGCATTTATCAATATTTTATGAGTGTCAACAGTTTTTTCAACACCGTATCTGTTTCTCGATACAACCGCGCGATTACAGTGACCCGTGACCAAGATTAGCAGGTTCCAGCAGTTTTTTTTCTAAATACTGTTGTTTAATAAATTAACGGTACCCCGTAGATATATAAATGATGTATCGAATATAAAAAAATGGGGTGTAAAAAGAGAAAAGTACACAAATACACAACATTGCAGACCAGTCTTCTTTTAATTCACAACCGATCTTAGTCAGTACCAACCAGGAAATGATGAAAATCTACAATGAATGAAATACAACACAAACACGAGAGAATCAGTAACGAAAAGAAGCAAAAAGACACGATGAATAACACTAATAGAATAAACGAATATATTAGAAATTACATTCTTTTAGGTCACAACAACCAAGGATTTGTTTAATATATTGGAAATTACATTCTTTTAGGTCACAACAACCAAGGATTTGTTTAATATATTGGAAATTACATTCTTTTAGGTCACAACAACCAAGGATTTGTTTAATATATTGGAAATTACATTCTTTTAGGTCACAACAACCAAGGATTTGTTTAATATATTGGAAATTACATTCTTTTAGGTCACAACAACCAAGGATTTGTTTAATATATTAGAAATTACATTCTTTTAGGTCACAACAACCAAGGATTTGTTTAATATATTGGAAATTACAGTCTTTTAGGTCACAACAACCAAGGATTTGTTTAATTTATTGGAGATTACATTCTTTTAGGTTAAAACAACCAAGAATTTGTATAATATAGAAAAAATATACAAATCCTTGCAACAACAAAGTCAATCTAATTAAAATTCGATCTTTGATTGCTCGCGATTGTGTCGCACATAGCTTTACGCGCGACATAACAAAACCGGGAGCAATTAAAGATCGAATTTTAATTAGATTGCAACAAAATATTTCCAGGGTATGCTATGTAGAAGATATGGAAACAGACGAGGATTGTGTTGTTATGGGGAGTGAGTGATTGTTGTTTAGTGCTAACTCAGTGTTTTGTTCAGCCATATCATGGCGAGAAAAAGTGAATGTTCAATGATGAGTTCCGCTTTGTACTTGACCAACAAGATTAGATGAATTTTTATAGTGCTAGTTCACTGTAACAACAGTCCACGGAGAAACATGTCACCCCACTCGGAAACAGTATCCTGATTTCGAGCCACTCAGTTCTTCCTCTCTTTCTTCTTAATGCTGCGTGCTTAGCGGAGTATCAACAAATACTAATTGTATAGTCTTTGGTGTGACCCGATCGGATCTCCAACCCACGATGTACCACAGTCGAGGTGAGCACGCTAACCATGCATTACACCACCGGAGCGGTTTTGTCATAGTATGTGGATTGCATACATCAGCCTGGTAGAGATCTGAATGCTTTTTCTGGTCTAATTTAAAGATCAAGCACAGCACTTGATGTGACATGGCAGACGTTACGTTTGTAATTCCACAGCCTGTATTAACAGAAGGAACAAAGTCGTATTGAAGATGAAGTGTCTAAGTCTAACATAGACAATGTTTAGCAACATAACATGTTGTTTTTGTGCTTGTTTGTTTGTTTATTTGTTTTAATTTCAGAGAAGAAAAGCAGGACAGTTTGAATTATTAAATTGATTTCACATTCTAATCATTACAAGCTTGTTTTTCATATCATATCATTTACTTTCCCAATATTTTGTTTGCTTGTTTGATGGTGTTTAACACTACTTTCAACACTATTTCAGTAATATCGTGGAGGTCAGTTTTATCTTCAAACTCTTCTTTCAACCTATTTTTTTTATATTACACAAGACACTGTATTATTACTTAGTTTACAATTAATCACTGTGTATTTATTGTTTGTTGTATGTATATACTATCAATTTGATAAACTACGTGATTTCCTTCGAAATACGAGTAAGGGCAAATAATGTCAATGTATATAATATACTTTTTATGCACGACTCAGTCAGGTGTGTATTACCTTTCTCGTCTATTTAAATCTTTGCACCTGTGAATGATATATGAACTAAATAGAACTACTTCAGCCTTCCCAACATAAGCTACCTAACTTGCAGCTTCTTCGTTTGCCGAGAACAAAGTATGTATTTTTCTCTCATTTATAGATTAGTTTCTCATTATTTAATCGTTTTTGTTTTTTGTAACTAATCTAATGGTGTCCGTCGAGATTTTTGGAAAGTCTCCAGTCGAGTTGAGTGTCCTTTTATAATTACTTTTTAAATTTTCGTCCATTATTTTAACTGTATTGATTTGAGGCATGGGACCGGCCAAACATTTTTAAGCAAAAATCTGTGTATGGCACTAGTTTTATGTCAATGTACCTGTTTCATTGACAAAGTATCGCACAACACACTTTCATACGAATTCGCGATGATTTTATGATAATCACCATTCGGTGCTGTATCATGTAACATATATATTCCCGAGATGTGTACATGTGTGCACACCGATATTTTTTATGAACATTTTTTTCATTCAGTTTGATATATTGATTTAGGTGTCAGTGTCATGGTGTTTAACGCCACTATATTGATTTATTAAAACACACACTCTAAAATGACTCAGATGAAGAATGCCAATATAACAGCTGCTCCTCAACTTTTGAGTCTTGCTGAGTTTAATTTCGATTATCTTTCATGTTCACTGACAAGTTGGTTTGTTGGTTTATGGTGTCTAACGCCACTTTCAACAATATTCCGGTTTTTAGTGAGGTTCGTGTTACTCAATCTTTAGTTTTATGTGTATGATTTGTAGATCGTTGTTCGTCTTTTTCTTTTGACGATAGTGTTGTCTTTTTCGTTTGACGATAGTGTTGTCTTTTTATTTTGACCATAGTGTTGACTTTTTCTTTTGACCATAGTGTTGTCTTTTTCTTTTGACCATAGTGTTGTCTTTTTCTTTTGATCATAGTGTTGTCTTTTTATTTTGACCACAGTGTTGTCTTTTTCCTTTGACCGTAGTGTTGTCTTCTTCTTTTGACCATAGTGTTGTCTTTTTATTTTGACCACAGTGTTGTCTTTTTCCTTTGACCGTAGTGTTGTCTTTTTCTTTTGACCGTAGTGTTGTCTTTTTCTTTTGACCATATTGTTGTCTTTTTCTTTTGACATTAGTGTTGTCTTTTTCTTTTGACCATATTGATGTCTTTTTCTTTTGACCATAGTGTTGTATTTTTCTTTTGACCATAGTGTTGTCTTTTTATTTTGACCATAGTGTTTTCTTTTTCTTTTGACCATAGTGTTGTCTTTTTCTTTTGACCATAATGTTGTCTTTTTATTTTGACCATAGTGTTGTCTTTTTCTTTTGACCATAGTGTTGTCTTTTTCTTTTGACCATAGTGTTGTCTTTTTCTTTTGACCATAATGTTGTCTTTTTCTTTTGACCATAGTGTTGTCTTTTTATTTTGACCATAGTGTTGTCTTTTTCTTTTGACCATAGTGTTGTCTTTTTTCTTTTGACCATAGTGTTGTCTTTTTATTTTGACCACAGTGTTGTCTTTTTCCTTTGACCGTAGTGTTGTCTTCTTCTTTTGACCATAGTGTTGTCTTTTTATTTTGACCACAGTGTTGTCTTTTTCCTTTGACCGTAGTGTTGTCTTTTTCTTTTGACCGTAGTGTTGTCTTTTTCTTTTGACCATATTGTTGTCTTTTTCTTTTGACATTAGTGTTGTCTTTTTATTTTGACCATAGTGTTGTCTTTTTCTTTTGACCATAGTGTTGTCTTTTTCTTTTGACCATAGTGTTGTCTTTTTCTTTTGACCATAATGTTGTCTTTTTCTTTTGACCATAGTGTTGTCTTTTTATTTTGACCATAGTGTTGTCTTTTTCTTTTGACCATAGTGTTGTCTTTTTTCTTTTGACCATAGTGTTGTCTTTTTATTTTGACCACAGTGTTGTCTTTTTCCTTTGACCGTAGTGTTGTCTTCTTCTTTTGACCATAGTGTTGTCTTTTTATTTTGACCACAGTGTTGTCTTTTTCCTTTGACCGTAGTGTTGTCTTTTTCTTTTGACCGTAGTGTTGTCTTTTTCTTTTGACCATATTGTTGTCTTTTTCTTTTGACCGTAGTGTTGTCTTTTTCTTTTGACCATATTGATGTCTTTTTCTTTTGACCATAGTGTTGTATTTTTCTTTTGACGATAGTGTTGTCTTTTTCTCTTGACCATAGTGTTTTCTTTTTCTTTTGATGATAGTGTTGTCTTTTTATTTTGACCATAGTGTTGTCTTTTTCTTTTGAACGTAGTGTTGTCTTTTTCTTTTGACCATAGTGTTGTCTTTTTCTTTTGACCATAATGTTGTCTTTTTCTTTTGACCATAGTGTTGTCTTTTTATTTTGACCATAGTGTTGTCTTTTTCTTTTGACCATAGTGTTGTCTTTTTCTTTTGACCATAGTGTTGTCTTTTTATTTTGACCACAGTGTTGTCTTTTTCCTTTGACCGTAGTGTTGTCTTCTTCTTTTGACCATAATGTTGTCTTTTTATTTTGACCACAGTGTTGTCTTTTTCCTTTGACCGTAGTGTTGTCTTTTTCTTTTGACCGTAGTGTTGTCTTTTTCTTTTGACCATATTGTTGTCTTTTTCTTTTGACATTAGTGTTGTCTTTTTCTTTTGACCATATTGATGTTTTTTTCTTTTGACCATAGTGTTGTATTTTTCTTTTGACGATAGTGTTGTCTTTTTCTCTTGACCATAGTGTTTTCTTTTTCTTTTGATGATAGTGTTGTCTTTTTATTTTGACCATAGTGTTGTCTTTTTCTTTTGACCGTAGTGTTGTCTTTTTCTTTTGACCATAGTGTTGTCTTTTTCTTTTGAGCATAATGTTGTTTTTTTATTTTGACCATAGTGTTGTCTTTTTCTTTTGACCGTAGTGTTGTCTTTTTCTTTGGACCGTGGTGTTGTATTTTTCTTTTGACCGTAGTGTTGTCTTTTTCTTTTGACCGTAATGTTGTCTGTTCTTCTTCGATATACGAACTCTGATTATCCTGGTATCCTCAAGCTGTTCTGATCTATATTCATGACGAGAAAACACTTTAAAGCAAAATTAAATATGAGTTAATAGGTGGCACATGGATTAGCCTATTTACCAGTGGTGGAGGTTGCCACAATTAAAGAGGAGACAACAGACAAGACACCGTCGTAACCAACAGCTGACCACAATCCTATTACTCCCCACTCATTACCAGTGGGTCAGGTGGCAGATAATTCCCCGTTTCGTTGAAACACGCCCAGGTAATAGTTACCAATCAAAATCATCGCTTGATATTGTTAATCCCGATCTTTGAGATGAAATAGCTATACACTAAAAATGGGGGATTCTATCAGTTGCAAGGAATTCCTTTTTTAACTTAGATACAATTAAAAGATGTAGTTTGATTGGCTATAAAGACAGTCGTCGATTTTAAAACGATCTGCAGAGTTGACCCACGGGTGGTGAGTGGAGAGTAATTGAAGCGTGATTGGCTGTATTACCGACGATGTAGATAGGATAGGGGAAAAACTGCCTTCAAAATGACCATCAATGACCATTCAATCAATTTCTTTTTCATAAGAAGCTGACACAAATGGTCTTTTACGTGCAAGGAACTTGGCATCAGTCTACAAACACGAGACATTCATTTAGTCCCCGTCGTAAGCGAGAATTGTGTTACTTGCTCCGCGAAACCATTGGCCACCCATTTCGAATTAAGGTGTTGTTTGTTTGTTTGGTGGTGTTTAACGCCACTTTCAATAATATTCCAGTTGTATCGTGGAGGTCAGTTTTATTGGTCGCAAGTCACTGACAAACTTTATCATATAATGTTGTACACCTCGCCCTGATCGAGATTCGAACTCACAACATCAGTGGTGATAGGCACTGATTGCATAGGTAGTTGTAAATCCAACTTCCATACGATCACGGCCACGACGCCCCATAATATGTTGTACCCCGGAACGGAGACACTGACAAATTGAAGTGTTATACCCCGCAGTTGAAAAAATAGGTCGTATTTTTGTACCTTGGACGCAAAATGAAAAAATATCGTTTCTTGTAAGCATTTATTAATCTGGTGCGGTTAAGTATATTGCATTATTTTTTTTTTTCTCCAAAATATCAACTACCGAATGACTTATTTTTAATCTGAAAAAAGTTATTTGTTTTTCCCACAATAAAACGTTAATTGATATTGAGGAAGTTATCAGCTTTCTCACATAATTCAAGTTGCATAAAGAAAGTCGTTAAACAGTTGACTTCCTCGTGCTTTATTATGTTAATTGTTGTCTTTGGTCGTGTATCTACGTATAATTTGATGCATCAAACTAGGTGTCGTTGTAATTTAGGATAATTCATTTATATTATTTCATAATATATAATATATTTTTAATTGATATTAAAATTTGCATATTTTGATAAAAAAAATCACATTTAAACCTTCTCCGTTGAAACGGCTGAGTCAAATTAAAATTTGGCTGGGATTGCCCTTAGGTGGCCCCTTTTCAAAAGAGTGCCAGGCAACCTCGCGCCCTCCATTTAAAATGGCGGCCATTACTAAATATACTGTGTTTTTTTAAATTGTCTGTTGGTGCTTTATTAGAAGTCAAAATGAGCTCAAATGTTATCTGAATGTATATGACAATAAGAAGTTTCATATGTATTCTGATTTTTCTGTGAAAGTTTTCGCTTAGCCGATATATGCAGATTATGCAAATTAGGCATATTTTGATAAAAGACCCGATTTGAATCTCCTCTTAAACCCCTGATCTAAATTAAACCAAATTTGGCAGGGATGGTCCATGGGTGGCCCCCTTTCAAAATTATGTCTGACAACCCCGCCTTCTATTCAAGATGGCGGCCGTTGAAATTATAAATTGATGTAATTGTCAATTGCTGCTTTATTATAAGTCAAAATAATCTTAAATTTTAAAAGCAGCTACATGCCAATGCGTAGTTTAACATTTCTTTTATTTTTCTGTGAAATGTTTCTTTCAACCAGTTTTATACAGATTGTGCGTATTATGAGAAAAACAATCACATTAAAATCTTCTGCCCCGAAATGTGAGCTGAAATGATCTTTGGTTGTGCCACTTTCTAAATTGTGTGCGACACACCCACCCTCCATCCTCCAACTAAGACGACTGGCGTTGCTATTTATTTGTAGATATTTCATTAAATAGCTAGAAAAAAGAAGAATCACCTGAAAATTTTCTGTGAAATTTAGTAGTCAAATTAAAAATCAGATGAGCTATTACAGGCTCATGAGAGCCACTAGTTTATGTATTTTTATTGCAAAATTTATTTTGAAAATAGCTGTCCTGGCGTAAAAGGACTGGGAGCTATGGGGGCCAAAATCGGCCCCACCTCAGATGTCGATAACATTTTCTCCAAAATGTATTCACAATATGTGCTTTTCAGAAATAAATACAGTTAGTTAATATGTGTATCTAATTCCTCACAGTAGATCGACAAAGTCAGGTAATGAAAAGCACAGAACGTCATTTTGTTCAGAATACAGAACGTACGTATCATTGTATTATAATGCATATCTTTAAAAAACAAAAACAAAAACAAAGCATAATAAAGCCCAATAAGTAAAGCATAAATTTGACTTAATTTGCAATGTGGATTGATTTCAGGAATACAAACATGTTCCGAAGCTGTATTATGAAATTAAAGTGAAGGAATAGTAATGTCGCAACGTCACCCATTTTCGACCCTCTGCTGTTTTCGACGGTTTGTTTCACGTGATAAAATCTCTCATTATTTTGATCGCTTCATTTGTCAAAGGTTATATTATGATGGTGAAATTGCATGAATGATCTCAAGAAATCTGATCTAAAAATGTCATCTTTAAATGTAAGAACTACGTACCACATCTATTATTTCACGTTCAAATTGTAGTTTTTCGTAATTCATTTTTTCGTCACCTTAACAAAGCTTTAATTATTTAAAAAATTTATCTCATACAGACCAATTTTGGTTTCATCGTCTGCTATGACATTGATAATGTACATATTGAGGTCATATAAATTCAGAAGCTTGTTAACATTGATCGTCGAAAAGAAGTAATAGATAGGTTTATTTGGACAATAGAACTTTGTCATATTTGAAATTTTTTTAAACACTTTTTTAACCGTACTTTATTCTTAACAACAACCAATGCGATGATATATTCCAGTACATTTTTACGGACAACCATCACAAATCTATAAAGAAAAAATGCCAAGGTGCGGATTGAAAGAAATTCAATATTTAAAGATCGCTTTTTTTTATAATATGGAAATATTTTGGGAAATAGTGTGAAGCAAAATGTTTAATGTGTAGCGAATTTAGCTAGGAACCTGTGAGAATTATTATTATTTTTTTGATAAACCGATAACAAGCCTTGGAATCAGATATCCCATAGAAAGTGGTTGTCGATAGATAATTGTTTTACAATCAAGTATTTCATATATATTGATGATGAGAACAAGCTTACAACCATATGATTAATCGTGTAGGTAAAATGTGTGTCGCTGCCATGAGTCTATGTGTGATTGTTTTGATTGTCACTAGAAAAAGAGGAGATGGTAGATATTATTTTGCTTTGTGACAAAGCAACAACAACACTCCTAATAAACTTGCTATCAGAATCTGCTGTAAGTTGTCTTTTACGTGTAAGAAGTGTGTCATTTACATCCCGCGCTAAGGGATGTATTGAATGTGTTCCTCATAGCTGTCTGGTGTCCCTTTCACATAAAGTCGGCGTTTTCCTAGAGGAAGCCATTTGTTATTTTATTGATGCCAAATTCGCAGTCATGCTAGGATTCTAATAATAATAGGTTATTATACATTACAGATTCGTACAATATCTTTCCATATTGTACATAACACTGTATAATAACCTATTATTATAATACAACTAAAATTTTAATCCAATTAAAAACATCCAATTAAGACATGTGACCGTACATTATTTTTCCCGTATTGTACATTATGTAAGGGAAGTAACTCGTTGGTTTTCCTGCTAGTAAATTCTTTTTCGACGAAATCGTATACGATCGGTTTTGACCTACTTTTGCCATGGATGATGTTGCCTAGCAATTTTAAAGATGAAAATATTTTCTAACTTTTTGATTGGAGAATAATAAAAATTTGGGAAGAGTTCGGAGAACGGAGTTAAAATACTCGCAGTGATTTTCCGACTGTGTTTTTTTTGGGCCAAATATCGGCCCCAATGTGAAATTTCCCCCCCCCCCCCTGCGGCGTCCTGTCCAATACGGGTTTTCAATACAATACAGACTCGTACAATATCTTTCCATATTGTACATAACACTGTATAATAACCTGTTATTATAATACAGCTATAATTTTAATCCAATCAAAAACACCCATTTAAGACATGTGACCGTACATTATTTTTCCCATTTTGTACAACCGGAAGCCGTATTTTTTCCGTATTGCACGTCCAATACGTTTTTTTTTATCGTATTGTACATTATGTAAGGGAAGTAACTCGTTGGTTTTTCTGCAAGTAAATTATTTTTCGACTAAGTCGTATGCGATCGCTTTTGACCTACTTTTGCTATGGATGATGTTGACTAGCAATTTTAAAGATGAAAATATTTTCTAACTTTTTGATTGGAGAATAATACAAATTTGGAAAGAGTATTGATACAGAACATTTTTTTTTTTAAATATGTCTGAATTAAATTTTCGCACAAATAAATAATTTTGCCAGACTTGGGGGAAAAAAATAATCTGACTAAGGAAAATCAAGCAGTATAATAGTTATGTAAAACTGGATAATGAATGGTACATTTCTGATTTCATATGTAAAGAAAAATAAATTATTCCATTCTCCCAAAACTTGTCTGTCCCATGGTAAAACAATAGCCCCTTTTAGGCTTATTTATACCTTATCGGCGACTGTCGTGCAAAAATCGTGCGATTTTCGCTTTCAATTATTTTTTTAAATAAGAGAAATGTCTTAGAAAAATCTACTGTATACTAGTTTAACCCCGTCACTTTTTATTGAAGTACCTGAACTAAGCCAGGAGGGTTCATTTATGTGTGTGTTAAGAATATCGAATTACATATCTCTACGATTTTTCTATTGAATGCTGGAACTGTTCCGACAGTGTGCTATATATTTTTTCATTTTATTATAGGTAATGAAAAAAAAAAAACCATCTGAGTTGCAATTGTTAAAAAAAATATGGTTGTGATCGTCTTCCGTAATTAAAATCGTCAAAATGAAATACAACCGAATCAAATGGTGACTTGTTTCAACCTCATCTAAAATATACCTTGACATTCTTTCATACTTATAAATCACGTTCACGATCTTTTATTACAACAACAAAAATATGGTTGCGATCGTCTTCCGTAATTAAAATCGTCAAAATGAAATACAACCGAATTAATATCAAATGGTGACTTGTTTCAACCTCATTTAAAATATACATTAACATTCTTTCATACTTGTATATCACGTTCACGATCTTTTATTACAACACTTTTTCACTCAAGTGTACATGTTTTCCCTATTCTATTTAAAGGACTTTATCAAACAGAATCATACAGTTTACATGTAATGCAGTTAATACGCATTCAAACCACAGACGAATATTTCTATCTCCCACACCTTGTGTTGTGGGGTCGCTATTGTGCATGCGAAATATTAATTGCAAACCCCATTGACTGGCTATTTGCTGCCTGTCTAGAATATTGTTTTTTCTCGATCGACAGCTCAGAAGCTAGAAAACAATATGATGAATATTGTCTGTCAATCATGCAAACAATACCTTATGCACATGATAGAACGCATTTTCAATGCACTACATACACAAACTTTTGATCCATCATTTGTCAATTGAAGGTTGATTTAAGAGAATGGAACTGATAGAAGTTAAAACAGTTTAATTTGGGCGCAAAGGGGGAAACTTTATATGATTTATGAAAATGTGATGTGAATTTTAGGGATCCTCGGATTCAAATCCATTCATCTACTTTTCTACACTTTTATGCATATTATGCATATGTATACCCGCTATTACAAATGATAGTAATGTTATTTTAAAATATTTCCACTTTGTTTTACTGGTCGTTTTCTTTTTCTTTATACTGTTTATGCTCAGCGACGGACCACCTTCATTTATTTATGCTTTGGTGTCAGTGTTTCAACTGTTGACAGAGTTTTAAATTCAACATGGGTAGACTTATAGAAAGTGTGTAGTCGTAAAATTCAGTGGCCAACCATCCCAGTCTGGTGGCAAAAGAAAAAAAGGTATTGTTCTGATATGCCTAACGTTGTGTCTGCAATTGACGGAACTTTACATGAGATGCAAATTCCATCCAATGAACCCCAACAAAAAACATACTTTCAGCAAACCAATTCTTTTCATTGATTGATATGAAAAGAAAGTTTATAAACAGTGATAATCATAAATTGCATCAATATCAATAAAACAATTACCTTTCATCTTAACTGAACTTGAGTCGTCGTGGTCGTATGGTAGTTGAATTTACAACTACCTGTGCAATCGTTGTCTATTACCACTCAAGTTGTGAGTTTGAACTACATTCATGGCGAGGTGTACTCGATAAAACATTATGTGATAAAGTTTGTCAGTGACTTGCGACAGATCTGTGGATTTCTCTGGGTACTCCAATTTCCGCCACAAATGTAGTACCTGAAATATTTTTGAAAGTGGTGTCAAACACCTAACCTCCAATGGACAAATGATGGGTCAAAAGTAGTGAATAACATAAAACACCTTTGCGTCATAATGTGGCATATCTTTACAAGTACCAATAATACTACAACAATATTGTTTCCCACATAATTATGGGAACTGTTATACACATATCATGTCACAATATACTGAAAAAGAAACAACTTTGCTTTCAATTTTTTTATTAACAATTAAATTAAATTACCTCCATGATCTCAAAATTATGCTTCAGTGTTTACTGCATCTTATCACATATTTTATTGAAATAACGCCGAATATGCATGTGTAATAAAAGCATAATTTGCGCGTGTTATTTGCCTCCGGGGCAATAACATTTTACGAGGGCAATAACTTGTTATCTGCCCTCTTGTGGTTTTTATGGACCCTATTCCATGGACAGGAATAATTACATAGAGATCCACCCAACCCAAGCACAAGTTGCAAACATTTTATATCACCACCCATCAAAATATCTAAATCAAAATGTTTCCCCTCAACTTCAATACTTGCTTTATTTTCTGGAAAATGGGTTTGCAAGCAAGTTTTAAATGATTATAATCTTCTTTGCAGTTTACAATGCAAAAAAAAACATTTTGATCTTTTGATGATAATGTCAAATCACCGGTAATTACAATAAAGGACAACACGACAAAGTTTGAAATTCTACTAACTTTTGACCCATCCCCCGAAATTTTAATTTTTTATCTTGTCTGTTTCAGAATTTGCATGATACTTGATGTACCGGATAATTTCGCTTTTTAGACTAACATATGCGCCAGGGATATTTCCCGGAATTCTTTCAAAATGATATAAACTGTTAATATCTTCCTGACATTGATGAAACCAGATATGTTCGTGGTAGCCCATCACAAAATACTGTCAGTTCCCTATAAGCGCACTCGGTAACATTAAATGTTTCCAAAATGAATAACAAATCTTTAATTTTTTGTCTTTCTTCTTCAGGCAAATCTTGGTATGAAGATTTGCTGGACGACGGATTGAAATCGACTTTAGCAGTCTGCCCATCAGTACTTTCTAATTGCAAGTACTAGGGGACAAGGCCATAGGACTCTACAAACCAAAGAGCAGTTACAACCTTCGATTTAAATTCTTTTATTTTCCTTGATTTGTTATTTTCGGTAATTTCCGAAAACTCTTTTGCACTATTCGCGGTTCCAACTTTTTTTATTTATTGATCTTACATTATCTATAAGGCGACTGTTCGTATCTTTCAGACTGTCAAGTTGATTTGACAGATTCTGTTTTTTTGCTAGCAAAACCCCCTTAAGACATATTTCTTCCTGTAAACTATTATGTAAATCCAAACACTTTTTTTCAAATTCTATGTTGTCGCTTTCAAACTTTTGTAAGCTAAAATTTAATTGTTTTACATGTTCTAACTCATATGAGAATATTGCGATCCTATGCAAATTATTATCAAAAGCAATTCACTTCCTCCCTGTCAATTTTCTATTTGATAACAAAACTCTAATAGTCTATCTTGAAAGTCTGTTTTCAAGTCTCTCTATGAATTTTAGCTGAAATGATTGTAAGTTGGGAATTTAAAATATCTATATATTTAAAATCGGGGTATTTGTCCTTTGCTTTGGAGAGCACCTTGAAAAAGGAGCTGGTAATTGAAATGTGAGAGCTATCTGTTGGATTGTGCCCCAAAAATATCTACTCCTTTTGGATCAAACTATTTTACTTCATTTTAGAAGTAGCATCGATAGACCATTAAACCTACCTGAGTATTCCGGTAGTAATAACTATTTCAGTATCCCGGAAGAAAATATATAATCAATAATTGGGGGCTTATGAAAAAAAAACTATTTTGGATGAAGTGGTGTTTATTTTATTTTTATCTTACATTTGTATATAACTGTTACGTGCCGACATACCATCGGTTTTTATGGCAAAGATTGCTTCTCAAATATCAAAACGTCATCTAAGCGCTTGGAATATTTGAACATTTTCCCGTCGTTTTTCAAGAAATTTAACACCTCGTGCACGAAAACAATACTTTAACAGTATTTGTGTTTTATTTATTTGTATATTCTGACAAAATATTTTTCTGGTGCACGACTGCGGAGGTGCTTAATTTCTTCGAAAACCGTCGAAATATCGCGGTCAAAATTCCACGAAATACAGAAAACAAATAACGCTCATGACGTCACAAAGACATCAAATGCGTTTCGTTTTTGTTGGAAACAAGTTTTATCATCAAAAGTATGATGTCGTCTATAATATAAAACACATCAAATTTTAATCAAGTATTTTCTAAGATAATGATTCATTAAATATGGGGCCATATATGACACTTATAGTCCCCAGTTCTTTTGATGGCATTGACGCCGGATTGCATTCACTGAGTTTTCTCCTGGTTTCAATGTACACAAACTGTATTTAAGATAAATACAATTATTTACAGAAACATAAGTTATTTACTGATGAATTTCATTACTTGAAATGAATCATGAAATGTACAGAAATTGTGTATATAATGGTCTCATATATACAATCAAAAGAGTGGAAATATTGATTTTAAGTGTCTGGCTGAGGTTATAAATAAATTAATATTTAACAACTTCCACAATCCTCCACCAACAAAATATTTTGATATAATCATTAACCCTGTATACTCAAAACAACTGCTCAATTTGGTGTTGGTGGAAGACTGTGGAGGTATATAAAATAGCTAAAATGTACATTAAATATGTCGTTTATAGTCCATTTTTAGCATTATCCGTCTAATTATGTCATTATGACGTCATAGCGCACCCAATTTCACGGAAAGATATATTTTTGAAAATTTGTTTATATAACAATTAAATTAGTAAATTGTTTTTTTTCTATGTCAAACATTATTTTTTAATTTAATGTGGGGCCAATTTTGCACCTTAACGCCTTTCTCTCTTTGTCAAAAAAATATTTTTTAGTTAATTACTCCATGTGCAATTATTAACCAAAAAAATCCCTGGTTTGTGCTTAAAAAGTGCTTGAATTGTTGTAATTTTCTTTTCAGATGGAACAATTTGAAATTGAATACGAGACATATACAGAGGAGCACAGTGCCAAAAGTTTCTATGAGCACTACAAGGACAACCTGCCACAGATGGTAATGGTAACCCAGGGTTTCCTGGGAGGAGACGATTTCGAAACATTTGACAGAGGACAGGTAATTAGGGAATAACTGTATTGTATTTGAAGTGTGGCCTCCTTAAATCTTCGGTTTTATTGTTGACACACATGTGGCCAAAATTATTGCCACATGTAAAGAAAAATGCCTATGTAATCAACCAAACCATATTTTTTCAAAAAATTATTGTGAAGTCATTTCTGGATATATTTTAACAAGTTTTACACCAAAACATTCAGAATTGTATATATTTTGACTGTTTATTTGCTCATTATGTTTATATGAGTGGTTTTTATTTGTACATAATTTAAACAAAACAAATACAAATTTACTTTGATTTTCCTATATTTTTCAACAAAAAATGAATCCTAAAAATTAACAATCCTCTTTAAATTATGTACAAATAAAACTCACTCATATAGACATTATGAGCAAATAAACAATCAAAATATAGACAATTCTGAATGTTTTGGTGTGAAATTTGCTAAAATCTATACAGAAATGACTTCACAATATTTTTTTGAATAAAATATGGTTTTGGTTGATTATATAGGATTTTTTTTTACATGTGGCAATACTTTTGGCCACAGGCTGTATTGGTGGAATGGATGACCAATATTTTTCACATTTGCAAAGTTTCATGATATGGTTGATAAAATAAATCCGACTTTTGTTTTTTTCACACAATGTTGATGAAAGTCTTCCGCATGTAAATTAAATTAAAGGTTTTAAATATTTTGCAAGTTGGATATAGTTTGGACAAATGCCAAAATACATCGATATATTTTTTGTTAAAAGTAGTTCTGCATCGATGCATTTGTTTATAGATATATTCAATATTCATTGATAAATCCGTACAAGACGCAAAATAACTTTAACAATTAAGAATATTAACGCATACGTTTTAATGAACTCAAATATGTATTGTTGTTAAGCTATTATAAGTTTGGGTTAGGGTACGGGTTAGGGTAATGCTGTTTAACGCCACTTTCAACAATATTTCAGTTATTTCGTAGCGGTATGTTTTATTGGTGGAGGAATCCGAAGTACCCACAGAAAACTATCGGCCTGCCACTAGTCACTGACAAACTTCATCACATAATGTTGTATCGAGTACACCTCGCCATGAGCGGGATTCGAACTCACAACGTGGTGATAGTCACTGATTGCACGGATAGTGGTATTCCAACTACCATACGCTCACGGCCATGGCGATCCCTGCTGATGAGTTTTGGGTGATTGTTGTTTGATCCCATGTGATAACATTTTCAGCTACTAGTTTATCAAGGCGAGAACAAGTTACATTTCGATGAGAGACCAATGTCCGCTTTGTGCCTTATCAACACGCTTAATTTGATCTTTATAGTGCTAGCTCAATGAAATATGACTCGGACAAATTATTCTCATATCTGGTAACCTTTGTTAATAGATTGGTATATACTACTGTCAAGAACCAAAACCATACCTCTTCAGAAATATCTGTTCAGGATGCACCTAAGTGCACACAGTAAATGCCTTTTATGCAATAACGGTGAAGATGAAGATCACGAACATGTTTTGTTAAATTGCCTTGTCCTGTCTAGTGTTGGCGATGAATATTTTAATATTGTTTCTAAACAGTCTAGTGATTATTATATTGGTGTAGACTTCATGGAATAGTCACCTAGTACCAAATTACAGTTTATTGTTGGTGATATTGGATATGCTTTTAATAATGATATTGGAATATTTTATGATTTTATCGGTAAAATGTATATTGAAACATGCTTTAGATTACGAAGTGAAGTATTGAGTGTTACTGTTTAAAATATTTATCTTATAATATTTTAAGCATATTTATAAATGATGTGATATGGAGAGTTTATGGACAGTTTATAACGTGTGTGTATATATGGCAGATGTCTTATCATATTTTTGCTCCATGTGCTCTTATCATAATAAATGTACATTTTAATAACTGTAGTTAGACGCGCCACCGACATCCCGGCGGTTGGCGCCCCTGATGTAAAGGGGTAGTTTCAGAAATATATGTATAGCAAATTAAAGTACAACGATGAATAATAACAAAACATCTATATACAATATTTCCAACAGGCACGGCCGTAGGTCGGGTCTGAATAAAGTGAGACAAAGGGGGTGAATTTAGAAAAATTTTGAAGAAAAAAAAAAGATTTTATTTACTTTCAAAGGTTACACTTGCCGTTTCAAAAGTGAGACATTTGCCTCCATTGCGCTACGGCCATGACAGGAGAGATAGAGAGTCACATTTTCAGCCATGATGTTAGACATTTTTATTTATAAATCTAATAAAAGTGCATGTTTTTTTTTATTATTTTTTTGGTTAGATTCATCAAAGCACTAAATATCAGAACATTATAATACTTAAAATATATTTTACCCATGCAAATCTTTCTTTTTTCATTGAAATAATTTCATTTTAATAAATATTATGATCAAATAAAATATATATTGCAAAAAAAAAGGATGAAGTTTTCTCAAGTAAGATAATTTTGCAATCTGTATTCAATTAGTTCGTTTTCCTTGATAGGTGCTTAGAATTCAGGCATATTCTTCACAAAAGAGGGTACAGGCATTGGTTGTTTCTGGTGAAAAGGGGACATACAGTTTACAAGGACGACACATTAGTATACCTGTTGATTATCACGTAAAGTGTAATGTGATCAAACATGGAAAGCCAAAAAGTGAGATACATAATATAACGGTTTAATCAGGGCTGGAATAACCACAGTAACTTGTGGACAGGACCCTATGTTGCTCCCTTTTTTTTTCTTTTTTTTTGTTTATTTTTTTTTTCCTAAGATGTTGCCCCCCCCCCCCCCCCCCCCCCCCCCCCCACCCTTTTTTTGAACATCGACTTTTTTTCATATAAACAACATTTTGCAACTTTCTATGTATCACTGTTTGACATATATACAATAAATACAATCAAACAGTAGTTTCTACCCATGCCGGGTTTCTGGCATGATATAAGTTAGAAGGTAAGTCACTCTTCTTTGTTTACATTGGGGTACTTGTTGTGCATTCATCTTAAATTTAGTGAATAAAAAAGTCCTACCTGTCTGGGAATTGGCTTATTCCTTCTCTGTATATATTATTCTCCCTGAAAACATACATTAATATTTATTTACAGCAGCTGACAACTCTCCATGGAACATTTTCCACTCGCGATTTGCGATTTTCAGACGACATTTTGGAAAACTCGAATTAAAGCTACGGAAGTGTGGATATTAGCGACATCTGCTGGTCATTTGAAATATTGACGATACGGTAAAACGCGAGAGTTCCGGGTAAAATTACATTTTGCGCCAAAATATTCCCGAATTTTTGGATTATTTAAAGAATTTGCAATAAGTTTACTTCAAGCTATAAGCTATGTAAAAATATATCACGTGTACAAATATTCAAGATAGATGCGGGCGAGGTAGAAGGTATTATTTCATTAGCATAGGGACCCCAAAAGGTCATAATTCAGCCATGGATCTAATATTCACATAGAGGTCTGCAATCCAATTACCCGCACATCGTGATATTTAATCTTGTTTTTTCGCCAAGGTTGTATTTTAAGAAAGCAATTAAGTTGTCTCTGAAAACCTTTACCGATTTGTTGCATATAATGTGTATCAGAACAAAAAAAAAATCAGATATCTAATTTAGTGCACACGACACGTTTCTGGAACAACCTTCATAAGGTACGCGCAAGGTCCAAAGATGGGAAAGCCATATCATTAAAAATCGTTGGGTCCAAGTAAGCAAAGGGGCACACACAGAATAACCAAATTCGGTTATGTTCACATATGCCGGAGGGAGGAAAATATTCGTTTTGATAATAATTGCATTATTCGGGAACTGTATATTTCAATAATGTATATATCTAATAAATCATGTCAGTACCGAAGCAATGACTACTGGGCGGATGATACCCTCGGGGACTAATAGTCCACAGACAAAAGTATCAACCAACAGATAGTAATTAAAACGTATTTATCTAATTTAATTAGGAAGACGCGTTTCTGGAATACACTTCATAAGGTACGCTCAAAGTCGAAAAATTGGAAAGTCAAACACAATTTTAGGAGGCCCGGATGGCTCAATGAGTTATGTCGTTGGATCTAACAATTCATACAAGCCTATCACCAATATGGCGTGGATTCATGCCCAGCTTTGTAAATAACAAAAAAGGTGCACTCGACTCGCAGCTGCAAGTGATAAAGTTTACCAGTTGCTTACCCAGGGTCGGTGGTTCTCTCCGGGTACTCCGGCTTCCTCCACCACTAAAACTGGTCGCCATGATATAGCTGAAATACTGCTGAAAGGGCGTTCAACACCAACAATCAAATCAATTCACAATTTCAGTTCTGTGGGAGCAAGAAAACCAAAGGGACTAAACAGGTTAGCAAAAATCGATTACTTAATGTCAACCAAAGTGCCTAAACAGGAAAGCAAAAATATGTTACTTAATGTCAACCAAAGGATCTAAGCAGGATAGCAAAAATCGATTGCTTAATGTCAACCAAAGGGCCTAAGCAGGATAGCAAAAATCGATTATTTAATGTCAACCAAAGTGCCTAAACAAGAAAGCAAAAATATGTTGCTTAATGTCAACCAAAGGGTATATACAGGATAGCAAAAATGTGTTGCTTAATGTCAACCAAAGGGCCTAAACAGGATAGCAAAAATCGATTACTTAATGTCAACCAAAGGGCCTAAGCAGGATAGCAAAATCGATTACTTAATGTCAACCAAAGTGCCTAAACAGGATAGCAAAAATCGATTACTTAATGTCAACCAAAGTGCCTAAACAGGAAAGCAAAAATATGTTACTTAATGTCAACCAAAGGGTCTAAGCAGGATAGCAAAAATCGATTACTTAATGTCAACCAAAGGGCCTAAGCAGGATAGCAAAAATCGATTACTTAATGTCAACCAAAGTGCCTAAACAGGAAAGCAAAAATATGTTGCTTAATGTCAACCAAAGGGTATATACAGGATAGCAAAAATGTGTTACTTAATGTCAACCAAAGGGCCTAAACAGGATAGCAAAAATATGTTGCTTAATGTCAACCAAAGGGCCTTTACAGGATAGAAAAATCTGTTACTTAATGTTAACCAAAGGGCTTAAACAGGATAGCAAAAATGTGTTGCTTAATGTAAACCAAAGGGCATAAAAAGGATAGAAAAAAATCGGTTACTTAATGTCAACCAAAGGGCCTAAGCAGGATAGCAAAAATCGATTACTTAGTGTCAACCAAAGTGCCTAAACAGGAAAGCAAAAATATGTTACTTAATGTCAACCAAAGGATCTATACAGGATAGCAAAAATGTGTTGCTTAATGTCAACCAAAAGACATGAAAAGGATAGCAAAAATGTGTTACTTAATGTCAACCAAAGGGTCTATACAGGATAGCAAAAATGTGTTGCTTAATGTCAACCAAAGGGCCTAAACAGGATAGCAAAAATCTGTTGCTTAATGTCAACCAAAGGGCCTTTACAGGATAGAAAAATCTGTTAATTAATGTCAACCAAAGGGCATAAACAGGAAAGAAAAAATCTGTTACTTAATGTCAACCAAAGGGCCTAAACAGGAAAGGAAAAATATGTTGCTTAATTTCAACTAAAGGGTCTAAACAGGATAGCAAACATCTGTTACTTAATGTCAACCAAAGGGTCTAAACAGGATAGCAAAAATATGTTGCTTAATGTCAACCAAAGGGCCCAAGCAGGATAGCGAAAATCGATCACTTAATGTCCACCAAAGTGCCTAAACAGGAAAGCAAAAATATGTTGCTTAATGTCAACCAAAGGGTATATGCAGGATAGCAAAAATGTGTTGCTTAATGTCAACCAAAGGGCCTAAACAGGATAGCAAAAATATGGTGCTTAATGTCAACCAAAGGGCCTTTACAGGATAGAAAAATCTGTTACTTAATGTCAACCAAAGGGCTTAAACAGGATAGCAAAAATGTGTTACTTAATGTTAACCAAAGGGCATAAAAAGGGTTGTTAAAATCGGTTACTTAATGTCAACCAAAGGGCCTAAGCAGGATAGCAAAAATCGATTACTTAGTGTCAACCAATGTGCCTAAACAGGAAAGCAAAAATATGTTACTTAATGTCAACCAAAGGATCTATACAGGATAGCAAAAATGTGTTGCTTAATGTCAACCAAAAGACATGAAAAGGATAGAAAAATGTGTTGCTTAATGTCAACCAAAGGGCTCAAACAGGATAACAAAAATGTGTTACTTCATGTCAACCAAAGGGCCTAAACAGGATAGCAAAAATATGTTACTTAATGTCAACCAAAGGGTCTAAACAGGATAGCAAAAATATGTTACTTAATGTCAACCAAAGGGTCTATACAGGATAGCAAAAATGTGTTGCTTAATGTCAACCAAAGGGCATGAAAAGGATAGCAAAAATGTGTTACTTAATGTCAACCAAAGGGCTCAAACAGGATAGCAAAATGTGTTGCTTAATGTCAACCAAAGGGCCTAAACAGGATAGCAAAAATATGTTACTTAATGTCAACCAAAGGGTCTATACAGGATAGCAAAAATGTGTTGCTTAATGTCAACCAAAGGGCTTAAACAGGATTGCAAAAATGTGTTACTTAATGTCAACCAAAGGGCCTAAATAGGATAGGAAAAATATGTTACTTAATGTCAACCAAAGGGCCTAAGCAGGATAGCAAAAATCGATTACTTAGTGTCAACCAAAGTGCCTAAACAGGAAAGCAAAAATATGTTACTTAATGTCAACCAAAGGATCTATACAGGATAGCAAAAATGTGTTGCTTAATGTCAACCAAAAGACATGAAAAGGATAGCAAAAATGTGTTACTTAATGTCAACCAAAGGGCTCAAACAGGATAGCAAAAATGTGTTACTTAATGTCAACCAAAGGGCCTAAACAGGATAGCAAAAATCTGTTACTTAATGTCAACCAAAGGGTCTATACAGGATAGCAAAAATGTGTTGCTTAATGTCAACCAAAGGGCCTAAACAGGATAGCAAAAATCTGTTGCTTAATGTCAACCAAAGGGCCTTTACAGGATATAAAAATCTGTTAATTAATGTCAACCAAAGGGCATAAACAGGAAAGAAAAAATCTGTTACTTAATGTCAACCAAAGGGCCTAAACAGGAAAGGAAAAATATGTTGCTTAATTTCAACTAAAGGGTCTAAACAGGATAGCAAACATCTGTTACTTAATGTCAACCAAAGGGTCTAAACAGGATAGCAAAAATATGTTGCTTAATGTCAACCAAAGGGCCCAAGCAGGATAGCGAAAATCGATCACTTAATGTCCACCAAAGTGCCTAAACAGGAAAGCAAAAATATGTTGCTTAATGTCAACCAAAGGGTATATGCAGGATAGCAAAAATGTGTTGCTTAATGTCAACCAAAGGGCCTAAACAGGATAGCAAAAATATGGTGCTTAATGTCAACCAAAGGGCCTTTACAGGATAGAAAAATCTGTTACTTAATGTCAACCAAAGGGCTTAAACAGGATAGCAAAAATGTGTTACTTAATGTTAACCAAAGGGCATAAAAAGGATAGTAAAAATCGGTTACTTAATGTCAACCAAAGGGCCTAAGCAGGATAGCAAAAATCGATTACTTAGTGTCAACCAATGTGCCTAAACAGGAAAGCAAAAATATGTTACTTAATGTCAACCAAAGGATCTATACAGGATAGCAAAAATGTGTTGCTTAATGTCAACCAAAAGACATGAAAAGGATAGAAAAATGTGTTGCTTAATGTCAACCAAAGGGCTCAAACAGGATAACAAAAATGTGTTACTTCATGTCAACCAAAGGGCCTAAACAGGATAGCAAAAATATGTTACTTAATGTCAACCAAAGGGTCTAAACAGGATAGCAAAAATATGTTACTTAATGTCAACCAAAGGGTCTATACAGGATAGCAAAAATGTGTTGCTTAATGTCAACCAAAGGGCATGAAAAGGATAGCAAAAATGTGTTACTTAATGTCAACCAAAGGGCTCAAACAGGATAGCAAAATGTGTTGCTTAATGTCAACCAAAGGGCCTAAACAGGATAGCAAAAATATGTTACTTAATGTCAACCAAAGGGTCTATACAGGATAGCAAAAATGTGTTGCTTAATGTCAACCAAAGGGCTTAAACAGGATTGCAAAAATGTGTTACTTAATGTCAACCAAAGGGCCTAAATAGGATAGGAAAAATATGTTACTTAATGTCAACCAAAGGGCCTAAGCAGGATAGCAAAAATCGATTACTTAGTGTCAACCAAAGTGCCTAAACAGGAAAGCAAAAATATGTTACTTAATGTCAACCAAAGGATCTATACAGGATAGCAAAAATGTGTTGCTTAATGTCAACCAAAAGACATGAAAAGGATAGCAAAAACGTGTTACTTAATGTCAACCAAAGGGCTCAAACAGGATAGGAAAAATGTGTTACTTAATGACAACCAAAGGGCCTAAACAGGATAGCAAAAATCTGTTACTTAATGTCAACCAAAGGGTCTATACAGGATAGCAAAAATGTGTTGCTTAATGTCAACCAAAGGGCCTAAACAGGATAGCAAAAATCTGTTGCTTAATGTCAACCAAAGGGCCTTTACAGGATAGAAAAATCTGTTACTTAATGTCAACCAAAGGGCATAAACAGGAAAGAAAAAATCTGTTACTTAATGTCAACCAAAGGGCCTAAACAGGATAGCAAAAATATGTTGCTTAATGTCAACCAAAGGGCCCAAGCAGGATAGCGAAAATCGATCACTTAATGTCAACCAAAGTGCCTAAACAGGAAAGCAAAAATATGGTGCTTAATGTCAACCAAAGGGTATATGCAGGATAGCAAAAATGTGTTGCTTAATGTCAACCAAAGGGCCTAAACAGGATAGCAAAAATATGTTACTTAATGTCAACCAAAGGGCCTTTACAGGATAGAAAAATCTGTTACTTAATGTCAACCAAAGGGCTTAAACAGGATAGCAAAAATATGTTACTTAATGTTAACCAAAGGGCATAAAAAGGATAGTAAAAATCGGTTACTTAATGTCAACCAAAGGGCCTAAGCAGGATAGCAAAAATCTATTACTTAGTGTCAACCAAAGTGCCTAAACAGGAAAGCAAAAATATGTTACTTAATGTCAACCAAAGGGTCTATACAGGATAGCAAAAATGTGTTGCTTAATGTCAACCAAAGGGCATGAAAAGGATAGCAAAAATGTGTTACTTAATGTCAACCAAAGGGCTCAAACAGGATAGCAAAATGTGTTGCTTAATGTCAACCAAAGGGCCTAAACAGGATAGCAAAAATCTGTTACTTAATGTCAACCAAAGGGTCTATACAGGATAGCAAAAATGTGTTGCTTAAAGTCAACCAAAGGGCTTAAACAGGATTGCAAAAATGTGTTACTTAATGTCAACCAAAGGGCCTAAATAGGATAGGAAAAATATGTTACTTAATGTCAACGAAAGGGCCTTTATAGGTTAGAAAAATCTGTTACTTAATGTCAACCAAAGGGCATAAACAGGAAAGAAAAAATCTGTTACTTAATGTCAACCAAAGGGCCTAAACAGGAAAGGAAAAATCTGTTACTTAATGTCAACCAAAGGGCCTAAACAGGATAGCAAAAATATGTTGCTTAGTGTCAACCAAAGGGCCTAAACAGGATAGCTAAACAAATCTGTTACAAAATTTCAACCAAAGGGCCTAAACAGGATAGCAAACATCTGTTGCTTAATGTCAACCAAAGGGCCTAAACAGGATAGTAAAAATCTGTTGCTTAGTGTCAACCAAAGGGCCTAAACAGGATAGCTAAACAAATCTGTTACAAAATTTCAACCAAAGGGCCTAAACAGGATAGCAAAAATATGTTGCTTAATGTCAACCAAAGGGTCTAAACAGAATAGCAAAAATATGTTGCTTAATGCCAACCAAAGGGCCCAAATAGGATAGCAAAAATATATTGCTTAATGTCAACCAACGGGCCTAAAGAGGATAGCAAAAATATGTTACATGTCAACCAAAGGGCCTAAACAGGATAGCAAAAATCGGTTACATAATGTCACTTGTGAGAACCTTAGTTTCAATAGGTTCACATGGAAAATAGATTGAGCTATGTTGTTATAGGTTTTAAACGCAATTTTCAGCAATATTTCAGTTTTTATTTATATTGCGGTGATCAGTCTGATAAGAAACTGAATAATACAATATTATGTGATAAAGTGTGTTAGTGACTTGCGACAGGTCCGTGATTTTCTCCAGGTACTCCGGTTTCCTCCACCAAAAAAACTGACCACCATGATATAGCTGAAATATTGTTGAAAGTGGCGGTAAACTCCATAACCCTAACCCTTGACACAGAATAAACTGGAAAAGACTATCGGTATGTCGCCAGTCAGTTACAGTACACATCACCGCGGACCGTAGTCAAACTCTCCCACCTTCGTGGGATAGACACTGATTACATTGTTAGGTGGATATAGGTCCAACTACTATAGATATACGGCCATCACGAATTTTAATGGAATTGACTTTGGAAAATGTTTGTATAATCTGTTTTAGGAAATGTAATTTTAACTATTTGCATTGATGCATGTATTAATTGCTTATGCAAAAGTATTTTTATTTACATTTTTGTATTTTCTGTTAAAGCTTAAAAATATGTATTGTGAAATGTGATCTTTCAGGTGGAAAACCGGCAAGTCTCAAAGAAATTATAAAGCACAAGGACTTACCGCTAGAAGTACAGTTTGCAGGAAGTGGTGATCAGTCCATGGTGAATATCGGTGGTTCCGAACGGACAAGTTCACTTTTCACTGTGACATTGCTTCACACATATGAGGATATTTACCTTTTAGGGAATGTAATTTGCAATGGTAGGTTTTTTTGCTATGATTAGCATATTTAAAGCAGAATAGGGATTGAATAAGGAGGCACGAATGGCTTGAAGATATCAAAGGGGTAATCGTGGCGGTCGGTTTTATTGGTGGAGGAAACCGGAGTACCCGGTGAAAACTACCGACCTGCCGCAAGTCACTGATAACATTGATTACATAATGGTGTATCGAGTGCATCTCGCCTGGGCGGGATTCGAACTCACAACGTTAGTGGTAATAGGAACAGATTGCATTGGTAGTTATATGAAGAGTTTGAAGGTATCAAAGATGTAATCAGAATTCGTATATTGTATAAATCCAACTACCATACGATCACGACCACGACTGCCCCAAAATTTGTTGAAGTGATATATTAAATGTAATGAATCAATTTATGTTTTTGCAGGTAATTTGCATAACACTATTACGGCAGTACCGGCATACATACCTCACCTGAGATTTTCAATCGTCAAGTCTATCAAAGATTACTCAGAGGAGCTATACACACATTTCCTGAATGCTACTGGCAAATATGTAAAGGAAAACCTACAATTTAATCCCACATTTGGGAACTCAGGTAGGTACCTATCGAAAATTAGGTTAGAGTATTATGGTGTTTATCACCACTATCAACAATATTTCAGCTATATCGTGGCAGTCAGTTGTATTTGTGGAGAAAACCAGATTACACACTAGTACTATTGTTATCGATTGGTATTCAAATTTTGGAAATACATGTACTAATTTTTCCAAAGAATTCGCACGTGTCTTAGGCCCAGGACAAATAGTGACGTCACTTGAACACCTCGACACTGTGCCAGGTGTTCAAGTTTGAACCACCTCGGCACTGTGCCAGGTGTTCAAGTGACTTATCGATGACAAAAACGGCTGCATATAATTGGCTAAATATGTACAAGTAAATTCAATATTTTTGATATTATATATTTGTTTATGAACAATATCACTAGAGTGTACGTCAGTTACCGACTTCGATCTCGGGTTCAAGCTAGATAAACATCCTCGCCCGTGCTTTGAGCATATTGACAGCTACTCGGTCTCGGCCCCCAGTTTGCACGGGCTCAGGTGTTCATCTAGCTTGACCACCTCGATCTCAGTCGGTAACTATTACGTACCTGTATAAAACCATCGATCTGCGGTGAGTCACTGACAACATTTGTCACATACTGTTGTATCGAGTATACCTCGCCAAGAGCAGGATTCGAACTCACACCGTTAGTGGTGATGGGTATTTATCGAGATATTGGGGACAGTTTAACTTAAAATTATTCATTAAAGAAATATTGATTAATTGATTGTTGTTTATCGTCAACTGAGCATCATTGGTGATAGCTATAAAAGGTTGAATTCTGGGTCATTTTAGGCAACATGTCTTGATGAACCTTAACGGTTTCACTGTCCACCATTGGTTTGGTGGGATCCATGTTGGTCATCTGCTTAGTTTTTTATGCGCTTTGATGTGGTAATTTTTTTGTGGGCTTGTCTTGATCCTATGTCTTGTGTGCCCATTGTTGTCAGTGTCTGAAGACTGTCCATTCTTGATTGCCCCTTCGGTTTTCTCTAATGTTTATTTAAAAATAAATCTTGAAAGAGTCTGTGGTTGCTGCCTAACGTCAAGTTAGCCATGTTTTTATAATGATTGGTTGCTGTTTAGCGCCAAGTAAGCATTTTGTCAGCAATATCATTGCGAGAACAAGTTACTTTTGATGAGACGACGATTATATCTGTTTTATTGTAGATAAACAAACGGAAACAGCGATCTATACCCCGTATGTAAGACAGGTAGCGAATTTCTTTAGATTATTGAGCGTATCTGTACAAGGTTATTCCAGAAACGCGTCGTGCACACTAAATTTGATATCTACTTTTTATTCGGATACATTATCCTGACTCCTAGCCAACAAGCGTTTGTTCTACTCCTTAGTGTTGTGTGCTTATCGGGAAAGCAAAAAATAAAAAATGTTTAATTTTTGATTTGATCCGACCCGAGAATAAATTAAGTAATAAAAAAGTAGATATCAAATTTAGTGCACACGAAGCATTTCTGGAACAACTTTCATCAGGTACGCTCAAAGTCGAAAGGTTGGGAAACCAAATGATTTAAAACATTTTGGTAGCAAGTAAGCCAAAGGCCCTAAACATGATCACCAAAGGTCACCTATGTCTGAGGGAGGAGAACCTTAGGTTTAGCAATAATCACATTATTTAGCAACTGTAAATTTAGTAAGAAAAGTATGAATATACCAATGGTGTAATAAGAAGATACACGAATGGCTTATAAGACAATGACTTTACAGATATCAATAGGGTAATCAGATGTCGTTAATACACGAATGGCTTATGAAACAATGACTTTTACAGATAGCAATGGGGTAATCAGAAGTCGTAAATACACGAATGGCTTATAAGACAATGACTTTACAGATAGCAATGGGGTAATCAGAAGTCGTAAATACACGAATGGCTTATAAAACAATGACTTTACAGATAGCAATGGGGTAATCAGAAGTCGTAAATACACGAATGGCTTATAAGACAATGACTTTACAGATAGCAATGGGGTAATCAGAAGTCGTAAATACACGAATGGCTTATAAAACAATGACTTTACAGATAGCAATGGGGTAATCAGAAGTCGTAAATACACGAATGGCTTATAAGACAATGACTTTACAGATAGCAATGGGGTAATCAGAAGTCGTAAATACACGAATGGTTTATAAAACAATGACTTTACAGATAGCAATGGGGTAATCAGAAGTCGTAAATACACGAATGGCTTATAAAACAATGACTTTACAGATAGCAATGGGGTAATCAGAAGTCGTAAATACACGAATGGCTTATAAAACAATGGCTTTACAGATAGCAATGGGGTAATCAGAAGTCGTAAATATGCGAATGGCTTATAAAACAATGACTTTACAGATAGCAATGGGGTAATCAGAAGTCGTAAATACACGAATGGCTTATAAAACAATGGCTTTACAGATAGCAATGGGGTAATCAGAAGATACACGAATGGCTTATAAGACAATGACTTTACAGATAGCAATGGTGTAATCAGAAGTCGTAAATACACGAATAGCTTATAAGACAATGACTTTACAGATAGAAATGGGGTAATCAGATGTCATTAATACACGAATGGCTTATAAAACAATGACTTTACAGATAACAATGGGGTAATCAGAAGTCGTAAATACACGAATGGCTTATAAGACAATGACTTTACAGATACAAATGGGGTAATCAGAATTCGTAAATTCACGAATGACTTGTAAGACAATGACTTTATAGATACCAATGGGGTAATCAGAAGATACACGAATGGCTTATAAGACAATAACTTTACAGATACCAATGGTGTAATCAGATTGTAAATACAGGAATGGCTGATAAGACAATGACTTTACAGATACCAATGGGGTAATCAGAAGTCGTAAATACACGAATGACTTGTAAGAAAATGACTTTACAGATACCAATGGGGTAATCAGAAGATACACGATTGGCTTATAAGACAAGGACTTTAGAGATACAAATGGGGTAATCAGAAGTCGTAAATACACGAATGGCTTATAAGACAATGACTTTACAGATACTAATGGGGTAATCAGAAGTCGTAAATACACGAATGACTTGTAAGAATATGACTTTACAGATACCAATGGTGTAATCAGAAGCTGTAAATACACGAATGGCTTATAAGACAAGGACTTTACAGATACAAATGGGCTAATCAGAAGTCGTAAATACACGAATGACTTGTAAGAAAATGACTTTACAGATACCAATGGTGTAATCAGAAGTCGTAAATACACGAATGGCTTATAAGACAATGATTTTACAGAAATCAATGGGGTAATCAGAAGTCGTAAATACATGAAAGACTAATAAGACAATGATTTTACAGATACCAATGGTGTAATCAGAAGTCGTAAATACAAGAATGGCTTATACAACAATGACTTTACAGATGCCAATGGGGTAATCAGAAGTCGTAAATACACGAATGACTTGTAAGACAATGACTTTACATATACCAATGGTGTAATCAGAAGTCGTAAATACACGAATGACTTGTAAGACAATGACTTTACAGATACCAATGGTGTAATCAGAAGTCGTAAATACACGAATTGCATATAAGACAATGACGCTACAGATACCAATGGTGTAATCAGAAGTCGTAAATACACGAATGGCTTATAAGAAAATGACGTTACAGATACCAATGGTGTAATCAGAAGTCCTAAATACACGAATGGCATATAAGAAAATGACTTTACAGCTACCAATGGTGTAATCAGAAATCGTAAATACACAAATATCTTATAAGACAATGACTTTACAGATACCAATGGGGTAACCAGAAGTCGTAAATACACGAATGGCTTATAAGACAATGACTTTACAGATACCAATGGTGTAATCAGAAGTCGTAAATACACGAATGGCTTATAAGACAATGACTTTACAGATATCAATGGGGTAATCAGAAGTCTTAAATACATGAATGACTAATAAGACAATGATTTTACAGATACCAATGGTGTAATCAGAAGTCGTAAATACACGAATGGCTTATAAGAAAATGACTTTACAGATACCAATGGTGTAATCAGAAGTCGTAAATACAAGAATGGCTTATAAAACAATGACTTTACAGATGCCAATGGGGTAATCAGAAGTCGTAAATAAACGAATAACTTGTAAGACAATGACTTTACAGATACCAATGGTGTAATCAGAAGTCGTAAATACACGAATTGCATATAAGACAATGACGTTACAGATACCAATGGTGTAATCAGAAGTCGTAAATACACGAATGACTTATAAGACAATGACTATACAGATACCAATGGGGTAACCAGAAGTCGTAAATACACGAATGGCTTATAAGACAATGACTTTACAGATACCAATGGTGTAATCAGAAGTCGTAAATACAAGAATGGCTTATAAAGCAATGACTTTACAGATGCCAATGGGGTAATCAGAGGTCGTAAATACACGAATGACTTGTAAGACAATGGCTTTACAGATACCAATGGTGTAATCAGAAGTCGTAAATACACGAATGACTTGTAAGACAATGACTTTACAGATACCAATGGTGTAATCAGAAGTCGTAAATACACGAATTGCATATAAGACAATGACGTTACAGATGCCAATGATGTAATCAGAAGTCGTAAATACACGAATGGCTTATAAGACAATGACTTTACAGATATCAATTGGGTAATCAGAAGTCGTAAATACATGAATGACTAATAAGAAAATGATTTTACAGATACCAATGGTGTAATCAGAAGTCGTAAATACACGAATGGCTTATAAGAAAATGACTTTACAGATACCAATGGTGTAATCAGAAGTCGTAAATACAAGAATGGCTTATAAAACAATGACTTTACAGATGCCAATGGGGTAATCAGAAGTCGTAAATACACGAATGACTTATATGACAATGACTTTACAGATACCAATGGTGTAATCAGAAGTCGTAAATACACGAATGGCATATAATACAATGACGTTACAGATACCAATGGTGTAATCAGAAGTCCTAAATACACGAATGGCTTATAAGACAATGACTTTACAGATACCAATGGTGTAATCAGAAGTCGTAAATACAAGAATGGCTTATAAAACAATGACTTTACAGATGCCAATGGGGGAATCAGAAGTCGTAAATACACGAATGACTTGTAAGACAATGACTTTACAGATACCAATGGTGTAATCAGAAGTCGTAAATACAAGAATTGCATATAAGACAATGACTTTACAGATACCAATGATGTAATCAGAAGTCGTAAATACACGAATTGCATATAAGACAATGACTTTACAGATACCAATGGTGTAATCAGAAGTCGTAAATACACGAATGGCTTATTAGACAATGACTTTACAGATACCAATGGGGTAACCAGAAGTCATAAATACACGAATGGCTTATACGACAATGACTTTACAGATACCAATGGTGCAATCAGAAGTCCTAAATAAACGAATGGCATATATGACAATGACGTTTCAGATACCAATGGTGTAATCAGAAGTCCTAAATACACGAATGTCTTATAAGACAATGACTTTACAGATGCCAATGGGGGAATCAGAAGTCGTAAATACACGAATGACTTGTAAGACAATGACTTTACAGATACCAATGGTGTAATCAGAAGTCGTAAATACAAGAATTGCATATAAGACAATGACTTTACAGATACCAATGATGTAATCAGAAGTCGTAAATACACGAATTGCATATAAGACAATGACTTTACAGATACCAATGGTGTAATCAGAAGTCGTAAATACACGAATGGCTTATTAGACAATGACTTTACAGATACCAATGGGGTAACCAGAAGTCATAAATACACGAATGGCTTATAAGACAATGACTTTACAGATACCAATGGTGCAATCAGAAGTCCTAAATAAACGAATGGCATATATGACAATGACGTTTCAGATACCAATGGTGTAATCAGAAGTCGTAAATACACGAATGGCTTATTAGACAATGACTTTACAGATACCAATGGTGTAATCAGAAGTCGTAAATACACGAATGGCTTATAAGAAAATGACTTTACAGATACCAATGGTGTAATCAGAAGTCGTAAATACAAGAATGGCTTATAAAACAATGACTTTACAGATGCCAATGGGGTAATCAGAAGTCGTAAATAAACGAATAACTTGTAAGACAATGACTTTACAGATACCAATGGTGTAATCAGAAGTCGTAAATACACGAATTGCATATAAGACAATGACGTTACAGATACCAATGGTGTAATCAGAAGTCGTAAATACACGAATGACTTATAAGACAATGACTATACAGATACCAATGGGGTAACCAGAAGTCGTAAATACACGAATGGCTTATAAGACAATGACTTTACAGATACCAATGGTGTAATCAGAAGTCGTAAATACAAGAATGGCTTATAAAGCAATGACTTTACAGATGCCAATGGGGTAATCAGAGGTCGTAAATACACGAATGACTTGTAAGACAATGGCTTTACAGATACCAATGGTGTAATCAGAAGTCGTAAATACACGAATTGCATATAAGACAATGACGTTACAGATGCCAATGATGTAATCAGAAGTCGTAAATACACGAATGGCTTATAAGACAATGACTTTACAGATATCAATTGGGTAATCAGAAGTCGTAAATACATGAATGACTAATAAGAAAATGATTTTACAGATACCAATGGTGTAATCAGAAGTCGTAAATACACGAATGGCTTATAAGAAAATGACTTTACAGATACCAATGGTGTAATCAGAAGTCGTAAATACAAGAATGGCTTATAAAACAATGACTTTACAGATGCCAATGGGGTAATCAGAAGTCGTAAATACACGAATGACTTATATGACAATGACTTTACAGATACCAATGGTGTAATCAGAAGTCGTAAATACACGAATGGCATATAATACAATGACGTTACAGATACCAATGGTGTAATCAGAAGTCCTAAATACAAGAATGGCTTATAAGACAATGACTTTACAGATACCAATGGTGTAATCAGAAGTCGTAAATACAAGAATGGCTTATAAAACAATGACTTTACAGATGCCAATGGGGGAATCAGAAGTCGTAAATACACGAATGACTTGTAAGACAATGACTTTACAGATACCAATGGTGTAATCAGAAGTCGTAAATACAAGAATTGCATATAAGACAATGACTTTACAGATACCAATGATGTAATCAGAAGTCGTAAATACACGAATTGCATATAAGACAATGACTTTACAGATACCAATGGTGTAATCAGAAGTCGTAAATACACGAATGGCTTATTAGACAATGACTTTACAGATACCAATGGGGTAACCAGAAGTCATAAATACACGAATGGCTTATACGACAATGACTTTACAGATACCAATGGTGCAATCAGAAGTCCTAAATAAACGAATGGCATATATGACAATGACGTTTCAGATACCAATGGTGTAATCAGAAGTCCTAAATACACGAATGTCTTATAAGACAATGACTTTACAGATGCCAATGGGGGAATCAGAAGTCGTAAATACACGAATGACTTGTAAGACAATGACTTTACAGATACCAATGGTGTAATCAGAAGTCGTAAATACAAGAATTGCATATAAGACAATGACTTTACAGATACCAATGATGTAATCAGAAGTCGTAAATACACGAATTGCATATAAGACAATGACTTTACAGATACCAATGGTGTAATCAGAAGTCGTAAATACACGAATGGCTTATTAGACAATGACTTTACAGATACCAATGGGGTAACCAGAAGTCATAAATACACGAATGGCTTATAAGACAATGACTTTACAGATACCAATGGTGCAATCAGAAGTCCTAAATAAACGAATGGCATATATGACAATGACGTTTCAGATACCAATGGTGTAATCAGAAGTCCTAAATACACGAATGTCTTATAAGACAATGACTTTACAGATATCAATGGGGTAATCAGAAGTCGTAAATACACGAATGGTGTATAAGACAATGACTTTACAGATACCAATGGTGTAATCAGAAGTCCTAAATACACGAATGGCTTATAAGGCAATGACTTTACAGATACCAATGGTGTAAACAGAATTCTTAAATACACGAATGGCTTATAAGACAATAACTTTACAAATACCAATGGGGTAATCAGAAGTCGTAGATACACGAATGGTTGATAAGGCAATGACTTTAGAGATACCAATGGTGTAATCAGAAGTCCTAAATACACGAATGGCTTATAAGAAAATGACTTTAGAGATACCAATGGAGTAATCAGAAGTCGTAAATACACGAATGGCTTATAAGACAATCACTTTACAGATACCAATGGGTAATCAGAAGTCGTAAATACACGAATGGCTTATAAGAAAATGACATTACAGATTCCAATGGGGTAATCAGAAGTCGTAAATACACGAATGGCTTATAAGGCAATCACTTTACAGATACCAATGGGGTAATCAGAATTCGTAAATACACGAATGACTTGTAAGACAATGACTTTACAGATACGAATCAGGTAATCAGAAGATACACGAATGGATTATAAGACAATGACTTTACAGATACCAATGGGGTAATCAGAAGTCGTAAATACACGAATGACTTGTAAGAAAATGACTTTACAGATACCAATGGTGTAATCAGAATGTAAATACACGAATGGCTTATAAGACAATGACTTTACAGATATCAATGGGGTAATCAGAAGTCGTAAATACACGAATGACTTGTAAGAAAATGACTTTACAGATACCAATGGGGTAATCAGAAGATACACGAATGGCTTATAAGACAAGGACTTTAGAGATACAAATGGGGTAATCAGAAGTCGTAAATACACGAATGACTTATAAGAAAATGACTTTACAGATACCAATGGCGTAATCAGAAGTTGTAAATACACGAATGACTTATAAGACAAGGACTTTACAGATACAAATGTGGTAATCAGTAGTCGTAAATAAACGAATGGCTTATAAGACAATGACTTTACAGATACCAATGGGCTAATCAGAAGTCGTAAATACACGAATGGCATATAACACAATGACGTTACAGATACCAATGGTGTAATCAAAAGTCGTAAATACACGAATGGCTTATAACACAATGAATTTACAGATACCAATGGTGAAATCAGAAGTCGTAAATACACGAATTGCATATAAGACAATGACTTTACAGATACCAATGTATGTAATCAGAAGTCGTAAATACACGAATTGCATATAAGACAATGACGTTACAGATACCAATGGTGTAATCAGAAGTCGTAAATACACGAATGGCTTATAAAACAATGACTTTACAGATGTTAATGGGGTAATCAGAAGTCGTAAATACACGAATGGCTTATAAGACAATGACTTTACAGATACCAATGGTGTAATCAGAAGTCCTAAATACACGAATGGCTTATAAGACAATGACTTTACAGATACCAATTGTGTAATCAGAAGTCGTAAATACACGAATGGCTTATTAGACAATGACTTTACAGATACCAATGGGGTAACGAGAAGTCATAAATACACGAATGGCTTATAAGACAATGACTTTACAGATACCAGTGGTGTAATCAGAAGTCCTAAATACACGAATGGCATATATGACAATGACGTTACAGATACCAATGGTGTAATCAGAAGTCCTAAATACACGAATGTCTTATAAGACAATGACTTTACAGATATCAATGGGGTAATCAGAAGTCGTAAATACACGAATGGCGTATAAGACAATGACTTTACAGATAGCAATGGTGTAATCAGAAGTACTAAATACACGAATGGCTTATAAGACAAAGACTTTACAGATACCAATGGTGTAATCAGAAGTCCTAAATACACGAATGGCTTATAAGGCAATGACTTTACAGATACCAATGGTGTAATCAGAATTCTTAAATACACAAATAGCTTATAAGACAATAACTTTACAAATACCAATGGTGTAATCAGAAGTCGTAGATACACGAATGGTTGATAAGACAATGACTTTAGATATACCAATGGTGTAATCAGAAGTCCTAAATACACGAATGGCTTATAAGAAAATGACTTTAGAGATACCAATGCGGTAATCAGATGTCGTAAATACACGAATGGCTTATAAGACAATCATTTTACAGATACCAATGGGGTAATCAGAAGTCGTAAATACACGAATCGCTTATAAGACAATGATTTTGCATATACCAATGGTGTAATCAGAAGTTGTAAATACACGAATGGCTTATAACATAATGACTTTACAGATACCTATGGGGTAATCAGAAGCCGTAATGGCTGATAAGACAATGACTTTAGAGATACCAATGGTGTAGTCAGAAGTCGTAAATAAACGAATGACTTATAAGGCAATGACTTTACAAATACCAATGGGTAATCAGAAGTTGTAAATACACGAATGGCTTATAAGAAAATGACATTACAGATTGCACTGGGGTAATCAGCAGTCGTAAATACACGAATGGCTTATAAGGCAATCACTTTACAGATACCAATGGGGTAATCAGAATTCGTAAATACACGAATGACTTGTAAGACAATGACTTTACAGATACCAATGAGGTAATCAGAAGATACACGAATGGATTATAAGACAATAACTTTACAGATACCAATAGTGTAATCAGATTGTAAATACACGAATGGCTTATAAGACAATGACTTTATAGATACCAATGGGGTAATCAGAAGTCGTAAATACACGAATGACTTGTAAGAAAATGACTTTACAGATACCAATGGGGTAATCAGAAGATACACGAATGGATTATAAGACAATAACTTTACAGATACCAATGGTGTAATCAGATTGTAAATACACGAATGGCTTATAAAACAATGACTTTATAGATACCAATGGGGTAATCAGAAGTCGTAAATACACGAATGACTTGTAAGAAAATGACTTTACCAATACAAATGGGGTAATCAGAAGTCGTAAATACACGAATGGCTTATAAGAAAATGACTTTACAGATACTAATGGGGTAATCAGAAGTCGTAAATACACGAATGACTTATTAAAAAATGACTTTACAGATACCAATGGCGTAATCAGAAGTTGTAAATACACGAATGACTTGTAAGAAAATTACTTTACAGATACCAATGGTGTAATCAGAAGTCGTAAATACACGAATGGCTTATAACACAATGAATTTACAGATACCAATGGTGAAATCAGAAGTCGTAAATACACGAATTGCATATAAGACAATGACTTTACAGATACCAATGTATGTAATCAGAAGTCGTAAATACACGAATTGCATATAAGACAATGACGTTACAGATACCAATGGTGTAATCAGAAGTCGTAAATACACGAATGGCTTATAAAACAATGACTTTACAGATGTTAATGGGGTAATCAGAAGTCGTAAATACACGAATGGCTTATAAGACAATGACTTTACAGATACCAATGGTGTAATCAGAAGTCCTAAATACACGAATGGCTTATAAGACAATGACTTTACAGATACCAATTGTGTAATCAGAAGTCGTAAATACACGAATGGCTTATTAGACAATGACTTTACAGATACCAATGGGGTAACGAGAAGTCATAAATACACGAATGGCTTATAAGACAATGACTTTACAGATACCAGTGGTGTAATCAGAAGTCCTAAATACACGAATGGCATATATGACAATGACGTTACAGATACCAATGGTGTAATCAGAAGTCCTAAATACACGAATGTCTTATAAGACAATGACTTTACAGATATCAATGGGGTAATCAGAAGTCGTAAATACACGAATGGCGTATAAGACAATGACTTTACAGATAGCAATGGTGTAATCAGAAGTACTAAATACACGAATGGCTTATAAGACAAAGACTTTACAGATACCAATGGTGTAATCAGAAGTCCTAAATACACGAATGGCTTATAAGGCAATGACTTTACAGATACCAATGGTGTAATCAGAATTCTTAAATACACAAATAGCTTATAAGACAATAACTTTACAAATACCAATGGTGTAATCAGAAGTCGTAGATACACGAATGGTTGATAAGACAATGACTTTAGATATACCAATGGTGTAATCAGAAGTCCTAAATACACGAATGGCTTATAAGAAAATGACTTTAGAGATACCAATGCGGTAATCAGATGTCGTAAATACACGAATGGCTTATAAGACAATCATTTTACAGATACCAATGGGGTAATCAGAAGTCGTAAATACACGAATCGCTTATAAGACAATGATTTTGCATATACCAATGGTGTAATCAGAAGTTGTAAATACACGAATGGCTTATAACATAATGACTTTACAGATACCTATGGGGTAATCAGAAGCCGTAATGGCTGATAAGACAATGACTTTAGAGATACCAATGGTGTAGTCAGAAGTCGTAAATAAACGAATGACTTATAAGGCAATGACTTTACAGATACCAATGGGTAATCAGAAGTTGTAAATACACGAATGGCTTATAAGAAAATGACATTACAGATTGCAATGGGGTAATCAGCAGTCGTAAATACACGAATGGCTTATAAGGCAATCACTTTACAGATACCAATGGGGTAATCAGAATTCGTAAATACACGAATGACTTGTAAGACAATGACTTTACAGATACCAATGAGGTAATCAGAAGATACACGAATGGATTATAAGACAATAACTTTACAGATACCAATAGTGTAATCAGATTGTAAATACACGAATGGCTTATAAGACAATGACTTTATAGATACCAATGGGGTAATCAGAAGTCGTAAATACACGAATGACTTGTAAGAAAATGACTTTACAGATACCAATGGGGTAATCAGAAGATACACGAATGGATTATAAGACAATAACTTTACAGATACCAATGGTGTAATCAGATTGTAAATACACGAATGGCTTATAAAACAATGACTTTATAGATACCAATGGGGTAATCAGAAGTCGTAAATACACGAATGACTTGTAAGAAAATGACTTTACCAATACAAATGGGGTAATCAGAAGTCGTAAATACACGAATGGCTTATAAGAAAATGACTTTACAGATACTAATGGGGTAATCAGAAGTCGTAAATACACGAATGACTTATTAAAAAATGACTTTACAGATACCAATGGCGTAATCAGAAGTTGTAAATACACGAATGACTTGTAAGAAAATTACTTTACAGATACCAATGGTGTAATCAGAAGTCGTAAATACACGAATGGCCTATAAGACAATGACTTTACAGATATCAATGGCGTAATCAGAAGTCGTAAATACACGAATGACTAATAAGAAAATGACTTTACAGATACCAATGGTGTAATCAGAAGTCGTAAATACAAGAATGGCTTATAAAACAATGACTTTACAGATGCCAATGGGGTAATCAGAAGTCGTCAATACACGAATGACTTGTAAGACAATGACTTTACAGATACCAATGGTGTAATCAGAAGTCGTAAATACACAAATGGCTTATAAAACAATGACTTTACAGATGCCAATGGGGTAATCAGAAGTCGTAAATACACGAATGACTTGTAAGACAATGACTTTACAGATACCAATGGTGTAATCAGAAGTCGTAAATACACGAATTGCATATAAGACAATGACGTTACAGATACCAATGGTGTAATCAGAAGTCGTAAATACACGAATTGCATATAAGACAATGACGTTACAGATACCAATGGTGTAATCAGAATTCTTAAATACACAAATCGCTTATAAGACAATAACTTTACAAATACCAAAGGGGTAATCAGAAGTCGTAGATACACGAATGGTTGATAAGACAATGACTTTAGAGATACCAATGGTGTAATCAGAAGTCCTAAATACACGAATGGCTTATAAGAAAATGACTTTAGAGATACCAATGGGGTAATCAGAAGTCGTAAATACACGAATGGCTTATAAGACAATCACTTTACAGATACCAATGGGGTAATCAGAAGTCGTAAATACACGAATGGCTTATAAGACAATGATTTTGCAGATACCAATGGTGTAATCAGAAGTTGTAAATATACGAATGGTTTATAAGACAATGACTTTACAGATACCTATGGGGTAATCAGAAGTCGTAATGGTTGATAAGACAATGACTTTAGAGATACCAATGGTGTAGTCAGAAGTCGTAAATAAACGAATGACTTATAAGACAATGACTTTACAGATACCAATGGAGTAATCAGAAGTCGTAAATACACGAATGGCTTATAAGAAAATGACATTACAGATACAAATGGTGTAATCAGAAGTCGTAAATACAAGAATGGCTTATAAAACAATGACTTTACAGATGCCAATTGGGTAATCAGAAGACGTAAATACACGAATGACTTGTAAGACAATGACTTTACAGATACCAATGGTGTAATCAGAAGTCGTAAATACACGAATGACTTGTAAAACAATGACTTTACAAATGCCAATGGAGTAATCAGAAGTCGTAAATACACGAATGACTTGTAAGAAAATGACTTTACAGATACCAATGGGGTAATCAGAAGATACACGAATGGATTATAAGACAATAACTTTACAGATACCAATGGTGTAATCAGATTGTAAATACACGAATGGCTTATAAGACAATGACTTTATAGATTCCAATGGGGTAATCAGAAGTCGTAAATACACGAATGACTTGTAAGAAAATGACTTTACCAATACAAATGGGGTAATCAGAATTCGTAAATACACGAATGGCTTATAAGAAAATGACTTTACAGATACTAATGGGCTAATCAGAAGTCGTAAATACACGAATTGCATATAAGACAATGACGCTACAGATACCAATGGTGTAATCAGAAGTCGTAAATACACGAATGGCTTATAAGAAAATGACGTTACAGATACCAATGGTGTAATCAGAAGTCCTAAATACACGAATGGCATATAAGAAAATGACTTTACAGCTACCAATGGTGTAATCAGAAATCGTAAATACACAAATATCTTATAAGACAATGACTTTACAGATACCAATAGGGTAACCAGAAGTCGTAAATACACGAATGGCTTATAAGACAATGACTTTACAGATACCAATGGTGTAATCAGAAGTCGTAAATACACGAATGGCTTATAAGACAATGACTTTACAGATATCAATGGGGTAATCAGAAGTCCTAAATACATGAATGACTAATAAGACAATGATTTTACAGATACCAATGGTGTAATCAGAAGTCGTAAATACACGAATGGCTTATAAGAAAATGACTTTACAGATACCAATGGTGTAATCAGAAGTCGTAAATACAAGAATGGCTTATAAAACAATGACTTTACAGATGCCAATGGGGTAATCAGAAGTCGTAAATAAACGAATAACTTGTAAGACAATGACTTTACAGATACCAATGGTGTAATCAGAAGTCGTAAATACACGAATTGCATATAAGACAATGACTTTATAGATACCAATGGTGTAATCAGAAGTCGTAAATACACGAATGACTTATAAGACAATGACTATACAGATACCAATGGGGTAACCAGAAGTCGTAAATACACGAATGGCTTATAAGACAATGACTTTACAGATACCAATGGTGTAATCAGAAGTCGTAAATACAAGAATGGCTTATAAAGCAATGACTTTACAGATGCCAATGGGGTAATCAGAGGTCGTAAATACACGAATGACTTGTAAGACAATGGCTTTACAGATACCAATGGTGTAATCAGAAGTCGTAAATACACGAATGACTTGTAAGACAATGACTTTACAGATACCAATGGTGTAATCAGAAGTCGTAAATACACGAATTGCATATAAGACAATGACGTTACAGATGCCAATGATGTAATCAGAAGTCGTAAATACACGAATGGCTTATAAGACAATGACTTTACAGATATCAATTGGGTAATCAGAAGTCGTAAATACATGAATGACTAATAAGAAAATGATTTTACAGATACCAATGGTGTAATCAGAAGTCGTAAATACACGAATGGCTTATAAGAAAATGACTTTACAGATACCAATGGTGTAATCAGAAGTCGTAAATACAAGAATGGCTTATAAAACAATGACTTTACAGATGCCAATGGGGTAATCAGAAGTCGTAAATACACGAATGACTTATATGACAATGACTTTACAGATACCAATGGTGTAATCAGAAGTCGTAAATACACGAATGGCATATAATACAATGACGTTACAGATACCAATGGTGTAATCAGAAGTCCTAAATACACGAATGGCTTATAAGACAATGACTTTACAGATACCAATGGTGTAATCAGAAGTCGTAAATACAAGAATGGCTTATAAAACAATGACTTTACAGATGCCAATGGGGGAATCAGAAGTCGTAAATACACGAATGACTTGTAAGACAATGACTTTACAGATACCAATGGTGTAATCAGAAGTCGTAAATACAAGAATTGCATATAAGACAATGACTTTACAGATACCAATGATGTAATCAGAAGTCGTAAATACACGAATTGCATATAAGACAATGACTTTACAGATACCAATGGTGTAATCAGAAGTCGTAAATACACGAATGGCTTATTAGACAATGACTTTACAGATACCAATGGGGTAACCAGAAGTCATAAATACACGAATGGCTTATACGACAATGACTTTACAGATACCAATGGTGCAATCAGAAATCCTAAATAAACGAATGGCATATATGACAATGACGTTTCAGATACCAATGGTGTAATCAGAAGTCCTAAATACACGAATGTCTTATAAGACAATGACTTTACAGATGCCAATGGGGGAATCAGAAGTCGTAAATACACGAATGACTTGTAAGACAATGACTTTACAGATACCAATGGTGTAATCAGAAGTCGTAAATACAAGAATTGCATATAAGACAATGACTTTACAGATACCAATGATGTAATCAGAAGTCGTAAATACACGAATTGCATATAAGACAATGACTTTACAGATACCAATGGTGTAATCAGAAGTCGTAAATACACGAATGGCTTATTAGACAATGACTTTACAGATACCAATGGGGTAACCAGAAGTCATAAATACACGAATGGCTTATAAGACAATGACTTTACAGATACCAATGGTGCAATCAGAAGTCCTAAATAAACGAATGGCATATATGACAATGACGTTTCAGATACCAATGGTGTAATCAGAAGTCCTAAATACACGAATGTCTTATAAGACAATGACTTTACAGATATCAATGGGGTAATCAGAAGTCGTAAATACACGAATGGCGTATAAGACAATGGCTTTACAGATACCAATGGTGTAATCAGAAGACCTAAATACACGAATGGCTTATAAGGCAATGACTTTACAGATACCAATGGTGTAAACAGAATTCTTAAATACACGAATGGCTTATAAGACAATAACTTTACAAATACCAATGGGGTAATCAGAAGTCGTAGATACACGAATGGTTGATAAGGCAATGACTTTAGAGATACCAATGGTGTAATCAGAAGTCCTAAATACACGAATGGCTTATAAGAAAATGACTTTAGAGATACCAATGGAGTAATCAGAAGTCGTAAATACACGAATGGCTTATAAGACAATCACTTTACAGATACCAATGGGTAATCAGAAGTCGTAAATACACGAATGGCTTATAAGAAAATGACATTACAGATTCCAATGGGGTAATCAGAAGTCGTAAATACACGAATGGCTTATAAGGCAATCACTTTACAGATACCAATGGGGTAATCAGAATTCGTAAATACACGAATGACTTGTAAGACAATGACTTTACAGATACGAATCAGGTAATCAGAAGATACACGAATGGATTATAAGACAATGACTTTACAGATACCAATGGGGTAATCAGAAGTCGTAAATACACGAATGACTTGTAAGAAAATGACTTTACAGATACCAATGGTGTAATCAGAATGTAAATACACGAATGGCTTATAAGACAATGACTTTACAGATATCAATGGGGTAATCAGAAGTCGTAAATACACGAATGACTTGTAAGAAAATGACTTTACAGATACCAATGGGGTAATCAGAAGATACACGAATGGCTTATAAGACAAGGACTTTAGAGATACAAATGGGGTAATCAGAAGTCGTAAATACACGAATGACTTATAAGAAAATGACTTTACAGATACCAATGGCGTAATCAGAAGTTGTAAATACACGAATGACTTATAAGACAAGGACTTTACAGATACAAATGTGGTAATCAGTAGTCGTAAATACACGAATGGCTTATAAGACAATGACTTTACAGATACCAATGGGCTAATCAGAAGTCGTAAATACACGAATGGCATATAACACAATGACGTTACAGATACCAATGGTGTAATCAAAAGTCGTAAATACACGAATGGCTTATAACACAATGAATTTACAGATACCAATGGTGAAATCAGAAGTCGTAAATACACGAATTGCATATAAGACAATGACTTTACAGATACCAATGTATGTAATCAGAAGTCGTAAATACACGAATTGCATATAAGACAATGACGTTACAGATACCAATGGTGTAATCAGAAGTCGTAAATACACGAATGGCTTATAAAACAATGACTTTACAGATGTTAATGGGGTAATCAGAAGTCGTAAATACACGAATGGCTTATAAGACAATGACTTTACAGATACCAATGGTGTAATCAGAAGTCCTAAATACACGAATGGCTTATAAGACAATGACTTTACAGATACCAATTGTGTAATCAGAAGTCGTAAATACACGAATGGCTTATTAGACAATGACTTTACAGATACCAATGGGGTAACGAGAAGTCATAAATACACGAATGGCTTATAAGACAATGACTTTACAGATACCAGTGGTGTAATCAGAAGTCCTAAATACACGAATGGCATATATGACAATGACGTTACAGATACCAATGGTGTAATCAGAAGTCCTAAATACACGAATGTCTTATAAGACAATGACTTTACAGATATCAATGGGGTAATCAGAAGTCGTAAATACACGAATGGCGTATAAGACAATGACTTTACAGATAGCAATGGTGTAATCAGAAGTACTAAATACACGAATGGCTTATAAGACAAAGACTTTACAGATACCAATGGTGTAATCAGAAGTCCTAAATACATGAATGGCTTATAAGGCAATGACTTTACAGATACCAATGGTGTAATCAGAATTCTTAAATACACAAATAGCTTATAAGACAATAACTTTACAAATACCAATGGTGTAATCAGAAGTCGTAGATACACGAATGGTTGATAAGACAATGACTTTAGATATACCAATGGTGTAATCAGAAGTCCTAAATACACGAATGGCTTATAAGAAAATGACTTTAGAGATACCAATGCGGTAATCAGATGTCGTAAATACACGAATGGCTTATAAGACAATCATTTTACAGATACCAATGGGGTAATCAGAAGTCGTAAATACACGAATCGCTTATAAGACAATGATTTTGCAGATACCAATGGTGTAATCAGAAGTTGTAAATACACGAATGGCTTATAACATAATGACTTTACAGATACCTATGGGGTAATCAGAAGCCGTAATGGCTGATAAGACAATGACTTTAGAGATACCAATGGTGTAGTCAGAAGTCGTAAATAAACGAATGACTTATAAGGCAATGACTTTACAGATACCAATGGGTAATCAGAAGTTGTAAATACACGAATGGCTTATAAGAAAATGACATTACAGATTGCAATGGGGTAATCAGCAGTCGTAAATACACGAATGGCTTATAAGGCAATCACTTTACAGATACCAATGCGGTAATCAGAATTCGTAAATACACGAATGACTTGTAAGACAATGACTTTACAGATACCAATGAGGTAATCAGAAGATACACGAATGGATTATAAGACAATAACTTTACAGATACCAATAGTGTAATCAGATTGTAAATACACGAATGGCTTATAAGACAATGACTTTATAGATACCAATGGGGTAATCAGAAGTCGTAAATACACGAATGACTTGTAAGAAAATGACTTTACAGATACCAATGGGGTAATCAGAAGATACACGAATGGATTATAAGACAATAACTTTACAGATACCAATGGTGTAATCAGATTGTAAATACACGAATGGCTTATAAAACAATGACTTTATAGATACCAATGGGGTAATCAGAAGTCGTAAATACACGAATGACTTGTAAGAAAATGACTTTACCAATACAAATGGGGTAATCAGAAGTCGTAAATACACGAATGGCTTATAAGAAAATGACTTTACAGATACTAATGGGGTAATCAGAAGTCGTAAATACACGAATGACTTATTAAAAAATGACTTTACAGATACCAATGGCGTAATCAGAAGTTGTAAATACACGAATGACTTGTAAGAAAATTACTTTACAGATACCAATGGTGTAATCAGAAGTCGTAAATACACGAATGGCCTATAAGACAATGACTTTACAGATATCAATGGCGTAATCAGAAGTCGTAAATACACGAATGACTAATAAGAAAATGACTTTACAGATACCAATGGTGTAATCAGAAGTCGTAAATACACGAATGACTTGTAAGACAATGACTTTACAGATACCAATGGTGTAATCAGAAGTCGTAAATACACGAATTGCATATAAGACAATGACGTTACAGATACCAATGGTGTAATCAGAAGTCGTAAACACACGAATTGCATATAAGACAATGACGTTACAGATACCAATGGTGTAATCAGAATTCTTAAATACACAAATCGCTTATAAGACAATAACTTTACAAATACCAAAGGGGTAATCAGAAGTCGTAGATACACGAATGGTTGATAAGACAATGACTTTAGAGATACCAATGGTGTAATCAGAAGTCCTAAATACACGAATGGCTTATAAGAAAATGACTTTAGAGATACCAATGGGGTAATCAGAAGTCGTAAATACACGAATGGCTTATAAGACAATCACTTTACAGATACCAATGGGGTAATCAGAAGTCGTAAATACACGAATGGCTTATAAGACAATGATTTTGCAGATACCAATGGTGTAATCAGAAGTTGTAAATATACGAATGGCTTATAAGACAATGACTTTACAGATACCTATGGGGTAATCAGAAGTCGTAATGGTTGATAAGACAATGACTTTAGAGATACCAATGGTGTAGTCAGAAGTCGTAAATAAACGAATGACTTATAAGACAATGACTTTACAGATACCAATGGAGTAATCAGAAGTCGTAAATACACGAATGGCTTATAAGAAAATGACATTACAGATACAAATGGTGTAATCAGAAGTCGTAAATACAAGAATGGCTTATAAAACAATGACTTTACAGATGCCAATGGGGTAATCAGAAGACGTAAATACACGAATGACTTGTAAGACAATGACTTTACAGATACCAATGGTGTAATCAGAAGTCGTAAATACACGAATGACTTGTAAAACAATGACTTTACAAATGCCAATGGAGTAATCAGAAGTCGTAAATACACGAATGACTTGTAAGAAAATGACTTTACAGATACCAATGGGGTAATCAGAAGATACACGAATGGATTATAAGACAATAACTTTACAGATACCAATGGTGTAATCAGATTGTAAATACACGAATGGCTTATAAGACAATGACTTTATAGATACCAATGGGGTAATCAGAAGTCGTAAATACACGAATGACTTGTAAGAAAATGACTTTACCAATACAAATGGGGTAATCAGAATTCGTAAATACACGAATGGCTTATAAGAAAATGACTTTACAGATACTAATGGGCTAATCAGAAGTCGTGAATACACGAATGACTTATTAAAAAATGACTTTACAGATACCAATGGCGTAATCAGAAGTTGTAAATACACGAATGACTAATAAGAAAATGACTTTACAGATACCAATGGTGTAATCAGAAGTCGTAAATACAAGAATGGCTTATAAAACAATGACTTTACAGATGCCAATGGGGTAATCAGAAGTCGTCAATACACGAATGACTTGTAAGACAATGACTTTACAGATACCAATGGTGTAATCAGAAGTCGTAAATACACGAATTGCATATAAGACAATGACGTTACAGATACCAATGGTGTAATCAGAAGTCGTAAATACACGAATTGCATATAAGACAATGACGTTACAGATACCAATGGTGTAATCAGAATTCTTAAATACACAAATCGCTTATAAGACAATAACTTTACAAATACCAATGGGGTAATCAGAAGTCGTAGATACACGAATGGTTGATAAGACAATGACTTTAGAGATACCAATGGTGTAATCAGAAGTCCTAAATACACGAATGGCTTATAAGAAAATGACTTTAGAGATACCAATGGGGTAATCAGAAGTCGTAAATACACGAATGGCTTATAAGACAATCACTTTACAGATACCAATGGGGTAATCAGAAGTCGTAAATACACGACTGACTTAAAAGACCATGACTTTACAGATACCTATGGGGTAATCAGAAGTCGTAATGGTTGATAAGACAATGACTTTAGAGATACCAATGGTGTAGTCAGAAGTCGTAAATAAACGAATGACTTATAAGACAATGACTTTACAGATACCAATGGGGTAATCAGAAGTCCTAAATACACGAATGGCTTATAAGAAAATGACATTACAGATACCAATGGTGTAATCAGAAGTCGTAAATACACGAATGACTTGTGAAACAATGACTTTACAAATGCCAATGGAGTAATCAGAAGTCGTAAATACACGAATGACTTGTAAGACAATGACTTTACAGATACCAATGGTGTAATCAGAAGTCGTAAATACACGAATGACTTGTAAAACAATGACTTTACAAATGCCAATGGAGTAATCAGAAGTCGTAAATACACGAATGATTTGTAAGAAAATGACTTTACAGATACCAATGGGGTAATCAGAAGATACACGAATGGATTATAAGACAATAACTTTACAGATACCAATGGTGTAATCAGATTGTAAATACACGAATGGCTTATAAGACAATGACTTTATAGATACCAATGGGGTAATCAGAAGTCGTAAATACACGAATGACTTGTAAGAAAATGACTTTACCAATACAAATGGGGTAATCAGAAGTCGTAAATACACGAATGGCTTATACGAAAATGACTTTACAGATACTAATGGGGTAATCAGAAGTCGTAAATACACGAATGACTTATTAAAAAATGACTTTACAGATACCAATGGCGTAATCAGAAGTTGTAAATACACGAATGGCTTATAAGACAATGACTTTACAGATACCAATGGGCTAATCTGAAGTCGTAAATACACGAATGACTTGAAAGAAAATGACTTTACAGATACCAATGGTGTAATCAGAAGTCGTAAATACACGAATGGTCTATAAGACAATGACTTTACAGATATCAATGGCGTAATCAGAAGTCATAAATACACGAATGACTAATAAGAAAATGACTTTACAGATACCAATGGTGTAATCAGAAGTCGTAAATACAAGAATGGCTTATAAAACAATGACTTTACAGATGCCAATGGGGTAATCAGAAGTCGTCAATACACGAATGACTTGTAAGACAATGACTTTACAGATACCAATGGTGTAATCAGAAGTCATAAATACACAAATGGCTTATAAAACAATGACTTTACAGATGCCAATGGGGTAATCAGAAGTCGTAAATACACGAATGACTTGTAAGACAATGACTTTACAGATACCAATGGTGTAATCAGAAGTCGTAAATACACGAATTGCATATAAGACAATGATGTTACAGATACCAATGGTGTAATCAGAAGTCGTAAATACACGAATTGCAAATAAGACAATGACGTTACAGATACCAATGGTGTAATCAGAATTCTTAAATACACAAATCGCTTATAAGACAATAACTTTACAAATACCAATGGGGCAATCAGAAGTCGTAGATACACGAATGGTTGATAAGACAATGACTTTAGAGATACCAATGGTGTAATCAGAAGTCCTAAATACACGAATGGCTTATAAGAAAATGACTTTAGAGATACCAATGGGGTAATCAGAAGTCGTAAATACACGAATGGCTTATAAGACAATCACTTTACAGATACCAATGGGGTAATCAGAAGTCGTAAATACACGAATGGCTTATAAGACAATGATTTTGCAGATACCAATGGTGTAATCAGAAGTTGTAAATACACGAATGGCTTATAAGACAATGACTTTACAGATACCTATGGGGTAATCAGAAGTCGTAAATACACGACTGACTTAAAAGACCATGACTTTACAGATACCTATGGGGTAATCAGAAGTCGTAATGGTTGATAAGACAATGACTTTAGAGATACCAATGGTGTAGTCAGAAGTCGTAAATAAACGAATGATTTATAAGACAATGACTTTACAGATTACAATGGAGTAATCAGAAGTCGTAAATACACGAATGGCTTATAAGAAAATGACATTACAGATACAAACGGTGTAATCAGAAGTCGTAAATACAAGAATGGCTTATAAAACAATGACTTTACAGATGCCAATGGGGTAATCAGAAGACGTAAATACACGAATGACTTGTAAGACAATGACTTTACAGATACCAATGGTGTAATCAGAAGTCGTAAATACACGAAATACTTATAAAACAATGACTTTACAAATGCCAATGGAGTAATCAGAAGTCGTAAATACACGAATGACTTGTAAGACTATGACTTTACAGATACCAATGGTGTAATCAGAAGTCGTAAATACACGAATTGCATATAAGACAATGACGTTACAGATACCAATGGTGTAATCAGAAGTCGTAAATACACGAATGGCTTATAAGACAATGACTTTACAGATATCAATGGGGTAACCAGAAGTCGTAAATACACGAATGGCTTATAAGACAATGACTTTACAGATATCAATGGCGTAATCAGAAGTCGTAAATACACGAATGACTAATAAGAAAATGACTTTACAGATACCAATGGTGTAATCAGAAGTCGTAAATACAAGAATGGCTTATAAAACAATGACTTTACAGATGCCAATGGGGTAATCAGAAGTCGTAAATACACGAATGACTTGTAAGACAATGACTTTACAGATACCAATGGTGTAATCAGAAGTCGTAAATACACGAATTGCATATAAGACAATGATGTTACAGATACCAATGGTGTAATCAGAAGTCGTAAATACACGAATTGCAAATAAGACAATGACGTTACAGATACCAATGGTGTAATCAGAATTCTTAAATACACAAATCGCTTATAAGACAATAACTTTACAAATACCAATGGGGCAATCAGAAGTCGTAGATACACGAATGGTTGATAAGACAATGACTTTAGAGATACCAATGGTGTAATCAGAAGTCCTAAATACACGAATGGCTTATAAGAAAATGACTTTAGAGATACCAATGGGGTAATCAGAAGTCGTAAATACACGAATGGCTTATAAGACAATCACTTTACAGATACCAATGGGGTAATCAGAAGTCGTAAATACACGAATGGCTTATAAGACAATGATTTTGCAGATACCAATGGTGTAATCAGAAGTTGTAAATACACGAATGGCTTATAAGACAATGACTTTACAGATACCTATGGGGTAATCAGAAGTCGTAAATACACGACTGACTTAAAAGACCATGACTTTACAGATACCTATGGGGTAATCAGAAGTCGTAATGGTTGATAAGACAATGACTTTAGAGATACCAATGGTGTAGTCAGAAGTCGTAAATAAACGAATGATTTATAAGACAATGACTTTACAGATTACAATGGAGTAATCAGAAGTCGTAAATACACGAATGGCTTATAAGAAAATGACATTACAGATACAAATGGTGTAATCAGAAGTCGTAAATACAAGAATGGCTTATAAAACAATGACTTTACAGATGCCAATGGGGTAATCAGAAGACGTAAATACACGAATGACTTGTAAGACAATGACTTTACAGATACCAATGGTGTAATCAGAAGTCGTAAATACACGAAATACTTATAAAACAATGACTTTACAAATGCCAATGGAGTAATCAGAAGTCGTAAATACACGAATGACTTGTAAGACTATGACTTTACAGATACCAATGGTGTAATCAGAAGTCGTAAATACACGAATTGCATATAAGACAATGACGTTACAGATACCAATGGTGTAATCAGAAGTCGTAAATACACGAATGGCTTATAAGACAATGACTTTACAGATATCAATGGGGTAACCAGAAGTCGTAAATACACGAATGGCTTATAAGACAATGACTTTTCAGATATCAATGGCGTAATCAGAAGTCGTAAATACACGAATGACTAATAAGAAAATGACTTTACAGATACCAATGGTGTAATCAGAAGTCGTAAATACAAGAATGGCTTATAAAACAATGACTTTACAGATGCCAATGGGGTAATCAGAAGTCGTCAATACACGAATGACTTGTAAGACAATGACTTTACAGATACCAATGGTGTAATCAGAAGTCATAAATACACAAATGGCTTATAAAACAATGACTTTACAGATGCCAATGGGGTAATCAGAAGTCGTAAATACACGAATGACTTGTAAGACAATGACTTTACAGATACCAATGGTGTAATCAGAAGTCGTAAATACACGAATTGCATATAAGACAATGATGTTACAGATACCAATGGTGTAATCAGAAGTCGTAAATACACGAATTGCAAATAAGACAATGACGTTACAGATACCAATGGTGTAATCAGAATTCTTAAATACACAAATCGCTTATAAGACAATAACTTTACAAATACCAATGGGGCAATCAGAAGTCGTAGATACACGAATGGTTGATAAGACAATGACTTTAGAGATACCAATGGTGTAATCAGAAGTCCTAAATACACGAATGGCTTATAAGAAAATGACTTTAGAGATACCAATGGGGTAATCAGAAGTCGTAAATACACGAATGGCTTATAAGACAATCACTTTACAGATACCAATGGGGTAATCAGAAGTCGTAAATACACGAATGGCTTATAAGACAATGATTTTGCAGATACCAATGGTGTAATCAGAAGTTGTAAATACACGAATGGCTTATAAGACAATGACTTTACAGATACCTATGGGGTAATCAGAAGTCGTAAATACACGACTGACTTAAAAGACCATGACTTTACAGATACCTATGGGGTAATCAGAAGTCGTAATGGTTGATAAGACAATGACTTTAGAGATACCAATGGTGTAGTCAGAAGTCGTAAATAAACGAATGATTTATAAGACAATGACTTTACAGATTACAATGGAGTAATCAGAAGTCGTAAATACACGAATGGCTTATAAGAAAATGACATTACAGATACAAATGGTGTAATCAGAAGTCGTAAATACAAGAATGGCTTATAAAACAATGACTTTACAGATGCCAATGGGGTAATCAGAAGACGTAAATACACGAATGACTTGTAAGACAATGACTTTACAGATACCAATGGTGTAATCAGAAGTCGTAAATACACGAAATACTTATAAAACAATGACTTTACAAATGCCAATGGAGTAATCAGAAGTCGTAAATACACGAATGACTTGTAAGACTATGACTTTACAGATACCAATGGTGTAATCAGAAGTCGTAAATACACGAATTGCATATAAGACAATGACGTTACAGATACCAATGGTGTAATCAGAAGTCGTAAATACACGAATGGCTTATAAGACAATGACTTTACAGATATCAATGGGGTAACCAGAAGTCGTAAATACACGAATGGCTTATAAGACAATGACTTTACAGATACCAATGGTGTAATCAGAAGTCCTAAATACACGAATGGCTTATAAGACAATGACTTTACAGATACCAATGGTGTAATCAGAAGTCGTAAATACACGAATGGCTTATAAGAAAATGACTTTACAGATACCAATGGTTTAACCAGAAGTCGTAGATACACGAATGGCTTATAAGACAATGATTTTACAGATACCAATGGTGTAATCAGAAGTCCTAAATACACGAATGGCATATATGACAATGACGTTACAGATACCAATGGTGTAATCAGAAGTCGTAAATACACGAATGACTTATAATACCATGACTTTACAGATACCTATGGGGTAATCAGAAGTCGTAATGGTTGATAAGACAATGACTTTAGAGATACCAATGGTGTAGTCAGAAGTCGTAAATAAACGAACGACTTATAAGACAATGACTTTACAGATACCAATGGAGTAATCAGAAGTCGTAAATACACGAATGGCTTATACGAAAATGACATTACAGATACCAATGGTGTAATCAGAAGTCGTAATTACACGAATGGCTTATAAAACAATGACTTTACAGATGCCAATGGGGTAATCAGAAGTCGTAAATACACGAATGACTTGTAAGACTATGACTTTACAGATACCAATGGTGTAATCAGAAGTCGTAAATACACGAATGACTTGTAAAACAATGACTTTACAAATGCCAATGGAGTAATCAGAAGTCGTAAATACACGAATGACTTGTAAGAAAATGACTTTACAGATACCAATGGGGTAATCAGAAGATACACGAATGGATTATAAGACAATAACTTTACAGATGCCAATGATGTAATGAGATTGTAAATGCACGAATGGCTTATAAGACAATGACTTTATAGATACCAATGGGGTAATCAGAAGTGGTAAATACACGAATGACTTGTAAGAAAATGACTTTACCAATACAAATGGGGTAATCAGAAGTCGTAAATACACGAATGGCTTATACGAAAATGACTTTACAGATACTAATGGGCTAATCAGAAGTCGTAAATACACGAATGACTTATTAAAAAATGACTTTACAGATACCAATGGCGTAATCAGCAGTTGTAAATACACGAATGGCTTATAAGACAATGACTTTACAGATACCAATGGGCTAATCTGAAGTCGTAAATACACGAATGACTTGAAAGAAAATGACTTTACAGATACCAATGGTGTAATCAGAAGTCGTAAATACACGAATGGCCTATAAGACAATGACTTTACAGATATCAATGGCGTAATCAGAAGTCGTAAATACACGAATGACTAATAAGAAAATGACTTTACAGATACCAATGGTGTAATCAGAAGTCGTAAATACAAGAATGGCTTATAAAACAATGACTTTACAGATGCCAATGGGGTAATCAGAAGTCGTCAATACACGAATGACTTGTAAGACAATGACTTTACAGATACCAATGGTGTAATCAGAAGTCATAAATACACAAATGGATTATAAAACAATGACTTTACAGATGCCAATGGGGTAATCAGAAGTCGTAAATACACGAATGACTTGTAAGACAATGACTTTAGAGATACCAATGGTATAATCAGAAGTCGTAAATACACGAATTGCATATAAGACAATGACGTTACAGATACCAATGGTGTAATCAGAATTCTTAAATACACAAATCGCTTATAAGACAATAACTTTACAAATACCAATGGGGCAATCAGATGTCGTAGATACACGAATGGTTGATAAGACAATGACTTTAGAAATACCAATGGTGTAATCAGAAGTCCTAAATACACGAATGGCTTATAAGAAAATGACTTTAGAGATACCAATGGGGTAATCAGAAGTCGTAAATACACGAATGGCTTATAAGACAATGACTTTACAGATACCAATGGGGTAATCAGAAGTCGTAAATACACGAATGGCTTATAAGACAATGATTTTGCAGATACCAATGGGGTAACCAGAAGTCGTAAATACACGAATGGCTTATAAGAAAATGACTTTACAGATACCAATGGTGTAATCAGAAGTCCTAAATACACGAATGGCTTATAAGACAATGACTTTACAGATACCAATGGTGTAATCAGAAGTCGTAAATACACGAATGGATTATAAGAAAATGACTTTACAGATACCAATGGTTTAACCAGAAGTCGTAGATACACGAATGGCTTATAAGACAATGATTTTACAGATACCAATGGTGTAATCAGAAGTCCTAAATACACGAATGGCATATATGACAATGACGTTACAGATACCAATGGTGTAATCAGAAGTCGTAAATACACGAATGTCTTATAAGACAATGACTTTACAGATACAAATGGGGTAATCAGAAGTCGTAAATACACGAATGGCTTATAAGACAATGACTTTACAGATACCAATGATGTAATCAGAAGTCCTAATTACACGAATGGCTTATAAGACATTGACTTTACCGATACCAATGGTGTAATCAGAAGTCCTAGATACACGAATGGCTTATAAGGCAATGACTTTACAGATACCAATGGTGTAATGAGAATTCTTAAATACACAAATATCTTATAAGACAATAACCTTACAAATACCAATGGGGTAATCAGAAGTCGTAGATACACGAATGGTTGATAAGAAAATGACTTTAGAGATACCAATGGTGTAATCAGAAGTCCTATATACACGAATGTCTTATAAGAAAATGACTTTAGAGACACCAATGGGGTAATCAGAAGTCGTAAATACACGAATGGCTTATAAGACAATGATTTTGCAGATACCAATGGTGTAATCAGAAGTTGTAAATACACGAATGGCTTATAAGACAATGACTTTACAGATACATATGGGGTAATCAGAAGTCGTAAATACACGAATGACTTATAAGACCATGACTTTACAGATACCTATGGGGTAATCAGAAGTCGTAATGGGTGATAAGACAATGACTTTAGAGATACCAATGGTGTAGTCAGAAGTCGTAAATAAACGAACGACTTATAAGACAATGACTTTACAGATACCAATGGAGTAATCAGAAGTCGTAAATACACGAATGGCTTATACGAAAATGACATTACAGATACCAATGGTGTAATCAGAAGTCGTAATTACACGAATGTTTTATACAACAATGACTTTACAGATGCCAATGGGGTAATCAGAAGTCGTAAATACACGAATGACTTGTAAGACTATGACTTTACAGATACCAATGGTGTAATCAGATTGTAAATACACGAATGGCTTATAAGACAATGACTTTATAGATACCAATGGGGTAATCAGAAGTGGTAAATACACGAATGACTTGTAAGAAAATGACTTTACCAATACAAATGGGGTAATCAGAAGTCGTAAATACACGAATGGCTTATACGAAAATGACTTTACAGATACTAATGGGCTAATCAGAAGTCGTAAATACACGAATGACTTATTAAAAAATGACTTTACAGATACCAATGGCGTAATCAGAAGTTGTAAATACACGAATGGCTTATAAGACAATGACTTTACAGATACCAATGGGCTACTCTGAAGTCGTAAATACACGAATGACTTGAAAGAAAATGACTTTACAGATACCAATGGTGTAATCAGAAGTCGTAAATACAAGAATTGCTTATAAAACAATGACTTTACAGATGCCAATGGGGTAATCAGAAGTCGTCAATACACGAATGACTTGTAAGACAATGACTTTACAGATACCAATGGTGTAATCAGAGTCATAAATACACAAATGGATTATAAAACAATGACTTTACAGATGCCAATGGGGTAATCAGAAGTCGTAAATACACGAATGACTTGTAAGACAATGACTTTACAGATACCAATGGTGTAATCAGAAGTCGTAAATACACGAATTGCATATAAGACCATGACGTTACAGATACCAATGGTGTAATCAGAAGTCGTAAATACACGAATTGCATATAAGACAATGACGTTACAGATACCAATGGTGTAATCAGAATTCTTAAATACACAAATCGCTTATAAGACAATAACTTTACAAATACCAATGGGGCAATCAGATGTCGTAGATACACGAATGGTTGATAAGACAATGACTTTAGAGATACCAATGGTGTAATCAGAAGTCCTAAATACACGAATGGCTTATAAGAAAATGACTTTAGAGATACCAATGGGGTAATCAGAAGTCGTAAATACACGAATGGCTTATAAGACAATCACTTTACAGATACCAATGGGGTAATCAGAAGTCGTAAATACACGAATGGCTTATAAGACAATGATTTTGCAGATACCAATGGTGTAATCAGAAGTTGTAAATACACGAATGGCTTATAAGACAATGACTTTACAGATACCTATGGGGTAATCAGAAGTCGTAAATACACGACTGACTTAAAAGACCATGACTTTACAGATACCTATGGGGTAATCAGAAGTCGTAATGGTTGATAAGACAATGACTTTAGAGATACCAATGGTGTAGTCAGAAGTCGTAAATAAACGAATGATTTATAAGACAATGACTTTACAGATTACAATGGAGTAATCAGAAGTCGTAAATACACGAATGGCTTATAGGAAAATGACATTACAGATACAAATGGTGTAATCAGAAGTCGTAAATACAAGAATGGCTTATAAAACAATGACTTTACAGATGCCAATGGGGTAATCAGAAGACGTAAATACACGAATGACTTGTAAGACAATGACTTTACAGATACCAATGGTGTAATCAGAAGTCGTAAATACACGAAATACTTATAAAACAATGACTTTACAAATGCCAATGGAGTAATCAGAAGTCGTAAATACACGAATGACTTGTAAGACTATGACTTTACAGATACCAATGGTGTAATCAGAAGTCGTAAATACACGAATAGCATTTAAGACAATGACGTTACAGATACCAATGGTGTAATCAGAAGTCGTAAATACACAAATGGCTTATAAGACAATGACTTTACAGATACCAATGGGGTAACCAGAAGTCGTAAATACACGAATGGCTTATAAGACAATGACTTTACAGATACCAATGGTGTAATCAGAAGTCGTAAATACACGAATGGCTTATAAGAAAATGACTTTACAGATACCAATGGGGTAACCAGAAGTCGAAGATACACGAATGGCTTATAAGAAAATGATTTTACAGATACCAATGGTGTAATCAGAAGTCGTAAATACACGAATGGTATATATGACAATGACGTTACAGATACCAATGGTGTAATCACAAGTCGTAAATACACGAATGTCTTATAAGACAATTACTTTACAGATACAAATGGGGTAATCAGAAGTCGTAAATACACGAATGGCTTATAAGACAATGACTTTACAGATACCAATGATGTAATCAGAAGTCCTAATTACACGAATGGCTTATAAGACATTGACTTTACCGATACCAATGGTGTAATCAGAAGTCCTAGATACACGAATGGCTTATAAGGCAATGACTTGACAGATACCAATGGTGTAATCAGAATTCTTAAATACACAAATAGCTTATAAGACAATAACCTTACAAATACCAATGGGGTAATCAGAAGTCGTAGATACACGAATGGTTGATAAGAAAATGACTTTAGAGATACCAATGGTGTAATCAGAAGTCCTATATACACAAGTGTCTTATAATAAAATGACTTTAGAGATACCAATGGGGTAATCAGAAGTCGTAAATACACGAATGGCTTATAAGACAATGATTTTGCAGATACCAATGGTGTAATCAGAAGTTGTAAATACACGAATGGCTTATAAGACAATGACTTTACAGATACATATGGGGTAATCAGAAGTCGTAAATACACGAATGACTTATAAGACCATGACATTACAGATACCTATGGGGTAATCAGAAGTCGTAATGGTTGATAAGACAATGACTTTAGAGATACCAATGGTGTAGTCAGAAGTCGTAAATAAACGAACGACTTATAAGACAATGACTTTACAGATACCAATGGAGTAATCAGAAGTCGTAAATACACGAATGGCTTATACGAAAATGACATTACAGATACCAATGGTGTAATCAGAAGTCGTAATTACACGAATGGCTTATAAAACAATGACTTTACAGATGCCAATGGGGTAATCAGAAGTCGTAAATACACGAATGACTTGTAAGACTATGACTTTACAGATACCAATGGGGTAATTAGAAGTCGTAAATACACGAATTGCATATAAAACAATGACGTTACAGATACCAATGGTGTAATGAGAAGTCGTAAATACACGAATGGCTTATAAGACAATGACTTTACAGATACCAATGGTGTAATCAGAAGTCGTAAATACACGAATGGCTTATAAGACAATCACTTTACAGATACCAATGGGGTAATCAGAAGTCCTAAATACACGAATGGCTTATAAGAAAATGACTTTAGAGATACCAATGGGGTAATCAGAAGTCGTAAATACACGAATGGTTTATAAGAAAATCACTTTACAGATACCAATGGGGTAATCAGAAGTCGTAATTACACGAATGGCTTATAAGAGAATGATTTTGCAAATACCAATGGTGTAATCAGAAGTTGTAAATACACGAATGGCTTATAAGACAATGACTTTACAGATACCTATGGGGTAATCAGAAGTCGTAATGGTTGATAAGACAATGACTTTAGAGATACCAATGGTGTAGTCAGAAGTCGTAAATAAACGAATGACTTATAAGACAATGACTTTACAGATACCAATGGAGTAATCAGAAGTCGTAAATACACGAATGGCTTATAAGAAAATGACATTACATATACAAATGGTGTAATCAGAAGTCGTAAATACAAGAATGGCTTATAAAACAATGACTTTACAGATGCCAATGGGGTAATCAGAAGACGTAAATACACGAATGACTTGTAAGACAATGACTTTACAGATACCAATGGTGTAATCAGAAGTCGTAAATACACGAATGACTTGTAAGACTATGACTTTACAGATACCAATGATGTAATCAGAAGTCGTAAATACACGAATTGCATATAAGACAATGACGTTACAGATACGAATGGTGTAATCAGAAGTCGTAAATACACGAATGGCTTATAAGACAATGACTTTACAGATATCAATGGGGTAACCAGAAGTCGTAAATACACGAATGGCTTATAAGACAATGACTTTACAGATACCAATGGTGTAATCAGAAGTCCTAAATACACGAATGGCTTATAAGACAATGACTTTACAGATACCAATGGTGTAATCAGAAGTCGTAAATACACGAATGGCTTATAAGAAAATGACTTTACAGATACCAATGGGGTAACCATAAGTCGTAGATACACGAATGGCTTATAAGACAATGACTTTACAGATACCAATGGTGTAATCAGAAGTCCTAAATACACGAATGGCATATATGACAATGACGTTACAGATACCAATGGTGTAATCAGAAGTCGTAAATACACGAATGTCTTATAAGACAATGACTGTACAGATACCAATGGTGTAATCAGAAGTCCTAATTACATGAATGGCTTATAAGACATTGACTTTACCGATACCAATGGTGTAATCAGAAGTCCTAGATACACGAATGGCTTATAAGGCAATGACTTTACAGATACCAATGGTGAAATCAGAATTCTTAAATACACAAATAGCTTATAAGACAATAACCTTACAAATACCAATGGGGTAATCAGAAGTCGTAGATACACGAATGGTTGATAAGACAATGACTTTAGAGATACCAATGGTGTAGTCAGAAGTCGTAAATAAACGAACGACTTATAAGACAATGACTTTACAGATACCAATGGAGTAATCAGAAGTCGTAAATACACGAATGGCTTATACGAAAATGACATTACAGATACCAATGGTGTAATCAGAAGTCGTAAATACACGAATGGTTGATAAGAAAATGACTTTAGAGATACCAATGGTGTAATCAGAAGTCCTAAATACACCAATGTCTTATAAGAAAATGACTTTAGAGATACCAATGGGGTAATCAGAAGTCGTAAATACACGAATGGCTTATAAGACAATGATTTTGCAGATACCAATGGTGTAATCAGAAGTTGTAAATACACGAATGGCTTATAAGACAATGACTTTACAGATACATATGGGGTAATCAGAATTCGTAAATACACGAATGACTTATAAGACCATGACTTTACAGATACCTATGGGGTAGTCAGAAGTGGTAATGGTTGATAAGACAATGACTTTAGGGATACCAATGGTGTATTCAGAAGTCGTAAATAAACGAACGACTTATAAGACAATGACTTTACAGATACCAATGGAGTAATCAGAAGTCGTAAATACACGAATGGCTTATACGAAAATGACATTACAGATACCAATGGTGTAATCAGAAGTCGTAAATACACGAATGGCTTATAAAACAATGACTTTACAGATGCCAATGGGGTAATCAGAAGTCGTAAATACACGAATGACTTGTAAGACTATGACTTTACAGATACCAATGGGGTAATTAGAAGTCGTAAATACACGAATTGCATATAAGACAATGACGTTACAGATACCAATGGTGTAATCAGAAGTCGTAAATACACGAATGGCTTATAAGACAATGACTTTACAGATACCATTGGGGTAACCAGAAGTCGTAAATACACGAATGGCTTATAAGACAATGACTTTACAGATACCAATGGTGTAATCAGAAGTCCTAAATACACGAATGGCTTATAAGACAATGACTTTACAGATACCAATTGTGTAATCAGAAGTCGTAAATACACGAATAGCTTATAAGAAAATGACTTTACAGATACCAATGGGGTAAAAAGAAGTCGTAAATACACGAATAGCTTATAAGACAATGACTTTACAGATACCAATGGTGTAATCAGAAGTCCTAAATACACGAATGGCATATATGACAATGACGTTACAGATACCAATGGTGTAATCAGAAGTCGTAAATACACGAATGTCTTATAAGACAATGACTTTACAGATACCAATGGGGTAATCAGAATTCTTAAATACACAAATAGCTTATAAGACAATAACTTTACAAATACCAATGGTGTAATCAGAAGTCTTAAATACACGAATGGCTTATAAGACAATGACTTTACAGATACCAATTATGTAATCAGAAGTCGTAAATACACGAATGGCTTATAAGAAAATGACTTTAGAGATACCAATGGGGTAATCAGAAGTCGTAAATACACGAATGGCTTATAAGAAAATCACTTTACAGATACCAATGGGGTAATCAGAAGCCGTAAATACACGAATGGCTGATAAGACAATGATTTTGCAGATACGAATGGTGTAATTAGAAGTTGTAAATACACGAATGGCTTATAAGACAATGACTTTACAGATACCTATGGGGTAATCAGAAGTCGTAAATACACGAATGACTTATAAGACCATGACTTTACAGATACCTATGGGGTAATCAGAAGTCGTAATGGTTGATAAGACAATGACTTTAGAGATACCAATGATGTAGTCAGAAGTCGTAAATAAACGAATGACTTATAAGACAATGACTTTACAGATATCAATGGAGTAATCAGAAGTCGTAAATACACGAATGGCTTATAAGAAAATGACATTACAGATTCCAATGGGGTAATCAGAAGTCGTAAATACAGGAATGGCTTATAAGGCAATCACGATACAGATACCAATGGGGTAATCAGAATTCGTAAATGTACGAATGACTTGTAAGACAATGACTTTACAGATACCAATGAGGTAATCAGAAGATACACGAATGGCTTATAAGGCAATGACTTTACAGATACCAATGGTGTAATCAGATTGTAAATACACGAATGGCTTATAAGACAATGACTTTACAGATACCAATGGGGTAATCAGAAGATAAACGAATGGCTTATAAGACAAGGACTTTACAAATACAAATGGGGTAATCAGAAGTCGTAAATACACGAATGGCTTATAAGACAATGACTTTACAGATACTAATGGGGTAATCAGAAGTCGTAAATACACGAATGGCTTATAAGAAAATCACTTTACAGATACCAATGGGGTAATCAGAAGTCGTAAATACACGATTGGCTTATAAGACAATGATTTTGCAGATACCAATGGTGTAATCAGAAGTTGTAAAAACACGAATGGCTTATAAGACAAGGACTTTACAGATACTAATGGGGTAATCAGTAGTCGTAAATACACGAATGGCTTATAAGACAATGACTTTACAGATACCAATGGGCTAATCAGAAGTCGTAAATACACGAATGACTTGTAAGAAAATAACTTTACAGATACCAATGGTGTAATCAGAAGTCGTAAATACACGAATGGCTTATAAGACAATGACATTACAGATATCAATGGCGTAATCAGAAATCGTAAATACACGAATGACTAATAAGACAATGATTTTGCAGATACCAATGGTGTAATCAGAAATCGTAAATACACGAATGGCTTATAAGAAAATGACTTTACAGATACCAATGGTGTAATCAGAAGTCATAAATACATGAATGACTTGTAAGACAAAGACTTTACAGAAACCAATGGTGTAATCAGAAGTCGTAAATACACAAATGGCTTATAAAACAATGACTTTACAGATGCCAATGGGGTAATCAGAAGTCGTAAATACACGAATGACTTGTAAGACAATGACTTTACAGATACCAATGGGGTAACCAGAAGTCGTAAATACACGAATGGCTCATAAAACAATGACTTTACAGATACCAATGGTGTAATCAGAATTCTTAAATACACAAATAGCTTATAAGACAATAACTTTACAAATACCAATGGGGTAATCAGAAGTCGTAGATACACGAATGGTTGATAAGACAATGACTTTAGAGATACCAATGCTATAATCATAAGTCCTAAATACACGAATGGCTTATAAGAAAATGACTTTAGAGATACCAATGGGGTAATCAGAAGTCGTAAATACACGAATGGCTTATAAGAAAATCACTTTACAGATACCAATGGGGTAATCAGAAGTCGTAAATACACGAATGGCTTATAAGACAATAATTTTGCAGATACCAATGGTGTAATCAGAAGTTGTAAATACACGAATGGCTTATAAGACAATGACTTTACAGATACCTATGGGGTAATCAGAAGTCGTAAATACACGAATGACTTATAAGACCATGACTTTACAGATACCTATGGGGTAATCAGAAGTCGTAATGGTTGATAAGACAATGACTGTAGATATACCAATGGTGTTGTCAGAAGTCGTAAATAAACGAATGACTTATAAGACAATGACTTTACAGATACCAATGGAGTAATCAGAAGTCGTAAATACACGAATGGCTTATGAGAAAATGACATGACAGATTCCAATGGGGTAATCAGAAGTCGTAAATACACGAATGGCTTATAAGACAATCACTTTACAGATACCAATGGGGTAATCAGAAGTCGTAAATACACGAATGTCTTATAAGACAATGACTTTACAGATACCAATGGGTTAATCAGAAGTCCTATTTACACGAATGGCTTATAAGACAATGATTTTACAGATACCAATGACGTATTCAGAAGTCGTAAATACACGAATGACTTATAAGACAATGACTTTACCGATACCTATGGGGTAATCAGAGGTCGTAAATAACGAATGGCTTATTAGACAATGGTTTTACAGATATCAATGGTGTAATCAGAAGTTGTAAATACACGAATGGCTTATTAGACAATGGTTTTACAGATATCAATGGTGTAATCAGAAGTTGTAAATACACGAATGGCTTATAAGAAAATGACTTTACAGATACCTATGGGGTAATCAGAAGTCGTAAATACTCGAATGGCCTTTAAGACAATGACCTTACAGATATCAATGGGGTAATCAGAAGTCGTAAATACTCGAATGGCTTATAAGACAATGACTTTACAGATATCAATGAGGTAATCAGAAGTCGTAATGGCTTATATGAAAATGATTTTACAGATATCAATGGTGTAATCAGAAGTCGTAAATACACGAATGGCTTATAAGACAATGACTTTACAGATACCTATGGGGTAATCAGAAGTGGTAATGGTTGATAAGACAATGGCCTAACATATATCAATGGGGTAATCAGAAGTCGTAAATACAAGAATGGCTCATAAGATAATGACTTTACAGATACCAATGGGGTAATCAGAAGTTGTAAATACACGAATGGCTTATAATATATTGACTTTACAGATAGCAATTGTGTAATCAGAATTCGTAAATACACGAATGGCTTATACGACAATGACTTTACAGATAGCAATGAGGTAATCAGAAATCGTAAATACACGAAGGGCTTATAAGACAATGACTTTACAGATACCAATGGTGTAATGAGAAGTTGTAAATACACGAATGGCTTATAAGACAATGATTTTACAGATACCAATGGGGTAATCAGAAGTTGTAAATACACGAATGGCTTATAAGACAATGACTTTACAGATAGCAATGGGGTAATCAGAAGATACACGAATGGCTTATAAGACAATGACTTTACAGATAGCAATGGGGTAATCAGAAGTCGTAAATACTCGAATGGCTTATAAGACAATGACTTTACAGATACAAATGGGGTAATCAGAATTCGTAAATACACGAATGACTTGTAAGACAATCACTTTACAGATAACAATGGGGTAATCAGAAGTCGTAAATACACGAATGGCTTATAAGACAATGACTTTACAGATACCAATGGAGTAATGAGAAGTCGTAATGGCTTATAAGACAATGACTTTACAGATGCCAATGGTGTAATCAGAAGTCGTAAATACACGAATGGCTTATAAGACAATGACTTTACAGATACCAATGGTGTAATCAGAAGTCGTAATGGCTTATAAGACAATGGCTTTACAGATTCCAATGGTGTAATCAGATGTCGTAATGGCTTATAAGACAATGACTTTGCAGATACCAATGGTGTAATCAGAATTCGTAATGGCTTATAAGGCAATGACTTTACAGATACCAATGGTGTAATCAGAAGTCGTAAATACACGAATAGCTTATAAGACAATGACTTTACGTACAGTCAAACCTGCTTTAGTGACCACCTCTATTAAGCATTAACTTGTATTATGTGACTTTAATTCAAATTTCCCTTGACAATGCATTTCATATCAATTAAACCTGTATTAATCGACCATCTGTCTTATGTCACCATATTTCACTGTGCCGTTGGCTTATAGAACAATAACTTTAGGTAATTATAATTTTTTTATTTGCTTTTTGTAGATATTGCTTTATATTCCGAAGACAAAATTCAAGAGAACGAAAGTTTCTCGTACATCTCACCATGTGAGTTTTTTGATATAGAGAACATACTTCGGGATAACAAGCAAAAACCATCGAAACGGAACAAAAAGAAAAAAGATGATACACATGAAGTAATACGTACTTCGACGATTGTTAAATACCAATCAATCAATCAATCAACCATTAGCAGCGAAGCAAATCGAACTGATGACTCGAACAATATTGAAACAAAAGATGACAGCAACAACAGCTACAAAGATGAGATTGAACAGGTCAGAAAGTCATTAAGACCAATAAACATTGACAAGCAGGGGAATGGTGATAGTAAATCGGAAAAGACAGATAAGAAAGAGGATGTTGAGCAATTAACGAAAGGAAAAAGTGAGGAAAAAGCCGAAATGAAACGTTGTCTGCCTTCAATATCAAAAAAACCAGATCCGTCTGTTACAAAACGGACACAACCTTTTGACTCGAAAACCGTTCATGTTGATGTCAGTGATGATCGTCATAAAATCGGTTCTGTAAATGTTGGTAGAACCAGTCCACTCCCGGTGAAACCAGTGCAACCAGTAACACGCAAAAGTGGAGAAGCGGATGTTGTAGTTGATGTCAAGTCATTGAATATGGAGGACGTCAGCGACTGGATGAAGAAATTGAAACTTGAGAAATATGCTGATATTTTTCATGAAAATCAGGTAGACGGTTATCTCTTGATGCTACTGGATAAACAAATGTTGAAGACCGATTTTGGAATGGGAGATTTTGACATTATGAAACTTATGGCATTTGCAAAATCTGGACATGTTCCGAAAATAAGGAGAGGAGACTTGTGACATTGTAGTTAATTACAAGCACCAAGGTCTTTTTGGAAAACACACACATTGCATACTATGTACCATGATATTTATGTATCCATATTTAAGATGTCTAAAATATGCCGTATTATATTCCTTTTTTATGAATAAAATTGCTAATAAGGAAGGTTGTAACATTTAACAAATATACTGTCACATCAAAGTACATGCTTACGAAAATGACAAAGTGTTCTTTAAACGCTTATCATAAAACATTAACAATTGGGATGGTTTCTCGTGTTTAACGCCACTTTGAACAATAACTTAGTTATATTGTGGCGGTCAGTTTTATTGATGGAGGAAACTGGAGAACCTGGAGAAAACCTAACAATTTGCAGGACAATACGACAGTACTTTCATTACATTCATTGACCAAAAATATTAATTATAACGGTCCAGTATATATACAATCGGAATATTATGTTAAAGTTTACTAAAGTTACCCCCAAGACAGAGATGACTTTAGTATATTGTGGCTATCATCCTGTGGCTATCATCCTGTTTAATCCCTTTAGTTTTCTTGCTCCCAAAAGATTTTTAGATTATTTGGTTCTCGAAGTATTTGACCTTGAACTTACCTGGAGAAGATTATTCCAGATACGCTTCATGTGCACGTGCTTAGATATTTAAGTTTTTACTTTTAATGCAATTTAGTTGTTATGTATGTACGAATGCTTCATTGTTGTTTAGAATTATATAGCCACCTTTATCCAATTTTAAAACACTTATAATGTTTCTTATTATCAAAGAACTGGAGTAGACAATGATCCAAACACAGTTTTGGTGCCTATTTAAGTCCATTCTAAACTTGGGTGAACACATCAAACCTCTTTACCATGTGTTAAGACTGTCACTGTCACATTTGTGTTTGAAGCAGGTACACAACTAAGGTTTGAAGCAGGTACACAGCTAAGGTTTGAAGCAATATTGAAGAACAAATGTGATAGTGTAGCCACGCCTGTACGGTTTAGCGTGCTATTTTGAAAAAGCTTCAAATTCGAAATTCTTAACATCTAAATACCTTGAAACAGTTAACGTGTTTTAGCAAGGATCAATTGAATGTTTGCCTCGAGAAATGGTGTCAAACAATATTGTTATTTAGGAAACAAAAGTAAACGCATGTACATTAGCGCGGATCCAAGATTTTTCAAAACGGAAGTTTCCAGGCTGTATGTCAACATATTTGTTCATTTTATCCCTAGAATATTTTGCCATTTGCCAGGTAAAAAGGGTATCTACCTCCGGTTTCCCACCCCCCTGCCCCACCCCCGTTCGATCTGTCACTGTACATAGCTATTAGTGAACAAGCGCCTTAGTGAAAGTGACTTCTATTAGCAGGAGTAAATAGCTATTCATTGCTACCAGTGATATTAAGTCTGATATTACCGGTAATAGTTACACAGTGTACTAGTGACCTAATACTATATATACAGGGTCTATAAATATCATATGGGGCGAGAGCGAAGTTTGTAAGAAGTAAGATATATTGCTATCCTAGACGACTAACGTATAACATGTAACGTTGTAAGAATGTAATGTGACTATTAAGAACTATATATATTAACATATTATAGAAGATTATCAGAATTTGGAGATTACATATATACAATTGTTTTTTTTTATATAACTCGTTGTTCGATATATATTACAGTACTATGTTTACATTTATGCATCATTTTGACTATATCAGTTGAGTTTTTTTTAATGACGTTATTAGAAACAATGTACAATATATTATACAAATAAATTATAGTATTATTAACTTGAATTGTACAGCTTGCGGCAGATCATCCCAGTAATGGAATATAGACGTCCCCATCTTATAGGGCCATTCAATTTGCAATGAAAAGGTGGTACTTCGAAAGAGGAGGGCTCGAATGAAGAATACAGCCCTGGCCCATAAAAATAGTTTAACACCGCCACTTTTTATTGAAGTGCCAGTATGTACCAAGCCAGGAATGTAAGAGGTCATGTATTGTGTGTTAATGATGTCGATTTTGCCTATGTTTCTACGATTTTTTCTATTAGATTTTAGAACTGATCCGACAGCGTAGTATTTTTTTTTCCATGTTATTCGATAAATGTTTGCTACGTTTGCTCTGTATAATATGTTCATTCGAACTACATTAGTACATAGGTTCCTTCGCCTTCGCCTTCGGAAAACCGACATTTAATGGTTTTTCACTCGCCCCCTTTCCCAGTAGGTGCCGCATGCGTTCTATCAGTTATTCGATTCCAAGATGGCGGACGGCTATCAGCTGTGGTCAGTGTCAAGGAGTTCCGAAAGTAATAACTGATAGAACACATACGCCACCTATTAGCGATAAATCTTAGGCGGAAACCATAATATTGCATAAAAAGTTTAAGATAACAATGGAGTGTTCAGATGCCGTAAATCGAAGGACAGACAATACAACTGCCAAAAAAAAAAAACCAACAAAAAAAACCCCGAAAAAATTAACAATGGTTCACAAATCACAATACAGAAAAATAATGATTGTGCAACAGTTAACCCGGATGTACTGTTAGGGCAAGCCATCCCCCTTTCCAATAGTGGCACCTGCTAAACGACACAAACATAATCTGATATGAAAATCGTGTTGGACACCAGCATACGTTAATGCATATGAATATCACTAAAAATCATTAACAAACGAGAATAAAGCAAGTAGATCATTGTCCTTACGCGAAAATCGTTGGGGAGATCACAACACAGAACTACAAACATGAAGGAATGTAATTGGATAAAATGAAGGTCTTGAACCCTACTATTATATCAGAGGGTGGCCTTTGGTGCTCCGGAAGCGCAACAGGTTCATGTTCAACTGGTGCCACCCATCGTGTTACACATTTTAAAATCTGGTGATGAGTTATATTTGGTGATAGGGGATTTTGGCTCTACTGGATGTACAATTTTTGTACCTGCTCTCAAAGATTTAAATTATTTGGCTTTCCAATATTTTGACTTTACGTGTACCTGGTGAAGGTTAAAAAAGAAACACTTCGTGTGCACGAAATAAAATTTCTACATTTGTTGTTACTGATTGTACGCTAACAAACAAAAAACGTAAGAAAAGAGCGAAGGTGCAATCACTAACGGATAATCCACAGACACACAACATTGGTCATCATATACAGAACGAATACATACAAAATAAATAAAAACACCACAGAAAACTAAAGCGATGAACAGCACGGACCTAACAGAAAAACTGGAGTGCTCACGAAAGGTTTTGTTTGTTTGTTTCTTTCACGTGTTTGTTTTATTTGGGTTCAACGCCATTTTCAACAATATTTCAGCTATATCTTGGCGGTAAGTTTTATTGGTGGAGGAAACTGGAGTAGCCCGGGAAAACCGCTGACCTGTGGCAAGTCTCTGATAAACTTTATCACATAATGTTGTACACCTCGATCTGATCAACATTCGAACTCACAACATCAGTAGTGATAGGCACTGATTGCATAGGTTGTTGTAAATCCAACTACCATGCGATCACACCTACGACGGCCCGATACGAAGGGTAATCAATAACTGTTTCTCATAAACTAATAATATCTTTATTTTTTTACTATATTTTTTTACATCAGACAAATTGAATACACAGTTAACAATTACAACAAATACTTAAGTTATTGTAACGACATCTACCCGCGCGGAGAGGTCAAATGGTATGTCTTCTTGAATAACTTTTTCCATTTTTCTTCGTTCCTCTCCAAAAACACGTTTTCCAAATTCATTTTCGAAAATGTAATTTGGATCAAAATAATTCATAGCTAAATAGAATCTCGCACGTGTATTTTCGCTGTGCAATTTTGCCAATTTGACAGAATTCATATCATGCAATAACCCCCAATGTGGATGCCCATTGAATACATCAAGCATTGTTGCTCGAAGTTGTTCCAAAGTATCGTCTGCACCATGAGTACGGTGTAATATGCTTTGTTCAATTGTAATAGAAGGCCGCTTACGATCATATTCCATGGCCATGTACTTGTTTGTTTTGCACGTGAATCGTTGCGCAATAGGTACATTAACAAGCTGACGTTCATTTTTGTTATGGATTCCGTCATACAATTCGCATAATTCTTCAAAAATTTCAAATAATGTCTCCGCCCCATCCAATGGCATTGCGCATTCACTAGTTGAAATTTAAACGTTTTCATCGGTAAAAACTCCCGATAACGTGTCGAGGGCCTCAGCTGCATCTAATACTATAGACTCGTGTGCTAGGTACATTAACGAGAAGTGCATAACCAAAGGTACAATATGGGGCATGGCTTCTCCTGCATTAACAAGCACGTTATTTAAAGATTCTAATGGTATATGTTTAAAACCTTCCGGTCGTTTTCCAATTCCTGGTGGCTTAGCCCTTTTTAATATACTTATCAGAATGCGGTGTTCCTCTTTCTCCTTTGATGTCAACTTGTATGCATACGGACTTCCAATAATTTGAAATCTATACAAGTCTTTAACTTTGCCATTGTACAAGTCTTGTATAATTCTATTAGCCTCGCCCCATTTGTACACCTTGCGCTCCTCATTTAGACAGAATCCTGGTACCGTACGCAGGACATATGAATAGACAACACCAATCAAACCTATATTAACCACGCTTGCATCGAATGTCTCATCATCCTGTATTAGTTCATGACTATACTTATAGTCCTTGTATTTCTCTGTGAACTTGAAAGGATCAGTAATTCCGTTTGTTGGTTCAATTTGATAACATTTGACGCCCCAATACTTATCTATTGTCAATAATTGGAATGACGCTATGGAATCCGCCATTATTCCATTGTTTAAGCCATTTCCATGGGCACCGGTTGATACCGTTCCAGCTAATGAAAGCCCAGGTCCTGACGTAACGTTTTCTAAAACTCGATATTTTTCTGGATGTTTGGTGGTTCGGTGTTCGGAAGGCCATAAGTATTCTTGTATTTCGTTAATCGTTGTCCCTGCCTCAAAACAACAATATACTGCTGCATTAACGTTGTCTTTCCGACAGCCAACTCTCAATTCCGAACGTAATCTGAAAGGGAAAAATATCTTTCATTATCTAAATCCATCTAAGAGGCAACGATGTCATGTGTTATTACAGATTTCACTACAAATTTTTTTTTTTCTTTCTGGTATCAAAACTACCATACGATCGCGGCCACGATGATGTTATATACATTTTGTACATGTATGTCATAATAGAGCTGCTCTACTACATATTAAATCTGCTAGTATCGTCAAAACTATCATTCATCGCGGCCACGATGATGTTATATATGTCATAATAGAATTGCTCTACTACATATTAAATCTGCTAGTATCGTCAAAACTATCATTCATCGCGGCCACGATGATGTTATATATGTCATAATAGAGTTGCTCTACTACATATTAAATCTGCTAATATCGTCAAAACTATCATTCATCGCGGCCACGACGATTTTATACATTTTACACTTAGACTTTCTTTAAAGGGACCGTAGTGGTCGTAATCGTATAATAGTTGGATTTACAACTACATGTACCTATGAAATCAGTATCTATCACCACTGATGTGAGTTGGAATATCGATCAGGGCGAGGTGTACAACATTATGTAATAAAGTTTGTCGGTGACTTGCGACAGGTCGGTGGTTTTCTCCGGGTCCTCCGGTTTCATCCGCCAATAAATCTGACCGCCACGATATAACTAAAATATTGTTGAAAGTGGCGTTAAACACCATCAAACACAAACAAAAAATATAATTTCTCTACAACATATCATACCTGCTAGTATCAATAACTATTCCATCAGAGCCACCAATGTCAGTTCACATTTCGGAATACTTAGTGCTTACCGCCTTTATTTTCTCCCGCTTTTTAGCAGCCTCTTCGATATAGTCACATAATTCTTCTAAGCTTTCAGGTATCTTGACGTTCGCGTCCATTCGAGTTCCCTCCTCTACTTTCATCGGTTGTGATTGTCTATACGAACTTCCTGTAGAAAAATAAAACGTATGCATCATTCGGAACATTAATCTTAGATACATTAGCAGTGGTTTGTTTTAAACATTCGGTTATATGTTGTAATTTACACAAACACTTTTGTTCTATTATTCCCTAAACCAGATACATGTCACCAGGAGAAAACATGCCACCATCTGTTATTCACATAAAGTTGATTTTGGATATCCAGTTTAGGCCAATTCGTTTTATTGCTCATAAAACTTTCAAATATTTGGCTTTCCAATCTTTCGATTTTGAGCGTACCCGATGAAGTTAAAAACATTATTCCAAAGTCGACTCTTGTTCGATTTTGATGATTTTTTTAACCAACAAAAACAGAATTAAATGTAGTCTTAAATTGTAATTTTAGCATAAATTTATAATCTATAATTTTTATGAGTTCACGATTTAAACACAAAACTAAATTTTGAACGTCAAAAATACAATACAATGATAGTATATATTAAAATAATCACAGAAAACTACGTACGTTCTCGCTTCTGTTGGTAAAAATTTCATCAAAATCGAACAAGAATTGACTGGAATAATGTTTTCAAAAATTGTGGTTTTATATGAAATATATATATCCTCGTCTGACAATAAGTCGGTCAGTCATTGGATAATGTTTGATTATTTTTTTCATGTTTGAAAAGTAAACATTTTTTTCTTTTTAATTATGTTCTTCATCTATTCTTGCTCACATGTGTAAAGTTCCATGGAAAAAAGATCGATAATAATAACACACTGACCTGTATTTGCTTACCATCCATTTTCCAAATGGCATCGTATGACGTCACATAAAGCCGGTCAAAGTTCAATAAAGCACATGATTTTGTCATAGGCCAACCAAACTTAAAAAGTAAACCAGATTAAGAAAGTACAGTATTTTATTTTTTTCAGTGTAATTGATTTGTCTGAAAAATTTTAAAAGATGTTTTTTTTAAATAGTTTGAAATTGAAGTATTAAAAATTAATTATTTGATGCAAATATTAAACTTGCTTACCCACATAAAAAGTATTTAATCCAGTGAATTTGGTGTTTTTGCTTTTGTCAATAATCTATTAGACCAACATATTTTGGTAAAACAATTAATGACTGATTTCAATTTATTTTAATCACATTTATTATCACAGAGTGGTAACAATACAGTTTTGTTGATGCTATTTGTAATAATGACAGGTTTTTTTTTACCCAGACAATCTCATTTTTCTGTCTGGTTTAATTTAATTCTCTGTTCAATTTATGCTATAAATTTTGATTATTGCTGTTAAATTAATTCTTTTTCTGTCTTCTCTGTGAATTTCATTTCATTACCCCAAGAAGTAAGGGGTATATTTGTTATTAAAGCAGCAGTGGAAATGCAAAACAATCTGCCATTTTGTGACTAATGGAGAGCACTATCATGTATTTTCCCGGTAAAATCGGCCATTTTCTAGAAAATGGTGGAATCTGAATGATCAATCATCATATTTTCAAAGTATTTTAAAATACAATTTGCTTGGCCTACATTCCAGAAACGGTCATGAACTGTGATGTCGATTATGTCAACAAACCGGAAAAATACAAATGTTTGGGGAATACCATCGATGGAAACATATTTAACAAGCAAAATGATCAGGAAAAAAAGACATTAGTAAAAAGGATCTTTTTTACTTGCATGGAATTTATTCAATTCAAACTTCTGTTTTAATCTCATCACAGGCGCTTGTGTAGAGTCAAAAATATGCTCACTATGTACCTAAAATACCACAAGGCCGGACTCACCCCTACTACACCTGTCACTTCAATCGCTATTTCTCCTGTCAAAATGTCGATAGGACGCAAATCGCTTACTAATTTGCGTAGTGAAATGCTTTTTCTTCAAGGAAAACCCGTTTTTTATATCTTCCTACCATCTACACCCCCATACTGACAGATAATCCTCAGATTTTGTTGACAATGGACACCTAAGTGGCAGCAAAGCGAAAGTAGGTCACGTGCGACACATTTCCGCCTTTCGGTCGTTCTCGGGTTTTATCATATATAATTACTAAGCACTAGAAACATAACAAGGCACCAAAATATGACTGACAAAATGAATGAAAACTTCAGTGCTTCTTGGTATGCAAATAATACTAAAAATAAGGCATAGGAAATAATTGTATTTAAAAAACATTATAACTATACAGTAACAATACTGATATATAATTACGTTTCCCGAACTTTTCTTTCTGAACTTCTCAGGTATGTTTCGTAGTCCATTGTCAACAAAATCTGAGGATTATCTGTCAGTATGGGGGTTTAGATGGTAGGAAGATATAAAAAATGGGTTTTCCTTGAAGAAAAATCATTTCACTACGCAAATTAGTAAGCGATTTGCGTCCTATCGACATTTTGACAGGGGAAATAGCGATTGAAGTGACAGGGGTAGTAGGAGTGAGTCCGGCCTTGTGGTATTTTAGGTACATAGCGAGCATATTTTTGACTACACAAGCGCCTGTGGAGGCTGTGATCTCATCTTGTAATTTTGACGTTGAAAAGTATTCCCTCAGTGTTTATGTACGCTATGAATATACACAATGACGTCATTGGTCTCGTGCTGCGCGAGAATTGTAAATCAAAACAAATGACCGACATTATTGCATGACCGAGCAGATGTCACGGTAGGATATAGTAAAAAATTACAGTGACCGAATACCTTTGGCACGTACTTGTATATCATTTTGCAAATCACTAATTTCACATTTTATCTTTATTTCTGATGTCAATGGTAGTTTTACCTTTTAAGTGCAGAATATGTATAAATGTTTCGTACGATTAAGTACATTTTAGTTGAGTTTTCACACGAAGCATATGCAATGTTTACATTTTCCGCCAAATGTCTTTTCTTCATTTGCGTTCGAGTTATCGTTCTTGAAATAGTAATATACAAGTTTTTACAAGGACGGTAATTTTAAATCCGTGTTTAATAGTTGATAAATTTGTGATATTTAATAGCATGAATTTATATATATGTTTTCTTGTATTCGATATTGTCAGTATTATAATCGGATGTTCGAGATCCGCGAAAAATAGATTTTACGGGAAATTTCGTGACATTCATGACGTTTTTGCATCCAACGTAAACAAGCTGTTAAATTTAAATTCGAATGTTCCAGGGATCGGCTGTGTTCGATCTCCTAACCTATTAATTTTCACATTTGGTATTGTGAATTCGTTTTTAAAGTTAAAGAACACTTAGTTCTATTTTTACGTTAAAGTTTATACACATCTTCAGTATATATAGTGTTTAAAGACGGTGAATGCCGTGACACTCATACTTGAAGGTGGCGTTTTCTGATTTTACATTTTAGCCCAACCCTGGCCTAAAATTGGAATTACATATTTGATAATTATTTATTTCTAAACACTGACATTATGCAGGTTCTTTGATTTGATTGATATTATTGTAAGATATGTTCTATTTGATTGATACTAAAGTTTATCCTGCATAATAAATAATATGTTATATCGTCGTGTTTCACATGCAGCTTCCACGCCTTATTCCTTTTTAGTTTTCGCTCGGTAGTTCTACGCTTTCATAACAGTACCAAGTGACAAAGCAAAATTTCAAAGCGTAATTTCACAGTAGATGCTTAAAGTAAAAATTATATGAGGAATATTTGTAGAGGACATAATAAATCACTTAGACTTGTGGTAGACAGCAAAGCTGTGATGTTTCGGGGGACTACATGTACAAGGTCAGAGGCCCACATTGGGCAAGACGGATAGTGAAAATTAAAAAGTGAAGTCACGAAATATAAATAGAAATGTAAATAGTTCAACAGGTTCAAATTTTAACGGCGATGATGTAAATAGAACTATAGTATTACCTATTTTAAAATGTTTATATACAAATGCAGATCAATTTACAAATAAAATCCCAGAGCTGATTGTTAGGGCTAGAGATAAAAAACTCGACATAATTGAAATAACAGAAGTGAAACCAAAGAACAGTAGATATAAACCACATTTAGCAGAAGTACTCGTTAACAGAAGATGGAAATTACAAAATGTTTTGAAAGAACTTGGAAAAGGACAATGGGAGAGGCCTATTACTGTACATAAATAAAGAGTTAAATGGGAATGAAGTGCAAATGGAGTCAAATTGTGAAGAAAACCTATTTGTACAGATAAGACTTAATAACAACGACAAGTTATTAATAGGCATTATATATAATATAGATCACCATCAGAAAGATCAATAGAGCACAATAGTAAACTAAGAGAATTATTAGTGGAAGCTAGTAATAAAGGATTCACCCATATATTAATCATGGGAGATTTTAATTATCCTGACATAGATTGGGTAAATTATAACTCAAGAGGGGACAAAACAGATAGTCCAGAATACAAATTTGTTGATACTGTGCAAGACTGTTTTCTATTCCAACATATTAACAAACCGACAAGATGGAAGGGCACGCAGACGCCAAACATTTTAGACCTGATCCTTACAAACGAGGAACAGATGGTTAACAACATAGAATACTCAAGTCCTATAGGTAAAGGTGATAATTTTATGCTGACATTTGATTTTAATTGTTATATAAATATTAATATTTCACAAAGCAATATTAGGTTAGGGACCGACCATTTAAATTAAAGGGGGGAGGAGGGGTTATGGTTTTTGGTTTTTTGTTTCGTTCAGAATTTTTTTTTCGGACAACACAAGAGTTAGAATATTTATTTTTTTTGTCGCGCAAAGCGGGAATTTTTTTTCCAGAATTTAACATTAGGTTATATGACAAAAACTCTGAATCAAATTATTTTGTTTTTCCTCCACCAAAATCAGAATATTTTTTTCAGCAACATTGGGAATCAGAATATTTTTTTAGAAAAAAACCATAACCTCCCCCCCCTTTCAAGTTAAATGGTCGTTCCCTTATACAATAGAGGGAGATTCCAAGAAATTAGAGAAAGCTTAGACAAGACGGAATGGGAATCATTATTAAGTGACACCAATGATATTGACCAGAACTGGAATAAATTTAACGAAATAATTAAAAAAATTAGAGACAATGTATATACCAACAAGGAAATATAGGCAAATAGGCAAAGGGAACACATTTCCAATGGATGAGAAAACAAGAGAGAAAATTAGGGAAACAAATAGACTATCAAAGATGGCAATAACCAGTCGAGATCCTGAAATCCGGAAGAAGTACAACAGTGTGAGAAACCAGGTTAAACGCCATGTGAAGAAACTTGAAAAAAAATATGAAAAAGTTCAGGTACAAAGAGCTAAAGAAAACCCCAAAGTAATATGGAAATATATTAAATCTAAATCTAAGACTAGAGACGGTATCAGTGATCTTCATATGAACCCAGCAGATACGAAATCACTAAAAACAGATATCGACGAAGAAAAAGATAAAATTTTAGCTAAGTATTTTTTTAAGTGTTTTCATTACAGAAACGAACGGAAATGTTCGAAACCTAGAATTAAATCAAAGTATCAATCCAATTTCAAGCTTAGAAATATCTGAAGAAAACATTCTAAAAATGCTGAATACACTAAAAATAGACAAATCACCGGGCCCAGATGAACTACACCCTAGAGTCCTTAAGGAAATATCAAGCTCCATTACAAAACCACTATACCATATATTCAAACAATCACTAGATAAAGGTAAACTACCATCAGACTGGAAGACAGCAATAGTAAGTTCCATATTCAAGAAAGGAAATAAGTCATTAGCCAGCAATTATAGACCAGTTAGCCTCACATCTGTGGTGTGTAAAATTATGGAGAAACTAGTAAGAAAGCACATATTAAATCATATGAAAAGCCAAAATTTATTCACAAAAAGGCAATATGGCTTCATATCTGTCCGTTCCACTTCACTACAGTTACTGGAAGTATTGGATAAATGGACTGAAGCTTTAGACAATGGCCATTATGTAGACTGCATATATATGGACTTCCAGATGTTTTTTGACAAGGTGCCACATAAGAGATTATTAGAAAAAATAAAAAGTTATGGTATAGTAGGTCCAACACTAAACTGGATAGAAGACTTCCTATTAAATAGATCACAAAAAGTCATGGTAAATGGGGCTGGTTCAGAATGGGAAAATGTAACATCTTGTATACCACAATGTTCAGTGCTAGGCCCTATTCTCTTTGTAATATATATAAATGATCTACCAGACACTGTTGAATCGGACTCATACTTATTTGCTGATGATACCAAAATATTCAGAATAAGCAAGGGCGAAGATGACAAGAAAACATTACAAGATGATCTCACCAAACTAGAAGAATGGAGTAATAAGAGGCTTCTCAAATTTCATCCTGAGAAATGTAAGCACATGAAGATTAGCAAAAGTAAAAACGAAGAAACCAATACATATAAACTACTTGGACAAGATATTGAGACAGTAACCCAAGAAAAAGATATAGGGGTCATAATTGACTCTGAGCTTACATTTGAAAACCACCTATGTGAGAAAGTCACAAAAGCTACTTCCATATTTGCAGCAATGAGGAGGACTTTCAGGTATTTAGATACAAAGTAATTTTTGGTGACATACAAAACTCTAGTCAGAACTCATTTAGACTATCCCAGCTCTGTCTGGGCACCATACAAGATGAAGCACATAGAAAAGATAGAAAGTGTCCAAAAACGAGTAACTAAACAATTCACTGGAATGAAAAACTTGTCATATCCCGAAAGATTTAAAAAAATAGGGTTACCAACATTAGCTTACAGACGAATAAGAGGGGATATGATTGAAGTATACAACATTATTACGGAAAGCTACGACAGAGAGGCTAGTTCATTCTTGAAATTGATGAGCGAAACTGGATTAAGATTCAGCTCTAGAATTAACTCGAACAAGATAGTTCATCAACATGTAAAATAAAACAAGAGAAGGTATGCATTTACATTAAGGGTATCAAGAAGATGGAACAAACTAACAGATACAGTAGTAAACGCCCCGACACTAAATACATTCAAGAATAGGCTGGATAGATATTGGAAAAATCAAGACCTATATTTAAATAATTACAAATCAGACATTCAATGGGACTGTCACGTGACCAGCGAATGTTTGGAAGTGGAAAGTGTAGGTCCTGAGCTGGAAAATCACCATAAGTAACCATAAGTAACCATAAGTATAACTCACTAAAGAGAAGTTTTCATAATTATTTAAATTCAACAAGTGTGGACACAGAAATGTGCTGTCCAAAAGGCAAGTGTGGATGTCAATATTACATATTATTATCTTAAAAAAAAAAAATCATGGACACAGGGTCCGGGATTTTTTTTAATAAAAATCTAATCCTGGATTATTATTATTTTTGCTTAAAATCCGGTCCTGTGTTTTTATTTCAAATTTTAATCATAGCCCCCCTCCCCCTCCCTAAATCTCAATTACAAAACCACTGATATTTGTTCATTTTTATACGCTGATTTAAGCTTTAGTGGCAACAAATTTTTATTTTTCTCTTTAAACTGTCGAAACATAACATTTATTTAGCTGTAAAATTCACAAATAAAATTCAACCCCCCCCTTTTTCCCTTTTTTCTTGTTTAAATCAATGAACAACAATATTCCAGAATCAAACAAATGAATAAATATAACAGATTTCTTTTACATGCATCTTTTTACCATGCAGAGTCAGTGTGTTTTAAATCGGTAATCCAATCAGGACGCTCATTATTCTTGTCCAAGATAAAAATACATCGATAAAGTAAATTTACCTGTGGTTTCAGAGTAGAAGATTTTTAGAAATCGAACATAAAATTTCCCCACTTCAACTCGTAAATTTACATAGAAATCGGAGATATTTCGTCATAAGACTTCACACATGGTTTTGTCTATCATATTTCTTGAAGACAAACATAAAGATTTATTGCATTTATCAATATTTTATGAGTATCAACAGTTTTTTTCAACACCGTATCTGTTTCTCGATACAGCCGCAACTTCAACTCGTAAATTTACATAGAAATCGTAGATATTTCGTCATAAAACTTCACACGTGGTTTTGTCTATCATATTTCTTGAAGACAAGCATACAGTTTTATTGCATTTATCAATATTTTATGAGTGTCAACAGTTTTTTCAACACCGTATCTGTTTCTCGATACAACCGCGCGATTACAGTGACCCGTGACCCAGATTAGCAGGTTCCAGCAGTTTTTTTTCTAAATACTGTTGTTTAATAAATTAACGGTACCCCGTAGATATATAAATGATGTATCGAATATAAAAAATGGGGTGTAAAAAGAGAAAAGTACACAAATACACAACATTGCAGACCAGTCTTCTTTTAATTCACAACCGATCTTAGTCAGTACCAACCAGGAAATGATGAAAGTCTACAATGAATAAAATACAACACAAACACGAGAGAATTAGTAACGAAAAGAAGCAAAAAGACACGAAGAATAACAATAATAGAATAAACGAATATATTAGAAATTACATTCTTTTAGGTCACAACAATCAAGGATTTGTTTAATATATTGGAAATTACATTCTTTTAGGTCACAACAACCAAGGATTTGTTTAATATATTAGAAATTGCATTCTTTTAGGTCACAACAATCAAGGATTTGTATAATATATTAGAAAGGTCACAACAACCAAGGATTTGTTTAATATAGGGGGCACATCAGTAAACCAGCCAATCCGCATTGAGACAGTCCTCGAAAATAGTACAAAATAGAACACCAGGAACTTTGAAAAAAAAATTCAGTTGTTTCTTGATTATGATATTTTTTACAGTTAATCCTATCATATTTGGTTAGGTTTTAACTGCAAAAAAACACGTCATTTGTTGAAATATAACCACGTATAAAAACATGGATGTCAAATTACTACACCCTGTGTGGAAGGATTTCCTGGATACTGTAAATACTGTTGTTTTGACCGGATATTGAAAACAGCTGATTATTTTCTTATTTGACATACAATGTATGTTTCAAAGTGGATCAGAATGTGGACCTTGGACCAAAATAATAGGAAATAGTTGTCTTGTTATCCAGAAAATTCATTTGGATTTTTAATGATTTTTTTATTTACAATGTAAGTCAATGGTGGAATATATAGTGGTGTGCCCTCTTAAGGGGGGGTGTGCAAACAAATTTCACGGGTTTGTATCTATGGTTACTGCATCCGATGTGGATTCTTCATTGTTTTAGAATATTGATGATCACATTTAGGGAAATTTTTCCAAAATATTTGAAAATTTGTCGTGAATATAGCTTAAATATGGCCGAGGCAGCTGATTTCAGTATGCCTGATGCTTTTGCTAAAGATTATTTAGACAGGATCATTAAGAAAACAGAAAAAAGTTTAAATGATACATGTATTTTATATACAGGAAGAAAAACAAAATCTGGTTACACTGTTATTGATGTTCGATTGCCAGGACACTCGCGGTTTGTACCAATGAATGTACATAGACTAACATACATGATTCACACGCGTTGTATTCAACTGAATCCAAAAAATTATCATGTCTCTCATTTATGTCATACAAAATCTTGTGTTAATATTTCACATTTAAGTTTAGAACCGCCACATGTAAATAATTCCAGGCAAAATTGTTTGTCTCAGCAAAGATGTTTGAAAAATCATATGCCTTTCCCGGATTGTATTATTTAAATTATGTCTTTCTCATTGTCATTCGGAAGGATTTTGGCTTTTTCGAATATAACCTGGAGTGATCATCCTCAGAAAATTCAGGATCCAGAATGTTTTTTACGTATGTTTTATCCTTTTCCATGATAATTTCTTGATCGCTAAATCGTGCACATCGCAGAATTGCTTGTCTTTCCTTGTATTTGATTGAATTTTTTCTTGTCATATGATAATCATTTCTGTCCTGTATATTTTTCAGTTGTCGCTTCACAAGACTGCTGTGAATTTCAGCACCAACGGCTTTACATCTGGATTGTATCGAGGATGAAACACCACAGTTTCGCATGTGTACACCACCGTGAATCCGGCCTGGAAGTGTTCTCCGCCAAGTTCCAAACTTTGGGTTTGTCTTAGTTAGTGTTCGATTCACACTTTCATTTTTCTGTGTGTTTGTGTTCAAGCGTGTCTTCATCAGTGCCTTGGGACCCAAACGTAGATGGATACACTCCCTTAATTTGTGCAAGTCCTCGTTATTTGGATGAAGCTTAGTTCCTGGAGGAAGGAACTTTGCCTTCCATACAGCTTTCCTTCCTCCTGAGCATACCAATGAATGTTTTTTGCACAGCTGTCCACATTGTCCGGTCACACAAGCTACTATGCTGTCAGATGTATAGCTGAGTTTTCTTATAATTTTTGTCATATGTCCTGCAAATTGTTTATGTGCTTGTTTGATCTCAGCACTGCATCGCTTCGTCACATCCATTGAAAATCTTGCCCGTACTCTGTCCTGTTCTTTCTTGTTGATTCCGGGAAACATTTGTTTGCTAAAGTCAACATTTTTTACAAGTTTGCGATGCGATTCTGACAGATGTCGGGTATCCCTTAAGTTTTCAATGTATACGGTACTGTGTCTTTGTTGACCTCTTTCAAATCCAATGCTTGCAGCGGAGTCACCATCGGAAGTGAATTGTCCAACAACAAGAGGTGTTTCATCCTGGGCAATTTTACGTGCACATCTTTCAGCTGAACGACTCTCATTTCCAATTACATCTGTACGGTCTAAGTTTGCAGTACAAATTCCTCGATGATTTGGACATTTCACATTTCTTCCCTTAGCTCGCATTAACTGAGCAGTGTCACAAAGCATATTGTCAATGTTAACGCATATTATGTCCTTGTTAGGCGTTTCATTCTCAGAAATGCAATACACACTTTGAGTAGCTGGTTGGAAAGGAGTTTTTCCCACACCACTTTCCAAACGGTTGTTATATCTGGCATCTCCCGACACAGAAATAGGGTGGGATTCATTAAAGCCACGTATTTTGTTTAGGTTGAGTAACTTTTGCCTTCGTTCTTGCATGTCCGTTTCATTTACTTGCACGGTAGTCTTGCTAACATATATTCCAGCATTTTGCATGGCACTGCACGAAGGCACGGGTATGTCTGCTGACAAGAATAATGCACGTAGACCTTCGACTCCAAGTGGGGAACTTTGGAGTCCAACATGAATTCCTAAATTTACGGTTGAGTATTTTTGTCCCTTTTTAGTGTCCGTGTCGGATTCAGTGTACACTTTAGTTTTCTCGCCACAAAAGTTACAGTTATCACATTTTAATCCGAGACGCCATGACAATCCCCACTTTTGACAATTGTTTGTATTCCAGTTGCATGAAAGTTCACATCGGGGTTCATTTTGACCATGTTCCTTGTAAAATTTGTTGAACATGTCCATTAATTTTCCACAATGTAAGATTTTGTTCCCTACAATGTCATTCTTATTTTCTTGCAGGAGCTCCGGTTCAGTCACATGTGGCTCTGGTATCGGACGAAAGAAACGCATATTGCCAATATTACCCTCAGAATCTGTAACCAGGTAGTAGTCATCATTAGGAGACATGTGAACAGCATCTTTGAATGTAGATACAGGTAACCTCTTTGATGATATTGTTGACTCCAGGCATTCTGAACCTTGGATGTACCATTTGAAAGAACCTTCTCCTTTTAGTGGGTCTACCTCGTTTCGACATTGTTCAAACTTTGACTTGTGTATTCCCTTGTATTGATACTCACTTTGCAATGATTTTATTGTGTAATTAGCTTTTAATTTCAAAGGAATTAGAAAAGTAATAAAAATTGTTATATTTATCTTAGATCTGACCATCATTTTAATATCCTTCTCATCCAAGCACCTGACAAACTAATTACTTGAAAGTTTTATGTCATCAAAAGACCAATAAAATGTACTCTCCTAATACACATAATTGACCTCCAACTGAAACCAAATAAATAGTGATATAACCAAAAAATTGTGGAAAAATTTGATTTTTTTTTACATCTTCAGTAAAAAAATTGGCAAAATTCCATATTTCCAACCCAGGCCATTTCTTATCTTCATTTGTGTTGAGTAAGCTCTTGATTAGTTGTTTAACCTGTTAATGTCTCATTTCATTTCTTTTTTTCAAAGACAAGACATTTTTTGTTTGCAGTCTTTTTCTACATTCAAATCAACCTTTTGAATTTTCTCACTGTTCGACACTTTTTGTATTTTCACATTATCTCCCCTTTTTAGGGTCAATTTTTTTTGTATGATGGTCATGTTTTATTTGTAAGACAACAAGGTATCAGAAAAAAGTCATGTTTTAGCAGTAGACAATATTTGTGGTTCACTTAAGGGGGCACATCAGTAAACCAGCCAATCCGCATTGAGACAGTCCTCGAAAATAGTACAAAATAGAACACCAGGAACTTTGAAAAAAAAATTCAGTTGTTTCTTGATTATGATATTTTTTACAGTTAATCCTATCATATTTGGTTAGGTTTTAACTGCAAAAAAACACGTCATTTGTTGAAATATAACCACGTATAAAAACATGGATGTCAAATTACTACACCCTGTGTGGAAGGATTTCCTGGATACTGTAAATACTGTTGTTTTGACCGGATATTGAAAACAGCTGATTATTTTCTTATTTGACATACAATGTATGTTTCAAAGTGGATCAGAATGTGGACCTTGGACCAAAATAATAGGAAATAGTTGTCTTGTTATCCAGAAAATTCATTTGGATTTTTAATGATTTTTTTATTTACAATGTAAGTCAATGGTGGAATATATAGTGGTGTGCCCTCTATATTAGAAATTACATTCTTTTAGGTCACAACAATCAAGGATTTGTTTAATATATTGGAAATTACATTCTTTTAGGTCACAACAACCAAGGATTTGTTTAATATATTAGAAATTACATTCTTTTAGGTCACAACAATCAAGGATTTGTTTAATATATTGGAAATTACATTCTTTTAGGTCACAACAATCAAGGATTTGTTTAATATATTGGAAATTACATTCTTTTAGGTCACAACAACCAAGGATTTGTTTAATATATTGGAAATTACATTCTTTTAGGTCACAACAACCAAGGATTTGTTTAATATATTGGAAATTACATTCTTTTAGGTCACAACAACCAAGGATTTGTTTAATATATTGGAAATTACATTCTTTTAGGTCACAACAACCAAGGATTTGTTTAATATATTGGAAATTACATTCTTTTAGGTCACAACAACCAAGGATTTGTTTAATTTATTGGAGATTACATTCTTTTAGGTTAAAACAACCAAGAATTTGTATAATATAGAAAAAATATACAAATCCTTGCAACAACAAAGTCAATCTAATTAAAATTCGATCTTTGATTGCTCGCGATTGTGTCGCACATAGCTTTACGCGCGACATAGCAAAACCTGGAGCAATTAAAGATCGAATTTTAATTAGATTGCAACAAAGTATTTCCAGGGTATGCTATGTAGAAGATATTGAAACAGACGAGGATTGTGTTGTTATGGGGAGTGAGTGATTGTTGTTTAACGCTAACTCAGTGTTTTGTTCAGCCATATCATGGCGAGAACAAATTAATGTTCAATGATGAGTTCCGCTTTGTACTTGACCAACACGATTAGATGGATTTTTATAGTGTTAGTTCACTGTAACAACAGTCCACGGAGAAACATGTCACCCCACTCGGAAACAGTATCCTGATTTCGAGCCACTCAGTTTTTCCTCTCTTTCTTCTTAATGCTGCGTGCTTAGCGGAGTATCAACAAATACTAATTGTATAGTCTTTGGTGTGACCCGATCGGATCTCCAACCCACGATGTACCACACTCGAGGTGAGCACGCTAACCATGCATTACACCACCGGAGCGGTTTTGTCATAGTATGTGGATTGCATACATCAGCTTGGTAGAGATCTGAATGCTTTTTCTGGTCTAATTTAAAGATCAAGCACTTGATGTGACATGGCAGACGTTACGTTTGTAATTCCACAGCCTGTATTAACAGAAGGAACAAAGTCGTATTGATGATGAAGTGTCTAAGTCTAACATAGACAATGTTTAACAACATAACATGTTGTTTTTGTGCTTGTTTGTTTGTGTATTTGTTTTAATTTCAGAGAAGAAAAGCAGGACAGTTTGAATTATTAAATTGATTTCACATTCTAATCTTTACAAGCTTGTTTTTCATATCATATCATTTACTTTCCCAATATTTTGTTTGTTTGTTTGATGGTGTTTAACACTACTTTCAACACTATTTCAGTAATATCGTGGAGGTCAGTTTTATCTTCAAACTCTTCTTTCAACCTACTCTTTTTATATTACACAAGACACTGTTTTATTACTTAGTTTACAATTAATCACTGTGTATTTATTGTTTGTTGTATGTATATACTATCAATTTGATAAACTACGTGATTTCCTTCGAAATACGAGTAAGGGCAAATAATGTCAAAGTATATAATATACTTTGTATGCACGACTCAGTCAGGTGTGTATTACCTTTCTCGTCTATTTAAATCTTTGCACCTGTGAATGATATATGAACTAAATAGAACTACTTCAGCCTTCCCAACATAAGCTACCTAACTTGCAGCTTCTTCGTTTGCAGAGAACAAAGTATGTATTTTTCTCTCATTTATAGATTAGTTTCTCATTATTTAATCGTTTTGGTTTTTTGTAACTAATCTAATGGTGTCCGTCGAGATTTTTGGAAAGTCTCCAGTCGAGTTGAGTGTCCTTTTATAATTACTTTTTAAATTTTCGTCCATTATTTTAACTGTATTGATTTGAGGCATGGGACCGGCCAAATATTTTTAAGCAAAAATCTGTGTATGGCACTAGTTTTATGTCAATGTACCTGTTTCATTGACAAAGTATCGCACAACACACTTTCATACGAATTCGCGATGATTTTATGATAATCACCATTCGGTGCTGTATCATGTAACATATATATTCCCGAGATGTGTACATGTGTGCACACCGAAAATTTTTATGAACATTTTTTTCATTCAGTTTGATATATTGATTTAGGTGTCAGTGTCATGGTGTTTAACGCCACTATATTGATTTATTAAAACACACACTCTAAAATGAATCAGATGAAGAATGCCAATATAACAGCTGCTCCTCAACTTTTGAGTCTTGCTGAGTTTAATTTCGATTATCTTTCATGTTCACTGACAAGTTGGTTTGTTGGTTTATGATGTCTAACGCCACTTTCAACAATATTCCAGTTTTTAGTGGGTTCGTGTTACTCAATCATTAGTTTTATGTGTATGATTTGTAGATCGTTGTTTTTCTTTTTCTTTTGACCATAGTGTTGGCCTTTTCTTTTGACCATAATGTTGTCTTTTTCTTTTGACCATAGTGTTGTCTTTTTCTTTTGACGATAGTATTGTCTTTTTCTTTTGACGATAGTATTGTCTTTTTCTTTTGACGATAGTGTTGTCTTTTTCTTTTGACCATATTGCTGTCTTTTTCTTTTGACCATAGTGTTGTCTTTTTTTTTTGACCATAGTGTTGTCTTTTTATTTTGACCATAGTATTGTCTTTTTCTTTTGACGACAGTGTTGTCTTTTTCTTTTGACCATAGTGCTGTCTTTTTCTTTTGACCATAGTGTTGTCTTTTTCTTTTGACCATAGTGTTGTCTTTTTATTTTGACGACAGTGTTGTCTTTTTATTTTGACCATAGTGTTGTCTTTTTCTTTTGACCATAGTGTTGTCTTTTTATTTTGACCGTAATGTTGTCTTTTTCTTTTGACCGTAGTGTTGTCTTTTTCTTTTGACCATATTGTTGTCTTTTTCTTTTGACATTAGTGTTGTCTTTTTATTTTGACCATATTGATGTCTTTTTCTTTTGACCATAGTGTTGTATTTTTCTTTTGACGATAGTGTTGTCTTTTTCTCTTGACCATAGTGTTTTCTTTTTCTTTTGATGATAGTGTTTTCTTTTTATTTTGACCATAGTGTTGTCTTTTTCTTTTGAACATAGTGTTGTCTTTTTCTTTTGACCATAGTGTTGTCTTTTTCTTTTGACCATAGTGTTGTCTTTTTATTTTGACCATAGTGTTGTCTTTTTCTTTTGACCGTAGTGTTGTCTTTTTCTTTTGACCGTAGTGTTGTCTTTTTCTTTGGACCATAGTGTTGTATTTTTCTTTTGACCGTAGTGTTGTCTTTTTCTTTTGACCATAGTGTTGTCTTTTTATTTTGACCATAGTGTTGTCCTTTTATTTTGACCATAGTGTTGTCTTTTTCTTTTGACCGTAGTGTTGTCTTTTTCTTTTGACCGTAGTGTTGTCTTTTTCTTTGGACCATAGTGTTGTATTTTTCTTTTGACCAAAGTATTGTCTTTTTCTTTTGACCATAGTGTTGTCTTTTTATTTTGACCATAGTGTTGTCTTTTTCTTTTGATCGTAGTGTTGTCTTTTTCTTTTGATCATAGTGTTGTCTTTTTCTTTGGACGGACCGTGGTGTTGTCTTTTTCTTTTGACCGTAGTGTTGTCTTTTTATTTTGACCATAGTGTTGTATTTTTCTTTTGACGATAGTGTTGTCTTTTTCTCTTCACCATAGTGTTTTTTTTTCTTTTGATGATAGCGTTGTCTTTCTATTTTGACCATAGTGTTGTCTTTTTCTTTTGACCGTAGTGTTGTCTTTTTATTTTGACCATGGTGTTGTCTTTTTTTTTTGACCGTAGTGTTGTCTTTTTCTTTTGACCGTAGTGTTGTCTTTTTTTTTGGACCATAGTGTTGTATTTTTCTTTTGACCAAAGTGTTGTCTTTTTCTTTTGACCATAGTGTTGTCTTTTTATTTTGACCATAGTGTTGTCTTTTTCTTTTGACCGTAGTGTTGTCTTTTTCTTTTGATCATAGTGTTGTCTTTTTCTTTTGACCATAGTGTTGTCTTTTTCTTTGGACCGTGGTGTTGTCTTTTTCTTTTGACCGTAGTGTTGTCTTTTTATTTTGACCATAGTGTTGTCTTTTTCTTTTGACCATAGTGCTGTCTTTTTCTTTGGACCGTGGTGTTGTCTTTTTCTTTTGACCAAAGTGTTGTCTTTTTCTTTTGACCATAGTGTTGTCTTTTTCTTTTGACCGTAGTGTTGTCTTTTTCTTTTGACCGTAGTGTTGTCTTTTTCTTTTGACCATAGTGTTGTATTTTTCTTTTGACCAAAGTGTTGTCTTTTTCTTTTGACCATAGTGTTGTCTTTTTATTTTGACCATAGTGTTGTCTTTTTCTTTTGATCGTAGTGTTGTCTTTTTCTTTTGATCATAGTGTTGTCTTTTTCTTTTGACCATAGTGTTGTCTTTTTCTTTTGACCATAGTGTTGTCTTTTTCTTTGGACCGTGGTGTTGTCTTTTTCTTTTGACCGTAGTGTTGTCTTTTTATTTTGACCATAGTGTTGTCTTTTTCTTTTGACCATAGTGTTGTATTTTTCTTTTGACGATAGTGTTGTCTTTTTCTCTTCACCTTAGTGTTTTTTTTTCTTTTGATGATAGTGTTGTCTTTCTATTTTGACCATAGTGTTGTCTTTTTCTTTTGACCGTAGTGTTGTCTTTTTCTTTTGACCATAGTGTTGTCTTTTTCTTTTGACCATAGTGTTGTCTTTTTATTTTGACCATGGTGTTGTCTTTTTCTTTTGACCATAGTGTTGTATTTTTCTTTTGACGATAGTGTTGTCTTTTTCTCTTCACCATAGTGTTTTCTTTTTCTTTTGATGATAGTGTTGTCTTTCTATTTTGACCATAGTGTTGTCTTTTTCTTTTGACCGTAGTGTTGTCTTTTTCTTTTGACCATAGTGTTGTCTTTTTCTTTTGACCATAGTGTTGTCTTTTTATTTTGACCATGGTGTTGTCTTTTTTTTTTGACCGTAGTGTTGTCTTTTTCTTTTGACCGTAGTGTTGTTTTTTTTTTGGACCATAGTGTTGTATTTTTCTTTTGACCAAAGTGTTGTCTTTTTCTTTTGACCATAGTGTTGTCTTTTTATTTTGAACATAGTGTTGTCTTTTTCTTTTGACCGTAGTGTTGTCTTTTTCTTTTGATCATAGTGTTGTCTTTTTCTTTTGACCATAGTGTTGTCTTTTTCTTTGGACCGTGGTGTTGTCTTTTTATTTTGACCATAGTGTTGTCTTTTTTTTTTGACCATAGTGCTGTCTTTTTCTTTGGACCGTGGTGTTGTCTTTTTCTTTTGACCATAGTGTTGTCTTTTTATTTTGACCATAGTGTTGTATTTTTCTTTTGACCAAAGTGTTGTCTTTTTCTTATGACCATAGTGTTGTCTTTTTATTTTGACCATAGTGTTGTCTTTTTCTTTTGACCATAATGTTGTCTTTTTCTTTTGACCATAGTGTTGTCTTTTTCTTTGGACCGTGGTGTTGTCTTTTTCTTTTGACCGTAATGTTGTCTGTTCTTCTTCGATATACGAACTCTCATTATCCTGGTATCCTCAAGCTCTTCTGATCTATATTCATGACGAGAAAACACTTTAAAGCAAAATGAAATATGAGTTAATAGGTGGCACATGGATTAGCCTATTTACCAGTGGTGGAGGTTGCCACAATTAAAGGGGAGACAACAGACAAGACACCGTCGTAACCAACAGCTGATCACAGTCCGATTACTCCCCACTCATTACCAGTGGGTCAGGTGGCAGATAATTCCCCGTTTCGTTGAAACACGCCCAGGTAATAGTTACCAATCAAAATCATCGCTTGATATTGTTAATCTCGTTCTTTGAGATGAAATTGCTATACACTAAAAATGGGGGATTCCATCAGTTGCAAGGAATTCCTTTTTTAATTTAGATACAATTAAAAGATGTAGTTTGATTGGCTATAAAGACAGTCGTCGATTTTAAAACGATCTGCAGAGTTGACCCACGGGTGGTGAGTAGAGAGTAATTGAAGCGTGATTGGCTGTATTACCGACGATGTAGATAGGATAGGGGAAAAACTGCCTTCAAAATGACCATCAATGACCATTCAATCAATTTCTTTTTCATAAGAAGCTGACACAAATGGTCTTTTACGTGCAAGGAACTTGGCATCAGTCTACAAACACGAGACATTCATTTAGTCCCCGTCGTAAGCGAGAATTGTGTTACTTGCTCCGCGAAACCATTGGCCACCCATTTCGAATTAAGGTGTTGTTTGTTTGTTTGGTGGTGTTTAACGCCACTTTCAACAATATTCCAGTTGTATCGTGGAGGTCAGTTTTATTGGTTGCAAGTCACTGACAAACTTTATCATATAATGTTGTACACCTCGCCCTGATCGAGATTCGAACTCACAACATCAGTGGTGATAGGCACTGATTGCATAGGTAGTTGTAAATCCAACTTCCATACGATCACGGCCACGACGCCCCATAATATGTTGTACCCCGGAACGGAGACACTGACAAATTGAAGTGTTATACCCCGCAGTTGAAAAAATAGGTCGTATTTTTGTACCTTGGACTCAAAATGAAAAAAATATCGTTTCTTGTAAGCATTTATTAATCTGGTGCGGTTAAGTATATTGCATTATTATTTTTTTTCTCCAAAATATCAACTACGAATGACTTATTTTTAATCTGAAGAAAGTTATTTGTTTTTCCCACAATAAAACGTTAATTGATATTGAGGAAGTTATCAGCTTTCTCACATAATTCAAGTTGCATAAAGAAAGTCGTTAAACAGTTGACTTCCTCGTGCTTTATTATGTTAATTGTTGTCTTTGGTCGTGTATCTACGTATAATTTGATGCATCAAACTAGGTGTCGTTGTAATTTAGGATAATTCATTTATATTATTTCATAATATATAATATATTTTTAATTGATATTAAAATTTGCATATTTTGATAAAAAAAATCACATTTAAACCTTCTCCGTTGAAACGGCTGAGTCAAATTAAAATTTGGCTGGGATTGCCCTTAGGTGGCCCCTTTTCAAAAGAGTGCCAGGCAACCTCGCGCCCTCCATTTAAAATGGCGGCCATTACTAAATATACTGTGTTTTTTTAAATTGTCTGTTGGTGCTTTATTAGAAGTCAAAATGAGCTCAAATGTTATCTGAATGTATATGGCAATAAGAAGTTTCATATGTATTCTGATTTTTCTGTGAAAGTTTTCGCTTAGCCGATATATGCAGATTATGCAAATTAGGCATATTTTGATAAAAGACCCGATTTGAATCTCCTCTTAAACCCCTGATCTAAATTAAACCAAATTTGGCAGGGATGGTCCATGGGTGGCCCCCTTTCAAAATTATGTCTGACAACCCCGCCTTCTATTCAAGATGGCGGCCGTTGAAATTATAAATTGATGTAATTGTCAATTGCTGCTTTATTATAAGTCAAAATGATCTTAAATTTTAAAAGCAGCTACATGCCAATGCGTAGTTTAACATTTCTTTTATTTTTCTGTGAAATGTTTCTTTCAACCAGTTTTATACAGATTGTGCGTATTATGAGAAAAACAATCACATTAAAATCTTCTGCCCCGAAATGTGAGCTGAAATGATCTTTGGTTGTGCCACTTTCTAAATTGTGTGCGACACACCCACCCTCCATCCTCCAACTAAGACGACTGGCGTTGCTATTTATTTGTAGATATTTCATTAAATAGCTAGAAAAAAGAAGAATCGCCTGAAAATTTTCTGTGAAATTTAGTAGTCAAATTAAAAATCAGATGAGCTATTACAGGCTCATGAGAGCCACTAGTTTATGTATTTTTATTGCAAAATTTATTTTGAAAATAGCTGTCCTGGCGTAAAAGGACTGGGAGCTATGGGGGCCAAAATCGGCCCCACCTCAGATGTCGATAACATTTTCTCCAAAATGTATTCACAATATGTGCTTTTCAGAAATAAATACAGTTAGTTAATATGTGTATCTAATTCCTCACAGTAGATCGACAAAGTCAGGTAATGAAAAGCACCGAACGTCATTTTGTTCAGAATACAGAACGTACGTATCATTGTATTATAATGCATATCTTTAAAAAACAAAAACAAAAACAAAGCATAATAAAGCTCAATAAGTAAAGCATAAATTTGACTTAATTTGCAATGTGGATTGATTTCAGGAATACAAACATGTTCCGAAGCTGTATTATGAAATTAAAGTGAAGGAATAGTAATGTCGCAACGTCACCCATTTTCGACCCTCTGCTGTTTTCGACGGTTTGTTTCACGTGATAAAATCTCTCATTATTTTGATCGCTTCATTTGTCAAAGGTTATATTATGATGGTGAAATTGCATGAATGATCTCAAGAAATCTGATCTAAAAATGTCATCTTTAAATGTAAGAACTACGTACCACATCTATTATTTCACGTTCAAATTGTAGTTTTTCGTAATTCATTTTTTCGTCACCTTAACAAAGCTTTAATTATTTAAATAATATATCTCATACAGACCAATTTTGGTTTCATCGTCTGCTATGACATTGATAATGTGCATGTTGAGGTCATATCAATTCAGAAGCTTGTTAACATTGATCGTCGAAAAGAAGTAATAGATAGGTTTATTTGGACAATAGAACTTTGTCATATTTGAAATTTTTTTAAACACTTTTTTAACCGTACTTTATTCTTATCAACAACCAATGCGATGATATATTCCAGTACATTTTTACGGACAACCATCACAAATCTATAAAGAAAAAATGCCAAGGTGCGGATTGAAAGAAATTCAATATTTAAAGATCGCTTTTTTTTATAATATGGAAATATTTTGGGAAATAGTGTGAAGCAAAATGTTTAATGTGTAGCGAATTTAGCTAGGAACCTGTGAGAATTATTTTTTTTTTTTTATAAACCGATAACAAGCCTTGGAATCAGATATCCCATAGAAAGTGGTTGTCGATAGATAATTGTTTTACAATCAAGTATTTCATATATATTGATGATGAGAACAAGCTTACAACCATATGATTAATCGTGTAGGTAAAATGTGTGTCGCTGCCATGAGTCTATGTGTGATTGTTTTGATTGTCACTAGAAAAAGAGGAGATGGTAGATATTATTTTGCTTTGTGACAAAGCAACAACAACACTCCTAATAAACTTGCTATCAGAATCTGCTGTAAGTTGTCTTTTACGTGTAAGAAGTGTGTCATTTACATCCCGCGCTAAGGGATGTATTGAATGTGTTCCTCATAGCTGTCTGGTGTCCCTTTCACATAAAGTCGGCGTTTTCCTAGAGGAAGCCATTTGTTATTTTATTGATGCCAAATTCGCAGTCATGCTAGGATTCTAATAATAATAGGTTATTATACATTACAGATTCGTACAATATCTTTCCATATTGTACATAACACTGTATAATAACCTATTATTATAATACAACTAAAATTTTAATCCAATTAAAAACATCCAATTAAGACATGTGACCGTACATTATTTTTCCCGTATTGTACATTATGTAAGGGAAGTAACTCGTTGGTTTTCCTGCTAGTAAATTCTTTTTCGACGAAATCGTATACGATCGGTTTTGACCTACTTTTGCTATGGATGATGTTGCCTAGCAATTTTAAAGATGAAAATATTTTCTAACTTTTTGATTGGAGAATAATAAAAATTTGGGAAGAGTTCGGAGAACGGAGTTAAAATACTCGCAGTGATTTTCCGACTGTGTTTTTTTTGGGCCAAATATCGGCCCCAATGTGAAATTTTTTTCCCCCTGCGGCGTCCTGTCCAATACGGGTTTTCAATACAATACAGACTCGTACAATATCTTTCCATATTGTACATAACACTGTATAATAACCTGTTATTATAATACAGCTATAATTTTAATCCAATCAAAAACACCCATTTAAGACATGTGACCGTACATTATTTTTCCCATTTTGTTCAACCGGAAGCCGTATTTTTTCCGTATTGCACGTCCAATACGTTTTTTTTTATCGTATTGTACATTATGTAAGGGAAGTAACTCGTTGGTTTTTCTGCTAGTAAATTATTTTTCGACTAAGTCGTATGCGATCGCTTTTGACCTACTTTTGCTATGGATGATGTTGACTAGCAATTTTAAAGATGAAAATATTTTCTAACTTTTTGATTGGAGAATAATACAAATTTGGTAAGAGTTCGGAGAACGGAGTTAAAATACCCGCAGTGATTTTCCGACTGGGTTTTTTGGGCCAAATATCGGCCTCATTGTGAAATTCCCCCCCCCCCCCCCTGCGGTGTCTCGTCCAATACGGGTTTTCAATACAATACAGTCTCGTACAATATCTTTCCATATTGTACATAGCACTGTATAATAACCTGTTATTATAATACAGCTATAATATTAATCCAATCAAAAACACCCATTTAAGACATGTGACCGTACATTATTTTTCCCGTATTGTACAACCGGAAGCCGTATTTTTTCCGTATTGGACGTCCAATACGTTTTTTTTTCGTATTGTACATTATGTAAGGGAAGTAACTCGTTGGTTTTTGTCGTCTGCTAGTAAATTATTTTTAATTGTAATCTACAATCAAATTAACTTGTTCGATATTTAACAGTTTGAGGGAAAAGAAAGCTGCTTAGAATAATTGTTGATCAGTTATTTTGCTGTTTTTAATTCATTTTTAGAGTTTACGAGATCTGTATTGATACAGAACATTTTTTTTTTTTAAATATGTCTGAATTAAATTTTCGCACAAATAAATAATTTTGCCAGACTTGGGGGAAAAAAAATAATCTGACTAAGGAAAATTAAGCAGTATAATAGTTATGTAAAACTGGATAATAAATGGTACATTTCTGATTTCATATGTAAAGAAAAATAAATGATTCCATTCTCCCAAAACTTGTCTGTCCCATGGTAAAACAATAGCCCCTTTTAAGCTTATTTATACCTTATCGGCGACTGTCGTGCAAAAATCGTGCGATTTTCGCTTTCTATTATTTTTTTAAATAAGAGAAATGTCTTAGAAAAATCTACTGTATACTAGTTTAACCCCGTCACTTTTTATTGAGGTACCTGAACTAAGCCAGGAGGGTTCATTTATGTGTGTGTTAAGAATATCGAATTACATATCTCTACGATTTTTCTATTGAATGCTGGAACTGTTCCGACAGTGTGCTATATATTTTTTCATTTTATTATAGGTAATGAAAAAAAAAAAAAACCATCTGAGTTGCAATTGCTAAAAAAAATATGGTTGTGATCGTCTTCCGTAATTAAAATCGTCAAAATGAAATACAACCGAATCAAATGGTGACTTGTTTCAACCTCATCTAAAATATACCTTGACATTCTTTCATACTTATAAATCACGATCACGATCTTTTATTACAACAACAAAAATATGGTTGCGATCGTCTTCCGTAATTAAAATCGTCAAAATGAAATACAACCGAATTAATATCAAATGGTGACTTGTTTCAACCTCATTTAAAATATACATTAACATTCTTTCATACTTGTATATCACGTTCACGATCTTTTATTACAACACTTTTTCACTCAAGTGTACATGTTTTCCCTATTCTATTTAAAGGACTTTATCAAACAGAATCATACAGTTTACATGTAATGCAGTTAATACGCATTCAAACCACAGAAGAATATTTCTATTTTCCACACCTTGTGGTGTGGGGTCGCTATTGTGCATGCGAAATATTAATTGCAAACCCCATTGACTGGCTATTTGCTGCCTGTCTAGAATATATTTTTTTCTCGATCGACAGCTCAGAAGCTAGAAAACAATATGATGAATATTGTCTGTCAATCATGCAAACAATACCTTATGCACATGACAGAACGCATTTTCAATGCACTACATACACAAACTTTTGATCCATCATTTGTCAATTGAAGGTTGATTTAAGAGAATGGAACTGATAGAAGTTAAAACAGTTTAATTTGGGCGCAAAGGGGGAAACTTTATATGATTTATGAAAATGTGATGTGAATTTTAGGGATCCTCGGATTCAAATCCATTCATCTACTTTTCTACACTTTTATACATATCATGCATATGTATACCCGCTATTACAAATGATAGTAATGTTATTTTAAAATATTTCCACTTTGTTTTACTTGTCGTTTTCTTTTTCTTTATACTGTTTATGCTCAGCGACGGACCACCTTCATTTATTTATGCTTTGGTGTCAGTGTTTCAACTGTTGACAGAGTTTTAAATTCAACATGGGTAGACTTATAGAAAGTGTGTAGTCGTAAAATTCAGTGGCCAACCATCCAAGTCTGGTGGCAAAAGAAAAGGTATTGTTCTGATATGCCTAACGTTGTGTCTGCAATTGACGGAACTTTACATGAGATGCAAATTCCATCCAATGAACCCCAACAAAAAACATACTTTCAGCAAACCAATTCTTTTCATTGATTGATATGAAAAGAAAGTTTATAAACAGTGATAATCATAAATTGCATCAATATCAATAAAACAATTACCTTTCATCTTAACTGAACTTGAGCCGTCGTGGTCGTATGGTAGTTGAATTTACAACTACCTGTGCAATCGTTGTCTATTACCACTCAAGTTGTGAGTTTGAACTACATTCATGGCGAGGTGTACTCGATAAAACATTATGTGATAAAGTTTGTCAGTGACTTGCGACAGGTCTGTGGATTTCTCTGGGTACTCCAATTTCCGCCACAAAAGTAGTAACTGAAATATTTTTGAAAGTGGTGTCAAATACCTAACCTCCAATGGACAAATGATGGGTCAAAAGTAGTGAATAACATAACACACCTTTGCGTCACAATGTGGCATATCTTTACAAGTACCAATAATACTACAACAATATTGTTTCCCACATAATTATGGGAAATGTTATACACATATCATGTCACAATATACTGAAAAAGAAACAACTTTACTTTCAATTTTTTTATTAACAATTAAATTAAATTACCTCCATGATCTCAAAATTATGCTTCAGTGTTTACTGCATCTTATCACATATTTTATTGAAATAACGCCGAATATGCATGTGTAATAAAAGCATAATTTGCGGCGTGTTATTTGCCTCCGGGGCAATAACATTTTACGAGGGCAATAACTTGTTATCTGCCCTCTTGTGGTTTTTATGGACCCTATTCCATGGACAGGAATAATTACATAGAGATCCACCCAACCCAAGCACAAGTTGCAAACATTTTATATCACCACCCATCAAAATATATAAATAAAAATGTTTCCCCTCAACTTCAATACTTGCTTTTTCGTATAATGTGTTTATTTTCTGGAAAATGGGTTTGCAAGCAAGTTTTAAATGATTATAATCTTCTTTGCAGTTTACAATGCAAAAAAACCATTTTGATCTTTTGATGATAATGTCAAATCATCGGTAATTACAATAAAGGACAACACGACAAAGTTTGAAATTCTACTAACTTTTGACCCATCCCCCGAAATTTTAATTTTTTATCTTGTCTGTTTCAGAATTTACATGATACTTGATGTACCGGATAATTTCGCTTTTTAGACTAACATATGCGCCAGGGATATTTCTCGGAATTCTTTCAAAATGATATAAACTGTTAATATCTTCCCGACATTGATGAAACCAGATATGTTCGTGGTAGCCCATCACAAAATACTGTCAGTTCCCTATAAGCGCACTCGGTAACATTAAATTTTTCCAAAATGAATAACAAATCTTTAATTTTTTGTCTTTCTTCTTCAGGCAAATCTTGGTATGAAGATTTGCTGGACGACGGATTGAAATCGACTTTAGCAGTCTGCCCATCAGTACTTTCTAATTGCAAGTACTAGGGTACAAGGCCATAGGACTCTACAAACCAAAGAGCAGTTACAGCCTTCGATTTAAATTCTTTTATTTTCCTTGATTTGTTATTTTCGGTAATTTCCGAAAACTCTTTTCCACTATTCGCGGTTCCAACTTTTTTTATTTATTGATCTTACATTATCTATAAGGCGACTGTTCGTATCTTTCAGACTGTCAAGTTGATTTGACAGATTCTGTTTTTTTGCTAGCAAAACCCCCTTAAGACATATTTCTTCCTGTAAACTATTATGTAAATCCGAACACTTTTTTTCAAATTCTATGTTGTCGCTTTCAAACTTTTGTAAGCTAAAATTTAATTGTTTTACATGTTCTAACTCATATGAGAATATTGCGATCCTATGCAAATTATTATCAAAAGCAATTCACTTCCTCCCTGTCAATTTTCTATTTGATAACAAAACTCTAATAGTCTATCTTGAAAGTCTGTTTTCAAGTCTCTCTATGAATTTTAACTGAAATGATTGTAAGTTGGGAATTTAAAATATCTATATATTTAAAATCGGGGTATTTGTCCTTTGCTTTGGAGAGCACCTTGAAAAAGGAGCTTGTAATTGAAATGTGAGAGCTATCTGTTGGATTGTGCCCCAAAAATATCTACTCCTTTTGGATCAAACTATTTTACTTCATTTTAGAAGTAGCATCGATAGACCATTAAACCTACCTGAGTATTCCGGTAGTAATAACTATTTCAGTATCCCGGAAGAAAATATATAATCAATAATTGGGGGCTTATGAAAAAAAACTATTTTGGATGAAGTGGTGTTTATTTTATTTTTATCTTACATTTGTATATAACTGTTACGTGCCGACATACCATCGGTTTTTACGGCAAAGATTGCTTCTTAAATATCAAAACGTCATCTAAGCGCATGGAATATTTGAACATTTTCCCGTCGTTTTTCAAGAAATTTAACACCTCGTGCACGAAAACAATACTTTAACAGTATTTGTGTTTTATTTATTTGTATATTCTGACAAAATATTTTTCTGGTGCACGACTGCGTAGGTGCTTAATTTCTTCGAAAACCGTCGAAATATCGCGGTCAAAATTCCACGAAATACAGAAAACAAATAACGCTCATGACGTCACAAAGACATCAAATGCGTTTCGATTTTGTTGGAAACAAGTTTTAACATCAAAAGTATGATGTCGTCTATAATATAAAACACATCAAATTTTAATCAAGTATTTTCTAAGATAATGATTCATTAAATATGGGACCATATATGACACTTATAGTCCCCAGTTCTTTTGATGGCATTGACGCCGGATTGCATTCACTGAGTTTTTCTCCTGGTTTCAATGTACACAAACTGTATTTAAGATAAATACAATTATTTACAGAAACATAAGTTATTTACTGATGAATTTCATTACTTGAAATGAATCATGAAATGTACAGAAATTGTGTATATAATGGTCTCATATATACAATCAGAAGAGTGGAAATATTGACTTTAAGTGTCTGGCTGAGGTTATAAATAAATTAATATTTAACAACTTCCACAATCCTCCACCAACAAAATATTTTGATATAATCATTAACCCTGTATACTCAAAACAACTGCTCAATTTGGTGTTGGTGGAAGACTGTGGAGGTATATAAAATAGCTAAAATGTACATTAAATATGTTGTTTATAGTCCATTTTTAGCATTATCCGTCTAATTATGTCACTATGACGTCATAGCCCACCCAATTGCACGGAAAGATATATTTTTGAAAATTTGTTTATATAACAATTAAATTAGTAAATTGTTTTTTTTCTATGTCAAACATTATTTTTCAATATAATGTGGGGCCAATTTTGCACCTTAACGCCTTTCTCTCTTTGTCAAAAAAATATTTTTTAGTTAATTACTCTATGTGCAATTATTAACCAAAAAAATCCCTGGTTTGTGCTTAAAAAGTGCTTGAATTGTTGTAATTTTTTTTTCAGATGGAACAATTTGAAATTGAATACGAGACATATACAGAGGAGCACAGTGCCAAAAGTTTCTATGAGCACTACAAGGACAACCTGCCACAGATGGTAATGGTAACCCAGGGTTACCTGGGAGGAGACGATTTCGAAACATTTGACAGAGGACAGGTAATTAGGGAATAACTGTATTGTATTTGAAGTGTGGCCTCCGTAAATCTTCGGTTTTATTGTTGATACACATGTGGCCAAAATTATTGCCACATGTAAAGAAAAATCCCTATGTAATCAACCAAACCATATTTTTTCAAAACAATATTGTGAAGTCATTTCTGGATATATTTTAACAAGTTTTACACCAAAACATTCAGAATTGTATATATTTTGACTGTTTATTTGCTCATTATGTTTATATGAGTGGTTTTTATTTGTGCATAATTTAAACAAAACAAATAAAAATTTACTTTGATTTTCCTATATTTTTCAACAAAAAATTAATCCTAAAAATTAACAATCCTCTTTAATTTATGTACAAATAAAACCCACTCATATAGACATAATGAGCAAAGAAACAATCAAAATATAGACAATTCTGAATGTTTTGGTGTGAAATTTGCTAAAATCTATACAGAAATGACTTCACAATATTTTTTTGAGTAAAATATGATTTTGGTTGATTATATAGGGATTTTTTTTTACATGTGGCAATACTTTTGGCCACATGCTGTATTGGTGGAATGGATGACCAATATTTTTCACATTTGCAAAGTTTCATGATATGGTTGATAAAATAAATCCGACTTTTGTTTTTTTCACACAATGTTGATGAAAGTCTTCCGCATGTAAATTTAATTAAAGGTTTTAAATATTTTGCAAGTTGGATATAGTTTGGACAAATGCCAAAATACATCGATATATTTTTTGTTAAAAGTAGTTCTGCATCGATGCATTTGTTTATAGATATATTCAATATTCATTGATAAATCCGTACAAGACGCAAAATAACTTTAACAATTAAGAATATTAACGCATACGTTTTAATGAACTCAAATATGTATTGTTGTTAAGCTATTATAAGTTTGGGTTAGGGTACGGGTTAGGGTAATGCTGTTTAACGCCACTTTCAACAATATTTCAGTTATATCGTAGCGGTATGTTTTATTGGTGGAGGAATTCGGAGTACCCACAGAAAACTATCGACCTGCCACTAGTCACTGACAAACTTCATCACATAATGTTGTATCGAGTACACCTCGTCATGAGCGGGATTCGAACTCACAACGTGGTGATAGTCACTGATTGCACGGGTAGTGGTATTCCAACTACCATACGCTCACGGTCATGGCGACCCCTGCTGATGAGTTTTGGGTGATTGTTGTTTGATCCCATGTGATAACATTTTCAGCTACTAGTTTATCAAGGCGAGAACAAGTTACATTTCGATGAGAGACCAATGTTCGCTTTGTGCCTTATCAACACGCTTAATTTGATCTTTATAGTGCTAGCTCAATGAAATATGACTCGGACAAATTATTCTCATATCTGGTAACCTTTGTTAATAGATTGGTATATATTACTGTCAAGAACCAAAACCATACCTCTTCAGAAATATCTGTTCAGGATGCACCTAAGTGCACACAGTAAATGCCTTTTATGCAATAACGGTGAAGATGAAGATCACGAACATTTTTTGTTAAATTGCCTTGTCCTGTCTAGTGTTCGCGATGAATATTTTAATATTGTTTCTAAACAGTCTAGTGATTATTATATTGGTGTAGACTTCATGAAATAGTCACCTAGTACCAAATTACAGTTTATTGTTGGTGATATTGGATATGCTTTTAATAATGATATTGGAATATTTTATGATTTTATCGGTAAAATGTATATTGAAACATGTTTTAGATTACGAAGTGAAGTATTGAGTGTTACTGTTTAAAATATTTATCTTATAATATTTTAAGCATAATTATAAATGATGTGTTATGGAGAGTTTATGGACAGTTTATAACGTGTGTGTATATATGGCAGATGTCTTATCATATTTTTGTTCCATGTGCTCTTATCATAATAAATGTACATTTTAATAACTGTAGTTAGACGCGCCACCGACATCCCGGCGGTTGGCGCCCCCGATGTAAAGGGGTAGTTTCAGAAATATATATATAGCAAATTAAAGTACAACGATGAATAATAACAAAACATCTATATACAATATTTGCAACAGGCACGGCCGTAGGTCGGGTCTGAATAAAGTGAGACAAAGGGGGTGAATTTAGAAAAATTTTGAAGAAAAAAAAAAGATTTTATTTACTTTCAAAGGTTACACTTGCCGTTTCAAAAGTGAGACATTTGCCTGCATTGCGCTACGGCCATGACAGGAGAGATAGAGAGTCACATTTTCAGCCATCATGTTAGACATTTTTATTTATAAATCTAATAAAAGTGCATGTTTTTTATATTATTTTTTTGGTTAGATTCATCAAAGCACTAAATATCAGACCATTATAATACTTAAAATATATTTTATCCATGCAAATCTTTCTTTTTTCATTGAAATAATTTCATTTTAATAAATATTATGATAAAATAAAATATATATTGCAAAAAAAAAGATGATGTTTTCTCAAGTAAGATAATTTTGCAATCTGTATTCAATTAGTTCGTTTTCCTTGATAGGTGCTTAGAATTCAGGCATATTCTTCACAAAAGAGGGTAAAGGCATTGGTTGTTTCTGGTGAAAAGGGGACATACAGTTTACAAGGACGACACATTAGTATACCTGTTGATTATGACGTAAAGTGTAATGTGATCAAACATGGAAAGCCAAAAAGTGAGATACATAATATAACGGTTTAATCAGGGCTGGAATAACCACAGTAACTTGTGGACAGGACCCTATGTTGCTCCTTTTTTTTTTTTTTTTTTTTTATTTTTTTTTTTTCCTAAGATGTTGCCCCCCCCCCCTTTTTTTTTAAATCTACTTTTTTTCATATAAACAACATTTTGCAACTTTCTATGTATCACTGTTTGACATATATACAATAAATACAATCAAACAGTAGTTTCTACCCATGCCGGGTTTCTGGCATGATATAAGTTAGAAGGTAAGTCACTCTTCTCTGTTTACATTGGGGTACTTGTTGTGCATTCATCTTAAATTTAGTGAATAAAAAAGTCCTACCTGTCTGGGAATTGGCTTATTCCTTCTCTGTATATATTATTCTCCCTGAAAACATACATTAATATTTATTTACAGCAGCTGACAACTCTCCATGGAACATTTTCCACTCGCGATTTGCGATTTTCAGACGACATTTTTGAAAACTCGAATTAAAGCTACGGAAGTGTGGATATTAGCGACATCTGCTGCTCATTTGAAATATTGACGATACGGTAAAACGCGAGAGTTCCGGGTAAAATTAAATTTTGCGCCAAAATATTCCCGGACTTTTTGGATTATTTAAAGAATTTGCAATAAGCTTACTTCAAGCTATGTAAAAATATATCACGTGTAAAAATATTCAAGATAGATGCGGGCGAGGTAGAAGGTATTATTTCATTAACATAGGGACCCCAAAAGGTCATAATTCAGCCATGGGTCTAATATTCACATAGAGGTCTGCAACCCAATTACCCGCACATCGTGATATTTAATCTTGTTTTTTCGCCAAGGTTGTATTTTAAGAAAGCAATTAAGTTGTCTCTGAAAACCTTTACCGATTTGTTGCATATAATGTGCATCAGAACAAAAAAACCCAGATATCTAATTTAGTGCACACGACACGTTTCTGGAACAACCTTCATAAGGTACGCGCAAGGTCCAAAGATGGGAAAGCCATATCATTAAAAATCGTTGGGTCCAAGTAAACAAAGGGGCACACACAGAATAACCAAATTCTGTTATGGTCACATATGCCGGAGGGAGGAAAACATTCGTTTTGATAATAATTGCATTATTCGGGAACTGTATATTTCAATAATGTATATATATAATAAATCATGTCAGTACCGAAGCAATGACTACTGGGCGGATAATACCCTCGGGGACTAATAGTCCACACACAAAAGTATCAACCAACAGATAGTAATAAAAACGTATTTATCTAATTTAATTAGGAAGACGCGTTTCTGGAATACACTTCATAAGGTACGCTCAAAGTCGAAAAATTGGAAAGTCAAACACAATTTTAGGAGGCCCGGATGGCTCAATGAGTTATGTCGTTGGATCTAACAATTCATACAAGCCTATCACCAATATGGCGTGGATTCATGCCCAGCTTTGTAAATAACAAAAAAGGGTGCACTCGACTCGCAGCTGCAAGTGATAAAGTTTACCAGTTGCTTACCCAGGGTCGGTGGTTCTCTCCGGGTACTCCGGCTTCCTCCACCACTAAAACTGGTCGCCATGATATAGCTGAAATACTGCTGAAAGGGCGTTCAACACCAACAATCAAATCAATTCACAATTTCAGTTCTGTGGGAGCAAGAAAACCAAAGGGACTAAACAGGTTAGCAAAAATCGATTACTTAATGTCAATCAAAGTGCCTAAACAGGAAAGCAAAAATATGTTGCTTAATGTCAACCAAAGGGTCTAAGCAGGATAGCAAAAATCGATTACTTAATGTCAACCAAAGGGCCTAAGCAGGATAGCAAAAATCGATAACTTAATGTCAACCAAAGTGCCTAAACAGGAAAGCAAAAATATGTTGCTTAATGTCAACCAAAGGGTATATACAGGATAGCAAAAATGTGTTGCTTAATGTCAATCAAAGGGCCTAAACAGGATAGCAAAAATCGATTACTTAATGTCAACCAAAGGGCCTAAGCAGGATAGCAAAAATCGATTACTTAATGTCAACCAAATGGCCTAAACAGGATAGCAAAAACCGATTACTTAATGTCAACCAAAGTGCCTAAACAGGAAAGCCAAAATATGTTACTTAATGTCAACCAAAGGGTCTAAGCAGGATAGCAAAAATCGATTACTTAATGTCAACCAAAGGGCCTAAGCAGGATAGCAAAAATCGATTACTTAATGTCAACAAAAGTGCCTAAACAGGAAAGCAAAAATATGTTCCTTAATGTCAACCAAAGGGTATATACAGGATAGCAAAAATGTGTTGCTTAATGTCAACCAAAGGGCCTAAACAGGATAGCCAAAATATGTTACTCAATGTCAACCAAAGGGCCTTTACAGGATAGAAAAATCTGTTACTTAATGTCAACCAAAGGGCTTAAACAGGATAGCAAAAATGTGTTACTTAATGTTAACCAAAGGGCATAAAAAGGATAGAAAAAATCGGTTACTTAATGTCAACCAAAGGGCCTAAGCAGGATAGCAAAAATGGATTACTTAGTGTCAACCAAAGTGCCTAAACAGGAAAGCAAAAATATGTTACTTAATGTCAACCAAAGGATCTATACAGGATAGCAAAAATGTGTTGCTTAATGTCAACCAAAAGACATGAAAAGGATAGCAAAAATGTGTTGCTTAATGTCAACCAAAGGGCTCAAACAGGATAGCAAAAATGTGTTACTTAATGTCAACCAAAGGGCCTAAACAGGATAGGAAAAATTTGTTGCTTAATGTCAACCAAAGTGCCTTTACAGGATAGAAAAATCTGTTACTTAATGTCAACCAAAGGGCCTAAACAGGATATCAAAAATCTGTTACTTAATGTCAACCAAAGGGCCTAAACAGGAAAGGAAAAATATGTTGCTTAATTTCAACTAAAGGGCCTAAAGAGGATAGCAAACATCTGTTGCTTAATGTCAACCAAAGGGTCTAAACAGGATAGCAAAAATATGTTACTTAATGTCAACCAAAGGGCCCAAGCAGTATAGCAAAAATCGATCACTTAATGTCAACCAAAGTGCCTAAACAGGAAAGCAAAAATATGTTGCTTAATGTCAACCAAAGGGTATATACAGGATAGCAAAAATGTGTTACTAAATGTCAACCAAAAGACACGAAAAGGATAGCAAAAATGTGTTGCTTAATGTCAACCAATGGGCTCAAACAGGATAGCAAAAATGTGTTACTTAATGTCAACCAAAGGGCCTAAACAGGATAGCAAAAATCTGTTTCTTAATGTCAACCAAAGGGCCTTTAGAGGATAGAAAAATCTGTTACTTAATGTCAACCAAAGGGCATAAACAGGAAAGAAAAAATCTGTTACTTAATGTCAACCAAAGGGCCTAAACAGGATATCAAAAATCTGTTACTTAATGTCAACCAAAGGGCCTAAACAGGAAAGGAAAAATATGTTGCTTAATTTCAACTAAAGGGCCTAAAGAGGATAGCAAACATCTGTTACTTAATGTCAATCAAAGGGTCTAAACAGGATAGCAAAAATATGTTACTTAATGTCAACCAAAGGGCCCAAGCAGTATAGCAAAAATCGATCACTTAATGTCAACCAAAGTGCCTAAACAGGAAAGCAAAAATATGTTGCTTAATGTCAACCAAAGGGTATATACAGGATAGCAAAAATGTGTTGCTTAATGTCAACCAAAGGGCCTAAACAGGATAGCAAAAATATGTTACTTAATGTCAACCAAAGGGCCTTGAAAGGATAGAAAAATCTGTTACTTAATGTCAACCAAAGGGCTTAAACAGGATAGCAAAAATGTGTTACTTAATGTTAACCAAAGGGCATAAAAAGATAGTACAAATCGGTTACTTAATGTCAACCAAAGGGCCTAAGCAGGATAGCAAAAATGGATTACTTAGTGTCAACCAAAGTGTCTAAACAGGAAAGCAAAAATATGTTACTTAATGTCAACCAAAGGATTTATACAGGATAGCAAAAATGTGTTGCTTAATGTCAACCAAAAGACATGAAAAGGATAGCAAAAATGTGTTGCTTAATGTCAACCAAAGGGCTCAAACAGGATAGCAAAAATGTGTTACTTAATGTCAACCAAAGGGTCTATATAGGATAACAAAAATGTGTTACTTAATGTCAACCAAAGGGCCTTTACAGGATAGCAAAAATCTGTTACTTAATGTCAACCAAAGGGTCTAAACAGGATAGCAAAAATATGTTACTTAATGTCAACCAAAGGGCCTAAACAGGATAGCAAAAATGTGTTACTTAATGTTAACCAAAGGGCATAAAAAGGATAGTAAAAATCGGTTACTTAATGTCAACCAAAGGGCCTAAGCAGGATAGCAAAAATCGATTACTTAATGTCATCCAAAGTGCCTAAACAGGAAAGCCAAAATATGTTACTTAATGTCAACCAAAGGGTCTATACAGGATAGCAAAAATGTGTTGCTTAATGTCAACCAAAGGGCATGAAAAGGATAACATAAATGTGTTACTTAATGTCAACCAAAGGGCTCAAACAGGAGAGCAAAAATGTGTTGCTTAATGTCAACCAAAGGGCCTAAACAGGATAGCAAAACTATGTTACTTAATGTCAACCAAAGGGTCTATACAGGATAGCAAAAATGTGTTACTTAATGTCAACCAAAGGGTCTATATAGGATAACAAAAATGTGTTACTTAATGTCAACCAAAGGGCCTTTACAGGATAGCAAAAATCTGTTACTTAATGTCAACCAAAGGGTCTAAACAGGATAGCAAAAATATGTTACTTAATGTCAACCAAAGGGCCTAAACAGGATAGCAAAAATGTGTTACTTAATGTTAACCAAAGGGCATAAAAAGGATAGTAAAAATCGGTTACTTAATGTCAACCAAAGGGCCTAAGCAGGATAGCAAAAATCGATTACTTAATGTCATCCAAAGTGCCTAAACAGGAAAGCCAAAATATGTTACTTAATGTCAACCAAAGGGTCTATACAGGATAGCAAAAATGTGTTGCTTAATGTCAACCAAAGGGCATGAAAAGGATAACATAAATGTGTTACTTAATGTCAACCAAAGGGCTCAAACAGGAGAGCAAAAATGTGTTGCTTAATGTCAACCAAAGGGCCTAAACAGGATAGCAAAACTATGTTACTTAATGTCAACCAAAGGGTCTATACAGGATAGCAAAAATGTGTTGCTTAATGTCAACCAAAGGGCTTAAACAGGATTGCAAAAATGTGTTACTTAATGTCAACCAAAGGGCCTAAATAGGATAGGAAAAATATGTTACTTAATGTCAACCAAAGGGCCTTTACAGGATAGAAAAATCTGTTACTTAATGTCAACCAAAGGGCATAAACAGGAAAGAACAAATCTGTTACTTAATGTCAACCAAAGGGCCTAAACAGGAAAGGAACAATCTGTTGCTTAATTTCAACTAAAGGGCCTAAACAGGATAGCTAAACAAATCTGTTACAAAATTTCAACCAAAGGGCCTAAACAGGATAGCAAAAATCTGTTGCTTAATGTCAACCAAAGGGCCTAAACAGGATAGCTAAACAAATCTGTTGCAAAATTTCAACCAAAGAGCCTAAACAGAATAGCAAAAATATGTTGCTTAATGCCAACCAAAGGGCCCCAATAGGATAGCAAAAATATATTGCTTAATGTCAATCAACGGGCCTAAAGAGAATAGCAAAAATCTGTTACCTGTCAACCAAAGGGCCTAAACAGGATAGCAAAAATCGGTTACATAATGTCACTTGTGAGAACCTTAGTTTCAATAGGTTCACATGGAATTGAGCTATGTTGTTATAGGTTTTAAGCGCAATTTTCAGCAATATTTCAGTTTTTATTAATATTGCGGTGATCAGTCTGATAAGAAACTGAATAATACAATATTATGTGATAAAGTGTGTTAGTGACTTGCGACAGGTCCGTGATTTTCTCCAGGTACTCCGGTTTCCACCACCAAAAAAACTGACCACCATGATATAGCTGAACTATTGTTGAAAGTGGCGGTAAACTCCATAACCCTAACCCTAGACACAGAATAAACTGGAAAAAACTATCGGTATGTCGCCAGTCAGTTACAGTACACATCACCGCGGACCGTAGTCAAACTCTCCCACCTTTGTGGGATAGACACTGATTACATTGTTAGGTGGATATAGGTCCAACTACTATAGATATACGGCCATCACGAATTTTAATGAAATTGACTTTGGAAAATGTTTGTATAATCTGTTTTAGGAAATGTAATTTTAACTATTTGCATTGATGCATGTATTAATTGCTTATGCAAAAGTATTTTTATTTACATTTTTGTATTTTCTGTTAAAGCTTAAAAGTATATATTGTGAAATGTAATCTTTCAGGTGGAAAACCGGCAAGTCTCAAAGAAATTATAAAGCACAAGGACTTACCGCTAGAAGTACAGTTTGCAGGAAGTGGTGATCAGTCCATGGTGAATATCGGTGGTTCCGAACGGACAAGTTCACTTTTCACTGTGACATTGCTTCACACATATGAGGATATTTACCTTTTAGGGAATGCAATTTGCAATGGTAGGTTTTTTTGTTATGATTAGCATATTTAAAGCAGAATAGGGATTGAATTAGGGGGCACGAATGGCTTGAAGATACCAAAGGGGTAATCGTGGCGGTCGGTTTTATTGGTGGAGGAAACCGCAGTACCCGGTGAAAACTACCGACCTGCCGCAAGTCACTGATAACATTGATTACATAATGGTGTATCGAGTGCATCTCGCCTGGGCGGGATTCGAACTCACAACTTTAGTGGTAATAGGAACAGATTGCATTGGTAGTTATATGAAGAGTTTGAAGGTACCAAAGGTGTAATCAGAATCCGTATATTGTATAAATCCAACTACCATACGATCACGACCACGACTGCCCCAAAATTTGTTGAATTGATATATTAAATGCAATGAATCAATTTATGTTTTTGCAGGTAATTTGCATAACACTATTACGGCAGTACCGGCATACATACCTGACCTGAGATTTTCAATCGTCAAGTCTATCAAAGATTACTCAGAGGAGCTATACACACATTTCCTGAATGCTACTGGCAAATATGTAAAGGAAAACCTACAATTTAATCCCACATTTGGGAACTCAGGTAGGTACCTATCGAAAATTAGGTTAGAGTATTATGGTGTTTATCACCATTATCAACAATATTTTAGCTATATCGTGGCAGTCAGTTGTATTGGTGGAGAAAACCGGATTACACACTAGTACTATTGTTATCGATAGGTATTCAAATTTTGGAAATACATGTACTTATTTTTCCAAAGAATTCGCACGTGTCTTAGGCCCAGGACAAATAGTGACGTCACTTGAACACCTCGGCACTGTGCCAGGTGTTCAAGTTTGAACCACCTCGGCACTGTGCCAGGTGTTGAAGTGACTTATCGATGACAAAAACGGCTGCATTTAATTGGCTAAATATGTACAAGTAAATTCAATATATTTGATATTATATATTTTTTATGAACAATATCACTAGAGTGTACGTCAGTTACCGACTTCGATCTCGGGTTCAAGCTAGATAAACATCCTCGCCCGTGCTTTGAGCATATCGACAGCTACTCGGTCTCGGCGCCCAGTTTGCACGGGCTCAGGTGTTCATCTAGCTTGACCACCTCGATCTCAGTCGGTAACTATTACGTACCTGTATAAAACCATCGATCTGCGGTGAGTCACTGACAAAATTTGTCACATACTGTTGTATCGAGTATACCTCGCAAAGAGCAGGATTCGAACTCACACCGTTAGTGGTGATGGGTATTTATCGAGATATTGGGGACAGTTTAACTTGAAATTATTCATTAAAGAAATATTGATTAATTGATTGTTGTTTATCGTCAACTGAGCATCATTGATTATAGCTATAATAGGTTGAATTCTGGGTCATTTTAGGCAACATGTCTTGATGAACCTTAACGGTTACACTGTCCACCATTGGTTTGGTGGGGTCCATGTTGGTCATCTGCTTAGTTTTTTATACGCTTTGATGTGGTAATTTTTTGTGGGCTTGTCTTCATCCTATGTCTTGTGTGCCCATTGTTGTCAGTGTCTGAAGACTGTCCATTCTTGATTGCCCCTTCGGTTTTCTCTAATGTTTATTTAAAAATAAATCTTGAAAGAGTCTGTGGTTGCTGCCTAACGTCAAGTTAGCCATGTTATTATAATGATTGGTTGCTGTTTAGCGCCAAGTAAACATTTTGTCAGCAATATCATTGCGAGAACAAGTTACTTTTGATGAGACGACGATTATATCTGTTTTATTGTAGACAAACAAACGGAAACAACGATCTATACCCCGTATGTAAGACAGGTAACGAATTTCCTTAGATTATTGAGCGTATCTGTACAAGGTTATTCCAGAAACGCTTCGTGCACACTAAATTTGATATCTACTTTTTTATTCGGATACATTATCCTGACTCCTAGCCAACAAGCGTTTGTTCTACTCCTTAGTGTTGTGTGCTTATCGGGAAAGCAAAAAATACAAAATGTGTAATTTTTGATTTGATCCGACCCGAGAATAAATTAAGTAATAAAAAAGTAGATATCAAATTTAGTGCACACGACGCATTTCTGGAACAACTTTCATCAAGTACGCTCAAAGTCGAAAGGTTGGGAAACCAAATGATTTAAAACATTTTGGTAGCAAGTAAGCCAAAGGCCCTAAACATGATCACCAAAGGTCACCTATGTCTGAGGGAGGAGAACCTTAGGTTTAGTAAAAATCGCATTATTTAGCAACTGTAAATTTAGTAAGAAAAGTATGAAGATACCAATGGTGTAATAAGAAGATACACGAATGGCTTATAAGACAATGACTTTACAGATATCAATAGGGTAATCAGATGTCGTTAATACACGAATGGCTTATAAAACAATGACTTTTACAGATAGCAATGGGGTAATCAGAAGTCGTAAATACACGAATGGCTTATAAGACAATGACTTTACAGATAGCAATGGGGTAATCAGAAGTCGTAAATACACGAATGGCTTATAAAACAATGGCTTTACAGATAGCAATGTGGTAATCAGAAGATACACGAATGGCTTATAAGACAATGACTATACAGATAGCAATAGGGTAATCAGAAGTCGTAAATACACGAATGGCTTATAAAACAATGGCTTTACAGATAGCAATGGGGTAATCAGATGTCATTAATACACGAATGGCTTATAAAACAATGACTTTACAGATAGCAATGGGGTAATCAGAAGTCGTAAATACACGAATGGTTTATAAGACAATGACTTTACAGATACAAATGGGGTAATCAGAATTCGTAAATTCACGAATGACTTGTAAGACAATGACTTTACAGATACCAATGGGGTAATCAGAAGATACACGAATGGCTTATAAGACAATAACTTTACAGATACCAATGGTGTAATCAGATTGTAAATACAGGAATGGCTGATAAGACAATGACTTTACAGATACCAATGGGATAATCAGAAGTCGTAAATACACGAATGACTTGTAAGAAAATGACTTTACAGATACCAATGGGGTAATCAGAAGATACACGAATGGCTTATAAGACAAGGACTTTACAGATACAAATGGTGTAATCAGAAGTCGTAAATACACGAATGGCTTATAAGACAATGACTTTACAGATACTAATGGGGTAATCAGAAGTCGTAAATACACGAATGACTTGTAAGAATATGACTTTACAGATACCAATGGTGTAATCAGAAGTTGTAAATACACGAATGGCTTATAAGACAAGGACTTTACAGATACAAATGTGGTAATCAGAAGTCGTAAATACACGAATGGCTTATAAGACAATGACTTTACAGATACCAATGGGCTAATCAGAAGTCGTAACTACACGAATGACTTGTAAGAAAATGACTTTACAGATACCAATGGTGTAATCAAAAGTCGTAAATACACGAATGGCTTATAAGACAATGATTTTACAGATATCAATGGGGTAATCAGAAGTCGTAAATACATGAAAGACTAATAAGACAATGATTTTACAGATACCAATGGTGTAATCAGAAGTCGTAAATACAAGAATGGCTTATAAAACAATGACTTTACAGATGCCAATGGGGTAATCAGAAGTCGTAAATACACGAATGACTTGTAAGACAATGACTTTACAGATACCAATGGTGTAATCAGAAGTCGTAAATACACGAATGACTTGTAAGACAATTACTTTACAGATACCAATGGTGTAATCAGAAGTCGTAAATACACGAATTGCATATAAGACAATGACGTTACAGATACCAATGGTGTAATCAGAAGTCGTAAATACACGAATGTCTTATAAGACAATGACTTTACAGATACCAATGGGGTAACCAGAAGTCGTAAATACACGAATGGCTTATAAGACAATGACTTTACAGATATCAATGGGGTAATCAGAAATCGTAAATACATGAATGACTAATAAGACAATGATTTTACAGATACCAATGGTGTAATCAGAATTCTTAAATACACAAATAGCTTATAAGAAAATGACTTTACAGATACCAATGGTGTAATCAGAAGTCGTAAATACACGAATGGCTTATTAGACAATGACTTTACAGATACCAATGGGGTAACCAGAAGTCATAAATACACGAATTGCTTATAAGACAATGACTTTACAGATACCAATGGTGTAATCAGAAGTCCTAAATACACGAATGGCATATATGACAATGACCTTTCAGATACCAATGGTGTAATCAGAAGTCCTAAATACACGAATTGCTTATAAGACAATGACTTTACAGATATCAATGGGGTAATCAGAAGTCGTAAATACACGAATGACTTGTAAGAAAATGACTTTACAAATACCAATGGGGTAATCAGAAGATACACGAATGGCTTATAAGACAAGGACTTTACAAATACAAATGGGGTAATCAGAAGTCGTAAATACACGAATGGCTTATAAGAAAATGACTTTACAGATACTAAAGGGGTAATCAGAAGTCGTAAATACACGAATGACTTGTAAGAAAATTACTTTACAGATACCAATGGTGTAATCAGAAGTTGTAAATACACGAATGGCTTATAAGACAGGGAATTTACAGATACAAATGTGGTAATCAGTAGTCGTAAATACACGAATGGCTTATAAGACAATGACTTTAGAGATACCAATGGACTAATCAGAAGTCGTAAATACACGATTGACTAATAAGACAATGATTTTACAGATACCAATGGTGTAATCAGAAGTCGTAAATACACGAATGGCTTATAAGAAAATGACTTTACAGATACCAATGGTGTAATCAGAAGATACACGAATGGCTTATAAGACAAGGACTTTACAAATACAAATGGGGTAATCAGAAATCGTAAATACACGAATGGCTTATAAGAAAATGACTTTACAGATACCAATGGTGTAATCAGAAGTTGTAAATACACGAATGGCTTATAAGACAGGGAATTTACAGATACAAATGTGGTAATCAGTAGTCGTAAATACACGAATGGCTTATAAGACAATGACTTTAGAGATACCAATGGGCTAATCAGAAGTCGTAAATACACGATTGACTAATAAGATAATGATTTTACAGATACCAATGGTGTAATCAGAAGTTGTAAATACACGAATGGCTTATAAGACAATGACTTTACAGATATCTATGAGGTAATCAGAAGTCGTAAATAGACGAATGACTTATAAGACCATGACTTTACAGATACCTATGGGGTAATCAGAAGTCGTAATGGTTGATAAGACAATGACTTTAGAGATACCAATGGTGTAGTCAGATGTCGTAAACAAACGAATGACTTATAAGACAATGACTTTACAGATACCAATGGAGTAATCAGAAGTCGTAAATACACGAATGACTTGTAAGACAATGACTTTACAGATACCAATGGTGTAATCAGAAGTCGTAAATACACGAATTGCATATAAGACAATGACGTTACAGATACCAATGGTGTAATCAGAATTCGTAAATACACGAATGGCTTATAAGACAATGACTTTGCAGATACCAATGGTGTAATCAGAAGTCCTAAATACACGAATGGCATATAAGACAATGACGTTACAGATACCAATGGTGTAATCAAAAGTCGTAAATACACGAATGTCTTATAGGACAATGATTTTACAGATACCAATGGGGTAATCAGAAGTCGTAAATACACGAATGGCTTATAAGACAATGACTTTACAGATACCAATGGGGTAACCAAAAGTCGTAAATACACGAATGGCTTATAAGACAATGACTTTACAGATACGAATGGTGTATTCAGAAGTCGTAAATACACGAATGGCTTATAAGACAATGACTTTACAGATATCAATGGGGTAATCAGAAGTCGTAAATACACGAATGACTTATATGACAATGACTTTACAGATAGCAATGGTGTAATCAGAAGTCGTAAATACACGAATGGCTTATAAAACAATGACTTTACAGATGCCAATGGGGTAATCAGAAGACGTAAATACAAGAATGACTTGTAAGACAATGACTTTACAGATACCAATGGTGTAATCAGAAGTCGTAAATACACGAATGGCATATAAGACAATGACGTTACAGATACCAATGGTGTAATCAGAAGTCGTAAATACACGAATGTCTTATAAGACAATGACTTTATAGATACCAATGGGGTAATCAGAAGTCGTAAATACACGAATGGCTTAAAAGACAATGACTTAACAGATACCAATGGTGTAATCAGAAGTCCTAAATACACGAATGGCATATATGACAATGACCTTTCAGATACCAATGGTGTAATCAGAAGTCCTAAATACACGAATGTCTTATAAGACAATGACTTTACAGATATCAATGGGGTAATCAGAAGTCCTAAATACACGAATGGCATATATGACAATGACGTTTCAGATACCAATGGTGTAATCAGAAGTCCCAAATACACGAATGTCTTATAAGACAATAACTTTACAGATACCAATGGGGTAATCAGAAGTCGTAAATACACGAATGACTTGAAAGAAAATGACTTTACAAATACCAATGGGGTAATCAAAAGATACACGAATGGCTTATAAGACAAGGACTTTACAAATACAAATGGGGTAATCAGAAGTCGTAAATACACGAATGGCTTATAAGAAAATGACTTTACAGATACTAAAGGGGTAATCAGAAGTCGTAAATACACGAATGACTTGTAAGAAAATGACTTTACAGATTCCAATGGTGTAATCAGAAGTTGTAAATACACGAATGGCTTATAAGACAGGGAATTTACAGATACAAATGTGGTAATCAGTAGTCGTAAATACACGAATGGCTTATAAGACAATGACTTTAGAGATACCAATGGGCTAATCAGAAGTCGTAAATACACGACTGACTAATAAGACAATGATTTTACAGATACCAATGGTGTAATCAGAAGTCGTAAATACACGAATGGCTTATAAGAAAATGACTTTACAGATACCAATGGTGTAATCAGAAATCGTAAATACACGAATGGCTTATAAGAAAATGACTTTACAGATACTAAAGGGGTAATCAGAAGTCGTAAATACACGAATGACTTGTAAGAAAATGACTTTACAGATACCAATGGTGTAATCAGAAGTTGTAAATACACGAATGGCTTATAAGAAAATGACTTTACAGATACCAATGGGGTAATCAGAAGATAAACGAATGGCTTATAAGACAAGGACTTTACAAATACAAATGGGCTAATCAGAAGTCGTAAATACACGAATGACTAATAAGACAATGATTTTACAGATACCAATGGTGTAATCAGAAGTTGTAAATACACGAATGGCTTATAAGAAAATGACTTTACAGATACCAATGGTGTAATCAGAAGTCGTAAATACAAGAATGGCTTATAAAACAATGACTTTACAGATGCCAATGGGGTAATCAGAAGTCGTAAATACACGAATGACTTGTAAGACAATGACTTTACAAATACCAATGGTGTAATCAGAAGTCGTAAATACACAAATGGCTGATAAAACAATGACTTTACAGATGCCAATGGGGTAATCAGAAGTCGTAAATACACGAATGACTTGTAAGACAATTACTTTACAGATACCAATGGTGTAATCAGAAGTCGTAAATACACGAATTGCATATAAGAAAATGACGTTACAGATACCAATGGTGTAATCAGAAGTCGTAAATACACGTATGGCTTATAAGACAATGACTTTACAGATACCAATGGTGTAATCAGAAGTCCTAAATACACGAATGGCATATAAGACAATGATGTTACAGATACCAATGGTGTAATCAAAAGTCGTAAATACACGAACGGCTTATAAGACAATGACTTTACAGATACAAATGTGGTAATCAGAAGTCGTAAATACACGAATGGCCTATAAGACAATGACTTTACAGATACCAATGGGGTAACCACAAGTCGTAAATACACGAATGGTTTATAAGACAATCACTTTACAGATACCAATGGAGTAATCAGAAGTCCTAAATACACGAATGGCATATAAAACAATGATGTTACAGATACCAATGGTGTAATCAAAAGTCGTAAATACACGAACGGCTTATAAGACAATGACTTTACAGATACAAATGTGGTAATCAGAAGTCGTAAATACACGAATGGCCTATAAGACAATGACTTTACAGATACCAATGGGGTAACCACAAGTCGTAAATACACGAATGGTTTATAAGACAATCAATTTACAGATACCTATGGGGTAATCAGAAGTCGTAATGGTTGATAAGACAATGACTTTAGAGATACCAATGGTGTAGTCAGAAGTCGTAAATAAACGAATGACTTATAAGACAATGACTTTACAGATACCAATGGAGTAATCAGAAGTCGTAAATACACGAATGGCTTATAAGAAAATGACATTACAGATACAAATGGTGTAATCAGAAGTCGTAAATACAAGAATGGCTTATAAAACAATGACTTTACAGATGCCAATGGGGTAATCAGAAGACGTAAATACACGAATGACTTGTAAGACAATGACTATACAGATACCAATGGTGTAATCAGAAGTCGTAAATACACGAATGACTTATAAAACAATGACTTTACAGATGCCAATGGGGTAATCAGAAGACGTAAATACAAGAATGACTTGTAAGACAATGACTTTACAGATACCAATGGTGTAATCAGAAGTCGTAAATACACGAATGTCTTATAAGACAATGACTTTATAGATACCAATGGGGTAATCAGAAGTCCTAAATACACGAATGTCTTATAAGACAATGACTTTACAGATATCAATGGGGTAATCAGAAGTCCTAAATACACGAATGGCATATATGACAATGACGTTTCAGATACCAATGGTGTAATCAGAAGTCCCAAATACACGAATGTCTTATAAGACAATAACTTTACAGATACCAATGGGGTAATCAGAAGTCGTAAATACACGAATGACTTGAAAGAAAATGACTTTACAAATACCAATGGGGTAATCAAAAGATACACGAATGGCTTATAAGACAAGGACTTTACAGATACCAATGGTGTAATCAGAAGTCGTAAATACACGAATTGCATATAAGAAAATGACGTTACAGATACCAATGGTGTAATCAGAAGTCGTAAATACACGTATGGCTTATAAGACAATGACTTTACAGATACCAATGGTGTAATCAGAAGTCCTAAATACACGAATGGCATATAAGACAATGATGTTACAGATACCAATGGTGTAATCAAAAGTCGTAAATACACGAACGGCTTATAAGACAATGACTTTACAGATACAAATGTGGTAATCAGAAGTCGTAAATACACGAATGGCCTATAAGACAATGACTTTACAGATACCAATGGGGTAACCACAAGTCGTAAATACACGAATGGTTTATAAGACAATCACTTTACAGATACCAATGGAGTAATCAGAAGTCCTAAATACACGAATGGCATATAAAACAATGATGTTACAGATACCAATGGTGTAATCAAAAGTCGTAAATACACGAACGGCTTATAAGACAATGACTTTACAGATACAAATGTGGTAATCAGAAGTCGTAAATACACGAATGGCCTATAAGACAATGACTTTACAGATACCAATGGGGTAACCACAAGTCGTAAATACACGAATGGTTTATAAGACAATCAATTTACAGATACCTATGGGGTAATCAGAAGTCGTAATGGTTGATAAGACAATGACTTTAGAGATACCAATGGTGTAGTCAGAAGTCGTAAATAAACGAATGACTTATAAGACAATGACTTTACAGATACCAATGGAGTAATCAGAAGTCGTAAATACACGAATGGCTTATAAGAAAATGACATTACAGATACAAATGGTGTAATCAGAAGTCGTAAATACAAGAATGGCTTATAAAACAATGACTTTACAGATGCCAATGGGGTAATCAGAAGACGTAAATACACGAATGACTTGTAAGACAATGACTATACAGATACCAATGGTGTAATCAGAAGTCGTAAATACACGAATGACTTATAAAACAATGACTTTACAGATGCCAATGGGGTAATCAGAAGACGTAAATACAAGAATGACTTGTAAGACAATGACTTTACAGATACCAATGGTGTAATCAGAAGTCGTAAATACACGAATGTCTTATAAGACAATGACTTTATAGATACCAATGGGGTAATCAGAAGTCCTAAATACACGAATGTCTTATAAGACAATGACTTTACAGATATCAATGGGGTAATCAGAAGTCCTAAATACACGAATGGCATATATGACAATGACGTTTCAGATACCAATGGTGTAATCAGAAGTCCCAAATACACGAATGTCTTATAAGACAATAACTTTACAGATACCAATGGGGTAATCAGAAGTCGTAAATACACGAATGACTTGAAAGAAAATGACTTTACAAATACCAATGGGGTAATCAAAAGATACACGAATGGCTTATAAGACAAGGACTTTACAAATACAAATGGGGTAATCAGAAGTCGTAAATACACGAATGGCTTATAAGAAAATGACTTTACAGATACTAAAGGGGTAATCAGAAGTCGTAAATACACGAATGACTTGTAAGAAAATGACTTTACAGATACCAATGGTGTAATCAGAAGTTGTAAATACACGAATGGCTTATAAGACAGGGAATTTACAGATACAAATGTGGTAATCAGTAGTCGTAAATACACGAATGGCTTATAAGACAATGACTTTAGAGATACCAATGGGCTAATCAGAAGTCGTAAATACACGATTGACTAATAAGACAATGATTTTACAGATACCAATGGTGTAATCAGAAGTCGTAAATACACGAATGGCTTATAAGAAAATGACTTTACAGATACCAATGGTGTAATCAGAAAATACACGAATGGCTTATAAGACAAGGACTTTACAAATACAAATGGTGTAATCAGAAATCGTAAATACACGAATGGCTTATAAGAAAATGACTTTACAGATACTAAAGGGGTAATCAGAAGTCGTAAATACACGAATGACTTGTAAGAAAATGACTTTACAGATACCAATGGTGTAATCAGAAGTTGTAAATACACGAATGGCTTATAAGAAAATGACTTTACAGATACCAATGGGGTAATCAGAAGATAAACGAATGGCTTATAAGACAAGGACTTTACAAATACAAATGGGCTAATCAGAAGTCGTAAATACACGAATGACTAATAAGACAATGATTTTACAGATACCAATGGTGTAATCAGAAGTTGTAAATACACGAATGGCTTATAAGAAAATGACTTTACAGATACCAATGGTGTAATCAGAAGTCGTAAATACAAGAATGGCTTATAAAACAATGACTTTACAGATGCCAATGGGGTAATCAGAAGTCGTAAATACACGAATGACTTGTAAGACAATGACTTTACAAATACCAATGGTGTGATCAGAAGTCGTAAATACACAAATGGCTTATAAAACAATGACTTTACAGATGCCAATGGGGTAATCAGAAGTCGTAAATACACGAATGACTTGTAAGACAATTACTTTACAGATACCAATGGTGTAATCAGAAGTCGTAAATACACGAATTGCATATAAGAAAATGACGTTACAGATACCAATGGTGTAATCAGAAGTCGTAAATACACGTATGGCTTATAAGACAATGACTTTACAGATACCAATGGTGTAATCAGAAGTCCTAAATACACGAATGGCATATAAGACAATGATGTTACAGATACCAATGGTGTAATCAAAAGTCGTAAATACACGAACGGCTTATAAGACAATGACTTTACAGATACAAATGTGGTAATCAGAAGTCGTAAATAGACGAATGGCTTATAAGACAATCACTTTACAGATACCTATGGGGTAATCAGAAGTCGTAATGGTTGATAAGACAATGACTTTAGAGATACCAATGGTGTAGTCAGAAGTCGTAAATAAACGAATGACTTATAAGACAATGACTTTACAGATACCAATGGTGTAATCAGAAGTCGTAAATACACGAATTGCATATAAGACAATGACGTTACAGATACCAATGGTGTAATCAGAATTCGTAAATACACGAATGGCTTATAAGACAATGACTTTGCAGATACCAATGGTGTAATCAGAAGTCCTAAATACACGAATGGCATATAAGACAATGACGTTACAGATACCAATGGTGTAATCAAAAGTCGTAAATACACGAATGTCTTATAGGACAATGATTTTACAGATACCAATGGGGTAATCAGAAGTCGTAAATACACGAATGGCTTATAAGACAATGACTTTACAGATACCAATGGGGTAACCAAAAGTCGTAAATACACGAATGGCTTATAAGACAATGACTTTACAGATACGAATGGTGTATTCAGAAGTCGTAAATACACGAATGGCTTATAAGACAATGACTTTACAGATATCAATGGGGTAATCAGAAGTCGTAAATACACGAATGACTTATATGACAATGACTTTACAGATAGCAATGGTGTAATCAGAAGTCGTAAATACACGAATGGCTTATAAAACAATGACTTTACAGATGCCAATGGGGTAATCAGAAGACGTAAATACAAGAATGACTTGTAAGACAATGACTTTACAGATACCAATGGTGTAATCAGAAGTCGTAAATACACGAATGGCATATAAGACAATGACGTTACAGATACCAATGGTGTAATCAGAAGTCGTAAATACACGAATGTCTTATAAGACAATGACTTTATAGATACCAATGGGGTAATCAGAAGTCGTAAATACACGAATGGCTTAAAAGACAATGACTTAACAGATACCAATGGTGTAATCAGAAGTCCTAAATACACGAATGGCATATATGACAATGACCTTTCAGATACCAATGGTGTAATCAGAAGTCCTAAATACACGAATGTCTTATAAGACAATGACTTTACAGATATCAATGGGGTAATCAGAAGTCCTAAATACACGAATGGCATATATGACAATGACGTTTCAGATACCAATGGTGTAATCAGAAGTCCCAAATACACGAATGTCTTATAAGACAATAACTTTACAGATACCAATGGGGTAATCAGAAGTCGTAAATACACGAATGACTTGAAAGAAAATGACTTTACAAATACCAATGGGGTAATCAAAAGATACACGAATGGCTTATAAGACAAGGACTTTACAAATACAAATGGAGTAATCAGAAGTCGTAAATACACGAATGGCTTATAAGAAAATGACTTTACAGATACTAAAGGGGTAATCAGAAGTCGTAAATACACGAATGACTTGTAAGAAAATGACTTTACAGATACCAATGGTGTAATCAGAAGTTGTAAATACACGAATGGCTTATAAGACAGGGAATTTACAGATACAAATGTGGTAATCAGTAGTCGTAAATACACGAATGGCTTATAAGTCAATGACTTTAGAGATACCAATGGGCTAATCAGAAGTCGTAAATACACGATTGACTAATAAGACAATGATTTTACAGATACCAATGGTGTAATCAGAAGTCGTAAATACACGAATGGCTTATAAGAAAATGACTTTACAGATACCAATGGTGTAATCAGAAATCGTAAATACACGAATGGCTTATAAGAAAATGACTTTACAGATACTAAAGGGGTAATCAGAAGTCGTAAATACACGAATGACTTGTAAGAAAATGACTTTACAGATACCAATGGTGTAATCAGAAGTTGCAAATACACGAATGGCTTATAAGAAAATGACTTTACAGATACCAATGGGGTAATCAGAAGATAAACGAATGGCTTATAAGACAAGGACTTTACAAATACAAATGGGCTAATCAGAAGTCGTAAATACACGAATGACTAATAAGACAATGATTTTACAGATACCAATGGTGTAATCAGAAGTTGTAAATACACGAATGGCTTATAAGAAAATGACTTTACAGATACCAATGGTGTAATCAGAAGTCGTAAATACAAGAATGGCTTATAAAACAATGACTTTACAGATGCCAATGGGGTAATCAGAAGTCGTAAATACACGAATGACTTGTAAGACAATGACTTTACAAATACCAATGGTGTAATCAGAAGTCGTAAATACACAAATGGCTTATAAAACAATGACTTTACAGATGCCAATGGGGTAATCAGAAGTCGTAAATACACGAATGACTTGTAAGACAATTACTTTACAGATACCAATGGTGTAATCAGAAGTCGTAAATACACGAATTGCATATAAGAAAATGACGTTACAGATACCAATGGTGTAATCAGAAGTCGTAAATACACGTATGGCTTATAAGACAATGACTTTACAGATACATATGGTGTAATCAGAAGTCCTAAATACACGAATGGCATATAAGACAATGATGTTACAGATACCAATGGTGTAATCAAAAGTCGTAAATACACGAACGGCTTATAAGACAATGACTTTACAGATACAAATGTGGTAATCAGAAGTCGTAAATACACGAATGGCCTATAAGACAATGACTTTACAGATACCAATGGGGTAACCACAAGTCGTAAATACACGAATGGTTTATAAGACAATCACTTTACAGATACCTATTGGGTAATCAGAAGTCGTAATGGTTGATAAGACAATGACTTTAGAGATACCAATGGTGTAGTCAGAAGTCGTAAATAAACGAATGACTTATAAGACAATGACTTTACAGATACCAATGGAGTAATCAGAAGTCGTAAATACACGAATGGCTTATAAGAAAATGACATTACAGATACAAATGGAGTAATCAGAAGTCGTAAATACAAGAATGGCTTATAAAACAATGACTTTACAGATGCCAATGGGGTAATCAGAAGACGTAAATACACGAATGACTTGTAAGACAATGACTTTACAGATACCAATGGTGTAATCAGAAGTCGTAAATACACGAATGACTTATAAAACAATGACTTTACAGATGCCAATGGGGTAATCAGAAGACGTAAATACAAGAATGACTTGTAAGACAATGACTTTACAGATACCAATGGTGTAATCAGAAGTCGTAAATACACGAATGGCATATAAGACAATGACGTTACAGATACCAATGATGTAATCAGAAGTCGTAAATACACGAATGTCTTATAAGACAATGACTTTATAGATACCAATGGGGTAATCAGAAGTCGTAGATACACGAATGGCTTAAAAGACAATGACTTAACAGATACCAATGGGGTAATCAGAAGTCCTAAATACACGAATGGCATATATGACAATGACCTTTCAGATACCAATGGTGTAATCAGAAGTCCTAAATACACGAATGTCTTATAAGACAATGACTTTACAGATATCAATGGGGTAATCAGAAGTCCTAAATACACGAATGGCATATATGACAATGACGTTTCAGATACCAATGGTGTAATCAGAAGTCCCAAATACACGAATGTCTTATAAGACAATAACTTTACAGATACCAATGGGGTAATCAGAAGTCGTAAATACACGAATGACTTGAAAGAAAATGACTTTACAAATACCAATGGGGTAATCAAAAGATACACGAATGGCTTATAAAACAAGGACTTTACAAATACAAATGGGGTAATCAGAAGTCGTAAATACACGAATGGCTTATAAGAAAATGACTTTACAGATACTAAAGGGGTAATCAGAAGTCGTAAATACACGAATGACTTGTAAGAAAATGACTTTACAGATACCAATGGTGTAATCAGAAGTTGTAAATACACGAATGGCTTATAAGACAGGGAATTTACAGATACAAATGTGGTAATCAGTAGTCGTAAATACACGAATGGCTTATAAGACAATGACTTTAGAGATACCAATGGGCTAATCAGAAGTCGTAAATACACGATTGATTAATAAGACAATGATTTTACAGATACCAATGGTGTAATCAGAAGTCGTAAATACACGAATGGCTTATAAGAAAATGACTTTACAGATACCAATGGTGTAATCAGAAGATACACGAATGGCTTATAAGACAAGGACTTTACAAATACAAATGGTGTAATCAGAAATCGTAAATACACGAATGGCTTATAAGAAAATGACTTTACAGATACTAAAGGGGTAATCAGAAGTCGTAAATACACGAATGACTTGTAAGAAAATGACTTTACAGATACCAATGGTGTAATCAGAAGTTGTAAATACACGAATGGCTTATAAGAAAATGACTTTACAGATACCAATGGGGTAATCAGAAGATAAACGAATGGCTTATAAGACAAGGACTTTACAAATACAAATGGGCTAATCAGAAGTCGTAAATACACGAATGACTAATAAGACAATGATTTTACAGATACCAATGGTGTAATCAGAAGTTGTAAATACACGAATGGCTTATAAGAAAATGACTTTACAGATACCAATGGTGTAATCAGAAGTCGTAAATACAAGAATGGCTTATAAAACAATGACTTTACAGATGCCAATGGGGTAATCAGAAGTCGTAAATACACGAATGACTTGTAAGACAATGACTTTACAAATACCAATGGTGTAATCAGAAGTCGTAAATACACAAATGGCTTATAAAACAATGACTTTACAGATGCCAATGGGGTAATCAGAAGTCGTAAATACACGAATGACTTGTAAGACAATTACTTTACAGATACCAATGGTGTAATCAGAAGTCGTAAATACACGAATTGCATATAAGAAAATGACGTTACAGATACCAATGGTGTAATCAGAAGTCGTAAATACACGTATGGCTTATAAGACAATGACTTTACAGATACCAATGGTGTAATCAGAAGTCCTAAATACACGAATGGCATATAAGACAATGATGTTACAGATACCAATGGTGTAATCAAAAGTCGTAAATACACGAACGGCTTATAAGACAATGACTTTACAGATACAAATGTGGTAATCAGAAGTCGTAAATACACGAATGGCCTATAAGACAATGACTTTACAGATACCAATGGGGTAACCACAAGTCGTAAATACACGAATGGCTTATAAGACAATCACTTTACAGATACCTATGGGGTAATCAGAAGTCGTAATGGTTGATAAGACAATGACTTTAGAGATACCAATGGTGTAGTCAGAAGTCGTAAATAAACGAATGACTTATAAGACAATGACTTTACAGATACCAATGGTGTAATCAGAATTCTTAAATACACAAATAGCTTATAAGACAATAACCTTACAAATACCAATGGGGTAATCAGAAGTCGTAGATACACGAATGGTTGATAAGAAAATGACTTTAGAGATACCAATGGGGTAATCAGAAGTCGTAAATACACGAATTGCATATAAGACAATGACGTTACAGATACCAATGGTGTAATCAGAAGTCGTAAATACACGAATGGCTTATAAAACAATGACTTTACAGATATCAATGGGGTAACCAGAAGTCGTAAATACACGAATGATTTATAAGACAATGACTTTACAGATACCAATGTTGTAACCAGAAGTCCTAAATACACGAATGGCTTATAAGACAATGACTTTACAGATACCAATGGTGTAATCAGCAGTCGTAAATACACGAATGGCTTATAAGAAAATGACTTTACAGATACCAATGGGGTAACCAGAAGTCGTAAATACACGAATGTCTTATAAGACAATGACTTTACAGATACCAATGGGGTAATTAGAAGTCGTAAATACACGAATGTCTTATAAGACAATGACTTTACAAATACCAATGGGGTAATCAGAAGTCCTAATTACACGAATGGCTTATAAGACATTGACTTTACCGATACCAATGGTGTAATCAGAATTCTTAAATACACAAATAGCTTATAAGACAATAACCTTACAAATACCAATGGGGTAATCAGAAGTCGTAGATACACGAATGGTTGATAAGAAAATGACTTTAGAGATACCAATGGGGTAATCAGAAGTCGTAAATACACGAATTGCATAAAAGACAATGACGTTACAGATACCAATGGTGTAATCAGAAGTTGTAAATACACGAATGGCTTATAAGACAATGACTTTACAGATACCTATGGGTAATCAGAAGTCGTAAATACACGAATGACTTATAAGACCATGACTTTACAGATACCTATGGAGTAATCAGAAGTCGTAAATACACGAATGGCTTATACGAAAATGACATTACAGATACCAATGGTGTAATCAGAAGTCGTAAATACACGAATGGCTTATAAAACAATGACTTTACAGATGCCAGTGGGGTAATCATAAGTCGTAAATACACGAATGACTTGTAAGACTATGACTTTACAGATACCAATGGGGTAATTAGAAGTCGTAAATACACGAATTGCATATAAGACCATGACGTTACAGATACCAATGGTGTAATCAGAAGTCGTAAATACACGAATGGCATATAAGACAATGACTTTACAGATACCAATGGGGTAACCAGAAGTCGTAAATACACGAATGGCTTATAAGACAATGACTTTACAGATACCAATGGTGTAATCAGAAGTCCTAAATACACGAATGGCATATAAGATAATGACCTTACAGATACCAATGGTGTAATCAGAAGTCCTAAATACACGAATGGCTTATAAGACAACGACTTTACAGATACCAATTATGTAATCAGAAGTCCTAAATACACGAATGGCTTATAAGGCAATGACTTTACAGATACCAATGGTGTAATCAGAATTCTTAAATACACAAATAGCTTATAAGACAATAACTTTACAAATACCAATGGGGTAATCAGAAGTCGTAGATACACGAATGGTTGATAAGACAATGACTTTAGAGATACCAATGGTGTAATCAGAAGTCCTAAATACACGAATGGCTTATAAGAAAATGACTTTAGAGATACCAATGGGGTAATCAGAAGTCGTAAATACACGAATGGCTTCTAAGAAAATCACTTTACAGATACCAATGTGGTAATCAGAAGTTGTAAATACACGAATGGCTTATAAGACAATGATTTTGCAGATACCAATGGTGTAATTAGAAGTTGTAAATACACGAATGGCTTATAAGACAATGACTTTACAGATACCTATGGGGTAATCAGAAGTCGTAAATACACGAATGACTTATAAGACCATGACTTTACAGATACCTATGGGGTAATCAGAAGTCGTAATGGTTGATAAGACAATGACTTTAGAGATACCAATGGTGTAGTCAGAAGTCGTAAATAAACGAATGACTTATAAGACAATGACTTTACAGATATCAATGGAGTAATCAGAAGTCGTAAATACACGAATGGCTTATAAGAAAATGACATTACAGATTCCAATGGAGTAATCAGAAGTCGTAAATACACGAATGGCTTATAAGGCAAACACTTTACAGATACCAATGGTGGAATCAGAAGTCGTAAATACACGAATGACTTATAAGACCATGACTTTACAGATACCTATGGGGTAATCAGAAGTCGTAATGGTTGATAAGACAATGACTTTAGAGATACCAATGGTGTAGTGAGAAGTCGTAAATAAACGAATGACTTATAAGACAATGACTTTACAGATACCAATGGAGTAATCAGAAGTCGTAAATACACGAATGGCTTATAAGAAAATGACATTACAGATACAAATGGTGTAATCAGAAATCGTAAATACAAGAATGGCTTATAAAACAATGACTTTACAGATGCCAATGGGGTAATCAGAAGACGTAAATACACGAATGACTTGTAATACAATGACTTTACAGATACCAATGGTGTAATCAGAAGTCGTAAATACACGAATGACTTATAAAACAATGACTTTACAGATGCCAATGGGGTAGTCAGAAGTCGGAAATACACGAATGGCTTATAAGACAATGACTTTACAGATACCAATGGTGTAATCAGAAGTTCTAAATACACGAATGGCATATATGACAATGACGTTACAGATACCAATGGTGTAATCAGAAGTCCTAGATACACGAATGGCTTATAAGACAATGACTTTACAGATACTAATGGTGTAATCAGAAGTCCTATATACACGAATGGCTTATAAGGCAATGACTTTACAGATACCAATGGTGTAATCAGAATTCTTAAATACACAAATAGCTTATAAGACAATAACCTTACAAATACCAATGGGGTAATCAGAAGTCGTAGATACACGAATGGTTGATAAGAAAATGACTTTAGAGATACCAATGGTGTAATCAGATGTCCTAAATACACGAATGTCTTATAAGAAAATGACTTTGGAGACACCAATGGGGTAATCAGAAGTCGTAAATACACGAATGGCTTATAAGACAATGATTTTGCAGATACCAATGGTGTAATCAGAAGTTGTAAATACACGAATGGCTTATAAGACAATGACTTTACAGATACATATGGGGTAATCAGAAGTCGTAAATACACGAATGGCTTATACGAAAATGACATTACAGATACCAATGGTGTAATCAGAAGTCGTAAATACACGAATGGCTTATACAACAATGACTTTACAGATGCCAATGGGGTAATCAGAAGTCATAAATACACGAATGACTTGTAAGACTATGACTTTACAGATACCAATGGGGTAATTAGAAGTCGTAAATACACGAATTGCATATAAGACAATGACGTTACAGATACCAATGGTGTAATCAGAAGTCGTAAATACACGAATGGCTTATAAGACAATGACTTTACAGATACCAATGGGGTAACCAGAAGTCGTAAATACACGAATGGCTTATAAGACAATGACTTTACAGATACCAATGGTGTAATCAGAAGTCCTAAATACACGAATGGCATATAAGACAATGACAATACAGATACCAATGGTGTAATCAGAAGTCGTAAATACACGTATGTCTTATAAGACAATGACTTTACAGATACCAATGGTGTAATCAGAAGTCCTAATTACACGAATGGCTTATAAGACATTGACGTTACCGATACCAATGGTGTAATCAGAAGTCCTAGATACACGAATGGCTTATAAGGCAATGACTTTACAGATACCAATGGTGTAATCAGAATTCTTAAATACACAAATAGCTTATAAGACAATAACCTTACAAATACCAATGGGGTAATCAGAAGTCGTAGATACACGAATGGTTGATAAGAAAATGACTTTAGAGATACCAATGGGGTAATCAGAAGTCGTAAATACACGAATTGCACATAAGACAATGACGTTACAGATACCAATGGTGTAATCAGAAGTTGTAAATACACGAATGGCTTATAAGACAATGACTTTACAGATACCTATGGGGTAATCAGAAGTCGTAAATACAAGAATGGCTTATAAGAAAATGACATTACAGATACAAATGGAGTAATCAGAAGTCGTAAATACAAGAATGGCTTATAAAACAATGACTTTACAGATGCCAATGGGGTAATCAGAAGACGTAAATACACGAATGACTTGTAAGACAATGACTTTACAGATACCAATGGTGTAATCAGAAGTCGTAAATACACGAATGACTTATAAAACAATGACTTTACAGATGCCAATGGGGTAATCAGAAGTCGTAAATACACGAATGACTTGTAAGACTATGACTTTACAGATACCAATGGTGTAATCAGAAGTCGTAAATACACGAATTGCATATAAGACAATGACGTTACAGATACCAATGGTGTAATCAGAAGTCGTAAATACACGAATGGCTTATAAAACAATGACTTTACAGATATCAATGGGGTAACCAGAAGTCGTAAATACACGAATGATTTATAAGACAATGACTTTACAGATACCAATGTTGTAACCAGAAGTCCTAAATACACGAATGGCTTATAAGACAATGACTTTACAGATAACAATGGTGTAATCAGAAGTCGTAAATACACGAATGGCTTATAAGAAAATGACTTTACAGATACCAATGGGGTAACCAGAAGTCGTAAATACACGAATGTCTTATAAGACAATGACTTTACAGATACCAATGGGTTAATTAGAAGTCGTAAATACACGAATGTCTTATAAGACAATGACTTTACAAATACCAATGGGGTAATCAGAAGTCCTAATTACACGAATGGCTTATAAGACATTGACTTTACCGATACCAATGGTGTAATCAGAATTCTTAAATACACAAATAGCTTATAAGACAATAACCTTACAAATACCAATGGGGTAATCAGAAGTCGTAGATACACGAATGGTTGATAAGAAAATGACTTTAGAGATACCAATGGGGTAATCAGAAGTCGTAAATACACGAATTGCATATAAGACAATGACGTTACAGATACCAATGGTGTAATCAGAAGTTGTAAATACACGAATGGCTTATAAGACAATGACTTTACAGATACCTATGGGTAATCAGAAGTCGTAAATACACGAATGACTTATAAGACCATGACTTTACAGATACCTATGGGGTAATCAAAAGTCGTAATGGTTGATAAGACAATGACTTTAGAGATACCAATGGTGTAGTCAGAAGTCGTAAATAAACGAATGCATTATAAGACAATGACTTTACAGATACCAATGGAGTAATCAGAAGTCGTAAATACACGAATGGCTTATACGAAAATGACATTACAGATACCAATGGTGTAATCAGAAGTGGTAAATACACGAATGGCTTATAAAACAATGACTTTACAGATGCCAGTGGGGTAATCATAAGTCGTAAATACACGAATGACTTGTAAGACTATGACTTTACAGATACCAATGGGGTAATTAGAAGTCGTAAATACACGAATTGCATATAAGACCATGACGTTACAGATACCAATGGTGTAATCAGAAGTCGTAAATACACGAATGGCATATAAGACAATGACTTTACAGATACCAATGGGGTAACCAGAAGTCGTAAATACACGAATGGCTTATAAGACAATGACTTTACAGATACCAATGGTGTAATCAGAAGTCCTAAATACACGAATGGCATATAAGATAATGACCTTACAGATACCAATGGTGTAATCAGAAGTCCTAAATACACGAATGGCTTATAAGACAATGACTTTACAGATACCAATTATGTAATCAGAAGTCCTAAATACACGAATGGCTTATAAGGCAATGACTTTACAGATACCAATGGTGTAATCAGAATTCTTAAATACACAAATAGCTTATAAGACAATAACTTTACAAATACCAATGGGGTAATCAGAAGTCGTAGATACACGAATGGTTGATAAGACAATGACTTTAGAGATACCAATGGTGTAATCAGAAGTCCTAAATACACGAATGGCTTATAAGAAAATGACTTTAGAGATACTAATGGGGTAATCAGAAGTCGTAAATACACGAATGGCTTCTAAGAAAATCACTTTACAGATACCAATGTGGTAATCAGAAGTTGTAAATACACGAATGGCTTATAAGACAATGATTTTGCAGATACCAATGGTGTAATTAGAAGTTGTAAATACACGAATGGCTTATAAGACAATGACTTTACAGATACCTATGGGGTAATCAGAAGTCGTAAATACACGAATGACTTATAAGACCATGACTTTACAGATACCTATGGGGTAATCAGAAGTCGTAATGGTTGATAAGGCAATGACTTTAGAGATACCAATGGTGTAGTCAGAAGTCGTAAATAAACGAATGACTTATAAGACAATGACTTTACAGATATCAATGGAGTAATCAGAAGTCGTAAATACACGAATGGCTTATAAGAAAATGACATTACAGATTCCAATGGGGTAATCAGAAGTCGTAAATACACGAATGGCTTATAAGGCAAACACTTTACAGATACCAATGGTGGAATCAGAAGTCGGAAATACACGAATGGCTTATAAGACAATGACTTTACAGATACCTATGGGGTAATCAGAAGTCGTAAATACACGACTGACTTATGAGACCAAGACTTTACAGATACCTATGGGGTAATCAGAAGTCGTAATGGTTGATAAGACAATGACTTTAGAGATACCAATGGTGTAGTGAGAAGTCGTAAATAAACGAATGACTTATAAGACAATGACTTTACAGATACCAATGGAGTAATCAGAAGTCGTAAATACACGAATGGCTTATAAGAAAATGACATTACAGATACAAATGGTGTAATCAGAAATCGTAAATACAAGAATGGCTTATAAAACAATGACTTTACAGATGCCAATGGGGTAATCAGAAGACGTAAATACACGAATGACTTGTAATACAATGACTTTACAGATACCAATGGTGTAATCAGAAGTCGTAAATACACGAATGACTTATAAAACAATGACTTTACAGATGCCAATGGGGTAATCAGAAGTCGGAAATACACGAATGGCTTATAAGACAATGACTTTACAGATACCAATGGTGTAATCAGAAGTTCTAAATACACGAATGGCATATATGACAATGACGTTACAGATACCAATGGTGTAATCAGAAGTCCTAGATACACGAATGGCTTATAAGACAATGACTTTACAGATACCAATGGTGTAATCAGAAGTCCTAGATACACGAATGGCTTATAAGGCAATGACTTTACAGATACCAATGGTGTAATCAGAATTCTTAAATACACAAATAGCTTATAAGACAATAACCTTACAAATACCAATGGGGTAATCAGAAGTCGTAGATACACGAATGGTTGATAAGAAAATGACTTTAGAGATACCAATGGTGTAATCAGATGTACTAAATACACGAATGTCTTATAAGAAAATGACTTTGGAGACACCAATGGGGTAATCAGAAGTCGTAAATACACGAATGGCTTATAAGACAATGATTTTGCAGATACCAATGGTGTAATCAGAAGTTGTAAATACACGAATGGCTTATAAGACAATGACTTTACAGATACATATGGGGTAATCAGAAGTCGTAAATACACGAATGGCTTATACGAAAATGACATTACAGATACCAATGGTGTAATCAGAAGTCGTAAATACAAGAATGGCTTATAAGAAAATGACATTACAGATACAAATGGAGTAATCAGAAGTCGTAAATACAAGAATGGCTTATAAAACAATGACTTTACAGATGCCAATGGGGTAATCAGAAGACGTAAATACACGAATGACTTGTAAGACAATGACTTTACAGATACCAATGGTGTAATCAGAAGTCGTAAATACACGAATGACTTATAAAACAATGACTTTACAGATGCCAATGGGGTAATCAGAAGTCGTAAATACACGAATGACTTGTAAGACTATGACTTTACAGATACCAATGGTGTAATCAGAAGTCGTAAATACACGAATTGCATATAAGACAATGACGTTACAGATACCAATGGTGTAATCAGAAGTCGTAAATACACGAATGGCTTATAAAACAATGACTTTACAGATATCAATGGGGTAACCAGAAGTCGTAAATACACGAATGATTTATAAGACAATGACTTTACAGATACCAATGTTGTAACCAGAAGTCCTAAATACACGAATGGCTTATAAGACAATGACTTTACAGATAACAATGGTGTAATCAGAAGTCGTAAATACACGAATGGCTTATAAGAAAATGACTTTACAGATACCAATGGGGTAACCAGAAGTCGTAAATACACGAATGTCTTATAAGACAATGACTTTACAGATACCAATGGGTTAATTAGAAGTCGTAAATACACGAATGTCTTATAAGACAATGACTTTACAAATACCAATGGGGTAATCAGAAGTCCTAATTACACGAATGGCTTATAAGACATTGACTTTACCGATACCAATGGTGTAATCAGAATTCTTAAATACACAAATAGCTTATAAGACAATAACCTTACAAATACCAATGGGGTAATCAGAAGTCGTAGATACACGAATGGTTGATAAGAAAATGACTTTAGAGATACCAATGGGGTAATCAGAAGTCGTAAATACACGAATTGCATATAAGACAATGACGTTACAGATACCAATGGTGTAATCAGAAGTTGTAAATACACGAATGGCTTATAAGACAATGACTTTACAGATACCTATGGGTAATCAGAAGTCGTAAATACACGAATGACTTATAAGACCATGACTTTACAGATACCTATGGGGTAATCAAAAGTCGTAATGGTTGATAAGACAATGACTTTAGAGATACCAATGGTGTAGTCAGAAGTCGTAAATAAACGAATGCATTATAAGACAATGACTTTACAGATACCAATGGAGTAATCAGAAGTCGTAAATACACGAATGGCTTATACGAAAATGACATTACAGATACCAATGGTGTAATCAGAAGTGGTAAATACACGAATGGCTTATAAAACAATGACTTTACAGATGCCAGTGGGGTAATCATAAGTCGTAAATACACGAATGACTTGTAAGACTATGACTTTACAGATACCAATGGGGTAATTAGAAGTCGTAAATACACGAATTGCATATAAGACCATGACGTTACAGATACCAATGGTGTAATCAGAAGTCGTAAATACACGAATGGCATATAAGACAATGACTTTACAGATACCAATGGGGTAACCAGAAGTCGTAAATACACGAATGGCTTATAAGACAATGACTTTACAGATACCAATGGTGTAATCAGAAGTCCTAAATACACGAATGGCATATAAGATAATGACCTTACAGATACCAATGGTGTAATCAGAAGTCCTAAATACACGAATGGCTTATAAGACAATGACTTTACAGATACCAATTATGTAATCAGAAGTCCTAAATACACGAATGGCTTATAAGGCAATGACTTTACAGATACCAATGGTGTAATCAGAATTCTTAAATACACAAATAGCTTATAAGACAATAACTTTACAAATACCAATGGGGTAATCAGAAGTCGTAGATACACGAATGGTTGATAAGACAATGACTTTAGAGATACCAATGGTGTAATCAGAAGTCCTAAATACACGAATGGCTTATAAGAAAATGACTTTAGAGATACTAATGGGGTAATCAGAAGTCGTAAATACACGAATGGCTTCTAAGAAAATCACTTTACAGATACCAATGTGGTAATCAGAAGTTGTAAATACACGAATGGCTTATAAGACAATGATTTTGCAGATACCAATGGTGTAATTAGAAGTTGTAAATACACGAATGGCTTATAAGACAATGACTTTACAGATACCTATGGGGTAATCAGAAGTCGTAAATACACGAATGACTTATAAGACCATGACTTTACAGATACCTATGGGGTAATCAGAAGTCGTAATGGTTGATAAGGCAATGACTTTAGAGATACCAATGGTGTAGTCAGAAGTCGTAAATAAACGAATGACTTATAAGACAATGACTTTACAGATATCAATGGAGTAATCAGAAGTCGTAAATACACGAATGGCTTATAAGAAAATGACATTACAGATTCCAATGGGGTAATCAGAAGTCGTAAATACACGAATGGCTTATAAGGCAAACACTTTACAGATACCAATGGTGGAATCAGAAGTCGGAAATACACGAATGGCTTATAAGACAATGACTTTACAGATACCTATGGGGTAATCAGAAGTCGTAAATACACGACAGACTTATGAGACCAAGACTTTACAGATACCTATGGGGTAATCAGAAGTCGTAATGGTTGATAAGACAATGACTTTAGAGATACCAATGGTGTAGTGAGAAGTCGTAAATAAACGAATGACTTATAAGACAATGACTTTACAGATACCAATGGAGTAATCAGAAGTCGTAAATACACGAATGGCTTATAAGAAAATGACATTACAGATACAAATGGTGTAATCAGAAATCGTAAATACAAGAATGGCTTATAAAACAATGACTTTACAGATGCCAATGGGGTAATCAGAAGACGTAAATACACGAATGACTTGTAATACAATGACTTTACAGATACCAATGGTGTAATCAGAAGTCGTAAATACACGAATGACTTATAAAACAATGACTTTACAGATGCCAATGGGGTAATCAGAAGTCGGAAATACACGAATGGCTTATAAGACAATGACTTTACAGATACCAATGGTGTAATCAGAAGTTCTAAATACACGAATGGCATATATGACAATGACGTTACAGATACCAATGGTGTAATCAGAAGTCCTAGATACACGAATGGCTTATAAGACAATGACTTTACAGATACCAATGGTGTAATCAGAAGTCCTAGATACACGAATGGCTTATAAGGCAATGACTTTACAGATACCAATGGTGTAATCAGAATTCTTAAATACACAAATAGCTTATAAGACAATAACCTTACAAATACCAATGGGGTAATCAGAAGTCGTAGATACACGAATGGTTGATAAGAAAATGACTTTAGAGATACCAATGGTGTAATCAGATGTACTAAATACACGAATGTCTTATAAGAAAATGACTTTGGAGACACCAATGGGGTAATCAGAAGTCGTAAATACACGAATGGCTTATAAGACAATGATTTTGCAGATACCAATGGTGTAATCAGAAGTTGTAAATACACGAATGGCTTATAAGACAATGACTTTACAGATACATATGGGGTAATCAGAAGTCGTAAATACACGAATGGCTTATACGAAAATGACATTACAGATACCAATGGTGTAATCAGAAGTCGTAAATACACGAATGGCTTATAAAACAATGACTTTACAGATGCCAATGGGGTAATCAGAAGTCATAAATACACGAATGACTTGTAAGACTATGACTTTACAGATACCAATGGGGTAATTAGAAGTCGTAAATACACGAATTGCATATAAGACAATGACGTTACAGATACCAATGGTGTAATCAGAAGTCGTAAATACACGAATGGCTTATAAGACAATGACTTTACAGATACCAATGGGGTAACCAGAAGTCGTAAATACACGAATGGCTTATAAGACAATGACTTTACAGATACCAATGGTGTAATCAGAAGTCCTAAATACACGAATGGCATATAAGACAATGACAATACAGATACCAATGGTGTAATCAGAAGTCGTAAATACACGTATGTCTTATAAGACAATGACTTTACAGATACCAATGGTGTAATCAGAAGTCCTAATTACACGAATGGCTTATAAGACATTGACGTTACCGATACCAATGGTGTAATCAGAAGTCCTAGATACACGAATGGCTTATAAGGCAATGACTTTACAGATACCAATGGTGTAATCAGAATTCTTAAATACACAAATAGCTTATAAGACAATAACCTTACAAATACCAATGGGGTAATCAGAAGTCGTAGATACACGAATGGTTGATAAGAAAATGACTTTAGAGATACCAATGGGGTAATCAGAAGTCGTAAATACACGAATTGCACATAAGACAATGACGTTACAGATACCAATGGTGTAATCAGAAGTTGTAAATACACGAATGGCTTATAAGACAATGGCTTTACAGATACCTATGGGGTAATCAGAAGTCGTAAATACACGAATGACTTATAAGACCATGACTTTACAGATACCTATGGGGTAATCAGAAGTCGTAATGGTTGATAAGACAATGACTTTAGAGATACCAATGGTGTAGTCAGAAGTCGTAAATAAACGAATGCATTATAAGACAATGACTTTACAGATACCAATGGAGTAATCAGAAGTCGTAAATACACGAATGGCTTATACGAAAATGACATTACAGATACCAATGGTGTAATCAGAAGTGGTAAATACACGAATGGCTTATAAAACAATGACTTTACAGATGCCAGTGGGGTAATCAGAAGTCGTAAATACACGATGACTTGTAAGACTATGACTTTACAGATACCAATGGGGTAATTAGAAGTCGTAAATACACGAATTGCATATAAGACAATGACGTTACAGATACCAATGGTGTAATCAGAAGTCGTAAATACACGAGTGGCATATAAGACAATGACTTTACAGATACCAATGGGGTAACCAGAAGTCGTAAATACACGAATGGCTTATAAGACAATGACTTTACAGATACCAATGGTGTAATCAGAAGTCCTAAATACACGAATGGCATATAAGACAATGACGTTACAGATACCAATGGTGTAATCAGAAGTGGTAAATACACGAATGTCTTATAAGACAATGACTTTACAGATACCAATGGGGTAATCAGAAGTCGTAAATACACGAATGGCTTATAAGACAATGACTTTACAGATACCAATGGTGTAATCAGAAGTCCTAAATACACGAATGGCTTATAAGAAAATGACTTTAGAGATACCAATGGGGTAATCAGAAGTCGTAAATACACGAATGGCTTATAAGAAAATCACTTTACAGATACCAATGTGGTAATCAGAAGTCGTAAATACACGAATGGCTTATAAGACAATGATTTTGCAGATACCAATGGTGTAATTAGAAGTTGTAAATACACGAATGGCTTATAAGACAATGACTTTACAGATACCTATGGGGTAATCAGAAGTCGTAAATACACGAATGACTTATAAGACCATGACTTTACAGATACCTATGGGGTAATCAGAAGTCGTAATGGTTGATAAGACAATGACTTTAGAGATACCAATGGTGTAGTCAGAAGTCGTAAATAAACGAATGCATTATAAGACAATGACTTTACAGATACCAATGGAGTAACCAGAAGTCGTAAATACACGAATGGCTTATACGAAAATGACATTACAGATACCAATGGTGTAATCAGAAGTGGTAAATACACGAATGGCTTATAAAACAATGACTTTACATATGCCAGTGGGGTAATCAGAAGTCGTAAATACACGAATGACTTGTAAGACTATGACTTTACAGATACCAATGGGGTAATTAGAAGTCGTAAATACACGAATTGCATATAAGACAATGACGTTACAGATACCAATGGTGTAATCAGAAGTCGTAAATACACGAATGGCATATAAGACAAAGACTTTACAGATACCAATGGGGTAACCAGAAGTCGTAAATACACGAATGGCTTATAAGACAATGACTTTACAGATACCAATGGTGTAATCAGAAGTCCTAAATACACGAATGGCATATAAGACAATGACGTTACAGATACCAATGGTGTAATCAGAAGTCGTAAATACACGAATGGCTTATAAGACAATGACTTTACAGATACCAATGGGGTAATCAGAAGTCCTAAATACACGAATGGCTTATAAGACAATGACTTTACAGATACCAATTATGTAATCAGAAGTCCTAAATACACGAATGGCTTATAAGGCAATGACTTTACAGATACCAATGGTGTAATCAGAATTCTTAAATACACAAATAGCTTATAAGACAATGACTTTACAAATACCAATGGGGTAATCAGAAGTCCTAAATACACGAATGGCTTATAAGAAAATGACTTTAGAGATACCAATGGGGTAATCAGAAGTCGTAAATACACGAATGGCTTATAAGAAAATCACTTTACAGATACAAATGTGGTAATCAGAAGTCGTAAATACACGAATGGCTTATAAGACAATGATTTTGCAGATACCAATGGTGTAATTAGAAGTTGTAAATACACGAATGGCTTATAAGACAATGACTTTACAGATACCTATGGGGTAATCAGAAATCGTAAATACACGAATGACTTATAAGACCATGACTTTACAGATACCTATGGGGTAATCAGAAGTCGTAATGGTTGATAAGACAATGACTTTAGAGATACCAATGGTGTAGTCAGAAGTCGTAAATAAACGAATGACTTATAAGACAATGACTTTACAGGTATCAATGGAGTAATCAGAAGTCGTAAATACACGAATGGCTTATAAGAAAATGACATTACAGATTCCAATGGGGTAATCAGAAGTCGTAAATACACGAATGGCTTATAAGGCAAACACTTTACAGATACCAATGGTGTAATCAGAAGTCGGAAATACACGAATGGCTTATAAGACAATGACTTTACAGATACCTATGGGGTAATCAGAAGTCGTAAATACACGACTGACTTATAAGACCAAGAATTTACAGATACCTATGGGGTAATCAGAAGTCGTAATGGTTGATAAGACAATGACTTTAGAGATACCAATGGTGTAGTGAGAAGTCGTAAATAAACGAATGACTTATAAGACAATGAGTTTACAGATACCAATGGAGTAATCAGAAGTCGTAAATACACGAATGGCTTATAAGAAAATGACATTACAGATACAAATGGTGTAATCAGAAGTCGTAAATACAAGAATGGCTTATAAAACAATGACTTTACAGATGCCAATGGGGTAATCAGAAGACGTAAATACACGAATGACTTGTAAGACAATGACTTTACAGATACCAATGGTGTAATCAGAAGTCGTAAATACACGAATGACTTATAAAACAATGACTTTACAGATGCCAATGGGGTAACCAGAAGTCGTAAATACACGAATGGCTTATAAGACAATGACTTTACAGATACCAATGGTGTAATCAGAAGTTCTAAATACACGAATGGCATATATGACAATGACGTTACAGATACCAATGGTGTAATCAGAAGTCCTAGATACACGAATGGCTTATAAGGCAATGACTTTACAGATACCAATGGGGTAATCAGAAGTCCTAATTACACGAATGGCTTATAAGACATTGACTTTACCGATACCAATGGTGTAATCAGAAGTCCTAGATACACGAATGGCTTATAAGGCAATGACTTTACAGATACCAATGGTGTAATCAGAATTCTTAAATACACAAATAGCTTATAAGACAATAACCTTACAAATACCAATGGGGTAATCAGAAGTCGTAGATACACGAATGGTTGATAAGAAAATGACTTTAGAGATACCAATGGTGTAATCAGATGTCCTAAATACACGAATGACTTATAAGAAAATGACTTTGGAGATACCAATGGGGTAATCAGAAGTCGTAAATACACGAATGGCTTATAAGACAATGATTTTGCAGATACCAATGGTGTAATCAGAAGTTGTAAATACACGAATGGCTTATAAGAAGATGACTTTACAGATACATATGGGGTAATCAGAAGTCGTAAATACACGAATGGCTTATACGAAAATGACATTACAGATACCAATGGTGTAATCAGAAGTCGTAAATACACGAATGGCTTATAAAACAATGAATTTACAGATGCCAATGGGGTAATCAGAAGTCATAAATACACGAATGACTTGTAAGACTATGACTTTACAGATACCAATGGGGTAATCAGAAGTCGTAAATACACGAATTGCATATAAGACAATGACGTTACAGATACCAATGGTGTAATCAGAAGTCGTAAATACACGAATGGTTTATAAGACAATGACTTTACAGATACCAATGGGGTAACCAGAAGTCGTAAATACACGAATGGCTTATAAGACAAAGACTTTACAGATACCAATGGTGTAATCAGAAGTCCTAAATACATGAATGGCATATAAGACAATGACATTACAGATACCAATGGTGTAATCAGAAGTCGTAAATACACGAATGTCTTATAAGACAATGACTTTACAGATACCAATGGGGTAATCAGAAGTCGTAAATACACGAATGGCTTATAAGACAATGACTTTACAGATACCAATGGTGTAATCAGAAGTCCTAATTACACGAATGGCTTATAAGACATTGACTTTACCGATACCAATGGTGTAATCAGAAGTCCTAGATACACGAATGGCTTATAAGGCAATGACTTTACAGATACCAATGGTGTAATCAGAAGTCCTAAATACACGAATGGCTTATAAGACAATGACTTTACAGATACCAATGGTGTAATTAGAAATCCTAAATACAGGAATGGCTTATAAGACAATGACTTTACAGATACCAATGGTGTAATCAGAAGTCGTAAATACACGAATGGCTTATAAGAAAATGACTTTACAGATACCAATGGGGTAAAAAGAAGTCGTAAATACACGAATGGCTTATAAGAAAATGACTTTACAGATACCAATGGTGTAATCAGAAGTCCTAAATACACGAATTGCATATATGACAATGACGTTACAGATACCAATGGTGTAATCAGAAGTCGTAAATACACGAATGTCTAATAAGACAATGACTTTACAGATACCAATGGGGTAATCAGAAGTCGTAAATACACGAAGGGCTTATAAGACAATGACTTTACAGATACCAATGGTGTAATCAGAAGTCCTAAATACACGAATAGCTTATAAGGCAATGACTTTACAGATACCAATGGTGTAATCAGAATTCTTAAATACACAAATAGCTTATAAGACAATAACCTTACAAATACCAATGGGGTAATCAGAAGTCGTAGATACACGAATGGTTGATAAGACAATGACTTTAGAGATACCAATGGTGTATTCAGAAGTCCTAAATACACGAATGGCTTATACGAAAATGACTTTAGAGATACCAATGGGGTAATCAGAAGTCGTAAATACACGAATGGCTTATTAGAAAATCACTTTACAGATACCAATGGGGTAATCAGAAGTCGTAAATACACGAATGGCTTATAAGACAATGATTTTGCAGATACCAATGGTGTAATTAGAAGTTGTAAATACACGAATGGCTTATAAGACAATGACTTTACAGATACCTATGGGGTAATCAGAAGTCGTAAATACACGAATGACTTATAAGACCATGAATTTACAGATACCTATGGGGTAATCAGAAGTCGTAATGGTTGATAAGACAATGACTTTAGAGATACCAATGGTGTAGTCAGAAGTCGTAAATAAACGAATGACTTATAAGACAATGACTTTACAGATATCAATGGAGTAATCAGAAGTCGTAAATACACGAATGGCTTATAAGAAAATGACATTGCTGATTCCAATGGGGTAATCAGAAGTCGTAAATACACGAATGGCTTATAAGGCAATCACGTTACAGATACCAATGGGGTAATCAGAATTCGTAAATGTACGAATGACTTGTAAGACAATGACTTTACAGTTACCAATGAGGTAATCAGAAGATACACGAATGGCTTATAAGACAATAACTTTACAGATACCAATGGTGTAATCAGATTGTAAATACACGAATGGCTTATAAGACAATGACTTAACAGATACCAATGGGGTAATCAGAAGATAAAGGAATGGCTTATAAGACAAGGACTTTACAAATACAAATGGGGTAATCAGAAGTCGTAAATACACGAATGGCTTATAAGACAATGACTTTACAGATACTAATGGGGTAATCAGAAGTCGTAAATACACGAATGGCTTATAAGACAATGACTTTACATATACCAATGAGTTAATCAGAAGATACACAAATGGCTTATAAGACAATAACTTTACAGATACCAATGGTGTAATCAGATTGTAAATACACGAATGGCTTATAAGACAATGACTTTACAGATACCAATGGTGTAATCAGAAGTCCTAAATACACGAATGGCATATAAGACAATGACATTACAGATACCAATGGTGTAATCAGAAGTGGTAAATACACGAATGTCTTATCAGACAATGACTTTACAGATACCAATGGGGTAATCAGAAGTCGTAAATACACGAATGGCTTATAAGACAATGACTTTACAGATACCAATGGTGTAATCAGAAGTCCTAAATACACGAATGGCTTATAAGACAATGACTTTACAGATACCAATGGTGTAATCAGAAGTCGTAAATACACGAATGGCTTATAAGAAAATGACTTTACAGATACCAATGGGGTAAAAAGAAGTCGTAAATACACGAATGGCTTATAAGGCAATCACGTTACAGATACCAATGGGGTAATCAGAATTCGTAAATGTACGAATGACTTGTAAGACAATGACTTTACAGATACCAATGAGGTAATCAGAAGATACACGAATGGCTTATAAGACAATAACTTTACAGATACCAATGGTGTAATCAGATTGTAAATACACGAATGGCTTATAAGACAATGACTTTACAGATACCAATGGGGTAATCAGAAGATAAAGGAATGGCTTATAAGACAAGGACTTTACAAATACAAATGGGGTAATCAGAAGTCGTAAATACACGAATGGCTTATAAGACAATGATTTTGCAGATACCAATGGTGTAATCAGAAGCTGTAAATACACGAATGACTTATAAGACAAGGACTTTACAGATACTAATGGGGTAATCAGTAGTCGTAAATACACGAATGGCTTATAAGACAATGACTTTACAGATACCAATGGGCTAATCAGTAGTCGTAAATACACGAATGGCTTATAAGACCATGACTTTACAGATACCTATGGGGTAATCAGAAGTCGTAATGGTTGATAAGACAATGACTGTAGATATACCAATGGTGTAGTCAGAAGTCGTAAATAAACGAATGACTTATAAGACAATGACTTTACAGATATCAATGGAGTAATCAGAAGTCGTAAATACACGAATGGGTTATAAGAAAATGACATTACAGATTCCAATGGGGTAATCAGAAGTCGTAAATACACGAATGGGTTATAAGGCAATCACTTTACAGATACCAATGGGTAATCAGAATTCGTAAATACACGAATGACTTGTAAGACAATGACTTTACAGATACCAATGAGGTAATCAGAAGATACACAAATGGCTTATAAGACAATAACTTTACAGATACCAATGGTGTAATCAGATTGTAAATACACGAATGGCTTATAAGACAATGACTTTACAGATACCAAAGGGGTAATCAGAAGTCGTAAATACACGAATGACTTATAAGACAATGACTTTACAGATACCAATGGTGTAATCAGAAGTCCTAAATACACGAATGGCATATAAGACAATGACATTACAGATACCAATGGTGTAATCAGAAGTGGTAAATACACGAATGTCTTATCAGACAATGACTTTACAGATACCAATGGGGTAATCAGAAGTCGTAAATACACGAATGGCTTATAAGACAATGACTTTACAGATACCAATGGTGTAATCAGAAGTCCTAAATACACGAATGGCTTATAAGACAATGACTTTACAGATACCAATGGTGTAATCAGAAGTCGTAAATACACGAATGGCTTATAAGAAAATGACTTTACAGATACCAATGGGGTAAAAAGAAGTCGTAAATACACGAATGGCTTATAAGAAAATGACTTTACAGATACCAATGGTGTAATCAGAAGTCCTAAATACACGAATGGCATATATGACAATGACGTTACAGATACCAATGGTGTAATCAGAAGTCGTAAATACACGAATGTCTTATAAGACAATGACTTTACAGATACCAATGGGGTAATCAGAAGTCGTAAATACACGAAGGGCTTATAAGACAATGACTTTACAGATACCAATGGTGTAATCAGAAGTCCTAAATACACGAATGGCTTATAAGACAATGACTTTACAGATACCAATTATGTAATCAGAAGTCCTAAATACACGAATAGCTTATAAGGCAATGACTTTACAGATACCAATGGTGTAATCAGAATTCTTAAATACACAAATAGCTTATAAGACAATAACTTTACAAATACCAATGGGGTAATCAGAAGTCGTAGATACACGAATGGTTGATAAGACAATGACTTTAGAGATACCAATGGTGTATTCAGAAGTCCTAAATACACGAATGGCTTATACGAAAATGACTTTAGAGATACCAATGGGGTAATCAGAAGTCGTAAATACACGAATGGCTTATTAGAAAATCACTTTACAGATACCAATGGGGTAATCAGAAGTCGTAAATACACGAATGGCTTATAAGACAATGATTTTGCAGATACCAATGGTGTAATTAGAAGTTGTAAATACACGAATGGCTTATAAGACAATGACTTTACAGATACCTATGGGGTAATCAGAAGTCGTAAATACACGAATGACTTATAAGACCATGACTTTACAGATACCTATGGGGTAATCAGAAGTCGTAATGGTTGATAAGACAATGACTTTAGAGATACCAATGGTGTAGTCAGAAGTCGTAAATAAACGAATGACTTATAAGACAATGACTTTACAGATATCAATGGAGTAATCAGAAGTCGTAAATACACGAATGTCTTATAAGAAAATGACATTGCTGATTCCAATGGGGTAATCAGAAGTCGTAAATACACGAATGGCTTATAAGGCAATCACGTTACAGATACCAATGGGGTAATCAGAATTCGTAAATGTACGAATGACTTGTAAGACAATGACTTTACAGATACCAATGAGGTAATCAGAAGATACACGAATGGCTTATAAGACAATAACTTTACAGATACCAATGGTGTAATCAGATTGTAAATACACGAATGGCTTATAAGACAATGACTTTACAGATACCAATGGGGTAATCAGAAGATAGAGGAAAGGCTTATAAGACAAGGACTTTACAAATACAAATGGGGTAATCAGAAGTCGTAAATACACGAATGGCTTATAAGACAATGACTTTACAGATACTAATGGGGTAATCAGAATTCGTAAATACACGAATGGCTTATAAGAAAATCACTTTACAGATACCAATGGGGTAATCAGAAGTCGTAAATACACGAATGGCATATAAGACAATGATTTTGCAGATACCAATGGTGTAATCAGAAGTTGTAAATACACGAATGGCTTATAAGACAAGGACTTTACAGATACTAATGGGGTAATCAGTAGTCGTAAATACACGAATGGCTTATAAGACAATGACTTTACAGATACCAATGTGCTAATCAGTAGTCGTAAATACACGAATGGCTTATAAGACCATGACTTTACAGATACCTATGGGGTAATCAGAAGTCGTAATGGTTGATAAGACAATGACTGTAGATATACCAATGGTGTAGTCAGAAGTCGTAAATAAACGAATGACTTATAAGACAATGACTTTACAGATATCAATGGAGTAATCAGAAGTCGTAAATACACGAATGGGTTATAAGAAAATGACATTACAGATTCCAATGGGGTAATCAGAAGTCGTAAATACACGAATGGCTTATAAGGCAATCACTTTACAGATACCAATGGGTAATCAGAATTCGTAAATACACGAATGACTTGTAAGACAATGACTTTACAGATACCAATGAGGTAATCAGAAGATACACACATGGCTTATAAGACAATAACTTTACAGATACCAATGGTGTAATCAGATTGTAAATACACGAATGGCTTATAAGACAATGACTTTACAGATACCAAAGGGGTAATCAGAAGTCGTAAATACACGAATGACTTATAAGACAATGACTTTACAGATACCAATGGTGTAATCAGAAGTCCTAAATACACGAATGGCATATAAGACAATGACATTACAGATACCAATGGTGTAATCAGAAGTGGTAAATACACGAATGTCTTATCAGACAATGACTTTACATATACCAATGGTGAAATCAGAAGTTGTAAATACAAGAAGGGCTAATAAAACAATGACTTTACAGATGCCAATGGGGTAATCATAAGTCGTAAATAGACGAATGACTTGTAAGACAATGATTTTACAGATAGCAATGGTGTAATCAGAAGTCGTAAATACACGAATTGCATGTAAGACAATGACGTTACAGATACCAATGGTGTAATCAGAAGTCGTAAATACACGAATGGCTTATAAGACAATGACTTTACAGATACCAAAGGGGTAATCAGAAGTCCTAAATGCACGAATGGCATATAAGACAATGATGTTTCAGATACCAATGGTGTAATCAAATGTCGTAAATACACGAATGGCTTATAAGACAATGACTTTACAGATACCAATGGGGTAATGAGAAGTCGTAAATACACGAATGGCTTATAAGACAATGACTTTACAGATACCAATGGTGTAATCAGAAGTCCTAAATACACAAATAGCTTATAAGAAAAAGACTTTACAAATACCAATGGTGTAATCAGAAGTCCTAAATACACGAATAGCTTATAAGACAATGACTTTAGAGATACCAATGGGTAATCAGAAGCTGTAAATACACGAATGGCTTATAAGAAAATGACTTTACTGATACCTATGGGGTAATCAGAAGTCGTAAATACACGAATGGCTTATAAGACAAAGACTTTACAGATACCTATGGGGTAATCAGAAGTCGTAAATACACGAATGACTTATAAGACCATGACTTTACAGATACCTATGGGGTAATCAGAAGTCGTAATGGTTAATAAGACAATCACTTTAGAGATACCAATGGTGTAGTCAGAAGTCGTAAATAAACGAATGACTTATAAGACAATGACTTTACAGATACCAATGGAGTAATCAGAAGTCGTAAATACACGAATGGCTTATGAGAAAATGACATGACAGATTCCAATGGGGTAATCAGAAGTCGTAAATACACGAATGGTTTATAAGACAATCGCTTTACAGATACCAATGGGGTAATCAGAAGTCGTAAATACACGAATGTCTTATAAGACAATGACTTTACAGATACCAATGGGTTAATGAGAAGTCCTATTTACACGAATGGCTTATAAGACAATGATTTTACAGATACCAATGACGTAATCAGAAGTCGTAAATACACGAATGACTTATAAGACAATGACTTTACCGATACCTATGGGGTAATCAGAAGTCGTAAATACACGAATGGCTTGTAAGACAATGACATTACAGATACCAATGGGGTAATCTGAAGTCGTAAATACACGAATGGCTTATTAGACAATGGTTTTAGAGATATCAATGGTGTAATCAGAAGTTGTAAATACACGAATGGCTTATAAGAAAATGACTTTACAGATACCTATGGGGTAATCAGAAGTCGTAAATACACGAATGGCTTGTAAGACAATGACTTTACAGATACCAATGGGGTAATCAGAAGTCGTAAATACACGAATGGCTTATAAGACAATGACTTTACAGATATCAATGAGGTAATCAGAAGTCGTAATGGCTTATATGACAATGATTTTACAGATATCAATGGAGTAATCAGAAGTCGTAAATACACGAATGGCTTATAAGACAATGACTTTACAGATACCTATGGGGTAATCAGAAGTGGTAATGGTTGATAAGACAATGGCCTTACATATATCAATGGGGTAATCAGAAGTCGTAAATACACGAATGGCTCATAAGATAATGACTTTACAGATACCAATGGGGTAATCAGAAGTTGTAAATACACGAATGGCTTATAATATATTGACTTTACAGATAGCAATTTTGTAATCAGAATTCGTAAATACACGAATGGCTTATACGACAATGACTTTACAGATAGCAATGAGGTAATCAGAAGTCGTAAATACACGAAGGGCTTATAAGACAATGACTTTACAGATACCAATGGTGTAATGAGAAGTTGTAAATACACGAATGGCTTATAAGACAATGATTTTACAGATACCAATGGGGTAATCAGAAGTTGTAAATACACGAATGGCTTATAAGACAATGACTTTACAGATAGCAATGGGGTAATCAGAAGATACACGAATGGCTTATAAGACAATGACTTTACAGAGAGCAAAGGGGTAATCAGAAGTCGTAAATACACGAATGGCTTATAAGATAATGACTTTACAGATACAAATGGGGTAATCAGAATTCGTAAATACACGAATGACTTGTAAGACAATCACTTTACATATAAAAATGGGGTAATCAGAAGTCGTAAATACACGAATGGCTTATAAGATAATGACTTTACAGATACAAATGGGGTAATCAGAATTCGTAAATACACGAATGACTTATAAGACAATGACTTTACAGATACCAATGGAGTAATGAGAAGTCGTAATGGCTTATAAGACAATGACTTTACAGATGCCAATGGTGTAATCAGAAGTCGTAAATACACGAATGGCTTATAAGACAAAGACTTTACAGATACCTATGGGGTAATCAGAAGTCGTAAATACACGAATGACTTATAAGACCATGACTTTACAGATACCTATGGGGTAATCAGAAGTCGTAATGGTTAATAAGACAATCACTTTAGAGATACCAATGGTGTAGTCAGAAGTCGTAAATAAACGAATGACTTATAAGACAATGACTTTACAGATACCAATGGAGTAATCAGAAGTCGTAAATACACGAATGGCTTATGAGAAAATGACATGACAGATTCCAATGGGGTAATCAGAAGTCGTAAATACACGAATGGTTTATAAGACAATCGCTTTACAGATACCAATGGGGTAATCAGAAGTCGTAAATACACGAATGTCTTATAAGACAATGACTTTACAGATACCAATGGGTTAATGAGAAGTCCTATTTACACGAATGGCTTATAAGACAATGATTTTACAGATACCAATGACGTAATCAGAAGTCGTAAATACACGAATGACTTATAAGACAATGACTTTACCGATACCTATGGGGTAATCAGAAGTCGTAAATACACGAATGGCTTGTAAGACAATGACATTACAGATACCAATGGGGTAATCTGAAGTCGTAAATACACGAATGGCTTATTAGACAATGGTTTTACAGATATCAATGGTGTAATCAGAAGTTGTAAATACACGAATGGCTTATAAGAAAATGACTTTACAGATACCTATGGGGTAATCAGAAGTCGTAAATACACGAATGGCTTGTAAGACAATGACTTTACAGATACCAATGGGGTAATCAGAAGTCGTAAATACACGAATGGCTTATAAGACAATGACTTTACAGATATCAATGAGGTAATCAGAAGTCGTAATGGCTTATATGACAATGATTTTACAGATATCAATGGAGTAATCAGAAGTCGTAAATACACGAATGGCTTATAAGACAATGACTTTACAGATACCTATGGGGTAATCAGAAGTGGTAATGGTTGATAAGACAATGGCCTTACATATATCAATGGGGTAATCAGAAGTCGTAAATACACGAATGGCTCATAAGATAATGACTTTACAGATACCAATGGGGTAATCAGAAGTTGTAAATACACGAATGGCTTATAATATATTGACTTTACAGATAGCAATTTTGTAATCAGAATTCGTAAATACAGGAATGGCTTATACGACAATGACTTTACAGATAGCAATGAGGTAATCAGAAGTCGTAAATACACGAAGGGCTTATAAGACAATGACTTTACAGATACCAATGGTGTAATGAGAAGTTGTAAATACACGAATGGCTTATAAGACAATGATTTTACAGATACCAATGGGGTAATCAGAAGTTGTAAATACACGAATGGCTTATAAGACAATGACTTTACAGATAGCAATGGGGTAATCAGAAGATACACGAATGGCTTATAAGACAATGACTTTACAGAGAGCAAAGGGGTAATCAGAAGTCGTAAATACACGAATGGCTTATAAGATAATGACTTTACAGATACAAATGGGGTAATCAGAATTCGTAAATACACGAATGACTTGTAAGACAATCACTTTACATATAAAAATGGGGTAATCAGAAGTCGTAAATACACGAATGGCTTATAAGACAATGACTTTACAGATACCAATGGAGTAATGAGAAGTCGTAATGGCTTATAAGACAATGACTTTACAGATGCCAATGGTGTAATCAGAAGTCGTAAATACACGAATTGCTTATAAGACAATGACTTTACAGATACCAATGGTGTAATCAGAAGTCGTAATGGCTTATAAGACAATGTCTTTACAGATTCCAATGGTGTAATCAGATGTCGTAATGGCTTATAAGACAATGACTTTGCAGATACCAATGGTGTAATCAGAAGTCGTAATGGCTTATAAGGCAATGACTTTACAGATACCAATGGTGTAATCAGAAGTCGTAAATACACGAATAGCTTATAAGACAATGACTTTACGTACAGTCAAACCTGCTTTAGTGACCACCTCTATTAAGCAATAACTTGTATTATGTGACTTTAATTCAAATTTCCCTTGACAATGCATTTCATATCAATTAAACCTGTATTAATCGACCATCTGTCTTATGTCACCATATTTCACTGTGCCGTTGGCTTATAGAACAATAACTTTTGGTAATTATAATTTTTTTATTTGCTTTTTGTAGATATTGCTTTATATTCCGAAGACAAAATTCAAGAGAACGAAAGTTTCTCGTACATCTCACCATGTGAGTTTTTTGATATAGAGAACATACTTCGGGATAACAAGCAAAAACCATCGAAACGGAACAAAAAGAAAAAAGATGATACATATGAAGTAATACGTACTTCGACGATTGTTAAATACCAATCAATCAATCAATCAACCATTAGCAGCGAAACAAATCGAACTGATGACTCGAACAATATTGAAACAAAAGATGACAGCAACAACAGCTACAAAGATGAGATTGAACATGTCAGAAAATCATTAAGACCAATAAACATTGACAAGCAGGGGAATGGTGATAGTAAATCGGAAAAGACAGATAAGAAAGAGGATGTTGAGCAATTAACGAAAGGAAAAAGTGAGGAAGAAGCCGAAATGAAACGTTTTCTGCCTTCAATATCAAAAAAACCAGATCCGTCTGTTACAAAACGGACACAACCTTTTGACTCGAAAACCGTTCCTGTTGATGTCAGTGATGATCGTCATCAAATTGGTTCTGTAAATGTTGGTAGAACCAGTCAACTCCCGGTGAAACCAGTGGAACCAGTAACACGCAAAAGTGGAGAAGCGGATGTTGTTGTTGATGTCAAGTCATTGAATATGGAGGACGTCAGCGACTGGATGAAGAAATTGAAACTTGAGAAATATGCTGATATTTTTCATGAAAATCAGGTAGACGGTTATCTCTTGATGCTACTGGATAAACAAATGTTGAAGACCGATTTTGGAATGGGAGATTTTGACATTATGAAACTTATGGCATTTGCAAAATCTGGACATGTTCCGAAATCAAGGGGAAGAGACTTGTGACATTGTAGTTAATTACAAGCACCAAGGTCTTTTTGGAAAACACACACATTGCATACTATGTACCATGATATTTATGTATCCATATTTAAGATGTCTAAAATATGCCGTATTATATTCCTTTTTTATGAAAAAAATTGCTAATAAGGAAGGTTGTAACATTTAACAAATATACTGTCACATCAAAGTACATGCTTATGAAAATGACAAAGTGTTCTTTAAACGTTTATCATAAAACATTAACAATTGGGATGGTTTCTCGTGTTTAACGCCACTTTGAACAATAACTTAGTTATATTGTGGCGGTCAGTTTTATTGATGGAGGAAACTGGAGAACCTGGAGAATCCCTAACAATTTGCAGGACAATACGACAGTACTTTCATTACATTCATTGACCAAAAATATTAATTATAACGGTCCAGTATATATACAATCGGAATATTATGTTAAAGTTTACTAAAGTTACCCCCAAGACAGAGATGACTTTAGTATATTGTGGCTATCATCCTGTTTAATCCCTTTAGTTTTCTTGCTCCCAAAAGATTTTTAGATTATTTGGTTCTCGAAGTATTTGACCTTGAACTTACCTGGAGAAGATTATTCCAGATACGCTTCATGTGCACGTGCTTAGATATTTATGTTTTTACTTTTAATGCAATTTAATTGTTATGTATGTACGAATGCTTCATTGTTGTTTAGAATTATATAGCCACCTTTATCCAATTTTAAAACACTTATAATGTTTCTTATTATCAAAGAACTGGAGTAGACAATGATCCAAACACAGTTTTGGTGCCTATTTAAGTCCATTCTAAACTTGGGTGAACACATCAAACCTCTTTACCATGTGTTAAGACTGTCACTGTCACATTTGTGTTTGAAGCAGGTACACAGCTAAGGTTTGAAGCAGGTACACAGCTAAGGTTTGAAGCAATATTGAAGAACAAATGTGATAGTGTAGCCACGCCTGTACGGTTTAGCGTGCTATTTTGAAAAAGCTTCAAATTCGAAATTCTTAACATCTAAATACCTTGAAACAGTTAACGTGTTTTAGCAAGGATCAATTGAATGTTTGCCTCGAGAAATGGTGTCAAACAATATTGTTATTTAGGAAACGGTGAACAGGAAACAAAAGTAAACGCATGTACATTAGCGCGGATCCAAGATTTTTCAAAACGGAAGTTTCCAGGCTGTATGTCAACATATTTGTTCATTTTCTCCCTAGAATATTTTGCCATTTGCCAGGTAAAAAGGGTATCTACCTCCGGTTTCCCACCCCCCTGCCCCACCCCCGTTCGATCTGTCACTGTACATAGCTATTAGTGAACAAGCGCCTTAGTGAAAGTGACTTCTATTAGCAGGAGTAAATAGCTATTCATTGCTACCAGTGATATTAAGTCTGATATTACCGGTAATAGTTACACAGTGTACTAGTGACCTAATACCATATATACAGGGTCTATAAATATCATATGGGGCGAGAGCGAAGTTTGTAAGAAGTAAGATATATTGCTATCCTAGACGACTAACGTATAACATGTAACGTTGTAAGAATGTAATGTGACTATTAAGAACTATATATATTAACATATTATAGAAGATTATCAGAATTTGGAGATTATATATATACAATTGTTTTTTTTTTATATAACTCGTTGTTCGATATATATTACACCTACTAACAGTACTATGTTTACATTTATGCATCATTTTGACTATATCAGTTGAGTTTTTTTTATTGACGTTATTAGAAACAATGTACAATATATTATACAAATAAATTATAGTATTATTAACTTGAATTGTACAGCTTGCGGCAGATCATCCCAGTAATGGAATATAGACGTCCCCATCTTATAGGGCCATTCAATTTGCAATGAAAAGGTGGTACTTCGAAAGAGGAGGGCTCGAATGAAGAATACAGCCCTGGCCCATAAAAATAGTTTAACACCGCCACTTGTTATTGAAGTGCCAGTATGTACCAAGCCAGGAATGTAAGAGGTCATGTATTGTGTGTTAATGATGTCGATTTTGCCTATGTTTCTACGATTTTTTCTATTAGATTTTGGAACTGATCCGACAGCGTAGTATTTTTTTCCCCATGTTATTCGATAAATGTTTGCTACGTTTGCTCTGCATAATATGTTCATTCGAACTACATTAGTACATAGGTCCCTTCGCCTTCGCCTTCGGAAAATCGACCTTTAATGGTTTTTCACTCGCCCCCTTTCCCAGTAGGTGCCGCATGCGTTCTATCAGTTATTCGATTCCAAGATGGCGGACGGCTATCAGCTGTGGTCAGTGCCAAGGAGTTCCGAAAGTAATAACTGATAGAACACATACGCCACCTATTAGCGATAAATCTTAGGCGGAAACCATAATATTGTATAAAAAGTTTAAGATAACAATGGAGTGTTCAGATGCCTTAAATCGAAGGACAGACAATACAACTGCCAAAAAAAAAACCAGCAAAAAAAACCCCGAAAAAATTAACAATGGTTCACAAATCACAATACAGAAAAATAATGATTGCGCAACAGTTAACCCGGATGTTCTGTTAGGGCAAGCCATCCCCCTTTCCAATAGTGGCACCTGCTAAACGACACAAACATAATCTGATATGAAAATCGTGTTGGACACCAGCATACGTTAATGCATATGAATATCACTAAAATCATTAACAAACGAGAATAAAGCAAGTAGATAATTGTCCTTACGCGAAAATCGTTGGGGAGATCACAACACGGAACTACAAACATGAAGGAATGTAATTGGATAAAATGAAGGTCTTGAGCCCTACTATTATATCAGAGGGTGGCCTTTGGTGTTCCGGAAGCGCAACAGGTTCATGTTCAACTGGTGCCACCCGTCGTGTTACACATTTTAAAATCTGGTGATGAGTTATATTTGGTGATAGGGGATTTAGCACTAGTCGATTTTGGCTCTACTGGATGTACAATTTTGTGTACCTGCTCTCAAAGATTTAAATTATTTGGCTTTCCAATATTTTGACTTTACGTGTACCTGGTGAAGGTTAAAAAAGAAACACTTCGTGTGCACGAAATACAATTTCTACATTTGTTGTTACTGATTGTACGCTAACAAACAAAAACCATAAGAAAAGAGCGAAGGTGCAATCACTAACGGATAATCCACAGACACACAACATTGGTCATCATATACAGAACGAATACATACAAAATAAATAAAAACACCACAGAAAACTAAAGCGATGAACAGCACGGACCTAACAGAAAAACTGGAGTGCTCACGAAAGGTTTTGTTTGTTTGTTTCTTTCACGTGTTTGCTAAATTATTTGAGTTCAACGCCATTTTCAACAATATTTCAGCTATATCTTGGCGGTAAGATTTATTGGTGGAGGAAACCAGAGTAGCTGGAGAAAACCGCTGACCTGTGGCAAGTCTCTGACAAACTTTATCACATAATGTTGTACACCTCGATCTGATCGAGATTCGAACTCACAACATCAGTAGTTATAGACACTGATTGCATAGGTTGTTGTAAATCCAACTACCATGCGATCACGGCTACGACGGCCCGATACGAAGGGTAATCAATAACTGTTTCTCATAAACTAATAATATCTTTATTTTTTTACTATATTTTTTTACATCAGACAAATTGAATACACAGTTAACAATTACAACAAATACTTAAGTTATTGTAACGACATCTACCCGCGCGGAGAGGTCAAATGGTATGTCTTCTTGAATAACTTTTTCCATTTTTCTTCGTTCCTCTCCAAAAACACGTTTTCCAAATTCATTTTCGAAAATGTAATTTGGATCAAAATAATTCATAGCTAAATAGAATCTCGCACGTGTATTTTCGCTGTGCAATTTTGCCAATTTGACAGAATCCATATCATGCAATAACCCCCAATGTGGACGCCCATTGAATACATCAAGCATTGTTGCTCGAAGTTGTTCCAAAGTATCGTCTGCACCGTGAGTACGGTGTAATATGCTTTGTTCAATTGTAATAGAAGGCCGCTTATGATCATATTCCATGGCCATGTACTTGTTTGCTTTGCACGTGAATCGTTGCGCAATAGGTACATTAACAAGCTGACGTCCATTTTTGTTACGGATTCCGTCACACAATTCGCATAATTCTTCAAAAATTTCAAATAATGTCTCCGCCCCATCCAATGGCATTGCGCATTCACTAGTTGAAATGTAAACGTTTTCATCGGTAAAAACTCCTGATAATGTGTTGAGGGCCTCAGCTGCATCTAATACTATAGACTCGTGTGCTAGGTACATTAACGAGAAGTGCATAACCAAAGGTACAATATGGGGCGCGGCTTCTCCTGCATTACCAAGCGCGTTATTTAAAGATTCTAATGGTATATGTTTAAAACCTTCCGGTCGTTTTCCAATTCCTGGTGGCTTAGCCCTTTTTAATATACTTATCAGAATGCGGTGTTCCTCTTTCTCCTTTGATGTCAACTTGTATGCATACGGACTTCCAATGATTTGAAAACTATACAAGTCTTTAACTTTGCCATTGTACAAGTCTTGTATAATTCTATTAGCCTCGCCCCATTTGTACACCTTGCGCTCCTCTTTTTAGACAGAATCCTGGTACCGTACGCAGGACATATGAATAGACAACACCAATCAAACCTATATTAACCACGCTTGCATCGAATGTCTCATCATCCTGTATTAGTTATACTTATAGTCCTTGTATTTCTCTGTGAACTTGAAAGGATCAGTAATTCCGTTTGTTGGTACAATTTGATAACATTTGACGCCCCAATGCTTATCTATTGTCAATAATTGGAATGACGCTACGGAATCCGCCATTATTCCATTGTTTAAGCCATTTCCATGGGCACCGGTTAATACCGTTCCAGCTAATGAAAGCCCAGGTCCTGACGTAACGTTTTCTAAAACTCGATATTTTTCTGGATGTTTGGTGGTTCGGTGTTCGGAAGACCATAAGTATTCTTGTATTTCGTTAATCGTTGTCCCTGCCTCAAAACAACAATATACTGCTGCATTAACGTTGTCTTCCCGACAGTCAACACTCAATTTCGAACGTAACCTGAAAGGGAAAAATATCTTTCATTATCTAAATCCATCTAAGAGGCAACGATGTCATATGTGTTATTACAGATTTCACTACAATTTTTTTTTCTTCTTTCTGGTATCAAAACTACCATACGATCGCGGCCACGATGATGTTATATACATTTTGTACATGTATGTCATAATAGAGTTGCTCTCCTACATATTAAATCTGCTAGTATCGTCAAAACTATCATTCATCGCGGCCACGACGATTTTATACATTTTACACTTAGACTTTCTTTAAAGGAACCGTAGTGGTCGTAATCGTATGGTAGTTGGATTTACAACTACATGTACCTATGAAATCAGTGTCTATCACCACTGATGATGTGAGTTGGAATATCGATCAGGGCGAGGTGTACAACATTATGTAATAAAGTTTGTCAGTGACTTGCGACAGGTCGATGGTTTTCTCCGGGTCCTCCGGTTTCATCCGCCAATAAATCTGGCCGCCACGATATAGCAAAAATATTGTTGAAAGTGGCGCTAAACACCATCAAACACAAACAAAAAATATAATTTCTCTACAACATATCATACCTGTTAGTATCAATAACTAATCCATCAGAGCCACCAATGTCAGTTCACATTTCGGAATACTTAGTGCTTACCGCCTTTATTTTCTCCCGCTTTTTTGCAGCCTCTTCGATATAGTCACATAATTCTTCTAAGCTTTCAGGTATTTTGACGTTCTCGTTCATTCGAGTTCCCTCCTCTACTTTCATCGGTTGTGATTGTCTATTCGGACCTCCTGTAGAAAAACCAGAGGCTCTCAAGAGCCTGTATCGTCCACCTGGTAGAAAAAAACAATTGGTCCTATGTAAAAACTATGTCCTGCAGTGGTAGTCATCTTGGAATTACGATCAACATAAAAAACACAAAGTTTGTAAAGGACCTTCCAATGATTGATGCACAGTTTAGGTTCAATCAGTGCAATAGCTTCAGAGAAGAATATATTTCTGTGTTTTTCCCATATGGTCCTGTGTTAATACTATGACCTGTGGTGGCAGCCATCTTGGATTTCCGATCGGCATAAAAAACAGAGGACCTTCCAATGATCATTCCTGGGCAGTTTGGTTTCAACTGTCCAAGTGGTTTCAGAGAAGAAGCATTTTGAAACATTTTTCCCATAGGGTCCAATGTTAAACTAAGTCCTGCCGTAGCCGTCATTTTGAATTTCATATCAGAACAAAAAAGGTAAGGTTTGTAGAGGATCATCCAATGAACATTCATGTACAGTTTCGCTTTAATCATATTTGTAGTTTCTGAGAAGAAGGCATTTGAACATTTTCCCATAGGGTCCAATGTTAATCTATGTCCTGCGATGGCGGCCATCTTGGATTTCCGATCGGCATAAAAAAACAGTAACTTGGTAAAGGACATTCCAATGATCATTCCTTTACAGTTTGGGTTCAGTCAGTTCATTAGTGTCAGAGAAGAAGATCTTTGAAATTTCAGCCAATCAGAGCATATTATTGGCCCTGGCAGCCATATTGAATATCCGACTGGAACGAAAAACAGTAACTTTGTAGAGGACCATCCAAGGAACATTCCTGCTAAGTTCGGTTCCAATCGGCCAAGTGGTTTCGGAGAAGAAGCTTGAAATGTGAAAAGTTTACAGACGACAGACGAGAGACAACAGACGACAGACGACAGACGACGGACGCCAAGTGATGGCAATAGTTCACATGGATCTTTGGTCCAGGTGAACTAATAAAACGTATGCATCATTCGGAACATTAATCTTAGATACATTAGCAGTGGTTTGTTTAAATGTATAGTAAACATTCGGTTATATGTTGTAATTTACACAAACCCTTTTTTCTATTATTCCCTAAACCAGATACATTTCACCAGGAGAAAACATGCCACCATCTGTTATTCACATAAAGTTGATTTTGGATATCCAGTTTAGGCCAATTCGTTTTATTGCTCATAAAACTTTCAAATATTTGGCTTTCCAATCTTTCGATTTTGAGCGTACCCGATGAAGTTAAAAACATTATTCCAAAGTCGACTCTTGTTCGATTTTGATGATTTTTTTAACCAACAAAAACAGAATTAAATGTAATCATACACTGTAATTTTAGCATAAATTTATAATCTAAAATTTTTATGAGTTCACGATTTAAACACAAAACTAAATTTTGAACGTCAAAAATACAATACAATGATAGTATATATTAAAATAATCACAGAAAACTACGTACGTTCTCGCTTCTGTTGGTAAAAATGTCATCAAAATCGAACAAGAATTGACTTTGGAATAATGTTTTCAAAAATTGTGGTTTTATATGAAATATATATATAGTAAAAAATTACAGTGACCGAATACCTTTGGCACGTACTTGTATATCATTTTGCAAATCACTAATTTCACATTTTATCTTTATTTCTGATGTCAATGGTAGTTTTACCTTTTAAGTGCAGAATATGTATAAATGTTTCGTACGATTAAGTACATTTTAGTTGAGTTTTCACACGAAGCATATGCAATGTTTACATTTTCCGCCAAATGTCTTTTCTTCATTTGCGTTCGAGTTATCGTTCTTGAAATAGTAATATACAAGTTTTTACAAGGACGGTAATTTTAAATCCGTGTTTAATAGTTGATAAATTTGTGATATTTAATAGCATGAATTTATATATATGTTTTCTTGTATTCGATATTGTCAGTATTATAATCGGATGTTCGAGATCCGCGAAAAATAGATTTTACGGGAAATTTCGTGACATTCATGACGTTTTTGCATCCAACGTAAACAAGCTGTTAAATTTAAATTCGAATGTTCCAGGGATCGGCTGTGTTCGATCTCCTAACCTATTAATTTTCACATTTGACATTGTGAATTCGTTTTTAAAGTTAAAGAACACTTAGTTCTATTTTTACGTTAAAGTTTATGCACATCTTCAGTATATATAGTGTTTAAAGAAGGTGAATGCCGTGACACTCATACTTGAAGGTGGCGTTTACTGATTTTACATTTTAGCCCAACCCTGGCCTAAAATTGGAATTACATATTTGATAATTACTTATTTCTAAATATTGACATTATGCAGGTTTTTTGATTTGATTAATATTATTGTAAGATATGTTCTATTTGATTGATACTAAAATTTATCCTGCATAATAAATAATATGTTTTATTACATAAGGCTCTATTTTACTGTTTTTCTATTGGCCAGAAACAATACACGTGACATTCCATTTTCTAACAAATTGATTAGCAAAAAGCAATTTCTGTGCAATAAATAATCATATTGCACTCTCGTGCAAAATCAATGAATGAAATTACGTGGCACGAGAGTGCAATATGGTTTTTTATTGCACAGAAATTGCTTTTTGCTAATCAATATGTTAGAAAATTTCATAAAATTTGAAAATTTTCATAAAATTTGAAAATTTTCAGAAAATTTGAAAATCATAAAATAAAAAAAAATAAAAATTTAGTTCAATTTTTATTTAACAAATTTGAAAATTTCATTTTATTTTTAAAATTCAAAATTTTCATAAAATTTTAAAACTTTCAAAAATTTCATACTATTTCAAAAAAATTCAAAATGATAAAATTTTCAAAAAGTTTCAAAAATTTCATAGTTTTAATAAAATTTCGAAATTAAGAGTAAAATAGAGCCGTATGTAATAAAACAATTACTACACTTGAACTTGATCAATATGAGGTTTAATGGAGCAGAGAACAACAATATTGAACTCGGCATTCGCCTCGTTCAATATTGTTGTTCTCTGCTCCATAAAACCTCATATTGATCTCGTTCAAGTGCAGCAATTGTATAATATCGTCGTGTTACACATGCTGCTTCCACGCCTTATCCCTTCTTTGTTTTCGCTCGGTAGTTCTACGTTTTCATAACAGTACCAAGTGACAAAGCAAAATTTCAAAGCGTAATTTCACAGTAGATGTTTAAAGTAAAAATTATATGAGGAATATTTGTAGAGGACATAATAAATCACTTAGACTTGTGGGAAACAGCAAAGCTGTGATGTTTCGGGGGACCACATGTACAAGGTTAGAAGCCCACATTGGGGCAAGACGGATAATGAAATATAAATAGAAATGTAAATAGTTCAACAGATTCAAATTTAAGCGGCGATGATGTAAATAGAACGATAGTGTTACCTATTTTAAAATGTTTATATACAAATGCAGATCAATTTACAAATAAAATCACAGAGCTGATTGTTAGGGCTAGAGATAAAAAAACTCGACATAATTGAAATAACAGAAGTGAAACCAAAGAACAGTAGATATAAACCACATTTAGCAGAGTACTCAGTATAACAGAAGTTGGAAATTACAAAATGTTTGGAAAGAACTTGGAAAAGGACAATGGGAGAGGACTATTACTGTATATAAATAAAGAGTTAAATGGGAATGAAGTGCAAATGGAGTCAAATTTTGAAGAAAACCTATTTGTACAGATAAAACTTAGTAACAACGACAAGTTATTAATAGGCATTATATATAGGTCACCATCAGAAAGATCAATAGAGCACAATAGTAAACTAAGAGAATTATTAGTGGAAGCTAGTAATAAAGGATTCACCCATATATTAATCATGGGAGATTTTAATTATCCTGACATAGATTGGGTAAATTATAACTCAAGAGGGGACAAAACAGATAGTTCAGAATACAAATTTGTTGATACTGTGCAAGACTGTTTTCTATTCCAACATATTAACAAACCGACAAGATGGAAGGGCACGCAGACGCCAAACATTTTAGACCTGATCCTTACAAATGAGGAACAGATGGCTAACAACATAGAATACTCAAGTCTTATGGGTAAAGGTGATAATTTTATGCTGACATTTGATTTTAATTGTTATATAAATATTAATATTTCACAAAGCAATATTAGGTTAGGGACCAACCATTTAAATTGAAGGGGGTGGGGGGTGGTTATGGTTTTTGGTTTTTTGTTTCGCTCAGAATTAGTTTTTCGGACAACACAAGAGTTAGAATATTTATTTTTTTTTGTCGCGCAAAGCGGGAATTGTTTTCCCAGAATATAACATTAGGACATTAGGTTATATGACAAAAACTCTGAATCACATTATTTTGTTTTTCCTCCACCAAAATCAGAATATTTTTTTCAGCAACATTGGGAATCAGAATATTTTTTTAGAAAAAAAGCATAACCCTCCCTTCAAGTTAAATGGTCGTTCCCTTATACAATAGAGGGAGATTCCGAGAACTTAGAGAAAGCTTAGACAAGACGGAATGGGAATCATTATTAAGTGACACCAATGATATTGACCAGAACTGGAATAAATTTAACGAAATAATTAAAAAAAAATACCAACAAGGAAATATAGGCAAATAGGTAAAGGGAACACATTTCCAATGGATGAGAAAACAAGAGAGAAAATTTGGGAAAAATTAGACTATCGAAGATGGCAATAACCAGTCGAGATCCTGAAATCCGGAAGAAGTACAACAGTGTGAGAAACCAGGTTAAGCGCCATGTGAACAAACTGGAAAAAATATGAAAAAGATCTGGTACAAAGAGCTAAAGAAAACCCCAAAGTATTATGGAAATATATTAAATCTAAATCTAAGACTAGAGACGGTATCAGTGATCTTCATATGAACACAGCAGATACGAAATCACTAAAAACAGATATCGACGAAGAAAAAGATAAAATTTTAGCTAAGTATTTTTTTAAGTGTTTTTACTACAGAAACGAACGGAAATGTTCGAAACCTAGAATTAAATCAAAGTATCAATTCAATTTCAAGCTTAGAAATATCTGAAGAAACCATTCTAAAAATGCTGAATACACTAAAAATAGACAAATCACCGGGCCCAGATGAACTACACACTAGAGTCCTTAAGGAAATATCAAGCTCCATTACAAAACCACTATACCATATATTCAAACAATCACTAGATAAAGGTAAACTACCATCAGACTGGAAGACAGCATTAGTAAGTGCCATATTCAAGAAAGGAAATAAGTCATTAGCCAGCAATTATAGACCAGTTAGCCTCACATCTGTGGTGTGTAAAATTATGGAGAAACTAGTAAGAAAGCACATATTAAATCATATGAAAAGCCAAAATTTATTCACAAAAAGGCAATATGGCTTCATATCTGGCCGTTCCACTTCACTACAGTTACTGGAAGTATTGGATAAATGGACTGAAGCTTTAGACAATAGCCATTATGTAGACTGCATATATATGGACTTCCAGAAGGCTTTTGACAAGGTGTCACATAAGAGATTATTAGAGAAAATAAAAAGCTATGGTATAGTAGATCAAACGCTAAGCTGGATAGAAGACTTCCTATAAAATAGATCACAAAAAGTCATGGTAAATGGGGCTGGTTCAGAATGGGAAAATGTAACATCTGGTATACCACAAGGGTCAGTACTAGGCCCTATTATCTTTGTAATATATATAAATGATCTACCAGACATTGTTGAATCGAACTCATACTTATTTGCTGATGATACCAAAATATTCAGAATAAGCAAGGGCGAAGATGACAAGGAAACATTACAAGATGATCTCACCAATCTAGAAGAATGGAGTGATAAGAGGCTTCTCAAATTTCATCCTGAGAAATGTAAGCACATGAAGATTAGCAAAAGTAAAAACGAAGAAACCAATACATATAAACTACTTGGACAAAATATTGAGACAATAACCCAAGAAAAAGATATAGGGATCATAATTGACTCTGAGCTTACATTTGAAAACCACCTATGTGAGAAAGTCACAAAAGCTACTTCCATATTTGCAGCAATGAGGAGGACTTTCAGGTATTTAGATACAAAGTAATTTTTGGTGACATACAAAACTCTAGTCAGAACTCATTTAGACTATCCCAGCTCTGTCTGGGCACCATACAAGATGACGTACATAGAAAAGATAGAAAGTGTCCAAAAACGAGTAACTAAACAATTCACTGGAATGAAAAACTTGTCATATCCCGAAAGATTTAAAAAAATAGGGTTACCAACATTAGCTTACAGACGAATAAGAGGGGATATGATTGAAGTATACAACATTATTAAGGGTTGCTACGACAGAGAGGCTAGTTCATTCTTGAAATTGATGAGTGAAACTGGATTAAGATTCAGCTCTAGAATTAACTCGAACAAGATAGTTCATCAACATGTAAAATCAAACAAGAGAAAGTATGCATTTACATTAAGGGTATCAAGAAGATGGAACAAACTAACAGATACAATAGTAAACGCCCCGGCACTAAATACATTCAAGAATAGGCTGGATAGATATTGGAAAAATCAAGACCTATATTTAAATAATTACAAATCAGACATTCAATGGGACTGTCAGGTGACCAGCGAATGCTTGGAAGTGGAAAGTGTAGGTCCTGAGCTGGAAAATCACCATAAGTAACCATAAGTAACCATAAGTATAACTCACTAAAGAGAAGTTTTCATAATTATTTAAATTCAACAAGTGTGGACACAGAAATGTGCTGTCCAAAAGGCAAGTGTGGATGTCAATATTACATATTATTAACTTAAAAAAAATCCTGGATTATTATTATTTTTTCTTAAAATCCGGTCCTGTGTTTTTATTTCAAAATTTCATCATAGCCCCCCCCCCTCCCCCCCCCCACACCCCCCCTAAATCTCAATTACAAAACCACTGATATTTGTTCAATTTATAACGCTGATTTAAGCTTTAGTCGCAACAAATTTTTATTTTTCTCTTTAAACTGTCGAAACATAACAGTTATTTAGCTGTAAAATTCACAAATAAAATTCAACCCCTCCTTTTTCCCCTTTTTCTTGGTTAAATCAATGAACAACAATATTCCAGAATCAAACAAATGAATAAATATAACAGATTTCTTTTACATGCATCTTTTTACCATGCAGAGTCAGTATGTTTTAAATCGGTCATCCAATCAGGACGCTCATTATTCTTGTCCAAGATAAAAATACATCGCTAAAGTAAATTTACCTGTGGTTTCAGAGTAGAAGATTTTTAGATATCGAACATAAAATTTCCCCACTTCAACTCGTAAATTTACATAGAAATCGGAGATATTTCGTCATAAAACTTCACACATGGTTTTGTCTATCATATTTCTTGAAGACAAACATAAAGTTTTATTGCATTTATCAATATTTTATGAGTATCAACAGTTTTTTTCAACACCGTCTCTGTTTCTCGATACAGCCGCAACTTCAACTCGTAAATTTACATAGAAATCGTAGATATTTCGTCATAAAACTTCACACATGGTTTTCTATCATATTTCTTGAAGACGAGCATACAATTTTATTGCATTTATCAATATTTTATGAGTATCTGTTTCTCGATACAGCCGCCCGATTACAGTGACCCGTGACCCAGATTAGCAGATTCCAGTAGTTTTTTTCTAAATACTGTTGTTTAATAAATTAACGGTACCCCGTAGATATATAAATGCTGTATCGAATATAAAAAAATGGGGTGTAAAAAGAGAAAAGTACACAAATACACAACATTGCAGACCAGTCTTCTTTTAATTCACAACCGATCTTAGTCAGTATCAACCAAGAAATGATGAAAATCTACAATAAATAAAATACAACACAAACACGAGAGAATTAGTAACGAAAAGAAGCAAAAAAACACGAAGAATAACAATAATAGAATAAACGAATATATTGGAAATTACATTCTTTTATGCTACAACAACCAAGGATTTGTATAATATATTAGAAATTACATTCTTTTAGGTCACAACAACCAAGGATTTGTTTAATATATTGGAAATTACATTCTTTTAGGTCACAACAACCAAGGATTTGTTTAATATATTGGAAATTACATTCTTTTAGGTCACAACAACCAAGGATTTGTTTAATATATTGGAAATTACATTCTTTTAGGTCACAACAACCAAGGATTTGTTTAATATATTGGAAATTACATTCTTTTATGCTACAACAACCAAGGATTTGTATAATATATTAGAAATTACATTCTTTTAGGTCACAACAACCAAGGATTTGTATAATATATTAGAAAGGTCATAACAACCAAGGATTTGTTCAATAAATTGGAAATTACAGTCTTTTAGGTCACAACAACCAAGGATTTGTTTAATATATTGGAGATTGCATTCTTTTAGGTTAAAGCAACCAAGGATTTGTATAATATAGTAAAAATATACAAATCCTTGCAACAACAAAGTCAAACTAAATAAAATTCGATCTTTGATTGCTCGCGACTGTGTCGCACATATCTTTACGCGCGACATAGCAAAACCAGGAGCAATTAAAGATCGAATTTTAAGTAGATTGCAACAAAGTATTTCCAGGGTATGTTATGTAGAAGATATTGAAACAGACAAGGATTGTGTTGTTATGGGGAATGAGTGATTGTTGTTTAACGTTAACTCAGTGTTTTGTTCAGCCATATCATGGCGAGAACAAGTTAATGTTCAATGATGAGTTCAGCTTTGTACTTGACCAACACGATTAGATGGATTTTTATAGTGCTAGTTCACTGTAACAAAAGTCCACGGAGAAACATGTCACCCCACTCGGAAACAGTATCCTGATTTCGAGCCACTCAGTTTTTCCTCTCTTTCTTCTTAATGCTGCGTGCTTAGGGGAGTATCAACAAATACTAATTTTATAGTCTTTGGTTTGACCCGATCGGATCTCGAACCCACGATGTACCGCACTCGAGGTGAGCACGCTAACCATGCATTACACCACCGGGGTGGTTTTGTCATAGTGTGTGGATTGCATACATCAGCTTGGTAGAGATCTGAATGCTTTTTCTGGTCTAATTTAAAGATCAAGCACAGAACTTGATATGACATGGCAGACGTTACGTTTGTAATTCCACAGCCTGTATTAACAGAAGGAACAAAGTCGTATTGATGATGAAGTGTCTAAGTCTAACATAGACAATGTTTAACAACATAACATGTTGCTTTTTTGCTTGTTTGTTTGTTTATTTGTTTTAATTTCAGAGAAGAAAAGCAGGACAGTTTGAATTATTAAATTGATTTCACATTCTAATCTTTACAAGCTTGTTTTTCATATTATATCATTTACTTTCCAAATATTTTGTTTGTTTGTTTGATGGTGTTTAACACTACTTTCAACACTATTTCAGTTATATCGTGGAGGTCAGTTTTATCTTCAAACTCATCTTTCAGTTGAGCCTACTCTTTTTATATTACACAAGACACTGTTTTATTACTTAGTTTACAATTAATCACTGTGTATTTATTGTTTGTTGTATGTATATACTATCAATTTGATAAACTACGTGATTTCCTTCGAAATACGAGTAAACGCAAATAAAACCCAATATCAATGTATATAATTTACTTTGTATGCACGACTCAGTCAGGTGTGTATTACCTTTCTCGTCTATTTAAATCTTTGCACCTGTGAATGATATATGAACTAAATAGAACTACTTCAGCCTTCCCAACATAAGCTACCTAACTTGCAGCTTCTTCGTTTGCCTAGAACAAAGTATGTATTTTTCTCTCATTTATAGATTAGTTTCTCATTATTTAATCGTTTTTGTTAACTAATCCAAGGATCTAGGGCGAAATTTTTGGAAAGTCTCCAGTCGAGTTGAGTGTCCTTTTATAATTACTTTTTAAATTTTCGTCCATTATTTTAACTGTATTGATTTGAGGTATGGGACTGGCCAAAAATTATTAAGCAAAAATCTTTGTATGGCAATGGTTTCATGACAATGTACCTGTTTCATTGACAAAGTATCGCACAACACACTTTCATACGAATTCGCGATGATTTTATGATGATCACCATTCGGTGCTGTATCATGTAACATACATATTCCCGAGAAGTGTACATGTGTGCACACCGATAATTTTTATGAAAATTTTTTCATTCAGTTTGATATATTGATTTAGGTGTCAGTGTCATGGTGTTTAACGCCACTATATTGATTTATTAAAACAAACACTCTAAAATGACTCAGATGAAGAATGCCAATATAACAGCTGCTCTTCAACTTTTGAGTCTTACTGAGTTTAATTTCGATTATCTTTCATGTTCACTGACAAGTTGGTTGGTTGGTTTATGGTGTTTAACGCCACTTTCAACAATATTCCAGTTTTTAGTGGGTTCGTGTTACTCAATCATTAGTTTTATGTGTATGATTTGTAGATCGTTGTTTTTCTTTTTCTTTTGACCATAGTGTTGGCCTTTTCTTTTGACCATAATGTTGTCTTTTTCTTTTGACCATAGTGTTGTCTTTTTCTTTTGACCATAGAGTTTTCTTTTCCTTTTGACCATAGTGTTGTCTTCTTCTTTTGACCATAGTGTTGTCTTCTTCTTTTGACCATAGTGTTTTCTTTTCCTTTTGACCATAGTCTGGTCTTTTCCTTTTTGACCATAGTGTTGTCTTCCTTTTAACCATATTGTTGTCTTTTTCCTTTGACCATACTGTTGTGTTTTTCCTTTGACCATAGTGTTGTCTTTTTCTTAACCATAATGTTGTCTTTTTCTTTTGACCATTTTGTTGTCTTTTTCTTAACCATACTGTTGTGTTTTTCCTTTGACCATAGTGTTGTCTTTTTCTTTTGACCGTAGTGTTTTCGTTTTCTTTTGACCATATTGTTGTCTTTTTCTTAACCATAATGTTGTCTTTTTCTTTTGACCATAGTATTGTCTTTTTATTTTGACGACAGCGTTGTCTTTTTCATTTGACCATAATGTTGTCTTTTTCTTTTGACCATATTGTTGTCTTTTTCTTTTGACCATAGTGTTTTCTTTTTCTTTTGACCGTAGTGTTGTCTATTTTTTGACCGTAGTGTTGTCTTTTTCTTTTGACCACAGTGTTGTCTTTTTCTTTTGACCATTGTGTTGTCTTTTTCTTTATCATAATGTTTTCTTTTTCTTTTGACCGTAGTGTTGCCTATTTTTTGACCGTAGTGTTGTCTTTTTCTTTTGACCATTGTGTTGTCTTTTTCTTTTGACCATAGTGTTGTCTTTTTATTTTGACCATAGTGTTGCCTTTTTCTTTTGACCATAGTGTTGTCTTTTTATTTTGACCATAGTGTTGCCTTTTTCTTTTGTCCATTGTGTTGTCTTTTTCTTTTGACCATAGTGTTGTCTTTTTATTTTGACCATAGTGTTGTCTTTTTCTTTTGACTATAGTGTTGTCTTTTTATTTTGACCGTAGTGTTGTCTTTTTCTTTTGACCATAGTGTTTTCTTTTTCTTTTGACCGTAGTATTGTCTTTTTTTTACCGTAGTGTTGTCTTTTTCTTTTGACCACAGTGTTGTCTTTTTCGTTTGACCATGGTGTTGTCTTTTTCTGTTGTCCATATTGTTGTCTTTTTCTTTTGACCATAGTGTTGTCTTTTTCTGTTGACCATAGTGTTGTCTTTTTCTTTTGACCATAGTGTTTTCTTTTTCTTTTGACCATAGTGTTTTCTTTTTCTTTTGACCATAGTGTTGTCTTTTTCTGTTGACCATAGTGTTGTCTTTTTCTTTTGACCATAGTGTTTTCTTTTTCTGTTGACCATAGTGTTGTCTTTTTCTTTTGACCATAGTGTTTTCTTTTTCTTTTGACCGTAGTGTTGTCTTTTTCTTTTGAACATAGTGTTGTCTGTTCTTCTTCGATATACGAACTCTTCTGATATATATTCATGACGAGAAAACACTCTAAAGCAAAATTAAATATGAGTTAATAGGTGGCACATGGATTAGCCTATTTACCAGTGGTGGAGGTTGCCACAATTAAAGGGGAGACAACAGAAAAGACACCGTCGTAACCAACAGCTGATCACAGTCCGATTACTCCCCACTCATTACTCGTGGGTCAGGTGGCAGATAATTCCCCGTTGCGTTGAAACACGCCCGGTTACCAATCAAAATCATCGTTTGATATTGTTAATCTCGTTCTTTGAGATGAAATTGCTATACACTAAAAATGGGGGATTCCATAAGTTGCAAGGAATTCCTTTTTTAATTTAGATACAATTAAAAGCTGTAGTTTGATTGGCTATAAAGACAGTCGTCGATTTTAAAACGATCTGCAGCGTTGAACCACGGGTGGTGAGTGAAGAGTAATTGAAACGTGATTAGCTGTGTTACCTACGATGTAGATAGGATTGGGGAAAAACTGCCTTCAAAATGACCATCAATGACCATTTGGTCAATCTCTTTTTCATAAGATGCTGACACAAACGGTCTTTTATGTGCAAGGAACTTGGCATCAGTCTACAAACACGAGACATTCATTTAGTCCCCGTTGTAAGCGAAAATTGTGTGACTTGCTCCGCGAAACTATTGGCCACCCATTTCGAAATAAGGTGTTGTTTGTTTGTTTGGTGGTGTTTAACGCCACTTTCAACAATATTCCAGAGAAAACAACCGACCTGTCGCAAGTCACTGACAAACTTTTTCATATAATGTTGTACACCTCGCCCTGATCGAGATTCGAACTCACAACATAAGTGGTGATAGGCACTGATTGCATAGGTAGTTGTAAATCCAGCTTCCATGCGATCACGCCACGACGCCCCATAAGATGTTGTACCCCGGAACGGAAACACTGACAAATTGAAGTGTTATACCCCGCAGTTGAAAAAATAGGTCGTATTTTTGTACCTTGGACTCAGAATGAAAAAAATATCGTTTCTTGTAAGCATTTATTAATCTGGTGCGGTTAAGTATATTGCATTATTATTTTTTTTCTCCAAAATATCAACTACGGAATGACTTATTTTTAATCTGAAGAAAGTTATTTGTTTTTCCCACAATAAAACGTTAATTGATATTGAGGAAGTTATCAGCTTTCTCACATAATTCAGGTTGTATAAAGAAAGTCGTTAAAAAGTTGACTTCCTCGTGCTTTATTGTGTTAATTGTTGTCTTTGGTCGTGTATCTACGTATAATTTGATGCATCAAACTAGGTGTCGTTGTAATTTAGGATAATTCATTTATATTATTTCAAAATATATAATATATTTTTAATTGATATTAAAATTAGCATATATTGATGAAAAAATCACATTTAAACCTTCTCCGTTGAAACTGCTGAATCAAATTAAAATTTGGCTGGTATTGCCCTTAGGTGGCCCCTTTTCAAAATGATCTTAAATTTTAAAAGCAGCTACATGCCAATACGTAGTTTTACATTTCTTTATTTTTCTGTGAAATTTTTCTTTCAACCAGTTTTATACAGATTATGCGTATTATGAGAAAAACAATAACATTAAAATCTTTTGTTCCGAAATGTGAGCTGAAATGATCTTTGGTTGTGCCACTTTCTAAATTTTGTGCGACACACCCACTCTCCATCCTCCAACTAAGACGACTGGCGTTACTATTTATTTGTAGATATTTCATTAAATAGCTAGAAAAAAGAAGATTCACCTGAACATTTTCTGTGAAATTTAGTAGTCAAATTAAAAATCAGATGAGCTACTACAGGCTCATGAGAGCCACTAGTTTATGTATTTTTATTGCAAAATTTATTTTGAAAATAGCTGTCCTGGCGTAAAAGAACTGAGAGCTATAGAGGACAAAATCGGCCCCACCTCAGATGTCGATAACATTTTCTCCAAAATGTATTCACAATATGTGCTTTTCAGAAATAAATACAGTTAGTTAATATGTGTATCTAATTCCTCACAGTGGATCGACAAAGTCAGGTAATGAAAAGCACTGAACGTCATTTAGTTCAGAATACAGAACGTACTTATCATTGCATTATAATGCATATCTTTAAAACCCAAAAACAAAAACAAAGCATAATAAAGCTCAACAAACAAAGCATAAATTTGACTTAATATGCAATGTGGATTGATTTCAGGAACACAAACATGTTCCGAAGCTGTATTATGAAATTAAAGTGAAGGAATATGTCGCAACGTCACCCATTTTCGACCCTCTGCTGTTTTCGACGGTTTGCTTCACGTGATAAAATCTCTCATTATTTTGATCGCTTCATTTGTCAGAGGTTATATTATGATGGTGAAATTGCATGAATGATCTCAAGAAATCTGATCTAAAAATGTCATCTTTAAATGTAAGAACTACGTACCACATCTATTATTTCACGTTCAAATTGTAGCTTTTCGTAATTCTTTTTTTCGTCACCTTAGCAAAGCTTTAATCGTTTAAAAAATATATCTCATACAGACCAATTTTGGTTTCATCGTCTGCTATGACATTGATAATGTACATATTGAGGTCATATCAATTCAGAAGCTTGTTAACATTGATCGTCGAAAACTGGTCGAAATTTTGGTATTAATGTTAAAAGAAGTAATAGATAGGTTTATTTGGACAATAGAACTATGTCACATTTGAAATTTGTTTAAACACTTTTTTAACCGTACTTTATTCTTAACAACAACCAATGCGATGATATATTCCAGTACATTTTTACGGACAACCATCACAAATCTATAAAGAAAAATGCCAAGGTGCGGGTTGAGAGAAGTTCAATATTTAAAGATCGCTTTTTTTTATAATGTGGAAATATTTTGGGAAATAGTGTGAAGCAAATGTTTAATATGTAGGGATTTTAGCCAGGAACCTGTGAGAATTATTTTTGTTTTTTTGATAAACTGATAACAAGCCTTGGAATCAGATATCCCATAGGAAGTGGTTGTCGATAGATAATTGTTTTACAATCAAGTATTTCATATATATTGATGATGAGAACAAGTTTACAACCATATGATTAATCGTGTAGGTAAAATGTGTGTCGCTGCCATGAGTCTATATATGATTGCTTTGATTGTCACTAGAAAAAGAGGAGATGGTAGATATTATTTTGCTTTGTGACAAAGCAACAACAACACTCCTAATAAACTGTTGCTATCAGAATCTGCTGTAAGTTGTCTTTTACGTGTAAGAAGTGTGTCCTTTACATCCCGCGATAAGGGATGTATTGAATATGTTCATCATAGCTGTCTGGTGTCCCTTTCACATAAAGTCGGCGTTTTCCTAGAGGAAGCCATTTGTTATGTTATTGATGCCAAATTCGCAGTCATGCTAGGATTCTAATAATAATAGGTTATTATACATTACAGATTCGTACAATATCTTTCCATATTGTACATAGCACTGTATAATAACCTATTATTATAACACAGCTATAATTTTAATCCAATCAAAAACATCCAAGTAAGACATGTGACCGTACATTATTTTTCCCGTATTGTACATTATGTAAGGGAAGTAACTCGTTGGTTTTTCTGCTAGTAAATTATTTTTCGACGAAATCGTATACGATCGATTTTGACCTACTTTTGCTATGGATGATGTTGCCTAGCAATTTTAAAGATGAAAATATTTTCTAACTTTTTGATTGGAAAATAATACAAATTTGGTAAGAGTTCGGAGAACGGAGTTAAAGTACTCGCAGTGATTTTCCGACTGTGTTTTTCTTGGGCCAAATATCGGCCCCAATGTGAATTTTTTTCCCCCTGCGGCGTTTTGTCCAATACGGGTTTTCAATACAATACAGACTCGTACAATATCTTTCCATATTGTACATAACATTTTACAATAACCTGTTATTATAATACAGCTATAATGTAATCCAATCAAAAACACCCATTTAAGACATGTGACCGTACATTATTTTTCCCGTATTGTACAACGGAAGCCGTATTTTTTCCGTATTGGACGTCCAATACGTTTTTTCATTGTATTGTACATTATGTAAGGGAAGTAACTCGTTGGTTTTTCTGCTAGTAAATTATTTTTCGACGAAGTCGTATGCGATCGCTTTTGACCTACTTTTGCTATGGATGATGTTGCCTAGCAATTTTAAAGATGAAAATATTTTCTAACTTTTTGATTGGAGAATAATACAAATTTGGTAAGAGTTCGGAGAACGGAGTTAAAATACTCGCAGAAATTTTCCGACTGTGTTTTTTTGGGCCACATATCGGCCCCAATGTGAATTTTTTATCCCCTGCGGCGTCTTGTCCAATACGAATTTTCAATACAATACAGACTCGTACAATATCTTTCCATATTGTACATAACACTGTATAATAACCTGTTATTATAATACAGTTTTAATTTTAATCAAATCAAAAACACCCATTTAAGACATGTGACCGTACATTATTTTTACCGTATTGTACAACCGGAAGCCGTAATTTTTCCGCATTGGACGTCCAATACGTTTTTTTTTTCGCATTGTACATTATGTAAGGGAAGTAACTCGTTGGTTTTTGTCGTCTGCTAGTAAATTATTTTTAATTGTAATCTACAATCAAATTAACTTGTTCGATATTTAACAGTTTGAGGGAAAAGAAAGCTGCTTAGAATAATTGTTGATCAGTTATTTTGCTGTTTTTAATTCATTTTAAGAGTTTACGAGATCTGTATTGATACAGAACATTTTTTTTTAAATATATCTGATTTAAATTTTCGCACAAATAAATAATTTTGCCAGACTTGGGAGAAAAAAATAATCTGACTAAGGAAAATCAAGTAGTATAATAGTTATGTAAAACTGGATATTGAATGGTACATTACTGATTTCATATGTAAAGAAAAATAAATGATTCCATTCTCCCAAAACTTGTCTGTCCATGGTAAAACAATAGCCCCTTTTAGGCTTATTTATACCTTATCGGCGACTGTCGTGCACAAATCGTGCGATTTTCACTTTCTATTATTTTTATTAAATAAGAGAAATGTCTTAGAAAAATCTACTGTATACTAGTTTAACCCCGTCACTTTTTATTGAAGTACCTGAACTAAACCAGGAGGGGTCATTTATATGTGTGCTAGGAATATCGAATTACATATCTCTACGATTTTTCTATTGAATGCTGGAACTGTTCCGACAGCGTGCTATATATTTTTTTATTTTATTATAGGTTATGAAAAAAAACCATCTGAGTTGCAATTGTTAAAAAAAATATGGTTGTGATCGTCTTCCGTAATTAAAATCGTCAAAATGAAATACAACCGAATCAAATGATGACTTGTTTCAACCTCATCTAAAATATACCTTGACATTCTTTAATACTTCTACATCACTTTCACGATCTTTTATTACAACACTCAAGTGTACATTTTTTCCTGTTCTAGTTAAAGGACTTTATCAAACAGAATCATACAGTTTACATGTAATGCAGTTAATGCACATTTAAGAGCTCCAGCTTTATGCTGCTCATGCTCAGCAACGGACCACCTTCGTCAATTGCTTTAGCTCATCAATGATCATGAGATTCACTAAGATAAATAGCATGGTCTGTGCAATATTTATTTATTTATTTATTTATTTATGCTTTGGTGTCAGTGTTTCAACTGTTGACAGAGTTTTAAATCCAACATGAGTAGACTTAATTACCTTTCATCTTAGCTGAACTTGAGCCTTCGTGGTCGTATGGTAGTTGAATTAACAACTACCTGTGCAATCGTTGCCTATCACCACTATTGAATGCCGTAACTGTTCCGACAGTGTGCTATATAGTTTTTCATTTTACAATAGGTTATGAAAATGAACACCTGAGTTGCAATTGCTAAAAAAAAATATGGTTGCGATCGTCTTCCGTAATTAAAACCGTCAAAATGAAATACAACCGAATTAATATCAAATGGTGACTTGTTTCAACCTCATTTAAAATATACATTAACATTCTTTCATACTTGTATATCACGTTCACAATCTTTTATTACAACACTTTCTCACTCAAGTGTACATTTTTTCCCTATTCTATTTAAAGGATTTTATCAAACAGAATCATACAGTTTACATTTAATGCAGTTAATACGCATTCAAACCACAGAAGAATATTTATATTTCCCACAACTTGTGGTGTGGGGTCGCTATTGTGCATGCGAAATATTAATTGCAAACCCCATTGACTGGCTATTTGCTGCCTGTCTAGAATTTTTTTTTCTCGATCAACAGCTCAGAAGCTAGAATACAATATGATGAATATTGTCTGTCAATCATGCAAACAATACCTTATGCACATGACAGAACGCATTTTCAATGCACTGCATACACAAACTTTTGATCCATCATTTGTCAATTGAAGGTTGATTTAAGAGAATGGAACTGATAGAAGTTAAAAAAGTTTAATTTGGGCGCAAAAGGGGAAACTTTATATGATTTATGGAAATGTGATGTGAATTTTAGGGATCCTCGGATTCAAATCCATTCATCTACTTTTCTACACTTTTATACATATTATACATATATATACCCGCTATTACAAATGATAGTAATGTTATTTTAAAATATTTCCACATTGTTTTACTTGTCGTTTTCTTTTTCTTTATTCTGTTTATGCTCAGCAACGGACCACCTTCATTTATTTATGCTTTGGTGTCAATGTTTCAATTGTTGACAGAGTTTTAAATTCAACATGGGTAGACTTATAGAAAGTGTGTAGTCGTAAAATTCAGTGGCCAACCATCCCAGTCTGGTTGCAAAAGAAAAGGTATTGTTCTGATATGCCTAACGTTGTGTCTGCAATTTACGAAACTTCACATGAGATACAAATTCCATCCAATGAACCCCAACAAAAAACATACTTTCAGCAAACCAATTATTTTCATTGATTGATATGAAAAGAAAGTCTATAAACAGTGATAATCATAAATTGCATCAATATCAATAAAACAATTACCTTTCATCTTAACTGAACTTGAGCCGTCGTGGTCGTATGTTAGTTGAATTTACAACTACATGTGCAATCGTTTCCTATTACCACTTAAGTTGTGAGTTTGAACCCCATTCATGGCGAGGTATATATACTCGATAAAACATTATGTGATAAAGTTTGTCAGTGACTTGCGACAGATCTGTGGATTTCTCTGGGTACTCCAATTTCCGATACAAAAGTAGTAACTGAAATATTTTTGAAAGTGGTGTTAAACACCTAACCTGGGTCATAATGTGGCATATCTTTACAAGTACCAATAATATTACAACAATATTGTTTCCCACACAATTATGGAAACTGTTATACACATATCATGTCACAATATACTGAAAAAGAAACAACTTCACTTTCAATTTTTTTATTAACAATTAAATTAAATTACCCCCATGATCTCAAAATTATGCTTCAGTGTTTATTGCATCTTATCACATATTTTATTGAAATAACGCCGAATTTGCATATGTAATAAAAGCATAATTTGCGGCGTGTTATTTGCCTCCGGGGCAATAACATTTTACGAGGGCAATAACTTGTTATCTGTCCTCTTGTGGTTTTTATGGACCCTATTCCATGGACAGGAATAATTACATAGAGATCCACCCAACCCAAGCACAAGTTGCAAACATTTCATATCACCACCCATCAACGTATCTAAATCAAAATGTTTCCCCTCAACTTCAATACTTGCTTTTTCGCATAATGTGTTTATTTTCTGGAAAATGGGTTTGCAAGCAAGTCTTAGATGATCATTATCTTCTTTGCAGTTTACAATGCAAACAACTATTTTGATCTTTTGATGATAATGTCAAATCATCGGTAATTACAATAAAGGACAACACGACAAAGTTTGAAATTCTACTAACTTTTGACTCATCCCCCGAAATGTAAATTTTTATCTTGTCTGTTTCAGGATTTACATGATACTTGATGTACCGGATAATTTCGCTTTTTAGACTAACATATGCGCCAGGGATATTTCTCGGAATTCTTTCAAAATGATATAAACTGTTAATATCTTCCTGACATTGATGAAACCAGATATGTTCGTGGTAGCCCATCACAAAATACTGTCAGTTCCATATAAGCGCACTCGCTAACATTAAATTTTTCAAAAATAAAAAACAAATCTTGAATTTTTTGTCTTTCTTCTTTAGGTAAATCTTGGTATGAAGATTTGTTGGAAGACGGGTTGAAATCGACTTTAGCAGTCTGCCCATCAGTACTTTCTAATTGTAAGTACTAGGGTACAAGGCCATAGGACTCTACAAACCAAAACGCAGTTACAGCCTTCGGTTTAAATTCTTTTATTTTCCTTGATTTGTTATTTTCGATAATTTCCGAAAACTCTTTTCCACTATTCGCGGTTCCAACTTTTTTATTTATTGATCTTACATAATCTATAAGGCGACTGTTCGTATCTTTCAGACTGTCAAGTTGATTTGACAGATTCTGTTTTTTTTGCTAGCAAAACCCCCTTAAGACATATTTCTTCCTGTAAACTATTATGGAAATCAGAACTCTTTTTTTTCAAATTCTATGTTGTCGCTTTCAAACTTTTGTAAGCTAAAATTTGATTGTTTTACATTTTCTAACTCATATGAGAATATTGCGATCCTATGCACATTATTATCAAAAGCAATTCACTTCCTCCCTGTCAATTTTCTATTTGATAACAAAACTCTAATAGTCTTACTTGAAAGTCTGTTTTCAAGTCTCTCAATGAATTTTAACTGAAATGATTGTAAACTGGGAATTTAAAATATCTATATATTTAAAATCGGGGTATTTGTCCTTTGCTTTGGAGAGCACCTTGTAAAAGGAGCTTGTAATTGAAATGTGAGAGCTCTCTGTTGGATTGTGCCCCAAAAATATCTACTCCTTTTGGATCAAACTATTTTACTTCATTTTAGAAGTAGCATCGATAGACCATTAAACCTACCTGAGTATCCCGTAGTAATAACTATTTCAGTATCCCGGAAGGAAATATATAATCAATTATTGGGGGCTTATGAAAAAAATCTATTTTGGATGAAGTGGTGTTTATTTTATTTTTATCTAACATTTGTATATAACTGTTACGTGCCGACATACCATCGGTTTTTACGGCAAAGATTGCTTCTCAAATATCAAAACGTCATCTAAGCGCTTGGAATATTTGAACATTTTCGCGTCGTTTTTCAAGAAATTTAACACCTCGTGCACCAAAAAAATACTTTAACAGTATTTGTGTTTTATTTATTTTAATATTCTGGCAAAATATTGTTCTGGTGCACGACTGCGGAGGTGCTTAATTTCTTCGAAAACCGTCGAAATATCGCGGTCAAAATTTCACGAAATACAGAAAACAAATAACGCTCATGACGTCACAATGACGTCAAATGCGTATCGATTTTGTTGGAAACAAGTTTTAACATCAAAAGTATGATGTCGTCTATAATATAAAACACATCAAATTTTAATCAAGTATTTTCTAAGATAATGATTCATTAAATATGGGGCCATATATGGCACTTATAGTCCCCAGTTCTTTTGATGGCATTGACGCCGGATTGCAATCACTGAGTTTTTCTCCTGGTTTCAATGTACACAAACTCTATTTAAGATAAATACAATTATTTACGGAAACATAAGTTATTTACTGATGAGTTTCATTACTTGAAATGAATCACGAAATGTACAGAAATTATGTATATAATGGTCTCATATATACAATCAGAAGAGTGAACATATTGATTTTAAGGGTCTGGCTGAGGTTATAAATAAATTAATATTTAACAACTTCCACAATCCTCCACCAACAAAATATTTTGATATAATCATTAACCCTCTATACTCAAAACAACTGCTCAATTTGGTGTTGGTGGAAAACTGTGGAAGTATATAAAATAGCTAAAATGTACATTAAATATGTCTTTTATAGTCCATTTTTAGCATTATCCGTTTAGGTTAATAGTTTAGTTTAATACTATTTTATTGCAAATAAAACAGCAATGGGATTGGACAAAAAGTTATCACAACTTATGGACTGTCCTCTCCCTACAAATAATACACATATAATAATGTCAACAAAAATAACACATACACAAATATAAATAATATTTTACACAATATAGTGAAACATGGGAAATAATTTGATGTTGATGTAGATCAGATGACCGACCACTGATTATAATCTTTTTGTTTGTCTAATATATGCTCGAACTTTATTGAAGATATTATAATTTTCGTTTATACTAATTTCATCGTTTCCAAAGAGTAATGTTTCTATATTTTTGTTGGTTTCTCTTAAGTTTCTAAAAAGACAATATCTCTCGTTTTGGTATAATGGACATTCCATTAGAAAATGAATTGAATCTTCAGACGGTGCACCACATTGACATTTGGGGTCATTTATAAAGTTCATGCGATATAAATCAGAATTCAATGAGCTACATTGATGTCGTAGTCTAGCATGGAGTATGCTTAATTTTCTGGACCCTTCACCATAATACTCCGGAGATTAAGCAGTTTTTTCTTTAATTCTAGATTTAAAACATGATATATTTGGGCTATTTCCGTCTAATTATGATGTCATTATGACGTCATAATGCACCCAATTTCACGGAAGATATATTTTTGAAAATTTGTTTATATAACAATTAAATTAGTAAATTGTTTTTTTTTTCTATGTCAAACAATATTTTTTATTATAATGTGCGGCCAATTTTGCACTTTAACGCCTCTCTCTCTTTGTCAATTTTTTTTTTTAATTAATTACTCTATGCAATTATTAACCAACAAAATCCCTGGTTTGTGCTTAAAAAGTGCTTGAATTGTTGTAATTTTCATTTCAGATGGAAAAAATTGAAGTTGAATTCGAGACATATACAGAGGAGTACAGTGCCAAAAGTTTCTATGAGCACTACAAGGACAACCTGCCACAGATGGTAATGGTAACCCAGGGTTACCTGGGAGAAGACGGTTTCGAAACATTTGGCAGAGGACAGGTAATTAGGGAATAACTGTATTGTATTTGAAGTGTGGCCTCCGTAAATCGTCGGTTTTACTGTTGATACAGTATGTGGCCAAAAGTATTGCCACATGTAAAAAAGATCCCTATATAATCAACCAAACCATATTTTTTCAAAATATTATTGTGAAGTCATTTCTGGATAGATTTTAACAAGTTTTACACCAAAACACTCAGAATTGTATATATTTTGACTATTTATTTGCTCATTATGTATACATGAGTGGTTTTTATTTGTACATAATTTAAACAAAACAAATAAAAATTTACTTTGATTTTCCTATATATTTAAAAAAAAAAAATTATCCTAAAAATTAACAATCCTGTTTAAATTATGTACAAATAAAACCCACTCATATAAACATAATGAGCAAATAAACAATCAAAATATAGACAATTCTGAATGTTTTGGTGTGAAATTTGTTAAAATCTATACAGAAATGACTTCGCAATATTTTTTTGAATAAAATATGGTTTTGGTTGATTATATAGGGATTTTTTTTTACATGTGGCAATACTTTTGGCCACATGCTGTATTGGTGGAATGGATGACCAATAATTTTCACATTTGCAAAGTTTCATGATATGGTTGATAAAATAAATCCGACTCTTGTTTTTTTCACACAATGTTGATGAAAGTCTTCCGCATGTAAATTAAATTAAAGATTTTATATATTTTGCATGTTGGATATAGTTTGGACAAATGCCAAAATACATCGATATATTTTTTGTTAAAAGTAGTTCTGCATCGATGCATTTGTTTATAGATATATTCAATATTCATTGATAAATCCGTACAAGACGCAAAAGAACTTTAACAATTAAGAATATTAACGCATACGTTTTAATGAACTCAAATATTTATTGTCGTTAAGCTATTATAAGTTGAGTTAGGGTACGGGTTAGAGTAATGCTGTTTGACGCCACTTTCAACAATATTTCAGTTATATCGTAGCGGTATGTTTTATTGGTGGAGGAAACCGGAGTACCCACAGAAAACTATCGACCCGCTACTAGTCACTGACAAACTTCATCACATAATGTTGTATCGAGTACACCTCGCCATGAGCGGGATTCGAACTCACAACGTGGTGATAGTCACTGATTGCACGAGTAGTGGTATTCCAACTACCATACGCTCACGGCCATGGCGACTTCTGCTGATGAGTTTTGAGTGATTGTTGTTTGATCCCAAGTGATAACATTTTCAGCTACTAGTTTATCAAGGCGAGAACAAGTTACATTTCGATGAGAGACCAATGTCGTGTTGTGCCTTACCAACACGCTTAATTTGATTTTTATAGTGCTAGTTCAATGAAATATGACTCGGACAAACTATTCTCATATCTGGTAACTTTTGCTAATAGATTGGTATATACTACTGTCAAGAGCCAAAACATACCTCTTCAGAAATATCTGTTCAGGATGCACCTAAGTGCACACAGTAAATGCCTTTTATGCAACAGCGGTGAAGATGAAGATCACGAACATATTTTGTTAAATTGCCCTATCCTGTCTAGTGTTCGCGATGAATATTTTAATATTGTTTCTAAACAGTCTAGTGATTATTATATTGGTGTAGACTTTATGGAACAGTCACCTAGTGCCAAATTACAGTTTATTGTTGGTGATATTGGATATGCTTTTAATAATGATATTGGAATATTTTATGATTTTATCGGTAAAATGTATATTGAAACATGTTTTAGATTGCGAAGTGAAGTATTGAGTGTTACTGTTTAAAATATTTATCTTATAATATTTTAAGTATAATTATAAATGATGTTTTATGGAGAGTGTATGGACAGTTTATAACGTGTGTGTATATATGGCAGATGTCCTATCATATTTTTGTTCCATGTGCTCTTATCATAATAAATGTACATTTTAATAACTGTAGTTAGATGCACCACCGACACCCCGGCGGTTGGCGCCCCCGATGTAAAGGGGTAGTTTCATAAATAGACATATAGCACATTAAAGTACAACGATAACTAATAACAAAACATCTATATACAATATTTGCAACAGGAGAGATAGGGAGTCACATTTTCAGCCATGATGTTAGACATTTTTATTTATAAATCTAATAAAAGTGCATGTTTTTTTTAATTATTTTGTTGGTTAGACTCATCAAAGCACTAAATATCAGAACATTATAATGCTTAAAATATATTTTATCTATGCAAGTCTTTCTTTTTTCATTGAAATAATTTCATTTTAATAAATATTATGATCAAATGAAATATATATTGCAAAAAAAAGATGATGTTTTCTCAAGTAAGATAATTTTACAATCTGTATTCAATTAGTTCGTTTTCCTTTATAGGTGTTTAGAATTCAGGCATATTCTTCACAAAAGAGGGTAATGGCATTGGTTGTTTCTGGTGAAAAGGGGACATACAGTTTACAAGGACGACAAATTAGTATACCTGTTGATTATGACGTAAAGTGTAATGTGATCAAACATGGAAAGCCAAACAGTGAGATACATGATATAACGGTTTAATCAGGGCTGGATTAACCTATAAACTGCAGCCTAGGGTCCCTCAATCAATCTTGAGGGGCCTTGTTAAACGATTTTCAAATAGCTATTCTGGATTATTTAAAGAATTTACAATAAGTTTACTTCAAGCTATGTAAAAATATATCACGTGTAAAAATATTCAAGATACATGCGGGCGAGGTAGAAGGTATTATTTCATTAGCATAGGGACCCCAAAAGGTTATAATTCAGCCATGGGTCTAATATTCACATAGAGGTCTGCAGTCCAATTACCCGCACATCCTGATATGTAATCTTGTTTTTTTTGCCAAGGTTGTATTTTAAGAAAGCAATTAATCTGTCTCTGAAAACCTTTACCGATTTGTTGCATATAATGTGAATCAGAACAAAAAAAACCCAGATATCTAATTTAGTGAACACGACACGTTTCTGGAACAACCTTCATAAGGTACGCGCAAGGTCCAAAGATGGGAAAGCCATATAATTAAAAATCGTTGGGTCCAAGTAAATAAAGGGGCACACACAGAATAACCAAATTATGTTATGGTCACATATGCCGGAGGGAGGAAAACATTCGTTTTGATAATAATTGAATTATTCGGGAACTGTATATTTTAATAATGTATATATCTAATAAATCATGTCAGTACCGAAGCAATGACTACTGGGCGGATGATACCCTCGGGGACTAATAGTCCACACACAAAGGTATCAACCAACAGATAGTAATAAAAACGTATTTATCTAATTTAATTAGCACGACGCGTTTCTGGAATAGTCGAAAAATTGGAAAGTCAAACACAATTGTAGGGGGCCAGGGTGGCTCAATGAGCTAGGTTGTGGGATCTAACAATTCATACAAGCCTATCACCAATATGGCGTGGGTTCATGCCCAGCTTTGTAAATTACAAAAAAGGGTGCACTCGACTCGCAGTTTCAAGTGATAAAGTTTACCAGTTGCTTACCCAGGGTCGGAGGTTCTCTCAGGGTACTCCGGCTTCCTCCACCACTAAATCTGGTCGCCATGATATAGCTGAAATACTGCTGAAAGTGACATTCAACACCAAAAATCAAATCAAATCACAATTTTAATTCTGTGGGAGCAAGAAAACCAAAGGGCCTAAACAGGTTAGCAAAAACCTGTTGCTTAATGTCAACCAAAGGGCATAAACAGGATAGCAAAAATCGGTTACTTAATGTCAACCAATGGGCCTAAACAGGATAGCAAACATCGATTACTTAATGTCAACCAAAGTGCCTAAAAAGGAAAGCAAAAATATGTTGCTTAATGTCAACCAAAGGGCCTAAACAGGATAGCAAAAATCGATTACTTAATGTCAACCAAAGTGCCTAAAAAGGAAAGCAAAAAAATGTTGCTTAATGTCAACAAAAGGGCCTAAACAGGATAGCAAAAATGTGTTGCTTAATGTCAACCGAAGGGCCTAAACAGGATAGCAGAAGTGTGTTATTTAATGTCAACCAAAGGGCCTAAACAGGATAGCAAAAATCTATTGCTTAATGTCAACCAAAGCGCCTAAACAGGATAGCAAAGTCTGTCACTTAATGTCAACCAAAGGGCCTAAACAGAATAGGAAAAAATATGTTGCATAATGTCAACCAAAGGGCCTAAACAGGATAGCAAAAATATGTTGCTTATTGTCAACCAAAAGGCGTAAACAGGATAGCAAAAATATGTTTATTATGGTCAACCACAGGGCATAAACAGGATAGCAAAAATCGGTTACTTAATGTCAACCAAAGGGCCTAATCAGGATAGCAAAAATATGTTACATAATGTCAACCAAAGGGCCCAAACAGGAAAGCACAAATCTGTTGCTTAATGTCAGCCAAAGGGCCTAAACAGGATAGTAAAAATCTGTTTCTTAATGTCAACCAAAGTGGCTAAACAAGATAGCAAAAATCTGTTTCTTAATGTGAACCAAAGGGCCTAAACAGGATAGCAAAAATATGTTGCTTAATGTCAACCAAAAGGCCTCAATAGGATAGCAAAAATATGTTGCTTATTGTCAAACAAAGGGCGTAAACAGGATAGCAAAAATATATTTATTATTGTCAACCACAGGGCATAAACAGGATAGCAAAAATATGTTACTTAATGTCAACCAAAGGGCCTAATCAGGATAGCAAAAATATGTTACATAATGTCAACCAAAGGGCCCAAACAGGAAAGCACAAATCTGTTGCCTAATGTCAACCAAATGGCCTAAACAGGATAGCAAAAATCTGTTTCTTAATGTCAACCAAAGGGCCTAAACAGGATAGCAAATATCTGTTAATTAATGTCAACCAAAAGGCCTAAACAGGATAGTAAAAATCTGTTGCTTAATGTCAACCAAAGAGCCTAAATAGGATAACAAAAATATGTTGTTTAATGTCAAACAAAGGGCCTGAACAGGATAGCAAAACAAATTTGTTTCATAATTTCAACCAAAGGGCCTAAACAGATAGCAAAAATCTGTTACTTAATGTCAACCAAAGGGCCTAAACAGGATAGCAAAAGTCTGTTACTTAATGTCAACCAAAGGGCCTAAACAGGATAGCAAAAATCTGTTTATTATTGTCAACCAAATGGCCTAAACAGGATGGCAAAAATCTGTTTCTTAATGTCAACCAAAGGGCATAAACAGGATAGCAAAAATCTGTTACCTAATGTCAACCAAAGGGCCTAAACAGGATAGCAAATATCTGTTAATTAATGTCAACCAAAAGGCCTAAACAGGATAGCACAAATCTGTTGCTTAATGTCAACCAAATGGCCTAAATAGGATATCAAAAATGTGCTTCTTAAAGTCAACCAAAGGGCCTAAACAGGATAAGAAAAATATGTTACTTAATGTCAACCAAAGGGCCTAAACAGGGTAGCAAAAATCTGTCACATAATGTCAACCAAAGGGCCTAAACAGGATAACAAAAATATGTTGCTTAATGCCAATCAAAGGGCCTAAACAGGAAAGGAAATATATGTTGCTTAATTTCAACTAAAGGGCCTAAACAGGATAGCAAACATCTGTTTCTTATGGTCAACCACAGGGCCTAAACAGGATAGCAAAAATATGTTACTTAATGTCAAGCAAAGGGCCTAAAGAGATAGCAAAAATCTGTTACATAATGTCAACCAAAGGGCCTAAACAGGATAGCAAATATCTGTTAATTAATGTCAACCAAAAGGCCTAAACAGGATAGCAAATATCTGTTAATTAATGTCAATCAAAAGGCCTAAACAGGATAGCAAAAATCTGTTGCTTAATGTCAACCAAAGGGCCTAAATAGGATAACAAAAATATGTTGCTTAATGTCAAACAAAGGGCCTGAACAGGATAGCAAAACAAATTTGTTTCATAATTTCAACCAAAGGGCCTAAACAGGATAGCAAAAATCTGTTATTTAATGTCAAGCAAAAGGCCTCAACAGCATAGCAAAAATATGTTGCTTATTGTCAACCAAATGGCCTAAACAGGATAGCAAAAATCTGTTTCTTAATGTCAACCAAAGGGCATAAACAGGATAGCAAAAATCTGTTACCTAATGTCAACCATAGGGCCTAAACAGGATAGCAAATATCTGTTAATTAATGTCAACCAAAAGGCCTAAACAGGATAGCACAAATCTGTTGCTTAATGTCAACCAAATGGCCTAAATAGGATATCAAAAATGTGCTTCTTAATGTCAACCAAAGGGCCTAAACAGGATAAGAAAAATATGTTGCTTAATGTCAACCAAAGGGCCTAAACAGGGTAGCAAAAATCTGTTACATAATGTCAACCAAAGGGCCTAAACAGGATAACAAAAATATGTTGCTTAATGTCAATCAAAGGGCCTAAACAGAAAAGGAAATATCTGTTGCTTAATTTCAATTAAAGGTCCTAAACAGGATAACAAACATCTGTTTCTTATTGTCAACCACAGGGCCTAAACAGGATAGCAACAATATGTTACTTAATGTCAACCAAAAGGCCTAAAGAGAATAGCAAAAATCTGTTGCTTAATGTCAACCAAAGGGCCTAAATAGGATAACAAAAATATGTTGCTTAATGTCAAACAAAGGGCCTGAACAGGATAGCAAAACAAATTTGTTTCATAATTTCAACCAAAGGGCCTAAACAGGATAGCTAAAATCTGTTACTTAATGTCAACCAAAGGGCCTAAACAGGATAGCAAAAATATGTTGCTTAATGTCAATCAAAGGGCCTAAACAGGAAAGAAAATATATGTTGCTTAATTTCAACTAAAGGGCCTAAACAGGATAGCAAACATCTGTTTCTTATTGTCAACCACAGGGCCTAAACAGGATAGCAAAAATATGTTACTTAATGTCAAGCAAAGGGCCTAAAGAGATAGCAAAAATCTGTTACATAATGTCAACCAAAGGGCCTAAACAGGATAGCAAATATCTGTTAATTAATGTCAACCAAAAGGCCTAAACAGGATAGCAAATATCTGTTAATTAATGTCAACCAAAAGGCCTAAACAGGATAGCAAAAATCTGTTGCTTAATGTCAACCAAAGGGCCTAAATAGGATAACAAAAATATGTTGCTTAATGTCAAACAAAGGGCCTGAACAGGATAGCAAAACAAATTTGTTTCATAATTTCAACCAAAGGGCCTAAACAGGATAGCAAAAATCTGTTATTTAATGTCAAGCAAAAGGCCTCAACAGCATAGCAAAAATATGTTGCTTATTGTCAACCAAATGGCCTAAACAGGATAGCAAAAATCTGTTTCTTAATGTCAACCAAAGGGCATAAACAGGATAGCAAAAATCTGTTACCTAATGTCAACCATAGGGCCTAAACAGGATAGCAAATATCTGTTAATTAATGCCAACCAAAAGGCCTAAACAGGATAGCACAAATCTGTTGCTTAATGTCAACCAAATGGCCTAAATAGGATATCAAAAATGTGCTTCTTAATGTCAACCAAAGGGCCTAAACAGGATAAGAAAAATATGTTGCTTAATGTCAACCAAAGGGCCTAAAGAGGGTAGCAAAAATCTGTTACATAATGTCAACCAAAGGGCCTAAACAGGATAACAAAAATATGTTGCTTAATGTCAATCAAAGGGCCTAAACAGAAAAGGAAATATCTGTTGCTTAATTTCAGTTAAAGGTCCTAAACAGGATAACAAACATCTGTTTCTTATTGTCAACCACAAGGCCTAAACAGGATAGCAACAATATGTTACTTAATGTCAACCAAAAGGCCTAAAGAGAATAGCAAAAATCTGTTGCTTAATGTCAACCAAAGGGCCTAAATAGGATAACAAAAATATGTTGCTTAATGTCAAACAAAGGGCCTGAACAGGATAGCAAAACAAATTTGTTTCATAATTTCAACCAAAGGGCCTAAACAGGATAGCAAAAATCTGTTATTTAATGTCAAGCAAAAGGCCTCAACAGCATAGCAAAAATATGTTGCTTATTGTCAACCAAATGGCCTAAACAGGATAGCAAAAATCTGTTTCTTAATGTCAACCAAAGGGCATAAACAGGATAGCAAAAATCTGTTACCTAATGTCAACCATAGGGCCTAAACAGGATAGCAAATATCTGTTAATTAATGTCAACCAAAGGCCTAAACAGGATAGCACAAATCTGTTGCTTAATGTCAACCAAATGGCCTAAATAGGATATCAAAAATGTGCTTCTTAATGTCAACCAAAGGGCCTAAACAGGATAAGAAAAATATGTTGCTTAATGTCAACCAAAGGGCCTAAACAGGGTAGCAAAAATCTGTGACATAATGTCAACCAAAGGGCCTAAACAGGATAACAAAAATATGTTGCTTAATGTCAATCAAAGGGCCTAAACAGAAAAGGAAATATCTGTTGCTTAATTTCAATTAAAGGTCCTAAACAGGATAACAAACATCTGTTTCTTATTGTCAACCACAGGGCCTAAACAGGATAGCAACAATATGTTACTTAATGTCAACCAAAAGGCCTAAAGAGAATAGCAAAAATCTGTTGCTTAATGTCAACCAAAGGGCCTAAATAGGATAACAAAAATATGTTGCTTAATGTCAAACAAAGGGCCTGAACAGGATAGCAAAACAAATTTGTTTCATAATTTCAACCAAAGGGCCTAAACAGGATAGCTAAAATCTGTTACTTAATGTCAACCAAAGGGCCTAAACAGGATAGCAAAAATATGTTGCTTAATGTCAATCAAAGGGCCTAAACAGGAAAGGAAATATATGTTGCTTAATTTCAACTAAAGGGCCTAAACAGGATAGCAAACATCTGTTTCTTATTGTCAACCACAGGGCCTAAACAGGATAGCAAAAATATGTTACTTAATGTCAAGCAAAGGGCCTAAAGAGATAGCAAAAATCTGTTACATAATGTCAACCAAAGGGCCTAAACAGGATAGCAAATATCTGTTAATTAATGTCAACCAAAAGGCCTAAACAGGATAGCAAATATCTGTTAATTAATGTCAACCAAAAGGCCTAAACAGGATAGCAAAAATCTGTTGCTTAATGTCAACCAAAGGGCCTAAATAGGATAACAAAAATATGTTGCTTAATGTCAAACAAAGGGCCTGAACAGGATAGCAAAACAAATTTGTTTCATAATTTCAACCAAAGGGCCTAAACAGGATAGCAAAAATCTGTTATTTAATGTCAAGCAAAAGGCCTCAACAGCATAGCAAAAATATGTTGCTTATTGTCAACCAAATGGCCTAAACAGGATAGCAAAAATCTGTTTCTTAATGTCAACCAAAGGGCATAAACAGGATAGCAAAAATCTGTTACCTAATGTCAACCATAGGGCCTAAACAGGATAGCAAATATCTGTTAATTAATGTCAACCAAAAGGCCTAAACAGGATAGCACAAATCTGTTGCTTAATGTCAACCAAATGGCCTAAATAGGATATCAAAAATGTGCTTCTTAATGTCAACCAAAGGGCCTAAACAGGATAAGAAAAATATGTTGCTTAATGTCAACCAAAGGGCCTAAACAGGGTAGCAAAAATCTGTTACATAATGTCAACCAAAGGGCCTAAACAGGATAACAAAAATATGTTGCTTAATGTCAATCAAAGGGCCTAAACAGAAAAGGAAATATCTGTTGCTTAATTTCAATTAAAGGTCCTAAACAGGATAACAAACATCTGTTTCTTATTGTCAACCACAAGGCCTAAACAGGATAGCAACAATATGTTACTTAATGTCAACCAAAAGGCCTAAAGAGAATAGCAAAAATCTGTTGCTTAATGTCAACCAAAGGGCCTAAATAGGATAACAAAAATATGTTGCTTAATGTCAAACAAAGGGCCTGAACAGGATAGCAAAACAAATTTGTTTCATAATTTCAACCAAAGGGCCTAAACAGGATAGCAAAAATCTGTTACTTAATGTCAACCAAAGGGCCTAAACAGGATAGCAAAAATATGTTGCTTAATGTCAAGCAAAAGGCCTCAACAGCATAGCAAAATATGTTGCTTATTGTCAACCAAAGGGCGTAAACAGGATAGAAAAAATATGTTTATTATTGTCAACCAAATGGCCTAAACATGATAGCAAAAATCTGTTTCTTAATGTCAACCAAAGGGCATAAACAGGATAGCAAAAATCTGTTACCTAATGTCAACCAAAGGGCCTAACCAGGATAGCAAATATCTGTTAATTGATGTCAACCAAAAGGCCTAAACAGGATAACAAAAATCTGTTGCTTAATGTCAACCAAATGGCCTAAATAGGATATCAAAAATGTGTTTCTTAATGTCAACCAAAGGCCTAAACAGGATAAGAAAAATATGTTGCTTAATGTCAACCAAAGGGCCTAAACAGGGTAGCAAAAATCTGTCACATAATGTCAACCAAAGGGCCTAAACAGGATAACAAAAATATGTTGCTTAATGTCAATCAAAGGGCCTAAACAGAAAAGGAAATATCTGTTGCTTAATTTCAATTAAAGGTCCTAAACAGGATAACAAACATCTGTTTCTTATTGTCAACCACAGGGCCTAAACAGGATAGCAACAATATGTTACTTAATGTCAACCAAAAGGCCTAAAGAGAATAGCAAAAATCTGTTGCTTAATGTCAAACAAAGGGCCTGAACAGGATAGCAAAACAAATTTGTTTCATAATTTCAACCAAAGGGCCTAAACAGGATAGCTAAAATCTGTTACTTAATGTCAACCAAAGGGCCTAAACAGGATAGCAAAAATATGTTGCTTAATGTCAATCAAAGGGCCTAAACAGGAAAGGAAATATATGTTGCTTAATTTCAACTAAAGGGCCTAAACAGGATAGCAAACATCTGTTTCTTATTGTCAACCACAGGGCCTAAACAGGATAGCAAAAATATGTTACTTAATGTCAAGCAAAGGGCCTAAAGAGATAGCAAAAATCTGTTACATAATGTCAACCAAAGGGCCTAAACAGGATAGCAAATATCTGTTAATTAATGTCAACCAAAAGGCCTAAACAGGATAGCAAATATCTGTTAATTAATGTCAACCAAAAGGCCTAAACAGGATAGCAAAAATCTGTTGCTTAATGTCAACCAAAGGGCCTAAATAGGATAACAAAAATATGTTGCTTAATGTCAAACAAAGGGCCTGAACAGGATAGCAAAACAAATTTGTTTCATAATTTCAACCAAAGGGCCTAAACAGGATAGCAAAAATCTGTTATTTAATGTCAAGCAAAAGGCCTCAACAGCATAGCAAAAATATGTTGCTTATTGTCAACCAAATGGCCTAAACAGGATAGCAAAAATCTGTTTCTTAATGTCAACCAAAGGGCATAAACAGGATAGCAAAAATCTGTTACCTAATGTCAACCATAGGGCCTAAACAGGATAGCAAATATCTGTTAATTAATGTCAACCAAAAGGCCTAAACAGGATAGCACAAATATGTTGCTTAATGTCAACCAAATGGCCTAAATAGGATATCAAAAATGTGCTTCTTAATGTCAACCAAAGGACCTAAACAGGATAAGACAAATATGTTGCTTAATGTCAACCAAAGGGCCTAAACAGGGTAGCAAAAATCTGTTACATAATGTCAACCAAAGGGCCTAAACAGGATAACAAAAATATGTTGCTTAATGTCAATCAAAGGGCCTAAACAGAAAAGGAAATATCTGTTGCTTAATTTCAATTAAAGGTCCTAAACAGGATAACAAACATCTGTTTCTTATTGTCAACCACAAGGCCTAAACAGGATAGCAACAATATGTTACTTAATGTCAACCAAAAGGCCTAAAGAGAATAGCAAAAATCTGTTGCTTAATGTCAACCAAAGGGCCTAAATAGGATAACAAAAATATGTTGCTTAATGTCAAACAAAGGGCCTGAACAGGATAGCAAAACAAATTTGTTTCATAATTTCAACCAAAGGGCCTAAACAGGATAGCAAAAATCTGTTACTTAATGTCAACCAAAGGGCCTAAACAGGATAGCAAAAATATGTTGCTTAATGTCAAGCAAAAGGCCTCAACAGCATAGCAAAATATGTTGCTTATTGTCAACCAAAGGGCGTAAACAGGATAGAAAAAATATGTTTATTATTGTCAACCAAATGGCCTAAACATGATAGCAAAAATCTGTTTCTTAATGTCAACCAAAGGGCATAAACAGGATAGGAAAAATCTGTTACCTAATGTCAACCAAAGGGCCTAATCAGGATAGCAAATATCTGTTAATTGATGTCAACCAAAAGGCCTAAACAGGATAACAAAAATCTGTTGCTTAATGTCAACCAAATGGCCTAAATAGGATATCAAAAATGTGTTTCTTAATGTCAACCAAAGGCCTAAACAGGATAAGAAAAATATGTTACTTAATGTCAACCAAAGGGCCTAAACAGGGTAGCAAAAATCTGTTACATAATGTCAACCAAAGGGCCTAAACAGGATAACAAAAATCTGTTGCTTAATGTCAATCAAAGGGCCTAAACAGGAAAGGAAATATCTGTTGCTTAATTTCAACTAAAGGGCCTAAACAGGATAGCAAACATCTGTTTCTTATTGTCAACCACAGGGCCTAAACAGGATAGCAAAAATATGTTACTTAATGTCAACCAAAGGGCCTAAACAGGATAGCAAAAATCTGTTGCTTAATGTCAACCAAAGGGCCTAAACAGGATAGCAAAAATATGTTGCTTAATGTCAAGCAAAGGGCCTACAGAGGATAGCAAAAATCTGTTACATAAAGACAACCAAAGGGCCTAAACAGGATAGCAAATATCTGTTAATTAATGTCAACCAAAAGGCCTAAACAGGATAGCAAAAATCTGTTGCTTAATGTCAACCAAAGGGCCTAAATAGGATAACAAAAATATGTTGCTTAATGTCAAACAAAGGGCCTGAACAGGATAGCAAAACAAATTTGTTTCAAAATTTCAACCAAAGGGCCTAAACAGGATAGCAAAAGTCTCTTGCTTAATGTCAACGAAAGGGCCTAATCATGATAGCAAAAATATGTTGCTTAATGTCAACCAAAGGGCCGAAACAGGATAGCAAAAATATGTTGCATAATGTCAAGCAAAAGGCCTCAACAGCATAGCAAAATATGTTGCTTATTGTCAACCAAAGGCCGTAAACAGGATAGCAAAAATATGTTCATTATTGTCAACCAAATGGCCTAAACAGGATAGCAAAAATCTGTTTCTTAATGTCAACCAAAGGGCATAAACAGGATAGCAAAAATCTGTTACCTAATGTCAACCAAAGGGCCTAAACAGGATAGCAAATATCTGTTAATTGATGTCAACCAAAAGGCCTAAACAGGATAGCAAAAATCTGTTGCTTAATGTCAACCAAATGGCCTAAATAGGATATAAAAAATGTGCTTCTTAATGTCAACCAAAGGCCTAAACAGGATAAGAAAAATATGTTGCTTAATGTCAACCAAAGGGCCTAAACAGGGTAGCAAAAATCTGTTACATAATGTCAACCAAAGGGCCTAAACAGGATAACAAAATCTGTTGCTTAATGTCAATCAAAGGGCCTAAACAGGAAAGGAAATATCTGTTGCTTAATTTCACCTAAAGGGCCTAAACAGGATAGCAAACATCTGTTTCTTATTGTCAACCACAGGGCCTAAACAGGATAGCAAAAATATGTTACTTAATGTCAACCAAAGGGCCTAAACAGGATAGCAAAAATCTGTTGCTTAATGTCAACCAAAGGGCCTACACAGGATAGCAAAAATATGTTGCTTAATGTCAAGCAAAGGGCCTAAAGAGGATAGCAAAATTTGTTTACATAATGTCAACCAAAGGGCCTAAACAGGATAGCAAATATCTGTTAATTAATGTCAACCAAAAGGCCTAAACAGGATAGCAAAAATCTGTTGCTAAATGTCAACCAAAGGGCCTAAATAGGATAACAAAAATATGTTGTTTAATGTCAAACAAAGGGCCTGAACAGGATAGCAAAACAAATTTGTTTCATAATTTCAACCAAAGGGCCTAAACAGGATAGCAAAAATCTGTTACTTAATGTCAACCAAAGGGCCTAAACAGGATAGCAAAAATATGTTGCTTAATGTCAACCAAAGGGCCTAAACAGGATAGCAAAAATATGTTGCTTAATTTCAAGCAAAAGTCCTCAACAGCATAGCAAAAATATGTTGCTTATTGTCAACCAAAGGGCGTAAACAGGATAGCAAAAATATGTTTATTATTGTCAACCAAATGGCCTAAACAGGATAGCAAAAATCTGTTCCTTAATGTCAACCAAAGGGCATAAACAGGATAGCAAAAATCTGTTACCTAATGTCAACCAAAGGGCCTAAACAGGATAGCAAATATCTGTTAATTAATGTCAACCAAAAAGCCTAAACAGGATAGCAAAAATCTGTTGCTTAATGTCAACCAAATGGCCTAAATAGGATATCAAAAATGTGCTTGTCAATGTTAACCAAAGGGCCTAAACAGGATAAAAAAAATCTGTTGCTTAATGTCAAAGAAAGGGCCTAAACAGGAAAGGAAATATCTGTTGCTTAATTTCAACTAATGGGCCTAAACAGGATAGCTAACATCTGTTTCTTATTGTCAACCACAGGGCCTAAACAGGATAGCAAAAATATGTTGCTTAATGTCAACCAAAAGGCCTAAAGAGGATAACAAAAATATGTTGCTTAATGTCAACCAAAGAGCCTAAACAGGATAACAAAAATATGTTGCTTAATGTCAATCAAAGGGCCTAAAGAGGAAAGGAAATATCTGTTGCTTAATTTCAACTAAAGGGCGTAAACAGGATAGCAAACATCTGTTTCTTATTGTCAACCACAGGGCCTAAACAGGATAGCAAAAATATGTTACTTAATGTCAAGCAAAGGGCCAAAAGAGATAGCAAAAATCTGTTACATAATGTCAACCAAAGGGCCTAAACAGGATAGCAAATATCTGTTAATTAATGTCAACCAAAAGGCCTAAACAGGATAGCAAATATCTGTTAATTAATGTCAACCAAAAGGCCTAAACAGGATAGCAAAAATCTGTTGCTTAATGTCAACCAAAGGGCCTAAATATGATAACAAAAATATGTTGCTTAATGTCAAACAAAGGGCCTGAACAGGATAGCAAAACAAATTTGTTTCATAATTTCAACCAAAGGGCCTAAACAGGATAGCAAAAATCTGTTATTTAATGTCAACCAAAGGGCCTAAACATGATAGCAAAAATATGTTGCTTAATGTCAAGCAAAAGGCCTCAACAGCATAGCAAAAATATGTTGCTTATTGTCAACCAAAGGGCGTAAACAGGATAGCAAAAATCTGTTTATTATTGTCAACCAAATGGCCTAAACAGGATAGCAAAAATCTGTTTCTTAATGTCAACCAAAGGGCATAAACAGGATAGCAAAAATCTGTTACCTAATGTCAACCATAGGGCCTAAACAGGATAGCAAATATCTGTTAATTAATGTCAACCAAAAGGCCTAAACAGGATAGCACAAATCTGTTGCTTAATGTCAACCAAATGGCCTAAATAGGATATCAAAAATGTGCTTCTTAATGTCAACCAAAGGGCCTAAACAGGATAAGAAAAATATGTTGCTTAATGTCAACCAAAGGGCCTAAACAGGGTAGCAAAAATCTGTTACATAATGTCAACCAAAGGGCCTAAACAGGATAACAAAAATATGTTGCTTAATGTCAATCAAAGGGCCTAAACAGAAAAGGAAATATCTGTTGCTTAATTTCAATTAAAGGTCCTAAACAGGATAACAAACATCTGTTTCTTATTGTCAACCACAGGGCCTAAACAGGATAGCAACAATATGTTACTTAATGTCAACCAAAAGGCCTAAAGAGAATAGCAAAAATCTGTTGCTTAATGTCAACCAAAGGGCCTAAATAGGATAACAAAAATATGTTGCTTAATGTCAAACAAAGGGCCTGAACAGGATAGCAAAACAAATTTGTTTCATAATTTCAACCAAAGGGCCTAAACAGGATAGCAAAAATCTGTTACTTAATGTCAACCAAAGGGCCTAAACAGGATAGCAAAAATATGTTGCTTAATGTCAAGCAAAAGGCCTCAACAGCATAGCAAAATATGTTGCTTATTGTCAACCAAAGGGCGTAAACAGGATAGAAAAAATATGTTTATTATTGTCAACCAAATGGCCTAAACATGATAGCAAAAATCTGTTTCTTAATGTCAACCAAAGGGCATAAACAGGATAGCAAAATTCTGTTACCTAATGTCAACCAAAGGGCCTAACCAGGATAGCAAATATCTGTTAATTGATGTCAACCAAAAGGCCTAAACAGGATAGCAAAAATCTGTTGCTTAATGTCAACCAAATGGCCTAAATAGGATATCAAAAATGTGTTTCTTAATGTCAACCAAAGGCCTAAACAGGATAAGAAAAATATGTTACTTAATGTCAACCAAAGGGCCTAAATAGGGTAGCAAAAATCTGTTACATAATGTCAACCAAAGGGCCTAAACAGGATAACAAAAATCTGTTGCTTAATGTCAATCAAAGGGCCTAAACAGGAAAGGAAATATCTGTTGCTTAATTTCAACAAAAGGGCCTAAACAGGATAGCAAACATCTGTTTCTTATTGTCAACCACAGGGCCTAAACAGGATAGCAAAAATATGTTACTTAATGTCAACCAAAGGGCCTAAACAGGATAGCAAAAATCTGTTGCTTAATGTCAACCAAAGGGCCTAAACAGGATAGCAAAAATATGTTGCTTAATGTCAAGCAAAGGGCCTAAAGAGGATAGCAAAAATCTGTTACATAAAGACAACCAAAGGGCCTAAACAGGATAGCAAATATCTGTTAATTAATGTCAACCAAAAGGCCTAAACAGGATAGCAAAAATATGTTGCTTAATGTCAACCAAAGGGCCTAAATAGGATAACAAAAATATGTTGCTTAATGTCAAACAAAGGGCCTGAATAGGATAGCAAAAATCTGTTGCTTAATGTCAACGAAAGGGCCTAATCATGATAGCAAAAATATGTTGCTTAATGTCAACCAAAGGGCCGAAACAGGATAGCAAAAATATGTTGCATAATGTCAAGCAAAAGGCCTCAACAGCATAGCAAAATATGTTGCTTATTGTCAACCAAAGGCCGTAAACAGGATAGCAAAAATATGTTTATTATTGTCAACCAAATGGCCTAAACAGGATGGCAAAAATCTGTTTCTTAATGTCAACCAAAGGGCATAAACAGGATAGCAAAAATCTGTTACCTAATGTCAACCAAAGGGCCTAAACAGGATAGCAAATATCTGTTAATTGATGTCAACCAAAAGGCCTAAACAGGATAGCAAAAATCTGTTGCTTAATGTCAACCAAATGGCCTAAATAGGATATCAAAAATGTGCTTCTTAATGTCAACCAAAGGCCTAAACAGGATAAGAAAAATATGTTGCTTAATGTCAACCAAATGGCCTAAACAAGGTAGCAAAAATCTGTTACATAATGTCAACCAAAGGGCCTAAACAGGATAACAAAATCTGTTGCTTAATGTCAATCAAAGGGCCTAAGCAGGAAAGGAAATATCTGTTGCTTAATTTCACCTAAAGGGCCTAAACAGGATAGCAAACATCTGTTTCTTATTGTCAACCACAGGGCCTAAACAGGATAGCAAAAATATGTTACTTAATGTCAACCAAAGGGCCTAAACAGGATAGCAAAAATCTGTTGCTTAATGTCAACCAAAGGGCCTACACAGGATAGCAAAAATATGTTGCTTAATGTCAAACAAAGGGCCTGAATAGGATAGCAAAAATCTGTTGCTTAATGTCAACGAAAGGGCCTAATCATGATAGCAAAAATATGTTGCTTAATGTCAACCAAAGGGCCGAAACAGGATAGCAAAAATATGTTGCATAATGTCAAGCAAAAGGCCTCAACAGCATAGCAAAATATGTTGCTTATTGTCAACCAAAGGCCGTAAACAGGATAGCAAAAATATGTTTATTATTGTCAACCAAATGGCCTAAACAGGATGGCAAAAATCTGTTTCTTAATGTCAACCAAAGGGCATAAACAGGATAGCAAAAATCTGTTACCTAATGTCAACCAAAGGGCCTAAACAGGATAGCAAATATCTGTTAATTGACGTCAACCAAAAGGCCTAAACAGGATAGCAAAAATCTGTTGCTTAATGTCAACCAAATGGCCTAAATAGGATATCAAAAATGTGCTTCTTAATGTCAACCAAAGGCCTAAACAGGATAAGAAAAATATGTTGCTTAATGTCAACCAAAGGGCCTAAACAGGGTAGCAAAAATCTGTTACATAATGTCAACCAAAGGGCCTAAACAGGATAACAAAATCTGTTGCTTAATGTCAATCAAAGGGCCTAAACAGGAAAGGAAATATCTGTTGCTTAATTTCACCTAAAGGGCCTAAACAGGATAGCAAACATCTGTTTCTTATTGTCAACCACAGGGCCTAAACAGGATAGCAAAAATATGTTACTTAATGTCAACCAAAGGGCCTAAACAGGATAGCAAAAATCTGTTGCTTAATGTCAACCAAAGGGCCTACACAGGATAGCAAATATCTGTTAATTAATGTCAACCAAAAGGCCTAAACAGGATAGCAAAAATCTGTTGCTTAATGTCAACCAAAGGGCCTAAATAGGATAACAAAAATATGTTGTTTAATGTCAAACAAAGGGCCTGCACAGGATAGCAAAACAAATTTGTTTCATAATTTCAACCAAAGGGCCTAAACAGGATAGCAAAAATCTGTTACTTAATGTCAACCAAAGGGCCTAAACAGGATAGCAAAAATATGTTGCTTAATGTCAACCAAAGGGCCTAAACAGGATAGCAAAAATATGTTGCTTAATGTCAAGCAAAAGGCCTCAACAGCATAGCAAAAATATGTTGCTTATTGTCAACCAAAGGGCGTAAACAGGATAGCAAAAATATGTTTATTATTGTCAACCAAATGGCCTAAACAGGATAGCAAAAATATGTTCCTTAATGTCAACCAAAGGGCATAAACAGGATAGCAAAAATCTGTTACCTAATGTCAACCAAAGGGCCTAAACAGGATAGCAAATATCTGTTAATTAATGTCAACCAAAAAGCCTAAACAGGATAGCAACAATCTGTTGCTTAATGTCAACCAAATGGCCTAAATAGGATATCAAAAATGTGCTTGTCAATGTTAACCAAAGGGCCTAAATAGGATAAGAAAAATATGTTACTTAATGTCAACGAAAGGGCCTAGACAGGGTAGCAAAAATCTGTCACATAATGTCAACCAAAGGGCCTAAACAGGATAACAAAAATCTGTTGCTTAATGTCAATCAAAGGGCCTAAACAGGAAAGGAAATATCTGTTAATTAATTTCAACCAAAGGGCCTAAACAGGATAGCAAACATCTGTTTCTTATTGTCAACCACAGGGCATAAACAGGATAGCAAAAATATGTTACTTAATGTCAACCAAAGGGCCTAAACAGGATAACAAAAATCTGTTGCTTAATGTCAACCAAAGGGCCTAAACAGGATAACAAAAATATGTTGCTTAATGTCAAGCAAAGGGCCTAAAGAGGATAGCAAAAATCTGTTACATAATGTCAACCAAAGGGCCTAAACATGATAGCAAATATCTGTTAATTAATGTCAACCAAAAGGCCTAAACAGGATAGCAAAAATCTGTTGCTTAATGTCAACCAAAGGGCGTAAATAGGATAACAAAAATATGTTGCTTAATGTCAAACAAAGGGCCTGAACAGGATAGCAAAACAAATTTGTTTCATAATTTCAACCAAAGGGCCTAAACAGGATAGCAAAAATCTGTTACTTAATGTCAACCAAAGGGCCTAAACAGGATAGCAAAAATATGTTGCTTAATGTCAACCAAAGGGCCTAAACAGGATAGCAAAAATATGTTGCTTAATGTCAAGCAAAAGGCCTCAACAGCATAGCAAAACTATGTTGCTTATTGTCAACCAAAGGGCGTAAACAGGATAGCAAAAATCTGTTTATTATTGTCAACCAAATGGCCTAAACAGGATAGCAAAAATCTGTTTCTTAATGTCAAGCAAAGGGCATAAACAGGATAGCAAAAATCTGTTACCTAATGTCAACCAAAGGGCCTAAACAGGATAGCAAATATCTGTTAATTGATGTCAACCAAAAGGCCTAAACAGGATAGCAAAAATCTGTTGCTTAATGTCAACCAAATGGCCTAAATAGGATATCAAAAATGTGCTTCTTAATGTCAACCAAAGGCCTAAACAGGATAAGAAAAATATGTTGCTTAATGTCAACCAAAGGGCCTAAACAGGGTAGCAAAAATCTGTTACATAATGTCAACCAAAGGGCCTAAACAGGATAACAAAATCTGTTGCTTAATGTCAATCAAAGGGCCTAAACAGGAAAGGAAATATCTGTTGCTTAATTTCACCTAAAGGGCCTAAACAGGATAGCAAACATCTGTTTCTTATTGTCAACCACAGGGCCTAAACAGGATAGCAAAAATATGTTACTTAATGTCAACCAAAGGGCCTAAACAGGATAGCAAAAATCTGTTGCTTAATGTCAACCAAAGGGCCTACACAGGATAGCAAAAATATGTTGCTTATTGTCAAGCAAAGGGCCTAAAGAGGATAGCAAATTTTTTTTACATAATGTCAACCAAAGGGCCTAAACAGGATAGCAAATATCTGTTAATTAATGTCAACCAAAAGGCCTAAACAGGATAGCAAAAATCTGTTGCTTAATGTCAACCAAAGGGCCTAAATAGGATAACAAAAATATGTTGTTTAATGTCAAACAAAGGGCCTGAACAGGATAGCAAAACAAATTTGTTTCATAATTTCAACCAAAGGGCCTAAACAGGATAGCAAAAATCTGTTACTTAATGTCAACCAAAGGGCCTAAACAGGATAGCAAAAATATGTTGCTTAATGTCAACCAAAGGGCCTAAACAGGATAGCAAAAATATGTTGCTTAATGTCAAGCAAAAGGCCTCAACAGCATAGCAAAAATATGTTGCTTATTGTCAACCAAAGGGCGTAAACAGGATAGCAAAAATATGTTTATTATTGTCAACCAAATGGCCTAAACAGGATAGCAAAAATCTGTTCCTTAATGTCAACCAAAGGGCATAAACAGGATAGCAAAAATCTGTTACCTAATGTCAACCAAAGGGCCTAAACAGGATAGCAAATATCTGTTAATTAATGTCAACCAAAAAGCCTAAACAGGATAGCAACAATCTGTTGCTTAATGTCAACCAAATGGCCTAAATAGGATATCAAAAATGTGCTTGTCAATGTTAACCAAAGGGCCTAAATAGGATAAGAAAAATATGTTACTTAATGTCAACGAAAGGGCCTAGACAGGGTAGCAAAAATCTGTCACATAATGTCAACCAAAGGGCCTAAACAGGATAACAAAAATCTGTTGCTTAATGTCAATCAAAGGGCCTAAACAGGAAAGGAAATATCTGTTAATTAATTTCAACCAAAGGGCCTAAACAGGATAGCAAACATCTGTTTCTTATTGTCAACCACAGGGCATAAACAGGATAGCAAAAATATGTTACTTAATGTCAACCAAAGGGCCTAAACAGGATAACAAAAATCTGTTGCTTAATGTCAACCAAAGGGCCTAAACAGGATAACAAAAATATGTTGCTTAATGTCAAGCAAAGGGCCTAAAGAGGATAGCAAAAATCTGTTACATAATGTCAACCAAAGGGCCTAAACAGGATAGCAAATATCTGTTAATTAATGTCAACCAAAAGGCCTAAACAGGATAGCAAAAATCTGTTGCTTAATGTCAACCAAAGGGCGTAAATAGGATAACAAAAATATGTTGCTTAATGTCAAACAAAGGGCCTGAACAGGATAGCAAAACAAATTTGTTTCATAATTTCAACCAAAGGGCCTAAACAGGATAGCAAAAATCTGTTACTTAATGTCAACCAAAGGGCCTAAACAGGATAGCAAAAATATGTTGCTTAATGTCAACCAAAGGGCCTAAACAGGATAGCAAAAATATGTTGCTTAATGTCAAGCAAAAGGCCTCAACAGCATAGCAAAACTATGTTACTTATTGTCAACCAAAGGGCGTAAACAGGATAGCAAAATTCTGTTTATTATTGTCAACCAAATGGCCTAAACAGGATAGCAAAAATCTGTTTCTTAATGTCAACCAAAGGGCATAAACAGGATAGCAAAAATCTGTTACCTAATGTCAACCAAAGGGCCTAAACAGGATAGCAAATATCTGTTAATTAATGTCAACCAAAAGGCCTAAACAGGATAGCAAAAATCTGTTGCTTAATGTCAACCAAATGGCCTAAATAGGATATCAAAAATGTGCTTCTTAATGTTAACCAAAGGGCCTAAACAGGATAAAAAAAATCTGTTGCTTAATGTCAATGAAAGGGCCTAAACAGGAAAGGAAATATCTGTTGCTTAATTTCAACTAATGGGCCTAAACAGGATAGCTAACATCTGTTTCTTATTGTCAACCACAGGGCCTAAACAGGATAGCAAAAGTATGTTGCTTAATGTCAACCAAAAGGCCTAAAGAGGATAACAAAAATATGTTGCTTAATGTCAACCAAAGAGCCTAAACAGGATAGCAAAAATATGTTGCTTAATGTCAAGCAAAGGGCCTAAAGAGGATAGCAAAAATTTGTTGCTTAATGTCAACCAAAGGGCCTAAATAGGATAACAAAAATATGTTGCTTAATGTCAAACAAAGGGCCTAAACAGGATAGCAAAAGTCTGTTACTTAATGTCAACCAAAGGGCCTAAACAGGATAGCAAAAGTCTGTTACTTAATGTCAACCAAAGGGCCTAAACAGGATAGCAAAAGTCTGTTACTTAATGTCAACCAAAGGGCCTAAACAGGATAGCAAAAATATGTTGCTTAATGTCAACCAAAGGGCCTAAACAGGATAGCAAAAATATGTTGCTTAATGTCAAGCAAAAGGCCTCAACAGCATAGCAAAATATGTTGCTTATTGTCCACCAAAGGGCGTAAACAGGATAGCAAAAATATGTTTATTATTGTCAACCAAATGGCCTAAACAGGATAGCAAAAATCTGTTTCTTAATGTCAACCAAAGGGCATAAACAAGATAGCAAAAATATGTTACCTAATGTCAACCAAAGGGCCTAACCAGGATAGCAAATATCTGTTAATTAATGTCAACCAAAAGGCCTAAAGAGGATAGCAAAAATCTGTTGCTTAATGTCAACCAAATGGCCTAAATAGGATATCAAAAATGTGCTTCTTAATGTCAACCAAAGGCCTAAACAGGATAAGAAAAATATGTTGCTTAATGTCAACCAAAGGGCCTAAACAGGGTAGCAAAATCTGTTACATAATGTCAACCAAAGGGCTTAAACAGGATAACAAAAATCTGTTGCTTAATGTCAACCAAAGGGCCTAAACAGGATAGCAAACATATGTTGCTTAATGTCAAGCAAAGGGCCTAAAGAGGATAGCAAAAATCTGTTGCTTAATGTCAACCAAAGGGCCTAAACAGGATAGCAAAAATATGTTGCTTAATGTCAAGCAAAGGGCCTAAAGAGGATAGCAAAAATCTGTTGCTTAATGTCAACCAAAGGGCCTAAACAGGATAGCAAAAATATGTTGCTTAATGTCAAGCAAAGGGCCTAAAGAGGATAGCAAAAATCTGTTACATAATGTCAACCAAAGGGCCTAAACAGGATAGCAAAAATATGTTGCTTAATGTCAACCAAAGGGCCTAAGCATGATAGGAAAAATATGTTGCATAATGTCACTTTTGAGAACCTTATTTTCAATAGGTTCACATGGAAAATAGATTGAGCTATGTTGTATTATAGGTTTTAAACGCAATTTTCAGCAATATTTCTGTTTTTATTTATATTGCGGTGATCAGTCTGAGAAGAAACTGAATAATACAACATTATGTGGTAAAGTGTGTTAGTGACTTGCGACAGGGTACTCCGGTTTCCTTCACCAAAAAAACTTACCACCATGATATAGCTGAAATATTGTTGAAAGTGGCGGTAAACTGCATAACCCTAACCCTAGACACAGAATAAACTGGAAAAAACGATCGGTATGTCGCCAGTCAGTCAAAGTACACATCACCGCGGACCGTAGTCAAACTCTCCCACCTTCGTGGGATAGACACTGATTACATTGTTAGGTGGATATAAGCCCAACTACTATAGATACACGGCTATTACGAATTTTAATGGAATTCATTTTGGAAAATGTTTGTATAATCTGTTTTAGGAAATGTAATTTTAACTATTTGCATTGATGCATGTTTTAATTGCTTATGCAAAAGCATTTTTATTTACATTTTTGTATTCTCTGTAAAGGCTTAAAAGTATGTATTGTGAAATGTATTCTTTCAGGTGGAAAACCGGCAAGTCTCAAAGAGATTATAAAGCACACGGACTTGCCGCTAGAAGTACAGTTTGCAGGAAGTGGTGATCAGTCCGTGGTGAATATCGGTGGTTCCGAACGGACAAGTTCACTTTTCACTGTGACATTGCTTCACACATATGAGGATATTTACCTTTTAGGGAATGCAATCGCCGCTGGTAGGTTTTTTTGTTATGATTAGCATATTTAAAGCAGAATAGGGATTGAATTAGGGTGCACGAATTGTTTGAAGATACCAAAGAGGTAATCGTGGCGGTCGGTTTTATTGGTGGAGGAAACTGGAGTACCCGGTGAAAACCACCGACCTGCCTCAAGTCACTGATAACATTGATTACATAATGGTGTATCGAGTGCATCTCACCTGGGCGGGATTCGAACTCACAACGTTAGTGGTAATAGGAACAGATTGCATTGGTAGTTATAAAAAGAGTTTGAAGGTACCAAAGGGGTAATCAGAATCCGTATATTGTATAAATCCAACTACCATGCGATCACGACCACGACTGCCCCAAAATTTGTTGAAGTGATATACTAAATGCAATGAATCAATTTATTTTTTGCAGGTAATTTGTATAACACTGTTACGGCAGTACCGGTATACTTACCTGACCTGAGATTTTCAATCGTCAAGTCTATCAAAGATTACTCAGAGGAGCTATACAAACATTTCCTGAATGTTACTGGCAAATATGTAAAGGAAAACCTACAATTTAATCTCACATTTGGGACCTCAGGTAGGTACCTATCGAAAATTAGGTTAGAGTGTTACGGTGTTTATCACCACTATCAAGAATATTTCAGTTATATCGTGGCAGTCAGTTGTATTTGTGGAGAAAACCGGATTACACACTAGTTCTATTGTTATCGATAGGCATTCAAATTTTGGAAATACATGTACTTATTTGTCAAAAGAATTCGCACGTGTCTTAGGCACAGGACAAATAGTGACGTCACTTGAAAACCTCGGCACTGTGCCAGGTGTTCAAGTGACTTATCGATGACAAAAACGGCTGCATTTAATTGGCTAAATATGTACAAGTAAATTCAATATTTTTGATATTATATATTTTTTCATAAACAATATCACTACAGTGTACGTCAGTTACCGACTTCGATCTCGGGTTCAAGCTAGATAAACATCCTCGCCCGTGCGTTGAGCACATCGACAGCTACGCGGTCTCGGCGCATAGTTTGCACGGGCTCAGGTGTTCATCTAGCTTGACCACCTAGATCTCAGTCGGTAACTATTACGTACCTGTATAAAACCATCGATCTGCGGTGAGTCACTGACAACATTTGTCACATAATGTTGTATCGAGTATACCTCACCAAGAGCAGGATTCGAACTCACACCGTTAGTGGTGATGGGTATTTATCGAGATATTGGGGACAGTTTAACTTGAAATTATTCATTAAAGAAATATTGATTAATTGATTGTTGTTTTTCGTCAACTGAGGATCATTGATTATAGCTATAACAGGTTGAATTATGGGTCATTTTAGGCAACATGTCTTGATGAATCTTAACGGTTTCACTGTCCACCATTCGTGAGCACCTATGTTCACCCGTAGTTGGTTTGGTGGGGTCCATGTTGGTCATCTGCTTAGTTTTTTATGCGCTTTGATGTGGTAATTTTTTGTGGGCTTGTCTTGGTCCTATGTCTTGTGTGCCCATTGTTGTCATTGTCTGAAGAGTGTCCATTCTTGATTGCCCCTTCGGTTTTCTCTAACGTTTATTTAAAAATAAATCTTGAAAGAAGCTGTGGTTGCTGCCTAACGTCAAGTTAACCATGTTATTATAATGATTGGTTGCTGTTTAGCGCCAAGTAAGCATTTTGTCAGCAATATCATTGCGAGAACAAGTTACTTTTGATGAGACGGCGATTATATCTGTTTTATTGTAGAAAAACAAAGGGAAACAACGATCTATACCCCGTATGTAAGACAGGTAACTAATTTCTTTCGATTATTGAACTTATCTGTTCCAGGTTATTCCAGAAACGGATCGTGCACACCAAATTTGATATCTACGTTTTTATTCGGATACATTATCCTGACTCCTAGCCAACAAGCGTTTGTTCTACTCCTTAGTGTAGTGTGCTTATCGGGAAAGCAAAAAATACAAAATGTTTAGTTTTTGATTTGATCCGACCCGAGAATAAATTAAGTAATAAAAACGTAGATATCAAATTTAGTGCACACGACGCATTTCTGGAACAACTTTCATCAGGTACGCTCAAAATCGAAAGGTTGGGAAACCAAATGATTTAAAACATTTTGGTAGCAAGCAAGTCAAAGGCCTTAAACATCATCACCAAAGGTCAACTAGGTCTGAGGGAGGAGAACTTTAGGTTTAGTAATAATCACATTATTTAGCAACTGTCAATTTAGTAAGAAAAGTATGAATATACCAATGGTGTAATCAGAAGATACACGAATGGCTTATAAGACAATGACTTTACATATATCAATAGGGTAATCAGATGTCGTTAATACACGAATGGCTTATAAAACAATGACTTTACAGATAGCAATGGGGTAATCAGAAGTCGTAAATACACGAATGGCTTATAAAACATTGACTTTACAGAGAGCAATGGGGTAATCAAAAGATACACGAATGGCTTATAAGACAATGACTATACAGATAGCAATGGGGTAATCAGAAGTCGTAAATATACGAATGGCTTATAAGACAATCACTTTACAGATAGCAATGAGGTAATCAGCTGTCGTTAATACACGAATGGCTTATAAAACAATGACTTTACCGATAACAATGGGGTAATCAGAAGTCGTATATACACGAATGGCTTATAAGACAAGGACTTTACAGATACCAATGAGGCAATCAGAAGTCGTAAATACACGAATGACTTATAAGACAATGACTTTACAGATACCAAAGGGGTAATCAGAATTCGTAAATACCCGAATGATTTATAAGACAATGACTTTACAGATACCAATGGAGTAATCAGAAGATACACAAATGACTTATAAGACAATAACTTTACAGATACCAATGGTGTAATCAGAAGTCGTAAATACAAGAATGGCTTATAAGAAAATGACTTTACAGATACCAATGGGTTAATCAGAAGTCGTAAATACACGAATGACTTGTAAGAAAATGACTTTACAAATACCAATGGTGTAATCAGAAGTCGTAAATACACGAATGGCTTATAAGACACGGACTTTACAGATACCAATGGGGTAATTAGAAGTCGTAAATACACGAATGGTTGATAAAACAATGACTTTAGAGATACCAATGGTGTAATCAGAAGTCGTAAATACACGAATGACTTATAAGACAATGACTTTACAGATATCAATGGGGTAATCAGAAATTGTAAATACATGAATGGATTATAAGACAATGATTTTGCAGATACCAATGGTGTAATCAGAAGTTGTAAATACACGAATGGCTTATAAGAAAATGACTTTAGAGATGCCAATGGGTTAATCAGAAGTCGTATTTACACGAATGGCTTATAAGACAATGACTTTACAGATGCCAATGGGGTAAACAGAACTCTTAAATACACAAATAGCTGATAAGACAATAACTTTACAAATACTAATGGGGTAATCAGAAGTCGTAGATACACGAATGGTTGATAAGACAATGACTTTAGAGATACCAATGGTGTAATCAGAAGTCGTAAATACACAAAGACTTATAAGACAATGACTTTACAGATATCAATGGGGTAATATGAAGTCGTAAATACACGAATGGCTTAATAGACAATGGTTTTACAGATATCAATGGTGTAATCAGAAGTCGTAAATACACGAATGGCTCATAAGAAAATGACTTTACAGATACCTATGGGGTAATCAGAAGTCCTAAATACACGAATGGCTTATAAGACAATGACTTTAGAGATACCAATGTGGTAATCAGAAATCGTAAATACACGAATGGCTTATAAGAAAATGACTTTACAGATACCAATGGGGTAATCAGAAGTTGTAAATACACGAATGGCTTATAAGACAATGATTTTACAGATACCAATGGTGTAATCATAAGTCATAAATACACGAATGACTTATAAGACAATGATTTTAGAGATACCAATGGTGTAGTCAGAAGTCGTAAATAAACGAATGACTTATAAGACAATGACTTTAGAGATACCAATGGGGTAATCAAAAGTCCTAAATACACGAATGGCTTATACGAAAATGACTTTACAGATACCAGTGGGGTAATCAGAAGTCGTAAATACACGAATGGTTTATAAGAAAATCATTTTACAGATATCAATGGGGTAATCAGAAATCGTAAATACAGGAATGGATTATAAGACAATGATTTTGCAGATACCAATGGTGTAATCAGAAGTTGTAAATACACGAATGGCTTATAAGAAAATGACTTTAGAGATGCCAATGAGTTAATCAGAAGTCATATTTACACGAATGGCTTATAAGACAATGACTTTACAGATGCCAATGGGGTAAACAGAACTCTTAAATACACAAATAGCTGATAAGACAATAACTTTACAAATACTAATGGGGTAATCAGAAGTCGTAGATACATGAATGGTTGATAAGACAATGACTTTAGAGATACCAATGGTGTAATCAGAAGTCGTAAATACACGAATGACTTATAAGACAATGACTTTACAGATACCAATGGGGTAATCAGAAGTTGTAAATACACGAATGGCTTATAAGACAATGATTTTGCATATACCAATGGTGTAATCAGAAGTTGTAAATACACGAATGGCTTATAAGAAAATGACTTTAGAGATGCCAATGGGTTAATCAGAAGTCATATTTACACGAATGGCTTATAAGACAATGACTTTACAGATGCCAATGGGGTAAACAGAACTCTTAAATATACAAATAGCTGATAAGACAATAACTTTACAAATACTAATGGGGTAATCAGAAGTCGTAGATACACGAATGGTTGATAAGACAATGACTTTAGAGATACCAATGGTGTAATCAGAAGTCGTAAATACACGAATGACTTATAAGACAATGACTTTACAGATACCAATGGGGTAATCAGAAGTTGTAAATACACGAATGGCTTATAAGACAATGATTTTACAGATACCAATGGTGTAATCATAAGTCATAAATACACGAATGACTTATAAGACAATGATTTTAGAGATACCAATGGTGTAGTCAGAAGTCGTAAATAAACGAATGACTTATAAGACAATGAATTTAGAGATACCAATGGGGTAATCAGAAGTCCTAAATACACGAATGGCTTAAAAGAAAATGACTTTACAGATACCAATGGGGTAATCAAAAGTCGTAAATACACGAATGGCTTATAAGAAAATCATTTTACAGATATCAATGGGGTAATCAGAAGTCGTAAATACATGAATGGATTATAAGACAATGATTTTGCAGATAGCAATGGTGTAATCAGAAGTTGTAAATACACGAATGGTTTATAAGACAATGACTTTACAGATACCAATGGGTTAATCAGAAGTCGTATTTACACAAATGGCTTATAAGACAATGACTTTACAGATGCCAATGGGGTAAACAGAAGTAGTAAATACACGAATGACTTGTAAGACAATGACTTTACAGATGACAATGCGGTAAACAGAAGTCGTAAATACACGAATGACTTGTAAAACAATGACTTTACAGATACCAATGGTGTAATCAGAAGTCGTAAATACACGAATGGCTTATAAAACAATGACTTTACAGATGCCAATGGGGTAATCAGAAGTCGTAAATACACGAATGACTTATAAGACAATGACTTTACAGATACCAATGGTGTAATCAGAAGTCCTAAATACACGAATAGCTTATAAGACAATGACTTTACAGATACCAATGGTGTAATCAGAAGTCCTAAATACACGAATGGCTTATAAGACAATGACTTTACAGATATCAATGGTGTAATCAGAAGTCCTAAATACACGAATAGCTTATAAGACAATGACTTTACAGATACCAATGGTGTCATCAAAAGTCTTAAATACACGAATGGCTTATAAGAAAATGACTTTACAGATACCAATGGTGTAATCAGAAGTCCTAAATACACGAATGGCTTATAAGACAATGACTTTAGAGATACCAATGTGGTAATCAGAAGTCGTAAATACACGAATGGCTTATAAGAAAATGTCTTTACAGATACCAATGGGTTAATCAGAAGTTGTAAATACACGAATGGTTTATAAGAAAATCATTTTACAGATATCAATGGGGTAATCAGAAATCGTAAATACAGGAATGGATTATAAGACAATGATTTTGCAGATACCAATGGTGTAATCAGAAGTCCTAAATACACGAATGGCTTATAAGACAATGACTTTACAGATACCAATGGGTTAATCAGAAGTCGTATTTACACAAATGGCTTATAAGACAATGACTTTACAGATGCCAATGGGGTAAACAGAAGTAGTAAATACACGAATGACTTGTAAGACAATGACTTTACAGATGACAATGCGGTAAACAGAAGTCGTAAATACACGAATGACTTGTAAAACAATGACTTTACAGATACCAATGGTGTAATCAGAAGTCGTAAATACACGAATGGCTTATAAAACAATGACTTTACAGATGCCAATGGGGTAATCAGAAGTCGTAAATACACGAATGACTTATAAGACAATGACTTTACAGATACCAATGGTGTAATCAGAAGTCCTAAATACACGAATAGCTTATAAGACAATGACTTTACAGATACCAATAGTGTCATCAGAAGTCTTAAATACACGAATGGCTTATAAAACAATGACTTTACAGATACCAATGGTGTAATCAGAAGTCCTAAATACACGAATGGCTTATAAGACAATGACTTTACAGATATCAATGGTGTAATCAGAAGTCCTAAATACACGAATAGCTTATAAGACAATGACTTTACAGATACCAATGGTGTCATCAAAAGTCTTAAATACACGAATGGCTTATAAGACAATGACTTTACAGATACCAATGGTGTAATCAGAATTCCTAAATACATGAATGGCTTATAAGACAATGACTTTAGAGATACCAATGTGGTAATCAGAAGTCGTAAATACACGAATGGCTTATAAGAAAATGACTTTACAGATACCAATGGGTTAATCAGCAGTTTTAAATACACGAATGGCTTATAAGACAATGATTTTACAGATAACAATGGTGTAATCATAAGTCATAAATACACGAATGACTTATAAGACAATGATTGTAGAGATACCAATGGTGTAGTCAGAAGTCGTAAATAAACGAATGACTTATAAGACAATGACTTTAGAGATACCAATGGGTTAATCAGAAGTCGTAAATACACGAATGGCTTATAAGAAAATGACTTTACAGATACCAATGGGGTAAACAGAAGTCGTAAATACACGAATAGCTTATAAGAAAATCATTTTACAGATATCAATGGGGTAATCAGAAGTCGTAAATACATGAATGGATTATAAGACAATGTTTTGCAGATACCAATGGGTTAATCAGAAGTCGTTTTTACACAAATGGCTTATAAGACAATGACTTTACAGATGCCAATTGGGTAAACAGAAGTAGTAAATACACGAATGACTTGTAAGACAATGACTTTACAGATGCCAATGGGGTAAACAGAAGTCGTAAATACACGAATGACTTGTAAAACAATGACTTTACAGATACCAATGGTGTAATCAGAAGTCGTAAATACACGAATGACTTATAAAACAATGACTTTACAGATGCCAATGGGGTAATCAGAAGTCGTAAATACACGAATGACTTATAAGACAATGACTTTACAGATACCAATGGGGTAATCAGAAGTCGTAAATACACGAACGGCTTATAAGACAATGACTTTTCAGATACCAATGGTGTAATCAGAAGTCCTAAATACACGAATGGCTTATAAGACAATGACTTTACAGATATCAATGGGGTAATCAGAAATCGTAAATACATGAATGGATTATAAGACAATGACTTTACAGATACCAATGGGTTAATCAGAAGTTGTAAATACACGAATGGCTTATAAGACAATGATTTTACAGATACCAATGGTGTAATCATATGTCATAAATACACGAATGGCTTATAAGACAATGACTTTACAGATACCAATGGTGTAATCAGAAGTCCTAAATACACGAATGAATTATAAGACAATGACTTTACAGATACCAATGGGGTAATCAGAAGTCGCAAATACAGGAATGGCTTTTAAGAAAATGACTTTACAAATACCAATGGGGTAATCAGTAGTCGTAAATACACGAATGGTTGATAAAACAATGACTTTAGAGATACCAATGGTGTAATCAGAAGTCGTAAATACACGAATGACTTATAAGACAATGACTTTACAGATATCAATGGGGTAATCAGAAATCGTAAATACATGAATGGATTATAAGACAATGATTTTGCAGATACCAATGGTGTAATCAGAAGTTGTAAATACACGAGTGGCTTTTAAGAAAATGACTTTAGAGATGCCAATGGGTTAATTAGAAGTCATATTTACACGAAAGGCTTATAAGACAATGACTTTACAGATGCCAATGGGGTAAACAAAACTCTTAAATACACAAATAGCTGATAAGACAATAACTTTACAAATACTAATGGGGTAATCAGAAGTCGTAGATACACGAATGATTGATAAGACAATGACTTTAGAGATACCAATGGTGTAATCAGAAGTTGTAAATACACGAATGACTTATAAGACAATGACTTTACAGATATCAATGGGGTAATATGAAGTCGTAAATACACGAATGTCTTAATAGACAATGGTTTAACAGATATCAATGGTGTAATCAAAAGTCGTAAATACACGAATGGCTTATAAGAAAATGACTTTATAGATACCAATGGGGTAATCAGAAGTTGTAAATACACGAATGGCTTATAAGACAATGATTTTACAGATACCAATGGTGTAATCATAAGTCATAAATACACGAATGACTTATAAGACAATGATTTTAGAGATACCAATGGTGTAGTCAGAAGTCGTAAATAAACGAATGACTTATAAGACAATGACTTTAGAGATACCAATGGGGTAATCAGAAGTCCTAAATACACGAATGGCTTATAAGAAAATGACTTTACAGATACCAATGGGATAATCAGAAGTCGTAAATACACGAATGGCTTATAAGAAAATCATTTTACAGATATCAATGGGGTAATCAGAAGTCGTAAATACATGAATGGATTATAAGACAATGATTTTGCAGATAGCATTGGTGTAATCAGAAGTTGTAAATACACGAATGGTTTATAAGACAATGACTTTACAGATACCAATGGGTTAATCAGAAGTCGTATTTACACAAATGGCTTATAAGACAATGACTTTACAGATGCCAATGGGGTAAACGGAAGTAGTAAATACACGAATGACTTGTAAGACAATGACTTTACAGATGACAATGCGGTAAACAGAAGTCGTAAATACACGAATGACTTGTAAAACAATGACTTTACAGATACCAATGGTGTAATCAGAAGTCGTAAATACATGAATGGCTTATAAAACAATGACTTTACAGATGCCAATGGGGTAATCAGAAGTCGTAAATACACGAATGACTTATAAGACAATGACTTTACAGATATCAATGGTGTAATCAGAAGTCCTAAATACACGAATAGCTTATAAGACAATGACTTTACAGATACCAATGGTGTCATCAAAAGTCTTAAATACACGAATGGCTTATAACACAATGACTTTACAGATACCAATGGTGTAATCAGAAGTCCTAAATACACGAATGGCTTATAAGACAATGACTTTACAGATATCAATGGTGTAATCAGAAGTCCTAAATACACGAATAGCTTATAAGACAATGACTTTACAGATACCAATGGTGTAATCAGAAGTCCTAAATACACGAATGGCTTATAAGACAATGACTTTAGAGATACCAATGTGGTAATCAGAAGTCGTAAATACACGAATGGCTTATAAGAAAATGACTTTACAGATACCAATGGGTTAATCAGAAGTTGTAAATACACGAATGGCTTATAAGACAATGATTTTACAGATACCAATGGTGTAATCATAAGTCATAAATACACGAATGACTTATAAGACAATGATTTTAGAGATACCAATGGTGTGGTCAGAAGTCGTAAATAAACGAATGACTTATAAGACAATGACTTTAGAGATACCAATGGGGTAATCAGAAGTCGTAAATACACGAATGGCTTATAAGAAAATGACTTTACAGATACCAAAGGGGTAAACAGAAGTCGTAAATACACGAATGGCTTATAAGAAAATCATTTTACAGATATCAATGGGGTAATCAGAAGTCGTAAATACATGAATGGATTATAAGACAATGACTTTTCAGATACCAATGGTGTAATCAAAAGTCCTAAATACACGAATGGCTTATAAGACAATGACTTTACAGATACCAATGGGGTAATCAGAAGTCGTAAATACACGAATGACTTATAAGACAATGACTTTACAGATACCAATGGGTAATCAGAAGTCGTAAATACACGAACGGCTTATAAGACAATGACTTTTCAGATACCAATGGTGTAATCAAAAGTCCTAAATACACGAATGGCTTATAAGACAATGACTTTACAGATACCAATGGTGTAATCAGAAGTCCTAAATACACGAATGAATTATAAGACAATGACTTTACAGATACCAATGGGGTAATCAGAAGTCGTAAATACACGAATGGCTTATAAGAAAATGACTTTACAAATACCAATGGGGTAATCAGTAGTCGTAAATACACGAATGGTTGATAAAACAATGACTTTAGAGATACCAATGGTGTAATCAGAAGTCGTAAATACACGAATGACTTATAAGACAATGACTTTACAGATATCAATGGGGTAATCAGAAATCGTAAATACATGAATGGATTATAAGACAATGATTTTGCAGATACCGAAGGTGTAATCAGAAGTTGTAAATACACGAATGGCTTATAAGAAAATGACTTTACAGATACCAATGGGGTAATCAGAAGTCGTAAATACACGAATGGCTTATAAGAAAATGACTTTACAAATACCAATGGGGTAATCAGTAGTCGTAAATACACGAATGGTTGATAAAACAATGACTTTACAGATGCCAATGGGGTAAACAGAACTCTTAAATACACAAATAGCTTATAAGACAATAACTTTACAAATACTAATGGGGTAATCAGAAGTCGTAGATACACGAATGGTTGATAAGACAATGACTTTAGAGATACCAATGGTGTAATCAGAAGTCGTAAATACACGAATGACTTATAAGACAATGACTTTACAGATATCAATGGGGTAATATGAAGTCGTAAATACACGAATGGCTTAATAGACAATGGTTTTACAGATATCAATAGTGTAATCAGAAGTCGTAAATACACGAATGGCTTATAAGACAATGACTTTACCGATACCTATGGGGTAATCAGAAGTCATAAATACACGAATGGCTTATAAGACAATCATTTTACAGATACCAATGGGGTAATTAAAAGTCGTAAATACACGAATGGCGTATAAGACAATTACTTTACAGATACCTATGGGGTAATCAGAAGTCGTAAATACACGAATGACTAATAAGACAATGACTTTACAGATACCTATGAGGTAATAATCAGAAGTTGTATATACACGAATGACTTATGAGACAATGATTTCAGAGATACCAATGGTGTATTCAGAAGTCGTAAATACACGAATGACTTATAAGACAATGACTTTACAGATACCGATGGTGTAGTCAGAAGTCGTAAATAAACGAATGACTTACAAGACAATGACTTTACAGATACCAATGGGGTAATCAGAAGTCGTAAATACACGAATGGCTTATAAGAAAATGACTTTACAGATACCAATGGGGTAATCAAAAGTCGTAAATACACGAATGGCTTATAAGACAATCATTTTACAGATACCAATGGGGTAATTCGAAGTCGTAAATACACGAATGGCTTATAAGACAATGATTTTTCAGATATCAATGCTGTAATCAGAAGTTGTAAATAGACGAATGGCTTATAAGACAATGACTTTACAGATACCAATGGGTTAATCAGAAGTCATATTTACACGAATGGCTTATAAGACAATGACTTTACAGATACCAATGGTGTAATGAGAAGTAGTAAATACACGAATGACTTATAAGACAATGACTTTACCGACACCTATGGGGTAATCAGAAGTCGTAAATACACGAATGGCTTATTAGAGAATGACTTTACAGATACCAATGGGGTAATCTGAAGTCGTAAATACACGAATGGCTTATTAGTCAATGGTTTTACAGATATCTATGAGGTAATCAGAAGTCGTAATGGTTGATAAGACAATGATCTTACAGATATCAATGGGGTAATCAGAAGTCGTAAATACACGAATGGCTCATAAGACTATGATTTAACAGATACCAATGGGGTAATCGGAAGTTGAAAATACACGAATGGCTTATAATACATTGACTTTACAGATACCAATTGTGTAATCAGAATTCGTAAATACACGAATGGCTTATAAGACAATGACTTTACAGATACCAATGGTGTAGTCAGAAGTCGTAAATACTCGAATGGCCTTTAAGAAAATGACCTTACAGATATCAATGGGGTAATCAGAAGTCGTAAATACACGAATGGCTTATAAGACAATTACTTTACACATAACAATGTGGTAATCAGAATTTGTAAATACACGAATGGCTTATAAGACAATGATTTTACAGATACCAATGGGGAAATCAGAAGTCGTAAATACACGAATGTTTTATAAGACAATGACTTTACAGATACCAATGGGTAATCAGAAGTCGTAAATTAACGAATGGCTTATAATACAATGACTTTACAGATACCAAAGGGTTAATCAGAAGTCGTATTTACGCGAATGGCTTACAGGAAAATGATTTTACAGATACCAATGGTGTAATCAGAAGTCGTAAATACACGAATGACTAATAAGACAATGACTTTACCGATACCTCTGGGGTAATCAGAAGTCGTAAATACACGAATGGCTTATAAGACAATGACTTTACAGATATCAATAGGGTAATCTGAACTCGTAAATACACGAATGGCTTATTAGACAATGGTTTTACAGATATCAATGCTGTAATCAGAAGTCGTAAATACACGAATGACTTATAAGACAATGACTTTACAGATACCAATGTGTTAATCAGAAGTCATATTTACACGCATGGCTTAAAAGACAATGATTTAACAGATACAAATGGTGTAATCAGAATTCGTTAATACACGAATGGCTTATAAGACAATGACTTTACAGATACCAATGGGTTAATCAAAAGTCGTATTTACACGAATGGCTTATAAGACAATGACTTTACAGATACCAATGGTGTAATCCGAAGTCGTAAATACACGAATGTTTTAAAAGACAATGACTTTACAGATACCAATGGGGTAATCAGAAGTTGTAAATACACGAATGGCTTACAAGACAATTATTTTATATTTACCAATGGGGTAATCAGAATTCGTAAATACACGAATGGCTTATAAGAAAATGACTTTACAGATATCAATTGTGTAATGAGAAGTCGTAAACACTCGAATGGCCTATAATACAATGATCTTACAGATAGCAATATTGTAATCAGAATTCGTCGATACACGAATGGCTTATAAGACAATGACTTTACAGATAGCAATGGGGTAATCGGAAGTCGTAAATACACGAAGGGCTTATAAGACAATGCTTTTGCAGATACCAATAGGGTAATCAGAAGTCGTAAATACACAAATGGCTTATAAGACAATGACTTTACAGATACCAATGGGGTAATCAGAAGTCGTAAATACACGAATGGCTTTTAGGAAAATGACTTTACAGATACCAATGGGGTAATCAGAATTCGTCTATGCACGAATGGCTTCTAAGACAATGACTTTACAGATAGCAATGGGGTAATCGGAAGTCGTAAATACACGAAGGGCTAACAAGACAATGACCTTACAGATACCAATGGTGTAATCAGAAGTCGTAAATAAATGAACGGCTTATCTGACAATGAATTTTCAGATACCAATGGTGTAATCAGAAGCTGTAAATACACGAGTGGCTTATAAGACAATGATTTTACAGATATCAATAGGGTAATCAGAAGTCGTAAATACACAAATGGCTTATAAGACAATGACTTTACAGATACCAATGGGGTAATCAGAAGTCGTAAGTACACGAATGGCTTTTAGGAAAATGACTTTATAGATAGCAATGGGGTAATCAGAAGTCGTTAATACTCGAATGGCCTATAAGAAAATAACTATACAGATACCAATGGGGTAATTAGAATTCGTAAATACACGAATGTTTTGTAAGACAATAACTTTACAGATACCAATGTGGTAATCAGAAGTCGTAAATACACGAATGGCTTATAAGACAATGACTTTACAGATACCAATGCGTAATCAGAAGTCGTAAATACACGAATGGCTTGTAAGACAATCACTTTACAGATACCAATGGGTTAATCAGAAGTCATATTTACACGAATGGCTTATAAGACAATGATTTTACAGATACAAATGATGTAATCAGAAGTCGTTAATACACGAATGGCTTATAAGACAATGACTTTACAGATACCAATGGTGTAATCAGAAGCTGTAAATACACGAGTGGCTTATAAGACAATGATTTTACAGATACCAATAGGGTAATCAGAAGTCGTAAATACACAAATGGCTTATAAGACAATGACTTTACAGATACCAATGGGGTAATCAGAAGTCGTAAATACACAAATGGCTTTTAGGAAAATTACTTTATAGATACCAAAGGGGTAATCAGAAGTCGTTAATACTCGAATGGCCTATAAGAAAATAACTATACAGATACCAATGGGGTAATTAGAATTCGTAAATACACGAATGTTTTGTAAGACAATGACTTTACAGATACCAATGAGGTAGTCAGAAGTCGTAAATACACGAATGGCTTATAGGACAATGACTTTACAGATACCAACGGGGTAATCAGAAGTTGTAAATACACGAATGGCTTATAAGATAAGAACTTTGCAGATATCAATGGGGTAATCAGAAGTCGTAAATACACGAATGGCTTATTAGAAAATGACTTTACAGATACCAATGGGGTAATCTGAAGTCATAAATACACGAATGGCTTATAACACAATGACTTTACAGATACCAATGGTGTAATCAGAAGTTGTAAATACACGAATGGCTTAAACGACAATGACTTTACAGATACCAATGGGTTAATCAGAAGTCGTATTTACACGAATGGCTTATAAGACAATGTCTTTATAGATACCAATGGTGTAATCCGAATTCGTAAATACAGGAATGGCTTATAAGACAATGATTTTACAGATACCAATAGGGTAATCAGAAGTCGTAAATACACAAATGGCTTATAAGACAATGACTTTACAGATACCAATGGGGTAATCAGAAGTCGTAAATACACGAATGGCTTTTAGGAAAATGACTTTACAGATACGAATGGGGTAATCAGAATTCGTCGATACACGAATGGCTTATAAGACAATGACTTTACAGATAGCAATGGGGTAATCGGAAGTCGTAAATACACGAAGGGCTAATAAGACAATGACCTTACAGATACCAATGATGTATTCAGAAGTCGTAAATAAATGAACGAATTATCTGACAATGACTTTTCAGATACCAATGGTGTAATCAGAAGCTGTAAATACACGAGTGGCTTATAAGACAATGATTTTACAGATACCAGTAGGGTAATCAGAAGTCGTAAATACACAAATGGCTTATAAGACAATGACTTTACAGATACCAATGGGGTAATCAGAAGTCGTAAATACACGAATGGCTTTTAGGAAAATGACTTTATAGATACCAAAGGGGTAATCAGAAGTCGTTAATACTCGAATGGCCTATAAGAAAATAACTATACAGATACCAATGGGGTAATGAGAATTCGTAAATACACGAATGTTTTGTAAGACACTAACTTTACAGATACCAATGTGGTAATCAGAAGTCGTAAATACACGAATGGCTTATAAGACAATCACTTTACAGAAACCAATGGGTTAATCAGAAGTCATATTTACACGAATGGCTTATAAGACAATGATTTTACAGATACAAATGATGTAATCAGAAGTCGTTAATACACGAATGGCGTATAAGACAATGACTTTACAGATACCAATGAGGTAATCAGAAGTCGTAAATACACGAATGGCTTATAGGACAATGACTTTATAGATACCAACGGGGTAATCAGAAGTCGTAAATACACGAATGGCTTATAAGACAAGGACTTTGCAGATACCAATGGGGTAATCAGAAGTCGTAAATACACGAATGGCTTATAAGAAAATGACGTAACAGATACCAATGGGGTAATCTGAAGTCATAAATAAACGAATGGCTTATAACACAATGATTTTACAGATACCAATGGTGTAATCAGAAGTTGTAAATACACGAATGGCTTAAACGACAATGACTTTACAGATACCAATGGGTTAATCAGAAGTCGTATTTACACGAATGGCTTATAAGACAATGTCTTTATAGATACCAATGGTGTAATCCGAATTCGTAAATACACGAATGGCTTATAAGACAATGACTTTACAGATACCAATGGTGTAATCAGAAGTCATAAATAAATGAACGGCTTATAAGACAATGACTTTACAGATACCAATGGTGTAATTAGAAGTAGTCAATTCACGAATGCATTGTAAGACAAGGATTTTACAGATACCAAAGGGGTAATCAGAAGTCGTAAATACACGAATGGTTTATAAGACAATGACTTTACAGATACCAATGGGGTAATCAGAAGTTGTAAATACACGAATGGCTTATAAGACAATGACTTTACAGATATCAATGGGGTAATCAGCAGTGGTAAATACACGAATGGCTTATAGGACAATGATTTCGGAGGTACCAATGGTGTAATCAGAAGTAGTAAATACACGAATGTATTGTAAGACAATGATTTTACAGATACCAAAGGGGTAATCAGAAGTCGTAAATATACGAATGGCTTATAAGACAATGGCTTTACAGATACCAATGGGGTAATCAGAAGTCGTAAATACACGAATGGCTTATAAGACAATGACTTAACAGATACCAATGGAGTAATCAGAAGTCGTAATGGCTTATAAGACAATGACTTTACAGATGCCAATGATGTAATCAGAAGTCGTAAATACACGAATGGTTTATAAGACAATGACTTTACAGATCCCAATGGTGTAATCAGAAGTCGTAATGGCTTATAAGACAATGACTTTACAGATTCCAATGGTGTAATTAGTTGTCGTAATGGCTTATAAGACAATGACTTTGCAGATACCAATGGTGTAATCAGAAGTCGTAATGGCTTATAAGACAATGACTTTGCAGGTGTCAATGACGTAATTAGAAGTCGTAATGGCTTATAAGACAATGACTTTACAGATACCAATGGTGTAATCAGATGTCGGAATAGCTTATATGACAATGATTTTACGTACAGTCAAACCTGCTTTAGTGACCACCTCTATTAAGCAATAACTTGTATTATGTGACCTTAATTCCAATTTCCCTTCAGTATGCATTTCATATCAATTAAACCTGTATTAATTGACCACCTGTTTTATGTGACCATATTTCACTGTCCCGTTGGCTTATAAAACAATAACTTTAGGTAATTATAATTTTTATTTCGCTTTTTGTAGATATTGCTTTATATTCCGAAGACAACATTCAAGAGAACGAAAGTTTCTCGTACATCTCACCATGTGAGTTTTTTGATATAGAGAATATACTTCGAGATAACAAGCCAAAACCAACGAAACGGAGCAAAAAGGAAAAAGATGATAAATATGAAGTAATACGTACTTCGACGATTGCTAAATACCAATCAATCAATCAATCAACCATTAGCAGCGAAACAAATCGAACTGATGACTCGAACAATATTGAAACAAAAGATGTCAGCAACAACAACTACAAAGATGAGATTGAACATGTCAGAAAATCATTAAGACCAATAAACATTAAGCAATTAACGAAAGGAAAAAGTGAGGAGGAAGCCGAAATGAAACGTTGTCTGCCTTCAGAATCCAAAAAAACATATCCGTCTGTTACAAAACGGACACAACCTTCTGACTCGAAAATCGTTCCTGTTGATGGTAGAGGCAGTCCACTCCCGGTGAAACGAGTGGAACCAGTAAAACGCAAAAGTGGAGAAGCGGATGTTGTAATTGATGTCAAGTCATTGAATATGGAAGATGTCAGCGACTGGATGAAGAAATTGAAACTTGAGAAGTATGCTGATATTTTTCATGAAAAGCAAGTAGACGGTTATCTCTTGATGCAACTGGATAAACAAATGTTGAAGACCGATTTTGGAATGGGAGATTTTGACATTGTGAAACTTACGGCATTTGCAAAATCTGGACATGTTCCGAAATCAAGGGGAAGAGACTTGTGACATTGTAGTTAATTACAAGCACCAAGGTCTTTTTGGAAAACACACACATTGCATACTGTGTACCATGATATTTATGTATCCATATTTAAGATGTCTAAAATATGCCGTATTATATTCCTTTTTTATGAAAACAATTGCTAATATGGAAGGTTGTAACATTTAACAAATATACTGTCACATCAAAGTACATGTTTACGAAAATGACAAAGTGTTCTTTAAACGCTTATCATAAAACATTAACAATTTGGATGGTTTCTCGTGCTTAACGCTACTTTGAACAATAATTCAGTTATATTGTGGCGGTCAGTTTTATTGATGGAGTAAACTGGAGAACCTGGAGAAAACCTACCAATTTGCAGGACAATACGACAGTACTTTCATTACATTCATTGACCAAAAATATTAATTATAACGGTCCAGTATATATACAATCGGAATAATATGATACTAGGTGTTACCTAACTTGGGACGAAGTCCAATAATTTTGCCTAAACAATAATATGAGACAGGTGCTACCTGTAGTGCCAGCGAAGCACAATCCACATTATCTAATATTTAAATCATGTAAATCCTTGGGATAATTGAAATAGAAATTTTACTTACTTTTGTGTACTTTTTGGAGTGTACTGCAATACAATGTAAGGATGATCTTTCTATCTATTGAAACAGGCACGGCCATGAATGCTCGCGAATCTGAAAATGATTTGCCAATTTCACGCTCATTCAGTGCATCAAAGTAGTGTCGAGATTTTTTTGGGCAGAGATATTTCGGGGACGACTTTTGTTAGGGCCGAGATATATTGGAGACGATTCTTAGCATTCATAACCGGAAGTAGTTCCAGATTATTGCGTATCCCATTTTCTGCAGATTTATCCATGTATTGGTTTCCGGTGTGTCATTTCCGGTTCATGAAATTTAAGCCATTAGTGATATGGATCTGGAATCAAAATATTGCTATTTCTACCATAGTTAGAACTTCGGCCCATATCATCCTGTTTAATCCCTTTAGTTTTCTTGTTCCCAAAAGACTTTTAGATTATTTGGTTCTCCAAGTATTTGACCTTGAACTTACCTGGAGAAGATTATCTCAGATACGGTTCATGTGCACGTGCTTAGGTATTTACGTGTTTACTCTTAATGTAATTTAATTGTTATCTATGTACGAATGCTTCGTTGTTCCCTAGAATTAAATAGCCACCTTTATCCAGTTTTAGCACACTTATGATGTTTCTTAATATCAAAAAACTGGAGCAGACAATGATCCAAGCACAGTTGTGGTGCCTATTTAAGTCCATTCCAAACTTGGGTGAACACATCAATCCTCTTTACGATGTGTTAAGACTGTTACTGTCACATATGTGTTTGAAGCAGGTACACAGCTAAGGATTGAAGCAATATTGAAAAACACATTTGACAGTGTAACCACGCCTGTACGGTTTAGCGTGCTATTTTAAGAAAAGCTTCAAATTCTTAACATCTAAATACCTTGAAAAAGTTAACGTGTTTTAGCAAGGATCAATTGACGCTTGCCTCGAGAAATGGTGTCAAACAATATTGTCGTTCAGGAAACGGTGAACAGGAAACAAAAGTAAACACATGTACATTAGCACGGATCCAAGAATTTTCCAAACGGAAGTTTGATGGCTATATATCAACATATTTGTTCATTTTCTCCCTAGAATATTTTGCCATTTGTCAGGTAAAAGGGTTATCTACCTTCGGATTACCCTCCCTTCCCCCCTGCCCCACACTTCCCCATCCCTCCGTTCGATCTGTCACTATGCATAGTCGTTAGTGAACAAGCGTCTTAGTGAAAGTAACTTCTCTTAGCAGGAGTAAATAGCTATTCATTGCTACCAGTGATATTAAGTCTGATATTACTGGTATTTGTTGCATAGTGTACTAGTGTCCTAATACGATTTGTACAATAATACCCCCAGCAACGCTATTGTAAATGCGGCCTCTGATATCAAATACAGGCCAGTAATAGAAGTTGATGATACAGGCCGCTAATAGAGGCCGATGATACAGGCCGCTGTACTGAATATATGAACTCTAACCTTTTACTGTTTTAGACTTAAAACGTGCTAAGCATATTTTGGGAGTTTCGGGTATCGAACCACTGTTGGGATTTTCAAGTCTACTTTGACTTTCAAAACTTCCATCTAGCCACTCACCTACGGTGACCACACTGCTATACTCTATGATTAGTATATATGACTCTTGATAGAAAGCCTTGTTAAAAAAAAATATCAATAATTTGCGTAAGAAAACAATATACAAGACACGATACAAGTATTTCAGATCTGGCATAATTTATGTTCAAAACTGATGAGTATGTGAACTTTTAAAATGTATTCTCGCAATACAAAAACAACTAACGAATCGACCACAAGTAATAACAAATCAGACAGACCACAGGTGAACATTTGGGACACCTGAAAGACCTTGAAATATCTAAATATAAACGAGAATCGAAAGGACGTTGACCGATACAAATTTGTCGTTTTATTTTTTGTTAATTGTTGTCTTATTTGACTTTCTAAACATTAAAAGTGTAAACATATATGCTATGCAATTTATTTTTCAACAACACTATTATTGTACAAGTTAGATACATTATGTCCTTTAGAAGATGCTATTCATTATTTATTAGAATGTCCCCTTTATACGAATGCAAGAATGCAATTAATTATGAGTATTACACCGTATACAGTTATCTCAATTGAAAACTTATTATTTGGCTCTGATAATTTAACTGACGAAAACAATTTAATAGTGTTTAGAAATGTCCAAAAATATATACACCATTCTAATAGATTTGAAGGATACGAAATTATACCCTGTATTCAGAATGTTATCATTTATTTGCACTCAATCCCCTTATCCCCCCTTTTCCCCCCATTACTTCTGTTTATCAAATATATTCATGTGTACATTTATTATATTATGTAACTTGCTGTCATTTTCTTATTTATGTATATAACATTATTGTATAGATCGGATATACTAAGTTGATATAACTTGTTTCCAATCTAATTGTACATTTATAAGACAATAAAATATGTTTAAACTAAATACATTATTATTGAAACAAAAGAATTTGCCCGTATTGGATATAACGAGTTTCTTTTTCCGCATTCGTACTCGGATGACGGCCTTGGTGCGGAAAAAGAAACCCGTTATATCCAATACGGGCCGCTTCTTTTGTTTCAATAGTACTGTATCGTATACATACAATGTATACGGGATCAATACATTTCATACGGAGCGAGAGCGAAGTTTGTAAGAAGTCAGATATATAGCTATCCTAGAAGACTAACATGTAGCGTTGTAAGCATGTAATGTGACTATTAATAACTATATATTAACATATTAGCAGATTATAGAAGATTATCAGAATTTGGAGATTATATACAACATTTATTTTTTATATATAACTCGCTGTTCGATATATATTACACTATGTTTACATTTACACATCATTTTGACGATATCAGTTAGTTATTTTAATGACCTTATTAGAAACAATGTACAATGTATTATGCAAATAAATTATAGTATTATAACTTGCATTGTACAGCTTGAGGCACATCATCCCAGTAGTTCAATATAGACGCCCCTCCCCCCCCCCCCACACCTCTTATAGGACCATTCAATCCGCAATGAAAAGATTGTCTTTCAAAAGAGGACGGCTCGAATGAAGAATATGGCCCTTGCCCATAAAAATAGTCTAACACCGCCACTTTGTTTTATATTGAAATGCCTGTATATACCAAGCCAGGAATGTAAGAGGTCATGTATCAATCTCTACCCAGAGTTGTCGGTCCGTACACTCTCTTCAAGCTCTCTCAACGTCTATATGCCAAGAATCTTGGCAAAAATCCGTTTATTAAAGGGTAACTTGATATAAACCGGTTATAGTGACCCCATTTATTGTAAAATATGTAAAGAATACCATATAACTAATATTTGAGAAGCTTCTTTGTTTATTTTCAAACGAAGATAAGGGATTATTTTTTATACGGTGATCACATGTCCCAACATGTATATACATTTGTAGTTTTAATTGTAAATAAGCCCCATTAAATCATTATGCCACACATTGATTAGTTCAACTAAAATGCGCAGTCCAAAGTCATTGCATAATCTTCAACATGATGAAGGAGGCAATTACATGGCAGAAACAGAAACAGAATCAGTTATACAACGCTGTTCTGGTTCCTTGTTGTAATAGCTTCTATAGTTGCTGAACGTTACACTGGTAATATTTTATTAAAAGGAAACCAGTTTAATACAAAGGTAGACTACTTTTTAGGCGTTGACAGGGATTGGAGAGAGTGTAAGGACCGACAACTCTGGGTAGAGATTAGTCATGTATATGTGTGTTAATGATGTCGATTTTGTCTCTGTTTCTTCGATTTTTTCTATTAGATTTTAGAACTGATCCGACAGTGTAGTATTTTTTTCCATGTTATTCGATAAATGTTTGCTAAGTTTGCTCTGCATAATATGTTCATTCGAACTACAATAGTACATAGGTCTCTTCGCCTTCGCCTTCGGCAAACCGACATTTAATGGGTTTTCACCCGCCCATTTTCCCGAAAGGTGGCGCATGCGCTCTATCAGTTATTCGATTCCAAGATGGCAGACGGCTATCAGCTGTGGTCAGTGCCAAGGAGTTCCGAATGTCATAACTAATAGAACACATACGCCACCTATTAGAGATAAATCTATTTTATGAAAAGCTTAACGATATCAATGAAGTGTTCAGATGCCGTAAATTGAAGGACAGACAATACAACTGCCAAAAGAAAACAATGGTTCACAAATCACAATACAGAAAATTAAGGATTACGCAACAGTGAACCCGGATGCTCCTTTTTCAAATAGTGGCACATGCGCAACAGTGAACCCGGATGCTCCTTTTTCAAATAGTGGCACATGCGCAACAGTGAACCCGGATATTCCGTTAGGGCAAGTAATTCCCTTTTCCAATGAAGATTGTGTTGGACACCAGTATGCGTTAATTAATATGAATACCATTAGAAATCATTAACAAATGAGAATAAAACGAGGAGATCATCGTCCTTATGCGAAAATCATTGGGGAGATCACAATACGTAACTAAGAAAATGAAGGAATGTAATTGGATAAAATGAAGGTCATGAATCCTACTATTATATCCGAGGGCGACCTTTGGTGCTCCGGAAGCGCAACACGTTCATGTTCAACTGGTGCCACCCGTCGTGTTACACATCTTACAATCTGGTGATGAGTTATATGTGGTGATAGGGCATTTAGCACTAGTCGATTTTGGCTTTACTGGATGTACAGTATTGTGTACTTGCTCTCAAAGACTTAAATTATTTGGTTTTCCAATATTTTGACTTGGTAAAGGTTAAACAAGAAACACTCGGTGTGCACGAAATAAGATTTCATCATATTTGTTTTAGCTAATTGTAAGTAAACAAATAAACGTAAGAAAAGAGCGAAGGTGCAATGGATAATCCACAGACACAGACAACATTAGGCATCATATACAGAACAAATACATACAAAATAAAAATAAAACACATTACAGAAAACTAAAAAGTTGAGTAACACGGACCCAACAGAAAAAAACTTGGGAGCTCACGAAAGGCTTTGTTTGTTCATTTGTTTGCTTGATGGTATTTAACGCCACTTTCAACAATATTTCTTTTTCAGCTATATCTTGGCGGTCAGTTTTATTAGTGGAGGAAACCAGAGTAGCTGGAGAAAACCGCTGACCAGTGGCAAGTCTCTGACAAACTTTATCACATAATGTTGTACACCTCGATCTGATCGAGATTCGAACTCACAACATCAGTAGTGATAGGCACTGATTGCATAGGTTGTTGTAAATCCAACTACCATACGATCACGGATACGACGGCCCGATATGAAGGGTAATCAATAACTGTTTCTTATAAACTAATAATATCTATTTTTTTACAATTTTTTTACATCAGACAAATTGAATACACAGTAAACAATTACAACAAATACTTAAGTTATTGCAACGACATCTACCCGCGCGGAGAGGTCAAATGGTATGTCTTCTTGAATAACTTTTTCCATTTTTCTTCGTTCCTCTCCAAAAACACGTTTTCCAAATTCATTTTCGAAAACGTAATTTGGATCAAAATAATTCATAGCTAAATAGAATCTCGCACGTGTATTTTTGCTGTACAATTTTGCCAATTTGACAGAATCCATATCATGCAATAACCCCCAATGTGGACGCCCATTGAATACATCAAGCATTCTTGCTCGAAGTTGTTCCAAAGTATCGTCTGCACCGTGAGTACCGTGTAATATACTTTGTTCAATTGTAATAGAAAGCCCCTTACGATCATATTCCATGGCCATGTACTTGTTTGTTTTGCACGTGAATCGTTGGGCAATAGGTACATTAACAAGCTGACGTCCATTTTTGTTACGGATTCCGTCATACAACTCGTATAATTCTTCAAAAATTTCAAATAATGTCTCCGCCCCATCCAATCGCATTGCGCATTCACTGGTTGAAATGTAAACGTTATCATCGTTAACAACTCCTGATAACGTGTTGAGAGCCTCAGTTGCATCTAATACTATAAGCTCGTGTGCTAGGTACATTAACGAGAAGTGCATAACCAAAGGTACAATATGGGGCGCGGCTTCTCCTGCATTAACACGCGCGTTATTTAAAGATTCTAATGGTATATGTTTAAAACCTTCCGGTCGTTTTCCAATTCCTGGTGGCTTATCCCTTTTTAATATACTTTTCAGAATGCGGTGTTCCTCTTTCTCCTTTGATGTCAACTTGTATGCATACGGACTTCCAATGATTTGAAAACTATACAAGTCTTTAGCTTTGCCATTGTACAAGTCTTGTATAATTATAGGAGCTTCGCCCCATTTGTACACCTTGCGCTCCTCTTTTCGGCAGAATCCTGGTACCGTACACAGGACATATGAATAGACAACACCAATCAAACCTATATTAACCACGCTTGCATCGAATGTCTCATCATCCTGTATTAGTTCATGACTATACTTATAGTCCTTGTATTTCTCTGTGAACTTGAAAGGATCAGTAATTCCGTTTGTTGGTTCAATTTGATAACATTTGACGCCTCAATACTTATCTATTGTCAATGATTGGAATGACGCTACGGAATCCGCCATTATTTCATTGTTTAAACCATTTCCATGGGCACCGTTGATACGTTCCATCTAATGAAGCCCAGGTCCTGACGTAACGTTTTCTAAAACTCGATATTTTTCTGGATGTTTGGTGGTCCGGTGTTCGGAAGGCCATAAGTATTCTTGTATTTCGTTAATCGTTGTCCCTGCCTCAAAACAACGATATGTTGCTGCATTAACGTTGTCTTTCAGACAGCCAACGCTCAATTCCGAACGTAGCCTGAAAGGGAAAAACATCTTTCATTATCTAAATCCATTTATAAAGAGGCAACGATGTCATATGTGTTATTACAGATTTCACTACAAAATATTATTTTTTCTTCTTCTTTCTGGTATCAAAACTACCATACGATCGCGGCCACGATGATGTTATATACATTGTGTACATGTATGTCATAATAGAGTTGCTCTACTACATATTAAATCTGCTAGTATCGTCAAAACTATCATTCATCGCGACCACGACGATTTTATACATTTTACACTTAGACTTTCTTTAAAGGAACCGTAGTGGTCGTAATCGTATGATAGTTGGATTTACAACTACATGTACCTATGAAATCAGTGTCTATCACCACTGATGTTGTGAGTTGGAATCTCGATCAGGGCGAGGTGTACAACATTATGTGATAACGTTTGTCAGTGACTTGCGACAGGTCGGTTGTTTTCTCCGGGTTCTCCGGTTTCATCCGCCAATAAATCTGGCCGTCACGATATAGCTAAAATATTGGTGAAAGTGGCGTTAAACACCATCAAGCACAAACAAAAAATATAATTTCTTTACAACATATCATACCTGATAGTATCAATAACTAATCCATCAGAGCCACCAATGTCAGTTCACATTTCGGAATACTTAGTGCTTACCGCCTTTATTTTCTCCCACTTTTTAGCAGCCTCTTCGATATAGTCACATAATTCTTCTAAGCTTTCAGGTATTTTGACGTTCTCGTTCATTCGAGTTCCCTCCTCTACTTTCATCGGTTGTGATTGTCTATTCGGACTTCCTGTAGAAAAACCAGAGGCTCTCAAGAGCCTGTATCGTCCACCTGGTAGAAAAAAACAATTGGTCCTATGTAAAAACTATGTCCTGCAGTGGTAGTCATCTTGGAATTACGATCAACATAAAAAACACAAAGTTTGTAAAGGACCTTCCAATGATTGATGCACAGTTTAGGTTCAATCAGTGCAATAGCTTCAGAGAAGTATATATTTCTGTATTTTCCCCATATGGTCCTGTGTTAATACTATGACCTGTGGTGGCAGCCATCTTGGATTTCCGATCGGCAAAAAAAACAGAGGACCTTCCAATGATCATTCCTGGGCAGTTTGGTTTCAACTGTCCAAGTGGTTTCAGAGAAGAAGCATTTTGAAACATTTTTCCCATAGGGTCCAATGTTAAACTAAGTCCTGCCGTAGCCGTCATTTTGAATTTCATATCAGAACAAAAAAGGTAAGGTTTGTAGAGGATCATCCAATGAACATTCATGTACAGTTTGGCTTTTATCATATTTGTAGTTTCTGAGAAGAAGGCATTTGAACATTTTCCCATAGGGTCCAATGTTAATCTATGTCCTGCGATGGCGGCCATCTTGGATTTCCGATCGGCATAACAAACAGTAACTTGGTAAAGGACATTCCAATGATCATTCCTTTACAGTTTGGGTTCAGTCAGTTCATTAGTGTCAGAGAAGAAGATCTTTGAAATTTCAGCCAATCAGAGCATATTATTGGCCCTGGCAGCCATATTGAATATCCGACTGGAACGAAAAACAGTAACTTTGTAGAGGACCATCCAAGGAACATTCCTGCTAAGTTCGGTTCCAATCGGCCAAGTGGTTTCGGAGAAGAAGCTTGAAATGTGAAAAGTTTACAGACGACAGACGAGAGACAACAGACGACAGACGACAGACGACGGACGCCAAGTGATGGCAATAGTTCACATGGACCTTTGGTCCAGGTGAACTAATAAAACGTATGCATCATTCGGAACATTAATCTTAGATACATTAGCAGTGGTTTGTTTAAATGTATAGTAAACATTCGGTTATATGTTGTAATTTACACAAACACTTTTTTCTATTATTCCCTAAACCAGATACATTTCACCAGGAGAAAACATGCCACCATCTGTTATTCACATAAAGTTGATTTTGGATATCCAGTTTAGGCCAATTCGTTTTATTGCTCATAAAACTTTCAAATATTTGGCTTTCCAATCTTTCGATTTTGAGCGTACCCGATGAAGTTAAAAACATTATTCCAAAGTCGACTCTTGTTCGATTTTGATGATTTTTTTTAACCAACAAAAACAGAATTAAATGTAATCTTACACTGTAATTTTAGCATAAATTTATAATCTATAATTTTTATGAGTTCACGATTTAAACACAAAACTAAATTTTGAACGTCAAAAATACAATACAATGATAGTATATATTAAAATAATCACAGAAAACTACGTACGTTCTCGCTTCTTTTGGTAAAAATGTCATCAAAATCGAACAAGAATTGACTTTGGAATAATGTTTTCAAAAATTGTGGTTTTATATGAAATATATATATAGTAAAAAATTACAGTGACCGAATACCTTTGGCACGTACTTGTATATCATTTTGCAAATCACTAATTTCACATTTTATCTTTATTTCTGATGTGAATGGTAGTTTTACCTTTTAAGTGCAGAATATGTATAAATGTTTCGTACGATTAAGTACATTTTAGTTGAGTTTTCACACGAAGCATATGCAATGTTTACATTTTCCGCCAAATGTCTTTTCTTCATTTGCGTTCGAGTTATCGTTCTTGAAATAGTAATATACAAGTTTTTACAAGGACGGTAATTTTAAATCCGTGTTTAATAGTTGATAAATTTGTGATATTTAATAGCATGAATTTATATATATGTTTTCTTGTATTCGATATTGTCAGTATTATAATCGGATGTTCGAGATCCGCGAAAAATAGATTTTACGGGAAATTTCGTGACATTCATGACGTTTTTGCATCAAACGTAAACAAGTTGTTAAATTTAAATTCGAATGTTCCAGGGATCGGCTGTGTTCGATCTCCCATTAATTTTCACATTTGACATTGTGAATTCGTTTTTAAAGTTAAAGAACACTTAGTTCTATTTTTACGTTAAAGTTTATGCACATCTTCAGTATATATAGTGTTTAAAGACGGTGAATGCCGTGACACTCATACTTGAAGGTGGCGTTTTCTGATTTTACATTTTAGCCCAACCCTGGCCTAAAATTGGAATTACATATTTGATAATTACTTATTTCTAAATATTGACATTATGCAGGTTCTTTGATTTGATTAATATTATTGTAAGATATGTTCTATTTGATTGATACTAAAATTTATCCTGCATAATAAATAATATGTTTTATTACATAAGGCTCTATTTTACTGTTTTTCTATTGGCCAGAAACAATACACGTGACATTCCATTTTCTAACATATTGATTAGCAAAAAGCAATTTCTGTGCAATAAATAATCATATTGCACTCTCGTGCAAAATCAATGAATGAAATTACGTGGCACGAGAGTGCAATATGTTTTTTATTGCACAGAAATTGCTTTTTGCTAATCAATATGTTAGAAAATTTCATAAAATTTGAAAATTTTCAGAAAATTTGAAAATCATAAAATAAAAAAAAATACAAATTTAGTTCAATTTTTATGTAACAAATTTGAAAATTTCATTTTTTTTTTAAAATTCAAAATTTTCATAAAATTTTAAAACTTTCAAAAATTTCATACTATTTCAAAAAAATTCAAAATGATAAAATTTTCAAAAAGTTTCAAAAATTTCATAGTTTTAATAAAATTTCGAAATTAAGAGTAAAATAGAGCCGTATGTAATAAAACAATTACTACACTTGAACTTGATCAATATGAGGTTTAATGGAGCAGAGAACAACAATATTGAACTCGGCATTCGCCTCGTTCAATATTGTTGTACTCTGCTCCATAAAACCTCATATTGATCTCGTTCAAGTGCAGTAATTGTATAATATCGTCGTGTTACACATGCTGCTTCCACGCCTTATCCCTTCTTTGTTTTCGCTCGGTAGTTCTACATTTTCATAACAGTACCAAGTGACAAAGCAAAATTTCAAAGCGTAATTTCACAGTAGATGTTTAAAGTAAAAATTATATGAGGAATATTTGTAGAGGACATAATAAATCACTTAGACTTGTGGTAAACAGCAAAGCTGTGATGTTTCGGGGGACCACATGTACAAGGTCAGAAGCCCACATTGGGCAAGACGGATAATGAAAATCAAAAAGTGAAGTCACGAAATATAAATAGAAATGTAAATAGTTCAACAGGTTCAAATTTAAGCGGCGATGATGTAAATAGAACGATAGTGTTACCTATTTTAAAATGTTTATATACAAATGCAGATCAATTTACAAATAAAATCACAGAGCTGATTGTTAGGGCTAGAGATAAAAAAAACTCGACATAATTGAAATAACAGAAGTGAAACCAAAGAACAGTAGATATAAACCACATTTAGCAGAGTACTCAGTATAACAGAAGTTGGAAATTACAAAATGTTTGGAAAGAACTTGGAAAAGGACAATGGGAGAGGACTATTACTGTATATAAATAAAGAGTTAAATGGGAATGAAGTGCAAATGGAGTCAAATTTGGAAGAAAACCTATTTGTACAGATAAAACTTAGTAACAACGACAAGTTATTAATAGGCATTATATATAGGTCACCATCAGAAAGATCAATAGAGCACAATAGTAAACTAAGAGAATTATTAGTGGAAGCTAGTAATAAAGGATTCACCCATATATTAATCATGGGAGATTTTAATTATCCTGACATAGATTGAGTAAATTATAACTCAAGAGGGGACAAAACAGATAGTTCAGAATACAAATTTGTTGATACTATGCAAGACTGTTTTCTATTCCAACATATTAACAAACCGACAAGATGGAAGGGCACGCAGACGCCAAACATTTTAGACCTGATCCTTACAAATGAGGAACAGATGGTTAACAACATAGAATACTCAAGTCTTATGGGTAAAGGTGATAATTTTATGCTGACATTTGATTTTAATTGTTATATATATATTAATATTTCACAAAGCAATATTAGGTTAGGGACCAACCATTTAAATTGAAGGGGGTGCGGGGTGGTTATGGTTTTTGGTTTTTTGTTTCGTTCAGAATTTTTTTTTCGGACAACACAAGAGATAGAATATTTATTTTTTTTGTCGCGCAAAGCGGGAATTGTTTTCCCAGAATATAACATTAGGACATTAGGTTATATGACAAAAACTCTGAATCACATTATTTTGTTTTTCCTCCACCAAAATCAGAATATTTTTTTCAGCAACATTGGGAATCAGAATATTTTTTTAGAAAAAAAGCATAACCCCCCTTTCAAGTTAAATGGTCGTTCCCTTATACAATAGAGGGAGATTCCGAGAACTTAGAAAAAGCTTAGACAAGACGGAATGGGAATCATTATTAAGTGACACCAATGATATTGACCAGAATTGGAATAAATTTAACGAAATAATTAAAAAAAAATACCAACAAGGAAATATAGGCAAATAGGTAAAGGGAACACATTTCCAATGGATGAGAAAACAAGAGAGAAAATTTGGGAAAAAATAGACTATCGAAGATGGCAATAACCAGTCGAGATCCTGAAATCCGGAAGAAGTACAACAGTGTGAGAAACCAGGTTAAGCGCCATGTGAACAAACTGGAAAAAATATGAAAAAGATCTGGTACAAAGAGCTAAAGAAAACCCCAAAGTATTATGGAAATATATTAAATCTAAATCTAAGACTAGAGACGGTATCAGTGATCTTCATATGAACCCAGCAGATACGAAATCACTAAAAACAGATATCGACGAAGAAAAAGATAAAATTTTAGCTAAGTATTTTTTTAAGTGTTTTTACTACAGAAACGAACGGAAATGTTCGAAACCTAGAATTAAATCAAAGTATCAATCCAATTTCAAGCTTAGAAATATCTGAAGAAACCATTCTAAAAATGCTGAATACACTAAAAATAGACAAATCACCGGGCCCAGATGAACTACACACTAGAGTCCTTAAGGAAATATCAAGCTCCATTACAAAACCACTATACCATATATTCAAACAATCACTAGATAAAGGTAAACTACCATCAGACTGGAAGACAGCATTAGTAAGTGCCATATTCAAGAAAGGAAATAAGTCATTAGCCAGCAATTATAGACCAGTTAGCCTCACATCTGTGGTGTGTAAAATTATGGAGAAACTAGTAAGAAAGCACATATTAAATCATATGAAAAGCCAAAATTTATTCACAAAAAGGCAATATGGCTTCATATCTGGCCGTTCCACTTCACTACAGTTACTGGAAGTATTGGATAAATGGACTGAAGCTTTAGACAATAGCCATTATGTAGACTGCATATATATGGACTTCCAGAAGGCTTTTGACAAGGTGTCACATAAGAGATTATTAGAGAAAATAAAAAGCTATGGCATAGTAGATCCAACGCTAAACTGGATAGAAGACTTCCTATAAAATAGATCACAAAAAGTCATGGTAAATGGGGCTGGTTCAGAATGGGAAAATGTAACATCTGGTATACCCCAAGGGTCAGTGCTAGGCCCTATTCTCTTTGTAATATATATAAATGATCTACCAGACATTGTTGAATCGAACTCATACTTATTTGCTGATGATACCAAAATATTCAGAATAAGCAAGGGCGAAGATGACAAGGAAACATTACAAGATGATCTCACCAATCTAGAAGAATGGAGTGATAAGAGGCTTCTCAAATTTCATCCTGAGAAATGTAAGCACATGAAGATTAGCAAAAGTAAAAACGAAGAAACCAATACATATAAACTACTTGGACAAAATATTGAGACAGTAACCCAAGAAAAAGATATAGGGATCATAATTGACTCTGAGCTTACATTTGAAAACCACCTATGTGAGAAAGTCACAAAAGCTACTTCCATATTTGCAGCAATGAGGAGGACTTTCAGGTATTTAGATACAAAGTAATTTTTGGTGACATACAAAACTCTAGTCAGAACTCATTTAGACTATCCCAGCTCTGTCTGGGCACCATACAAGATGAAGTACATAGAAAAGATAGAAAGTGTCCAAAAACGAGTAACTAAACAATTCACTGGAATGAAAAACTTGTCATAGCCCGAAAGATTTAAAAAAATAGGGTTACCAACATTAGCTTACAGACGAATAAGAGGGGATATGATTGAAGTATACAACATTATTAAGGGTTGCTACGACAGAGAGACTAGTTCATTCTTGAAATTGATGAGTGAAACTGGATTAAGATTCAGCTCTAGAATTAACTCGAACAAGATAGTTCATCAACATGTAAAATCAAACAAGAGAAAGTATGCTTTCACATTAAGGGTATCAAGAAGATGGAACAAACTAACAGATACAATAGTAAACGCACCGGCACTAAATACATTCAAGAATAGGCTGGATAGATATTGGAAAAATCAAGACCTATATTTAAATAATTACAAATCAGACATTCAATGGGACTGTCACGTGACCAGCGAATGTTTGGAAGTGGAAAGTGTAGGTCCTGAGCTGAAAAATCACCATAAGTAACCATAAGTAACCATAAGTATAACTCACTAAAGAGAAGTTTTCATAATTATTTAAATTCAACAGAACACAGGACCGGATTTTAAGAAAAAATAATAATAATCCAAGATTTTTTTTAAGTTAATAATATGCAATATTGACATCCACCCTCCACCCCCTTCCCCCCCCCCCCTTAAATCTCAATTACAAAACCACTGATATTTGTTCAATGTTTAACGCTGATTTAAGCTTTAGTCGCAACAACTTTTTATTTTACTCTTTAAACTGTCTAAACATAACATTTATTTAGCTGTAAAATTCACAAATAAAATTCAACCCCTTCATTTTCCCCTTATTCTTGGTTAAATCAATGAACAACAATATTCCAGAATCAAACAAATGAATAAATATAACAGATTTCTTTTGCATGCATCTTTTTACCATGCAGAGTCAGTGTGTTTTAAATCGGTCATCCAATCAGGACGCTCATTATTCTTGTCCAAGATAAAAATACATCGCTAAAGTAAATTTGCCTGTGGTTTCAGAGTAGAAGATTTTTAGATATCGAACATAAAATTTCCCCACTTCAACTCGTAAATTTACATAGAAATCGGAGATATTTCGTCATAAAACTTCACACATGGTTTTGTCTATCATATTTCTTGAAGACAAACATAAAGTTTTATTGCATTTATCAATATTTTATGAGTATCAACAGTTTTTTTCAACACCGTCTCTGTTTCTCGATACAGCCGCAACTTCAACTCGTAAATTTACATAGAAATCGTAGATATTTCGTCATAAAACTTCACACATGGTTTTCTATCATATTTCTTGAAGACGAGCATAAAATTTTATTGCATTTATCAATATTTTATGAGTGTCAACAGTTTTTTCAACACCGTATCTGTTTCTCGATACAGCCGCCCGATTACAGTGACACGTGACCCAGATTAGCAGATTCCAGTAGTTTTTTTTCTAAATACTGTTGTTTAATAAATTAACGGTACCCCGTAGATATATAAATGCTGTATCGAATATAAAAAAATGGGGTGTAAAAAGAGAAAAGTACACAAATACACAACATTGCAGACCAGTCTTCTTTTAATTCACAACCGATCTTAGTCAGTACCAACCATGAAATGATGAAAGTCTACAATGAATGAAATACAACACAAACACGAGAGAATTAATCACGAAAAGAATAACAATAATAGAATAAACGAATATATTGGAAATTACATTCTTTTAGGTCACAACAACCAAGGATTTGTTTAATATATTGGAAATTACATTCTTTTAGGTCACAACAACCAAGGATTTGTTTAATATATTAGAAATTACATTCTTTTAGGTCACAACAACCAAGGATTTGTTTAATATATTAGAAATTACATTCTTTTAGGTCACAACAACCAAGGATTTGTATAATATATTAGAAATTACATTCTTTTAGGTCACAACAACGAAGGATTTGTTCAATAAATTGGAAATTACAGTCTTTTAGGTCACAACAACCAAGGATTTGTTTAATATATTGGAGATTGCATTCTTTTAGGTTAAAGCAACCAAGGATTTGTATAATATAGTAAAAATATACAAATCCTTGCAACAACAAAGTCAATCTAATTAAAATTCGATCTTTGATTGCTCGCGACTGTGTCGCACATAGCTTTACGCGCGACATAACAAAACCAGGAGCAATTAAAGATCGAATTTTAAGTAGATTGCAACAAAGTATTTCCAGGGTATGTTATGTAGAAGATATTGAAACAGACAAGGATTGTGTTGTTATGGGGAATGAGTGATTGTTGTTTAACGCTAACTCAGTGTTTTGTTCAGCCATATCATGGCGAGAACAAGTTAATGTTCAATGATGAGTTCAGCTTTGTACTTGACCAACACGATTAGATGAATTTTTATAGTGCTAGTTCACTGAAACAACAGTCCACGGAGAAACATGTCACCCCACTCGGAAACAGTATCCTGATTTCGAGCCACTCAGTTTTTCCTCTCTTTCTTCTTAATGCTGCGTGCTTAGGGGAGTATCAACAAATACTAATTTTATAGTCTTTGGTTTGATCCGATCGGATCTCGAACCCACGATGTACCGCACTCGAGGTGAGCACGCTAACCATGCATTACACCACCGGGGCGGTTTTGTCATAGTGTGTGGATTGCATACATCAGCTTGGTAGAGATCTGAATGCTTTTTCTGGTCTAATTTAAAGATCAAGCACAGCACTTGATGTGACATGGCAGACGTTACGTTTGTAATTCCACAACCTGTATTAACAGAAGGAACAAAGTCGTATTGATGATGAAGTGTCTAAGTCTAACATAGACAATGTTTAACAACATAACATGTTGTTTTTTTGCTTGTTTGTTTGTTTATTTGTTGTCTAAGTCTAACATAGACAATATTTAACAACATAACATGTTGTTTTTTTGCTTGTTTGTTTGTTTATTTGTTTTAATTTCAGAGAAGAAAAGCAGGACAGTTTGAATTAGTAAATTGATTTCACATTCTAATCTTTACAAGCTTGTTTTTCATATTATATCATTTACTTTCCCAATATTTTGTTTGTTTGTTTGATGGTGTTTAACACTACTTTCAACACTATTTCAGTTATATCGTGGAGGTCAGTTTTATCTTCAAACTCTTCTTTCAGTTGAGCCTACTCTTTTTATATTAGACAAGACACTGTTTTATTACTTAGCTTACAATTAATCACTGTGTATTTATTGTTTGTTGTATGTATATACTATGATTTTGATAAACTACGTGATTTCCTTCGCAATACGAGTAAACGCAAATAAAACCCAATATCAATGTATATAATTTACTTTGTATGCACGACTCAGTCAGGTGTGTATTACCTTTCTAGTCTATTTAAATCTTTGCACCTGTGAATGATATATGAACTAAATAGAACTACTTCAGCCTTCCCAACATAAGCTACCTAACTTGCAGCTTCTTCGTTTGCCTAGAACAAAGTATGTATTTTTCTCTCATTTATAGATTAGTTTCTCATTATTTAATCGTTTTTGTTAACTAATCCAAGGGTCTGGGGCGAAATTTTTGGAAAGTCTCCAGTCGAGTTGAGTGTCCTTTTATAATTACTTTTTAAATTTTCGACCATTATTTTAACTGTATTGATTTGAGGTATGGGACTGGCCAAAAATTATTAAGCAAAAATCTGTGTATGGCAATGGTTTCATGACAATGTACCTGTTTCATTGACAAAGTATCGCACAACACACTTTCATACGAATTCGCGATGATTTTATGATGATCACCATTCGGTGCTGTATCATGTAACATACATATTCCCGAGAAGTGTACATGTGTGCACACCGATAATTTTTATGAACATTTTTTCATTCAGTTTGATATATTGATTTAGGTGTCAGTGTCATGGTGTTTAACGCCACTATATTGATTTATTAAAACAAACACTCTAAAATGACTCAGATGAAGAATGCCAATATAACAGCTGCTCTTCAACTTTTGAGTCTTACTGAGTTTAATTTCGATTATCTTTCATGTTCACTGACAAGTTGGTTGGTTGGTTTATGGTGTTTAACGCCACTTTCAACACTATTCCAGTTTTTAGTGGGTTCGTGTTACTCAATCATTAGTTTTATGTGTATGATTTGTAGATCGTTGTTTTTCTTTTTCTTTTGACCATAGTGTTGGCCTTTTCTTTTGACCATAATGTTGTCTTTTTCATTTGACCATAGTGTTGTCTTTTTCTTTTGACCATAGAGTTTTCTTTTCCTTTTGACCATAGTGTTGTCTTCTTCTTTTGACCATAGTGTTGTCTTCTTCTTTTGACCATAGTGTTTTCTTTTCCTTTTGACCATAGTCTGGTCTTTTCCTTTTTGACCATAGTGTTGTCTTCCTTTTAACCATATTGTTGTCTTTTTCCTTTGACCATAATGTTGTGTTTTTCCTTTGACCATAGTGTTGTCTTTTTCGTAACCATAATGTTGTCTTTTTCTTTTGACCATTGTGTTGTCTTTTTCTTAACCATACTGTTGTGTTTTTCCTTTGACCATAGTGTTGTCTTTTTCTTTTGACCGTAGTGTTTTCGTTTTCTTTTGACCATATTGTTGTCTTTTTCTTAACCATAATGTTGTCTTTTTCTTTTGACCATTGTGTTGTCTTTTTCTTTTGACCTTAGTATTGTCTTTTTATTTTCACCATAGTGTTGCCTTTTTCTTTTGACCATGGTGTTGTGTTTTTATTTTGACGACAGTGTTGTCTTTTTCATTTGACCATAGTGTTGTCTTTTTCTTTTGACCATATTGTTGTCTTTTTCTTTTGACCATAGTGTTTTCTTTTTCTTTTGACCGTAGTGTTGTCTATTTTTTGATCGTAGTGTTGTCTTTTTCTTTTGACCACAGTGTTGTCTTTTTCTTTTGACCATTGTGTTTTCTTTTTCTTTACCATAATGTTTTCTTTTTCTTTTCACCGTGGTGTTGCCTATTTTTTGACCGTAGTGTTGTCTTTTTCTTTTGACCATTGTGTTGTCTTTTTATTTTGACCATAGAGTTGCCTTTTTCTTTTGACCATTGTGTTGTCTTTTTATTTTGACCATAGTGTTGCCTTTTTCTTTTGACCATAGCGTTTTCTTTTTATTTTGACGACAGTGTTGTCTTTTTCTTTTGACAGTAGTGTTGTCTTTTTCTTTTGACCATTGTGTTGTCTTTTTCTTTTGACCATAGTGTTGTCTTTTTATTTTGACCATAGTGTTGCCTTTTTCTTTTGACCATTGTGTTGTCTTTTTCTTTTGACCATAGTGTTGTCTTTTTATTTTGACCATAGTGTTGTCTTTTTCTTTTGAACATAGTGTTGTCTTTTTCTTTTGATCGTAGTGTTGTCTTTTTCTTTTGATCATAGTGTTGTCTTTTTCTTTTGACAATAGTGTTGTCTTTTTCTTTTGACCGTAGTGTTGTCTTTTTCTTTTGACCATAGTGTTTTCTTTTTCTTTTGACCGTAGTGTTGTCTTTTTTCTTACCGTAGTGTTGTCTTTTTCCTTTGACCACAGTGTTGTCTTTTTCGTTTGACCATGGTGTTGTCTTTTTCTGTTGTCCATATTGTTGTCTTTTTCTTTTGACCATAGTGTTGTCTTTTTCTTTTGACCATAGTGTTTTCTTTTTCTTTTGACCGTAGTGTTGTCTTTTTCTTTTGACCGTAATGTTGTCTGTTCTTCTTCGATATACGAACTCTCATTATCCTGGTATCCTCAAACTCTTCTGATCTATATTCATGACGAGAAAACACTTTAAAGCAAAATGAAATATGAGTTAATAGGTGGCACATGGATTAGCCTATTTACCAGTGGTGGAGGTTGCCACAATTAAAGGGGAGACAACAGAAAAGACACCGTCGTAACCAACAGCTGATCACAGTTCGATTACTCCCCACTCATTACTCGTGGGTCAGGTGGCAGATAATTCCCCGTTGCGTTGAAACACGCCCGGTTACCAATCAAAATCATCGTTTGATATTGTTAATCTCATTCTTTGAGATGAAATTGCTATACACTAAAAATGGGGGATTCCATAAGTTGCAAGGAATTCCTTTTTTAATTTAGATACAATTAAAAGCTGTAGTTTGATTGGCTATAAAGACAGTCGTCGATTTTAAAACGATCTGCAGCGTTGAACCACGGGTGGTGAGTGAAGAGTAATTGAAACGTGATTAGCTGTGTTACCTACGATGTAGATAGGATTGGGGAAAAACTGCCTTCAAAATGACCATCAATGACCATTCGGTCAATCTCTTTTTCATAAGATGCTGACACAAATGGTCTTTTATGTGCAAGGAACTTGGCATCAGTCTACAAACACGAGACATTCATTTAGTCCCCGTTGTAAGCGAAAATTGTGTGACTTGCTCCGCGAAACTATTGGCCACCCATTTCGAATTAAGGTGTTGCTTGTTTGTTTGGTGGTGTTCAACGCCACTTTCAACAATATTCCAGTTGTATCGTGGAGGTCAGTTTTATTGGTGGAGGAAACCGGAGGACACGGAGAAAACAACCGACCTGTCGCAAGTCACTGACAAACTTTTTCATATAATGTTGTACACCTCGCCCTGATCGAGATTCGAACTCACAACATAAGTGGTGATAGGCACTGATTGCATAGGTAGTTGTAAATCCAGCTTCCATGCGATCACGGCCACGACGCCCCATAAGATGTTGTACCCCGGAACGGAAACACTGACAAATTGAAGTGTTATACCCCGCAGTTGAAAAAATAGGTCGTATTTTTGTACCTTGGACTCAAAATGAAAAAAATATCGTTTCTTGTAGGCATTTATTAATCTGGTGCGTTAAGTATATTGCATTATTATTTTTTTTCTCCAAAATATCAACTACGGAATGACTTATTTTTAATCTGAAGAAAGTTATTTGTTTTCCCACAATAAAACGTTAATTGATATTGAGGAAGTTATCAGCTTTCTCACATAATTCAAGTTGTATAAAGAAAGTCGTTAAACAGTTGACTTCCTCGTGCTTTATTGTGTTAATTGTTGTCTTTGGTCGTATATCTACGTATAATTTGATGCATCAAACTAGGTGTCGTTGTAATTTAGGATAATTCATTTATATTATTTCATCATATATAATATATTTTTAATTGATATTACAATTTGTATATTTTGATAAAAAAATCACATTTAAACCTTCTCCGTTGAAACTGCTGAATCAAATTAAAATTTGGCTGGTATTGCCCTTGGGTGGCCCCTTTTCAAAATGATCTTAAATTTTAAAAGCAGCTACATGCCAATACGTAGTTTTACATTTCTTTATTTTTCTGTGAAATTTTTCTTTCAACCAGTTTTATACAGATTATGCGTATTATGAGAAAAACAATAACATTGAAATCTTTTGCTCCGAAATGTAAGCTGAAATGATCTTTGGTTGTGCCACTTTCTAAATTTTGTGCGACACACCCACCCTCCATCCACCAACTAAGACGACTGGCGTTACTATTTATTTGTAGATATTTCATTAAATAGCTAGAAAAAAGAAGAATCACCTGAACATTTTCTGTGAAATTTAGTAGTAAAATTAAAAATCAGATGAGCTACTACAGGCTCATGAGAGCCACTAGTTTATGTAATTTTATTGCAAAATTTATTTTGAAAATAGCTGTCCTGGCGTAAAAGAACTGGGAGCTATAGAAGACAAAATCGGCCCCACCTCAGATGTCGATAAAATTTTCTCCAAAATGTATTCACAATATGTGCTTTTCAGAAATAAATACAGTTAGTTAATATGTGTATCTAATTCCTCACAGTGGATCGACAAAGTCAGGTAGTGAAAAGCACTGAACGTCATTTTGTTCAGAATACAGAACGTACTTATCATTGCATTATAATGCATATCTTTAAAACACAAAACCAAAAACAAAGCATAATAAAGCTCAACAAACAAAGCATAAATTTGACTTAATATGCAATGTGGATTGATTTCAGGAACACAAACATGTTCCGAAGCTGTATTATGAAATTAAAGTGAAGGAATATTAATGTCGCAACGTCACCCATTTTCGACCCTCTGCTGTTTTCGACGGTTTGCTTCACGTGATAAAATCTCTCATTATTTTGATCGCTTCATTTGTCAGAGGTTATATTATGATGGTGAAATTGCATGAATGATCTCAAGAAATCTGATCTAAAAATGTCATCTTTAAATGTAAGAACTACGTACCACATCTATTATTTCACGTTCAAATTGTAGCTTTTCGTAATTCTTTTTTTCGTCACCTTAACAAAGCTTTAATCGTTTAAAAAATATATCTCATACAGACCAATTTTGGTTTCATCGTCTGCTATGACATTGATAATGTACATTTTGAGGTCATATCAATTCAGAAGCTTGTTAACATTGATCGTCGAAAACTGGTCGAAATTTTGGTATTAATGTTAAAAGAAGTAATAGATAGGTTTATTTGGACAATAAAACTTTGTCATATTTGAAATTTTTTTAAACACTTTTTTAACCGTACTTTATTCTTAACAACAACCAATGCGATGATATATTCCAGTACATTTTTACGGACAACCATCACAAATCTATAAAGAAAAAATGCCAAGGTGCGGGTTGAGAGAAGTTCAATATTTAAAGATCGCTTTTTTTTATAATGTGGAAATATTTTGGGAAATAGTGTGAAGCAAATGTTTAATATGTAGGGATTTTAGCCAGGAACCTGTGAGAATTATTTTTGTTTTTTTGATAAACTGATAACAAGCCTTGGAATCAGATATCCCATAGGAAGTGGTTGTCGATAGATAATTGTTTTACAATCAAGTATTTCATATATATTGATGATGAGAACAAGTTTACAACCATATGATTAATCGTGTAGGTAAAATGTGTGTCGCTGCCATGAGTCTATATATGATTGCTTTGATTGTCACTAGAAAAAGAGGAGATGGTAGATATTATTTTGCTTTGTGACAAAGCAACAACAACACTCCTAATAAACTATTGCTATCAGAATCTGCTGTAAGTTGTCTTTTACGTGTAAGAAGTGTGTCCTTTACATCTCGCGCTAAGGGATGTATTGAATATGTTCCTCATAGCTGTCTGGTTTCCCTTTCACATAAAGTCGGCGTTTTCCTAGAGGAAGCCATTTGTTATGTTATTGATGCCAAATTCGCAGTCATGCTAGGATTCTAATAATAATAGGTTATTATACATTACAGATTCGTACAATATCTTTCCATATTGTACATAGCACTGTATAATAACCTATTATTATAATACAGCTATAATTTTAATCCAATCAAAAACATCCAATTAAGACATGTGACCGTACATTATTTTTCCCGTATTGTACATTATGTAAGGGAAGTAACTCGTTGGTTTTTCTGCTAGTAAATTATTTTTCGACGAAGTCGTATGCGATCGCTTTTGACCTACTTTTGTTATGGATGATGTTGCCTAGCAATTTTAAAGATGAAAATATTTTCTAACTTTTTGATTGGAGAATAATACAAATTTGGTAAGAGTTTGGAGAACGGAGTTAAAATACTCGCAGAAATTTTCCGACTGTGTGTTTTTGGGCCAAATATCGGCCCCAATGTGAATTTTTTTTCCCCTGCGGCGTCTTGTCCAATACGAGTTTTCAATACAATACAGACTCGTACAATATCTTTCCATATTGTACATAACACTGTATAATAACCTGTTATTATAATACAGTTATAATTTTAATCAAATCAAAAACACCCATTTAAGACATGTGACCGTACATTATTTTTACCGTATTGTACAACCGGAAGCCGTAATTTTTCCGTATTGGACGTCCAATACGTTTTTTCTTTCGCATTGTACATTATGTAAGGGAAGTAACTCGTTGGTTTTTGTCGTCTGCTAGTAAATTATTTTTAATTGTAATCTACAATCAAATTAACTTGTTCGATATTTAACAGTTTGAGGGAAAAGAAAGTTGCTTAGAATAATTGTTGATCAGTTATTTTGCTGTTTTTAATTCATTTTAAGAGTTTACGAGATCTGTATTGATACAGAACATTTTTTTTTAAATATATCTGATTTAAATTTTCGCACAAATAAATAATTTTGCCAGACTTGGGAGAAAAAAATAATCTGACTAAGGAAAATCAAGCAGCATAATAGTTATGTAAAACTGGATATTGAATGGTACATTACTGATTTCATATGTAAAGAAAAATAAATGATTCCATTCTCCCAAAACTTGTCTGTCCATGGTAAAACAATAGCCCCTTTTAGGCTTATTTATACCTTATCGGCGACTGTCGTGCACAAATCGTGCGATTTTCACTTTCTATTATTTTTATTAAATAAGAGAAATGTCTTAGAAAAATCTACTGTATACTAGCTTAACCCCGTCACTTTTTATTGAAGTACCTGAACTAAGCCAGGAGGGGTCATTTATATGTGTGTTAGGAATATCGAATTACATATCTCTACGATTTTTCTATTGAATGCTGGAACTGTTCCGACAGCGTGCTATATATTTTTTTATTTTATTATAGGTTATGAAAAAAACCCATCTGAGTTGCAATTGTTAAAAAAAATATGGTTGTGATCGTGTTCCGTAATTAAAATCGTCAAAATGAAATACAACCGAATCAAATGATGACTTGTTTCAACCTCATCTAAAATATACCTTGACATTCTTTAATACTTCTACATCACTTTCACGATCTTTTATTACAACACTCAAGTGTACATTTTTTCCTGTTCTAGTTAAAGGACTTTATCAAACAGAATCATACAGTTTACATGTAATGCAGTTAATGCACATTTAAGAGCCCCAGCTTTATGCTGCTCATGCTCAGCAACGGACCACCTTCGTCAATTGCTTTAGCTCATCGATGATCATGAGATTCACTAAGATAAATAGCATGGTCTGTGCAATATTTATTTATTTATTTATTTATTTATGCTTTGGTGTCAGTGTTTCAACTGTTGACAGAGTTTTAAATCCAACATGAGTAGACTTAATTACCTTTCATCTTAGCTGAACTTGAGCCGTCGTGGTCGTATGGTAGTTGAATTAACAACTACCTGTGCAATCGTTGCCTATCAGCACTATTGAATGCCGTAACTGTTCCGACAGTGTGCTATATAGTTTTTCATTTTATTATAGGTTATGAAAATGAACACCTGAGTTGCAATTGCTAAAAAAAAATATGGTTGCGATCGTCTTCCGTAATTAAAACCGTCAAAATGAAATACAACCGAATTAATATCAAATGGTGACTTGTTTCAACCTCATTTAAAATATACATTAACATTCTTTCATACTTGTATATCACGTTCACAATCTTTTATTACAACACTTTCTCACTCAAGTGTACATTTTTTCCCTATTCTATTTAAAGGACTTTATCAAGCAGAATCATACAGTTTACATGTAATGCAGTTAATACGCATTCAAACCACAGAAGAATATTTCTATTTTCCACAACTTGTGGTGTGGGGTCGCTATTGTGCATGCGAAATATTAATTGCAAACCCCATTGAATGGCTATTTGCTGCCTGTCTAGAATTTTTTTTTCTCGATCGACAGCTCAGAAGCTAGAATACAATATGATGAATATTGTCTGTCAATCATGCAAACAATACCTTATGCACATGTCAGAACGCATTTTCAATGCACTACATACACAAACTTTTGATCCATCATTTGTCAATTGAAGGTTGATTTAAGAGAATGGAACTGATAGAAGTTAAAAAAGTTTAATTTGGGCGCAAAAGGGGAAACTTTATATGATTTATGGAAATGTGATGTGAATTTTAGGGATCCTCGGATTCAAATCCATTCATCTACTTTTCTACACTTTTATACATATTATACATATGTATACCCGCTATTACAAATGATAGTAATGTTATTTTAAAATATTTCCACATTGTTTTACTTGTCGTTTTCTTTTTCTTTATTCTGTTTATGCTCAGCAACGGACCACCTTCATTTATTTATGCTTTGGTGTCAATGTTTCAATTGTTGACAGAGTTTTAAATTCAACATGGGTAGACTTATAGAAAGTGCGTAGTCGTAACATTCAGTGGCCAACCATCCCAGTCTGGTTGCAAAAGAAAAGGTATTGTTCTGATATGCCTAACGTTGTGTCTGCAATTGACGGAACTTTACATGAGATACAAATTCCATCCAATGAACCCCAACAAAAAATATACTTTCAGCAAACCAATTCTTTTCATTGATTGATATGAAAAGAAAGTTTATAAACAGTGATAATCATAAATTGCATCAATATCAATAAAACAATTACCTTTCATCTTAACTGAACTTGAGCCGTCGTGGTCGTATGGTAGTTAAATTTACAACTACCTGTGCAATCGTTGTCTATTACCACTTAAGTTGTGAGTTTGAACTACATTCATGGCGAGGTGTACTCGATAAAACATTATGTGATAAAATTTGTCAGTGACTTGCGACAGATCTGTGGATTTCTCTGGGTACTCCAATTTCCGCCACAAAAGTAGTAACTGAAATATTTTTGAAAGTGGTGTTAAACACCTAACCTGGGTCATAATGTGGCATATCTTTACAAGTACCAATAATATTACAACAATATTGTTTCCCACACAATTATGGAAACTGTTATACACATATCATGTCACAATATACTGAAAAAGAAACAACTTCACTTTCAATTTTTTTATTAACAATTAAATTAAATTATCCCCATGATCTCAACATTATGCTTCAGTGTTTACTACATCTTATCACATATTTTATTGAAATAACGCCGAATTTGCATGTGTAATAAAAGCATAATTTGCGGCGTGTTATTTGCCTCCGGGGCAATAACATTTTACGAGGGCAATAACTTGTTATCGGCCCTCTTGTGGTTTTTATGGACCCTACTCCATGGACAGGAATAATTACATAGAGATCCACCCAACCCAAGCACAAGATGCAAACATTTCATATCACCACCCATCAACGTATCTAAATCAAAATGTTTCCCCTCAACTTCAATACTTGCTTTTTCGTATAATGTGTTTATTTTCTGGAAAATGGGTTTGCAAGCAAGTCTTAGATGATCATTATCTTCTTTGCAGTTTACAATGCAAACAACTATTTTGATCTTTTGATGATAATGTCAAATCATCGGTAATTACAATAAAGGACAACACGACAAAGTTTGAAATTCTACTAAATTTTGACTCATCCCCCGAAATGTTAATTTTTATCTTGTCTGTTTCAGGATTTACATGATACTTGATGTACCGGATAATTTCGCTTTTTAGACTAACATATGCGCAAGGGATATTTTTCGGAATTCTTTCAAAATGATATAAACTGTTAATATCTTCCTGACATTGATGAAACCAGATATTTTCGTGGTAGGCCATCACAAAATACTGTCAGTTCCATATAAGCGCACTCGCTGACATTAAATTTTTCAAAAATAAATAACATATCTTGAATTTTTTGTCTTTCTTCTTTAGGTAAATCTTGGTATGAAGATTTGCTGGACGACGGGTTGAAATCGACTTTAGCAGTCTGCCCATCAGTACTTTCTAATTGTAAGTACTAGGGTACAAGGCCATAGGACTCTACAAACCAAAACGCAGTTACAACCTTCGGTTTAAATTCTTTTATTTTCCTTGATTTGTTATTTTCCGTAATTTCCGAAAACTCTTTTCCACTATTCGCGTTCCAACTTTTTTATTTATTGATCTTACATAATCTATAAGGCGACTGTTCGTATCTTTCAGACTGTCAAGTTGATTTGACAGATTCTGTTTTTTTTTGCTAGCAAAACCCCCTTAAGACATATTTCTTCCTGTAAACTATTATGGAAATCAGAACTCTTTTTTTTCAAATTCTATGTTGTCGCTTTCAAACTTTTGTAAGCTAAAATTTGATTGTTTTACATTTTCTAACTCATATGAGAATATTGCGATCCTATGCACATTATTATCAAAAGCAATTCACTTCCTCCCTGTCAATTTTCTATTTGATAACAAAACTCTAATAGTCTTATTTGAAAGTCTGTTTTCAAGTCTCTCTGTGAATTTTAACTGAAATGATTGTAAACTTGGAATTTAAAATATCTATATATTTAAAATCGGGGTATTTGTCTTTTGCTTTGGAGAGCACATTGAAAAAGGAGCTTGTAATTGAAATGTGAGAGCTATCTGTTGGATTGTGCCTCAAAAATATCTACTCCTCTTGGATCAAACTATTTTACTTCATTTTAGAAGTAGCATCGAGAGACCATTAAACCTACCTGAGTATCTCGTAGTAATAACTATTTCAGTATCCCGGAAGGAAATATGTAATCAATAATTGGGGGCTTATGAAAAAAAACTATTTTGGATGAAGTGGTGTTTATTTTATTTTTATCTTACATTTGTATATAACTGTTACGTGCCGACATACCATCGGTTTTTACGGCAAAGATTGCTTCTCAAATATCAAAACGTCATCTAAGCGTTTGGAATATTTGAACATTTTCCCGTCGTTTTTCAAGAAATTTAACACCTCGTGCACCAAAAAAATACTTTAACAGTATTTGTGTTTTATTTATTTTAATATTCTGTCAAAATATTGTTCTGGTGCACGACTGCGGAGGTGCTTAATTTCTTCGAAAACCGTCGAAATATCGCGGTCAAAATTCCACGAAATACAGAAAACAAATAACGCTCATGACGTCACAATGACGTCAAATGCGTATCGATTTTGTTGGAAACAAGTTTTAACATCAAAAGTATGATGTCGTCTATAATATAAAACACATCAAATTTTAATCAAGTATTTTCTAAGATAATGATTCATTAAATATGGGGCCATATATGGCACTTATAGTCCCCAGTTCTTTTGATGGCATTGACGCCGGATTGCAATCACTGAGTTTTTCTCCTGGTTTCAATGTACACAAACTCTATTTAAGATAAATACAATTATTTACGGAAACATAAGTTATTTAATGATGAGTTTCATTACTTGAAATGAATCACGAAATTATGTATATAATGGTCTCATATATACAATCAGAAGAGTGAAAATATTGATTTTAAGGGTCTGGCTGAGGTTATAAATAAATTAATATTTAACAACTTCCACAATCCTCCACCAACACAATATTTTGATATAATCATTAACCCTCTATACTCAAAACAACTGCTCAATTTGGTGTTGGTGGAAGACTGTGGAGGTATATGAAATAGCTAAAATGTACATTAAATATGTCTTTTATAGTCCATTTTTAGCATTATCCGTTTAGGTTAATAGTTTAGTTTAAGACTATTTTATTGCAAATAAAACAGCAATGGGATTGAACAAAAAGTTATCACAAGTTATGGACTGTCCTCTCCCTACAAATAATACACATATAATAATGTCATCAAAAATAACACATACACAAATATAAATAATATTTTACACAATATAGTGAAACATGGGAAATAATTTGATGTTGATGTAGATCAGATGACCGACCACTGATTATAATCTTTTTGTTTGTCTAATATATGCTCGAACTTTATTGAAGATATTAGAATTTTCGTTTATACTAATTTCATCGTTTCCAAAGAGTAATGTTTCTATATTTTTGTTGGTTTCTCTTAAGTTTCTAAAAAGACAATATCTCTCGTTTTGGTATAATGGACATTCCATTAGAAAATGAATTGAATCTTCATACGGTGCACCACATTGACATTTGGGGTCATTTATAATGTTCATGCGATATAAATCAGAATTCAATGAGCTACATTGATGTCGTAGTCTAGCATGGAGTATGCTTAATTTTCTGGACCCTTCACCATAATACTTCGGAGATTAAGCAGTTTTTTCTTTAATTCTAGATTTAAAACATGATATATTTGGGCTATTTCCGTCTAATTATGATGTCATTATGACGTCATAATGCACCCAATTTCACGGTAAGATATATTTTTGAAAATTTGTTTATATAACAATTAAATTAGTAAATTGTTTTTTTTCTATGTCAAACAATATTTTTTATTATAATGTGGGGCCAATTTTGCACATTAACGCCTCTCTCTCTTTGTCAAATTTTTTTTTTAATTAATTACTCTATGTGCAATTATTAACCAAAAAAATCCCTGGTTTGTGCTTAAAAAATGCTTGAATTGTTGTAATTTTCATTTCAGATGGAAAAAATTGAAGTTGAATTCGAGACATATACAGAGGAGCACAGTGCCAAAAGTTTCTATGAGCACTACAAGGACAACCTGCCACAGATGGTAATGGTAACCCAGGGTTACCTGGGAGAAGACGGTTTCGAAACATTTCACAGAGGACAGGTAATTAGGGAATAACTGTATTGTATTTGAAGTGTGGCCTCCGTAAATCGTCGGTTTTACTGTTGATACAGTATGTGGCCAAAAGTATTGCCACATGTAATAAAAATCCCTATATAATCAACCAAACCATATTTTTTCAAAATATTATTGTGAAGTAATTTCTGTATAGATTTTAACAAGTTTTACACCAAAACATTCAGAATTGTATATATTTTGACTATTTATTTGCTCATTATGTTTACATGAGTGGTTTTTATTTGTACATAATTTAAACAAAACAAATAAAAATTTACTTTGATTTTCCTATATATTTAAAAAAAAAAAATTATCCTAAAAATTAACAATCCTGTTTAAATTATGTACAAATAAAACCCACTCATATAAACATAATGAGCAAATAAACAATCAATATATAGACAATTCTGAATGTTTTGGTGTGAAATTTGTTAAAATCTATACAGAAATGACTTCACAATATTTTTTTGAATAAAATATGGTTTTGGTTGATTATATAGAGATTTTTTTTTACATGTGGCAATACTTTTGGCCACATGCTGTATTGGTGGAATGGATGACCAATAATTTTCACATTTGCAAAGTTTCATGATATGGTTGATAAAATAAATCCGACTTTTGTTTTTTTCACACAATGTTGATGAAAGTCTTCCGCATGTAAATTAAATTAAAGATTTTATATATTTTGCATGTTGGATATAGTTTGGACAAATGCCAAAATACATCGATATATTTTTTGTTAAAAGTAGTTCTGCATCGATGCATTTGTTTATAGATATATTTAATATTCATTGATAAATCCGTACAAAAGCAAAAGAACTTTAGCAATTAAGAATATTAACGTATACGTTTTAATGAACTCAAATATTTATTGTCGTTAAGCTATTATAAGTTGAGTTAGGGTACGGGTTAGAGTAATGCTGTTTGACGCCACTTTCAACAATATTTCAGCTATATCGTAGCGGTATGTTTTATTGGTGGAGGAAACCGGAGTACCCACAGAAAACTATCGACCCGCTACTAGTCACTGACAAACTTCATCACATAATGTTGTATCGAGTACACCTCGCCATGAGCGGGATTCGAACTCACAACGTGGTGATAGTCACTGATTGCACGGGTAGTGGTATTCCAACTACCATACGATCACGGCCATGGCGACTTCTGCTGATGAGTTTTGAGTGATTGTTGTTTGATCCCAAGTGATAACATTTTCAGCTACTAGTTTATCAAGGCGAGAACAAGTTATATTTCGATGAGAGACCAATGTCCGTGTTGTGCCTTACCAACACGCTTAATTTGATTTTTATAGTGCTAGCTCAATGAAATATGACTCGGACAAACTATTCTCATATCTGGTAACTTTTGCTAATATATTGGTATATACTACTGTCAAGAGTTAAAACCATACCTCTTCAGAAATATCTGTTCAGGATGCACCTAAGTGCACACAGTAAATGCCTTTTATGCAACAGCGGTGAAGATGAAGATCACGAACATTTTTTGTTAAATTGCCCTATCCTGTCTAGTGTTCGCGATGAATATTTTAATATTGTTTCTAAACAGTCTAGTGATTATTATATTGGTGTAGACTTTATGGAACAGTCACCTAGTGCCAAATTACAGTTTATTGTTGGAGATATTGGATATGCTTTTAATAATGATATTGGAATATTTTATGATTTTATCGGTAAAATGTATATTGAAACATGTTTTAGATTACGAAGTGAAGTATTGAGTGTTACTGTTTAAAATATTTATCTTATAATATTTTAAGTATAATTATAAATGATGTTTTATGGAGAGTTGATGGACAGTTTATAACGTGTGTGTATATATGGCAGATGTCCTATCATATTTTTGTTCCATGTGCTCTTATCATAATAAATGTACATTTTAATAACTGTAGTTAGATGCACCACCGACACCCCGGCGGTTGGCGCCCCCGATGTAAAGGGGTAGTTTCATAAATAGATATATAGCACATTAAAGTACAACGATAACTAATAACAAAACATCTATATACAATATTTGCAACATGAGAGATAGGGAGTCACATTTTCAGCCATGATGTTAGACATTTTTATTTATAAATCTAATAAAAGTGCATGTTTTTTTTAATTATTTTGTTGGTTAGACTCATCAAAGCACTAAATATCAGAACATTATAATGCTTAAAATATATTTTATCTATGCAAGTCTTTCTTTTTTCATTGAAATAATTTCATTTTAATAAATATTATGATCAAATGAAATATATATTGCAAAAAAAAGATGATGTTTTCTCAAGTAAGATAATTTTGCAATCTGTATTCAATTAGTTCGTTTTCCTTTATAGGTGTTTAGAATTCAGGCATATTCTTCACAAAAGAGGGTAATGGCATTGGTTGTTTCTGGTGAAAAGGGGACATACAGTTTACAAGGACGACAAATTAGTATACCTGTTGATTATGACGTAAAGTGTAATGTGATCAAACATGGAAAGCCAAACAGTGAGATACATGATATAGCGTTTAATCAGGGCTGGATTAACCTATAAACTGCAGCCTAGGGTCCCTCAATCAATCTTGAGGGGCCTTGTTAAACGATTTTCAAATAGCTATTCTGGATTATTTAAAGAATTTACAATAAGTTTACTTCAAGCTATGTAAAAATATATCACGTGTAAAAATATTCAAGATACATGCGGGCGAGGTAGAAGGTATTATTTCATTAGCATAGGGACCCCAAAAGGTCATAATTCAGCCATGGGTCTAATATTCACATAGAGGTCTGCAGTCCAATTACCCGCACATCCTGATATAAAATCTTGTTTTTTTTTGCCAAGGTTGTATTTTAAGAAAGCAATTAATCTGTCTCTGAAAACTTTTACCGATTTGTTGCATATAATGTGAATCAGAACAAAAAAAACCCAGATATCTAATTTAGTGAACACGACACGTTTCTGGAACAACCTTCATAAGGTACGCGCAAGGTCCAAAGATGGGAAAGCCATATAATTAAAAATCGTTGGGTCCAAGTAAATAAAGGGGCACACACAGAATAACCAAATTATGTTATGGTCACATATTCCGGAGGGAGGAAAACATTCGTTTTGATAATAATTGCATTAATCGGGAACTGTATATTTCAATAATGTATATATCTAATAAATCATGTCAGTACCGAAGCAATGACTACTGGGTGGATGATACCCTCGGGGACTAATAGTCCACACACAAAGGTATCAACCAACAGATAGTAATAAAAACGTATTTATCTAATCTAATTAGCACGACGCGTTTCTGGAATACACATCATAAGGTACGCTCAAAGTCGAAAAATTGAAAAGTCAAACACAATTGTAGGGGGCCAGGGTGGCTCAATGAGCTAGGTTGTGGGATCTAACAATTCATACAAGCCTATCACCAATATGGCGTGGGTTCATGCCCAGCTTTGTAAATTACAAAAAAGGGTGCACTCGACTCGCAGTTTCAAGTGATATAGTTTACCAGTTGCTTATCCAGGGTCGGAGGTTCTCTCAGGGTATTCCGGCTTCCTCCACCACTAAATCTGGTCGCTATGATATAGCTGAAATACTGCTGAAAGTGGCGTTCAACACCAAAAATCAAATCAAATCACAATTTTAATTCTGTGGGAGCAAGAAACCAAAGGGCATAAACAGGATAGCAAAAATCGGTTACTTAATGTCAACCAATGGGCCTAAACAGGATAGCAAAAATCGATTACTTAATGTCAACCAAAGTGCCTAAAAAGGAAAGCAAGAATATGTTGCTTAATGTCAACCAAAGGGCCTAAACAGGATAGCAAAAATCGATTACTTAATGTCAACCAAAGTGCCTAAACAGGAAAGCAAAAATATGTTGCTTAATGTCAACAAAAGGGCCTAAACAGGATAGCAAAAATGTGTTGCTTAATATCAACCAAAGGGCCTAAACAGGATAGCAAAAATGTGTTATTTAATGTCAACCAAAGGACCTAAGCAGGATAGCAAAAATATGTTGCTTAATGTCAACCAAAGGGCCTAAACAGGATAGCAAAAATCTGTCACTTAATGTCAACCAAAGGGCCTAAACAGAATAGGAAAAAATATGTTGCATAATGTCAACCAAAGGGCCTAAACAGGATAACAAAAATATGTTGCTTATTGTCAACCAAAAGGCGTAAACAGGATAGCAAAAATATGTTTATTATGGTCAACCACAGGGCATAAACAGGATAGCAAAAATCGGTTACTTAATGTCAACCAAAGGGCCTAATCAGGATAGCAAAAATATGTTACATAATGTCAACCAAAGGGCCCAAACAGGAAAGCACAAATATGTTGCTTAATGTCAACCAAAGGGCCTAAACAGGATAGCAAAAATATGTTGCTTAATGTCAACCAAAAGGCCTCAATAGGATAGCAAAAATATTTTGCTTATTGTCAACCAAAGGGCGTAAACAGGATAGCAAAAATATATTTATTATTGTCAACCACAGGGCATAAACAGGATAGCAAAAATATGTTGCTTAATGTCAACCAAAGGGCCTAAACAGGATAGGAAAAATCTGTTTCTTAATGTCAACCAAAGGGCATAAACAGGATAGCAAAAAATATGTTACCTAATGTCAACCAAAGGGCTTAAACAGGATAGCAAATATCTGTTAATTAATGTCAACCAAAAGGCCTAAACAGGATAGCAAAAATCTGTTTCTTAATGTCAACCAAAGGGCCTAAATAGGATAACAAAAACATGTTGCTTAATGTCAACCAAAGGGCCTAAACAGGATAGCAAAAATATGTTGCTTAATGTCAAGCAAAAGGCCTCAACAGCATAGCAAAAATATGTTGCTTATTGTCATCCAAAGGGCGTAAACAGGATAGCAAAAATATGTTTATTATTGTCAACCAAATGGCCTAAACAGGATAGCAAAAATCTGTTTCTTAATGTCAACCAAAGGGCATAAACAGGATAGCAAAAATCTGTTACCTAATGTCAACCAAAGGGCCTAAACAGGGTAGCAAATGTCTGTTAATTAATGTCAACCAAAAGGCCTAAACAGGATAGCAAAAATCTGCTGCTTAATGTCAACCAAATGGCCTAAATAGGATATCAAAAATGTGCTTCTTAATGTCAACCAAAGGGCCTAACAGGGTAGCAAAAATTTGTTACATAATGTCAACCAAAGGTCCTAAACAGGATAACAAAAATATGTTGCTTAATGTCAATCAAAGGGCCTAAACAGGAAAGGAAATATCTGTTGCTTAATTTCAACTAAAGGGCCTAAACAGGATAGCAAACATCTGTTTCTTATTGTCAACCACAGGGCCTAAACAGGATAGCAAAAATATGTTACTTAATGTCAACCAAAGGGCCTAAAGAGGATAGCAAAAATCTGTTGCTTAATGTCAACCAAAGGGCCTAAACAGGATAGCAAAAATATGTTGCTTAATGTCAAGCAAAGGGCCTAAAGAGGATAGCAAAAATATGTTGCTTAATGTCAATCAAAGGGTGTAAATAGGATAAAAAAAAATATGTTGCTTAATGTCAAACAAAGGGCCTGTACAGGATAGCAAAACAAATTTGTTTCATAATTTCAACCAAAGGGCCTAAACAGGATAGCAAAAAATCTGTTACTTAATGTCAACCAAAGGGCCTAAACAGGATAGCAAAAGTCTGTTACTTAATGTCAACCAAGGGCCTAAACAGGATAGCAAAAATATGTTGCTTAATGTCAACCAAAGGACCTAAACAGGATAGCAAAAATATGTTGTTTAATGTCAAGAAAAAGGCCTCAACATCATAGCAAAATATGTTGCTTATTGTCAACCAAAGGGCGTAAACAGGATAGCAAAAATATGTTTATTATTGTCAACCAAATGGCCTAAACAGGATAGCAAAAATATGTTGCTTAATGTCAAGCAAAGGGCCTAAAGAGGATAGCAAAAATATGTTGCTTAATGTCAATCAAAGGGTGTAAATAGGATAAAAAAAATATGTTGCTTAATGTCAAACAAAGGGCCTGAACAGGATAGCAAAAGTCTGTTACTTAATGTCAACCAAAGGGCCTAAAGAGGATAGCAAAAATCTGTTGCTTAATGTCAACCAAAGGGCATAAACAGGATAGCAAAAAATATGTTACCTAATGTCAACCAAAGGGCTTAAACAGGATAGCAAATATCTGTTAATTAATGTCAACCAAAAGGCCTAAACAGGATAGCAAAAATCTGTTTCTTAATGTCAACCAAAGGGCCTAAATAGGAAAACAAAAACATGTTGCTTAATGTCAACCAAAGGGCCTAAACAGGATAGCAAAATATGTTGCTTAATGTCAAGCAAAAGGCCTCAACAGCATAGCAAAAATATGTTGCTTATTGTCAACCAAAGGGCGTAAACAGGATAGCAAAAATATGTTTATTATTGTCAACCAAATGGCCTAAACAGGATAGCAAAAATCTGTTTCTTAATGTCAACCAAAGGGCATAAAAAGGATAGCAAAAATCTGTTACCTAATGTCAACCAAAGGGCCTAAACAGGATAGCAAATGTCTGTTAATTAATGTCAACCAAAAGGCCTAAACAGGATAGCAAAAATCTGCTGCTTAATGTCAACCAAATGGCCTAAATAGGATATCAAAAATGTGCTTCTTAATGTCAACCAAAGGGCCTAAACAGGATAAGAAAAATATGTTACGTAATGTCAACCAAAGGGCCTAAACAGGGTAGCAAACATCTGTTACATAATGTCAACCAAAGGTCCTAAACAGGATAACAAAAATCTGTTGCTTAATGTCAATCAAAGGGCCTAAACAGGAAAGGAAATATCTGTTGCTTAATTTCAACTAAAGGGCCTAAACAGGATAGCAAACATCTGTTTCTTATTGTCAACCACAGGGCCTAAACAGGATAGCAAAAATATGTTACTTAATGTCAACCAAAGGGCCTAAAGAGGATAGCAAAAATCTTTTGCTTAATGTCAACCAAAGGGCCTAAACAGGATAGCAAAAATATGTTGCTTAATGTCAAGCAAAGGGCCTAAAGAGGATAGCAAAAATATGTTGCTTAATGTCAACCAAAGGGTGTAAATAGGATAAAAAAAATATGTTGCTTAATGTCAAACAAAGGGCCTGAACAGGATAGCAAAACAAATTTGTTTCATAATTTCAACCAAAGGGCCTAAACAGGATAGCAAAAAATATGTTGCTTAATGTCAACCAAAGGGCCTAAACAGGATAGCAAAAATCTGTTACTTAATGTCAACCAAAGGGCCTAAACAGGATAGCAAGAATATGTTACTTAATGTCAACCAAAGGGCCTAAAGAGGATAGCAAAAATCTGTTGCTTAATGTCAACCAAAGGGCCTAAACAGGATAGCAAAAATATGTTGCTTAATGTCAAGCAAAGGGCCTAAAGAGGATAGCAAAAATATGTTGCTTAATGTCAATCAAAGGGTGTAAATAGGATAAAAAAAATATGTTGCTTAATGTCAAACAAAGGGCCTGAACAGGATAGCAAAAGTCTGTTACTTAATGTCAACCAAAGGGCCTAAAGAGGATAGCAAAAATCTGTTGCTTAATGTCAACCAAAGGGCCTAAACAGGATAGCAAAAATATGTTGCTTAATGTCAAGCAAAGGGCCTAAAGAGGATAGCAAAAATATGTTGCTTAATGTCAATCAAAGGGTGTAAATAGGATAAAAAAAATATGTTGCTTAATGTCAAACAAAGGGCCTGAACAGGATAGCAAAACAAATTTGTTTCATAATTTCAACCAAAGGGCCTAACAGGATAGCAAAAAATCTGTTACTTAATGTCAACCAAAGGGCCTAAACAGGATAGCAAAAGTCTGTTACTTAATGTCAACCAAAGGGCCTAAACAGGATAGCAAAAATATGTTGCTTAATGTCAACCAAAGGACCTAAACAGGATAGCAAAAATATGTTGCTTAATGTCAAGAAAAAGGCCTCAACATCATAGCAAAATATGTTGCTTATTGTCAACCAAAGGGCGTAAACAGGATAGCAAAAATCTGTTACTTAATGTCAACCAAAGGGCCTAAACAGGATAGCAAAAATATGTTGCTTAATGTCAACCAAAGGACCTAAACAGGATAGCAAAAATATGTTGTTTAATGTCAAGAAAAAGGCCTCAACATCATAGCAAAATATGTTGCTTATTGTCAACCAAAGGGCGTAAACAGGATAGCAAAAATATGTTTATTATTGTCAACCAAATGGCCTAAACAGGATAGCAAAAATATGTTGCTTAATGTCAACCAAAGGGCCTAAACAGGATAGGAAAAATCTGTTTCTTAATGTCAACCAAAGGGCATAAACAGGATAGCAAAAAATATGTTACCTAATGTCAACCAAAGGGCTTAAACAGGATAGCAAATATCTGTTAATTAATGTCAACCAAAAGGCCTAAACAGGATAGCAAAAATCTGTTTCTTAATGTCAACCAAAGGGCCTAAATAGGAAAACAAAAACATGTTGCTTAATGTCAACCAAAGGGCCTAAACAGGATAGCAAAATATGTTGCTTAATGTCAAGCAAAAGGCCTCAACAGCATAGCAAAAATATGTTGCTTATTGTCAACCAAAGGGCGTAAACAGGATAGCAAAAATATGTTGCTTATTGTCAACCACAGGGCATAAATAGGATAGCAAAAATATGTTGCTTAATGTCAACCAAAGGGCCTAAACAGGATAGGAAAAATCTGTTTCTTAATGTCAACCAAAGGGCATAAACAGGATAGCAAAAAATATGTTACCTAATGTCAACCAAAGGGCTTAAACAGGATAGCAAATATCTGTTAATTAATGTCAACCAAAAGGCCTAAACAGGATAGCAAAAATCTGTTTCTTAATGTCAACCAAAGGGCCTAAATAGGATAACAAAAACATGTTGCTTAATGTCAACCAAAGGGCCTAAACAGGATAGCAAAAATATGTTGCTTAATGTCAAGCAAAAGGCCTCAACAGCATAGCAAAAATATGTTGCTTATTGTCATCCAAAGGGCGTAAACAGGATAGCAAAAATATGTTTATTATTGTCAACCAAATGGCCTAAACAGGATAGCAAAAATCTGTTACCTAATGTCAACCAAAGGGCCTAAACAGGGTAGCAAATGTCTGTTAATTAATGTCAACCAAAAGGCCTAAACAGGATTGCAAAAATCTGCTGCTTAATGTCAACCAAATGGCCTAAATAGGATATCAAAAATGTGCTTCTTAATGTCAACCAAAGGGCCTAACAGGGTAGCAAAAATTTGTTACATAATGTCAATCAAAGGTCCTAAACAGGATAACAAAAATATGTTGCTTAATGTCAATCAAAGGGCCTAAACAGGAAAGGAAATATCTGTTGCTTAATTTCAACTAAAGGGCCTAAACAGGATAGCAAACATCTGTTTCTTATTGTCAACCACAGGGCCTAAACAGGATAGCAAAAATATGTTACTTAATGTCAACCAAAGGGCCTAAAGAGGATAGCAAAAATCTGTTGCTTAATGTCAACCAAAGGGCCTAAACAGGATAGCAAAAATATGTTGCTTAATGTCAAGCAAAGGGCCTAAAGAGGATAGCAAAAATATGTTGCTTAATGTCAATCAAAGGGTGTAAATAGGATAAAAAAAAATATGTTGCTTAATGTCAAACAAAGGGCCTGTACAGGATAGCAAAACAAATTTGTTTCATAATTTCAACCAAAGGGCCTAAACAGGATAGCAAAAAATCTGTTACTTAATGTCAACCAAAGGGCCTAAACAGGATAGCAAAAGTCTGTTACTTAATGTCAACCAAAGGGCCTAAACAGGATAGCAAAAATATGTTGCTTAATGTCAACCAAAGGACCTAAACAGGATAGCAAAAATATGTTGTTTAATGTCAAGAAAAAGGCCTCAACATCATAGCAAAATATGTTGCTTATTGTCAACCAAAGGGCGTAAACAGGATAGCAAAAATATGTTTATTATTGTCAACCAAATGGCCTAAACAGGATAGCAAAAATATGTTGCTTAATGTCAAGCAAAGGGCCTAAAGAGGATAGCAAAAATATGTTGCTTAATGTCAATCAAAGGGTGTAAATAGGATAAAAAAAATATGTTGCTAATGTCAAACAAAGGGCCTGAACAGGATAGCAAAAGTCTGTTACTTAATGTCAACCAAAGGGCCTAAAGAGGATAGCAAAAATCTGTTGCTTAATGTCAACCAAAGGGCATAAACAGGATAGCAAAAAATATGTTACCTAATGTCAACCAAAGGGCTTAAACAGGATAGCAAATATCTGTTAATTAATGTCAACCAAAAGGCCTAAACAGGATAGCAAAAATCTGTTTCTTAATGTCAACCAAAGGGCCTAAATAGGAAAACAAAAACATGTTGCTTAATGTCAACCAAAGGGCCTAAACAGGATAGCAAAATATGTTGCTTAATGTCAAGCAAAAGGCCTCAACAGCATAGCAAAAATATGTTGCTTATTGTCAACCAAAGGGCGTAAACAGGATAGCAAAAATATGTTTATTATTGTCAACCAAATGGCCTAAACAGGATAGCAAAAATCTGTTTCTTAATGTCAACCAAAGGGCATAAAAAGGATAGCAAAAATCTGTTACCTAATGTCAACCAAAGGGCCTAAACAGGATAGCAAATGTCTGTTAATTAATGTCAACCAAAAGGCCTAAACAGGATAGCAAAAATCTGCTGCTTAATGTCAACCAAATGGCCTAAATAGGATATCAAAAATGTGCTTCTTAATGTCAACCAAAGGGCCTAAACAGGATAAGAAAAATATGTTACGTAATGTCAACCAAAGGGCCTAAACAGGGTAGCAAACATCTGTTACATAATGTCAACCAAAGGTCCTAAACAGGATAACAAAAATCTGTTGCTTAATGTCAATCAAAGGGCCTAAACAGGAAAGGAAATATCTGTTGCTTAATTTCAACTAAAGGGCCTAAACAGGATAGCAAACATCTGTTTCTTATTGTCAACCACAGGGCCTAAACAGGATAGCAAAAATATGTTACTTAATGTCAACCAAAGGGCCTAAAGAGGATAGCAAAAATCTTTTGCTTAATGTCAACCAAAGGGCCTAAACAGGATAGCAAAAATATGTTGCTTAATGTCAAGCAAAGGGCCTAAAGAGGATAGCAAAAATATGTTGCTTAATGTCAACCAAAGGGTGTAAATAGGATAAAAAAAATATGTTGCTTAATGTCAAACAAAGGGCCTGAACAGGATAGCAAAACAAATTTGTTTCATAATTTCAACCAAAGGGCCTAAACAGGATAGCAAAAAATATGTTGCTTAATGTCAACCAAAGGGCCTAAACAGGATAGCAAAAGTCTGTTACTTAATGTCAACCAAAGGGCCTAAACAGGATAGCAAAAATATGTTACTTAATGTCAACCAAAGGGCCTAAAGAGGATAGCAAAAATCTGTTGCTTAATGTCAACCAAAGGGCCTAAACAGGATAGCAAAAATATGTTGCTTAATGTCAAGCAAAGGGCCTAAAGAGGATAGCAAAAATATGTTGCTTAATGTCAATCAAAGGGTGTAAATAGGATAAAAAAAATATGTTGCTTAATGTCAAACAAAGGGCCTGAACAGGATAGCAAAAGTCTGTTACTTAATGTCAACCAAAGGGCCTAAAGAGGATAGCAAAAATCTGTTGCTTAATGTCAACCAAAGGGCCTAAACAGGATAGCAAAAATATGTTGCTTAATGTCAAGCAAAGGGCCTAAAGAGGATAGCAAAAATATGTTGCTTAATGTCAATCAAAGGGTGTAAATAGGATAAAAAAAATATGTTGCTTAATGTCAAACAAAGGGCCTGAACAGGATAGCAAAACAAATTTGTTTCATAATTTCAACCAAAGGGCCTAACAGGATAGCAAAAAATCTGTTACTTAATGTCAACCAAAGGGCCTAAACAGGATAGCAAAAGTCTGTTACTTAATGTCAACCAAAGGGCCTAAACAGGATAGCAAAAATATGTTGCTTAATGTCAACCAAAGGACCTAAACAGGATAGCAAAAATATGTTGCTTAATGTCAAGAAAAAGGCCTCAACATCATAGCAAAATATGTTGCTTATTGTCAACCAAAGGGCGTAAACAGGATAGCAAAAATCTGTTACTTAATGTCAACCAAAGGGCCTAAACAGGATAGCAAAAATATGTTGCTTAATGTCAACCAAAGGACCTAAACAGGATAGCAAAAATATGTTGTTTAATGTCAAGAAAAAGGCCTCAACATCATAGCAAAATATGTTGCTTATTGTCAACCAAAGGGCGTAAACAGGATAGCAAAAATATGTTTATTATTGTCAACCAAATGGCCTAAACAGGATAGCAAAAATATGTTGCTTAATGTCAACCAAAGGGCCTAAACAGGATAGGAAAAATCTGTTTCTTAATGTCAACCAAAGGGCATAAACAGGATAGCAAAAAATATGTTACCTAATGTCAACCAAAGGGCTTAAACAGGATAGCAAATATCTGTTAATTAATGTCAACCAAAAGGCCTAAACAGGATAGCAAAAATCTGTTTCTTAATGTCAACCAAAGGGCCTAAATAGGAAAACAAAAACATGTTGCTTAATGTCAACCAAAGGGCCTAAACAGGATAGCAAAATATGTTGCTTAATGTCAAGCAAAAGGCCTCAACAGCATAGCAAAAATATGTTGCTTATTGTCAACCAAAGGGCGTAAACAGGATAGCAAAAATATGTTTATTATTGTCAACCAAATGGCCTAAACAGGATAGCAAAAATCTGTTTCTTAATGTCAACCAAAGGGCATAAAAAGGAAAGCAAAAATCTGTTACCTAATGTCAACCAAAGGGCCTAAACAGGATAGCAAATGTCTGTTAATTAATGTCAACCAAAAGGCCTAAACAGGATAGCAAAAATCTGCTGCTTAATGTCAACCAAATGGCCTAAATAGGATATCAAAAATGTGCTTCTTAATGTCAACCAAAGGGCCTAAACAGGATAAGAAAAATATGTTACGTAATGTCAACCAAAGGGCCTAAACAGGGTAGCAAACATCTGTTACATAATGTCAACCAAAGGTCCTAAACAGGATAACAAAAATCTGTTCCTTAATGTCAATCAAAGGGCCTAAACAGGAAAGGAAATATCTGTTGCTTAATTTCAACTAAAGGGCCTAAACAGGATAGCAAACATCTGTTTCTTATTGTCAACCACAGGGCCTAAACAGGATAGCAAAAATATGTTACTTAAGGTCAACCAAAGGGCCTAAAGAGGATAGCAAAAATATTTTGCTTAATGTCAACCAAAGGGCCTAAACAGGATAGCAAAAATATGTTGCTTAATGTCAAGCAAAGGGCCTAAAGAGGATAGCAAAAATATGTTGCTTAATGTCAACCAAAGGGTGTAAATAGGATAAAAAAAATATGTTGCTTAATGTCAAACAAAGGGCCTGAACAGGATAGCAAAACAAATTTGTTTCATAATTTCAACCAAAGGGCCTAAACAGGATAGCAAAAAATATGTTACTTAATGTCAACCAAAGGGCCTAAACAGGATAGCAAAAGTCTGTTACTTAATGTCAACCAAAGGGCCTAAACAGGATAGCAAAAATATGTTGCTTAATGTCAAGCAAAGGGCCTAAAGAGGATAGCAAAAATATGTTGCTTAATGTCAATCAAAGGGTGTAAATAGGATAAAAAAAAATATGTTGCTTAATGTCAAACAAAGGGCCTGAACAGGATAGCAAAAGTCTGTTACTTAATGTCAACCAAAGGGCCTAAAGAGGATAGCAAAAATCTGTTGCTTAATGTCAACCAAAGGGCCTAAACAGGATAGCAAAAATATGTTGCTTAATGTCAAGCAAAGGGCCTAAAGAGGATAGCAAAAATATGTTGCTTAATGTCAATCAAAGGGTGTAAATAGGATAAAAAAAATATGTTGCTTAATGTCAAACAAAGGGCCTGAACAGGATAGCAAAACAAATTTGTTTCATAATTTCAACCAAAGGGCCTAACAGGATAGCAAAAAATCTGTTACTTAATGTCAACCAAAGGGCCTAAACAGGATAGCAAAAGTCTGTTACTTAATGTCAACCAAAGGGCCTAAACAGGATAGCAAAAATATGTTGCTTAATGTCAACCAAAGGACCTAAACAGGATAGCAAAAATATGTTGCTTAATGTCAAGAAAAAGGCCTCAACATCATAGCAAAATATGTTGCTTATTGTCAACCAAAGGGCGTAAACAGGATAGCAAAAATATGTTTATTATTGTCAACCAAATGGCCTAAACAGGATAGCAAATATATGTTGCTTAATGTCAACCAAAGGGCCTAAACAGGATAGGAAAAATCTGTTTCTTAATGTCAACCAAAGGGCATAAACAGGATAGCAAAAAATATGTTACCTAATGTCAACCAAAGGGCTTAAACAGGATAGCAAATATCTGTTAATTAATGTCAACCAAAAGGCCTAAACAGGATAGCAAAAATCTGTTTCTTAATGTCAACCAAAGGGCCTAAATAGGAAAACAAAAACATGTTGCTTAATGTCAACCAAAGGGCCTAAACAGGATAGCAAAAATATGTTGCTTAATGTCAAGCAAAAGGCCTCAACAGCATAGCAAAATATGTTGCTTATTGTCAACCAAAGGGCGTAAACAGGATAGCAAAAATATGTTTATTATTGTCAACCAAATGGCCTAAACAGGATAGCAAAAATCTGTTTCTTAATGTCAACCAAAGGGCATAAACAGGATAGCAAAAATCTGTTACCTAATGTCAACCAAAGGGCCTAAACAGGATAGCAAATGTCTGTTAATTAATGTCAACCAAAAGGCCTAAACAGGATAGCAAAAATCTGCTGCTTAATGTCAACCAAATGGCCTAAATAGGATATCAAAAATGTGCTTCTTAATGTCAACCAAAGGGCCTAAACAGGATAAGAAAAATATGTTTCGTAATGTCAACCAAAGGGCCTAAACAGGGTAGCAAAAATCTGTTACATAATGTCAACCAAAGGTCCTAAACAGGATAACAAAAATCTGTTGCTTAATGTCAATCAAAGGGCCTAAACAGGAAAGGAAATATCTGTTGCTTAATTTCAACTAAAGGGCCTAAACAGGATAGCAAACATCTGTTTCTTATTGTCAACCACAGGGCCTAAACAGGATAGCAAAAATATGTTACTTAATGTCAACCAAAGGGCCTAAAGAGGATAGCAAAAATCTGTTGCTTAATGTCAACCAAAGGGCCTAAACAGGATAGCAAAAATATGTTGCTTAATGTCAAGCAAAGGGCCTAAAGAGGATAGCAAAAATATGTTGCTTAATGTCAACCAAAGGGTGTAAATAGGATAAAAAAAATATGTTGCTTAATGTCAAACAAAGGGCCTGAACAGGATAGCAAAAAATATGTTACTTAATGTCAACCAAAGGGCCTAAACAGGATAGCAAAAGTCTGTTACTTAATGTCAACCAAAGGGCCTAAACAGGATAGCAAAAATATGTTGCTTAATGTCAACCAAAGGGCCTAAACAGGATAGCAAAAATATGTTGCTTAATGTCAAGCAAAAGGCCTCAACATCATAGCAAAATATGTTGCTTATTGTCAACCAAAGGGCGTAAACAGGATAGCAAAAATATGTTTATTATTGTCAACCAAATGGCCTAAACAGGATAGCAAAAATCTGCTTCTTAATGTCAACCAAAGGGCATAAAAAGGATAGCAAAAATCCGTTATCTAATGCCAACCAAAGGGCCTAAACAAGATAGCAAATATCTGTTTATTAATGTCAACCAAAAGGCCTCAACAGGATAGCAAAAATCTGTTGCTTAATGTCAACCAAATGGCCTAAATAGGATATCAAAAATGTGCTTCTTAATGTCAACCAAAGGGCCTAAACAGGATAAGAAAAATATGTTACTTAATGTCAACCAAAGGGCCTAAACAGGGTAGCAAAAATCTGTTACATAATGTCAACCAAAGGGCCTAAACAGGATAACCAAAATCTGTTGCTTAATGTCAATCAAAGGGCCTAAACAGGAAATGAAATATCTGTTGCTTAATTTCAACTAAAGGGCCTAAACAGGATAGCAAACATCTGTTTCTTATTGTCAACCACAGGGCCTAAACAGGATAGCAAAAATATGTTACTTAATTTCAACCAAAGGGCCTAAACAGGATAGCAAAATCCGTTGCTTAATGTCAACCAAAGGGCCTAAACAGGATAGCAAAAATATGTTGCTTAATGTCAACCAAAGGGCCTATATATGATAACAAAAATATGTTGTTTAATGTCAAACAAAGGGCCTGAACTGGATAGCAAAACAAATTTGTTTCATAATTTCAACCAAAGGGCCTAAACAGGATAGCAAAAATATGTTACTTAATGTCAACCAAAGGGCCTAAACAGGATAGCAAAAGTATGTTACTTAATGTCAACCAAAGGGCCTAAACAGGATAGCAAAAATATGTTGCTTAATATCAACCAAAGGGCCTAAACAGGATAGCAAAAATATGTTGCTTAATGTCAAGCAAAAGGCCTCAACAGCATAGCAAAATATGTTGCTTATTGTCAACCAAAGGGCGTAAACAGGATAGCAAAAATATGTTTATTATTGTCAACCAAATGGCCTAAACAGGATATCAAAAATCTGTTTCTTAATGTCAACCAAAGGGCATAAACAGGATAGCAAAAATATGTTGCCTAATGTCAACCAAAGGGCCTAAACAGGATAGCAAATATCTGTTAATTAATGTCAACCAAAAGGCCTAAACAGGATAGCAAAAATATGTTGCTTAATGTCAACCAAATGGCCTAAATAGGATATAAAAAATGTGCTTCTTAATGTCAACCAAAGGGCCTAAACAGGATAAAAAAAATATGTTGCTTAATGTCAACCAAAGGCCCTAAACAGGGTAACAAAAATCTGTTACATAATGTCAACCAAAGGGCCTAAACAGGATAACAAAAATCTGTTGCTTAATGTCAATCAAAGGGCCTAAACAGGAAAGGAAATATCTGTTGCTTAATTTCAACTAAAGGGCCTAAACAGGATAGCAAACATCTGTTTCTTATTGTCAACCACAGGGCCTAAACAGGATAGCAAAAATATGTTACTTAATGTAAAACCAAAGGGCCTAAAGAGGATAGCAAAAATCTGTTGCTTAATGTCAACCAAAGGGCCTAAACAGGATAGCAAAAATATGTTGCTTAATGTCAAGCAAAGGGCCTAAAGAGGATAGCAAAAATCTGTTACATAATGTCAACCAAAGGGCCTAAACAGGATAGCAAAAATATGTTGCTTAATGTCAACCAAAGCGCCTAAGCAGGATAGGGAAAATATGTTGCATAATGTCACTTATGAGAACCTTAGTTTCAATAGGTTCACATGGAAAATAGATTGTGCTATGTTGTATTATAGGTTTTAAACGCAATTTTCAGCAATATTTCAGTTTTTATTTATATTGCGGTGATCAGTCTGATAAGAAACTGAATAATACAACATTATGTGATAAAGTGTGTTAGTGACTTGCGACAGGGTACTCCGGTTTCCTTCACCAAAAAAACTTACCACCATGATATAGCTGAAATATTGTTGAAAGTGGCGGTAAACTCCATAACCCTAACCCTAGACACAGAATAAACTGGAAAAAACGATCGGTATGTCGTCAGTCAGTTACAGTACACATCACCGCGGACCGTAGTCAAACTCTCCCACCTTCGTGGGATAGACACTGATTACATTGTTAGGTGGATATAAGCCCAACTACTATAGATACACGGCCATTACGAATTTTAATGGAATTCATTTTGGAAAATGTTTGTATAATCTGTTTTAGGAAATGTAATTTTAACTATTTGCATTGATGCATGTTATAATTGCTTATGCAAAAGCATTTTTATTTACAATTTTGTATTCTCTGTAAAGGCTTAAAAGTATGTATTGTGAAATGTATTCTTTCAGGTGGAAAACCGGTAAGTCTCAAAGAGATTATAAAGCACAAGGACTTGCCGCTAGACGTACAGTTTGCAGGAAGTGGTGATCAGTCCGTGGTGAATATCGGTGGTTCCGAACGGACAAGTTCACTTTTCACTGTGACATTGCTTCACACATATGAGGATATTTACCTTTTAGGGAATGCAATTTCCGATGGTAGGTTTTTTTGTTATGATTAGCATATTTAAAGCAGAATAGGGATTGAATTAGGGTGCACGAATTGTTTGAAGATAACAAAGAGGTAATCGTGGCGGTTGGTTTTATTGGTGGAGGAAACTGGAGTACCCGGTGAAAACTACCGACCTGCCTCAAGTCACTGATAAGATTGATTACATAATGGTGTATCGAGTGCATCTCGCCTGGGCGGGATTCGAACTCACAACGTTAGTGGTAATAGGAACATATTGCATTGGTAGTTATAAGAAGAGTTTGAAGGTACCAAAGGGGTAATCAGAATCCGTATATTGTATAAATCCAACTACCATGCGATCACGACCACGACTGCCCCAAAATTTGTTGAAGTGATATACTAAATGCAATGAATCAATTTATTTTTTGCAGGTAATTTGTATAACACTGTTACGGCAGTACCGGTATACTTACCTGACCTGAGATTTTCAATCGTCAAGTCTATCAAAGATTACTCAGAGGAGCTATACAAACATTTCCTGAATGTTACTGGCAAATATGTAAAGGAAAACCTACAATTTAATCCCACATTTGGGACCTCAGGTAGGTACCTATCGAAAATTAGGTTAGAGTGTTATGGTGTTTATCACCACTATCAAGAATATTTCAGTTATATCGTGGCAATCAGTTGTATTTGTGGAGAAAACCGGATTACACACTAGTTCTATTGTTATCGATAGGCATTCAAATTTTGGAAATACATGTACTTATTTGTCAAAAGAATTCGCACGTGTCTTAGGCACAGGACAAATAGTGACGTCACTTGAAAACCTCGGCACTGTGCCAGGTGTTCAAGTGACTTATCGATGACAAAAACGGCTGCATTTAATTGGCTAAATATGTACAAGTAAATTCAATATTTTTGATATTATATATTTTTTCATAAACAATATCACTAGAGTGTACGTCAGTTACCGACTTCGATCTCGGGTTCAAGCTAGATAAACATCCTCGCCCGTGCTTTGAGCACATCGACAGCTACGCGGTCTCGGCGCACAGTTTGCACGGGCTCAGGTGTTCATCTAGCTTGACCACCTAGATCTCAGTCGGTAACTATTACGTACCTGTATAAAACCATCGATCTGCGGTGAGTCACTGACAACATTTGTTACATAATGTTGTATCGAGTATACCTCGCCAAGAGCAGGATTCGAACTCACACCGTTAGTGGTGATGGGTATTTATCGAGATATTGGGGACAGTTTAACTTGAAATTATTCATTAAAGAAATATTGATTAATTGATTGTTGTTTATCGTCAACTGAGCATCATTGATTATAGCTATAACAGGTTGAATTCTGGGTCATTTTAGGCAACATGTCTTGCTGAATCTTAACGGTGTCACTGTCCACCATTCGTGAGCACCTATGTTCACCCGTGGTTGGTTTGGTGGGGTCCATGTTGGTCGTCTGCTTAGGTTTTTATGCGCTTTGATGTGGTAATTTTTTGTAGGCTTGTCTTGGTCCTATGTCTTGTGTGCCCATTGTTGTCATTGTCTGAAGATTGTCCATTCTTGATTGCCCCTTCGGTTTTCTCTAACGTTTATTTAAAAATAAATCTTGAAAGAAGCTGTGGTTGCTGCCTAACGTCAAGTTAACCATGTTATTATAATGATTGGTTGCTGTTTAGCGCCAAGTAAGCATTTGTCAGCAATATCATTGCGAGAACAAGTTACTTTTGATGAGACGACGATTATATCTGTTTTATTGTAGACAAACAAACGGAAACAACGATCTATACCCCGTATGTAAGACAGGTAACTAATTTCTTTCGATTATTGAGCTTATCTGTTCCAGGTTATTCCAGAAACGGATCGTGCACACCAAATGTGATATCTACGCTTTTATTCGGATACATTATCCTGACTCCTAGCCAGCAAGCGTTTGTTCTACTCCTTAGTGTAGTGTGCTTATCGGGAAAGCAAAAAATACAAAATGTTTAGTTTTTGATTTGATCCGACCCGAGAATAAATTAAGTAATAAAAACGTAGATATCAAATTTAGTGCACACGACGCATTTCTGGAACAACTTTCATCAGGTACGCTCAAAATCGAAAGGTTGGGAAACCAAATGATTTAAAACATTTTGGTAGCAAGTAAGTCAAAGGCCTTAAACATGATCACCAAAGGTCACCTAGGTCTGAGGGAGGAGAACTTTAGGTTTAGTAATAATCACATTATTTAGCAACTGTAAATTTAGTAAGAAAAGTATGAATATACCAATGGTGTAATAAGAAGATACACGAATGGCTTATAAGACAATGACTTTACATATATCAATAGGGTAATCAGATGTCGTTAATACACGAATGGCTTATAAAACAATGACTTTACAGATAGCAATGGGGTAATCAGAAGTCGTAAATACACGAATGGCTTATAAAACATTGACTTTACAGATAGCAATGGGGTAATCAAAAGATACACGAATGGCTTATAAGACTATGACTATACAGATAGCAATGGGGTAATCAGAAGTCGTAAATATACGAATGGCTTATAAGACAATCACTTTACAGATAGCAATGGGGTAATCAGATGTCGTTAATACGCGAATGGCTTATAAAACAATGACTTTACCGATAACAATGGGGTAATCAGAAGTCGTATATACACGAATGGCTTATAAGACAAGGACTTTACAGATACCAATGAGGCAATCAGAAGTCGTAAATACACGAATGACTAATAAGACAATGACTTTACAGATAGCAATGGGGTAATCAGAATTCGTAAATACCCGAATGATTTATAAGACAATGACTTTACAGATACCAATGGAGTAATCAGAAGATACACAAATGACTTATAAGACAATAACTTTACAGATACCAATGGTGTAATCAGAAGTCGTAAATACACGAATGGCTTATAAGACAATGACTTTACAGATACCAATGGGGTAATCAGAAGTCGTAAATACACGAATGACTTGTAAGAAAATGACTTTACAGATACCAATGGTTTAATCAGAAGTCGTAAATACACGAATGGCTTATAAGACACGGACTTTACAGATACCAATGGGGTAATCAGAAGTCGTAAATACACGAATGGCTTATAAGACAATGACTTTACAGATATCAATTGGGTAATCAGAAGTCGAAAATACACGAATGACTAATAGGACAATGAATTTACAGATACCAATTGTGTAATCAGAAGTCGTAAATACACGAATGGCTTATAAGAAAATGACTTTACAGATACCAATGGTGTAATCAGAAGTCGTAAATACACCAATGGCTTATAAAACAATGACTTTACAGATGCCAACGGGGTAATCAGAAGTCGTAAATACACGAATGACTTGTAAGACAATGTCTTTACAGCTGCCAACGGGGTAATCAGAAGTCGTAAATACACGAATGACTTGTAAGACAATGTCTTTACAGAAACCAATGGTGTAATCAGAAGTCGTAAATACACGAATGACATATAAGACAATGACGTTACAGATACCAATGGTGTAATCAGAAGTCATAAATACACGAATGGCTTATAAGACAATGACTTTACAGATACCAATGGTGTAATCAGAAATCCTAAATACACGAATGGCTTATAAGGCAATAACTTTACAGATACCAATGGTGTAATCAGAAGTCCTAAATACACGAATGGCCAATTAGACAATGACTTTACAGATAGCAATGGGGTAATCAGAATTCGTAAATACCCGAATGATTTATAAGACAATGACTTTACAGATACCAATGGAGTAATCAGAAGATACACAAATGACTTATAAGACAATAACTTTACAGATACCAATGGTGTAATCAGAAGTCGTAAATACACGAATGACTTATAAGACAATGGCTTTACAGATACCAATGGGGTAATCAGAAGTCGTAAATACACGAATGACTTGTAAGAAAATGACTTTACCGATACCAATGGTGTAATCAGAAGTCGCAAATACACGAATGGCTTATAAGACACGGACTTTACAGATACCAATGGGGTAATCAGAAGTCGTAAATACACGAATGGCTTATAAGACAATGACTTTACAGATATCAATTGGGTAATCAGAAGTCGAAAATACACGAATGACTAATAGGACAATGACTTTACAGATACCAATTGTGTAATCAGAAGTCGTAAATACACGAATGGCTTATAAGAAAATGACTTTACAGATACCAATGGTGTAATCAGAAGTCGTAAATACCCCAATGGCTTATAAAACAATGACTTTACAGATGCCAACGGGGTAATCAGAAGGCGTAAATACACGAATGACTTGTAAGACAATGTCTTTACAGATGCCAACGGGGTAATCAGAAGTCGTAAATACACGAATGACTTGTAAGACAATGTCTTTACAGATACCAATGGTGTAATCAGAAGTCGTAAATACACGAATGACATATAAGACAATGACGTTACAGTTACCAATGGTGTAATCAGAAGTCATAAATACACGAATGGCTTATAAGACAATGACTTTACAGATACCAATGGTGTAATCATAAATCCTAAATACACGAATGGCTTATAAGGCAATAATTTTACAGATACCAATGGTGTAATCAGAAGTCCTAAATACACGAATGGCCAATTAGACAATGACTTTACAGATACCAATGGTGTAATCAGAATTCTTAAATATACAAATAGCTTATAAGACAATAACTTTACAAATACTAATGGGGTAATCAGAAATCGTAGATACACGAATGGTTGATAAGACAATGACTTTAGAGATACCAATGGTGTAATCTGAAGTCCTAAATACACGAATGGCTTATAAGACAATGACTTTAGAGATACCAATGGGGTAATCAGAAGTCGTAAATACACGAACGGCTTATAAGAAAATGACTTTACAGATATCAATGATGTAATCAGAAGTCGTAAATACACGAATGGCTTATACGACAATCACTTTACAGATACCAAAGGGGTAATAATCAGAAGTTGTATATACACGAATGGCTTATTAGACAATGGTTTTACAGATATCAATGGTGTAATCAGAAGTCGTAAATACACGAATGGCTTATAAGACAATGACTTTACAGATACCTGTCGGGTAATCAGAAGTCGTAATGGTTGATAAGACAATGACTTTAGAGATAACAATGGTGTAGTCAGAAGTCGTAAATAAACGAATGACTTATAAGACAATGACTTTAAAGATACCAATGGGTTAATCAGAAGTTGTAAATACACGAATGGCTTATAAGAAAATGACTTTACAGATACCAATTGGGTAATCAGAAGTCGTAAATACACGAATGGCTTATAAGACAATCACTTTGCAGATACCAATGGGGTAATAATCAGAAGTTGCATATACACGAAAGGCTTATGAGACAATGATTTCACAGATACCAATGGTGTAATCAGAAGTCGTAAATACACGAATGGCTTATAAGACACGGACTTTACAGATACCAATGGGGTAATCAGAAGTCGTAAATACACGAATGGCTTATAAGACAATGACTTTACAAATATCAATTGGGTAATCAGAAGTCGAAAATACACGAATGACTAATAAAACAATGACTTTACAGATACCAATTGTGTAATCAGAAGTGGTAAATACACGAATGGCTTATAAGACAAAGACTTTCCAGATACCAATGGGGTAATCAGAAGTTGTAAATACACAAATGACTTATAAGACAATGACTTTACCGATACTTATGGGTAATCAGAAGTCGTAAATACACGAATGGCTTATAAGACAATGACTTTACAGATACCTATGGGGTAATCAGAAGTCGTAAATACACGAATGGCTAACAAAACAATGATTTTACAGATACCAATGGTGTAATCAGAAGTCGTAAATACACGAATGATTTGTAAGAAAATGACTTTACAGATACTAATGGTGTAATCAGAAGTCGTAAATACACGAATGGCTTATAAGAAAAGGACTTTACAGATACCAACTGGGTAATCAGAAGTCGTAAATACACGACTGGCTTATAAGACAATGTCTTTACAGATATCAATGGGGTAATCAGAAGTCGTAAATACACGATTGGCTTTTAAAACAATGACTTTACAGATGTCAATGGGGTAAACAGAAGTCGTAAATACACGAATGACTTGTAAGACAATGACTTTACAGATACCAATAGTGTAATCAGAAGTCGTAAATTCACGAATGGCTTATAAGACAATGACTTTACAGATACCCATGGGGTAATCAGAAGTCATAAATACACGAATGATTTGTAAGAAAATGACTTTACAGATACCAATTGTGTAATCAGAAGTCGTAAATACACGAATGGCTTATAAGACAAAGACTTTCCAGATACCAATGGGGTAATCAGAAATCGTAAATACACGAATGGCTGATAAGAAAATGACTTTACAGATACCAATGGGGTAACCAGAAGTGTAAATACACGAATGACTCATAAAACAATGACTTTACAGATGTTAATGGGGTAAACAGAAGTCGTAAATACACAAATGACTGGTAAGACAATGACTTTACAGATACCAATGGTGTAATCAGAAGTCGTAAATACACGAATGGCTTATAAGACAATCACTTTGCAGATACCAATGGGGTAATAATCAGAAGTTGCATATACACGAAAGGCTTATGAGACAATGATTTCACAGATACCAATGGTGTAATCAGAAGTCGTAAATACACGAATGGCTTATAAGACACGGACTTTACAGATACCAATGGGGTAATCAGAAGTCGTAAATACACGAATGGCTTATAAGACAATGACTTTACAAATATCAATTGGGTAATCAGAAGTCGAAAATACACGAATGACTAATAAAACAATGACTTTACAGATACCAATTGTGTAATCAGAAGTCGTAAATACACGAATGGCTTATAAGACAAAGACTTTCCAGATACCAATGGGGTAATCAGAAGTTGTAAATACACGAATGACTTATAAAACAATGACTTTACCTATACTTATGGGGTAATCAGAAGTCGTAAATACACGAATGGCTTATAAGACACGGACTTTACAGATACCAATGGGGTAATCAGAAGTCGTAAATACACGAATGGCTTATAAGACAATGACTTTACAAATATCAATTGGGTAATCAGAAGTCGAAAATACACGAATGACTAATAAAACAATGACTTTACAGATACCAATTGTGTAATCAGAAGTCGTAAATACACGAATGGCTTATAAGACAAAGACTTTCCAGATACCAATGGGGTAATCAGAAGTTGTAAATACACGAATGACTTATAAGACAATGACTTTACAGATACCTATGGGGTAATCAGAAGTCGTAAATACACGAATGGCTGATAAGACAATAACTTTATAGATACCAATGGTGTAATCAGAAGTCGTAAATACACGAATGGCTAACAAAACAATGATTTTACAGATACCAATGGTGTAATCAGAAGTCGTAAATACACGAATGATTTGTAAGAAAATGACTTTACAGATACTAATGGTGTAATCAGAAGTCGTAAATACACGAATGGCTTATAAGAAAAGGACTTTACAGATACCAACTGGGTAATCAGAAGTCGTAAATACACGACTGGCTTATAAGACAATGTCTTTACAGATATCAATGGGGTAATCAGAAGTCGTAAATACACGATTGGCTTTTAAAACAATGACTTTACAGATGTCAATGGGGTAAACAGAAGTCGTAAATACACGAATGACTTGTAAGACAATGACTTTACAGATACCAATAGTGTAATCAGAAGTCGTAAATTCACGAATGGCTTATAAGACAATGACTTTACAGATACCCATGGGGTAATCAGAAGTCATAAATACACGAATGATTTGTAAGAAAATGACTTTACAGATACCAATTGTGTAATCAGAAGTCGTAAATACACGAATGGCTTATAAGACAAAGACTTTCCAGATACCAATGGGGTAATCAGAAATCGTAAATACACGAATGGCTGATAAGAAAATGACTTTACAGATACCAATGGGGTAACCAGAAGTGTAAATACACGAATGACTCATAAAACAATGACTTTACAGATGTTAATGGGGTAAACAGAAGTCGTAAATACACAAATGACTGGTAAGACAATGACTTTATAGATACCAATGGTGTAATCAGAAGTCGTAAATACACGAATGGCTTATAAAACAATGACTTTACAGATGCCAATGGGGTAATCAGAAATCGTAAATACACGAATGACTCGTAAGACAATGACTTTACAGATACCAATGGTGTAATCAAAAGTCGTAAATACACGAATGGCAAATAAGACAATGACGTTACAGATACCAATGTTGTAATCAGAAGTCCTAAATACACGAATGGCTTATACGACAATGACTTTACAGATACCAATGGTGTCATCAGAAGTCTTAAATACACGAATGGCTTATAAGACAATGACTTTACAGATACCAATGGTGTAATCAGAAGTCCTAAATACACGAATGGCTTATAAGACAATGACTTTACAGATACCAATGGGTTAATCAGAAGTTGTAAATACACGAATGGCTTATAAGACAATGATTTTACAGATACCAATGGTGTAATCATAAGTCATAAATACACGAATGACTTATAAGACAATGATTTTAGAGATACCAATGGTGTAGTCAGAAGTCGTAAATAAACGAATGACTTATAAGACAATGACTTTAGAGATACCAATGGGGTAATCAGAAGTCGTAAATACACGAATGGCTTATAAGACAATGACTTTACAGAAACCAATGGGGTAATCTGAAGTCGGAAATACACGAATGGCTTATTAGACAATGACTTTACAGATACCTATGGGGTAATCAGAAGTCGTAAATACACGAATGGCTGATAAGACAATAACTTTATAGATACCAATGGTGTAATCAGAAGTCGTAAATACACGAATGGCTAACAAAACAATGATTTTACAGATACCAATGGTGTAATCAGAAGTCGTAAATACACGAATGATTTGTAAGAAAATGACTTTACAGATACCAATGGTGTAATCAGAATTCGTAAATACACGAATGGCTTATAAGAAAAGGACTTTACAGATACCAACTGGGTAATCAGAAGTCGTAAATACACGACTGGCTTATAAGACAATGTCTTTACAGATATCAATGGGGTAATCAGAAGTCGTAAAAACACGATTGGCTTTTAAAACAATGACTTTACAGATACCAATAGTGTAATCAGAAGTCGTAAATTCACGAATGGCTTATAAGACAATGACTTTACAGATACCCATGAGGTAATCAGAAGTCATAAATACACGAACGATTTGTAAGAAAATGACTTTACAGATACCAATTGTTTAATCAGAAGTCGTAAATACACGAATGGCTTATAAGACAAAGACTTTCCAGATACCAATGGGGTAATCAGAAATCGTAAATACACGAATGGCTGATAAGAAAATGACTTTACAGATACCAATGGGGTAACCAGAAGTGTAAATACACGAATGACTCATAAAACAATGACTTTGCAGATGTCAATGGGGTAAACAGAAGTCGTAAATACACGAATGACTTGTAAGACAATGACTTTACAGATACCAATAGTGTAATCAGAAGTCGTAAATTCACGAATGGCTTATAAGACAATGACTTTACAGATACCCATGAGGTAATCAGAAGTCATAAATACACGAGCGATTTGTAAGAAAATGACTTTACAGATACCAATTGTGTAATCAGAAGTCGTAAATACACGAATGGCTTATAAGACAAAGACTTTCCAGATACCAATGGGGTAATCAGAAATCGTAAATACACGAATTGCTGATAAGAAAATGACTTTACAGATACCAATGGGGTAATCAAAAGTCGTAAATACACGAATGGCAAATAAGACAATGACGTTACAGATACCAATGTTGTAATCAGAAGTCCTAAATACACGAATGGCTTATAAGACAATGACTTTACAGATACCAATGGTGTCATCAGAAGTCTTAAATACACGAATGGCTTATAAGACAATGACTTTACAGATACCAATGGTGTAATCAGAAGTCCTAAATACACGAATGGCTTATAAGACAATGACTTTACAGATACCAATGGGTTAATCAGAAGTTGTAAATACACGAATGGCTTATAAGACAATGATTTTACAGATACCAATGGTGTAATCATAAGTCATAAATACACGAATGACTTATAAGACAATGATTTTAGAGATACCAATGGTGTAGTCAGAAGTCGTAAATAAACGAATGACTTATAAGACAATGACTTTAGAGATACCAATGGGGTAATCAGAAGTCGTAAATACACGAATGGCTTATAAGAAAATGACTTTACAGATACCAATGGGGTAATCAGAAGTTGTAAATACACGACTGGTTTATAAGACAATGACTTTACAGATACCAATGGGTTAATCAGAAGTCGTATTTACACAAATGGGTTATAAGACAATGACTTTACAGATGCCAATGGGGTAAAAAGAAGTAGTAAATACACGAATGACTTGTAAAACAATGACTTTACAGATACCAATGGTGTAATCAGAAGTCGTAAATACACGAATGGCTTATAAAACAATGACTTTACAGATGCCAATGGGGTATTCAGAAGTCGTAAATACACGAATGACTTATAAGACAATGACTTTACAGATACAAATGGTGTAATCAGAAGTCCTAAATACACGAATGGCTTATAAGACAATGACTTTACAGATATCAATGGTGTAATCAGAAGTCCTAAATACACGAATAGCTTATAAGACAATGACTTTACAGATACCAATGGTGTCATCAAAAGTCTTAAATACACGAATGGCTTATAAGACAATGACTTTACAGATACCAATGGTGTAATCAGAAGTCCTAAATACACGAATGGCTTATAAGACAATGACTTTAGAGATACCAATGTGGTAATCAGAAGTCGTAAATACACGAATGGCTTATAAGAAAATGACTTTACAGATACCAATGGGTTAATCAGAAGTTCTTAATACACGAATGGCTGATAAGACAATGATTTTACAGATACCAATGGTGTAATCATAAGTCATAAATACACGAATGACTTATAAGACAATGATTTTAGAGATACCAATGGTGTAGTCAGAAGTCGTAAATAAACGAATGACTTATAAGACAATGACTTTAGAGATACCAATGGGGTAATCAGAAGTCCTAAATACACGAATGGCTTATAAGAAAATGACTTTACAGATACCAATGGGGTAATCAGAAGTCGTAAATACACGAATGGCTTATAAGACAATGACTTTACAGAAACCAATGGGGTAATCTGAAGTCGGAAATACACGAATGGCTTATTAGACAATGACTTTACAGATACCTATGGGGTAATCAGAAGTCGTAAATACACGAATGGCTGATAAGACAATAACTTTATAGATACCAATGGTGTAATCAGAAGTCGTAAATACACGAATGGCTAACAAAACAATGATTTTACAGATACCAATGGTGTAATCAGAAGTCGTAAATACACGAATGATTTGTAAGAAAATGACTTTACAGATACCAATGGTGTAATCAGAATTCGTAAATACACGAATGGCTTATAAGAAAAGGACTTTACAGATACCAACTGGGTAATCAGAAGTCGTAAATACACGACTGGCTTATAAGACAATGTCTTTACAGATATCAATGGGGTAATCAGAAGTCGTAAAAACACGATTGGCTTTTAAAACAATGACTTTACAGATACCAATAGTGTAATCAGAAGTCGTAAATTCACGAATGGCTTATAAGACAATGACTTTACAGATACCCATGAGGTAATCAGAAGTCATAAATACACGAACGATTTGTAAGAAAATGACTTTACAGATACCAATTGTTTAATCAGAAGTCGTAAATACACGAATGGCTTATAAGACAAAGACTTTCCAGATACCAATGGGGTAATCAGAAATCGTAAATACACGAATGGCTGATAAGAAAATGACTTTACAGATACCAATGGGGTAACCAGAAGTGTAAATACACGAATGACTCATAAAACAATGACTTTGCAGATGTCAATGGGGTAAACAGAAGTCGTAAATACACGAATGACTTGTAAGACAATGACTTTACAGATACCAATAGTGTAATCAGAAGTCGTAAATTCACGAATGGCTTATAAGACAATGACTTTACAGATACCCATGAGGTAATCAGAAGTCATAAATACACGAGCGATTTGTAAGAAAATGACTTTACAGATACCAATTGTGTAATCAGAAGTCGTAAATACACGAATGGCTTATAAGACAAAGACTTTCCAGATACCAATGGGGTAATCAGAAATCGTAAATACACGAATTGCTGATAAGAAAATGACTTTACAGATACCAATGGGGTAATCAAAAGTCGTAAATACACGAATGGCAAATAAGACAATGACGTTACAGATACCAATGTTGTAATCAGAAGTCCTAAATACACGAATGGCTTATAAGACAATGACTTTACAGATACCAATGGTGTCATCAGAAGTCTTAAATACACGAATGGCTTATAAGACAATGACTTTACAGATACCAATGGTGTAATCAGAAGTCCTAAATACACGAATGGCTTATAAGACAATGACTTTACAGATACCAATGGGTTAATCAGAAGTTGTAAATACACGAATGGCTTATAAGACAATGATTTTACAGATACCAATGGTGTAATCATAAGTCATAAATACACGAATGACTTATAAGACAATGATTTTAGAGATACCAATGGTGTAGTCAGAAGTCGTAAATAAACGAATGACTTATAAGACAATGACTTTAGAGATACCAATGGGGTAATCAGAAGTCGTAAATACACGAATGGCTTATAAGAAAATGACTTTACAGATACCAATGGGGTAATCAGAAGTTGTAAATACACGACTGGTTTATAAGACAATGACTTTACAGATACCAATGGGTTAATCAGAAGTCGTATTTACACAAATGGCTTATAAGACAATGACTTTACAGATGCCAATGGGGTAAAAAGAAGTAGTAAATACACGAATGACTTGTAAAACAATGACTTTACAGATACCAATGGTGTAATCAGAAGTCGTAAATACACGAATGGCTTATAAAACAATGACTTTACAGATGCCAATGGGGTATTCAGAAGTCGTAAATACACGAATGACTTATAAGACAATGACTTTACAGATACAAATGGTGTAATCAGAAGTCCTAAATACACGAATAGCTTATAAGACAATGACTTTACAGATACCAATGGTGTCATCAGAAGTCTTAAATACACGAATGGATTATAAGACAATGACTTTACAGATACCAATGGTGTAATCAGAAGTCCTAAATACACGAATGGCTTATAAGACAATGACTTTACAGATATCAATGGTGTAATCAGAAGTCCTAAATACACGAATAGCTTATAAGACAATGACTTTACAGATACCAATGGTGTCATCAAAAGTCTTAAATACACGAATGGCTTATAAGACAATGACTTTACAGATACCAATGGTGTAATCAGAAGTCCTAAATACACGAATGGCTTATAAGACAATGACTTTAGAGATACCAATGTGGTAATCAGAAGTCGTAAATACACGAATGGCTTATAAGAAAAGGACTTTACAGATACCAATGGGTTAATCAGAAGTTCTTAATACACGAATGGCTGATAAGACAATGATTTTACAGATACCAATGGTGTAATCATAAGTCATAAATACACGAATGACTTATAAGACAATGATTTTAGAGATACCAATGGTGTAGTCAGAAGTCGTAAATAAACGAATGACTTATAAGACAATGACTTTAGAGATACCAATGGGGTAATCAGAAGTCCTAAATACACGAATGGCTTATAAGAAAATGACTTTACAGATACCAATGGGGTAATCAGAAGTCGTAAATACACGAATGACTTATAAGAAAATCATTTTACAGATATCAATGGGGTAATCAGAAGTCGTAAATACATGAATGGATTATAAGACAATGATTTTGCAGATAGCAATGGTGTAATCAGAAGTTGTAAATACACGAATGGTTTATAAGACAATGACTTTACAGATACCAATGGTGTAATCAGAAGTCCTAAATACACGAATGGCTTATAAGACAATGACTTTAGAGATACCAATGGGTTAATCAGAAGTTCTTAATACACGAATGGCTGATAAGACAATGACTTTACAGATACCAATGGTGTAATCATAAGTCATAAATACACGAATGACTTATAAGACAATGATTTTAGAGATACCAATGGTGTAGTCAGAAGTCGTAAATAAACGAATGACTTATAAGACAATGACTTTAGAGATACCAATGGGGTAATCAGAAGTCGTAAATACACGAATGGCTTATAAGAAAATGACTTTACAGATACCAATGGGGTAATCAGAAGTCGTAAATATACGAATGGCTTATAAGAAAATCATTTTACAGATATCAATGGGGTAATCAGAAGTCGTAAATACATGAATGGATTATAAGACAATGATTTTGCAGATAGCAATGGTGTAATCAGAAGTTGTAAATACACGACTGGTTTATAAGACAATGACTTTACAGATACCAATGGGTTAATCAGAAGTCGTATTTACACAAATGGCTTATAAGACAATGACTTTACAGATGCCAATGGGGTAAAAAGAAGTAGTAAATACACGAATGACTTGTAAAACAATGACTTTACAGATACCAATGGTGTAATCAGAAGTCGTAAATACACGAATGGCTTATAAAACAATGACTTTACAGATGCCAATGGGGTATTCAGAAGTCGTAAATACACGAATGACTTATAAGACAATGACTTTACAGATACAAATGGTGTAATCAGAAGTCCTAAATACACGAATAGCTTATAAGACAATGACTTTACAGATACCAATGGTGTCATCAGAAGTCTTAAATACACGAATGGATTATAAGACAATGACTTTACAGATACCAATGGTGTAATCAGAAGTCCTAAATACACGAATGGCTTATAAGACAATGACTTTACAGATATCAATGGTGTAATCAGAAGTCCTAAATACACGAATAGCTTATAAGACAATGACTTTACAGATACCAATGGGTTAATCAGAAGTCGTATTTACACAAATGGCTTATAAGACAATGACTTTACAGATGCCAATGGGGTAAAAAGAAGTAGTAAATACACGAATGACTTGTAAAACAATGACTTTACAGATACCAATGGTGTAATCAGAAGTCGTAAATACACGAATGGCTTATAAAACAATGACTTTACAGATGCCAATGGGGTATTCAGAAGTCGTAAATACACGAATGACTTATAAGACAATGACTTTACAGATACAAATGGTGTAATCAGAAGTCCTAAATACACGAATAGCTTATAAGACAATGACTTTACAGATACCAATGGTGTCATCAGAAGTCTTAAATACACGAATGGATTATAAGACAATGACTTTACAGATACCAATGGTGTAATCAGAAGTCCTAAATACACGAATGGCTTATAAGACAATGACTTTACAGATATCAATGGTGTAATCAGAAGTCCTAAATACACGAATAGCTTATAAGACAATGACTTTACAGATACCAATGGTGTCATCAAAAGTCTTAAATACACGAATGGCTTATAAGACAATGACTTTACAGATACCAATGGTGTAATCAGAAGTCCTAAATACACGAATGGCTTATAAGACAATGACTTTAGAGATACCAATGTGGTAATCAGAAGTCGTAAATACACGAATGGCTTATAAGAAAATGACTTTACAGATACCAATGGGTTAATCAGAAGTTCTTAATACACGAATGGCTGATAAGACAATGATTTTACAGATACCAATGGTGTAATCATAAGTCATAAATACACGAATGACTTATAAGACAATGATTTTAGAGATACCAATGGTGTAGTCAGAAGTCGTAAATAAACGAATGACTTATAAGACAATGACTTTAGAGATACCAATGGGGTAATCAGAAGTCCTAAATACACGAATGGCTTATAAGAAAATGACTTTACAGATACCAATGGGGTAATCAGAAGTCGTAAATACACGAATGACTTATAAGAAAATCATTTTACAGATATCAATGGGGTAATCAGAAGTCGTAAATACATGAATGGATTATAAGACAATGATTTTGCAGATAGCAATGGTGTAATCAGAAGTTGTAAATACACGAATGGTTTATAAGACAATGACTTTACAGATACCAATGGTGTAATCAGAAGTCCTAAATACACGAATGGCTTATAAGACAATGACTTTAGAGATACCAATGTGGTAATCAGAAGTCGTAAATACACGAATGGCTTATAAGAAAATGACTTTACAGATACCAATGGGTTAATCAGAAGTTCTTAATACACGAATGGCTGATAAGACAATGACTTTACAGATACCAATGGTGTAATCATAAGTCATAAATACACGAATGACTTATAAGACAATGATTTTAGAGATACCAATGGTGTAGTCAGAAGTCGTAAATAAACGAATGACTTATAAGACAATGACTTTAGAGATACCAATGGGGTAATCAGAAGTCGTAAATACACGAATGGCTTATAAGAAAATGACTTTACAGATACCAATGGGGTAATCAGAAGTCGTAAATATACGAATGGCTTATAAGAAAATCATTTTACAGATATCAATGGGGTAATCAGAAGTCGTAAATACATGAATGGATTATAAGACAATGATTTTGCAGATAGCAATGGTGTAATCAGAAGTTGTAAATACACGACTGGTTTATAAGACAATGACTTTACAGATACCAATGGGTTAACCAGAAGTCGTATTTACACAAATGGCTTATAAGACAATGACTTTACAGATGCCAATGGGGTAAAAAGAAGTAGTAAATACACGAATGACTTGTAAAACAATGACTTTACAGATACCAATGGTGTAATCAGAAGTCGTAAATACACGAATGGCTTATAAAACAATGACTTTACAGATGTCAATGGGGTATTCAGAAGTCGTAAATACACGAATGACTTATAAGACAATGACTTTACAGATACAAATGGTGTAATCAGAAGTCCTAAATACACGAATAGCTTATAAGACAATGACTTTACAGATACCAATGGTGTCATCAGAAGTCTTAAATACACGAATGGATTATAAGACAATGACTTTACAGATACCAATGGTGTAATCAGAAGTCCTAAATACACGAATGGCTTATAAGACAATGACTTTACAGATATCAATGGTGTAATCAGAAGTCCTAAATACACGAATAGCTTATAAGACAATAACTTTACAGATACCAATGGTGTCATCAAAAGTCTTAAATACACGAATGGCTTATAAGACAATGACTTTACAGATACCAATGGTGTAATCAGAAGTCCTAAATACACGAATGGCTTATAAGACAATGACTTTAGAGATACCAATGTGGTAATCAGAAGTCGTAAATACACGAATGGCTTATAAGAAAATGACTTTACAGATACCAATGGGTTAATCAGAAGTTCTTAATACACGAATGGCTGATAAGACAATGATTTTACAGATACCAATGGTGTAATCATAAGTCATAAATACACGAATGACTTATAAGACAATGATTTTAGAGATACCAATGGTGTAGTCAGAAGTCGTAAATAAACGAATGACTTATAAGACAATGACTTTAGAGATACCAATGGGGTAATCAGAAGTCCTAAATACACGAATGGCTTATAAGAAAATGACTTTACAGATACCAATGGGGTAATCAGAAGTCGTAAATACACGAATGACTTATAAGAAAATCATTTTACAGATATCAATGGGGTAATCAGAAGTCGTAAATACATGAATGGATTATAAGACAATGATTTTGCAGATAGCAATGGTGTAATCAGAAGTTGTAAATACACGAATGGTTTATAAGACAATGACTTTACAGATACCAATGGTGTAATCAGAAGTCCTAAATACACGAATGGCTTATAAGACAATGACTTTAGAGATACCAATGTGGTAATCAGAAGTCGTAAATACACGAATGGCTTATAAGAAAATGACTTTACAGATACCAATGGGTTAATCAGAAGTTCTTAATACACGAATGGCTGATAAGACAATGACTTTACAGATACCAATGGTGTAATCATAAGTCATAAATACACGAATGACTTATAAGACAATGATTTTAGAGATACCAATGGTGTAGTCAGAAGTCGTAAATAAACGAATGACTTATAAGACAATGACTTTAGAGATACCAATGGGGTAATCAGAAGTCCTAAATACACGAATGGCTTATAAGAAAATGACTTTACAGATACCAATGGGGTAATCAGAAGTCGTAAATACACGAATGACTTATAAGAAAATCATTTTACAGATATCAATGGGGTAATCAGAAGTCGTAAATACATGAATGGATTATAAGACAATGATTTTGCAGATAGCAATGGTGTAATCAGAAGTTGTAAATACACGAATGGTTTATAAGACAATGACTTTACAGATACCAATGGGTTAATCAGAAGTCGTATTTACACAAATGGCTTATAAGACAATGACTTTACAGATGCCAATGGGGTAAACAGAAGTAGTAAATACACGAATGACTTGTAAGACAATGACTTTACAGATGACAATGCGGTAAACAGAAGTCGTAAATAAACGAATGACTTGTAAAACAATGACTTTACAGATACCAATGGTGTAATCAGAAATCCTAAATACACGAATGGCTTATAAGACAATGACTTTACAGATACCAATGGTGTAATCAGAAGTCCTAAATACACGAATGGCTTATAAGACAATGACTTTACAGATACCAATGGTGTAATCAGAAGTCCTAAATACACGAATGAATTATAAGACAATGACTTTACAGATACCAATGGGGTAATCAGAAGTCGTAAATACACGAATTGCTTATAAGAAAATGACTTTACAAATACCAATGGGGTAATCAGTAGTCGTAAATACACGAATGGTTGATAAAACAATGACTTTAGAGATACCAATGGTGTAATCAGAAGTCGTAAATACACGAATGATTTATAAGACAATGACTTTACAGATATCAATGGGGTAATCAGAAATCGTAAATACATGAATGGATTATAAGACAATGATTTTGCAGATACCAATGGTGTAATCAGAAGTTGTAAATACACGAATGGCTTATAAGAAAATGACTTTACAGATGCAAATGGGTTAATCAGAAGTCATATTTACACGAATGGCTTATTAGACAATGACTTTTCAGATGCCAATGGGGTAAACAGAACTCTTAAATACACAAATAGCTTATAAGACAATAACTTTACATATACTAATGGGGTAATCAGAAGTCGTAGATACACGAATGGTTGATAAGACAATGACTTTAGAGATACCAATGGTGTAATCAGAAGTCGTAAATACACTAATGACTTATAAGACAATGACTTTACAGATATCAATGGGGTAATATGAAGTCGTAAATACACGAATGGCTTAATAGACAATGGTTTTACAGATATCAATGGTGTAATCAGAAGTCGTAAATACACGAATGGCTTATAAGAAAATGACTTTACAGATACCTATGGGGTAATCAGAAGTCCTAAATACACGAATGGCTTATAAGTCAATGATTTTAGAGATACCAATGTGGTTATCAGAAGTCGTAAATACACGAATGGCTTATAAGAAAATGACTTTACAGATACCAATGGGTTAATCAGAAGTTGTAAATACACGAATGGCTTATAAGACAATGATTTTACAGATATCAATGGTGTAATCATAAGTCATAAATACACGAATGGCTTATAAGAAAATGACTTTACAGATACCAATGGTGTAATCAGAAGTCCTAAATACACGAATGAATTATAAGACAATGACTTTACAGATACCAATGGGGTAATCAGAAGTCGTAAATACACGAATGGCTTTTAAGAAAATGACTTTACAAATACCAATGGGGTAATCAGTAGTCGTAAATACACGAATGGTTGATAAAACAATGACTTTAGAGATACCAATGGTGTAATCAGAAGTCGTAAATACACGAATGACTTATAAGACAATGACTTTACAGATATCAATGGGGTAATCAGAAATCTTAAATACATGAATGGATTATAAGACAATGATTTTGCAGATACCAATGGTGTAATCAGAAGTTGTAAATACACGAATGGCTTATAAGAAAATTACTTTACAGATGCCAATGGGTTAATCAGAAGTCATATTTACACGAATGGCTTATAAGACAATGACTTTACAGATGCCAATGGGGTAAACAAAACTCTTAAATACACAAATAGCTGATAAGACAATAACTTTACAAATACTAATGGGGTAATCAGAAGTCGTAGATACACGAATGGTTGATAAGACAATGACTTTAGAGATACCAATGGTGTAATCAGAAGTCGTAAATACACGAATGACTTATAAAACAATGACTTTACAGATATCAATGGGGTAATATGAAGTCGTAAATACACGAATGGCTTAATAGACAATGGTTTTACAGATATCAATGGTGTAATCAGAAGTCGTAAATACACGAATGGCTTATAAGAAAATGACTTTACAGATACCTATGGGGTAATCAGAAGTCCTAAATACACGAATGGCTTATAAGACAATGACTTTAGAGATACCAATGTGGTAATCAGAAGTCGTAAATACACGAATGGCTTATAAGACAATGATTTTACAGATACCAATGGTGTAATCATAAGTCATAAATACACGAATGACTTATAAGACAATGATTTTAGAGATACCAATGGTGTAGTCAGAAGTCGTAAATAAACGAATGACTTATAAGACAATGACTTTAGAGATACCAATGGGGTAATCAGAAGTCCTAAATACACGAATGGCTTATAAGAAAATTACTTTACAGATACCAATGGGGTAATCAGAAGTCGTAAATACACGAATGGCTTATAAGACAATGACTTTACAGATGCCAATGGGGTATTCAGAAGTCGTAAATACACGAATGACTTATAAGACAATGACTTTACAGATACAAATGGTGTAATCAGAAGTCCTAAATACACGAATAGCTTATAAGACAATGACTTTACAGATACCAATGGTGTCATCAGAAGTCTTAAATACACGAATGGATTATAAGACAATGACTTTACAGATACCAATGGTGTAATCAGAAGTCCTAAATACACGAATGGCTTATAAGACAATGACTTTACAGATATCAATGGTGTAATCAGAAGTCCTAAATACACGAATAGCTTATAAGACAATGACTTTACAGGTACCAATGGTGTCATCAAAAGTCTTAAATACACGAATGGCTTATAAGACAATGACTTTACAGATACCAATGGTGTAATCAGAAGTCCTAAATACACGAATGGCTTATAAGACAATGACTTTAGAGATACCAATGTGGTAATCAGAAGTCGTAAATACACGAATGGCTTATAAGAAAATGACTTTACAGATACCAATGGGTTAATCAGAAGTTGTTAATACACGAATGGCTTAGAAGACAATGATTTTACAGATACCAATGGTGTAATCATAAGTCATAAATACACGAATGACTTATAAGACAATGATTTTAGAGATACCAATGGTGTAGTCAGAAGTCGTAAATAAACGAATGACTTATAAGACAATGACTTTAGAGATACCAATGGGGTAATCAGAAGTCCTAAATACACGAATGGCTTATAAGAAAATGACTTTACAGATACCAATGGGGTAATCAGAAGTCGTAAATACACGAATTGCTTATAAGAAAATCATTTTACAGATATCAATGGGGTAATCAGAAGTCGTAAACACATGAATGGATTATAAGACAATGATTTTGCAGATAGCAATGGTGTAATCAGAAGTTGTATATACACGAATGGTTTATAAGACAATGACTTTACAGATACCAATGGGTTAATCAGAAGTCGTATTTACACAAATGGCTTATAAGACAATGACTTTACAGATGCCAATGGGGTAAACAGAAGTAGTAAATACACGAATGACTTGTAAGACAATGACTTTACAGATGACAATGCGGTAAACAGAAGTCGTAAATACACGAATGACTTGTAAAACAATGACTTTACAGATACCAATGGTGTAATCAGAAGTCCTAAATACACGAATGGCTTATAAGACAATGACTTTACAGATACCAATGGTGTAATCAGAAGTCCTAAATACACGAATGAATTATAAGACAATGACTTTACAGATACCAATGGGGTAATCCGAAGTCGTAAATACACGAATGGCTTATAAGAAAATGACTTTACAAATACCAATGGGGTAATCAGTAGTCGTAAATACACGAATGGTTGATAAAACAATGACTTTAGAGATACCAATGGTGTAATCAGAAGTCGTAAATACACGAATGACTTATAAGACAATGACTTTACAGATATCAATGGGGTAATCAGAAATTGTAAATACATGAATGGATTATAAGACAATGATTTTGCAGATACCAATGGTGTAATCAGAAGTTGTAAATACACGAATGGCTTATAAGAAAATGACTTTACAGATGCCAATGGGTTAATCAGAAAGTCATATTTACACGAATGGCTTATAAGACAATGACTTTACAGATGCCAATGGGGTAAACAGAACTTTTAAATACACAAATAGCTTATAAGAAAATAACTTTACATATACTAATGGGGTAATCAGAAGTCGTAGATACACGAATGATTGATAAGACAATGACTTTAGAGATACCAATGGTGTAATCAGAAGTCGTAAATACACTAATGACTTATAAGACAATGACTTTACAGATATCAATGGGGTAATATGAAGTCGTAAATACACGAATGGCTTAATAGACAATGGTTTTACAGATATCAATGGTGTAATCAGAAGTCGTAAATACACGAATGGTTTATAAGAAAATGACTTTACAGATACCTATGGGGTAATCAGAAGTCCTAAATACACGAATGGCTTATAAGTCAATGATTTTAGAGATACCAATGTGGTTATCAGAAGTCGTAAATACACGAATGGCTTATAAGAAAATGACTTTACAGATACCAATGGGTTAATCAGAAGTTGTAAATACACGAATGGCTTATAAGACAATGATTTTACAGATATCAATGGTGTAATCATAAGTCATAAATACACGAATGGCTTATAAGACAATGACTTTACAGATACCAATGGTGTAATCAGAAGTCCTAAATACACGAATGAATTATAAGACAATGACTTTACAGATACCAATGGGGTAATCAGAAGTCGTAAATACACGAATGGCTTTTAAGAAAATGACTTTACAAATACCAATGGGGAAATCAGTAGTCGTAAATACACGAATGGTTGATAAAACAATGGCTTTAGAGATACCAATGGTGTAATCAGAAGTCGTAAATACACGAATGACTTATAAGACAATGACTTTACAGATATCAATGGGGTAATCAGAAATCGTAAATACATGAATGGATTATAAGACAATGATTTTGCAGATACCAATGGTGTAATCAGAAGTTGTAAATACACGAATGGCTTATAAGAAAATGACTTTACAGATGCCAATGGGTTAATCAGAAGTCATATTTACACGAATGGCTTATAAGACAATGACTTTACAGATGCCAATGGGGTAAACAGAACTCTTAAATACACAAATAGCTGATAAGACAATAACTTTACAAATACTAATGGGGTAATCAGAAGTCGTAGATACACGAATGGTTGATAAGACAATGACTTTAGAGATACCAATGGTGTAATCAGAAGTCGTAAATACACGAATGGCTTATAAGAAAATGACTTTACAGATACCTATGGGGTAATCAGAAGTCCTAAATACACGAATGGCTTATAAGACAATGACTTTAGAGATACCAATGTGGTAATCAGAAGTCGTAAATACACGAATGGCTTATAAGAAAATGACTTTACAGATACCAATGGGGTAATCAGAAGTTGTAAATACACGAATGGCTTATAAGACAATGATTTTACAGATACCAATGGTGTAATCATAAGTCATAAATACACGAATGACTTATAAGACAATGATTTTAGAGATACCAATGGTGTAGTCAGAAGTCGTAAATAAACGAATGACTTATAAGACAATGACTTTAGAGATACCAATGGGGTAATCAGAAGTCCTAAATACACGAATGGCTTAAAAGAAAATTACTTGACAGATACCAATGGGGTAATCAGAAGTCGTAAATACACGAATGGCTTATAAGAAAATCATTTTACAGATATCAATGGGGTAATCAGAAGTCGTAAATACATGAATGGATTATAAGACAATGATTTTCCAGATAGCAATGGTGTAATCAGAAGTTGTAAATACACGAATGGTTTATAAGACAATGACTTTACAGATACCAATGGGTTAATCAGAAGTCGTATTTACACAAATGGCTTATAAGACAATGACTTTACAGATGCCAATGGGGTAAACAGAAGTAGTAAATACACGAATGACTTGTAAGACAATGACTTTACAGATGACAATGCGGTAAACAGAAGTCGTAAATACACGAATGACTTGTAAAACAATGACTTTACAGATACCAATGGTGTAATCAGAAGTCGTAAATACACGAATGGCTTATAAAACAATGACTTTACAGATGCCAATGGGGTAATCAGCAGTCGTAAATACACGAATGACTTATAAGACAATGACTTTACAGATACCAATGGTGTAATCATAAATCCTAAATACACGAATGGCTTATAAGGCAATAATTTTACAGATACCAATGGTGTAATCAGAAGTCCTAAATACACGAATGGCCAATTAGACAATGACTTTACAGATACCAATGGTGTAATCAGAATTCTTAAATATACAAATAGCTTATAAGACAATAACTTTACAAATACTAATGGGGTAATCAGAAATCGTAGATACACGAATGGTTGATAAGACAATGACTTTAGAGATACCAATGGTGTAATCTGAAGTCCTAAATACACGAATGGCTTATAAGACAATGACTTTAGAGATACCAATGGGGTAATCAGAAGTCGTAAATACACGAATGGCTTATAAGACAATCACTTTACAGATACCAATGGGGTAATAATCAGAAGTTGTATATACACGAATGGCTTATTAGACAATGGTTTTACAGATATCAATGGTGTAATCAGAAGTCGTAAATACACGAATGGCTTATAAGACAATGACTTTACAGATACCTGTCGGGTAATCAGAAGTCGTAATGGTTGATAAGACAATGACTTTAGAGATAACAATGGTGTAGTCAGAAGTCGTAAATAAACGAATGACTTATAAGACAATGACTTTAAAGATACCAATGGGTTAATCAGAAGTCGTAAATACACGAATGGCTTATAAAAAAATGACTTTACAGATACCAATTGGGTAATCAGAAGTCGTAAATACACGAATGGCTTATAAGACAATCACTTTGCAGATACCAATGGGGTAATAATCAGAAGTTGCATATACACGAAAGGCTTATGAGACAATGATTTCACAGATACCAATGGTGTAATCAGAAGTCGTAAATACACGAATGGCTTATAAGACACGGACTTTACAGATACCAATGGGGTAATCAGAAGTCGTAAATACACGAATGGCTTATAAGAAAATGACTTTACAGATACCAATGGGTTAATCAGAAGTTCTTAATACACGAATGGCTGATAAGACAATGACTTTACAGATACCAATGGTGTAATCATAAGTCATAAATACACGAATGACTTATAAGACAATGATTTTAGAGATACCAATGGTGTAGTCAGAAGTCGTAAATAAACGAATGACTTATAAGACAATGACTTTAGAGATACCAATGGGGTAATCAGAAGTCCTAAATACACGAATGGCTTATAAGAAAATGACTTTACAGATACCAATGGGGTAATCAGAAGTCGTAAATACACGAATGACTTATAAGAAAATCATTTTACAGATATCAATGGGGTAATCAGAAGTCGTAAATACATGAATGGATTATAAGACAATGATTTTGCAGATAGCAATGGTGTAATCAGAAGTTGTAAATACACGAATGGTTTATAAGACAATGACTTTACAGATACCAATGGGTTAATCAGAAGTCGTATTTACACAAATGGCTTATAAGACAATGACTTTACAGATGCCAATGGGGTAAACAGAAGTAGTAAATACACGAATGACTTGTAAGACAATGACTTTACAGATGACAATGCGGTAAACAGAAGTCGTAAATAAACGAATGACTTGTAAAACAATGACTTTACAGATACCAATGGTGTAATCAGAAATCCTAAATACACGAATGGCTTATAAGACAATGACTTTACAGATACCAATGGTGTAATCAGAAGTCCTAAATACACGAATGGCTTATAAGACAATGACTTTACAGATACCAATGGTGTAATCAGAAGTCCTAAATACACGAATGAATTATAAGACAATGACTTTACAGATACCAATGGGGTAATCAGAAGTCGTAAATACACGAATTGCTTATAAGAAAATGACTTTACAAATACCAATGGGGTAATCAGTAGTCGTAAATACACGAATGGTTGATAAAACAATGACTTTAGAGATACCAATGGTGTAATCAGAAGTCGTAAATACACGAATGATTTATAAGACAATGACTTTACAGATATCAATGGGGTAATCAGAAATCGTAAATACATGAATGGATTATAAGACAATGATTTTGCAGATACCAATGGTGTAATCAGAAGTTGTAAATACACGAATGGCTTATAAGAAAATGACTTTACAGATGCAAATGGGTTAATCAGAAGTCATATTTACACGAATGGCTTATTAGACAATGACTTTTCAGATGCCAATGGGGTAAACAGAACTCTTAAATACACAAATAGCTTATAAGACAATAACTTTACATATACTAATGGGGTAATCAGAAGTCGTAGATACACGAATGGTTGATAAGACAATGACTTTAGAGATACCAATGGTGTAATCAGAAGTCGTAAATACACTAATGACTTATAAGACAATGACTTTACAGATATCAATGGGGTAATATGAAGTCGTAAATACACGAATGGCTTAATAGACAATGGTTTTACAGATATCAATGGTGTAATCAGAAGTCGTAAATACACGAATGGCTTATAAGAAAATGACTTTACAGATACCTATGGGGTAATCAGAAGTCCTAAATACACGAATGGCTTATAAGTCAATGATTTTAGAGATACCAATGTGGTTATCAGAAGTCGTAAATACACGAATGGCTTATAAGAAAATGACTTTACAGATACCAATGGGTTAATCAGAAGTTGTAAATACACGAATGGCTTATAAGACAATGATTTTACAGATATCAATGGTGTAATCATAAGTCATAAATACACGAATGGCTTATAAGAAAATGACTTTACAGATACCAATGGTGTAATCAGAAGTCCTAAATACACGAATGAATTATAAGACAATGACTTTACAGATACCAATGGGGTAATCAGAAGTCGTAAATACACGAATGGCTTTTAAGAAAATGACTTTACAAATACCAATGGGGTAATCAGTAGTCGTAAATACACGAATGGTTGATAAAACAATGACTTTAGAGATACCAATGGTGTAATCAGAAGTCGTAAATACACGAATGACTTATAAGACAATGACTTTACAGATATCAATGGGGTAATCAGAAATCTTAAATACATGAATGGATTATAAGACAATGATTTTGCAGATACCAATGGTGTAATCAGAAGTTGTAAATACACGAATGGCTTATAAGAAAATTACTTTACAGATGCCAATGGGTTAATCAGAAGTCATATTTACACGAATGGCTTATAAGACAATGACTTTACAGATGCCAATGGGGTAAACAAAACTCTTAAATACACAAATAGCTGATAAGACAATAACTTTACAAATACTAATGGGGTAATCAGAAGTCGTAGATACACGAATGGTTGATAAGACAATGACTTTAGAGATACCAATGGTGTAATCAGAAGTCGTAAATACACGAATGACTTATAAAACAATGACTTTACAGATATCAATGGGGTAATATGAAGTCGTAAATACACGAATGGCTTAATAGACAATGGTTTTACAGATATCAATGGTGTAATCAGAAGTCGTAAATACACGAATGGCTTATAAGAAAATGACTTTACAGATACCTATGGGGTAATCAGAAGTCCTAAATACACGAATGGCTTATAAGACAATGACTTTAGAGATACCAATGTGGTAATCAGAAGTCGTAAATACACGAATGGCTTATAAGACAATGATTTTACAGATACCAATGGTGTAATCATAAGTCATAAATACACGAATGACTTATAAGACAATGATTTTAGAGATACCAATGGTGTAGTCAGAAGTCGTAAATAAACGAATGACTTATAAGACAATGACTTTAGAGATACCAATGGGGTAATCAGAAGTCCTAAATACACGAATGGCTTATAAGAAAATTACTTTACAGATACCAATGGGGTAATCAGAAGTCGTAAATACACGAATGGCTTATAAGACAATGACTTTACAGATGCCAATGGGGTATTCAGAAGTCGTAAATACACGAATGACTTATAAGACAATGACTTTACAGATACAAATGGTGTAATCAGAAGTCCTAAATACACGAATAGCTTATAAGACAATGACTTTACAGATACCAATGGTGTCATCAGAAGTCTTAAATACACGAATGGATTATAAGACAATGACTTTACAGATACCAATGGTGTAATCAGAAGTCCTAAATACACGAATGGCTTATAAGACAATGACTTTACAGATATCAATGGTGTAATCAGAAGTCCTAAATACACGAATAGCTTATAAGACAATGACTTTACAGGTACCAATGGTGTCATCAAAAGTCTTAAATACACGAATGGCTTATAAGACAATGACTTTACAGATACCAATGGTGTAATCAGAAGTCCTAAATACACGAATGGCTTATAAGACAATGACTTTAGAGATACCAATGTGGTAATCAGAAGTCGTAAATACACGAATGGCTTATAAGAAAATGACTTTACAGATACCAATGGGTTAATCAGAAGTTGTTAATACACGAATGGCTTAGAAGACAATGATTTTACAGATACCAATGGTGTAATCATAAGTCATAAATACACGAATGACTTATAAGACAATGATTTTAGAGATACCAATGGTGTAGTCAGAAGTCGTAAATAAACGAATGACTTATAAGACAATGACTTTAGAGATACCAATGGGGTAATCAGAAGTCCTAAATACACGAATGGCTTATAAGAAAATGACTTTACAGATACCAATGGGGTAATCAGAAGTCGTAAATACACGAATTGCTTATAAGAAAATCATTTTACAGATATCAATGGGGTAATCAGAAGTCGTAAACACATGAATGGATTATAAGACAATGATTTTGCAGATAGCAATGGTGTAATCAGAAGTTGTATATACACGAATGGTTTATAAGACAATGACTTTACAGATACCAATGGGTTAATCAGAAGTCGTATTTACACAAATGGCTTATAAGACAATGACTTTACAGATGCCAATGGGGTAAACAGAAGTAGTAAATACACGAATGACTTGTAAGACAATGACTTTACAGATGACAATGCGGTAAACAGAAGTCGTAAATACACGAATGACTTGTAAAACAATGACTTTACAGATACCAATGGTGTAATCAGAAGTCCTAAATACACGAATGGCTTATAAGACAATGACTTTACAGATACCAATGGTGTAATCAGAAGTCCTAAATACACGAATGGCTTATAAGACAATGACTTTACAGATACCAATGGTGTAATCAGAAGTCCTAAATACACGAATGAATTATAAGACAATGACTTTACAGATACCAATGGGGTAATCCGAAGTCGTAAATACACGAATGGCTTATAAGAAAATGACTTTACAAATACCAATGGGGTAATCAGTAGTCGTAAATACACGAATGGTTGATAAAACAATGACTTTAGAGATACCAATGGTGTAATCAGAAGTCGTAAATACACGAATGACTTATAAGACAATGACTTTACAGATATCAATGGGGTAATCAGAAATTGTAAATACATGAATGGATTATAAGACAATGATTTTGCAGATACCAATGGTGTAATCAGAAGTTGTAAATACACGAATGGCTTATAAGAAAATGACTTTACAGATGCCAATGGGTTAATCAGAAGTCATATTTACACGAATGGCTTATAAGACAATGACTTTACAGATGCCAATGGGGTAAACAGAACTTTTAAATACACAAATAGCTTATAAGAAAATAACTTTACATATACTAATGGGGTAATCAGAAGTCGTAGATACACGAATGATTGATAAGACAATGACTTTAGAGATACCAATGGTGTAATCAGAAGTCGTAAATACACTAATGACTTATAAGACAATGACTTTACAGATATCAATGGGGTAATATGAAGTCGTAAATACACGAATGGCTTAATAGACAATGGTTTTACAGATATCAATGGTGTAATCAGAAGTCGTAAATACACGAATGGTTTATAAGAAAATGACTTTACAGATACCTATGGGGTAATCAGAAGTCCTAAATACACGAATGGCTTATAAGTCAATGATTTTAGAGATACCAATGTGGTTATCAGAAGTCGTAAATACACGAATGGCTTATAAGAAAATGACTTTACAGATACCAATGGGTTAATCAGAAGTTGTAAATACACGAATGGCTTATAAGACAATGATTTTACAGATATCAATGGTGTAATCATAAGTCATAAATACACGAATGGCTTATAAGACAATGACTTTACAGATACCAATGGTGTAATCAGAAGTCCTAAATACACGAATGAATTATAAGACAATGACTTTACAGATACCAATGGGGTAATCAGAAGTCGTAAATACACGAATGGCTTTTAAGAAAATGACTTTACAAATACCAATGGGGAAATCAGTAGTCGTAAATACACGAATGGTTGATAAAACAATGGCTTTAGAGATACCAATGGTGTAATCAGAAGTCGTAAATACACGAATGACTTATAAGACAATGACTTTACAGATATCAATGGGGTAATCAGAAATCGTAAATACATGAATGGATTATAAGACAATGATTTTGCAGATACCAATGGTGTAATCAGAAGTTGTAAATACACGAATGGCTTATAAGAAAATGACTTTACAGATGCCAATGGGTTAATCAGAAGTCATATTTACACGAATGGCTTATAAGACAATGACTTTACAGATGCCAATGGGGTAAACAGAACTCTTAAATACACAAATAGCTGATAAGACAATAACTTTACAAATACTAATGGGGTAATCAGAAGTCGTAGATACACGAATGGTTGATAAGACAATGACTTTAGAGATACCAATGGTGTAATCAGAAGTCGTAAATACACGAATGGCTTATAAGAAAATGACTTTACAGATACCTATGGGGTAATCAGAAGTCCTAAATACACGAATGGCTTATAAGACAATGACTTTAGAGATACCAATGTGGTAATCAGAAGTCGTAAATACACGAATGGCTTATAAGAAAATGACTTTACAGATACCAATGGGGTAATCAGAAGTTGTAAATACACGAATGGCTTATAAGACAATGATTTTACAGATACCAATGGTGTAATCATAAGTCATAAATACACGAATGACTTATAAGACAATGATTTTAGAGATACCAATGGTGTAGTCAGAAGTCGTAAATAAACGAATGACTTATAAGACAATGACTTTAGAGATACCAATGGGGTAATCAGAAGTCCTAAATACACGAATGGCTTAAAAGAAAATTACTTGACAGATACCAATGGGGTAATCAGAAGTCGTAAATACACGAATGGCTTATAAGAAAATCATTTTACAGATATCAATGGGGTAATCAGAAGTCGTAAATACATGAATGGATTATAAGACAATGATTTTCCAGATAGCAATGGTGTAATCAGAAGTTGTAAATACACGAATGGTTTATAAGACAATGACTTTACAGATACCAATGGGTTAATCAGAAGTCGTATTTACACAAATGGCTTATAAGACAATGACTTTACAGATGCCAATGGGGTAAACAGAAGTAGTAAATACACGAATGACTTGTAAGACAATGACTTTACAGATGACAATGCGGTAAACAGAAGTCGTAAATACACGAATGACTTGTAAAACAATGACTTTACAGATACCAATGGTGTAATCAGAAGTCGTAAATACACGAATGGCTTATAAAACAATGACTTTACAGATGCCAATGGGGTAATCAGCAGTCGTAAATACACGAATGACTTATAAGACAATGACTTTACAGATACCAATGGTGTAATCATAAATCCTAAATACACGAATGGCTTATAAGGCAATAATTTTACAGATACCAATGGTGTAATCAGAAGTCCTAAATACACGAATGGCCAATTAGACAATGACTTTACAGATACCAATGGTGTAATCAGAATTCTTAAATATACAAATAGCTTATAAGACAATAACTTTACAAATACTAATGGGGTAATCAGAAATCGTAGATACACGAATGGTTGATAAGACAATGACTTTAGAGATACCAATGGTGTAATCTGAAGTCCTAAATACACGAATGGCTTATAAGACAATGACTTTAGAGATACCAATGGGGTAATCAGAAGTCGTAAATACACAAATGGCTTATAAGACAATCACTTTACAGATACCAATGGGGTAATAATCAGAAGTTGTATATACACGAATGGCTTATTAGACAATGGTTTTACAGATATCAATGGTGTAATCAGAAGTCGTAAATACACGAATGGCTTATAAGACAATGACTTTACAGATACCTGTCGGGTAATCAGAAGTCGTAATGGTTGATAAGACAATGACTTTAGAGATAACAATGGTGTAGTCAGAAGTCGTAAATAAACGAATGACTTATAAGACAATGACTTTAAAGATACCAATGGGTTAATCAGAAGTCGTAAATACACGAATGGCTTATAAAAAAATGACTTTACAGATACCAATTGGGTAATCAGAAGTCGTAAATACACGAATGGCTTATAAGACAATCACTTTGCAGATACCAATGGGGTAATAATCAGAAGTTGCATATACACGAAAGGCTTATGAGACAATGATTTCACAGATACCAATGGTGTAATCAGAAGTCGTAAATACACGAATGGCTTATAAGACACGGACTTTACAGATACCAATGGGGTAATCAGAAGTCGTAAATACACGAATGGCTTATAAGACAATGACTTTACAAATATCAATTGGGTAATCAGAAGTCGAAAATACACGAATGACTAATAAAACAATGACTTTACAGATACCAATTGTGTAATCAGAAGTCGTAAATACACGAATGGCTTATAAGACAAAGACTTTCCAGATACCAATGGGGTAATCAGAAGTTGTAAATACACGAATGACTTATAAGACAATGACTTTACCGATACTTATGGAGTAATCAGAAGTCGTAAATACACGAATGGCTTATAAGACAATGACTTTACAGATACCTATGGGGTAATCAGAAGTCGTAAATACACGAATGGCTGATAAGACAATAACTTTATAGATACCAATGGTGTAATCAGAAGTCGTAAATACACGAATGGCTAACAAAACAATGATTTTACAGATACCAATGGTGTAATCAGAAGTCGTAAATACACGAATGATTTGTAAGAAAATGACTTTACAGATACTAATGGTGTAATCAGAAGTCGTAAATACACGAATGGCTTATAAGAAAAGGACTTTACAGATACCAACTGGGTAATCAGAAGTCGTAAATACACGACTGGCTTATAAGACAATGTCTTTACAGATATCAATGGGGTAATCAGAAGTCGTAAATACACGATTGGCTTTTAAAACAATGACTTTACAGATGTCAATGGGGTAAACAGAAGTCGTAAATACACGAATGACTTGTAAGACAATGACTTTACAGATACCAATAGTGTAATCAGAAGTCGTAAATTCACGAATGGCTTATAAGACAATGACTTTACAGATACCCATGGGGTAATCAGAAGTCATAAATACACGAATGATTTGTAAGAAAATGACTTTACAGATACCAATTGTGTAATCAGAAGTCGTAAATACACGAATGGCTTATAAGACAAAGACTTTCCAGATACCAATGGGGTAATCAGAAATCGTAAATACACGAATGGCTGATAAGAAAATGACTTTACAGATACCAATGGGGTAACCAGAAGTGTAAATACACGAATGACTCATAAAACAATGACTTTACAGATGTTAATGGGGTAAACAGAAGTCGTAAATACACAAATGACTGGTAAGACAATGACTTTACAGATACCAATGGTGTAATCAGAAGTCGTAAATACACGAATGGCTTATAAAACAATGACTTTACAGATGCCAATGGGGTAATCAGAAATCGTAAATACACGAATGACTCGTAAGACAATGACTTTACAGATACCAATGGTGTAATCAAAAGTCGTAAATACACGAATGGCAAATAAGACAATGACGTTACAGATACCAATGTTGTAATCAGAAGTCCTAAATACACGAATGGCTTATACGACAATGACTTTACAGATACCAATGGTGTCATCAGAAGTCTTAAATACACGAATGGCTTATAAGACAATGACTTTACAGATACCAATGGTGTAATCAGAAGTCCTAAATACACGAATGGCTTATAAGACAATGACTTTACAGATACCAATGGGTTAATCAGAAGTTGTAAATACACGAATGGCTTATAAGACAATGATTTTACAGATACCAATGGTGTAATCATAAGTCATAAATACACGAATGACTTATAAGACAATGATTTTAGAGATACCAATGGTGTAGTCAGAAGTCGTAAATAAACGAATGACTTATAAGACAATGACTTTAGAGATACCAATGGGGTAATCAGAAGTCGTAAATACACGAATGGCTTATAAGACAATGACTTTACAGAAACCAATGGGGTAATCTGAAGTCGGAAATACACGAATGGCTTATTAGACAATGACTTTACAGATACCTATGGGGTAATCAGAAGTCGTAAATACACGAATGGCTGATAAGACAATAACTTTATAGATACCAATGGTGTAATCAGAAGTCGTAAATACACGAATGGCTAACAAAACAATGATTTTACAGATACCAATGGTGTAATCAGAAGTCGTAAATACACGAATGATTTGTAAGAAAATGACTTTACAGATACCAATGGTGTAATCAGAATTCGTAAATACACGAATGGCTTATAAGAAAAGGACTTTACAGATACCAACTGGGTAATCAGAAGTCGTAAATACACGACTGGCTTATAAGACAATGTCTTTACAGATATCAATGGGGTAATCAGAAGTCGTAAATACACGATTGGCTTTTAAAACAATGACTTTACAGATGTCAATGGGGTAAACAGAAGTCGTAAATACACGAATGACTTGTAAGACAATGACTTTACAGATACCAATAGTGTAATCAGAAGTCGTAAATTCACGAATGGCTTATAAGACAATGACTTTACAGATACCCATGAGGTAATCAGAAGTCATAAATACACGAACGATTTGTAAGAAATGACTTTACAGATACCAATTGTGTAATCAGAAGTCGTAAATACACGAATGGCTTATAAGACAAAGACTTTCCAGATACCAATGGGGTAATCAGAAATCGTAAATACACGAATGGCTGATAAGAAAATGACTTTACAGATACCAATGGGGTAACCAGAAGTGTAAATACACGAATGACTCATAAAACAATGACTTTACAGATGTCAATGGGGTAAACAAAAGTCGTAAATACACAAATGACTGGTAAGACAATGACTTTACAGATACCAATGGTGTAATCAGAAGTCGTAAATACACGAATGGCTTATAAAACAATGACTTTACAGATGCCAATGGGGTAATCAGAAATCGTAAATAAACGAATGACTCGTAAGACAATGACTTTACAGATACCAATGGTGTAATCAAAAGTCGTAAATACACGAATGGCAAATAAGACAATGACGTTACAGATACCAATGTTGTAATCAGAAGTCCTAAATACACGAATGGCTTATAAGACAATGACTTTACAGATACCAATGGTGTCATCAGAAGTCTTAAATACACGAATGGCTTATAAGACAATGACTTTACAGATACCAATGGTGTAATCAGAAGTCCTAAATACACGAATGGCTTATAAGACAATGACTTTACAGATACCAATGGGTTAATCAGAAGTTGTAAATACACGAATGGCTTATAAGACAATGATTTTACAGATACCAATGGTGTAATCATAAGTCATAAATACACGAATGACTTATAAGACAATGATTTTAGAGATACCAATGGTGTAGTCAGAAGTCGTAAATAAACGAATGACTTATAAGACAATGACTTTAGAGATACCAATGGGGTAATCAGAAGTCGTAAATACACGAATGGCTTATAAGAAAATGACTTTACAGATACCAATGGGGTAATCAGAAGTCGTAAATATACGAATGGCTTATAAGAAAATCATTTTACAGATATCAATGGGGTAATCAGAAGTCGTAAATACATGAATGGATTATAAGACAATGATTTTGCAGATAGCAATGGTGTAATCAGAAGTTGTAAATACACGACTGGTTTATAAGACAATGACTTTACAGATACCAATGGGTTAATCAGAAGTCGTATTTACACACATGGCTTATAAGACAATGACTTTAGAGATGCCATTGGGGTAAAAAGAAGTAGTAAATACACGAATGACTTGTAAAACAATGACTTTACAGATACCAATGGTGTAATCAGAAGTCGTAAATACACGAATGGTTTATAAAACAATGACTTTACAGATGCCAATGGGGTATTCAGAAGTCGTAAATACACGAATGACTTATAAGACAATGACTTTACAGATACAAATGGTGTAATCAGAAGTCCTAAATACACGAATAGCTTATAAGACAATGACTTTACAGATACCAATGGTGTCATCAGAAGTCTTAAATACACGAATGGATTATAAGACAATGACTTTACAGATACCAATGGTGTAATCAGAAGTCCTAAATACACGAATGGCTTATAAGACAATGACTTTACAGATATCAATGGTGTAATCAGAAGTCCTAAATACACGAATAGCTTATAAGACAATGACTTTACAGATACCAATGGTGTCATCAAAAGTCTTAAATACACGAATGGCTTATAAGACAATGACTTTACAGATACCAATGGTGTAATCAGAAGTCCTAAATACACGAATGGCTTATAAGACAATGACTTTAGAGATACCAATGTGGTAATCAGAAGTCGTAAATACACGAATGGCTTATAAGAAAATGACTTTACAGATACCAATGGGTTAATCAGAAGTTCTTAATACACGAATGGCTGATAAGACAATGATTTTACAGATACCAATGGTGTAATCATAAGTCATAAATACACGAATGACTTATAAGACAATGATTTTAGAGATACCAATGGTGTAGTCAGAAGTCGTAAATAAACGAATGACTTATAAGACAATGACTTTAGAGATACCAATGGGGTAATCAGAAGTCCTAAATACACGAATGGCTTATAAGAAAATGACTTTACAGATACCAATGGGGTAATCAGAAGTCGTAAATACACGAATGACTTATAAGAAAATCATTTTACAGATATCAATGGGGTAATCAGAAGTCGTAAATACATGAATGGATTATAAGACAATGATTTTGCAGATAGCAATGGTGTAATCAGAAGTTGTAAATACACGAATGGTTTATAAGACAATGACTTTACAGATACCAATGGTGTAATCAGAAGTCCTAAATACACGAATGGCTTATAAGACAATGACTTTAGAGATACCAATGTGGTAATCAGAAGTCGTAAATACACGAATGGCTTATAAGAAAATGACTTTACAGATACCAATGGGTTAATCAGAAGTTCTTAATACACGAATGGCTGATAAGACAATGATTTTACAGATACCAATGGTGTAATCATAAGTCATAAATACACGAATGACTTATAAGACAATGATTTTAGAGATACCAATGGTGTAGTCAGAAGTCGTAAATAAACGAATGACTTATAAGACAATGACTTTAGAGATACCAATGGGGTAATCAGAAGTCCTAAATACACGAATGGCTTATAAGAAAATGACTTTACAGATACCAATGGGGTAATCAGAAGTCGTAAATACACGAATGACTTATAAGAAAATCATTTTACAGATATCAATGGGGTAATCAGAAGTCGTAAATACATGAATGGATTATAAGACAATGATTTTGCAGATAGCAATGGTGTAATCAGAAGTTGTAAATACACGAATGGTTTATAAGACAGTGACTTTACAGATACCAATGGGGTAAACAGAAGTAGTAAATACACGAATGACTTGTAAGACAATGACTTTACAGATGACAATGCGGTAAACAGAAGTCGTAAATACACGAATGACTTGTAAAACAATGACTTTACAGATACCAATGGTGTAATCAGAAGTCCTAAATACACGAATGGCTTATAAGACAATGACTTTACAGATACCAATGGTGTAATCAGAAGTCCTAAATACACGAATGGCTTATAAGACAATGACTTTACAGATACCAATGGTGTAATCAGAAGTCCTAAATACACGAATGAATTATAAGACAATGACTTTACAGATACCAATGGGGTAATCAGAAGTCGTAAATACACGAATTGCTTATAAGAAAATGACTTTACAAATACCAATGGGGTAATCAGTAGTCGTAAATACACGAATGGTTGATAAAACAATGACTTTAGAGATACCAATGGTGTAATCAGAAGTCGTAAATACACGAATGACTTATAAGACAATGACTTTACAGATATCAATGGGGTAATCAGAAATCGTAAATACATGAATGGATTATAAGACAATGATTTTGCAGATACCAATGGTGTAATCAGAAGTTGTAAATACACGAATGGCTTATAAGAAAATGACTTTACAGATGCAAATGGGTTAATCAGAAGTCATATTTACACGAATGGCTTATTAGACAATGACTTTTCAGATGCCAATGGGGTAAACAGAACTCTTAAATACACAAATAGCTTATAAGACAATAACTTTACATATACTAATGGGGTAATCAGAAGTCGTAGATACACGAATGGTTGATAAGACAATGACTTTAGAGATACCAATGGTGTAATCAGAAGTCGTAAATACACTAATGACTTATAAGACAATGACTTTACAGATATCAATGGGGTAATATGAAGTCGTAAATACACGAATGGCTTAATAGACAATGGTTTTACAGATATCAATGGTGTAATCAGAAGTCGTAAATACACGAATGGCTTATAAGAAAATGACTTTACAGATACCTATGGGGTAATCAGAAGTCCTAAATACACGAATGGCTTATAAGTCAATGATTTTAGAGATACCAATGTGGTTATCAGAAGTCGTAAATACACGAATGGCTTATAAGAAAATGACTTTACATATACCAATGGGTTAATCAGAAGTTGTAAATACACGAATGGCTTATAAGACAATGATTTTACAGATATCAATGGTGTAATCATAAGTCATAAATACACGAATGGCTTATAAGAAAATGACTTTACAGATACCAATGGTGTAATCAGAAGTCCTAAATACACGAATGAATTATAAGACAATGACTTTACAGATACCAATGGGGTAATCAGAAGTCGTAAATACACGAATGGCTTATTAGACAATGGTTTTACAGATATCAATGGTGTAATCAGAAGTCGTAAATACACGAATGGCTTATAAGACAATGACTTTACAGATACCTGTCGGGTAATCAGAAGTCGTAATGGTTGATAAGACAATGACTTTAGAGATAACAATGGTGTAGTCAGAAGTCGTAAATAAACGAATGACTTATAAGACAATGACTTTAAAGATACCAATGGGTTAATCAGAAGTCGTAAATACACGAATGGCTTATAAGAAAATGACTTTACAGATACCAATTGGGTAATCAGAAGTCGTAAATACACGAATGGCTTATAAGACAATCACTTTGCAGATACCAATGGGGTAATAATCAGAAGTTGCATATACACGAAAGGCTTATGAGACAATGATTTCACAGATACCAATGGTGTAATCAGAAGTCGTAAATACACGAATGGCTTATAAGACACGGACTTTACAGATACCAATGGGGTAATCAGAAGTCGTAAATACACGAATGGCTTATAAGACAATGACTTTACAAATATCAATTGGGTAATCAGAAGTCGAAAATACACGAATGACTAATAAAACAATGACTTTACAGATACCAATTGTGTAATCAGAAGTCGTAAATACACGAATGGCTTATAAGACAAAGACTTTCCAGATACCAATGGGGTAATCAGAAGTTGTAAATACACAAATGACTTATAAGACAATGACTTTACCGATACTTATGGGGTAATCAGAAGTCGTAAATACACGAATGGCTTATAAGACAATGACTTTACAGATACCTATGGGGTAATCAGAAGTCGTAAATACACGAATGGCTGATAAGACAATAACTTTATAGATACCAATGGTGTAATCAGAAGTCGTAAATACACGAATGGCTAACAAAACAATGATTTTACAGATACCAATGGTGTAATCAGAAGTCGTAAATACACGAATGATTTGTAAGAAAATGACTTTACAGATACTAATGGTGTAATCAGAAGTCGTAAATACACGAATGGCTTATAAGAAAAGGACTTTACAGATACCAACTGGGTAATCAGAAGTCGTAAATACACGACTGGCTTATAAGACAATGTCTTTACAGATATCAATGGGGTAATCAGAAGTCGTAAATACACGATTGGCTTTTAAAACAATGACTTTACAGATGTCAATGGGGTAAACAGAAGTCGTAAATACACGAATGACTTGTAAGACAATGACTTTACAGATACCAATAGTGTAATCAGAAGTCGTAAATTCACGAATGGCTTATAAGACAATGACTTTACAGATACCCATGGGGTAATCAGAAGTCATAAATACACGAATGATTTGTAAGAAAATGACTTTACAGATACCAATTGTGTAATCAGAAGTCGTAAATACACGAATGGCTTATAAGACAAAGACTTTCCAGATACCAATGGGGTAATCAGAAATCGTAAATACACGAATGGCTGATAAGAAAATGACTTTACAGATACCAATGGGGTAACCAGAAGTGTAAATACACGAATGACTCATAAAACAATGACTTTACAGATGTTAATGGGGTAAACAGAAGTCGTAAATACACAAATGACTGGTAAGACAATGACTTTACAGATACCAATGGTGTAATCAGAAGTCGTAAATACACGAATGGCTTATAAAACAATGACTTTACAGATGCCAATGGGGTAATCAGAAATCGTAAATACACGAATGACTCGTAAGACAATGACTTTACAGATACCAATGGTGTAATCAAAAGTCGTAAATACACGAATGGCAAATAAGACAATGACGTTACAGATAGCAATGTTGTAATCAGAAGTCCTAAATACACGAATGGCTTATACAACAATGACTTTACAGATACCAATGGTGTCATCAGAAGTCTTAAATACACGAATGGCTTATAAGACAATGACTTTACAGATACCAATGGTGTAATCAGAAGTCCTAAATACACGAATGGCTTATAAGACAATGACTTTACAGATACCAATGGGTTAATCAGAAGTTGTAAATACACGAATGGCTTATAAGACACTGATTTTACAGATACCAATGGTGTAATCATAAGTCATAAATACACGAATGACTTATAAGACAATGATTTTAGAGATACCAATGGTGTAGTCAGAAGTCGTAAATAAACGAATGACTTATAAGACAATGACTTTAGAGATACCAATGGGGTAATCAGAAGTCGTAAATACACGAATGGCTTATAAGACAATGACTTTACAGAAACCAATGGGGTAATCTGAAGTCGGAAATACACGAATGGCTTATTAGACAATGACTTTACAGATACCTATGGGGTAATCAGAAGTCGTAAATACACGAATGGCTGATAAGACAATAACTTTATAGATACCAATGGTGTAATCAGAAGTCGTAAATACACGAATGGCTAACAAAACAATGATTTTACAGATACCAATGGTGTAATCAGAAGTCGTAAATACACGAATGATTTGTAAGAAAATGACTTTACAGATACCAATGGTGTAATCAGAATTCGTAAATACACGAATGGCTTATAAGAAAAGGACTTTACAGATACCAACTGGGTAATCAGAAGTCGTAAATACACGACTGGCTTATAAGACAATGTCTTTACAGATATCAATGGGGTAATCAGAAGTCGTAAATACACGATTGGCTTTTAAAACAATGACTTTACAGATGTCAATGGGGTAAACAGAAGTCGTAAATACACGAATGACTTGTAAGACAATGACTTTACAGATACCAATGGTGTAATCAGAAGTCGTAAATTCACGAATGGCTTATAAGACAATGACTTTACAGATACCCATGAGATAATCAGAAGTCATAAATACACGAACGATTTGTAAGAAAATGACTTTACAGATACCAATTGTGTAATCAGAAGTCGTAAATACACGAATGGCTTATAAGACAAAGACTTTCCAGATACCAATGGGGTAATCAGAAATCGTAAATACACGAATGGCTGATAAGAAAATGACTTTACAGATACCAATGGGGTAACCAGAAGTGTAAATACACGAATGACTCATAAAACAATGACTTTACAGATGTCAATGGGGTAAACAGAAGTCGTAAATACACAAATGACTGGTAAGACAATGACTTTACAGATACCAATGGTGTAATCAGAAGTCGTAAATACACGAATGGCTTATAAAACAATGACTTTACAGATGCCAATGGGGTAATCAGAAATCGTAAATACACGAATGACTCGTAAGACAATGACTTTACAGATACCAATGGTGTAATCAAAAGTCGTAAATACACGAATGGCAAATAAGACAATGACGTTACAGATACCAATGTTGTAATCAGAAGTCGTAAATACACGAATGGCTTATAAGACAATGACTTTACAGATACCAATGGTGTAATCAGAAGTCCTAAATACACGAATGGCTTATAAGACAATGACTTTACAGATACCAATGGGTTAATCAGAAGTTGTAAATACACGAATGGCTTATAAGACAATGATTTTACAGATACCAATGGTGTAATCATAAGTCATAAATACACGAATGACTTATAAGACAATGATTTTAGAGATACCAATGGTGTAGTCAGAAGTCGTAAATAAACGAATGACTTATAAGACAATGACTTTAGAGATACCAATGGGGTAATAAGAAGTCGTAAATACACGAATGGCTTATAAGAAAATGACTTTACAGATACCAATGGGGTAATCAGAAGTCGTAAATATACGAATGGCTTATAAGAAAATCATTTTACAGATATCAATGGGGTAATCAGAAGTCGTAAATACATGAATGGATTATAAGACAATGATTTTGCAGATAGCAATGGTGTAATCAGAAGTTGTAAATACACGACTGGTTTATAAGACAATGACTTTACAGATACCAATGGGTTAATCAGAAGTCGTATTTACACAAATGGCTTATAAGACAATGACTTTACAGATGCCAATGGGGTAAAAAGAAGTAGTAAATACACGAATGACTTGTAAAACAATGACTTTACAGATACCAATGGTGTAATCAGAAGTCGTAAATACACGAATGGCTTATAAAACAATGACTTTACAGATGCCAATGGGGTATTCAGAAGTCGTAAATACACGAATGACTTATAAGACAATGACTTTACAGATACAAATGGTGTAATCAGAAGTCCTAAATACACGAATAGCTTATAAGACAATGACTTTACAGATACCAATGGTGTCATCAGAAGTCTTAAATACACGAATGGATTATAAGACAATGACTTTACAGATACCAATGGTGTAATCAGAAGTCCTAAATACACGAATGGCTTATAAGACAATGACTTTACAGATATCAATGGTGTAATCAGAAGTCCTAAATACACGAATAGCTTATAAGACAATGACTTTACAGATACCAATGGTGTCATCAAAAGTCTTAAATACACGAATGGCTTATAAGACAATGACTTTACAGATACCAATGGTGTAATCAGAAGTCCTAAATACACGAATGGCTTATAAGACAATGACTTTACAGATACCAATGGGTTAATCAGAAGTTGTAAATACACGAATGGCTTATAAGACAATGATTTTACAGATACCAATGGTGTAATCATAAGTCATAAATACAGGAATGACTTATAAGACAATGATTTTAGAGATACCAATGGTGTAGTCAGAAGTCGTAAATAAATGAATGACTTATAAGACAATGACTTTAGAGATACCAATGGGGTAATCAGAAGTCGTAAATACACGAATGGCTTATAAGACAATGACTTTACAGAAACCAATGGGGTAATCTGAAGTCGGAAATACACGAATGGCTTATTAGACAATGACTTTACAGATACCTATGGGGTAATCAGAAGTCGTAAATACACGAATGGCTGATAAGACAATAACTTTATAGATACCAATGGTGTAATCAGAAGTCGTAAATACACGAATGGCTAACAAAACAATGATTTTACAGATACCAATGGTGTAATCAGAAGTCGTAAATACACGAATGATTTGTAAGAAAATGACTTTACAGATACCAATGGTGTAATCAGAATTCGTAAATACACGAATGGCTTATAAGAAAAGGACTTTACAGATACCAACTGGGTAATCAGAAGTCGTAAATACACGACTGGCTTATAAGACAATGTCTTTACAGATATCAATGGGGTAATCAGAAGTCGTAAATACACGATTGGCTTTTAAAACAATGACTTTACAGATGTCAATGGGGTAAACAGAAGTCGTAAATACACGAATGACTTGTAAGACAATGACTTTACAGATACCAATGGTGTAATCAGAAGTCGTAAATTCACGAATGGCTTATAAGACAATGACTTTACAGATACCCATGAGGTAATCAGAAGTCATAAATACACGAACGATTTGTAAGAAAATGACTTTACAGATACCAATTGTGTAATCAGAAGTCGTAAATACACGAATGGCTTATAAGACAAAGACTTTCCAGATACCAATGGGGTAATCAGAAATCGTAAATACACGAATGGCTGATAAGAAAATGACTTTACAGATACCAATGGGGTAACCAGAAGTGTAAATACACGAATGACTCATAAAACAATGACTTTACAGATGTCAATGGGGTAAACAGAAGTCGTAAATACACAAATGACTGGTAAGACAATGACTTTACAGATACCAATGGTGTAATCAGAAGTCGTAAATACACGAATGGCTTATAAAACAATGACTTTACAGATGCCAATGGGGTAATCAGAAATCGTAAATACACGAATGACTCGTAAGACAATGACTTTACAGATACCAATGGTGTAATCAAAAGTCGTAAATACACGAATGGCAAATAAGACAATGACGTTACAGATACCAATGTTGTAATCAGAAGTCGTAAATACACGAATGGCTTATAAGACAATGACTTTACAGATACCAATGGTGTCATCAGAAGTCTTAAATACACGAATGGCTTATAAGACAATGACTTTACAGATACCAATGGTGTAATCAGAAGTCCTAAATACACGAATGGCTTATAAGACAATGACTTTACAGATACCAATGGGTTAATCAGAAGTTGTAAATACACGAATGGCTTATAAGACAATGATTTTACAGATACCAATGGTGTAATCATAAGTCATAAATACACGAATGACTTATAAGACAATGATTTTAGAGATACCAATGGTGTAGTCAGAAGTCGTAAATAAACGAATGACTTATAAGACAATGACTTTAGAGATACCAATGGGGTAATCAGAAGTCGTAAATACACGAATGGCTTATAAGAAAATGACTTTACAGATACCAATGGGGTAATCAGAAGTCGTAAATATACGAATGGCTTATAAGAAAATCATTTTACAGATATCAATGGGGTAATCAGAAGTCGTAAATACATGAATGGATTATAAGACAATGATTTTGCAGATAGCAATGGTGTAATCAGAAGTTGTAAATACACGACTGGTTTATAAGACAATGACTTTACAGATACCAATGGGTTAATCAGAAGTCGTATTTACACAAATGGCTTATAAGACAATGACTTTACAGATGCCAATGGGGTAAAAAGAAGTAGTAAATACACGAATGACTTGTAAAACAATGACTTTACAGATACCAATGGTGTAATCAGAAGTCGTAAATACACGAATGGCTTATAAAACAATGACTTTACAGATGCCAATGGGGTATTCAGAAGTCGTAAATACACGAATGACTTATAAGACAATGACTTTACAGATACAAATGGTGTAATCAGAAGTCCTAAATACACGAATAGCTTATAAGACAATGACTTTACAGATACCAATGGTGTCATCAGAAGTCTTAAATACACGAATGGATTAGAAGACAATGACTTTACAGATACCAATGGTGTAATCAGAAGTCCTAAATACACGAATGGCTTATAAGACAATGACTTTAGAGATACCAATGTGGTAATCAGAAGTCGTAAATACACGAATGGCTTATAAGAAAATGACTTTACAGATACCAATGGGTTAATCAGAAGTTCTTAATACACGAATGGCTGATAAGACAATGATTTTACAGATACCAATGGTGTAATCATAAGTCATAAATACACGAATGACTTATAAGACAATGATTTTAGAGATACCAATGGTGTAGTCAGAAGTCGTAAATAAACGAATGACTTATAAGACAATGACTTTAGAGATACCAATGGGGTAATCAGAAGTCCTAAATACACGAATGGCTTATAAGAAAATGACTTTACAGATACCAATGGGGTAATCAGAAGTCGTAAATACACGAATGACTTATAAGAAAATCATTTTACAGATATCAATGGGGTAATCAGAAGTCGTAAATACATGAATGGATTATAAGACAATGATTTTGCAGATAGCAATGGTGTAATCAGAAGTTGTAAATACACGAATGGTTTATAAGACAATGACTTTACAGATACCAATGGTGTAATCAGAAGTCCTAAATACACGAATGGCTTATAAGACAATGACTTTAGAGATACCAATGTGGTAATCAGAAGTCGTAAATACACGAATGGCTTATAAGACAATGATTTTACAGATACCAATGGTGTAATCATAAGTCATAAATACACGAATGACTTATAAGACAATGATTTTAGAGATACCAATGGTGTAGTCAGAAGTCGTAAATAAACGAATGACTTATAAGACAATGACTTTAGAGATACCAATGGGGTAATCAGAAGTCCTAAATACACGAATGGCTTATAAGAAAATGACTTTACAGATACCAATGGGGTAATCAGAAGTCGTAAATACACGAATGACTTATAAGAAAATCATTTTACAGATATCAATGGGGTAATCAGAAGTTGTAAATACACGAATGGTTTATAAGACAATGACTTTACAGATACCAATGGGTTAATCAGAAGTCGTATTTACACAAATGGCTTATAAGACAATGACTTTACAGATGCCAATGGGGTAAACAGAAGTAGTAAATACACGAATGACTTGTAAGACAATGACTTTACAGATGACAATGCGGTAAACAGAAGTCGTAAATACACGAATGACTTGTAAAACAATGACTTTACAGATACCAATGGTGTAATCAGAAGTCCTAAATACACGAATGGCTTATAAGACAATGACTTTACAGATACCAATGGTGTAATCAGAAGTCCTAAATACACGAATGGCTTATAAGACAATGACTTTACAGATACCAATGGTGTAATCAGAAGTCCTAAATACACGAATGAATTATAAGACAATGACTTTACAGATACCAATGGGGTAATCAGAAGTCGTAAATACACGAATTGCTTATAAGAAAATGACTTTACAAATACCAATGGGGTAATCAGTAGTCGTAAATACACGAATGGTTGATAAAACAATGACTTTAGAGATACCAATGGTGTAATCAGAAGTCGTAAATACACGAATGACTTATAAGACAATGACTTTACAGATATCAATGGGGTAATCAGAAATCGTAAATACATGAATGGATTATAAGACAATGATTTTGCAGATACCAATGGTGTAATCAGAAGTTGTAAATACACGAATGGCTTATAAGAAAATGACTTTACAGATGCAAATGGGTTAATCAGAAGTCATATTTACACGAATGGCTTATTAGACAATGACTTTTCAGATGCCAATGGGGTAAACAGAACTCTTAAATACACAAATAGCTTATAAGACAATAACTTTACATATACTAATGGGGTAATCAGAAGTCGTAGATACACGAATGGTTGATAAGACAATGACTTTAGAGATACCAATGGTGTAATCAGAAGTCGTAAATACACTAATGACTTATAAGACAATGACTTTACAGATATCAATGGGGTAATATGAAGTCGTAAATACACGAATGGCTTAATAGACAATGGTTTTACAGATATCAATGGTGTAATCAGAAGTCGTAAATACACGAATGGCTTATAAGAAAATGACTTTACAGATACCTATGGGGTAATCAGAAGTCCTAAATACACGAATGGCTTATAAGACAATGATTTTACAGATATCAATGGTGTAATCATAAGTCATAAATACACGAATGGCTTATAAGAAAATGACTTTACAGATACCAATGGTGTAATCAGAAGTCCTAAATACACGAATGAATTATAAGACAATGACTTTACAGATACCAATGGGGTAATCAGAAGTCGTAAATACACGAATGGCTTTTAAGAAAATGACTTTACAGATGCCAATGGGTTAATCAGAAGTCATATTTACACGAATGGCTTATAAGACAATGACTTTACAGATGCCAATGGGGTAATATGAAGTCGTAAATACACGAATGGCTTAATAGACAATGGTTTTACAGATACCAATGGTGTAATCAGAAGTCCTAAATACACGAATGGCTTATAAGACAATGACTTTACAGATACCAATGGTGTAATCAGAAGTCCTAAATACACGAATGGCTTATAAGACAATGACTTTAGAGATACCAATGTGGTAATCAGAAGTCGTAAATACACGAATGGCTTATAAGAAAATGACTTTACAGATACCAATGGGTTAATCAGAAGTTCTTAATACACGAATGGCTGATAAGACAATGATTTTACAGATACCAATGGTGTAATCATAAGTCATAAATACACGAATGACTTATAAGACAATGATTTTAGAGATACCAATGGTGTAGTCAGAAGTCGTAAATAAACGAATGACTTATAAGACAATGACTTTAGAGATACCAATGGGGTAATCAGAAGTCCTAAATACACGAATGGCTTATAAGAAAATGACTTTACAGATACCAATGGGGTAATCAGAAGTCGTAAATACACGAATGACTTATAAGAAAATCATTTTACAGATATCAATGGGGTAATCAGAAGTCGTAAATACATGAATGGATTATAAGACAATGATTTTGCAGATAGCAATGGTGTAATCAGAAGTTGTAAATACACGAATGGTTTATAAGACAGTGACTTTACAGATACCAATGGGGTAAACAGAAGTAGTAAATACACGAATGACTTGTAAGACAATGACTTTACAGATGACAATGCGGTAAACAGAAGTCGTAAATACACGAATGACTTATAAGACAATGACTTTACAGATACCAATGGTGTAATCAGAAGTCCTAAATACACGAATGGCTTATAAGACAATGACTTTACAGATACCAATGGTGTAATCAGAAGTCCTAAATACACGAATGAATTATAAGACAATGACTTTACAGATACCAATGGGGTAATCAGAAGTCGTAAATACACGAATTGCTTATAAGAAAATGACTTTACAAATACCAATGGGGTAATCAGTAGTCGTAAATACACGAATGGTTGATAAAACAATGACTTTAGAGATACCAATGGTGTAATCAGAAGTCGTAAATACACGAATGACTTATAAGACAATGACTTTACAGATATCAATGGGGTAATCAGAAATCGTAAATACATGAATGGATTATAAGACAATGATTTTGCAGATACCAATGGTGTAATCAGAAGTTGTAAATACACGAATGGCTTATAAGAAAATGACTTTACAGATGCAAATGGGTTAATCAGAAGTCATATTTACACGAATGGCTTATTAGACAATGACTTTTCAGATGCCAATGGGGTAAACAGAACTCTTAAATACACAAATAGCTTATAAGACAATAACTTTACATATACTAATGGGGTAATCAGAAGTCGTAGATACACGAATGGTTGATAAGACAATGACTTTAGAGATACCAATGGTGTAATCAGAAGTCGTAAATACACTAATGACTTATAAGACAATGACTTTACAGATATCAATGGGGTAATATGAAGTCGTAAATACACGAACGGCTTAATAGACAATGGTTTTACAGATATCAATGGTGTAATCAGAAGTCGTAAATACACGAATGGCTTATAAGAAAATGACTTTACAGATACCTATGGGGTAATCAGAAGTCCTAAATACACGAATGGCTTATAAGTCAATGATTTTAGAGATACCAATGTGGTTATCAGAAGTCGTAAATACACGAATGGCTTATAAGAAAATGACTTTACAGATACCAATGGGTTAATCAGAAGTTGTAAATACACGAATGGCTTATAAGACAAAGATTTTACAGATATCAATGGTGTAATCATAAGTCATAAATACACGAATGGCTTATAAGAAAATGACTTTACAGATACCAATGGTGTAATCAGAAGTCCTAAATACACGAATGAATTATAAGACAATGACTTTACAGATACCAATGGGGTAATCAGAAGTCGTAAATACACGAATGGCTTATTAGACAATGGTTTTACAGATATCAATGGTGTAATCAGAAGTCGTAAATACACGAATGGCTTATAAGACAATGACTTTACAGATACCTGTCGGGTAATCAGAAGTCGTAATGGTTGATAAGACAATGACTTTAGAGATAACAATGGTGTAGTCAGAAGTCGTAAATAAACGAATGACTTATAAGACAATGACTTTAAAGATACCAATGGGTTAATCAGAAGTCGTAAATACACGAATGGCTTATAAGAAAATGACTTTACAGATACCAATTGGGTAATCAGAAGTCGTAAATACACGAATGGCTTATAAGACAATCACTTTGCAGATACCAATGGGGTAATAATCAGAAGTTGCATATACACGAAAGGCTTAAGAGACAATGATTTCACAGATACCAATGGTGTAATCAGAAGTCGTAAATACACGAATGGCTTATAAGACACGGACTTTACAGATACCAATGGGGTAATCAGAAGTCGTAAATACACGAATGGCTTATATGACAATGACTTTACAAATATCAATTGGGTAATCAGAAGTCGAAAATACACGAATGACTAATAAAACAATGACTTTACAGATACCAATTGTGTAATCAGAAGTCGTAAATACACGAATGGCTTATAAGACAAAGACTTTCCAGATACCAATGGGGTAATCAGAAGTTGTAAATACACAAATGACTTATAAGACAATGACTTTACCGATACTTATGGGGTAATCAGAAGTCGTAAATACACGAATGGCTTATAAGACAATGACTTTACAGATACCTATGGGGTAATCAGAAGTCGTAAATACACGAATGGCTGATAAGACAATAACTTTATAGATACCAATGGTGTAATCAGAAGTCGTAAATACACGAATGGCTAACAAAACAATGATTTTACAGATACCAATGGTGTAATCAGAAGTCGTAAATACACGAATGATTTGTAAGAAAATGACTTTACAGATACTAATGGTGTAATCAGAAGTCGTAAATACACGAATGGCTTATAAGAAAAGGACTTTACAGATACCAACTGGGTAATCAGAAGTCGTAAATACACGACTGGCTTATAAGACAATGTCTTTACAGATATCAATGGGGTAATCAGAAGTCGTAAATACACGATTGGCTTTTAAAACAATGACTTTACAGATGTCAATGGGGTAAACAGAAGTCGTAAATACACGAATGACTTGTAAGACAATGACTTTACAGATACCAATAGTGTAATCAGAAGTCGTAAATTCACGAATGGCTTATAAGACAATGACTTTACAGATACCCATGGGGTAATCAGAAGTCATAAATACACGAATGATTTGTAAGAAAATGACTTTACAGATACCAATTGTGTAATCAGAAGTCGTAAATACACGAATGGCTTATAAGACAAAGACTTTCCAGATACCAATGGGGTAATCAGAAATCGTAAATACACGAATGGCTGATAAGAAAATGACTTTACAGATACCAATGGGGTAACCAGAAGTGTAAATACACGAATGACTCATAAAACAATGACTTTACAGATGTTAATGGGGTAAACAGAAGTCGTAAATACACAAATGACTGGTAAGACAATGACTTTACAGATACCAATGGTGTAATCAGAAGTCGTAAATACACGAATGGCTTATAAAACAATGACTTTACAGATGCCAATGGGGTAATCAGAAATCGTAAATACACGAATGACTCGTAAGACAATGACTTTACAGATACCAATGGTGTAATCAAAAGTCGTAAATACACGAATGGCAAATAAGACAATGACGTTACAGATACCAATGTTGTAATCAGAAGTCCTAAATACACGAATGGCTTATACAACAATGACTTTACAGATACCAATGGTGTCATCAGAAGTCTTAAATACACGAATGGCTTATAAGACATTGACTTTACAGATACCAATGGTGTAATCAGAAGTCCTAAATACACGAATGGCTTATAAGACAATGACTTTACAGATACCAATGGGTTAATCAGAAGTTGTAAATACACGAATGGCTTATAAGACAATGATTTTACAGATACCAATGGTGTAATCATAAGTCATAAATACACGAATGACTTATAAGACAATGATTTTAGAGATACCAATGGTGTAGTCAGAAGTCGTAAATAAACGAATGACTTGTAAGACAATGACTTTAGAGATACCAATGGGGTAATCAGAAGTCGTAAATACACGAATGGCTTATAAGACAATGACTTTACAGAAACCAATGGGGTAATCTGAAGTCGGAAATACACGAATGGCTTATTAGACAATGACTTTACAGATACCTATGGGGTAATCAGAAGTCGTAAATACACGAATGGCTGATAAGACAATAACTTTATAGATACCAATGGTGTAATCAGAAGTCGTAAATACACGAATGGCTAACAAAACAATGATTTTACAGATACCAATGGTGTAATCAGAAGTCGTAAATACACGAATGATTTGTAAGAAAATGACTTTACAGATACCAATGGTGTAATCAGAATTCGTAAATACACGAATGGCTTATAAGAAAAGGACTTTACAGATACCAACTGGGTAATCAGAAGTCGTAAATACACGACTGGCTTATAAGACAATGTCTTTACAGATATCAATGGGGTAATCAGAAGTCGTAAATACACGATTGGCTTTTAAAACAATGACTTTACAGATGTCAATGGGGTAAACAGAAGTCGTAAATACACGAATGACTTGTAAGACAATGACTTTACAGATACCAATGGTGTAATCAGAAGTCGTAAATTCACGAATGGCTTATAAGACAATGACTTTACAGATACCCATGAGGTAATCAGAAGTCATAAATACACGAACGATTTGTAAGAAAATGACTTTACAGATACCAATTGTGTAATCAGAAGTCGTAAATACACGAATGGCTTATAAGACAAAGACTTTCCAGATACCAATGGGGTAATCAGAAATCGTAAATACACGAATGGCTGATAAGAAAATGACTTTACAGATACCAATGGGGTAACCAGAAGTGTAAATACACGAATGACTCATAAAACAATGACTTTACAGATGTCAATGGGGTAAACAGAAGTCGTAAATACACAAATGACTGGTAAGACAATGACTTTACAGATACCAATGGTGTAATCAGAAGTCGTAAATACACGAATGGCTTATAAAACAATGACTTTACAGATGCCAATGGGGTAATCAGAAATCGTAAATACACGAATGAATCGTAAGACAATGACTTTACAGATACCAATGGTGTAATCAAAAGTCGTAAATACACGAATGGCAAATAAGACAATGACGTTACAGATACCAATGTTGTAATCAGAAGTCGTAAATACACGAATGGCTTATAAGACAATGACTTTACAGATACCAATGGTGTCATCAGAAGTCTTAAATACACGAATGGCTTATAAGACAATGACTTTACAGATACCAATGGTGTAATCAGAAGTCCTAAATACACGAATGGCTTATAAGACAATGACTTTACAGATACCAATGGGTTAATCAGAAGTTGTAAATACACGAATGGCTTATAAGACAATGATTTTACAGATACCAATGGTGTAATCATAAGTCATAAATACACGAATGACTTATAAGACAATGATTTTAGAGATACCAATGGTGTAGTCAGAAGTCGTAAATAAACGAATGACTTATAAGACAATGACTTTAGAGATACCAATGGGGTAATCAGAAGTCGTAAATACACGAATGGCTTATAAGAAAATGACTTTACAGATACCAATGGGGTAATCAGAAGTCGTAAATATACGAATGGCTTATAAGAAAATCATTTTACAGATATCAATGGGGTAATCAGAAGTCGTAAATACATGAATGGATTATAAGACAATGATTTTGCAGATAGCAATGGTGTAATCAGAAGCTGTAAATACACGACTGGTTTATAAGACAATGACTTTACAAATACCAATGGGTTAATCAGAAGTCGTATTTACACAAATGGCTTATAAGACAATGACTTTACAGATGCCAATGGGGTAAAAAGAAGTAGTAAATACACGAATGACTTGTAAAACAATGACTTTACAGATACCAATGGTGTAATCAGAAGTCGTAAATACACGAATGGCTTATAAAACAATGACTTTACAGATGCCAATGGGGTATTCAGAAGTCGTAAATACACGAATGACTTATAAGACAATGACTTTACAGATACAAATGGTGTAATCAGAAGTCCTAAATACACGAATAGCTTATAAGACAATGACTTTACAGATACCAATGGTGTCATCAGAAGTCTTAAATACACGAATGGATTATAAGACAATGACTTTACAGATACCAATGGTGTAATCAGAAGTCCTAAATACACGAATGGCTTATAAGACAATGACTTTACAGATATCAATGGTGTAATCAGAAGTCCTAAATACACGAATAGCTTATAAGACAATGACTTTACAGATACCAATGGTGTCATCAAAAGTCTTAAATACACGAATGGCTTATAAGACAATGACTTTACAGATACCAATGGTGTAATCAGAAGTCCTAAATACACGAATGGCTTATAAGACAATGACTTTACAGATACCAATGGGTTAATCAGAAGTTGTAAATACACGAATGGCTTATAAGACAATGATTTTACAGATACCAATGATGTAATCATAAGTCATAAATACACGAATGACTTATAAGACAATGATTTTAGAGATACCAATGGTGTAGTCAGAAGTCGTAAATAAATGAATGACTTATAAGACAATGACTTTAGAGATACCAATGGGGTAATCAGAAGTCGTAAATACACGAATGGCTTATAAGACAATGACTTTACAGAAACCAATGGGGTAATCTGAAGTCGGAAATACACGAATGGCTTATTAGACAATGACTTTACAGATACCTATGGGGTAATCAGAAGTCGTAAATACACGAATGGCTGATAAGACAATAACTTTATAGATACCAATGGTGTAATCAGAAGTCGTAAATACACGAATGGCTAACAAAACAATGATTTTACAGATACCAATGGTGTAATCAGAATTCGTAAATACACGAATGGCTTATAAGAAAAGGACTTTACAGATACCAACTGGGTAATCAGAAGTCGTAAATACACGACTGGCTTATAAGACAATGTCTTTACAGATATCAATGGGGTAATCAGAAGTCGTAAATACACGATTGGCTTTTAAAACAATGACTTTACAGATGTCAATGGGGTAAACAGAAGTCGTAAATACACGAATGACTTGTAAGACAATGACTTTACAGATACCAATGGTGTAATCAGAAGTCGTAAATTCACGAATGGCTTATAAGACAATGACTTTACAGATACCCATGAGGTAATCAGAAGTCATAAATACACGAACGATTTGTAAGAAAATGACTTTACAGATACCAATTGTGTAATCAGAAGTCGTAAATACACGAATGGCTTATAAGACAAAGACTTTCCAGATACCAATGGGGTAATCAGAAATCGTAAATACACGAATGGCTGATAAGAAAATGACTTTACAGATACCAATGGGGTAACCAGAAGTGTAAATACACGAATGACTCATAAAACAATGACTTTACAGATGTCAATGGGGTAAACAGAAGTCGTAAATACACAAATGACTGGTAAGACAATGACTTTACAGATACCAATGGTGTAATCAGAAGTCGTAAATACACGAATGGCTTATAAAACAATGACTTTACAGATGCCAATGGGGTAATCAGAAATCGTAAATACACGAATGACTCGTAAGACAATGACTTTACAGATACCAATGGTGTAATCAAAAGTCGTAAATACACGAATGGCAAATAAGACAATGACGTTACAGATACCAATGTTGTAATCAGAAGTCGTAAATACACGAATGGCTTATAAGACAATGACTTTACAGATACCAATGGTGTCATCAGAATTCTTAAATACACGAATGGCTTATAAGACAATGACTTTACAGATACCAATGGTGTAATCAGAAGTCCTAAATACACGAATGGCTTATAAGACAATGACTTTACAGATACCAATGGGTTAATCAGAAGTTGTAAATACACGAATGGCTTATAAGACAATGATTTTACAGATACCAATGGTGTAATCATAAGTCATAAATACACGAATGACTTATAAGACAATGATTTTAGAGATACCAATGGTGTAGTCAGAAGTCGTAAATAAACGAATGACTTATAAGACAATGACTTTAGAGATACCAATGGGGTAATCAGAAGTCGTAAATACACGAATGGCTTATAAGAAAATGACTTTACAGATACCAATGGGGTAATCAGAAGTCGTAAATATACGAATGGCTTATAAGAAAATCATTTTACAGATATCAATGGGGTAATCAGAAGTCGTAAATACATGAATGGATTATAAGACAATGATTTTGCAGATAGCAATGGTGTAATCAGAAGTTGTAAATACACGACTGGTTTATAAGACAATGACTTTACAGATACCAATGGGTTAATCAGAAGTCGTATTTACACAAATGGCTTATAAGACAATGACTTTACAGATGCCAATGGGGTAAAAAGAAGTAGTAAATACACGAATGACTTGTAAAACAATGACTTTACAGATACCAATGGTGTAATCAGAAGTCGTAAATACACGAATGGCTTATAAAACAATGACTTTACAGATGCCAATGGGGTATTCAGAAGTCGTAAATACACGAATGACTTATAAGACAATGACTTTACAGATACAAATGGTGTAATCAGAAGTCCTAAATACACGAATAGCTTATAAGACAATGACTTTACAGATACCAATGGTGTCATCAGAAGTCTTAAATACACGAATGGATTATAAGACAATGACTTTACAGATACCAATGGTGTAATCAGAAGTCCTAAATACACGAATGGCTTATAAGACAATGACTTTACAGATATCAATGGTGTAATCAGAAGTCCTAAATACACGAATAGCTTATAAGACAATGACTTTACAGATACCAATGGTGTCATCAAAAGTCTTAAATACACGAATGGCTTATAAGACAATGACTTTACAGATACCAATGGTGTAATCAGAAGTCCTAAATACACGAATGGCTTATAAGACAATGACTTTAGAGATACCAATGTGGTAATCAGAAGTCGTAAATACACGAATGGCTTATAAGAAAATGACTTTACAGATACCAATGGGTTAATCAGAAGTTGTTAATACACGAATGGCTGATAAGACAATGATTTTACAGATACCAATGGTGTAATCATAAGTCATAAATACACGAATGACTTATAAGACAATGATTTTAGAGATACCAATGGTGTAGTCAGAAGTCGTAAATAAACGAATGACTTATAAGACAATGACTTTAGAGATACCAATGGGGTAATCAGAAGTCCTAAATACACGAATGGCTTATAAGAAAATGACTTTACAGATACCAATGGGGTAATCAGAAGTCGTAAATACACGAATGACTTATAAGAAAATCATTTTACAGATATCAATGGGGTAATCAGAAGTCGTAAATACATGAATGGATTATAAGACAATGATTTTGCAGATAGCAATGGTGTAATCAGAAGTTGTAAATACACGAATGGTTTATAAGACAATGACTTTACAGATACCAATGGTGTAATCAGAAGTCCTAAATACACGAATGGCTTATAAGACAATGACTTTAGAGATACCAATGTGGTAATCAGAAGTCGTAAATACACGAATGGCTTATAAGAAAATGACTTTACAGATACCAATGGGTTAATCAGAAGTTCTTAATACACGAATGGCTGATAAGACAATGATTTTACAGATACCAATGGTGTAATCATAAGTCATAAATACACGAATGACTTATAAGACAATGATTTTAGAGATACCAATGGTGTAGTCAGAAGTCGTAAATAAACGAATGACTTATAAGACAATGACTTTAGAGATACCAATGGGGTAATCAGAAGTCCTAAATACACGAATGGCTTATAAGAAAATGACTTTACAGATACCAATGGGGTAATCAGAAGTCGTAAATACACGAATGACTTATAAGAAAATCATTTTACAGATATCAATGGGGTAATCAGAAGTTGTAAATACACGAATGGTTTATAAGACAATGACTTTACAGATACCAATGGGTTAATCAGAAGTCGTATTTACACAAATGGCTTATAAGACAATGACTTTACAGATGCCAATGGGGTAAACAGAAGTAGTAAATACACGAATGACTTGTAAGACAATGACTTTACAGATGACAATGCGGTAAACAGAAGTCGTAAATACACGAATGACTTGTAAAACAATGACTTTACAGATACCAATGGTGTAATCAGAAGTCCTAAATACACGAATGGCTTATAAGACAATGACTTTACAGATACCAATGGTGTAATCAGAAGTCCTAAATACACGAATGGCTTATAAGACAATGACTTTACAGATACCAATGGTGTAATCAGAAGTCATAAATACACGAATGAATTATAAGACAATGACTTTACAGATACCAATGGGGTAATCAGAAGTCGTAAATACACGAATTGCTTATAAGAAAATGACTTTACAAATACCAATGGGGTAATCAGTAGTCGTAAATACACGAATGGTTGATAAAACAATGACTTTAGAGATACCAATGGTGTAATCAGAAGTCGTAAATACACGAATGACTTATAAGACAATGACTTTACAGATATCAATGGGGTAATCAGAAATCGTAAATACATGAATGGATTATAAGACAATGATTTTGCAGATACCAATGGTGTAATCAGAAGTTGTAAATACACGAATGGCTTATAAGAAAATGACTTTACAGATGCAAATGGGTTAATCAGAAGTCATATTTACACGAATGGCTTATTAGACAATGACTTTTCAGATGCCAATGGGGTAAACAGAACTCTTAAATACACAAATAGCTTATAAGACAATAACTTTACATATACTAATGGGGTAATCAGAAGTCGTAGATACACGAATGGTTGATAAGACAATGACTTTAGAGATACCAATGGTGTAATCAGAAGTCGTAAATACACTAATGACTTATAAGACAATGACTTTACAGATATCAATGGGGTAATATGAAGTCGTAAATACACGAATGGCTTAATAGACAATGGTTTTACAGATATCAATGGTGTAATCAGAAGTCGTAAATACACGAATGGCTTATAAGAACATGACTTTACAGATACCTATGGGGTAATCAGAAGTCCTAAATACACGAATGGCTTATAAGTCAATGATTTTAGAGATACCAATGTGGTAATCAGAAGTCGTAAATACACGAATGGCTTATAAGAAAATGACTTTACAGATACCAATGGGTTAATCAGAAGTTGTAAATACACGAATGGCTTATAAGACAATGATTTTACAGATATCAATGGTGTAATCATAAGTCATAAATACACGAATGGCTTATAAGAAAATGACTTTACAGATACCAATGGTGTAATCAGAAGTCCTAAATACACGAATGAATTATAAGACAATGACTTTACAGATACCAATGGGGTAATCAGAAGTCGTAAATACACGAATGGCTTTTAAGAAAATGACTTTACAGATGCCAATGGGTTAATCAGAAGTCATATTTACACGAATGGCTTATAAGACAATGACTTTACAGATGCCAATGGGGTAAACAGAACTCTTAAATACACAAATAGCTGATAAGACAATAACTTTACAAATACTAATGGGGTAATCAGAAGTCGTAGATACACGAATGGTTGATAAGACAATGACTTTAGAGATACCAATGGTGTAATCAGAAGTCGTAAATACACGAATGACTTATAAAACAATGACTTTACAGATATCAATGGGGTAATATGAAGTCGTAAATACACGAATGGCTTAATAGACAATGGTTTTACAGATATCAATGGTGTAATCAGAAGTCGTAAATACACGAATGGCTTATAAGAAAATGACTTTACAGATACCTATGGGGTAATCAGAAGTCCTAAATACACGAATGGCTTATAAGACAATGACTTTAGAGATACCAATGTGGTAATCAGAAGTCGTAAATACACGAATGGCTTATAAGAAAATGACTTTACAGATACCAATGGGGTAATCAGAAGTTGTAAATACACGAATGGCTTATAAGACAATGATTTTACAGATACCAATGGTGTAATCATAAGTCATAAATACACGAATGACTTATAAGACAATGATTTTAGAGATACCAATGGTGTAGTCAGAAGTCGTAAATAAACGAATGACTTATAAGACAATGACTTTAGAGATACCAATGGGGTAATCAGAAGTCCTAAATACACGAATGGCTTATAAGAAAATTACTTTACAGATACCAATGGGGTAATCAGAAGTCGTAAATACACGAATGGCTTATAAGACAATGACTTTACAGATGCCAATGGGGTATTCAGAAGTCGTAAATACACGAATGACTTATAAGACAATGACTTTACAGATACAAATGGTGTAATCAGAAGTCCTAAATACACGAATAGCTTATAAGACAATGACTTTACAGATACCAATGGTGTCATCAGAAGTCTTAAATACACGAATGGATTATAAGACAATGACTTTACAGATACCAATGGTGTAATCAGAAGTCCTAAATACACGAATGGCTTATAAGACAATGACTTTACAGATATCAATGGTGTAATCAGAAGTCCTAAATACACAAATAGCTGATAAGACAATAACTTTACAAATACTAATGGGGTAATCAGAAGTCGTAGATACACGAATGGTTGATAAAACAATGACTTTAGAGATACCAATGGTGTAATCAGAAGTCGTAAATACACGAATGACTTATAAAACAATGACTTTACAGATATCAATGGGGTAATATGAAGTCGTAAATACACGAATGGCTTAATAGACAATGGTTTTACAGATATCAATGGTGTAATCAGAAGTCGTAAATACACGAATGGCTTATAAGAAAATGACTTTACAGATACCTATGGGGTAATCAGAAGTCCTAAATACACGAATGGCTTATAAGACAATGACTTTAGAGATACCAATGTGGTAATCAGAAGTCGTAAATACACGAATGGCTTATAAGAAAATGACTTTACAGATACCAATGGGGTAATCAGAAGTTGTAAATACACGAATGGCTTATAAGACAATGATTTTACAGATACCAATGGTGTAATCATAAGTCATAAATACACGAATGACTTATAAGACAATGATTTTAGAGATACCAATGGTGTAGTCAGAAGTCGTAAATAAACGAATGACTTATAAGACAATGACTTTAGAGATACCAATGGGGTAATCAGAAGTCCTAAATACACGAATGGCTTATAAGAAAATTACTTTACAGATACCAATGGGGTAATCAGAAGTCGTAAATACACGAATGGCTTATAAGACAATGACTTTACAGATGCCAATGGGGTATTCAGAAGTCGTAAATACACGAATGACTTATAAGACAATGACTTTACAGATACAAATGGTGTAATCAGAAGTCCTAAATACACGAATAGCTTATAAGACAATGACTTTACAGATACCATTGGTGTCATCAGAAGTCTTAAATACACGAATGGATTATAAGACAATGACTTTACAGATACCAATGGTGTAATCAGAAGTCCTAAATACACGAATGGCTTATAAGACAATGACTTTACAGATATCAATGGTGTAATCAGAAGTCCTAAATACACGAATAGCTTATAAGACAATGACTTTACAGATACCAATGGTGTCATCAAAAGTCTTAAATACACGAATGGCTTATAAGACAATGACTTTACAGATATCAATGGTGTAATCAGAAGTCCTAAATACACGAATAGCTTATTAGACAATGACTTTACAGATACCAATGGTGTAATCAGAAGTCCTAAATACACGAATGGCTTATAAGACAATGACTTTACAGATATCAATGGTGTAATCAGAAGTCCTAAATACACGAATAGCTTATTAGACAATGACTTTACAGATACCAATGGTGTAATCAGAAGTCCTAAATACACGAATGGCTTATAAGACAATGACTTTAGAGATACCAATGTGGTAATCAGAAGTCGTAAATACACGAATGGCTTATAAGAAAATGACTTTACAGATACCAATGGGTTAATCAGAAGTTGTTAATACACGAATGGCTGATAAGACAATGATTTTACAGATACCAATGGTGTAATCATAAGTCATAAATACACGAATGACTTATAAGACAATGATTTTAGAGATACCAATGGTGTAGTCAGAAGTCGTAAATAAACGAATGACTTATAAGACAATGACTTTAGAGATACCAATGGGGTAATCAGAAGTCCTAAATACACGAATGGCTTATAAGAAAATGACTTTACAGATACCAATGGGGTAATCAGAAGTCGTAAATACACGAATGGCTTATAAGAAAATCATTTTACAGATATCAATGGGGTAATCAGAAGTCGTAAACACATGAATGGATTATAAGACAATGATTTTGCAGATAGCAATGGTGTAATCAGAAGTTGTAAATACACGAATGGTTTATAAGACAATGACTTTACAGATACCAATGGGTTAATCAGAAGTCGTATTTACACAAATGGCTTATAAGACAATGACTTTACAGATGCCAATGGGGTAAACAGAAGTAGTAAATACACGAATGACTTGTAAGACAATGACTTTACAGATGACAATGCGGTAAACAGAAGTCGTAAATACACGAATGACTTGTAAAACAATGACTTTACAGATACCAATGGTGTAATCAGAAGTCCTAAATACACGAATGGCTTATAAGACAATGACTTTACAGATACCAATGGTGTAATCAGAAGTCCTAAATACACGAATGGCTTATAAGACAATGACTTTACAGATACCAATGGTGTAATCAGAAGTCCTAAATACACGAATGAATTATAAGACAATGACTTTACAGATACCAATGGGGTAATCCGAAGTCGTAAATACACGAATGGCTTATAAGAAAATGACTTTACAAATACCAATGGGGTAATCAGTAGTCGTAAATACACGAATGGTTGATAAAACAATGACTTTAGAGATACCAATGGTGTAATCAGAAGTCGTAAATACACGATAGACTTATAAGACAATGACTTTACAGATATCAATGGGGTAATCAGAAATCGTAAATACATGAATGGATTATAAGACAATGATTTTGCAGATACCTATGGTGTAATCAGAAGTTGTAAATACACGAATGGCTTATAAGAAAATGACTTTACAGATGCCAATGGGTTAATCAGAAGTCATATTTACACGAATGGCTTATAAGACAATGACTTTACAGATGCCAATGGGGATAACAGAACTTTTAAATACACAAATAGCTTATAAGACAATAACTTTACATATACTAATGGGGTAATCAGAAGTCGTAGATACACGAATGATTGATAAGACAATGACTTTAGAGATACCAATGGTGTAATCAGAAGTCCTAAATACACGAATAGCTTATAAGACAATGACTTTACAGATACCAATGGTGTCATCAGAAGTCTTAAATACACGAATGGATTATAAGACAATGACTTTACAGATACCAATGGTGTAATCAGAAGTCCTAAATACACGAATGGCTTATAAGACAATGACTTTACAGATATCAATGGTGTAATCAGAAGTCCTAAATACACGAATAGCTTATAAGACAATGACTTTACAGATACCAATGGTGTCATCAAAAGTCTTAAATACACGAATGGCTTATAAGACAATGACTTTACAGATATCAATGGTGTAATCAGAAGTCCTAAATACACGAATAGCTTATTAGACAATGACTTTACAGATATCAATGGTGTAATCAGAAGTCCTAAATACACGAATAGCTTATTAGACAATGACTTTACAGATACCAATGGTGTAATCAGAAGTCCTAAATACACGAATGGCTTATAAGACAATGACTTTAGAGATACCAATGTGGTAATCAGAAGTCGTAAATACACGAATGGCTTATAAGAAAATGACTTTACAGATACCAATGGGTTAATCAGAAGTTGTTAATACACGAATGGCTGATAAGACAATGATTTTACAGATACCAATGGTGTAATCATAAGTCATAAATACACGAATGACTTATAAGACAATGATTTTAGAGATACCAATGGTGTAGTCAGAAGTCGTAAATAAACGAATGACTTATAAGACAATGACTTTAGAGATACCAATGGGGTAATCAGAAGTCCTAAATACACGAATGGCTTATAAGAAAATGACTTTACAGATACCAATGGGGTAATCAGAAGTCGTAAATACACGAATGGCTTATAAGAAAATCATTTTACAGATATCAATGGGGTAATCAGAAGTCGTAAACACATGAATGGATTATAAGACAATGATTTTGCAGATAGCAATGGTGTAATCAGAAGTTGTAAATACACGAATGGTTTATAAGACAATGACTTTACAGATACCAATGGGTTAATCAGAAGTCGTATTTACACAAATGGCTTATAAGACAATGACTTTACAGATGCCAATGGGGTAAACAGAAGTAGTAAATACACGAATGACTTGTAAGACAATGACTTTACAGATGACAATGCGGTAAACAGAAGTCGTAAATACACGAATGACTTGTAAAACAATGACTTTACAGATACCAATGGTGTAATCAGAAGTCCTAAATACACGAATGGCTTATAAGACAATGACTTTACAGATACCAATGGTGTAATCAGAAGTCCTAAATACACGAATGGCTTATAAGACAATGACTTTACAGATACCAATGGTGTAATCAGAAGTCCTAAATACACGAATGAATTATAAGACAATGACTTTACAGATACCAATGGGGTAATCCGAAGTCGTAAATACACGAATGGCTTATAAGAAAATGACTTTACAAATACCAATGGGGTAATCAGTAGTCGTAAATACACGAATGGTTGATAAAACAATGACTTTAGAGATACCAATGGTGTAATCAGAAGTCGTAAATACACGAATGACTTATAAGACAATGACTTTACAGATATCAATGGGGTAATCAGAAATCGTAAATACATGAATGGATTATAAGACAATGATTTTGCAGATACCTATGGTGTAATCAGAAGTTGTAAATACACGAATGGCTTATAAGAAAATGACTTTACAGATGCCAATGGGTTAATCAGAAGTCATATTTACACGAATGGCTTATAAGACAATGACTTTACAGATGCCAATGGGGTAAACAGAACTTTTAAATACACAAATAGCTTATAAGACAATAACTTTACATATACTAATGGGGTAATCAGAAGTCGTAGATACACGAATGATTGATAAGACAATGACTTTAGAGATACCAATGGTGTAATCAGAAGTCGTAAATACACTAATGACTTATTAGACAATGACTTTACAGATATCAATGGGGTAATATGAAGTCGTAAATACACGAATGGCTTAATAGACAATGGTTTTACAGATATCAATGGTGTAATCAGAAGTCGTAAATACACGAATGGCTTATAAGAAAATGACTTTACAGATACCTATGGGGTAATCAGAAGTCCTAAATACACGAATGGCTTATAAGTCAATGATTTTAGAGATACCAATGTGGTTATCAGAAGTCGTAAATACACGAATGGCTTATAAGAAAATGACTTTACAGATACCAATGGGTTAATCAGAAGTTGTAAATACACGAATGGCTTATAAGACAATGATTTTACAGATATCAATGGTGTAATCATAAGTCATAAATACACGAATGGCTTATAAGACAATGACTTTACAGATACCAATGGTGTAATCAGAAGTCCTAAATACACGAATGAATTATAAGACAATGACTTTACAGATACCAATGGGGTAATCAGAAATCGTAAATACACGAATGGCTTTTAAGACAATGACTTTACAGATACCAATGGTGTAATCAGAAGTCCTAAATACACGAATGAATTATAAGACAATGACTTTACAGATACCAATGGGGAAATCAGTAGTCGTAAATACACGAATGGTTGATAAAACAATGACTTTAGAGATACCAATGGTGTAATCAGAAGTCGTAAATACACGAATGACTTATAAGACAATGACTTTACAGATATCAATGGGGTAATCAGAAATCGTAAATACATGAATGGATTATAAGACAATGATTTTGCAGATACCAATGGTGTAATCAGAAGTTGTAAATACACGAATGGCTTATAAGAAAATGACTTTACAGATGCCAATGGGTTAATCAGAAGTCATATTTACACGAATGGCTTATAAGACAATGACTTTACAGATGCCAATGGGGTAAACAGAACTCTTAAATACACAAATAGCTGATAAGACAATAACTTTACAAATACTCAATGGGGTAATCAGAAGTCGTAGATACACGAATGGTTGATAAGACAATGACTTTAGAGATACCAATGGTGTAATCAGAAGTCGTAAATACACGAATGACTTATAAAACAATGACTTTACAGATATCAATGGGGTAATATGAAGTCGTAAATACAAGAATGGCTTAATAGACAATGGTTTTACAGATATCAATGGTGTAATCAGAAGTCGTAAATACACGAATGGCTTATAAGAAAATGACTTTACAGATACCTATGGGGTAATCAGAAGTCCTAAATACACGAATGGCTTATAAGACAATGACTTTAGAGATACCAATGTGGTAATCAGAAGTCGTAAATACACGAATGGCTTATAAGAAAATGACTTTACAGATACCAATGGGGTAATCAGAAGTTGTAAATACACGAATGGCTTATAAGACAATGATTTTACAGATACCAATGGTGTAATCATAAGTCATAAATACACGAATGACTTATAAGACAATGATTTTAGAGATACCAATGGTGTAGTCAGAAATCGTAAATAAACGAATGACTTATAAGACAATGACTTTAGAGATCCCAATGGGGTAATCAGAAGTCCTAAATACACGAATGGCTTAAAAGAAAATTACTTTACAGATACCAATGGGGTAATCAGAAGTCGTAAATACACGAATGGCTTATAAGAAAATCATTTTACAGATATCAATGGGGTAATCAGAAGTCGTAAATACATGAATGGATTATAAGACAATGATTTTCCAGATAGCAATGGTGTAATCAGAAGTTGTAAATACACGAATGGTTTATAAGACAATGACTTTACAGATACCAATGGGTTAATCAGAAGTCGTATTTACACAAATGGCTTATAAGACAATGACTTTACAGATGCCAATGGGGTAAACAGAAGTAGTAAATACACGAATGACTTGTAAGACAATGACTTTACAGATGACAATGCGGTAAACAGAAGTCGTAAATACACGAATGACTTGTAAAACAATGACTTTACAGATACCAATGGTGTAATCAGAAGTCGTAAATACACGAATGGCTTATAAAACAATGACTTTACAGATACCTATGGGGTAATCAGAAGTCCTAAATACACGAATGGCTTATAAGTCAATGATTTTAGAGATACCAATGTGGTTATCAGAAGTCGTAAATACACGAATGGCTTATAAGAAAATGACTTTACAGATACCAATGGGTTAATCAGAAGTTGTAAATACACGAATGGCTTATAAGACAATGATTTTACAGATATCAATGGTGTAATCATAAGTCATAAATACACGAATGGCTTATAAGACAATGACTTTACAGATACCAATGGTGTAATCAGAAGTCCTAAATACACGAATGAATTATAAGACAATGACTTTACAGATACCAATGGGGTAATCAGAAATCGTAAATACACGAATGGCTTTTAAGACAATGACTTTACAGATACCAATGGTGTAATCAGAAGTCCTAAATACACGAATGAATTATAAGACAATGACTTTACAGATACCAATGGGGAAATCAGTAGTCGTAAATACACGAATGGTTGATAAAACAATGACTTTAGAGATACCAATGGTGTAATCAGAAGTCGTAAATACACGAATGACTTATAAGACAATGACTTTACAGATATCAATGGGGTAATCAGAAATCGTAAATACATGAATGGATTATAAGACAATGATTTTGCAGATACCAATGGTGTAATCAGAAGTTGTAAATACACGAATGGCTTATAAGAAAATGACTTTACAGATGCCAATGGGTTAATCAGAAGTCATATTTACACGAATGGCTTATAAGACAATGACTTTACAGATGCCAATGGGGTAAACAGAACTCTTAAATACACAAATAGCTGATAAGACAATAACTTTACAAATACTCAATGGGGTAATCAGAAGTCGTAGATACACGAATGGTTGATAAGACAATGACTTTAGAGATACCAATGGTGTAATCAGAAGTCGTAAATACACGAATGACTTATAAAACAATGACTTTACAGATATCAATGGGGTAATATGAAGTCGTAAATACAAGAATGGCTTAATAGACAATGGTTTTACAGATATCAATGGTGTAATCAGAAGTCGTAAATACACGAATGGCTTATAAGAAAATGACTTTACAGATACCTATGGGGTAATCAGAAGTCCTAAATACACGAATGGCTTATAAGACAATGACTTTAGAGATACCAATGTGGTAATCAGAAGTCGTAAATACACGAATGGCTTATAAGAAAATGACTTTACAGATACCAATGGGGTAATCAGAAGTTGTAAATACACGAATGGCTTATAAGACAATGATTTTACAGATACCAATGGTGTAATCATAAGTCATAAATACACGAATGACTTATAAGACAATGATTTTAGAGATACCAATGGTGTAGTCAGAAATCGTAAATAAACGAATGACTTATAAGACAATGACTTTAGAGATCCCAATGGGGTAATCAGAAGTCCTAAATACACGAATGGCTTAAAAGAAAATTACTTTACAGATACCAATGGGGTAATCAGAAGTCGTAAATACACGAATGGCTTATAAGAAAATCATTTTACAGATATCAATGGGGTAATCAGAAGTCGTAAATACATGAATGGATTATAAGACAATGATTTTCCAGATAGCAATGGTGTAATCAGAAGTTGTAAATACACGAATGGTTTATAAGACAATGACTTTACAGATACCAATGGGTTAATCAGAAGTCGTATTTACACAAATGGCTTATAAGACAATGACTTTACAGATGCCAATGGGGTAAACAGAAGTAGTAAATACACGAATGACTTGTAAGACAATGACTTTACAGATGACAATGCGGTAAACAGAAGTCGTAAATACACGAATGACTTGTAAAACAATGACTTTACAGATACCAATGGTGTAATCAGAAGTCGTAAATACACGAATGGCTTATAAAACAATGACTTTACAGATGCCAATGGGGTAATCAGCAGTCGTAAATACACGAATGACTTATAAGACAATGACTTTACAGATACCAATGGTGTAATCAGAAGTCCTAAATACACGAATAGCTTATAAGACAATGACTTTACAGATACCAATGGTGTCATCAGAAGTCTTAAATACACGAATGGCTTATAAAACAATGACTTTACAGATACCAATGGTGTAATCAGAAGTCCTAAATACACGAATGGCTTATAAGACAATGACTTTACAGATATCAATGGGGTAATCAGAAGTCCTAAATACACGAATAGCTTATAAGACAATAACTTTACAGATACCAATGGTGTCATCAAAAGTCTTAAATACACGAATGGCTTATAAGACAATGACTTTACAGATACCAATGGTGTAATCAGAAGTCCTAAATACACGAATGGCTTATAAGACAATGACTTTAGATATACCAATGTGGTAATCAGAAGTCGTAAATACACGAATGGCTTATAAGAAAATGACTTTACAGATATCAATGGGTTAATCAGAAGTTGTAAATACACGAATGGCTTATAAGACAATGATTTTACAGATACCAATGGTGTAATCATGAGTCATAAATACACGAATGACTTATAAGACAATGATTTTAGAGATACCAATGGTGTAGTCAGAAGTCGTAAATAAACGAATGACTTATAAGACAATGACTTTAGAGATACCAATGAGGTAATCAGAAGTCGTAAATACACGAATGGCTTATAAGAAAATGACTTTACAGATACCAATGGGGTAAACAGAAGTCGTAAATTCACGAATGGCTTATAAGAAAATCATTTTACAGATATCAATGGGGTAATCAGAAGTCGTAAATACATGAATGGATTATAAGACAATGATTTTGCAGATACCAATGGGTTAATCAGAAGTCGTATTTACACAAATGGCTTATAAGACAATGACTTTACAGATGTCAATGGGGTAAACAGAAGTAGTAAATACACGAATGACTTGTAAGACAATGACTTTACAGTTGACAATGCGGTAAACAGAAGTCGTAAATACACGAATGACTTGTAAAACAATGACTTTGCAGATACCAATGGTGTCATCAGAAGTCGTAAATACACGAATGGCTTATAAAACAATGACTTTACAGATGCCAATGAGGTAATCAGAAGTCGTAAATACACGAATGACTTATAAGACAATGACTTTACAGATACCAATGGGGTAATCAGAAGTCGTAAATTAACGTACGGCTTATAAGATAATGACTTTTCAGATACCAATGGTGTAATCAGAAGTCCTAAATACACGAATGGCTTATAAGACAATGACTTTACAGATACCAATGGTGTAATGAGAAGTCCTAAATACACCAATGAATTATAAGACAATGACTTTACAGATACCAATGGGGTAATCAGAAGTCGTAAATACACGAATGGTTGAAAAAACAATGACTTTAGAGATACCAATGGTGTAATCAGAAGTTGTAAATACACGAATGACTTATAAGACAATGACTTTACATAAATCAATGGGGTAATCAGAAATCGTAAATACATGAATGGATTATAAGACAATGATTTTGCAGATACCAATGGTGTAATCAGAAGTTGTAAATACACGAGTGGCTTATAAGAAAATGACTTTACAGATACCAATGGGTTAATCAGAAGTTGTAAATACACGAATGGCTTATAAGACAATGATTTTACAGATACCAATGGTGTAATCATAAGTCATAAATACACGAATGGCTTATAAGACAATGACTTTACAGATACCAATGGTGTAATCAGAAGTCCTAAATACACGAATGAATTATAAGACAATGACTTTACAGATACCAATGGGGTAATCAGAAGTCGTAAATACAGGAATGGCTTTTAAGAAAATGACTTTACAAATACCAATGGGGTAATCAGTAGTCGTAAATACACGAATGGTTGATAAAACAATGACTTTAGAGATACCAATGGTGTAATCAGAAGTCGTAAATACACGAATGACTTATAAGACAATGACTTTACAGATATCAATGGGGTAATCAGGAATCGTAAATACATGAATGGATTATAAGACAATGATTTTGCAGATACCAATGGTGTAATCAGAAGTTGTAAATACACGAATGGCTTATAAGAAAATGACTTTACAGATGCCAATGGGGTAAACAGAACTCTTAAATACACAAATAGCTGATAAGACAATAACTTTACAAATACTAATGGGATAATCAGAAGTCGTAGATACACGAATGGTTGATAAGACAATGACTTTACATATATCAATGGGGTAATATGAAGTTGTAAATACACGAATTGCTTAATAGACAATGGTTTTACAGATATCAATGGTGTAATCAGAAGTCGTAAATACACGAATGGCTTATAAGAAAATGACTTTACAGATACCTATGGGGTAATCAGAAGTCCTAAATACACGAATGGCTTATAAGACAATGACTTTAGAGATACCAATGTGGTAATCAGAAGTCGTAAATACACGAATGGCTTATAAGAAAATGATTTTACAGATACCAATGGTGTAATCATAAGTCATAAATACACGAATGACTTATAAGACAATGATTTTAGAGATACCAATGGTGTAGTCAGAAGTCGTAAATAAACGAATGACTTATAAGACAATGACTTTAGAGATACCAATGGGGTAATCAGAAGTCCTAAATACACGAATGGCTTATAAGAAAATGACTTTACAGATACCAATGGGATAATCAGAAGTCGTAAATACACGAATGGCTTATAAGAAAATCATTTTACAGATATCAATGGGGTAATCAGAAGTCGTAAATACACGAATGGTTTATAAGACAATGACTTTACAGATACCAATGGGTTAATCAGAAGTCGTATTTACACAAATGGCTTATAAGACAATGACTTTACAGATGCCAATAGAGTAAACGGAAGTAGTAAATACACGAATGACTTGTAAGACAATGACTTTACAGATGACAATGCGGTAAACAGAAGTCGTAAATACACGAATGACTTGTAAAACAATGACTTTACAGATACCAATGGTGTAATCAGAAGTCGTAAATACACGAATGGCTTATAAAACAATGACTTTACAGATGCCAATGGGGTAATCAGAAGTCGTAAATACACGAATGACTTATAAGACAATGACTTTACAGATACCAATGGTGTAATCAGAAGTCCTAAATACACGAATAGCTTATAAGACAATGACTTTACAGATACCAATGGTGTCATCAGAAGTCTTAAATACACGAATGGCTTATAAGACAATGACTTTACAAATACCAATGGTGTAATCAGAAGTCCTAAATACACGAATGGCTTATAAGACAATGACTTTACAGATATCAATGGTGTAATCAGAAGCCCTAAATACACGAATAGCTTATAAGACAATGACTTTACAGATACCAATGGTGTCATCAAAAGTCTTAAATACACGAATGGCTTATAAGACAATCACTTTACAGATACCAATGGTGTAATCAGAAGTCCTAAATACACGAATGGCTTATAAGACAATGAATTTAGAGATACCTATGTGGTAATCAGAAGTCGTAAATACACGAATGGCTTATAAGAAAATGACTTTACAGATACCAATGGGTTAATCAGAAGTTGTAAATACACGAATGGCTTATAAGACAATGATTTTACAGATACCAATGGTGTAATCATAAGTCATAAATACACGAATGACTTATAAGACAATGATTTTAGAGATACCAATGGTGTTGTCAGAAGTCGTAAATAAACGAATGACTTATAAGACAATGACTTTAGAGATACCAATGGGGTAATCAGAAGTCGTAAATACACGAATGGCTTATAAGAAAATGACTTTACAGATACCAATGGGGTAAACAGAAGTCGTAAATACACGAATGGCTTATAAGAAAATCATTTTACAGATATCAATGGGGTAATCAGAAGTCGTAAATACATGAATGGATTATAAGACAATGATTTTGCAGATACCAATGGGTTTATCAGAAGTCATATTTACACAAATGGCTTATAAGACAATGACTTTACAGAGACCAATGGGGTAAACAGAAGTAGTAAATACACGAATGACTTGTAAGACAATGACTTTACAGATGACAATGCGGTAAACAGAAGTCGTAAATACACGAATGACTTGTAAAACAATGACTTTACAGATACCAATGGTGTAAGCAGAAGTCGTAAATACACGAATGGCTTATAAAACAATGACTTTACAGATGCCAATGGGGTAATCAGAAGTCGTAAATACACGAACGGCTTATAAGACAATGACTTTTCAGATACCAATGGTGTAATCAGAAGTCCTAAATACACGAATGGCTTATAAGACAATGACTTTACAGATACCAATGGTGTAATCAGAAGTCCTAAATACACGAATGATTTATAAGACAATGACTTTACAGATACCAATGGGGTAATCAGAAGTCGTAAATACACGAATGGCTTATAAGAAAATGACTTTACAAATACCAATGGGGTAATCAGTAGTCGTAAATACACGAATGGTTGATAAAACAATGACTTTAGAGATACCAATGGTGTAATCAGAAGTCGTAAATACACGAATGACTTATAAGACAATGACTTTACAGATATCAATGGGGTAATCAGAAATCGTAAATACATGAATGGATTATAAGACAATGATTTTGCAGATACCAAAGGTGTAATCAGAAGTTGTAAATACACGAATGGCTTATAAGAAAACGACTTTACAGATGCCAATGGGTTAATCAGAAGTCATATTTACACGAATGGCTTATAAGACAATGACTTTACAAATACTAATGGGGTAATCAGAAGTCGTAGATACACGAATGGTTGATAAGACAATGACTTTAGAGATACCAATGGTGTAATCAGAAGTCGTAAATACACGAATGACTTATAAGACAATGACTTTACAGATATCAATGGGGCAATATGAAGTCGTAAATACACGAATGGCTTAATAGACAATGGTTTTACAGATATCAATGGTGTAATCAGAAGTCGTAAATACACGAATGGCTTATAAGAAAATGACTTTACAGATACCAATGGTGTAATCAGAAGTCCTAAATACACGAATGGCTTATAAGACAATGACTTTAGAGATACCTATGTGGTAATCAGAAGTCGTAAATACACGAATGGCTTATAAGAAAATGACTTTATAGATACCAATGGGTTAATCAGAAGTTGTAAATACACGAATGGCTTATAAGACAATGATTTTACAGATACCAATGGTGTAATCATAAGTCATAAATACACGAATGACTTATAAGACAATGATTTTAGAGATACCAATGGTGTTGTCAGAAGTCGTAAATAAACGAATGACTTATAAGACAATGACTTTAGAGATACCAATGGGGTAATCAGAAGTCGTAAATACACGAATGGCTTATAAGAAAATGACTTTACAGATACCAATGGGGTAAACAGAAGTCGTAAATACACGAATGGCTTATAAGAAAATCATTTTACAGATATCAATGGGGTAATCAGAAGTCGTAAATACATGAATGGATTATAAGACAATGATTTTGCAGATACCAATGGGTTTATCAGAAGTCATATTTACACAAATGGCTTATAAGACAATGACTTTACAGAGACCAATGGGGTAAACAGAAGTAGTAAATACACGAATGACTTGTAAGACAATGACTTTACAGATGACAATGCGGTAAACAGAAGTCGTAAATACACGAATGACTTGTAAAACAATGACTTTACAGATACCAATGGTGTAATCAGAAGTCGTAAATACACGAATGGCTTATAAAACAATGACTTTACAGATGCCAATGGGGTAATCAGAAGTCGTAAATACACGAACGGCTTATAAGACAATGCCTTTTCAGATACCAATGGTGTAATCAGAAGTCCTAAATACACGAATGGCTTATAAGACAATGACTTTCCAGATACCAATGGTGTAATCAGAAGTCCTAAATACACGAATGAATTATAAGACAATGACTTTACAGATACCAATGGGGTAATCAGAAGTCGTAAATACACGAATGGCTTATAAGAAAATGACTTTACAAATACCAATGGGGTAATCAGTAGTCGTAAATACACGAATGGTTGATAAAACAATGACTTTAGAGATACCAATGGTGTAATCAGAGGTCGTAAATACACGAATGACTTATAAGACAATGACTTTACAGATATCAATGGGGTAATCAGAAATCGTAAATACATGAATGGATTATAAGACAATGATTTTGCAGATACCAAAGGTGTAATCAGAAGTTGTAAATACACGAATGGCTTATAAGAAAATGACTTTACAGATGCCAATGGGTTAATCAGAAGTCATATTTACACGAATGGCTTATAAGACAATGACTTTACAAATACTAATGGGGTAATCAGAAGTCGTAGATACACGAATGGTTGATAAGACAATGACTTTAGAGATACCAATGGTGTAATCAGAAGTCGTAAATACACGAATGACTTATAAGACAATGACTTTACAGATATCAATGGGGCAATATGAAGTCGTAAATACACGAATGGCTTAATAGACAATGGTTTTACAGATATCAATGGTGTAATCAGAAGTCGTAAATACACGAATGGCTTATAAGAAAATGACTTTACAGATACCTATGGGGTAATCAGAACTCGTAAATACACGAATGACTTCTAAGACAATGACTTTACAGATCACAGTCGGGTAATCAGAAGTCGTAATGGTTGATAAGACAATGACTTTAGAGATAGCAATGGTGTAGTCAGAAGTCGTAAATAAACGAATGACTTATAAGACAATGACTTTACCGATACCTATGGGGTAATCAGAAGTCGTAAATACACGAATGGCTTATAAGACAATGACTTTACAGATACCGATGGGGTAATCAAAAGTCGTAAATACACGAATGGCTTATAAGACAATCATTTTACAGATACCAATGGGGTAATTAAAAGTCGTAAATACACGAATGACTTATAAGACAATTACTTTACAGATACATATGAGGTAATCAGAAGTCGTAAATACACGAATGACTAATAAGACAATGACTTTACAGATACCTATCAGGTAATAATCAGAAGTTGCATATATACGAATGACTTATGAGACAATGATTTCACAGATACCAATGGTGTATTAAGAAGTCGTAAATACACGAATGACTTATAAGATAATGACTTTACAGATACCAATGGAGTAATCTGAAGTCGTAAATACACCAATGGCTTATTAGAAAATGACTTTTCAGATACCCATGGGGTAATCAGAAGTCGTAAATACACGAATGGCTTATAAGACAATTACTATACAGATACCAATGGGGTAATCAGAAGTCGTAAAAACACGAATGGCTTATAAGACAATGACTTTACAGATACCAATGAGGTAATCAGAAGTCGTAAAAATACGAATGGCTTATAAGGCAATGACTTTGCAGATATCAATGAGGTAATCAGAAGTCGTAAATACACGAATGGCTAATAAGAAAATGATTTTACAGATAACAATGAGGTAATCAGAAGTCGTAAAGACACCAATGGCTTATAAGAAAATGACATAGCATATACCAATGGGTTAATCTGAAGTCATAAATACACCAATGGCTTATAAGACAATGACTTTACAGATACCAATGAGTTAATCAGAAGTCAAATTTACACGAATGGCTTATTAGACAATGATTTTACAGATACCAATGGTGTAATGAGAAGTCGTAAATACACGAATGACTTATAAGACAATGACTTTACCGACACCTATGGGGTAATCAGAAATCGCAAATACATGAATGGATTATAAGACAATGATTTTGCAGATACCAATGGTGTAATCAGAAGTTGTAAATACACGAATGGCTTATAAGAAAATGACTTTACAGATGCCAATGGATTAATCAGAAGTCATATTTACACGAATGGCTTATAAGACAATGACTTTACAGATGCCAATGGGGTAAACAGAACTCTTAAATACACAAATAGCTTATAAGACAATAACTTTACAAATACTAATGGGGTAATCAGAAATCGTAAATACACGAATGGCTTATTAGAGAATGACTTTACAGATACCAATGGGGTAATCTGAAGTCGTAAATACACGAATGGCTTATTAGACAATGGTTTTACAGATATCTATGGGTAATCAGAAGTCGTAATGGTTGATAAGACAATGATCTTACAGATATCAATGGGGTAATCAGAAATCGTAAATACACGAATGGCTTATAAGACGATGATTTAACAGATACCAATGGGGTAATCAGAAGTTGAATATACACGAATGGCTTATAATACATGGACTTTACAGATACCAATTGTGTAATCAGAATTCGTAAATACACGAATGGCTTATAGGACAATGACTTTACAGATACCAATGGTGTAGTCAGAAGTCGTAAATACTCGAATGGCCTTGAAGACAATTACCTTACAGATATCAATGGGGTAATCAGAAGTCGTAAATACACGAATGGCTTATAAGACAATGACTTTACAGATAGCAATTGTGTAATCAGAATTCGTAAATACACGAATTGCTTATAAGACAATGACTTTACAGATTGCAATGTGGTAATCAGAAGTCGTAAATACACGAACGGCTTATAAGGCAATGACTTTACAAATACCAATGGTGTAATCAGAATTTGTAGATACACGAATGGCTTATAAGACAATGATTTTACAGATACCAATGGGGAAATCAGAAGTCGTAAATACACTAATGTTTTATAAGACAATGACTTTACAGATACCAATGGGGTAATCAGAAGTCGTAAATACACGAATGGCTTATAAGAAAATAAATTTTACAGATACCAATGGTGTAATCATAAGTCATAAATACACGAATGACTTATAAGACACTGATTTTAGAGATACCAATGGTGTAGTCAGAAGTCGTAAATAAACGAATGACTTATAAGACAATCACTTTAGAGATACCTATGTGGTAATCAAAAGTCGTAAATACACGAATGGCTTATAAGAAAATGACTTTACAGATGCCAATGGGGTAATTAGAAGTCGTAAATACACGAATGACTTATAAGACAATGACTTTACAGATACCTATGTGGTAATCAGAAGTCGTAAATACACGAATGGCTTATAAGAAAATGACTTTACAGATGCCAGTGGGGTAATCAGAAGTCGTAAAAACACGAATGGCTTATAAGAAAATGACATAGCATATACCAATGGGTTAATCTGAAGTCATAAATACACCAATGGCTTATAAGACAATGATTTTACAGATACCAATGAGTTAATCAGAAGTCATATTTACACGAATGGCTTATAAGACAATGATTTTACAGATACCAATGGTGTAATGAGAAGTCGTAAATACACGAATGACTTATAAGACAATGACTTTACCGACACCTATGGGGTAATCAGAAATCGCAAATACATGAATGGATTATAAGACAATGATTTTGCAGATACCAATGGTGTAATCAGAAGTTGTAAATACACGAATGGCTTATAAGAAAATGACTTTACAGATGCCAATGGGTTAATCAGAAGTCATATTTACACGAATGGCTTATAAGACAATGACTTTACAGATGCCAATGGGGTAAACAGAACTCTTAAATACACAAATAGCTTATAAGACAATAACTTTACAAATACTAATGGGGTAATCAGAAATCGTAAATACACGAATGGCTTATTAGAGAATGACTTTACAGATACCAATGGGGTAATCTGAAGTCGTAAATACACGAATGGCTTATTAGACAATGGTTTTACAGATATCTATGGGTAATCTGAAGTCGTAATGGTTGATAAGACAATGATCTTACAGATATCAATGGGGTAATCAGAAATCGTAAATACACGAATGGCTTATAAGACAATGATTTAACAGATACCAATGGGGTAATCAGAAGTTGAATATACACGAATGGCTTATAATACATGGACTTTACAGATACCAATTGTGTAATCAGAATTCGTAAATACACGAATGGCTTATAAGACAATGACTTTACAGATTGCAATGTGGTAATCAGAAGTCGTAAATACACGAAGGGCTTATAAGGCAATGACTTTACAAATACCAATGGTGTAATCAGAATTTGTAAATACACGAATGGCTTATAAGACAATGATTTTACAGATACCAATGGGGAAATCAGAAGTCGTAAATACACTAATGTTTTATAAGACAATGACTTTACAGATACCAATGGGGTAATCAGAAGTCGTAAATACGCGAATGGCTTTTAAGAAAATGACTTTACAGATACCAATGGGGAAATCAGAAGTCGTATTTACACGAATGGCTTATAAGACTGATTTTGCAGATACCAATGGTGTCATCAGAAGTTGTAAATACACGAATGGCTTATAATACAATAACTTTACATATACTAAAGGGTTAATCAGAAGTCGTATTTACACGAATGGCTTATAAGACAATGACTTTACAGATATCAATAGGGTAATCTGAACTCGTAAATACTCGAATGTCTTATTAGACAATGGTTTTACAGATATCAATGGTGTAATCAGAAGTCGTAAATACACGAATGACTTATAAGACAAAGACTTTACAGATACCAATGGTGTAGTCAGAAGTCGTAAATACACGAATGGCTTATAAGACAGGCACTTTACAAATACCAATGGGGTAATCAGAAGTCGTAAATACACGAATGGCTTATAAGACAATCACTCTACAGATACCAATGGGGTAATCTGAAGTCGTAAATACACGAATGGCTTATTAGACAATGGTTTTACAGATATCTATGTGGTAATCAGAAGTCGTAATGGTTGATAAGACAATGATCTTACAAATATCAATGGGGTAATCAGAAGTCGTAAATACACGAGTGGCTCATAAGACAATGATTTAACAGATACCAATGGGGTAATCAGAAGTTGAAAATACACGAATGGCTTTTAATACATTGACTTTACAGATACCAATTGTGTAATCAGAATTCGTAAATACACGAATGGCTTATAAGACAATGACTTTACAGATACCAATGGTGTAGTCAGAAGTCGTAAATACTCGAATGGCCTTTAAGACAATGACCTTACAGATATCAATGGGGTAATCAGAAGTCGTAAATACACGAATGGCTTATTAGACAATGGTTTTACAGATATCTATGGGTAATCTGAAGTCGTAATGGTTGATAAGACAATGATCTTACAGATATCAATGGGGTAATCAGAAATCGTAAATACACGAATGGCTTATAAGACAATGATTTAACAGATACCAATGGGGTAATCAGAAGTTGAATATACACGAATGGCTTATAATACATGGACTTTACAGATACCAATTGTGTAATCAGAATTCGTAAATACACGAATGGCTTATAAGACAATGACTTTACAGATTGCAATGTGGTAATCAGAAGTCGTAAATACACGAAGGGCTTATAAGGCAATGACTTTGCAAATACCAATGGTGTAATCAGAATTTGTAAATACACGAATGGCTTATAAGACAATGATTTTACAGATACCAATGGGGAAATCAGAAGTCGTAAATACACAAATGTTTTATAAGACAATGACTTTAGAGATACCAATGGGGTAATCAGAAGTCTTAAATACACGAATGGCTTTTAAGAAAATGACTTTACAGATACCAATGGGGAAATCAGAAGTCGTATTTACACGAATGGCTTATAAGACTGATTTTGCAGATACCAATGGTGTCATCAGAAGTTGTAAATACACGAATGGCTTATAATACAATAACTTTACATATACTAAAGGGTTAATCAGAAGTCGTATTTACACGAATGGTTTATAAGACAATGACTTTACAGATATCAATAGGGTAATCTGAACTCGTAAATACACGAATGTCTTATTAGACAATGGTTTTACAGATATCAATGGTGTAATCAGAAGTCGTAAATACACGAATGGCTTATAAGACAAGCACTTTACAGATACCAATGGGGTAATCAGAAGTCGTAAATACACGAATGGCTTATAAGACAATCACTCTACAGATACCAATGGGGTAATCTGAAGTCGTAAATACACGAATGGCTTATTAGACAATGGTTTTACAGATATCTATGTGGTAATCAGAAGTCGTAATGGTTGATAAGACAATGATCTTACAAATATCAATGGGGTAATCAGAAGTCGTAAATACACGAGTGGCTCATAAGACAATGATTTAACAGATACCAATGGGGTAATCAGAAGTTGAAAATACACGAATGGCTTTTAATACATTGACTTTACAGATACCAATTGTGTAATCAGAATTCGTAAATACACGAATGGCTTATAAGACAATGACTTTACAGATACCAATGGTGTAGTCAGAAGTCGTAAATACTCTAATGGCCTTTAAGACAATGACCTTACAGATATCAATGGGGTAATCAGAAGTCGTAAATACACGAATGGCTTATAAGACAATGACTTTACAGATAGCAATTGCGTAATCAGAATTCGTTAATACACGAATGGCTTATAAGACAATGATTTTACAGATACCAATGGGGAAATCAGAAGTCGTAAATACACGAATGTTTTATTAGAAAATGACTTTACAGATACCAATGGGGTAATCAGAAGTCGTAAATTCACGAATGGCTTATAAGACAATGACTTTACAGATACCAATGGGGAAATCAGAAGTCGTATTTACACGAATGGCTTATAAGAAAATCACTTTACAGATACCAATGGGTTAATCAGAAGTCATATTTACACGAATGGCTTATAAGACAATGATTTTACAGATACCAATGGTGTAATCAGAATTCGTAAATACACGAATGGCTTATAAGACAATGACTTTACAGATACCTATGGTTTAGTCAGAAGTCGTAAATACACGAAAGACTTATAAGACAATGACTTTACCGACACCTATGGGGTAATCAGAATTCGTCAATACACGAATGGCTTATTAGATAATGACTTTACAGATACCAATGGGGTAATCTGAAGTCGTAAATACACGAATGGCTCATAAGACAATGATTTAACAGATACCAATGGGGTAATCAGAAGTTGAAAATACACGAATGGCTTATAATACATTGACTTTACAGATACCAATTGTGTAATCAGAATTCGTAAATACACGAATGGCTTATAAGACAATGACTTTACAGATACCTATGGTTTAGTCAGAAGTCGTAAATACTCGAATGGCCTTTAAGACAATGACCTTACAGATAGCAATTGTGTAATCAGAATTCGTAAATACACGAATGGCTTATAAGACAATGACTTTACAGATACCAATGGGGAAATCAGAAGTCGTAAATACACGAAAGTTTTATAAGACAATGACTTTTCAGATACCAATGGGGTAATCAGAAGTCGTAAATACACGAATGACTTATAAGACAATGACTTTACCGATACTTCTGGGGTATTCAGAAGTGGTAAATACACGAATGGCTTATAAGACAATGACTTTACAGATACCAATGGTGTAGTCAGAAGTCGTAAATACTCGAATGGCCTTTAAGACAATGACCTTACAGATATCAATTGGGTAATCAGAAGTCGTAAATACACGAATGGCTTATAAGACAATGACTTTACAGATAGCAATTGTGTAATTAGAAGTCGTAAATACACGAAGGGCTTATAAGGCAATGACTTTACAAATACCAATGGTGTAATCCGAATTTGTAAATACACGAATGGCTTATAAGACAATGATTTTACAGATACCAATGGGGAAATCAGAAGTCGTAAATACACGAATGTTTTATTAGAAAATGACTTTACAGATACCAATGGGGTAATCAGAAGTCGTAAATTCACGAATGGCTTATAAGACAATGACTTTACAGATACCAATGGGAAATCAGAAGTCGTATTTACACGAATGGCTTATAAGACAATGATTTTACAGACATCAATAGGGTAATCTGAACTCGTAAATACACGAATGGCTTATTAGACAATGGTTTTACAGATATCAATGGTGTAATCAGAAGTTGTAAATACACGAATGACTTATCAGGCAAAGACTTTACAGATACCTATGGTGAAATCAGAATTCGTAATGGTTGATAAGACAATGACTTTTAGAGATACCAATGGTGTAGTCAGAAGTCGTAAATAAACGAATGACTTATAAGACAATGACTTTACAGATACCAATGGGGTAATCAGAAGTCGGAAATACACGAATGACTTATAAGAAAATGACTTTACAGATACCAATAGGGTAATCAGAAGTCGTAAATTCACGAATGGCTTATAAGACAATCACTTTACAGATACCAATGGGGAAATCAGAAGTCGTATTTACACGAATGGCTTATAAGACTGATTTTGCAGATAGCAATGGTGTCATCAGAAGTTGTAAATACACGAATGGCTTATAATACAATGACTTTACAGATACCAAAGGGATAATCAGAAGTCGTATTTACACGAATGGTTTATAGGAAAATGATTTTACAGATACCAATGGTGTAATCAGAAGTCGTAAATACACGAATGACTTATAAGACAATGACTTTACCGATACCTCTGGGGTAATCAGAAGTCGTAAATACACGAATGGCTTATAAGACAATGACTTTACAGATATCAATAGGGTAATCTGAACTCGTAAATACACGAATGGCTTATTAGACAATGGTTTTACAGATATCAATGGTGTAATCAGAAGTCGTAAATACACGAATGACTTATAAGACAAAGACTTTACAGATACCTATGGGGTAATCAGAAGTCGTAATAGTTGATAAGACAATGACTTTTAGAGATACCAATGGTGTAGTCAGAAGTAGTATATAAACGAATGACTTATAAGACAAGCACTTTACAGATACCAATGGGGTAATCAGAAGTCGTAAATACACGAATGGTTTAAAAGAAAATTACTTTACAGATACCAATGGGGTAATCAGAAGTCGTAAATACACGAATGGCTTATAAGACAATCACTCTACAGATACTAATGGGGTAATCGGAAGTCGTAAATACACGAATGGCTCATAAGACAATGATTTAACAGATAGCAATGGGGTAATCAGAAGTTGAAAATACACGAATGGCTTATAATACATTGACTTGACAGATACCAACTGTGTAATCAGAATTCGTAAATACACGAATGGCTTATAAGACAATGACTTTACAGATACCAATGGTGTAGTCAGAATGCGTAAATACTCGAATGGCCTTTAAGACAATGACCTTACAGATATCAATGGGGTAATCAGAAGTCGTAAATACACGAATGACTTATAAGACAATGACTTTACAGATAGCAATTGTGTAATCAGAATTCGTAAATACACGAATGTCTTATAAGACAATGACTTTACAGATAGCAATGTGGTAATCAGAAGTCGTAAATACACGAAGGGCTTATAAGGCAATGACTTTACAAATACCAATGGTGTAATCAGAATTTGTAAATACACGAATGGCTTATAAGACAATGATTTTACAGATACCAATGGGGAAATCAGAAGTCGTAAATACACGAATGTTTTATTAGAAAATGACTTTACAGATACCAATGGGGTAATCAGAAGTCGTAAATTCACGAATGGCTTATAAGACAATGACTTTACAGATACCAATGGGGAAATCAGAAGTCGTATTTACACGAATGGCTTATAAGACTGACTTTGCAGATACCAATGGTGTCATCAGAAGTTCTAAATACACGAATGGCTTATAATACAATGACTTTACAGATACCAAAGGGTTAATTAGAAGTCGTATTTACACGAATGGCTTATAAGAAAATCACTTTACAGATACCAATGGGTTAATCAGAAGTCTTATTTACACGAATGGCTTATAAGACAATGATTTTACAGATACCAATGGTGTAATGAGAAGTCGTAAATACACGAATGACTTATAAGACAATGACTTTACCGACACCTATGCGGTAATCAGAATTCGTCAATACACGAATGGCTTATTAGATAATGACTTTACAGATACCAATGGGGTAATCTGAAGTCGTAAATACACGAATGGCTCATAAGACAATGATTTAACAGATACCAATGGGGTAATCAGAAGTTGAAAATACACGAATGGCTTATAATACATTGACTTTACAGATACCAATTGTGTAATCAGAATTCGTAAATACACGAATGGCTTATAAGACAATGACTTTACAGATACCTATGGTTTAGTCAGAAGTCGTAAATACTCGAATGGCCTTTAAGACAATGACCTTACAGATAGCAATTGTGTAATCAGAATTCGTAAATACACGAATGGCTTATAAGACAATGACTTTACAGATACCAATGGGGAAATCAGAAGTCGTAAATACACGAAAGTTTTAAAAGACAATGACTTTTCAGATACCAATGGGGTAATCAGAAGTCGTAAATACACGAATGACTTATAAGACAAGCACTTTACAGATACCAATGGGGTAATCAGAAGTCGTAAATACACGAATGGCTTATAAGAAAATGACTTTACAGATACCAATGGGGTAATCAGAAGTCGTAAATACACGAATGGCATATAAGACAATCACTCTACAGATACCAATGGGGTAATCAGAAGTCGTAAATACACGAATGGCTTATAAGACAATGACTTTACAGATACCAATGGTGTAGTCAGAAGTCGTAAATACTCGAATGGCCTTGAAGACAATGACCTTACAGATATCAATGGGGTAATCAGAAGTCGTAAATACACGAATGACTTATAAGACAATGACTTTACAGATAGCAATTGTGTAATCAGAATTCGTAAATACACGAATGTCTTATAAGACAATGACTTTACAGATAGCAATGTGGTAATCAGAAGTCGTAAATACACGAAGGGCTTATAAGGCAATGACTTTACAAATACCAATGGTGTAATCAGAATTTGTAAATACACGAATGACTTATAAGACAATGATTTTACAGATACCAATGGGGAAATCAGAAGTCGTAAATACACGAATGTTTTATTAGAAAATGACTTTACAGATACCAATGGGGTAATCAGAAGTCGTAAATTCACGAATGGCTTATAAGACAATGACTTTACAGATACCAATGGGGAAATCAGAAGTCTTATTTACACGAATGGCTTATAAGACTGACTTTGCAGATACCAATGGTGTCATCAGAAGTTCTAAATACACGAATGGCTTATAATACAATGACTTTACAGATACCAAAGGGTTAATCAGAAGTCGTATTTACACGAATGGCTTATAAGAAAATCACTTTACAGATACCAATGGGTTAATCAGAAGTCATATTTACACGAATGGCTTATAAGACAATGATTTTACAGATACCAATGGTGTAATGAGAAGTCGTAAATACACGAATGACTTATAAGACAATGACTTTACCGACACCTATGCGGTAATCAGAATTCGTCAATACACGAATGGCTTATTAGATAATGACTTTACAGATACCAATGGGGTAATCTGAAGTCGTAAATACACGAATGGCTCATAAGACAATGATTTAACAGATACCAATGGGGTAATCAGAAGTTGAAAATACACGAATGGCTTATAATACATTGACTTTACAGATACCAATTGTGTAATCAGAATTCGTAAATACACGAATGGCTTATAAGACAATGACTATACAGATACCTATGGTTTAGTCAGAAGTCGTAAATACTCGAATGGCCTTTAAGACAATGACCTTACAGATAGCAATTGTGTAATCAGAATTCGTAAATACACGAATGGCTTATAAGACAATGACTTTACAGATACCAATGGGGAAATCAGAAGTCGTAAATACACGAAAGTTTTATAAGACAATGACTTTTCAGATACCAATGGGGTAATCAGAAGTCGTAAATACACGAATGACTTATAAGACAAGCACTTTACAGATACCAATGGGGTAATCAGAAGTCGTAAATACACGAATGGCTTATAAGAAAATGACTTTACAGATACCAATGGGGTAATCAGAAGTCGTAAATACACGAATGGCATATAAGACAATCACTCTACAGATACCAATGGGGTAATCAGAAGTCGTAAATACACGAATGGCTTATAAGGCAATAACTTTACAAATACCAATGGTGTAATCAGAATTTGTAAATACACGAATGGCTTATAAGACAATGATTTTACAGATACCAATGGGGAAATCAGAAGTCGTAAATACACGAATGTTTTATAAGAAAATGACTTTACAGATACCAATGGGGTAATCAGAAGTCGTAAATTCACGAACGGCTTATAAGACAATGACTTTACAGATACCAATGGGGAAATCAGAAGTCGTATTTACACGAATGGCTTATAAGACTGACTTTGCAGATACCAATGGTGTCATCAGAAGTTGTAAATACACGAATGGCTTATAATACAATGACTTTTCAGATACCAAAGGGTTAATCAGAAGTCGTATTTACACGAATGGCTTATAAGACAATGATTTTACAGATATCAATAGGGTAATCTGAACTCGTAAATACACGAATGGCTTATTAGACAATGGTTTTACAGATATCAATGGTGTAATCAGAAGTCGTAAATACACGAATGACTTATAAGGCAAAGACTTTACAAATACCTATGATGTAATCAGAAGTCGTAATGGTTGATAAGACAATGACTTTTAGAGATACCAATGGTGTAGTCAGAAGTCGTAAATACACGAATGGCTTATAAGAAAATGACTTTACAGATACCAATAGGGTAATCAGAAGTCGTATTTACACGAATGGTTTATAGGAAAATGATTTTACAGATACCAATGGTGTAATCAGAAGTCGTAAATACACGAATGACTTATAAGACAATGACTTTACCGATACCTCTGGGGTAATCTGAACTCGTAAATACACGAATGATTTATAAGACAAAGACTTTACAGATACCTATGGGGTAATCAGAAGTCGCAATAGTTGATAAGACAATGACTTTTAGAGATACCAATGGTGTAGTCAGAAGTCGTGTATAAACGAATGACTTATAAGACAAGCACTTTACAGATACCAATGGGGTAATCAGAAGTCGTAAATACACGAATGGCTTATAAGAAAATGACTTTACAGATACCAATGAGGTAATCAGAAGTCGTAAATACACGAATGACTTATAAGACAATCACTCTACAGATACCAATGGGGTAATCTGAAGTCGTAAATACACGAATGGCTTATTAGACAATGGTTTTACAGATATCTATGGGGTAATCAGAAGTCGTAATGGTTGATAAGACAATGATCTTACAGATATCAATGGGGTAATCAAAAGTCGTAAATACACGAATGGCTCATAAGACAATGATTTAACAGATAGCAATGGGGTAATCAGAAGTGGAAAATACACGAATGGCTTATAATACATTGACTTTACAGATACCAATTGTGTAATCAGAATTCGTAAATACACGAATGGCTTATAAGACAATGACTTTACAGATACCAATGGTGTAGTCAGAAGTCGTAAATACTCGAATGGCCTTTAAGACAATGACATTACAGATATCAATGGGGTAATCAGAAGTCGTAAATACACGAATGGCTTATAAGACAATCACTTTACAGATAGCAATTGTGTAATCAGAATTCGTTAATACACGAATGGCTTATAAGACAATGACTTTACAGATAGCAATGTTGTAATCAGAAGTCGTAAATACACGAATGTTTTATAAGAAAATGACTTTACAGATAGCAATGTAGTAATCAGAAGTCGTAAATTCACGAATGGCTTATAAGACAATGACTTTACAGATACCAATGGGGAAATCAGAAGTCGTATTTACACGAATGGTTTATAAGACTGACTTTGCAGATACCAATGGTGTCATCAGAAGTTGTAAATACACGAATGGCTTATAATACAATGACTTTTCAGATACCAAAGGGTTAATCAGAAGTCGTATTTACACGAATGGCTTATAAGACAATGATTTTACAGATATCAATAGGGTAATCTGAACTCGTAAATACACGAATGGCTTATTAGACAATGGTTTTACAGATATCAATGGTGTAATCAGAAGTTGTAAATACACGAATGACTTATCAGGCAAAGACTTTACAGATACCTATGGTGAAATCAGAATTCGTAATGGTTGATAAGACAATGACTTTTAGAGATACCAATGGTGTAGTCAGAAGTCGTAAATAAACGAATGACTTATAAGACAATGACTTTACAGATACCAATGGGGTAATCAGAAGTCGTAAATACACGAATGACTTATAAGAAAATGACTTTACAGATACCAATAGGGTAATCAGAAGTCGTAAATTCACGAATGGCTTATAAGACAATCACTTTACAGATACCAATGGGGAAATCAGAAATCGTATTTACACGAATGGCTTATAAGACTGATTTTGCAGATAGCAATGGTGTCATCAGAAGTTGTAAATACACGAATGGCTTATAATACAATGACTTTACAGATACCAAAGGGATAATCAGAAGTCGTATTTACACGAATGGTTTATAGGAAAATGATTTTACAGATACAAATGGTGTAATCAGAAGTCGAAAATACACGAATGACTTATAAGACAATGACTTTACCGATACCTCTGGGGTAATCAGAAGTCGTAAATACACGAATGGCTTATAAGACAATGACTTTACAGATATCAATAGGGTAATCTGAACTCGTAAATACACGAATGGCTTATTAGACAATGGTTTTACAGATATCAATGGTGTAATCAGAAGTCGTAAATACACGAATGACTTATAAGACAAAGACTTTACAGATACCTATGGGGTAATCAGAAGTCGTAATAGTTGATAAGACAATGACTTTTAGAGATACCAATGGTGTAGTCAGAAGTCGTATATAAACGAATGACTTATAAGACAAGCACTTTACAGATACCAATGGGGTAATCAGAAGTCGTAAATACACGAATGGCTTAAAAGAAAATGACTTTACAGATACCAATGGGGTAATCAGAAGTCGTAAATACACGAATGGCTTATAAGACAATCACTCTACAGATACCAATGGGGTAATCTGAAGTCGTAAATACACGAATGGCTTATTAGACAATGGTTTTACAGATATCTATGGGGTAATCAGAAGTCGTAATGGTTGATAAGACAATGATCTTACAGATATCAATGGGGTAATCAGAAGTCGTAAATACACGAATGGCTCATAAGACAATGATTTAACAGATAGCAATGGGGTAATCAGAAGTTGAAAATACACGAATGGCTTATAATACATTGACTTTACAGATACCAATTGTGTAATCAGAATTCGTAAATACACGAATGGCTTATAAGACAATGACTTTACAGATACCAATGGTGTAGTCAGAAGTCGTAAATACTCGAATGGCCTTTAAGACAATGACCTTACAGATATCAATGGGGTAATCAGAAGTCGTAAATACACGAATGACTTATAAGACAATGACTTTACAGATAGCAATTGTGTAATCAGAATTCGTAAATACACGAATGTCTTATAAGACAATGACTTTACAGATAGCAATGTGGTAATCAGAAGTCGTAAATACACGAAGGGCTTATAAGGCAATGACTTTACAAATACCAATGGTGTAATCAGAATTTGTAAATACACGAATGGCTTATAAGACAATGATTTTACAGATACCAATGGGGAAATCAGAAGTCGTAAATACACGAATGTTTTATTAGAAAATGACTTTACAGATACCAATGGGGTAATCAGAAGTCGTAAATTCACGAATGGCTTATAAGACAATGACTTTACAGATACCAATGGGGAAATCAGAAGTCGTATTTACACGAATGGCTTATAAGACTGACTTTGCAGATACCAATGGTGTCATTAGAAGTTCTAAATACACGAATGGCTTATAATACAATGACTTTACAGATACCAAAGGGTTAATCAGAAGTCGTATTTACACGAATGGCTTATAAGAAAATCACTTTACAGATACCAATGGGTTAATCAGAAGTCTTATTTACACGAATGGCTTATAAGACAATGATTTTACAGATACCAATGGTGTAATGAGAAGTCGTAAATACACGAATGACTTATAAGACAATGACTTTACCGACACCTATGCGGTAATCAGAATTCGTCAATACACGAATGGCTTATTAGATAATGACTTTACAGATACCAATGGGTAATCTGAAGTCGTAAATACACGAATGGCTCATAAGACAATGATTTAACAGATACCAATGGGGTAATCAGAAGTTGAAAATAAACGAATGGCTTATAATACATTGACTTTACAGATACCAATTGTGTAATCAGAATTCGTAAACACACGAATGGCTTATAAGACAATGACTTTACAGATACCTATGGTTTAGTCAGAAGTCGTAAATACTCGAATGGCCTTTAAGACAATGACCTTACAGATAGCAATTGTGTAATCAGAATTCGTAAATACACGAATGGCTTATAAGACAATGACTTTACAGATACCAATGGGGAAATCAGAAGTCGTAAATACACGAAAGTTTTATAAGACAATGACTTTTCAGATACCAATGGGGTAATCAGAAGTCGTAAATACACGAATGACTTATAAGACAAGCACTTTACAGATACCAATGGGGTAATCAGAAGTCGTAAATACACGAATGGCTTATAAGAAAATGACTTTACAGATACCAATGGGGTAATCAGAAGTCGTAAATACACGAATGGCATATAAGACAATCACTCTACAGATACCAATGGGGTAATCAGAAGTCGTAAATACACGAATGGCTTATAAGACAATGACTTTACAGATACCAATGGTGTAGTCAGAAGTCGTAAATACTCGAATGGCCTTTAAGACAATGACCTTACAGATATCAATGGGGTAATCAGAAGTCGTAAATACACGAATGACTTATAAGACAATGACCTTACAGATAACAATTGTGTAATCAGAATTCGTAAATACATGAATGTCTTATAAGACAATGACTTTACAGATACCAATGGGTTAATCAGAAGTCGTATTTACACGAATGGCTTATAAGAAAATCACTTTACAGATACCAATGGGTTAATTAGAAGTCATATTTACACGAATGGCTTATAAGACAATGATTTTACAGATACCAATGGTGTAATGAGAAGTCGTAAATACACGAATGACTTATAAGACAATGACTTTACCGACACCTAGGCGGTAATCAGAATTCGTCAATACACGAATGGCTTATTAGATAATGACTTTACAGATACCAATGGGGTAATCTGAAGTCGTAAATACACGAATGGCTCATAAGACAATGATTTAACAGATACCAATGGGGTAATCAGAAGTTGAAAATACACGAATGGCTTATAATACATTGACTTTACAGATACCAATTGTGTAATCAGAATTCGTAAATACACGAATGGCTTATAAGACAATGACTTTACAGATACCTATGGTTTAGTCAGAAGTCGTAAATAGTCGAATGGCCTTTAAGAAAATGACCTTACAGATAGCAATTGTGTAATCAGAATTCTTAAATACACGAATGGCTTATAAGACAATGACTTTACAGATACCAATGGGGAAATCAGAAGTCGTAAATACACGAAAGTTTTATAAGACAATGACTTTTCAGATACCAATGGGGTAATCAGAAGTCGTAAATACACGAATGACTTATAAGACAAGCACTTTACAGATACCAATGGGGAAATCAGAAGTCGTAAATACACGAATGGCTTATAAGAAAATGACTTTACAGATACCAATGGGGTAATCAGAAGTCGTAAATACACGAATGGCATATAAGACAATCACTCTACAGATACCAATGGGGTAATCTGAAGTCGTAAATACACGAATGGCTTATTAGACAATGGTTTTACAGATATCTATGGGGTAATCAGAAGTCGTATTGGTTGATAAGACAATGATCTTACAGATATCAATGGGGTAATCAGAAGTCGTAAATACACGAATGGCTCATAAGACAATGATTTAACAGATAGCAATGGGGTAATCAGAAGTTGAAAATACACGAATGGCTTATAATACATTGACTTTACAGATACCAATTGTGTAATCAGAATTCGTAAATACACGAATGGCTTATAAGACAATGACTTTACAGATACCAATGGTGTAGTCAGAAGTCGTAAATACTCGAATGGCCTTTAAGACAATGACCTTACAGATATCAATGGGGTAATCAGAAGTCGTAAATACACGAATGACTTATAAGACAATGACTTTACAGATAGCAATTGTGTAATCAGAATTCGTAAATACACGAATGTCTTATAAGGCAATGACTTTACAAATACCAATGGTGTAATCAGAATTTGTAAATACACGAATGACTTATAAGACAATGATTTTACAGATACCAATGGGGAAATCAGAAGTCGTAAATTCACGAATGGCTTATAAGACAATGACCTTACAGATACCAATGGGGAAATCAGAAGTCGTATTTACACGAATGGCTTATAAGACTGACTTTGCAGATACCAATGGTGTCATCAGAAGTTCTAAATACACGAATGGCTTATAATACAATGACTTTACAGATACCAAAGGGTTAATCAGAAGTCGTATTTACACGAATGGCTTATAAGAAAATCACTTTACAGATACCAATGGGTTAATCAGAAGTCTTATTTACACGAATGGCTTATAAGACAATGATTTTACAGATACCAATGGTGTAATGAGAAGTCGTAAATACACGAATGACTTATAAGACAATGACTTTACCGACACCTATGCGGTAATCAGAATTCGTCAATACACGAATGGCTTATTAGATAATGACTTTACAGATACCAATGGGGTAATCTGAAGTCGTAAATACACGAATGGCTCATAAGACAATGATTTAACAGATACCAATGGGGTAATCAGAAGTTGAAAATACACGAATGGCTTATAATACATTGACTTTACAGATACCAATTGTGTAATCAGAATTCGTAAACACACGAATGGCTTATAAGACAATGACTTTACAGATACCTATGGTTTAGTCAGAAGTCGTAAATACTCGAATGGCCTTTAAGACAATGACCTTACAGATAGCAGTTGTGTAATCAGAATTCGTAAATACACGAATGGCTTATAAGACAATGACTTTACAGATACCAATGGGGAAATCAGAAGTCGTAAATACACGAAAGTTTTATAAGACAATGACTTTTCAGATACCAATGGGGTAATCAGAAGTCGTAAATACACGAATGGCTTATAAGAAAATGACTTTACAGATACCAATGGGGTAATCAGAAGTCGTAAATACACGAATGGCATATAAGACAATCACTCTACAGATACCAATGGGGTAATCAGAAGTCGTAAATACACGAATGGCTTATAAGACAATGACTTTACAGATACCAATGGTGTAGTCAGAAGTCGTAAATACTCGAATGGCCTTTAAGACAATGACCTTACAGATATCAATGGGGTAATCAGAAGTCGTAATTACACGAATGACTTATAAGACAATGACTTTACAGATAGCAATTGTGTAATCAGAATTCGTAAATACACGAATGTCTTATAAGACAATGACTTTACAGATAGCAATGTGGTAATCAGAAGTCGTAAATACACGAAGGGCTTATAAGACAATGACTTTACAAATACCAATGGTGTAATCAGAATTTGTAAATACACGAATGGCTTATAAGACAATGACTTTACAGATACCAATGGGGTAATCAGAAGTCGTAAATTCACGAATGGCTAATAAGACAATGACTTTACAGATACCAATGGGTTAATCAGAAGTCGTATTTACACGAATGGCTTATAAGAAAATCACTTTACAGATACCAATGGGTTAATCAGAAGTCATATTTACACGAATGGCTTATAAGACAATGATTTTACAGATACCAATGGTGTAATGAGAAGTCGTAAATACACGAATGACTTATAAGACAATGACTTTACCGACACCTAGGCGGTAATCAGAATTCGTCAATACACGAATGGCTTATTAGATAATGACTTTACAGATACCAATGGGGTAATCTGAAGTCGTAAATACACGAATGGCTCATAAGACAATGATTTAACAGATACCAATGGGGTAATCAGAAGTTGAAAATACACGAATGGCTTATAATACATTGACTTTACAGATACCAATTGTGTAATCAGAATTCGTAAATACACGAATGGCTTATAAGACAATGACTTTACAGATACCTATGGTTTAGTCAGAAGTCGTAAATAGTCGAATGGCCTTTAAGACAATGACCTTACAGATAGCAATTGTGTAATCAGAATTCGTAAATACACGAATGGCTTATAAGACAATGACTTTACAGATACCAATGGGGAAATCAGAAGTCGTAAATACACGAAAGTTTTATAAGACAATGACTTTTCAGATACCAATGGGGTAATCAGAAGTCGTAAATACACGAATGGCATATAAGACAATCACTCTACAGATACCAATGGGGTAATCAGAAGTCGTAAATACACGAATGGCTTATAAGGCAATGACTTTACAAATACCAATGGTGTAATCAGAATTTGTAAATACACGAATGGCTTATAAGACAATGATTTTACAGATACCAATGGGGAAATCAGAAGTCGTAAATACACGAATGTTTTATAAGAAAATGACTTTACAGATACCAATGGGGTAATCATAAGTCGTAAATTCACGAATGGCTTATAAGACAATGAATTTACAGATACCAATGGGGAAATCAGAAGTCGTATTTACACGAATGGCTTATAAGACTGACTTTGCAGATACCAATGGTGTCATCAGAAGTTGTAAATACACGAATGGCTTATAATACAATGACTTTTCAGATACCAAAGGGTTAATCAGAAGTCGTATTTACACGAATGGCTTATAAGACAATGATTTTACAGATATCAATAGGGTAATCTGAACTCGTAAATACACGAATGGCTTATTAGACAATGGTTTTACAAATATCAATGGTGTAATCAGAAGTTGTAAATACACGAATGACTTATAAGGCAAAGACTTTATAAATACCTATGATGTAATCAGAAGTCGTAATGGTTGATAAGACAATGACTTTTAGAGATATCAATGGTGTAGTCAGAAGTCGTAAATACACGAATGGGTTATAAGAAAATGACTTTACAGATACCAATAGGGTAATCAGAAGTCGTATTTACACGAATGGTTTATAGGAAAATGATTTTACAGATACCAATGGTGTAATCAGAAGTCGTAAATACACGAATGACTTATAAGACAATGACTTTACCGATACCTCTGGGGTAATCTGAACTCGTAAATACACGAATGGCTTATTAGACAATGGTTTTACAGATATCAATGGTGTAATCAGAAGTCGTAAATACACGAATGATTTATAAGACAAAGACTTTACAGATACCTATGGGGTAATCAGAAGTCGCAATAGTTGATAAGACAATGACTTTTAGAGATACCAATGGTGTAGTCAGAAGTCGTATATAAACGAATGACTTATAAGACAAGCACTTTACAGATACTAATGGGGTAATCAGAAGTCGTAAATACACGAATGGCTTATAAGAAAATGACTTTACAGATACCAATGAGGTAATCAGAAGTCGTAAATACACGAATGACTTATAAGACAATCACTCTACAGATACCAATGGGGTAATCTGAAGTCGTAAATACACGAATGGCTTATTAGACAATGGTTTTACAGATATCTATGGGGTAATCAGAAGTCGTAATGGTTGATAAGACAATGATCTTACAGATATCAATGGGGTAATCAAAAGTCGTAAATACACGAATGGCTCATAAGACAATGATTTAACAGATAGCAATGGGGTAATCAGAAGTTGAAAATACACGAATGGCTTATAATACATTGACTTTACAGATACCAATTGTGTAATCAGAATTCGTAAATACACGAATGGCTTATAAGACAATGACTTTACAGATACCAATGGTGTAGTCAGAAGTCGTAAATACTCGAATGGCCTTTAAGACAATGACATTACAGATATCAATGGGGTAATCAGAAGTCGTAAATACACGAATGGCTTATAAGACAATGACTTTACAGATAGCAATTGTGTAATCAGAATTCGTTAATACACGAATGGCTTATAAGACAATGACTTTACAGATAGCTATGTTGTAATCAGAAGTCGTAAATACACGAATGTTTTATTAGAAAATGACTTTACAGATAGCAATGTAGTAATCAGAAGTCGCAAATTCACGAATGGCTTATAAGACAATGACTTTACAGATACCAATGGGGAAATCAGAAGTCGTATTTACACGAATGGCTTATAAGACTGACTTTGCAGATACCAATGGTGTCATCAGAAGTTGTAAATACACGAATGGCTTATAATACAATGACTTTTCAGATACCAAAGGGTTAATGAGAAGTCGTATTTACACGAATGGCTTATAAGACAATGATTTTACAGATATCAATAGGGTAATCTGAACTCGTAAATACACGAATGTCTTATTAGACAATGGTTTTACAGATATCAATGGTGTAATCAGAAGTCGTAAATACACGAATGACTTATAAGGCAAAGACTTTACAGATACCTATGGTGTAATCAGAAGTCGTAATGGTTGATAAGACAATGACTTTTAGAGATACCAATGATGTAGTCAGAAGTCGTAAATAAACGAATGACTTATAAGACAATGACTTTACAGATACCAATGGGGTAATCAGAAGTCGTATTTACACGAATGGCTTATAAGACTGATTTTGCAGATACCAATGGTGTCATCAGAAGTTGTAAATACACGAATGGCTTATAATACAATGACTTTACAGATACCAAAGGGTTAATCAGAAGTCGTATTTACACGAATGGCTTATAGGAAAATGATTTTACAGATACCAATGGTGTAATCAGAGGTCGTAAATACACGAATGACTTATAAGACAATGACTTTACCGATACCTCTGGGGTAATCAGAAGTCGTAAATACACGAATGGCTTATAAGACAATGACTTTACAGATACCAATAGGGTAATCTGAACTCGAAAATACACGAATGGCTTATTAGACAATGGTTTTAGAGATATCAATGGTGTAATCAGAAGTCGTAAATACACGAATGACTTATAAGACAAAGATATTACAGATACCTATGGGGTAATCAGAAGTCGTAATGGTTGATAAGAAAATGACTTTTAGAGATACCAATGGTGTAGTCAGAAGTCGTAAATAAACGAATGACTTATAAGACAATGACTTTACAGATACCAATGGGGTAATCAGAAGTCGTAAATACACGAATGGCTTTTAAGAAAATGACTATACAGATACCAATGGGGTAATCAGAAGTCGTAAATTCACGAATGGCTTATAAGACAATCACTTTACAGATACCAATGGGGAAATCAGATGTCGTATTTACACGAATGGTTTATAAGACTGATTTTGCAGATACCAATGGTGTCATCAGAAGTTGTAAATACACGAATGGCTTATAATACAATAACTTTACAGATACCAAAGGGATAATCAGAAGTCGTATTTACAAGAATGGTTTATAGGAAAATGATTTTACAGATACCAATGGTGTAATCAGAAGTCGTAAATACACGAATGACTTATAAGACAAAGCATTTACAGATACCTATGGGGTAATCAGAAGTCGTAATAGTTGATAAGACAATGACTTTTAGAGATACCAATGGTGTAGTCAGAAGTCGTATATAAACGAATGACTTATAAGACAAGCACTTTACAGATACCAATGGGGTAATCAGAAGTCGTAAATACACGAATGGCTTATAAGACAATGGTTTTACAGATATCAATGGTGTAATCAGAAGTCGTAAATACACGAATGACTTATAAGACAAAGCATTTACAGATACCTATGGGGTAATCAGAAGTCGTAATAGTTGATAAGACAATGACTTTTAGAGATACCAATGGTGTAGTCAGAAGTCGTATATAAACGAATGACTTATAAGACAAGCACTTTACAGATACCAATGGGGTAATCAGAAGTCGTAAATACACGAATGGCTTATAAGAAAATGACTTTACAGATACCAATGGGGTAATCAGAAGTCGTAAATACACGAATGGCTTATAAGACAATCACTCTACAGATACCAATGGAGTAATCTGAAGTCGTAAAAATACGAATGGCTTATTAGACAATGGTTTTACAGATATCTATGGGGTAATCAGAAGTCGTAATGGTTGATAAGACAATGATCTTACAGATATCAATGGGGTAATCAGAAGTCGTAAATACACGAATGGCTCATAAGAAAATGATTTAACAGATACCAATGGGGTAATCAGAAGTTGAAAATACACGAATGGCTTATAATACATTGACTTTACAGATACCAATTGTGTAATCAGAATTCGTAAATACACGAATGGCTTATAAGACAATGACTTTACAGATACCAATGGTGTAGTCAGAAGTCGTAAATACTCGAATGGCATTTAAGACAATGACCTTACAGATATCAATAGGGTAATCAGAAGTCGTGAATACACGAATGGCTCATAAGACAATGATTTAACAGATACCAATGGGGTAATCAGAAGTTGAAAATACACGAATGGCTTATAATACATTGACTTTACAGATAGCAATTGTGTAATCAGAATTCGTAAATACACGAATGGCTTATAAGACAATGACTTTACAGATAGCAATGTGGTAATCAGAAGTCGTAAATACACGAAGGGCTTATAAGGCAATGACTTTACAAATACCAATGGTGTAATCAGAATTTGTAAATACACGAATGTTTTATAAGAAAATGACTTTACAGATACCAATTGTGTAATCAGAATTCGTTAATACACGAATGGCTTATAAGACAATGACTTTACAGATAGCAATGTTGTAATCAGAAGTCGTAAATACACGAATGTTTTATAAGAAAATGACTTTACAGATAGCAATGTAGTAATCAGAAGTCGTAAATTCACGAATGGCTTATAAGAAAATGACTTTACAGATACCAATGGGGAAATCAGAAGTCGTATTTACACGAATGGCTTATAAGACTGACTTTGCAGATACCAATGGTGTCATCAGAAGTTGTAAATACACGAATGGCTTATAATACAATGACTTTTCAGATACCAAAGGGTTAATCAGAAGTCGTATTTACACGAATGGCCTATAAGACAATGATTTTACAGATATCAATAGGGTAATCTGAACTCGTAAATACACGAATGACTTATTAGACAATGGTTTTACAGATATCAATGGTGTAATCAGAAGTCGTAAATACACGAATGACTTATAAGGCAAAGACTTTACAGATACCTATGGTGTAATCAGAAGTCGTAATGGTTGATAAGACAATGACTTTTAGAGATACCAATGATGTAGTCAGAAGTCGTAAATAAACGAATGACTTATAAGACAATGACTTTACAGATACCAATGGGGTAATCAGAAGTCGTATTTACACGAATGGTTTATAAGACTGATTTTGCAGATACCAATGGTGTCATCAGAAGTTGTAAATACACGAATGGCTTATAATACAATGACTTTACAGATACCAAAGGGTTAATCAGAAGTCGTATTTACACGAATGGCTTATAGGAAAATGATTTTACAGATACCAATGGTGTAATCAGAGGTCGTAAATACACGAATGACTTATAAGACAGTGACTTTACCGATACCTCTGGGGTAATCAGAAGTCGTAAATACACGAATGGCTTATAAGACAATGACTTTACAGATACCAATAGGGTAATCTGAACTCGAAAATACACGAATGGCTTATTAGACAATGGTTTTAGAGATATCAATGGTGTAATCAGAAGTCGTAAATACACGAATGACTTATAAGACAAAGATATTACAGATACCTATGGGGTAATCAGAAGTCGTAATGGTTGATAAGAAAATGACTTTTAGAGATACCAATGGTGTAGTCAGAAGTCGTAAATAAACGAATGACTTATAAGACAATGACTTTACAGATACCAATGGGGTAATCAGAAGTCGTAAATACACGAATGGCTTTTAAGAAAATGACTATACAGATACCAATGGGGTAATCAGAAGTCGTAAATTCACGAATGGCTTATAAGACAATCACTTTACAGATACCAATGGGGAAATCAGATGTCGTATTTACACGAATGGTTTATAAGACTGATTTTGCAGATACCAATGGTGTCATCAGAAGTTGTAAATACACGAATGGCTTATAATACAATAACTTTACAGATACCAAAGGGATAATCAGAAGTCGTATTTACAAGAATGGTTTATAGGAAAATGATTTTACAGATACCAATGGTGTAATCAGAAGTCGTAAGTACACGAATGACTTATAAGACAATGACTTTACCGATACCTCTGGGGTAATCAGAAGTCGTAAATACACGAATGGCTTATAAGACAATGGTTTTACAGATATCAATGGTGTAATCAGAAGTCGTAAATACACGAATGACTTATAAGACAAAGCATTTACAGATACCTATGGGGTAATCAGAAGTCGTAATAGTTGATAAGACAATGACTTTTAGAGATACCAATGGTGTAGTCAGAAGTCGTATATAAACGAATGACTTATAAGACAAGCACTTTACAGATACCAATGGGGTAATCAGAAGTCGTAAATACACGAATGGCTTATAAGAAAATGACTTTACAGATACCAATGGGGTAATCAGAAGTCGTAAATACACGAATGGCTTATAAGACAATCACTCTACAGATACCAATGGAGTAATCTGAAGTCGTAAAAATACGAATGGCTTATTAGACAATGGTTTTACAGATATCTATGGGGTAATCAGAAGTCGTAATGGTTGATAAGACAATGATCTTACAGATATCAATGGGGTAATCAGAAGTCGTAAATACACGAATGGCTCATAAGAAAATGATTTAACAGATACCAATGGGGTAATCAGAAGTTGAAAATACACGAATGGCTTATAATACATTGACTTTACAGATACCAATTGTGTAATCAGAATTCGTAAATACACGAATGGCTTATAAGACAATGACTTTACAGATACCAATGGTGTAGTCAGAAGTCGTAAATACTCGAATGGCATTTAAGACAATGACCTTACAGATATCAATAGGGTAATCAGAAGTCGTGAATACACGAATGGCTCATAAGACAATGATTTAACAGATACCAATGGGGTAATCAGAAGTTGAAAATACACGAATGGCTTATAATACATTGACTTTACAGATAGCAATTGTGTAATCAGAATTCGTAAATACACGAATGGCTTATAAGACAATGACTTTACAGATAGCAATGTGGTAATCAGAAGTCGTAAATACACGAAGGGCTTATAAGGCAATGACTTTACAAATACCAATGGTGTAATCAGAATTTGTAAATACACGAATGTTTTATAAGAAAATGACTTTACAGATACCAATTGTGTAATCAGAATTCGTTAATACACGAATGGCTTATAAGACAATGACTTTACAGATAGCAATGTTGTAATCAGAAGTCGTAAATACACGAATGTTTTATAAGAAAATGACTTTACAGATAGCAATGTAGTAATCAGAAGTCGTAAATTCACGAATGGCTTATAAGAAAATGACTTTACAGATACCAATGGGGAAATCAGAAGTCGTATTTACACGAATGGCTTATAAGACTGACTTTGCAGATACCAATGGTGTCATCAGAAGTTGTAAATACACGAATGGCTTATAATACAATGACTTTTCAGATACCAAAGGGTTAATCAGAAGTCGTATTTACACGAATGGCCTATAAGACAATGATTTTACAGATATCAATAGGGTAATCTGAACTCGTAAATACACGAATGACTTATTAGACAATGGTTTTACAGATATCAATGGTGTAATCAGAAGTCGTAAATACACGAATGACTTATAAGGCAAAGACTTTACAGATACCTATGGTGTAATCAGAAGTCGTAATGGTTGATAAGACAATGACTTTTAGAGATACCAATGATGTAGTCAGAAGTCGTAAATAAACGAATGACTTATAAGACAATGACTTTACAGATACCAATGGGGTAATCAGAAGTCGTATTTACACGAATGGTTTATAAGACTGATTTTGCAGATACCAATGGTGTCATCAGAAGTTGTAAATACACGAATGGCTTATAATACAATGACTTTACAGATACCAAAGGGTTAATCAGAAGTCGTATTTACACGAATGGCTTATAGGAAAATGATTTTACAGATACCAATGGTGTAATCAGAGGTCGTAAATACACGAATGACTTATAAGACAGTGACTTTACCGATACCTCTGGGGTAATCAGAAGTCGTAAATACACGAATGGCTTATAAGACAATGACTTTACAGATACCAATAGGGTAATCTGAACTCGAAAATACACGAATGGCTTATTAGACAATGGTTTTAGAGATATCAATGGTGTAATCAGAAGTCGTAAATACACGAATGACTTATAAGACAAAGATATTACAGATACCTATGGGGTAATCAGAAGTCGTAATGGTTGATAAGAAAATGACTTTTAGAGATACCAATGGTGTAGTCAGAAGTCGTAAATAAACGAATGACTTATAAGACAATGACTTTACAGATACCAATGGGGTAATCAGAAGTCGTAAATACACGAATGGCTTTTAAGAAAATGACTATACAGATACCAATGGGGTAATCAGAAGTCGTAAATTCACGAATGGCTTATAAGACAATCACTTTACAGATACCAATGGGGAAATCAGATGTCGTATTTACACGAATGGTTTATAAGACTGATTTTGCAGATACCAATGGTGTCATCAGAAGTTGTAAATACACGAATGGCTTATAATACAATAACTTTACAGATACCAAAGGGATAATCAGAAGTCGTATTTACAAGAATGGTTTATAGGAAAATGATTTTACAGATACCAATGGTGTAATCAGAAGTCGTAAATACACGAATGACTTATAAGACAATGACTTTACCGATACCTCTGGGGTAATCAGAAGTCGTAAATACACGAATGGCTTATAAGACAATGGTTTTACAGATATCAATGGTGTAATCAGAAGTCGTAAATACACGAATGACTTATAAGACAAAGCATTTACAGATACCTATGGGGTAATCAGAAGTCGTAATAGTTGATAAGACAATGACTTTTAGAGATACCAATGGTGTAGTCAGAAGTCGTATATAAACGAATGACTTATAAGACAAGCACTTTACAGATACCAATGGGGTAATCAGAAGTCGTAAATACACGAATGGCTTATAAGAAAATGACTTTACAGATACCAATGGGGTAATCAGAAGTCGTAAATACACGAATGGCTTATAAGACAATCACTCTACAGATACCAATGGAGTAATCTGAAGTCGTAAAAATACGAATGGCTTATTAGACAATGGTTTTACAGATATCTATGGGGTAATCAGAAGTCGTAATGGTTGATAAGACAATGATCTTACAGATATCAATGGGGTAATCAGAAGTCGTAAATACACGAATGGCTCATAAGAAAATGATTTAACAGATACCAATGGGGTAATCAGAAGTTGAAAATACACGAATGGCTTATAATACATTGACTTTACAGATACCAATTGTGTAATCAGAATTCGTAAATACACGAATGGCTTATAAGACAATGACTTTACAGATACCAATGGTGTAGTCAGAAGTCGTAAATACTCGAATGGCATTTAAGACAATGACCTTACAGATATCAATAGGGTAATCAGAAGTCGTGAATACACGAATGGCTCATAAGACAATGATTTAACAGATACCAATGGGGTAATCAGAAGTTGAAAATACACGAATGGCTTATAATACATTGACTTTACAGATAGCAATTGTGTAATCAGAATTCGTAAATACACGAATGGCTTATAAGACAATGACTTTACAGATAGCAATGTGGTAATCAGAAGTCGTAAATACACGAAGGGCTTATAAGGCAATGACTTTACAAATACCAATGGTGTAATCAGAATTTGTAAATACACGAATGTTTTATAAGAAAATGACTTTACAGATACCAATTGTGTAATCAGAATTCGTTAATACACGAATGGCTTATAAGACAATGACTTTACAGATAGCAATGTTGTAATCAGAAGTCGTAAATACACGAATGTTTTATAAGAAAATGACTTTACAGATAGCAATGTAGTAATCAGAAGTCGTAAATTCACGAATGGCTTATAAGAAAATGACTTTACAGATACCAATGGGGAAATCAGAAGTCGTATTTACACGAATGGCTTATAAGACTGACTTTGCAGATACCAATGGTGTCATCAGAAGTTGTAAATACACGAATGGCTTATAATACAATGACTTTTCAGATACCAAAGGGTTAATCAGAAGTCGTATTTACACGAATGGCTTATAAGACAATGATTTTACAGATATCAATAGGTTAATCTGAACTCGTAAATACACGAATGGCTTATTAGACAATGGTTTTACAGATATCAATGGTGTAATCAGAAGTCGTAAATACACGAATGACTTATAAGGCAAAGACTTTACAGATACCTATGGTGTAATCAGAAGTCGTAATGGTTGATAAGACAATGACTTTTAGAGATACCAATGATGTAGTCAGAAGTCGTAAATAAACGAATGACTTATAAGACAATGACTTTACAGATACCAATGGGGTAATCAGAAGTCGTATTTACACGAATGGTTTATAAGACTGATTTTGCAGATACCAATGGTGTCATCAGAAGTTGTAAATACACGAATGGCTTATAATACAATGACTTTACAGATACCAAAGGGTTAATCAGAAGTCGTATTTACACGAATGGCTTATAGGAAAATGATTTTACAGATACCAATGATTTAATCAGAGGTCGTAAATACACGAATGACTTATAAGACAGTGACTTTACCGATACCTCTGGGGTAATCAGAAGTCGTAAATACACGAATGGCTTATAAGACAATGACTTTACAGATACCAATAGGGTAATCTGAACTCGAAAATACACGAATGGCTTATTAGACAATGGTTTTAGAGATATCAATGGTGTAATCAGAAGTCGTAAATACACGAATGACTTATAAGACAAAGATATTACAGATACCTAAGGGGTAATCAGAAGTCGTAATGGTTGATAAGAAAATGACTTTTAGAGATACCAATGGTGTAGTCAGAAGTCGTAAATAAACGAATGACTTATAAGACAATGACTTTACAGATACCAATGGGGTAATCAGAAGTCGTAAATACACGAATGGCTTTTAAGAAAATGACTATACAGATACCAATGGGGTAATCAGAAGTCGTAAATTCACGAATGGCTTATAAGACAATCACTTTACAGATACCAATGGGGAAATCAGAAGTCGTATTTACACGAATGGTTTATAAGACTGATTTTGCAGATACCAATGGTGTCATCAGAAGTTGTAAATACACGAATGGCTTATAATACAATAACTTTACAGATACCAAAGGGATAATCAGAAGTCGTATTTACAAGAATGGTTTATAGGAAAATGATTTTACAGATACCAATGGTGTAATCAGAAGTCGTAAATACACGAATGACTTATAAGACAATGACTTTACCGATACCTCTGGGGTAATCAGAAGTCGTAAATACACGAATGGCTTATAAGACAATGACTTTACAGATATCAATAGGGTAATCTGAACTCGTAAATACACGAATGGCTTATTAGACAATGGTTTTACAGATATCAATGGTGTAATCAGAAGTCGTAAATACACGAATGACTTATAAGACAAAGACTTTACAGATACCTATGGGGTAATCAGAAGTCGTAATAGTTGATAAGACAATGACTTTTAGAGATACCAATGGTGTAGTCAGAAGTCGTATATAAACGAATGACTTATAAGACAAGCACTTTACAGATACCAATGGGGTAATCAGAAGTCGTAAATACACGAATGGCTTATAAGAAAATGACTTTACAGATACCAATGGGGTAATCAGCAGTCGTAAATACACGAATGGCTTATAAGACAATCACTCTACAGATACCAATGGAGTAATCTGAAGTCGAAAAAATACGAATGGCTTATTAGACAATGGTTTTACAGATATCTATGGGGTAATCAGAAGTCGTTATGGTTGATAAGACAATGATCTTACAGATATCAATGGGGTAATCAGAAGTCGTAAATACACGAATGGCTCATAAGAAAATGATTTAACAGATACCAATGGGGTAATCAGAAGTTGAAAATACACGAATGGCTTATAATACATTGACTTTACAGATACCAATTGTGTAATCAGAATTCGTAAATACACGAATGGCTTATAAGACAATGACTTTACAGATACCAATGGTGTAGTCAGAAGTCGTAAATACTCGAATGGCCTTTAAGACAATGACCTTACAGATATCAATGGGGTAATCAGAAGTCGTAAATACACGAATGGCTCATAAGACAATGATTTAACAGATACCAATGGGGTAATCAGAAGTTGAAAATACACGAATGGCTTATAATACATTGACTTTACAGATAGCAATTGTGTAATCAGAATTCGTAAATACACGAATGGCTTATAAGACAATGACTTTACAGATAGCAATGTGGTAATCAGAAGTCGTAAATACACGAAGGGCTTATAAGGCAATGACTTTACAAATACCAATGGTGTAATCAGAATTTGTAAATACACGAATGTTTTATAAGAAAATGACTTTACAGATACCAATTGTGTAATCAGAATTCGTTAATACACGAATGGCTTATAAGACAATGACTTTACAGATAGCAATGTTGTAATCAGAAGTCGTAAATACACGAATGTTTTATAAGAAAATGACTTTACAGATAGCAATGTAGTAATCAGAAGTCGTAAATTCACGAATGGCTTATAAGACAATGACTTTACAGATACCAATGGGGAAATCAGAAGTCGTATTTACACGAATGGCTTATAAGACTGACTTTGCAGATACCAATGGTGTCATCAGAAGTTGTAAATACACGAATGGCTTATAATACAATGACTTTTCAGATACCAAAGGGTTAATCAGAAGTCGTATTTACACGAATGGCTTATAAGACAATGATTTTACAGATATCAATGGTGTAATCAGAAGTCGTAAATACACGAATGACTTATAAGGCAAAGACTTTACAGATACCTATGGTGTAATCAGAAGTCGTAATGGTTGATAAGACAATGACTTTTAGAGATACCAATGATGTAGTCAGAAGTCGTAAATAAACGAATGACTTATAAGACAATGACTTTACAGATACCAATGGGGTAATCAGAAGTCGTATTTACACGAATGGCTTATAAGACTGATTTTGCAGATACCAATGGTGTCATCAGAAGTTGTAAATACACGAATGGCTTATAATACAATGACTTTACAGATACCAAAGGGTTAATCAGAAGTCGTATTTACACGAATGGCTTATAGGAAAATGATTTTACAGATACCAATGGTGTAATCAGAGGTCGTAAATACACGAATGACTTATAAGACAGTGACTTTACCGATACCTCTGGGGAAATCAGAAGTCGTAAATACACGAATGGCTTATAAGACAATGACTTTACAGATACCAATAGGGTAATCTGAAATCTAAAATACACGAATGGCTTATTAGACAATGGTTTTAGAGATATCAATGGTGTAATCAGAAGTCGTAAATACACGAATGACTTATAAGACAAAGACATTACAGATACCTATGGGGTAATCAGAAGTCGTAATGGTTGATAAGACAATGACTTTTAGAGATATCAATGGTGTAGTCAGAAGTCGTAAATACACGAATGGGTTATAAGAAAATGACTTTACAGATACCAATAGGGTAATCAGAAGTCGTATTTACACGAATGGTTTATAGGAAAATGATTTTACAGATACCAATGGTGTAATCAGAAGTCGTAAATACACGAATGACTTATAAGACAATGACTTTACCGATACCTCTGGGGTAATCTGAACTCGTAAATACACGAATGGCTTATTAGACAATGGTTTTACAGATATCAATGGTGTAATCAGAAGTCGTAAATACACGAATGATTTATAAGACAAAGACTTTACAGATACCTATGGGGTAATCAGAAGTCGCAATAGTTGATAAGACAATGACTTTTAGAGATACCAATGGTGTAGTCAGAAGTCGTATATAAACGAATGACTTATAAGACAAGCACTTTACAGATACTAATGGGGTAATCAGAAGTCGTAAATACACGAATGGCTTATAAGAAAATGACTTTACAGATACCAATGAGGTAATCAGAAGTCGTAAATACACGAATGACTTATAAGACAATCACTCTACAGATACCAATCGGGTAATCTGAAGTCGTAAATACACGAATGGCTTATTAGACAATGATTTTACAGATATCAATAGGGTAATCTGAACTCGTAAATACACGAATGGCTTATTAGACAATGGTTTTAGAGATATCAATGGTGTAATCAGAAGTCGTAAATACACGAATGACTTATAAGACAAAGATATTACAGATACCTAAGGGGTAATCAGAAGTCGTAATGGTTGATAAGAAAATGACTTTTAGAGATACCAATGGTGTAGTCAGAAGTCGTAAATAAACGAATGACTTATAAGACAATGACTTTACAGATACCAATGGGGTAATCAGAAGTCGTAAATACACGAATGGCTTTTAAGAAAATGACTATACAGATACCAATGGGGTAATCAGAAGTCGTAAATTCACGAATGGCTTATAAGACAATCACTTTACAGATACCAATGGGGAAATCAGAAGTCGTATTTACACGAATGGTTTATAAGACTGATTTTGCAGATACCAATGGTGTCATCAGAAGTTGTAAATACACGAATGGCTTATAATACAATAACTTTACAGATACCAAAGGGATAATCAGAAGTCGTATTTACAAGAATGGTTTATAGGAAAATGATTTTACAGATACCAATGGTGTAATCAGAAGTCGTAAATACACGAATGACTTATAAGACAATGACTTTACCGATACCTCTGGGGTAATCAGAAGTCGTAAATACACGAATGGCTTATAAGACAATGACTTTACAGATATCAATAGGGTAATCTGAACTCGTAAATACACGAATGGCTTATTAGACAATGGTTTTACAGATATCAATGGTGTAATCAGAAGTCGTAAATACACGAATGACTTATAAGACAAAGACTTTACAGATACCTATGGGGTAATCAGAAGTCGTAATAGTTGATAAGACAATGACTTTTAGAGATACCAATGGTGTAGTCAGAAGTCGTATATAAACGAATGACTTATAAGACAAGCACTTTACAGATACCAATGGGGTAATCAGAAGTCGTAAATACACGAATGGCTTATAAGAAAATGACTTTACAGATACCAATGGGGTAATCAGCAGTCGTAAATACACGAATGGCTTATAAGACAATCACTCTACAGATACCAATGGAGTAATCTGAAGTCGAAAAAATACGAATGGCTTATTAGACAATGGTTTTACAGATATCTATGGGGTAATCAGAAGTCGTTATGGTTGATAAGACAATGATCTTACAGATATCAATGGGGTAATCAGAAGTCGTAAATACACGAATGGCTCATAAGAAAATGATTTAACAGATACCAATGGGGTAATCAGAAGTTGAAAATACACGAATGGCTTATAATACATTGACTTTACAGATACCAATTGTGTAATCAGAATTCGTAAATACACGAATGGCTTATAAGACAATGACTTTACAGATACCAATGGTGTAGTCAGAAGTCGTAAATACTCGAATGGCCTTTAAGACAATGACCTTACAGATATCAATGGGGTAATCAGAAGTCGTAAATACACGAATGGCTCATAAGACAATGATTTAACAGATACCAATGGGGTAATCAGAAGTTGAAAATACACGAATGGCTTATAATACATTGACTTTACAGATAGCAATTGTGTAATCAGAATTCGTAAATACACGAATGGCTTATAAGACAATGACTTTACAGATAGCAATGTGGTAATCAGAAGTCGTAAATACACGAAGGGCTTATAAGGCAATGACTTTACAAATACCAATGGTGTAATCAGAATTTGTAAATACACGAATGTTTTATAAGAAAATGACTTTACAGATACCAATTGTGTAATCAGAATTCGTTAATACACGAATGGCTTATAAGACAATGACTTTACAGATAGCAATGTTGTAATCAGAAGTCGTAAATACACGAATGTTTTATAAGAAAATGACTTTACAGATAGCAATGTAGTAATCAGAAGTCGTAAATTCACGAATGGCTTATAAGACAATGACTTTACAGATACCAATGGGGAAATCAGAAGTCGTATTTACACGAATGGCTTATAAGACTGACTTTGCAGATACCAATGGTGTCATCAGAAGTTGTAAATACACGAATGGCTTATAATACAATGACTTTTCAGATACCAAAGGGTTAATCAGAAGTCGTATTTACACGAATGGCTTATAAGACAATGATTTTACAGATATCAATGGTGTAATCAGAAGTCGTAAATACACGAATGACTTATAAGGCAAAGACTTTACAGATACCTATGGTGTAATCAGAAGTCGTAATGGTTGATAAGACAATGACTTTTAGAGATACCAATGATGTAGTCAGAAGTCGTAAATAAACGAATGACTTATAAGACAATGACTTTACAGATACCAATGGGGTAATCAGAAGTCGTATTTACACGAATGGCTTATAAGACTGATTTTGCAGATACCAATGGTGTCATCAGAAGTTGTAAATACACGAATGGCTTATAATACAATGACTTTACAGATACCAAAGGGTTAATCAGAAGTCGTATTTACACGAATGGCTTATAGGAAAATGATTTTACAGATACCAATGGTGTAATCAGAGGTCGTAAATACACGAATGACTTATAAGACAGTGACTTTACCGATACCTCTGGGGAAATCAGAAGTCGTAAATACACGAATGGCTTATAAGACAATGACTTTACAGATACCAATAGGGTAATCTGAAATCTAAAATACACGAATGGCTTATTAGACAATGGTTTTAGAGATATCAATGGTGTAATCAGAAGTCGTAAATACACGAATGACTTATAAGACAAAGACATTACAGATACCTATGGGGTAATCAGAAGTCGTAATGGTTGATAAGACAATGACTTTTAGAGATATCAATGGTGTAGTCAGAAGTCGTAAATACACGAATGGGTTATAAGAAAATGACTTTACAGATACCAATAGGGTAATCAGAAGTCGTATTTACACGAATGGTTTATAGGAAAATGATTTTACAGATACCAATGGTGTAATCAGAAGTCGTAAATACACGAATGACTTATAAGACAATGACTTTACCGATACCTCTGGGGTAATCTGAACTCGTAAATACACGAATGGCTTATTAGACAATGGTTTTACAGATATCAATGGTGTAATCAGAAGTCGTAAATACACGAATGATTTATAAGACAAAGACTTTACAGATACCTATGGGGTAATCAGAAGTCGCAATAGTTGATAAGACAATGACTTTTAGAGATACCAATGGTGTAGTCAGAAGTCGTATATAAACGAATGACTTATAAGACAAGCACTTTACAGATACTAATGGGGTAATCAGAAGTCGTAAATACACGAATGGCTTATAAGAAAATGACTTTACAGATACCAATGAGGTAATCAGAAGTCGTAAATACACGAATGACTTATAAGACAATCACTCTACAGATACCAATCGGGTAATCTGAAGTCGTAAATACACGAATGGCTTATTAGACAATGATTTTACAGATATCAATAGGGTAATCTGAACTCGTAAATACACGAATGGCTTATTAGACAATGGTTTTACAGATATCAATGGTGTAATCAGAAGTCGTAAATACACGAATGACTTATAAGGCAAAGACTTTACAGATACCTATGGTGTAATCAGAAGTCGTAATGGTTGATAAGACAATGACTTTTAGAGATACCAATGATGTAGTCAGAAGTCGTAAATAAACGAATGACTTATAAGACAATGACTTTACAGATACCAATGGGGTAATCAGAAGTCGTATTTACACGAATGGCTTATAAGACTGATTTTGCAGATACCAATGGTGTCATCAGAAGTTGTAAATACACGAATGGCTTATAATACAATGACTTTACAGATACCAAAGGGTTAATCAGAAGTCGTATTTACACGAATGGCTTATAGGAAAATGATTTTACAGATACCAATGGTGTAATCAGAGGTCGTAAATACACGAATGACTTATAAGACAATGACTTTACCGATACCTCTGGGGTAATCAGAAGTCGTAAATACACGAATGGCTTATAAGACAATGACTTTACAGATACCAATAGGGTAATCTGAACTCGAAAATACACGAATGGTTTATTAGACAATGGTTTTAGAGATATCAATGGTGTAATCAGAAGTCGTAAATACACGAATGACTTATAAGACAAAGATATTACAGATACCTATGGGGTAATCAGAAGTCGTAATGGTTGATAAGAAAATGACTTTTAGAGATACCAATGGTGTAGTCAGAAGTCGTAAATAAACGAATGACTTATAAGACAATGACTTTACAGATACCAATGGGGTAATCAGAAGTCGTAAATACACGAATGGCTTTTAAGAAAATGACTATACAGATACCAATGGGGTAATCAGAAGTCGTAAATTCACGAATGGCTTATAAGACAATCACTTTACAGATACCAATGGGGAAATCAGATGTCGTATTTACACGAATGGTTTATAAGACTGATTTTGCAGATACCAATGGTGTCATCAGAAGTTGTTAATACACGAATGGCTTATAATACAATAACTTTACAGATACCAAAGGGATAATCAGAAGTCGTATTTACAAGAATGGTTTATAGGAAAATGATTTTACAGATACCAATGGTGTAATCAGAAGTCGTAAATACACGAATGACTTATAAGACAATGACTTTACCGATACCTCTGGGGTAATCAGAAGTCGTAAATACACGAATGGCTTATAAGACAATGATTTTACAGATATCAATGGTGTAATCAGAAGTCGTAAATACACGAATGACTTATAAGACAAAGACTTTACAGATACCTATGGGGTAATCAGAAGTCGTAATAGTTGATAAGACAATGACTTTTAGAGATACCAATGGTGTAGTCAGAAGTCGTATATAAACGAATGACTTATAAGACAAGCACTTTACAGATACCAATGGAGTAATCTAAAGTCGTAAAAATACGAATGGCTTATTAGACAATGGTTTTACAGATATCTATGGGGTAATCAGAAGTCGTAATGGTTGATAAGACAATGATCTTACAGATATCAATGGGGTAATCAGAAGTCGTAAATACACGAATGGCTCATAAGAAAATGATTTAACAGATACCAATGGGGTAATCAGAAGTTGAAAATACACGAATGGCTTATAATACATTGACTTTACAGATACCAATTGTGTAATCAGAATTCGTAAATACACGAATGGCTTATAAGACAATGACTTTACAGATACCAATGGTGTAGTCAGAAGTCGTAAATACTCGAATGGCATTTAAGACAATGACCTTACAGATATCAATAGGGTAATCAGAAGTCGTGAATACACGAATGGCTCATAAGACAATGATTTAACAGATACCAATGGGGTAATCAGAAGTTGAAAATACACGAATGGCTTATAATACATTGACTTTACAGATAGCAATTGTGTAATCAGAATTCGTAAATACACGAATGGCTTATAAGACAATGACTTTACAGATAGCAATGTGGTAATCAGAAGTCGTAAATACACGAAGGGCTTATAAGGCAATGACTTTACAAATACCAATGGTGTAATCAGAATTTGTAAATACACGAATGTTTTATAAGAAAATGACTTTACAGATACCAATTGTGTAATCAGAATTCGTTAATACACGAATGGCTTATAAGACAATGACTTTACAGATAGCAATGTTGTAATCAGAAGTCGTAAATACACGAATGTTTTATAAGAAAATGACTTTACAGATAGCAATGTAGTAATCAGAAGTCGTAAATTCACGAATGGCTTATAAGACAATGACTTTACAGATACCAATGGGGAAATCAGAAGTCGTATTTACACGAATGGCTTATAAGACTGACTTTGCAGATACCAATGGTGTCATCAGAAGTTGTAAATACACGAATGGCTTATAATACAATGACTTTTCAGATACCAAAGGGTTAATCAGAAGTCGTATTTACACGAATGGCTTATAAGACAATGATTTTACAGATATCAATAGGGTAATCTGAACTCGTAAATACACGAATGGCTTATTAGACAATGGTTTTACAGATATCAATGGTGTAATCAGAAGTCGTAAATACACGAATGACTTATAAGGCAAAGACTTTACAGATACCTATGGTGTAATCAGAAGTCGTAATGGTTGATAAGACAATGACTTTTAGAGATACCAAATTATGTAGTCAGAAGTCGTAAATAAACGAATGACTTATAAGACAATGACTTTACAGATACCAATGGGGTAATCAGAAGTCGTATTTACACGAATGGTTTATAAGACTGATTTTGCAGATACCAATGGTGTCATCAGAAGTTGTAAATACACGAATGGCTTATAATACAATGACTTTACAGATACCAAAGGGTTAATCAGAAGTCGTATTTACACGAATGGCTTATAGGAAAATGATTTTACAGATACCAATGGTGTAATCAGAGGTCGTAAATACACGAATGACTTATAAGACAGTGACTTTACCGATACCTCTGGGGTAATCAGAAGTCGTAAATACACGAATGGCTTATAAGACAATGACTTTACAGATACCAATAGGGTAATCTGAACTCGAAAATACACGAATGGCTTATTAGACAATGGTTTTAGAGATATCAATGGTGTAATCAGAAGTCGTAAATACACGAATGACTTATAAGACAAAGATATTACAGATACCTATGGGGTAATCAGAAGTCGTAATGGTTGATAAGAAAATGACTTTTAGAGATACCAATGGTGTAGTCAGAAGTCGTAAATAAACGAATGACTTATAAGACAATGACTTTACAGATACCAATGGGGTAATCAGAAGTCGTAAATACACGAATGGCTTTTAAGAAAATGACTATACAGATACCAATGGGGTAATCAGAAGTCGTAAATTCACGAATGGCTTATAAGACAATCACTTTACAGATACCAATGGGGAAATCAGAAGTCGTATTTACACGAATGGTTTATAAGACTGATTTTGCAGATACCAATGGTGTCATCAGAAGTTGTAAATACACGAATGGCTTATAATACAATAACTTTACAGATACCAAAGGGATAATCAGAAGTCGTATTTACAAGAATGGTTTATAGGAAAATGATTTTACAGATACCAATGGTGTAATCAGAAGTCGTAAATACACGAATGACTTATAAGACAATGACTTTACCGATACCTCTGGGGTAATCAGAAGTCGTAAATACACGAATGGCTTATAAGACAATGACTTTACAGATATCAATAGGGTAATCTGAACTCGTAAATACACGAATGGCTTATTAGACAATGGTTTTACAGATATCAATGGTGTAATCAGAAGTCGTAAATACACGAATGACTTATAAGACAAAGACTTTACAGATACCTATGGGGTAATCAGAAGTTGTAATAGTTGATAAGACAATGACTTTTAGAGATACCAATGGTGTAGTCAGAAGTCGTATATAAACGAATGACTTATAAGACAAGCACTTTACAGATACCAATGGGGTAATCAGAAGTCGTAAATACACGAATGGCTTATAAGAAAATGACTTTACAGATACCAATGGGGTAATCAGAAGTCGTAAATACACGAATGGCTTATAAGACAATCACTCTACAGATACCAATGGAGTAATCTGAAGTCGTAAAAATACGAATGGCTTATTAGACAATGGTTTTACAGATATCTATGGGGTAATCAGAAGTCGTAATGGTTGATAAGACAATGATCTTACAGATATCAATGGGGTAATCAGAAGTCGTAAATACACGAATGGCTCATAAGAAAATGATTTAACAGATACCAATGGGGTAATCAGAAGTTGAAAATACACGAATGGCTTATAATACATTGACTTTACAGATACCAATTGTGTAATCAGAATTCGTAAATACACGAATGGCTTATAAGACAATGACTTTACAGATACCAATGGTGTAGTCAGAAGTCGTAAATACTCGAATGGCCTTTAAGACAATGACCTTACAGATATCAATGGGGTAATCAGAAGTCGTAAATACACGAATGGCTCATAAGACAATGATTTAACAGATACCAATGGGGTAATCAGAAGTTGAAAATACACGAATGGCTTATAATACATTGACTTTACAGATAGCAATTGTGTAATCAGAATTCGTAAATACACGAATGGCTTATAAGACAATGACTTTACAGATAGCAATGTGGTAATCAGAAGTCGTAAATACACGAAGGGCTTATAAGGCAATGACTTTACAAATACCAATGGTGTAATCAGAATTTGTAAATACACGAATGTTTTATAAGAAAATGACTTTACAGATACCAATTGTGTAATCAGAATTCGTTAATACACGAATGGCTTATAAGACAATGACTTTACAGATAGCAATGTTGTAATCAGAAGTCGTAAATACACGAATGTTTTATAAGAAAATGACTTTACAGATAGCAATGTAGTAATCAGAAGTCGTAAATTCACGAATGGCTTATAAGACAATGACTTTACAGATACCAATGAGGAAATCAGAAGTCGTATTTACACGAATGGCTTATAAGACTGACTTTGCAGATACCAATGGTGTCATCAGAAGTTGTAAATACACGAATGGCTTATAATACAATGACTTTTCAGATACCAAAGGGTTAATCAGAAGTCGTATTTACACGAATGGCTGATAAGACAATGATTTTACAGATATCAATGGTGTAATCAGAAGTCGTAAATACACGAATGACTTATAAGGCAAAGACTTTACAGATACCTATGGTGTAATCAGAAGTCGTTATGGTTGATAAGACAATGACTTTTAGAGATACCAATGATGTAGTCAGAAGTCGTAAATAAACGAATGACTTATAAGACAATGACTTTACAGATACCAATGGGGTAATCAGAAGTCGTATTTACACGAATGGCTTATAAGACTGATTTTGCAGATACCAATGGTGACATCAGAAGTTGTAAATACACGAATGGCTTATAATACAATGACTTTACAGATACCAAAGGGTTAATCAGAAGTCGTATTTACACGAATGGCTTATAGGAAAATGATTTTACAGATACCAATGGTGTAATCAGAGGTCGTAAATACACGAATGACTTATAAGACAGTGACTTTACCGATACCTCTGGGGAAATCAGAAGTCGTAAATACACGAATGGCTTATAAGACAATGACTTTACAGATACCAATAGGGTAATCTGAAATCTAAAATACACGAATGGCTTATTAGACAATGGTTTTAGAGATATCAATGGTGTAATCAGAAGTCGTAAATACACGAATGACTTATAAGACAAAGATATTACAGATACCTATGGGGTAATCAGAAGTCGTAATGGTTGATAAGAAAATGACTTTTAGAGATACCAATGGTGTAGTCAGAAGTCGTAAATAAACGAATGACTTATAAGACAATGACTTTACAGATACCAATGGGGTAATCAGAAGTCGTAAATACACGAATGGCTTTTAAGAAAATGACTATACAGATACCAATGGGGTAATCAGAAGTCGTAAATTCACGAATGGCTTATAAGACAATCACTTTACAGATACCAATGGGGAAATCAGAAGTCGTATTTACACGAATGGTTTATAAGACTGATTTTGCAGATACCAATGGTGTCATCAGAAGTTGTAAATACACGAATGGCTTATAATACAATAACTTTACAGATACCAAAGGGATAATCAGAAGTCGTATTTACAAGAATGGTTTATAGGAATATGATTTTACAGATACCAATGGTGTAATCAGAAGTCGTAAATACACGAATGACTTATAAGACAATGACTTTACCGATACCTCTGGGGTAATCAGAAGTCGTAAATACACGAATGGCTTATAAGACAATGACTTTACAGATATCAATAGGGTAATCTGAACTCGTAAATACACGAATGGCTTATTAGACAATGGTTTTACAGATATCAATAGTGTAATCAGAAGTCGTAAATACACGAATGACTTATAAGACAAAGACTTTACAGATACCTATGGGGTAATCAGAAGTCGTAATAGTTGATAAGACAATGACTTTTAGAGATACCAATGGTGTAGTCAGAAGTCGTATATAAACGAATGACTTATAAGACAAGCACTTTACAGATACCAATGGGGTAATCAGAAGTCGTAAATACACGAATGGCTTATAAGAAAATGACTTTACAGATACCAATGGGGTAATCAGAAGTCGTAAATACACGAATGGCTTATAAGACAATCACTCTACAGATACCAATGGAGTAATCTGAAGTCGTAAAAATACGAATGGCTTATTAGACAATGGTTTTACAGATATCTATGGGGTAATCAGAAGTCGTAATGGTTGATAAGACAATGATCTTACAGATATCAATGGGGTAATCAGAAGTCGTAAATACACGAATGGCTCATAAGAAAATGATTTAACAGATACCAATGGGGTAATAAGAAGTTGAAAATACACGAATGGCTTATAATACATTGACTTTACAGATACCAATTGTGTAATCAGAATTCGTAAATACACGAATGGCTTATAAGACAATGACTTTACAGATACCAATGGTGTAGTCAGAAGTCGTAAATACTCGAATGGCCTTTAAGACAATGACCTTACAGATATCAATGGGGTAATCAGAAGTCGTAAATACACGAATGTCTCATAAGACAATGATTTAACAGATACCAATGGGGTAATCAGAAGTTGAAAATACACGAATGGCTTATAATACATTGACTTTACCGATAGCAATTGTGTAATCAGAATTCGTAAATACACGAATGGCTTATAAGGCAATGACTTTACAAATACCAATGGTGTAATCAGAATTTGTAAATACACGAATGTTTTATAAGAAAATGACTTTACAGATACCAATGGGGTAATCAGAAGTCGTAAATTCACGAATGGCTTATAAGACAATGACTTTACAGATACCAATGGGGAAATCAGAAGTCGTATTTACACGAATGGCTTATAAGACTGACTTTGCAGATACCAATGGTGTCATCAGAAGTTGTAAATACACGAATGGCTTATAATACAATGACTTTACAGATACCAAAGGGTTAATCAGAAGTCGTATTTACACGAATGGCTTATAAGACAATGATTTTACAGATATCAATAGGGTAATCTGAACTCATAAATACACGAATGGCTTATTAGACAATGGTTTTACAGATATCAATGGTGTAATCAGAAGTCGTAAATACACGAATGATTTATAAGGCAAAGACTTTACAGATACCTATGGTGTAATCAGAAGTCGTAATGGTTGATAAGACAATGACTTTTAGAGATACCAATGGTGTAGTCAGAAGTCGTAAATAAACGAATGACTTATAAGACAATGACTTTACAGATACCAATGGGGTAATCAGAAGTCGTAAATACACGAATGGCTTATAAGACAATCACTTTACAGATACCAATGGGGTAATTCGAAGTCGTAAATACACGAATGGATTATAAGACAATGACTTTACAGATACCAATGGGTTAATCAGAAGTCATATTTACACGAATGGCTTATAAGACAATGATTTTACAGATACCAATGGGTTAATCAGAAGTCATATTTACACGAATGGCTTATAAGACAATGACTTTACAGATACCAATGGTGTAATGAGAAGTCGTAAATACACGAATGACTTATAAGACAATGACTTTACCGACACCTATGGGGTAATCAGAATTCGTCAATACACGAATGGCTTATTAGATAATGACTTTACAGATACCAATGGGGTAATCTGAAGTCGTAAGTACACGAATGGCTCATAAGACAATGATTTAACAGATACCAATGGAGTAATCAGAAGTTGAAAATACACGAATGGCTTATAATACATTGACTTTACAGATACCAATTGTGTAATCAGAATTCGTAAATACACGAATGGCTTATAAGACAATGACTTTACAGATACCTATGGTGTAGTCAGAAGTCGTAAATACTCGAATGGCCTTTAAGACAATGACCTTACAGATAGCAATTGTGTAATCAGAATTCGTAAATACACGAATGGCTTATAAGACAATGACTTTACAGATAACAATGTGGTAATCAGAATTTGTAAATACACGAATGGCTTATAAGACAAAGACTTTACAGATACCTATGGGGTAATCAGAAGTCGTAATAGTTGATAACACAATGACTTTTAGAGATACCAATGGTGTAGTCAGAAGTCGTATATAAACGAATGACTTATAAGACAAGCACTTTACAGATACCAATGGGGTAATCAGAAGTCGTAAATACAGGAATGGCTTATAAGAAAATGACTTTACAGATACCAATGGGGTAATCAGAAGTCGTAATGGTTGATAAGACAATGACTTTTAGAGATACCAATGGTGTAGTCAGAAGTCGTAAATACACGAATGGCTTATAAGAAAATGACTTTACAGATACCAATAGGGTAATCAGAAGTCGTGAATTCACGAATGGCTTATAAGACAATCACTTTACAGATACCAATGGGGAAATCAGAAGTCGTATTTACACGAATGGTTTATAGGAAAATGATTTTACAGATACCAATGGTGTAATCAGAAGTCGTAAATACACGAATGACTTAAAAGACAATGACTTTACCGATACCTCTGGGGTAATCTGAACTCGTAAATACACGAATGGCTTATTAGACAATGGTTTTACAGATATCAATGGTGTAATCAGAAGTCGTAAATACACGAATGATTTATAAGACAAAGACTTTACAGATACCTATGGGGTAATCAGAAGTCGCAATAGTTGATAAGACAATGACTTTTAGAGATACCAATGGTGTAGTCAGAAGTCGTATATAAACGAATGACTTATAAGACAAGCACTTTACAGATACCAATGGGGTAATCAGAAGTCGTAAATACACGAATGGCTTATAAGAAAATGACTTTACAGATACCAATGGGGTAATCAGAAGTCGTAAATACACGAATGGCTTATAAGACAATCACTCTACAGATACCAATGGGGTAATCTGAAGTCGTAAATACACGAATGGCTTATTAGACAATGGTTTTACAGATATCTATGGGGTAATCAGAAGTCGTAATGGTTGATAAGACAATGACTTTTAGAGATACCAATGGGTAATGAGAAGTCGTAAATATACGAATGTTTTATAAGACAATGACTATACAGATACCAATGGTGTAATCAGAAGTCGTAAATACACGAATGGCTTTTAAGACAATGACTTGACAGATACCAATGGGGTAATCAGAAGTCGTAAATACACGAATGGCTTATAAGACAATCACTCTACAGATACCAATGGGGTAATCTGAAGTCGTAAATACACGAATGGCTTATTAGACAATGGTTTTACAGATACCAATGGGGTAATCAAAAGTCGTAAATACACGAATGGCTCATAAGACAATGATTTAACAGATAGCAATGGGGTAATCAGAAGTTGAAAATACACGAATGGCTTATAATACATTGACTTTACAGATACCAATTGTGTAATCAGAATTCGTAAATACACGAATGGCTTATAAGACAATGACTTTACAGATACCAATGGTGTAGTCAGAAGTCGTAAATACTCGAATGGCCTTGAAGACAATGACATTACAGATATCAATGGGGTAATCAGAAGTCGTAAATACACGAATGGCTTATAAGACAATGACTTTACAGATAGCAATTGTGTAATCAGAATTCATTAATACACGAATGGCTTATAAGACAATGACTTTACAGATAGCAATGTTGTAATCAGAAGTCGTAAATTCACGAATGGCTTATAAGAAAATGACTTTACAGATAGCAATGTGGTAATCAGAAGTCGTAAATTCACGAATGGCTTATAAGACAATGACTTTACAGATACCAATGGGGAAATCAGAAGTCGTATTTACACGAGTTGCTTATAAGACTGACTTTGCAGATACCAATGGTGTCATCAGAAGTTGTAAATACACGAATGGCTTATAATACAATGACTTTTCAGATACCAAAGGGTTAATCAGAAGTCGTATTTACACGAATGGCTTATAGGACAATGATTTTACAGATATCAATAGGGTAATCTGAACTCGTAAATACACGAATGGCTTATTAGACAATGGTTTTACAGATATCAATGGTGTAATCAGAAGTCGTAAATACACGAATGACTTATAAGGCAAAGACTTTACAGATACCTATGGTGTTATCAGAAGTCGCAATGGTTGATAAGACAATGACTTTTAGAGATACCAATGATGTAGTCAGAAGTCGTAAATAAACGAATGACTTATAAGACAATGACTTTACAGATACCAATGGGGTAATCAGAAGTCATAAATACACGAATGGCTTATAAGAAAATGACTTTACAGATACCAATAGGGTAATCAGAAGTCGTAAATTCACGAATGGCTTATAAGACAATCACTTTACAGATACCAATGGGGAAATCAGAAGTCGTATTTACACGAATGGCTTATAAGACTGATTTTGCAGATACCAATGGTGTCATCAGAAGTTGTAAATACACGAATGGCTTATAATACAATGACTTTACAGATACCAAAGGGTTAATCAGAAGTCGTATTTACACGAATGGCTTATAAGACAATGATTTTACAGATATCAATAGGGTAATCTGAACTCGTAAATACACGAATGGCTTATTAGACAATGGTTTTACAGATATCAATGGTGTAATCAGAAGTCGTAAATACACGAATGATTTATAAGGCAAAGACTTTACAGATACCTATGGTGTAATCAGAAGTCGTAATGGTTGATAAGACAATGACTTTTAGAGATACCAATGGTGTAGTCAGAAGTCGTAAATAAACGAATGACTTATAAGACAATGACTTTACAGATACCAATGGGGTAATCAGAAGTCGTAAATACACGAATGGCTTATAAGACAATCACTTTACAGATACCAATGGGGTAATTCGAAGTCGTAAATACACGAATGGCTTATAAGACAATGATTTTTCAGATATCAATGCTGTAATCAGAAGTTGTAAATACACGAATGGATTATAAGACAATGACTTTACAGATACCAATGGGTTAATCAGAAGTCATATTTACACGAATGGCTTATAAGACAATGATTTTACAGATACCAATGGGTTAATCAGAAGTCATATTTACACGAATGGCTTATAAGACAATGACTTTACAGATACCAATGGTGTAATGAGAAGTCGTAAATACACGAATGACTTATAAGACAATGACTTTACCGACACCTATGGGGTAATCAGAATTCGTCAATACACGAATGGCTTATTAGATAATGACTTTACAGATACCAATGGGGTAATCTGAAGTCGTAAGTACACGAATGGCTCATAAGACAATGATTTAACAGATACCAATGGAGTAATCAGAAGTTGAAAATACACGAATGGCTTATAATACATTGACTTTACAGATACCAATTGTGTAATCAGAATTCGTAAATACACGAATGGCTTATAAGACAATGACTTTACAGATACCTATGGTGTAGTCAGAAGTCGTAAATACTCGAATGGCCTTTAAGACAATGACCTTACAGATAGCAATTGTGTAATCAGAATTCGTAAATACACGAATGGCTTATAAGACAATGACTTTACAGATAACAATGTGGTAATCAGAATTTGTAAATACACGAATGGCTTATAAGACAAAGACTTTACAGATACCTATGGGGTAATCAGAAGTCGTAATAGTTGATAACACAATGACTTTTAGAGATACCAATGGTGTAGTCAGAAGTCGTATATAAACGAATGACTTATAAGACAAGCACTTTACAGATACCAATGGGGTAATCAGAAGTCGTAAATACACGAATGGCTTATAAGAAAATGACTTTACAGATACCAATGGGGTAATCAGAAGTCGTAATGGTTGATAAGACAATGACTTTTAGAGATACCAATGGTGTAGTCAGAAGTCGTAAATACACGAATGGCTTATAAGAAAATGACTTTACAGATACCAATAGGGTAATCAGAAGTCGTGAATTCACGAATGGCTTATAAGACAATCACTTTACAGATACCAATGGGGAAATCAGAAGTCGTATTTACACGAATGGTTTATAGGAAAATGATTTTACAGATACCAATGGTGTAATCAGAAGTCGTAAATACACGAATGACTTAAAAGACAATGACTTTACCGATACCTCTGGGGTAATCTGAACTCGTAAATACACGAATGGCTTATTAGACAATGGTTTTACAGATATCAATGGTGTAATCAGAAGTCGTAAATACACGAATGATTTATAAGACAAAGACTTTACAGATACCTATGGGGTAATCAGAAGTCGCAATAGTTGATAAGACAATGACTTTTAGAGATACCAATGGTGTAGTCAGAAGTCGTATATAAACGAATGACTTATAAGACAAGCACTTTACAGATACCAATGGGGTAATCAGAAGTCGTAAATACACGAATGGCTTATAAGAAAATGACTTTACAGATACCAATGGGGTAATCAGAAGTCGTAAATACACGAATGGCTTATAAGACAATCACTCTACAGATACCAATGGGGTAATCTGAAGTCGTAAATACACGAATGGCTTATTAGACAATGGTTTTACAGATATCTATGGGGTAATCAGAAGTCGTAATGGTTGATAAGACAATGACTTTTAGAGATACCAATGGGTAATGAGAAGTCGTAAATATACGAATGTTTTATAAGACAATGACTATACAGATACCAATGGTGTAATCAGAAGTCGTAAATACACGAATGGCTTTTAAGACAATGACTTGACAGATACCAATGGGGTAATCAGAAGTCGTAAATACACGAATGGCTTATAAGACAATCACTCTACAGATACCAATGGGGTAATCTGAAGTCGTAAATACACGAATGGCTTATTAGACAATGGTTTTACAGATACCAATGGGGTAATCAAAAGTCGTAAATACACGAATGGCTCATAAGACAATGATTTAACAGATAGCAATGGGGTAATCAGAAGTTGAAAATACACGAATGGCTTATAATACATTGACTTTACAGATACCAATTGTGTAATCAGAATTCGTAAATACACGAATGGCTTATAAGACAATGACTTTACAGATACCAATGGTGTAGTCAGAAGTCGTAAATACTCGAATGGCCTTGAAGACAATGACATTACAGATATCAATGGGGTAATCAGAAGTCGTAAATACACGAATGGCTTATAAGACAATGACTTTACAGATAGCAATTGTGTAATCAGAATTCATTAATACACGAATGGCTTATAAGACAATGACTTTACAGATAGCAATGTTGTAATCAGAAGTCGTAAATTCACGAATGGCTTATAAGAAAATGACTTTACAGATAGCAATGTGGTAATCAGAAGTCGTAAATTCACGAATGGCTTATAAGACAATGACTTTACAGATACCAATGGGGAAATCAGAAGTCGTATTTACACGAGTTGCTTATAAGACTGACTTTGCAGATACCAATGGTGTCATCAGAAGTTGTAAATACACGAATGGCTTATAATACAATGACTTTTCAGATACCAAAGGGTTAATCAGAAGTCGTATTTACACGAATGGCTTATAGGACAATGATTTTACAGATATCAATAGGGTAATCTGAACTCGTAAATACACGAATGGCTTATTAGACAATGGTTTTACAGATATCAATGGTGTAATCAGAAGTCGTAAATACACGAATGACTTATAAGGCAAAGACTTTACAGATACCTATGGTGTTATCAGAAGTCGCAATGGTTGATAAGACAATGACTTTTAGAGATACCAATGATGTAGTCAGAAGTCGTAAATAAACGAATGACTTATAAGACAATGACTTTACAGATACCAATGGGGTAATCAGAAGTCATAAATACACGAATGGCTTATAAGAAAATGACTTTACAGATACCAATAGGGTAATCAGAAGTCGTAAATTCACGAATGGCTTATAAGACAATCACTTTACAGATACCAATGGGGAAATCAGAAGTCGTATTTACACGAATGGCTTATAAGACTGATTTTGCAGATACCAATGGTGTCATCAGAAGTTGTAAATACACGAATGGCTTATAATACAATGACTTTACAGATACCAAAGGGTTAATCAGAAGTCGTATTTACACGAATGGCTTATAAGACAATGATTTTACAGATATCAATAGGGTAATCTGAACTCGTAAATACACGAATGGCTTATTAGACAATGGTTTTACAGATATCAATGGTGTAATCAGAAGTCGTAAATACACGAATGATTTATAAGGCAAAGACTTTACAGATACCTATGGTGTAATCAGAAGTCGTAATGGTTGATAAGACAATGACTTTTAGAGATACCAATGGTGTAGTCAGAAGTCGTAAATAAACGAATGACTTATAAGACAATGACTTTACAGATACCAATGGGGTAATCAGAAGTCGTAAATACACGAATGGCTTATAAGACAATCACTTTACAGATACCAATGGGGTAATTCGAAGTCGTAAATACACGAATGGCTTATAAGACAATGATTTTTCAGATATCAATGCTGTAATCAGAAGTTGTAAATACACGAATGGATTATAAGACAATGACTTTACAGATACCAATGGGTTAATCAGAAGTCATATTTACACGAATGGCTTATAAGACAATGATTTTACAGATACCAATGGGTTAATCAGAAGTCATATTTACACGAATGGCTTATAAGACAATGACTTTACAGATACCAATGGTGTAATGAGAAGTCGTAAATACACGAATGACTTATAAGACAATGACTTTACCGACACCTATGGGGTAATCAGAATTCGTCAATACACGAATGGCTTATTAGATAATGACTTTACAGATACCAATGGGGTAATCTGAAGTCGTAAGTACACGAATGGCTCATAAGACAATGATTTAACAGATACCAATGGAGTAATCAGAAGTTGAAAATACACGAATGGCTTATAATACATTGACTTTACAGATACCAATTGTGTAATCAGAATTCGTAAATACACGAATGGCTTATAAGACAATGACTTTACAGATACCTATGGTGTAGTCAGAAGTCGTAAATACTCGAATGGCCTTTAAGACAATGACCTTACAGATAGCAATTGTGTAATCAGAATTCGTAAATACACGAATGGCTTATAAGACAATGACTTTACAGATAACAATGTGGTAATCAGAATTTGTAAATACACGAATGGCTTATAAGACAAAGACTTTACAGATACCTATGGGGTAATCAGAAGTCGTAATAGTTGATAACACAATGACTTTTAGAGATACCAATGGTGTAGTCAGAAGTCGTATATAAACGAATGACTTATAAGACAAGCACTTTACAGATACCAATGGGGTAATCAGAAGTCGTAAATACACGAATGGCTTATAAGAAAATGACTTTACAGATACCAATGGGGTAATCAGAAGTCGTAATGGTTGATAAGACAATGACTTTTAGAGATACCAATGGTGTAGTCAGAAGTCGTAAATACACGAATGGCTTATAAGAAAATGACTTTACAGATACCAATAGGGTAATCAGAAGTCGTGAATTCACGAATGGCTTATAAGACAATCACTTTACAGATACCAATGGGGAAATCAGAAGTCGTATTTACACGAATGGTTTATAGGAAAATGATTTTACAGATACCAATGGTGTAATCAGAAGTCGTAAATACACGAATGACTTAAAAGACAATGACTTTACCGATACCTCTGGGGTAATCTGAACTCGTAAATACACGAATGGCTTATTAGACAATGGTTTTACAGATATCAATGGTGTAATCAGATGTCGTAAATACACGAATGATTTATAAGACAAAGACTTTACAGATACCTATGGGGTAATCAGAAGTCGCAATAGTTGATAAGACAATGACTTTTAGAGATACCAATGGTGTAGTCAGAAGTCGTATATAAACGAATGACTTATAAGACAAGCACTTTACAGATACCAATGGGGTAATCAGAAGTCGTAAATACACGAATGGCTTATAAGAAAATGACTTTACAGATACCAATGGGGTAATCAGAAGTCGTAAATACACGAATGGCTTATAAGACAATCACTCTACAGATACCAATGGGGTAATCTGAAGTCGTAAATACACGAATGGCTTATTAGACAATGGTTTTACAGATATCTATGGGGTAATCAGAAGTCGTAATGGTTGATAAGACAATGACTTTTAGAGATACCAATGGGTAATGAGAAGTCGTAAATATGCGAATGTTTTATAAGACAATGACTATACAGATACCAATGGTGTAATCAGAAGTCGTAAATACACGAATGGCTTTTAAGACAATGACTTGACAGATACCAATGGGGTAATCAGAAGTCGTAAATACACGAATGGCTTATAAGACAATCACTCTACAGATACCAATGGGGTAATCTGAAGTCGTAAATACACGAATGGCTTATTAGACAATGGTTTTACAGATACCAATGGGGTAATCAAAAGTCGTAAATACACGAATGGCTCATAAGACAATGATTTAACAGATAGCAATGGGGTAATCAGAAGTTGAAAATACACGAATGGCTTATAATACATTGACTTTACAGATACCAATTGTGTAATCAGAATTCGTAAATACACGAATGGCTTATAAGACAATGACTTTACAGATACCAATGGTGTAGTCAGAAGTCGTAAATACTCGAATGGCCTTGAAGACAATGACATTACAGATATCAATGGGGTAATCAGAAGTCGTAAATACACGAATGGCTTATAAGACAATGACTTTACAGATAGCAATTGTGTAATCAGAATTCATTAATACACGAATGGCTTATAAGACAATGACTTTACAGATAGCAATGTTGTAATCAGAAGTCGTAAATTCACGAATGGCTTATAAGAAAATGACTTTACAGATAGCAATGTGGTAATCAGAAGTCGTAAATTCACGAATGGCTTATAAGACAATGACTTTACAGATACCAATGGGGAAATCAGAAGTCGTATTTACACGAGTTGCTTATAAGACTGACTTTGCAGATACCAATGGTGTCATCAGAAGTTGTAAATACACGAATGGCTTATAATACAATGACTTTTCAGATACCAAAGGGTTAATCAGAAGTCGTATTTACACGAATGGCTTATAGGACAATGATTTTACAGATATCAATAGGGTAATCTGAACTCGTAAATACACGAATGGCTTATTAGACAATGGTTTTACAGATATCAATGGTGTAATCAGAAGTCGTAAATACACGAATGACTTATAAGGCAAAGACTTTACAGATACCTATGGTGTAATCAGAAGTCGCAATGGTTGATAAGACAATGACTTTTAGAGATACCAATGATGTAGTCAGAAGTCGTAAATAAACGAATGACTTATAAGACAATGACTTTACAGATACCAATGGGGTAATCAGAAGTCGTAAATACACGAATGGCTTATAAGAAAATGACTTTACAGATACCAATAGGGTAATCAGAAGTCGTAAATTCACGAATGGCTTATAAGACAATCACTTTACAGATACCAATGGGGAAATCAGAAGTCGTATTTACACGAATGGCTTATAAGACTGATTTTGCAGATACCAATGGTGTCATCAGAAGTTGTAAATACACGAATGGCTTATAATACAATGACTTTACAGATACCAAAGGGTTAATCAGAAGTCGTATTTACACGAATGGCTTATAAGACAATGATTTTACAGATATCAATAGGGTAATCTGAACTCGTAAATACACGAATGGCTTATTAGACAATGGTTTTACAGATATCAATGGTGTAATCAGAAGTCGTAAATACACGAATGATTTATAAGGCAAAGACTTTACAGATACCTATGGTGTAATCAGAAGTCGTAATGGTTGATAAGACAATGACTTTTAGAGATACCAATGGTGTAGTCAGAAGTCGTAAATAAACGAATGACTTATAAGACAATGACTTTACAGATACCAATGGGGTAATCAGAAGTCGTAAATACACGAATGGCTTATAAGACAATCACTTTACAGATACCAATGGGGTAATTCGAAGTCGTAAATACACGAATGGCTTATAAGACAATGATTTTTCAGATATCAATGCTGTAATCAGAAGTTGTAAATACACGAATGGATTATAAGACAATGACTTTACAGATACCAATGGGTTAATCAGAAGTCATATTTACACGAATGGCTTATAAGACAATGATTTTACAGATACCAATGGGTTAATCAGAAGTCATATTTACACGAATGGCTTATAAGACAATGACTTTACAGATACCAATGGTGTAATGAGAAGTCGTAAATACACGAATGACTTATAAGACAATGAATTTACCGACACCTATGGGGTAATCAGAATTCGTCAATACACGAATGGCTTATTAGATAATGACTTTACAGATACCAATGGGGTAATCTGAAGTCGTAAGTACACGAATGGCTCATAAGACAATGATTTAACAGATACCAATGGAGTAATCAGAAGTTGAAAATACACGAATGGCTTATAATACATTGACTTTACAGATACCAATTGTGTAATCAGAATTCGTAAATACACGAATGGCTTATAAGACAATGACTTTACAGATACCTATGGTGTAGTCAGAAGTCGTAAATACTCGAATGGCCTTTAAGACAATGACCTTACAGATAGCAATTGTGTAATCAGAATTCGTAAATACACGAATGGCTTATAAGACAATGACTTTACAGATAACAATGTGGTAATCAGAATTTGTAAATACACGAATGGCTTATAAGACAAAGACTTTACAGATACCTATGGGGTAATCAGAAGTCGTAATAGTTGATAACACAATGACTTTTAGAGATACCAATGGTGTAGTCAGAAGTCGTATATAAACGAATGACTTATAAGACAAGCACTTTACAGATACCAATGGGGTAATCAGAAGTCGTAAATACACGAATGGCTTATAAGAAAATGACTTTACAGATACCAATGGGGTAATCAGAAGTCGTAATGGTTGATAAGACAATGACTTTTAGAGATACCAATGGTGTAGTCAGAAGTCGTAAATACACGAATGGCTTATAAGAAAATGACTTTACAGATACCAATAGGGTAATCAGAAGTCGTGAATTCACGAATGGCTTATAAGACAATCACTTTACAGATACCAATGGGGAAATCAGAAGTCGTATTTACACGAATGGTTTATAGGAAAATGATTTTACAGATACCAATGGTGTAATCAGAAGTCGTAAATACACGAATGACTTAAAAGACAATGACTTTACCGATACCTCTGGGGTAATCTGAACTCGTAAATACACGAATGGCTTATTAGACAATGGTTTTACAGATATCAATGGTGTAATCAGAAGTCGTAAATACACGAATGATTTATAAGACAAAGACTTTACAGATACCTATGGGGTAATCAGAAGTCGCAATAGTTGATAAGACAATGACTTTTAGAGATACCAATGGTGTAGTCAGAAGTCGTATATAAACGAATGACTTATAAGACAAGCACTTTACAGATACCAATGGGGTAATCAGAAGTCGTAAATACACGAATGGCTTATAAGAAAATGACTTTACAGATACCAATGGGGTAATCAGAAGTCGTAAATACACGAATGGCTTATAAGACAATCACTCTACAGATACCAATGGGGTAATCTGAAGTCGTAAATACACGAATGGCTTATTAGACAATGGTTTTACAGATATCTATGGGGTAATCAGAAGTCGTAATGGTTGATAAGACAATGACTTTTAGAGATACCAATGGGTAATGAGAAGTCGTAAATATACGAATGTTTTATAAGACAATGACTATACAGATACCAATGGTGTAATCAGAAGTCGTAAATACACGAATGGCTTTTAAGACAATGACTTGACAGATACCAATGGGGTAATCAGAAGTCGTAAATACACGAATGGCTTATAAGACAATCACTCTACAGATACCAATGGGGTAATCTGAAGTCGTAAATACACGAATGGCTTATTAGACAATGGTTTTACAGATACCAATGGGGTAATCAAAAGTCGTAAATACACGAATGGCTCATAAGACAATGATTTAACAGATAGCAATGGGGTAATCAGAAGTTGAAAATACACGAATGGCTTATAATACATTGACTTTACAGATACCAATTGTGTAATCAGAATTCGTAAATACACGAATGGCTTATAAGACAATGACTTTACAGATACCAATGGTGTAGTCAGAAGTCGTAAATACTCGAATGGCCTTGAAGACAATGACATTACAGATATCAATGGGGTAATCAGAAGTCGTAAATACACGAATGGCTTATAAGACAATGACTTTACAGATAGCAATTGTGTAATCAGAATTCATTAATACACGAATGGCTTATAAGACAATGACTTTACAGATAGCAATGTTGTAATCAGAAGTCGTAAATTCACGAATGGCTTATAAGAAAATGACTTTACAGATAGCAATGTGGTAATCAGAAGTCGTAAATTCACGAATGGCTTATAAGACAATGACTTTACAGATACCAATGGGGAAATCAGAAGTCGTATTTACACGAGTTGCTTATAAGACTGACTTTGCAGATACCAATGGTGTCATCAGAAGTTGTAAATACACGAATGGCTTATAATACAATGACTTTTCAGATACCAAAGGGTTAATCAGAAGTCGTATTTACACGAATGGCTTATAGGACAATGATTTTACAGATATCAATAGGGTAATCTGAACTCGTAAATACACGAATGGCTTATTAGACAATGGTTTTACAGATATCAATGGTGTAATCAGAAGTCGTAAATACACGAATGACTTATAAGGCAAAGACTTTACAGATACCTATGGTGTTATCAGAAGTCGCAATGGTTGATAAGACAATGACTTTTAGAGATACCAATGATGTAGTCAGAAGTCGTAAATAAACGAATGACTTATAAGACAATGACTTTACAGATACCAATGGGGTAATCAGAAGTCATAAATACACGAATGGCTTATAAGAAAATGACTTTACAGATACCAATAGGGTAATCAGAAGTCGTAAATTCACGAATGGCTTATAAGACAATCACTTTACAGATACCAATGGGGAAATCAGAAGTCGTATTTACACGAATGGCTTATAAGACTGATTTTGCAGATACCAATGGTGTCATCAGAAGTTGTAAATACACGAATGGCTTATAATACAATGACTTTACAGATACCAAAGGGTTAATCAGAAGTCGTATTTACACGAATGGCTTATAAGACAATGATTTTACAGATATCAATAGGGTAATCTGAACTCGTAAATACACGAATGGCTTATTAGACAATGGTTTTACAGATATCAATGGTGTAATCAGAAGTCGTAAATACACGAATGATTTATAAGGCAAAGACTTTACAGATACCTATGGTGTAATCAGAAGTCGTAATGGTTGATAAGACAATGACTTTTAGAGATACCAATGGTGTAGTCAGAAGTCGTAAATAAACGAATGACTTATAAGACAATGACTTTACAGATACCAATGGGGTAATCAGAAGTCGTAAATACACGAATGGCTTATAAGAAAATGACTTTACAGATACCAATAGGGTAATCAGAAGTCGTAAATTCACGAATGGCTTATAAGACAATCACTTTACAGATACCAATGGGGAAATCAGAAGTCGTATTTACACGAATGGCTTATAAGACTGATTTTGCAGATACCAATGGTGTCATCAGAAGTTGTAAATACACGAATGGCTTATAATACAATGACTTTACAGATACCAAAGGGTTAATCAGAAGTCGTATTTACACGAATGGCTTATAAGACAATGATTTTACAGATATCAATAGGGTAATCTGAACTCGTAAATACACGAATGGCTTATTAGACAATGGTTTTACAGATATCAATGGTGTAATCAGAAGTCGTAAATACACGAATGATTTATAAGGCAAAGACTTTACAGATACCTATGGTGTAATCAGAAGTCGTAATGGTTGATAAGACAATGACTTTTAGAGATACCAATGGTGTAGTCAGAAGTCGTAAATAAACGAATGACTTATAAGACAATGACTTTACAGATACCAATGGGGTAATCAGAAGTCGTAAATACACGAATGGCTTATAAGACAATCACTTTACAGATACCAATGGGGTAATTCGAAGTCGTAAATACACGAATGGCTTATAAGACAATGATTTTTCAGATATCAATGCTGTAATCAGAAGTTGTAAATACACGAATGGATTATAAGACAATGACTTTACAGATACCAATGGGTTAATCAGAAGTCATATTTACACGAATGGCTTATAAGACAATGATTTTACAGATACCAATGGGTTAATCAGAAGTCATATTTACACGAATGGCTTATAAGACAATGACTTTACAGATACCAATGGTGTAATGAGAAGTCGTAAATACACGAATGACTTATAAGACAATGACTTTACCGACACCTATGGGGTAATCAGAATTCGTCAATACACGAATGGCTTATTAGATAATGACTTTACAGATACCAATGGGGTAATCTGAAGTCGTAAGTACACGAATGGCTCATAAGACAATGATTTAACAGATACCAATGGAGTAATCAGAAGTTGAAAATACACGAATGGCTTATAATACATTGACTTTACAGATACCAATTGTGTAATCAGAATTCGTAAATACACGAATGGCTTATAAGACAATGACTTTACAGATACCTATGGTGTAGTCAGAAGTCGTAAATACTCGAATGGCCTTTAAGACAATGACCTTACAGATAGCAATTGTGTAATCAGAATTCGCAAATACACGAATGGCTTATAAGACAATGACTTTACAGATAACAATGTGGTAATCAGAATTTGTAAATACACGAATGGCTTATAAGACAAAGACTTTACAGATACCTATGGGGTAATCAGAAGTCGTAATAGTTGATAACACAATGACTTTTAGAGATACCAATGGTGTAGTCAGAAGTCGTATATAAACGAATGACTTATAAGACAAGCACTTTACAGATACCAATGGGGTAATCAGAAGTCGTAAATACACGAATGGCTTATAAGAAAATGACTTTACAGATACCAATGGGGTAATCAGAAGTCGTAATGGTTGATAAGACAATGACGTTTAGAGATACCAATGGTGTAGTCAGAAGTCGTAAATACACGAATGGCTTATAAGAAAATGACTTTACAGATACCAATAGGGTAATCAGAAGTCGTGAATTCACGAATGGCTTATAAGACAATCACTTTACAGATACCAATGGTGTAATCAGAAGTCGTAAATACACGAATGACTTAAAAGACAATGACTTTACCGATACCTCTGGGGTAATCTGAACTCGTAAATACACGAATGGCTTATTAGACAATGGTTTTACAGATATCAATGGTGTAATCAGAAGTCGTAAATAAACGAATGACTTATAAGACAATGACTTTACAGATACCAATGGGGTAATCAGAAGTCGTAAATACACGAATGGCTTATAAGACAATCACTTTACAGATACCAATGGGGTAATTCGAAGTCGTAAATACACGAATGGCTTATAAGACAATGATTTTTCAGATATCAATGCTGTAATCAGAAGTTGTAAATACACGAATGGATTATAAGACAATGACTTTACAGATACCAATGGGTTAATCAGAAGTCATATTTACACGAATGGCTTATAAGACAATGATTTTACAGATACCAATGGGTTAATCAGAAGTCATATTTACACGAATGGCTTATAAGACAATGACTTTACAGATACCAATGGTGTAATGAGAAGTCGTAAATACACGAATGACTTATAAGACAATGACTTTACCGACACCTATGGGGTAATCAGAATTCGTCAATACACGAATGGCTTATTAGATAATGACTTTACAGATACCAATGGGGTAATCTGAAGTCGTAAGTACACGAATGGCTCATAAGACAATGATTTAACAGATACCAATGGAGTAATCAGAAGTTGAAAATACACGAATGGCTTATAATACATTGACTTTACAGATACCAATTGTGTAATCAGAAATCGTAAATACACGAATGGCTTATAAGACAATGACTTTACAGATACCTATGGTGTAGTCAGAAGTCGTAAATACTCGAATGGCCTTTAAGACAATGACCTTACAGATAGCAATTGTGTAATCAGAATTCGTAAATACACGAATGGCTTATAAGACAATGACTTTACAGATAACAATGTGGTAATCAGAATTTGTAAATACACGAATGGCTTATAAGACAAAGACTTTACAGATACCTATGGGGTAATCAGAAGTCGTAATAGTTGATAACACAATGACTTTTAGAGATACCAATGGTGTAGTCAGAAGTCGTATATAAACGAATGACTTATAAGACAAGCACTTTACAGATACCAATGGGGTAATCAGAAGTCGTAAATACACGAATGGCTTATAAGAAAATGACTTTACAGATACCAATGGGGTAATCAGAAGTCGTAATGGTTGATAAGACAATGACGTTTAGAGATACCAATGGTGTAGTCAGAAGTCGTAAATACACGAATGGCTTATAAGAAAATGACTTTACAGATACCAATAGGGTAATCAGAAGTCGTGAATTCACGAATGGCTTATAAGACAATCACTTTACAGATACCAATGGTGTAATCAGAAGTCGTAAATACACGAATGACTTAAAAGACAATGACTTTACCGATACCTCTGGGGTAATCTGAACTCGTAAATACACGAATGGCTTATTAGACAATGGTTTTACAGATATCAATGGTGTAATCAGAAGTCGTAAATACACGAATGATTTATAAGACAAAGACTTTACAGATACCTATGGGGTAATCAGAAGTCGCAATAGTTGATAAGACAATGACTTTTAGAGATACCAATGGTGTAGTCAGAAGTCGTATATAAACGAATGACTTATAAGACAAGCACTTTACAGATACCAATGGGGTAATCAGAAGTCGTAAATACACGAATGGCTTATAAGAAAATGACTTTACAGATACCAATGGGGTAATCAGAAGTCGTAAATACACGAATGGCTTATAAGACAATCACTCTACAGATACCAATGGGGTAATCTGAAGTCGTGAATACACGAATGGCTTATTAGACAATGGTTTTACAGATATCTATGGGGTAATCAGAAGTCGTAATGGTTGATAAGACAATGACTTTTAGAGATACCAATGGGTAATGAGAAGTCGTAAATATGCGAATGTTTTATAAGACAATGACTATACAGATACCAATGGTGTAATCAGAAGTCGTAAATACACGAATGGCTTTTAAGACAATGACTTGACAGATACCAATGGGGTAATCAGAAGTCGTAAATACACGAATGGCTTATAAGACAATCACTCTACAGATACCAATGGGGTAATCTGAAGTCGTAAATACACGAATGGCTTATTAGACAATGGTTTTACAGATACCAATGGGGTAATCAAAAGTCGTAAATACACGAATGGCTCATAAGACAATGATTTAACAGATAGCAATGGGGTAATCAGAAGTTGAAAATACACGAATGGCTTATAATACATTGACTTTACAGATACCAATTGTGTAATCAGTATTCGTAAATACACGAATGGCTTATAAGACAATGACTTTACAGATACCAATGGTGTAGTCAGAAGTCGTAAATACTCGAATGGCCTTGAAGACAATGACATTACAGATATCAATGGGGTAATCAGAAGTCGTAAATAAAGGAATGACTTATAAGACAATGACTTTACAGATACCAATGGGGTAATCAGAAGTCGTAAATTCACGAATGGCTTATAAGACAATCACTTTACAGATACCAATGGGGAAATCAGAAGTCGTATTTACACGAATGGCTTATAAGACTGACTTTACAGATACCAATGGTGTCATCAGAAGTTGTAAATACACGAATGGCTTATAATACAATGACTTTACAGATACCAAAGGGTTAATCAGAAGTCGTATTTACACGAATGGCTTATAGGAAAATGATTTTACAGATACCAATGGTGTAATCAGAAGTCGTAAATACACGAATGACTTATAAGACAATGACTTTACCGATACCTCTGGGGTAATCAGAAGTCGTAAATACACGAATGGCTTATAAGGCAATGACTTTACAGATACCAATAGGGTAATCTGAACTCGAAAATACACGAATGGCTTATTAGACAATGGTTTTAGAGATATCAATGGTGTAATCAGAAGTCGTAAATACACGAATGACTTATTAGACAAAGATATTACAGATACCTATGGAGTAATCAGAAGTCGTAATGGTTGATAAGAAAATGACTTTTAGAGATACCAATGGTGTAGTCAGAAGTCGTAAATAAACGAATGACTTATAAGACAATGACTTTACAGATACCAATGGGGTAATCAGAAGTCGTAATGGTTGATAAGACAATGACTTTTAGAGATACCAATGGTGTAGTCAGAAGTCGTAAATACACGAATGGCTTATAAGAAAATGACTTTACAGATACCAATAGGTTAATCAGAAGTCGTGAATTCACGAATGGCTTATAAGACAATCACTTTACAGATACCAATGGGGAAATCTGAACTCGTAAATACACGAATGGCTTATAAGACAATGACTTTACCGATACCTCTGGGGTAATCTGAACTCGTAAATACACGAATGGCTTACTACACAATGGTTTTACAGATATCAATGGTGTAATCAGAAGTCGTAAATACACGAATGATTTATAAGACAAAGACTTTACAGATACCTATGGGGTAATCAGAAATCGCAATAGTTGATAAGACAATGACTTTTAGAGATACCAATGGTGTAGTCAGAAGTCGTATATAAACGAATGACTTATAAGACAAGCACTTTACAGATACCAATGGGGTAATCAGAAGTCGTAAATACACGAATGGCTTATAAGAAAATGACTTTACAGATACCAATGGGGTAATCAGAAGTCGTAAATACACGAATGGCTTATAAAACAATCACTCTACAGATACCAATGGGGTAATCTGAAGTCGTAAATACACGAATGGCTTATTAGACAATGGTTTTACAGATATATATGGGGTAATCAGAAGTCGTAATGGTTGATAAGACAATGATCTTACAGATATCAATGGGGTAATCAAAAGTCGTAAATACACGAATGGCTCATAAGACAATGATTTAACAGATAGCAATGGGGTAATCAGAAGATGAAAATACACGAATGGCTTATAATACATTGACTTTACAGATACCAATTGTGTAATCAGAATTCGTAAATACACGAATGGCTTATAAGACAATGACTTTACAGATACCAATGGTGTAGTCAGAAGTCGTAAATACTCGAATGGCCTTTAAGACAATGACATTACAGATATCAATGGGGTAATCAGAAGTCGTAAATACACGAATGGCTTATAAGACAATGACTTTACAGATAGCAATTGTGTAATCAGAATTCGTTAATACACGAATGGCTTATAAGACAATGACTTTACAGATAGCAATGTTGTAATCAGAAGTCGTAAATACACGAATGTTTTATAAGAAAATGACTTTACAGATAGCAATGTGGTAATCAGAAGTCGTAAATTCACGAATGGCTTATAAGACAATGACTTTACAGATACCAATGGGGAAATCAGAAGTCGTATTTACACGAATGGCTTATAAGACTGACTTTGCAGATACCAATGGTGTCATCAGAAGTTGTAAATACACGAATGGCTTATAATACAATGACTTTTCAGATACCAAAGGGTTAATCAGAAGTCGTATTTACACGAATGGCTTATAAGACAATGATTTTACAGATACCAATAGGGTAATCTGAACTCGTAAATACACGAATGGCTTATTAGACAATGGTTTTACAGATATCAATGGTGTAATCAGAAGTCGTAAATACACGAATGACTTATAAGACAAAGACTTTACAGATACCTATGGTGTAATCAGAAGTCGTAATGGTTGATAAGACAATGACTTTTAGAGATACCAATGATGTAGTCAGAAGTCGTAAATAACGAATGACTTATAAGACAATGACTTTACAGATACCAATGGTGTAATCAGAAGTCGTAAATACACGAATGGCTTATAAGAAAATGACTTTACAGATACCAATAGGGTAATCAGAAGTCGTAAATTCACGAATGGCTTATAAGACAATCACTTTACAGATACCAATGGGGAAATCAGAAGTCGTATTTACACGAATGGCTTATAAGACTGATTTTGCAGATACCAATGGTGTCATCAGAAGTTGTAAATACACGAATGGCTTATAATACAATGACTTTACAGATACCAAAGGGTTAATCAGAAGTCGTATTTACACGAATGGCTTATAGGAAAATGATTTTACAGATACCAATGGTGTAATCAGAAGTCGTAAATACACGAATGACTTATAAGACAATGACTTTACCGATACCTCTGGGGTAATCAGAAGTCGTAAATACACGAATGGCTTATAAGACAATGACTTTACAGATACCAATAGGGTAATTTGAACTCGAAAATACACGAATGGCTTATTAGACAATGGTTTTAGAGATATCAATGGTGTAATCAGAAGTCCTAAATACACGAATGACTTATAAGACAAAGATATTACAGATACCTATGGGGTAATCAGAAGTCGTAATGGTTGATAAGAAAATGACTTTTAGAGATACCAATGGTGTAGTCAGAAGTCGTAAATAAACGAATGACTTATAAGACAATGACTTTACAGATACCAATGGGGTAATCAGAAGTCGTAAATACACGAATGGCTTTTAAGAAAATGACTATACAGATACCAATGGGGTAATCAGAAGTCGTAAATTCACGAATGGCTTATAAGACAATCACTTTACAGATACCAATGGGGAAATCAGAAGTCGTATTTACACGAATGGCTTATAAGACTGATTTTGCAGATACCAATGGTGTCATCAGAAGTTGTAAATACACGAATGGCTTATAATACAATAACTTTACAGATACCAAAGGGATAATCAGAAGTCGTATTTACAAGAATGGTTTATAGGAAAATGATTTTACAGATACCAATGGTGTAATCAGAAGTCGTAAATACACGAATGACTTATAAGACAATGACTTTACCGATACCTCTGGGGTAATCAGAAGTCGTAAATACACGAATGGCTTATAAGACAATGACTTTACAGATATCAATAGGGTAATCTGAACTCGTAAATACACGAATGGCTTATTAGACAATGGTTTTACAGATATCAGTGGTGTAATCAGAAGTCGTAAATACACGAATGACTTATAAGACAAAGACTTTACAGATACCTATGGGGTAATCAGAAGTCGTAATAGTTGATAAGACAATGACTTATAGAGATACCATGGTGTAGTCAGAAGTCGTATATAAACGAATGACTTATAAGACAAGCACTTTACAGATACCAATGGGGTAATCAGAAGTCGTAAATACACGAATGGCTTATAAGAAAATGACTTTACAGATACCAATGGGGTAATCAGAAGTCGTAAATACACGAATGGCTTATAAGACAATCACTCTACAGATACCAATGGAGTAATCTGAAGTCGTAAAAATACGAATGGCTTATTAGACAATGGTTTTACAGATATCTATGGGGTAATCAGAAGTCGTAATGGTTGATAAGACAATGATCTTACAGATACCAATGGGGTAATCAGAAGTTGAAAATACACGAATGGCTTAAAATACATTGACTTTACAGATACCAATTGTGTAATCAGAATTCGTAAATACACGAATGGCTTATAAGAAAATGACTTTACAGATAGCAATGTTGTAATCAGAAGTCGTAAATTCACGAATGGCTTATAAGACAATGACTTTGCAGATACCAATGTTGTCATCAGAAGTTGTAAATACAGGAATGGCTTATAATACAATGACTTTACAAATACCAAACGGTTAATCAGAAGTCGTATTTACACGAATGGCTTATAGGAAAATGATTTTACAGATACCAATGGTGTAATCAGAAGTCGTACATACACGAATGACTTATAAGACAATGACTTTACCGATACCTCTGGGGTAATCAGAAGTCGTAAATACACGAATGGCTTATAAGACAATGATTTTACAGATATTAAAAGGGTAATCTGAACTCGTAAATACACGAATGGCTTATTAGACAATGGTTTTACAGATATCAATGGTGTAATCAGAAGTCGTAAATACACGAATGACTTATAAGGGAAAGACTTTACAGATACCTATGGGGTAATCAGAAGTCGTAATGGTTGATAAGACAATGACTTTTAGAGATACCGATGGTGTAGTCAGAAGTCGTAAATAAACGAATGACTTACAAGACAATGACTTTACAGATACCAATGGGGTAATCAGAAGTCGTAAATACACGAATGGCTTATAAGAAAATGACTTTACAGATACCAATGGGGTAATCAGAAGTCGTAAATACACGAATGGCTTATAAGACAATCACTTTACAGATACCAATGGGGTAATTCGAAGTCGTAAATACACGAATGGCTTATAAGACAATGATGTTTCAGATATCAATGCTGTAATCAGAAGTTGTAAATAGACGAATGGCTTATAAGACAATGACTTTACAGATACCAATGGGTTAATCAGAAGTCATATTTACACGAATGGTTTATAAGACAATGACTTTACAGTTACCAATGGTGTAATGAGAAGTAGTAAATACAGGAATGACTTATAAGACAATGACTTTACCGACACCTATGGGGTAATCAGAAGTCGTAAATACACGAATGGTTTATTAGAGAATGACTTTACAGATACCAATGGGGTAATCTGAAGTCGTAAATACACGAATGGCTTATTAGTCAATGGTTTTACAGATATCTATGAGGTAATCAGAAGTCGTAATGGTTGATAAGACAATGATCTTACAGATATCAATTGGGTAATCAGAAGTCGTAAATACACGAATGGCTCATAAGACTATGATTTAACAGATACCAATGGGGTAATCAGAAGTTGAAAATACACGAATGGCTTATAATACATTGACTTTACAGATACCAATTGTGTAATCAGAATTCGTAAATACACGAATGGCTTATAAGACAATGACTTTACAGATACCAATGGTGTAGTCAGAAGTCGTAAATACTCGAATGGCCTTTAAGAAAATGACCTTACAGATATCAATGGGGTAATCAGAAGTCGTAAATACACGAATGGCTTATAAGACAATTACTTTACAGATAGCAATTGTGTAATCAGAATTCGTAAATACACGAATGGCTTATAAGACAATGACTTTACACATAACAATGTGGTAATCAGAATTTGTAAATACACGAATGGCTTATAAGACAATGATTTTATAGATACCAATGGGGAAATCAGAAGTCGTAAATACACGAATGTTTTATAAGACAATGACTTTACAGATATCAATGCTGTAATCAGAAGTTGTAAATACACGAATGGATTATAAGACAATGACTTTACAGATACCAATGGGTTAATCAGAAGTCATATTTACACGAATGGCTTATAAGACAATGATTTTACAGATACCAATGGTGTAATGAGAAGTCGTAGATACACGAATGACTTATAAGACAATGACTTTACCGACACCTATGGGGTAATCAGAATTCGTCAATACACGAATGGCTTATTAGATAATGACTTTACAGATACCAATGGGGTAATCTGAAGTCGTAAATACACGAATGGCTCATAAGACAATGATTTAACAGATACCAATGGGGTAATCAGAAGTTGAAAATACACGAATGGCTTATAATACATTGACTTTACAGATACCAATTGTGTAATCAGAATTCGTAAATACACGAATGGCTTATAAGACAATGACTTTACAGATACCTATGGTGTAGTCAGAAGTCGTAAATACTCGAATGGCCTTTAAGACAATGACCTTACAGATAGTAATTGTGTAATCAGAATTCGTAAATATAGGAATGGCTTATAAGACAATGACTTTACAGATAACAATGTGGTAATCAGAATTTGTAAATACACGAATGGCTTATAAGACAATGACTTTTCAGATACCAATGGGGTAATCAGAAGTCGTAAATACACGAATGGCTTATAAGAAAATGACTTTACAGATACCAATGGGGTAATCAGAAGTCGTAAATTCACGAATGGCTTATAAGACAATGACTTTACAGATACCAATGTTGTCATCAGAAGTTGTAAATACACGAATGGCTTATAATACAATGACTTTACAAATACCAAACGGTTAATCAGAAGTCGTATTTACACGAATGGCTTATAGGAAAATGATTTTACAGATACCAATGGTGTAATCAGAAGTCGTAAATACACGAATGACTTATAAGACAATGACTTTACCGATACCTCTGGGGTAATCAGAAGTCGTAAATACACGAATGGCTTATAAGACAATGGTTTTACAGATATCAATGGTGTAATCAGAAGTCGTAAATACACGAATGACTTATAAGGGAAAGACTTTACAGATACCTATGGGGTAATCAGAAGTCGTAATGGTTGATAAGACAATGACTTTTAGAGATACCGATGGTGTAGTCAGAAGTCGTAAATAAACGAATGACTTACAAGACAATGACTTTACAGATACCAATGGGGTAATCAGAAGTCGTAAATACACGAATGGCTTATAAGAAAATGACTTTACAGATACCAATGGGGTAATCAGAAGTCGTAAATACACGAATGGCTTATAAGACAATCACTTTACAGATACCAATGGGGTAATTCGAAGTCGTAAATACACGAATGGCTTATAAGACAATGATTTTTCAGATATCAATGCTGTAATCAGAAGTTGTAAATAGACGAATGGCTTATAAGACAATGACTTTACAGATACCAATGGGTTAATCAGAAGTCATATTTACACGAATGGCTTAGAAGACAATGACTTTACAGATACCAATGGTGTAATGAGAAGTAATAAATACACGAATGACTTATAAGACAATGACTTTACCGACACCTATGGGGTAATCAGAAGTCGTAAATACACGAATGGCTTATTAGTCAATGGTTTTACAGATATCTATGAGGTAATCAGAAGTCGTAATGGTTGATAAGACAATGATCTTACAGATATCAATGGGGTAATCAGAAGTCGTAAATACACGAATGGCTCATAAGACTATGATTTAACAGATACCAATGGGGTAATCAGAAGTTGAAAATACACGAATGGCTTATAATACATTGACTTTACATATACCAATTGTGTAATCAGAATTCGTAATTACACGAATGGCTTATAAGACAATGACTTTACAGATACCAATGGTGTAGTCAGAAGTCGTAAATACTCGAATGGCCTTTAAGAAAATGACCTTACAGATATCAATGGGGTAATCAGAAGTCGTAAATACACGAATGGCTTATAAGACAATTACTTTACAGATAGCAATTGTGTAATCAGAATTCGTAAAGACACGAATGGCTTATAAGACAATGACTTTACACATAACAATGTGGTAATCAGAATTTGTAAATACACGAATGGCTTATAAGACAATGATTTTACAGATACCAATGGGGAAATCAGAAGTCGTAAATACACGAATGTTTTTTAGACAATGACTTTACAGATACCAATGGGTAATCAGAAGTCGTAAATTAACGAATGGCTTATAAGAAAATGACTTTACAGATACCAATGAGGTAATCAGAAGTCGTAAATTCATGAATGGCTTATAAGAAAATGACTTTACGGATACCAATGGGGAAAGCAGAAGTCGTATTTACACGAATGGCTTATAAGACTGATTTTGCAGATACCATTGGTGTCATCCGAAGTTGTAAATACACGAATGGCTTATAATACAATGACTTTACAGATACCAATGGGTAATCAGAAGTCGTAAATTAACGAATGGCTTATAAGAAAATGACTTTACAGATACCAATGAGGTAATCAGAAGTCGTAAATTCATGAATGGCTTATAAGAAAATGACTTTACGGATACCAATGGGGAAAGCAGAAGTCGTATTTACACGAATGGCTTATAAGACTGATTTTGCAGATACCATTGGTGTCATCCGAAGTTGTAAATACACGAATGGCTTATAATACAATGACTTTACAGATACCAAAGGGTTAATCAGAAGTCGTATTTACACGAATGGCTTATAGGAAAATGATTTTACAGATACCAATGGTGTAATCAGAAGTCGTAAATACACGAATGACTAATAAGACAATGACTTTACCGATACCTCTGGGGTAATCAGAAGTCGTAAATACACGAATGGCTTATAAGACAATGACTTTACAGATATCAATAGCGTAATCTGAACTCGTAAATACACGAATGGCTTATTAGACAATGGTTTTACAGATATCAATGGTGTAATCAGAAGTCGTAAATACACGAATGACTTATAAGGCAAAGACTTTACAGATACCAATGGGGTAATCAGAAGTCGTAAATACACGAATGGCTTATAAGAAAATGACTTGACAGATACCAATGGGGTAAACAGAAGTTGTAAATACTTGAATGGCCTATAAAAAATGACTATACAGATACAAATGGTGTAATCAGAATTCGTTAATACACGAATGGCTTTAAAGACAATGACTTAACAGATACCAATGGGTTAATCAAAAGTCGTATTTACACGAATGGCTTATAAGACAATGACTTTACAGATACCAATGGTGTAATCCGAAGTCGTAAATACACGAATGTTTTATAAGACAATGACTTTACAGATACCAATGGGGTAATCAGAAGTTGTAAATACACGAATGGCTTACAAGACAATTATTTTATATCTACCAATGGGGTAATCAGAATTCGTAAATACACGTATGGCTTATAAGAAAATGACTTTACAGATACCAATGGGGTAATCAGAAGTCGTAAACACTCGAATGGCCTATAATACAATGATCTTACAGATAGCAATATTGTAATCAGAATTCGTCGATACACGAAATGCTTATAAGACAATGACTTTACAGATAGCAATGGGGTAATCGGAAGTCGTAAATACACGAAGGGCTAATAAGACAATGACCTTACGGATACCAATGGTGTAATCATAAGTCGTAAATAAATGAACGGCTTATCTGACAATGACTTTTCAGATACCAATGGCGTAATCAGAAGCTGTAAATACACGAGTGGCTTATAAGACAATGATTTTACAGATACCAATAGGGTAATTAGAATTCGTAAATACAAGAATGTTTTGTAAGACAATGACTTTACAGATACCAATGTGGTAATCAGAAGTCGTAAATACACGAATGGCTTATAAGACAATGACTTTACAGATACCAATGCGATAATCAGAAGTCGTAAATACACGAATGGCTTGTAAGACAATCACTTTACAGATACCAATGGGTTAATCAGAAGTCATATTTACACGAATGGCTTATAAGACAATGATTTTACAGATACAAATGATGTAATCAGAAGTCGTTAATACACGAATGGCTTATAAGACAATGAATTTACAGATACCAATAAGGTAATCAGAAGTCGTAAATACACGAATGGCTTATAGGACAATGACTTTACAGATACCAACGGGGTAATCAGAAGTCGTAAATACAAGAATGGCTTATAAGACAAGAACTTTGCAGATATCAATGGGGTAATCAGAAGTCGTAAATACACGAATGGCTTATTAGAAAATGACTTTACAGATACCAATGGGGTAATCTGAAGTCATAAATACACGAATGGCTTATAACACAATGACTTTACAGATACCAATGGTGTAATCAGAAGTTGTAAATACACGAATGGCTTAAACGACAATGACTTTACAGATACCAATGGGTTAATCAGAAGTCGTATTTACACGAATGGCTTATAAGACAATGTCTTTATAGATACCAATGGTGTAATCCGAATTCGTAAATACACGAATGGCTTATAAGACAATGATTTTACAGATACCAATAGGGTAATCAGAAGTCGTAAATACACAAATGGCTTATAAGACAATGACTTTACAGATACCAATGGGGTAAACAGAAGTCGAAAATACACGAATGGCTTTTAGGAAAATGACCTTACAGATACGAATGGGGTAATCAGAATTCGTCGATGCACGAATGGCTTATAAGACAATGACTTTACAGATAGCAATGGGGTAATCGGAAGTCGCAAATACACGAAGGGCTAATAAGACAATGACCTTACAGATACCAATGATGTAATCAGAAGTCGTAAATAAATGAACGACTTATCTGACAATGACTTTTCAGATACCAATGGTGTAATCAGAAGCTGTAAATACACGAGTGGCTTATAAGAAAATGATTTTACAGACACCAATAGGGTAATCAGAAGTCGTAAATACACAAATGGCTTATAAGACAATGACTTTACAGATACCAATGGGGTAATCAGAAGTCGTAAATACACGAATGGCTTTTAGGAAAATGACTTTATAGATACCAAAGGGGTAATCAGAAGTCGTTAATACTCGAATGGCCTATAAGAAAATAACTATACAGATACCAATGGGGTAATTAGAAATCGTAAATACACGAATGTTTTGTAAGACAATAACTTTACAGATACCAATGTGGTAATCAGAAGTCGTAAATACACGAATGGCTTATAAGACAATGACTTTACAGATACCAATGCGGTAATCAGAAGTCGTAAATACACGAATGGCTTGTAAGACAATCACTTTACAGAAACCAATGGGTTAATCAGAAGTCATATTTACACGAATGGCTTATAAGACAATTATTTTACAGATACAAATGATGTAATCCGAAGTCGTTAATACACGAATGGCGTATAAGACAATGACTTTACAGATACCAATGAGGTAATCAGAAGTCGTAAATGCACGAATGGCTTATAGGACAATGACTTTACAGATACCAACGGGGTAATCAGAAGTCGTAAATATACGAATGGCTTATAAGACAAGGACTTTGCAGATACCAATGGGGTAATCAGAAGTCGTAAATACACGAATGGCTTATAAGAAAATGACTTTACAGATACCAATGGGGTAATCTGAAGTCATAAATACACGAATGGCTTATAACACAATGACTTTACAGATACCAATGGTGTAATCAGAAGTTGTAAATACACGAATGGCTTAAACGACAATGACTTTACAGATACCAATGGGTTAATCAGAAGTCGTATTTACACGAATGGCTTATAAGACAATATCTTTATAGATACCAATGGTGTAATCCGAATTCGTAAATACACGAATGGCTTATAAGACAATGACTTTACAGATACCAATGGTGTAATCAGAAGTCGTAAATAAATGAACGGCTTATAAGACAATGACTTTACAGATACCAATGGTGTAATCAGAAGTAGTCAATTCACGAATGCATTGTAAGACAATGATTTTACAGATACCAAAGGGGTAATCAGAAGTCGTAAATACACGAATGGTTTATAAGACAATGACTTTGCATATACCAATGGGGTAATCAGAAGTTGTAAATACACGAATGGCTTATAAGACAATGACTTTACAGATATCAATGGGGTAATCAGCAGTGGTAAATACACGAATGGCTTATAGGACAATGATTTCGGAGGTACCAATGGTGTAATCAGAAGTAGTAAATACACGAATGTATTGTAAGACAATGATTTTACAGATACCAAAGTGGTAATCAGAAGTTGTAAATATACGAATGGCTTATAAGACAATGACTTTACAGATACCAATGGGGTAATCAGAAGTCGTAAATACACGAATGGCTTATAAGACAATGACTTAACAGATACCAATGGAGTAATCAGCAGTCGTAATGGCTTATAAGACAATGACTTTACAGATGCCAATGATGTAATCAGAAGTCGTAAATACACGAATGGTTTATAAGACAATGACTTTACAGATCCCAATGGTGTAATCAGAAGTCGTAATGGCTTATAAGACAATGACTTTACAGATTCCAATGGTGTAATTAGTTGTCGTAATGGCTTATAAGACAATGACTTTGCAGATACCAATGGTGTAATCAGAAGTCGTAATGGCTTATAAGACAATGACTTTGCAGATGTCAATGACGTAATTAGAAGTCGTAATGGCTTATAAGACAATGACTTTACAGATACCAATGGTGTAATCAGATGTCGGAATAGCTTATATGACAATGATTTTACGTACAGTCAAACCTGCTTTAGTGACCACCTCTATTAAGCAATAACTTGTATTATGTGACCTTAATTCCAATTTCCCTTCAGAATGCATTTCATATCAATTAAACCTGTATTAATTGACCACCTGTTTTATGTGACCATATTTCACTGTCCCGTTGGCTTATAAAACAATAACTTTAGGTAATTATAATTTTTATTTTGCTTTTTGTAGATATTGCTTTATATTCCGAAGACAACATTCAAGAGAACGAAAGTTTCTCGTACATCTCACCATGTGAGTTTTTTTATATAGATAATATACTTCGAGATGACAAGCCAAAACCAGCGGAACGGAGCAAAAAGGAAAAAGATGATAAATATGAAGTAATACGTACTTCGACGATTGCTAAATACCAATCAATCAATCAATCAACCATTAGCAGCGAAACAAATCGAACTGATGACTCGAACAATATTGAAACAAAAGATGTCAGCAACAACAACTACAAAGATGAGATTGAACATGTCAGAAAATCATTAAGACCAATAAACATTAAGCAATTAACGAAAGGAAAAAGTGAGGAGGAAGCCGAAATGAAACGTTGTCTGCCTTCAGAATCCAAAAAAACATATCCGTCTGTTACAAAACGGACACAACCTTCTGACTCGAAAATCGTTCCTGTTGATGGTAGAGGCAGTCCACTCCCGGTGAAACAAGTGGAACCAGTAAAACGCAAAAGTGGAGAAGCGGATGTTGTAATTGATGTCAAGTCATTGAATATGGAAGATGTCAGCGACTGGATGAAGAAATTGAAACTTGAGAAGTATGCTGATATTTTTCATGAAAAGCAAGTAGACGGTTATCTCTTGATGCAACTGGATAAACAAATGTTGAAGACCGATTTTGGAATGGGAGATTTTGACATTGTGAAACTTACGGCATTTGCAAAATCTGGACATGTTCCGAAATCAAGGGGAAGAGACTTGTGACGTTGTAGTTAATTACAAGCACCAAGGTCTTTTTGGAAAACACACACATTGCATACTATGTACCATGATATTTATGTATCCATATTTAAGATGTCTAAAATATGCCGTATTATATTCCTTTTTTATGAAAACAGTTGCTAATATGGAAGGTTGTAACATTTAACAAATATACTGTCACATCAAAGTACATGTTTACGAAAATGACAAAGTGTTCTTTAAACGCTTATCATAAAACATTAACAATTTGGATGGTTTCTCGTGCTTAACGCTACTTTGAACAATAATTCAGTTATATTGTGGCGGTCAGTTTTATTGATGGAGTAAACTGGAGAACCTGGAGAAAACCTACCAATTTGCAGGACAATACGACAGTACTTTCATTACATTCATTGACCAAAAATATTAATTATAACGGTCCAGTATATATACAATCGGAATAATATGATACTAGGTGTTACCTAACTTGGGACGAAGTCCAATAATTTTGCTTAAACAATAATATGAGACAGGTGCTACCTGTAGTGCCAGCGAAGCACAATCCACATTATCTAATATTTAAATCATGTAAATCCTTGGGATAATTGAAATAGAAATTTTACTTACTTTTGTGTACTTTTTGGAGTGTACTGCAATACAATGTAAGGATGATCTTTCTATCTATTGAAACAGGCACGCCATGAATGCTCGCGAATCTGAAAATTATTTGCCAATTTCACGCTCATTCAGTGCATCAAAGTAGTGTCAAATTTTTTTTGGGCAGAGATATTTCGGGGACGACTTTTGTTAGGGCCGAGATATATTGGAGACGATTTTTAGCATTAATAACCGGAAGTAGTTCCAGATTACTGCGTATCCCATTTTCTGCAGATTTATCCATGTATTGGTTTCCGGTGTGTCATTTCCGGTTCATGAAATTTAAGCCATTAGTGATATGGATCTGGAATCAAAATATTGCTATTTCTACCATAGTTAGGACTTCGTCCCATATCATCCTGTTTAATCCCTTTAGTTTTCTTGTTCCCAAAAGACTTTTAGATTATTTGGTTCTCCGAGTATTTGACCTTGAACTTACCTGGAGAAGATTATCTCAGATACGGTTCATGTGCACGTGCTTAGGTATCTACGTGTTTACTCTTAATGTAATTTAATTGTTATCTATGTACGAATGCTTCGTTGTTCCCTAGAATTAAATAACCACCTTTATCCAGTTTTAAAACACTTATGATGTTTCTTATTAACAAAAAACTGGAGCAGACAATGATCCAAGCACAGTTGTGGTGCCTATTTAAGTCCATTCCAAACTTGGGTGAACACATCAATCCTCTTTACGATGTGTTAAGACTGTTACTGTCACATATGTGCTTGAAGCAGGTACACAGCAAAGGATTGAAGCAATATTGAACAACACATTTGACAGTGTAACCACGCCTGTACGGTTTAGCGTGCTATTTTAAAAAAGCTTCAAATTCTTAGTATCTAAATACCTTGAAAAAGTTAACGTGTTTTAACAAGGATCAATTGACGCTTGCCTCGAGAAATGGTGTCAAACAATATTGTCGTTTAGGAAACGGTGAACAGGAAACAAAAGTAAACACATGTACATTAGCGCGGATCCAAGAATTTTCCAAACGGAAGTTTCCTGGCTATATGTCAACATATTTGTTCATTTTCTCCCTAGAATATTTTGCTATTTGTCAGGTAAAAGGGTTATCTACCTTCGGATTACCCTCCCTTCCCCCCTTGCCCCATCCTTCCCCATCCCTCCGTTCGATCTGTCACTGTGCATAGTCGTTAGTGAACAAGCGTCTTAGTGAAAGTAACTTTTGTTAGCAGGAGTAAATAGCTATTCATTGCTACCAGTGATATTAAGTCTGATATTACTGGTATTTGTTGCATAGTGTACTAGTGTCCTAATACGATTTGTGCAATAATACCCCCAGCAACGCTATTGTAAATGCCGCCTCTGATATCACATACAGGCCGGTAATAGAAGTTGATGATACAGGCCGCTAATAGAGGCCGATGATACAGGCCGCTGTACTGAATATATGAACTGTAACCTTTTACTGTTTTAGACTTAAAACGTGTTAAACATATTTTGGGACTTTCGGGTATCGAACCACTGTTGGGATTTCAAGTCTACTTTGACTTTCAAAACTTCCATGTAGCCACTCAGCTACGGTGACCACACTGCTATACTCTATGATTAGTATATATGACTCTTGATAGAAAGCTTTGCTAAAAAAAAATATCAATAATTTGCTTAAGAAAACAATATACAAGACACGATACAAGTATTTCAGATCTGGCATAATTTATGTTCAGAACTGAAGAGTATGTGAGCTTTTAAAATGTATTCTCGCAATACAAAAACAACTAACGAATCGACCACAAGTAATAACAAATCAGACAGACCACAGGTGAACATTTGGGACACCTGAAAGACCTTGAAATATCTAAATATAAACGATTATTTTCACTTGAAAGACCTTGAACTATCTAAATATAAACGAGAATCGAAAGGACGTTGACCGATACAAATTTGTCGTTTTATTTTTTGTTAATTGTTGTCTTATTTGACTTTCTAAACATTAAAAGTGTAAACATATATGCTATGCAATTTATTTTTCAACAACACTATTATTGTACAAGTTAGATACATTATGTCCTTTAGAAGATGCTATTCATTATTTATTAGAATGTCCCCTTTATACGAATGCAAGAATGCAATTAATTATGAGTATTACACCGTATACAGTTATCTCAATTGAAAACTTATTATTTGGCTCTGATAATTTAACAGACGAAAACAATTTAATAGTGTTTAGAAATGTCCAAATATATGTACACCATTCTAATAGATTTGAAGGATACGAAATTATACCCTGTACTCAGGATGTTATCATTTATTTGCACTCAATCCCCTTATCCCCCCTTTTTTTCCCATTACTTCTGTTTATCAAATATATTCATGTGTACATTTATTATATTATGTAACTTGCTGTCATTTTTTTATTTATGTATATAACATTATTGTATAGAGCGGATATACTAAGCTGATATAACTTGTTTCCAATCTAATTGTACATTTATAAGACAATAAAATATGTTTAAACTAAATACATTATTATTGAAACAAAAGAATTTGCCCGTATTGGATATAACGAGTTTCTTTTTCCGCATTCGTACTCAGGTGACGGCCTTGGTGCGGAAAAAGAAACCCGTTATATCCAATACGGGCCGCTTCTTTTGTTTCAATAGTACTGTATCGTATACATACAATGTATACGGGATCAATAAATTTCATACGGAGCGAGAGCGAAGTTTGTAAGAAGTCATATATATAGCTATCTTAGACGACTAACATGTAGCGTTGTAAGCATGTAATGTGACTATTAATAACTATATATTAACATATTAGCAGATTATAGAAGATTATCAGAATTTGGAGATTATATACAACATTTTTTTTATATATAACTCGTTGTTCGATATATATTACACTATGTTTACATTTATACATCATTTTGACCATATCAGTTAGTTATTTTAATGACCTCATTAGAAACAATGTACAATGTATTATGCAAATAAATTATAGTATTATAACTTGCATTGTACAGCTTGAGGCACATCATCCCAGTAGTTCAATATAGACGCCCCCTTCTTATAGGACCATTCAATCCGCAATGAAATGATTATCTTTCAAAAGAGGAGGGCTCGAATGAAGAATATGGCCCTGGCCCATAAAAATAGTTTAACACCGCCGCTTTGTTTTATATTGAAATGCCTGTATATACCAAGCCAGGAATGTAAGAGGTCATGTATCAATCTCTACCCAGAGTTGTCGGTCCGTACACTCTCTTCAATCTCTGTCAACGTCTATATGCCAAGAATCTTGGCAAAAATCCGTTTATTAAAGGGTAACTTGATATAAACCGGTTATAATGACCCCATATATTGTAAAATATGTAAAGAATACCATATAACTAATATTTGAGAAGCTTCTTTGTTTATTTTCAAACGAAGATAAGGGATTATTTTTTATACGGTGATCACATGTCCCAACATGTATATACATTTGTAGTTTTAATTGTAAATAAGCCCAATTAAATCATTATGCCACACATTTGATTAGTTCAACTAAAATGCGCAGTCCAAAGTCATTGCATAATCTTCAACATGATGAAGGAGGCAATTACATGGCAGAAACAGAAACAGAATCAGTCATACAGCGCTGTTCTGGTTCCTTGTTGTAATAGCTTCTATTGTTGCTGAACGTTACACTGGTAATATTTTATTAAAAGGAAACCAGTTTAATACAAAGGTAGACTACTTTTTAGGCATTGACAGAGATTGGAGAGAGTGTAAGGACCGACAACTCTGGTTAGAGATTAGTCATGTATATGTGTGTTAGTGATGTCGATTTTGTCTCTGTTTCTTCGATTTTTTCTATTAGATTTTAGAACTGATCCGACAGCGTAATATTTTTTCCCATGTTATTCGATAAATGTTTGCTAAGTTTGCTCTGCATAATATGTTCATTCGAACTACAATAGTACATAGGTCTCTTCGCCTTCGCCTTCGGCAAACCGACATTTAATGGGTTTTCACCCGCCCATGTTCCCGAAAGGTGGCGCATGCGCTCTATCAGTTATTCGATTCTAAGATGGCAGACGGCTATCAGCTGTGGTCAGTGCCACGGAGTTCCGAAAGTCATAACTGATAGAACACATACGCCACCTATTAGAGATAAATCTATTGTATGAAAAGCTTAACGATATCAATGAAGTGTTCAGATGCCGTAAATTGAAGGACAGACAATACAACTGCCAAAAAAAAAACAATGGTTCACAAATCAAAATACAGAAAATTAAGGATTACGCAACAGTGAACCCGTATGCTCCTTTTTCAAATAGTGGCACATGCGCAACAGTGAACCTGGATATTCCGTTAGGGTAAGTAATCCCCCTTTCCAATGAAGATTGTGTTGGACACCAGTATGCGTTAATGAATATGAATATCATTAGAAATCATTAACAAATGAGAATAAAACGAGGAGATCATCGTTCTTATGCGAAAATCATTGGGGAGATCACAATACGTAACTACGAAAATGAAGGAATGTAATTGGATAAAATGAAGGTCATGAATCCTACTATTATATCCGAGGGCGACCTTTGGTGCTCCGGAAGCGCAACACGTTCATGTTCAACTGGTGCCACCCGTCGTGTTACAGATCTTACAATCTGGTGATGAGTTATATTTGGTGATAGGGCATTTAGCACTAGTCGATTTTGGCTTTACTGGATGTACAGTTTTGTGTACTTGCTCTCAAAGACTTAAATTATTTGGTTTTCCAATATTTTGACTAGGTGAAGGTTAAACAAGAAACACTCGGTGTGCACGAAATAAGATTTCATCATATTTGTTTTAGTTAATTGGAAGTAAACAAATAAACGTAAGAAAAGAGCGAAGGTGCAATGGATAATCCACAGACGCAGACAACATTAGGCATCATATACAGAACAAATACATACAAAATAAATAAAAACACCACAGAAAACTAAAGCGATGAACAGCACGGACCTAACAGAAAAACTGGAGTGCTCACGAAAGGTTTTGTTTGTTTGTTTCTTTCACGTGTTTGCTAAATTATTTGGGTTCAACGCCATTTTCAATAATATTTCAGCTATATCTTGGCGGTAAACTACAGAAAACTAAAAAGTTGAGTAACACGGACCCAACAGAAAAAAACTTGTGAGCTCACGAAAGGCTTTGTTTGTTTATTTGTTTGCTTGATGGTATTTAACGCCACTTTCAACAATATTTCTTTTTCAGCTATATCTTGGCGGTCAGTTTTATTAGTGAAGGAAACCAGAGTAGCTGGAGAAAACGCTGACCAGTGGCAAGTCTCTGACAAACTTTATCACATAATGTTGTACACCTCGATCTGATCGAGATTCGAACTCACAACATCAATAGTGATAGGCACTGATTGCATAGGTTGTTGTAAATCCAACTACCATGCGATCACGGATACGACGGCCCGATATGAAGGGTAATCAATAACTGTTTCTTATAAACTAATAATATCTATTTTTTTAACTATTTTTTTACATCAGACAAATTGAATACACAGTTAACAATTACAACAAATACTTAAGTTATTGTACCGACATCTACCCGCGCGGAGAGGTCAAATGGTATGTCTTCTTGAATAACTTTTTCCATTTTTCTTCGTTCCTCTCCAAAAACACGTTTTCCAAATTCATTTTCGAAAACGTAATTTGGATCAAAATAATTCATAGCTAAATATAATCTCGCACGTGTATTTTTGCTGTGCAATTTTGCCAATTTGACAGAATCCATATCATGCAATAACCCCCAATGTGGACGCCCATTGAATACATCAAGCATTCTTGCCCGAAGTTGTTCCAAAGTATCGTCTGCAACGTGAGTACGTGAAATATACTTTGTTCAATTGTAATAGAAAGCCCCTTACGATCATATTCCATGGCCATGTACTTGTTTGTTTTGCACGTGAATCATTGCGCAATAGGTACACTAACAAGCTGACGTCCATTTTGGTTACGGATTCCTTCATACAACTCGTATAATTCTTCAAAAATTTCGGATAATGTCTCCGCCCCATCCAATCGCATTGCGCATTCACTGGTTGAAATGTAAACATTATCATCGTTAACAACTCCTGATAACGTGTTGAGGGCCTCAGCTGCATCTAATACTATAGGCTCGTGTGCTAGGTACATTAAGGAGAAGTGCATAACCAAAGGTACAATATGGGACGCGGCTTCTCCTGCATTAACACGCGCGTTATTTAAAGATTCTAATGGTATATGTTTAAAACCTTCCGGTCGTTTTCCAATTCCCGGTGGCTTAGCCCTTTTTAATATACTTTTCAGAATGCGGTGTTCCTCTTTCTCCTTTGATGTCAACTTGTATGCATACGGACTTCCAATGATTTGAAAACTATACAAGTCTTTAGCTTTGCCATTGTACAAGTCTTGTATAATTCTATTAGCTTCGCCCCATTTGTACACCTTGCGCTCCTCTTTTAGGCAGAATCCTGGTACCGTACGCAGGACATATGAATAGACAACGCCAATCAGACCTATATTAACCACGCTTGCATCGAATGTCTCATCATCCTGTATTAGTTCATGACTATACTTATAGTCCTTGTATTTCTCTGTGAACTTGAAAGGATCAGTAATTCCGTTTGTTGGTTCAATTTGATAACATTTGACGCCCCAATACTTATCTATTGTCAATAATTGGATTGACGCTACGGAATCCGCCATTATTTCATTGTTTAAACCATTTCCATGGGCACCGGTTGATACCGTTCCAGCTAATGAAAGCCCAGGTCCTGACGTAACGTTTTCTAAAACTCGATATTTTTCTGGATGTTTGGTGGTCCGGTGTTCGGAAGGCCATAAGTATTCTTGTATTTCGTTAATCGTTGTCCCCGCCTCAAAACAACGATATGTTGCTGCATTAACGTTGTCTTTCAGACAGCCAACGCTCAATTCCGAACGTAATCTGAAAGGGAAAAACATCTTTCATTATCTAAATCCATTTATAAAGAGGCAACGATGTCATATGTGTTATTACAGATTTCACTACAAAATATAATTTTTTCTTCTTCTTTCTGGTATCAAAACTACCATACGATCGCGGCCACGATGATGTTATATATATTGTGTACATGTATGTCATGATAGAGTTGCTCTATTACATATTAAATCTGCTAGTATCGTCAAAACTATCATTCATCGCGGCCACGATGATGTTATATATATTTCATAATAGAGTTGCTCTACTTCATATTAAATCTGCTAGTATCGTCAAAACTATCATTCATCGCGACCACGATGACGTTATATATATCATAATAGAATTGTTCTACTGCATATTAAATCTGCTAGTATCGTCAAAACTATCATTCATCGCGACCACGATGATGTTATATATGTCATAATAGAATTGCTCTACTACATATTAAATCTGCTAGTATCGTCAAAACTATCATTCATCGCGACCACGATGATGTTATATATGTCATAATACAATTGCTCTACTGCATAATAAATCTGCTAGTATCGTCAAAACTATCGTAATCGTATGATAGTTGGATTTACAACTACATGTACCTATGAAATCAGTGTCTATCACCACTGATGTTGTGAGTTGGAATCTCGATCAGGGCGAGGTGTACAACATTATGTGATAAAGTTTGTCAGTGATTTGCGACAGGTCGGTGGTTTTCTCCGGGTTCTCCGGTTGCATCCGCCAATAAATCTGGCAGTCACGATATAACTAAAATATTGTTGAAAGTGGCGTTAAACACCATCAAACACAAACAAAAAATATAATTTCTTTACAACATATCATACCTGATAGTATCAATAACTATTCCATCAGAGCCACCAATGCCAGTCCACATTTCTGAATACTTTGTGCTTACCGCCTTTATTTTCTCCCGTCTTTTAGCAGCCTCTTCGATATAGTCACATAATTCTTCTAAGCTTTCAGGTATCTTGACGTTCGCGTTCATTCGAGTTCCCTCCTCTACTTTCATCGGTTGTGATTGTCTATGGGACTTCCTGTAGAAAAATAAAACGTGTGCACCATTCGAAACATTAATCTTAGATACATTAGCAATGGTTTGTTTAAATGTATAGTAAACATTCGGTTATATGTTGTAATTTAGACAAAAACTTTTTCTATTATTCCCTAAACCAGATACATGGCACCAGGAGAAAACATGCCACCATCTGTTATTCACATAAAGTTGATTTTGGATATCCAGTTATACATACATTCTAGAAATCGCACCTGTCGTGCTATTGATAAACGATAAGATCGTCATCTATATGGAAATCGTGCTGGACATAAGTACACGTAAGTACAAAAATGTAAATACATGATTCGATTTATAAATATTCGATTTTCTTAAATTAATGTACTAGTATATACTAAAATACAAATAGACAACATAAGTTCTAAATAATATGTTTTTATCCTTTTAATTTTTCTTTTATTTCTACATATAAACCAATTGTTTATACACATGTTATACACATATGTTTGCTTGCGCATAGTGGTGTCTAACACATGTTGTGTTGTGTTTTTGCTTTGTTTGTCTTTGTCTTGTGTACCATATGAATTAGTGTCATGAAGTGAGTGATTGAGTGATTGTTGTTTAACGCCAATTCAGCAACGTCTCAGCTATATCATGGCGAGAACAAGTTAATTTTCAATGAAATGATGATGAGGTCAGATTTGTACTAGACCAACATGCTGAGTTGGACTTTTATTGTGCTAGCTGACTGAAACAACAGTCTGCGGATAGACATGTGGCCCTACTCGAACACATTATCAAGATTTCGAGCCAACCAGTCTGCTCTTACTACGTATTGCTGCGTGCTTAGCGAAGAAGCAACAAATACCAATTGTATAGTCTTTGGCATGACCCGATCGGGCTCCAACCCACGATCAACCGCACTTGAGGCGAGCACGCTAACCATTACGTCACAGATGGGGTTGTGCCGTAAAGTCAGTGATAAAAATTGGGCAATATTGTTAAGAGAAGGCTTCCAATACAAACATCGACAATGATGTAAACAAAGCGGTTTATTTTTTCGTACATGGGTTCACTTTACAATTGTGATATTTATAGATACAGGACTTGCGTTAATGCATAATAGTTCGCACGCCGATATAGCATATGTGGCAGAATAATCATAAGAAGACAAGCATCCAGAAAGATCGCAATTTCAGAGTAAAAACCGTTCACGAAAAGAATAATAAACCGATTTGCTTACGCTGTGAATTTTTGCATTGGGAGCCATCTCTTTCCGTCCCTTTATCTCGTTTACAACATATATTGTATTTTAGCCATTATCCTGAGTAGCTTAACGGGTGCCACGTCTGGAGCAGTTCTACTCCTTACCTTTTCGGAGCACATCAATTCATCTTGTTCTTGGTGAGGAATGTGAACCTTGTTGCTTGTCTGTAGTTTTCTAATTTCTTTATGTTTGGCTGTTTGTCTTTTTATTGGTCAAGTGTTTGTATTGCTATTTTTATTTACGATTTTTTCCCACCACATCTTGTTCTCTTCTGTGTTTATTTCTAGGTGTATAATAATTGACTTGCCATGAATGTCGATGAAGGCGTATAGTACTTTCCGTGGATTTGCTGATAATATCTTGTGTAAAATTGCCGACACATCGTGGGTATTTTTGTCTTTTAATATCATAGAAAGAACCTGTACAGAGGTATTACACATTTCATGATGGTCACATTCCCTATAAAAAAGGAAAAAAATGCATGTACACATAGAAAAAATTATGATTCGATTTGATTCATTGTGCTTAACTCCACTTTCAGCAATATTTCAGCTATATCATGGCGACCAGTTTTAGTGGTGGAAGAAGCCGGAGTACCCGGAGAGATTCATCTACCATGGGAAAGAACTGGTAAACTTTATCACTTGCGGCTACGAGTCGAGTGCACCCTTTTTGTAATCCACAAAGCTGGACGCGAACGCACACCGTATTGGTGATAGTCTTGTATGAGTTGTTAGGTAATCCAACTACCTAACTCATTGAGCCATGCGGGTCCTCAAAAATTATATGATAACTTTGTTTATTACACGTGAATGGCATGACAGAAAATAATAAGACATTTTCTTTTTACTTGTCAAAGGGTACTATTTTGTATTGTATGTAATGTGTTTGTAAATCGTGTATGTTTGCATGATTTGTTTTTATATGTTATTATTGTAATATCGGTTTTAAACGCTCTTCAGAGCTTATGTTGTATGTTGCTTCATGTCCGAATTTAAACTTTTTCTAAACTTTTTATCTTTTAAAAACATCTTTGAAAACGATTAGAACGATGCCTGTTTCTGCTCTTTGTAGTAAAAATTTTCTGTTGTTTGAGACTTTTTGACATTGCAGGATAAACATAATATACGTACATTGTCAATAAAATTATATTTGATTTGCATTCGTCGCGAGATAGGCCAGACAAATCTCCGAGAACTTGCGCTTTAATACCTGCTTCAAAATCTCGTGCGAATAAAGGACTGGGAGCTATAAGGGCCAAAATCGGCCCAACCTCAGATGTCGATAAAATTTTCTCCAAAATGTATTCACAATATGTGCTTTTCAATAATAAATACAGTTAGTCAACATGTGTTTCTAATTCCTCACAGCGGATCGACAAAGTCAGGTAATGAAAAACACTGAACGTAATTTTTTTCAGAATACAGAACGTACGTATCATTGTATTATAATGCATATCTTTAAACAACAAAAACAAAAACAAAGCATAATAAAACTCAATAAACAAAGCATACATTTGACTTAATATGCAATGTGAATTGATTTCAGGAATAAAAACATGTTCCGAAGCTGTATTATGAAATTAAAGTGAACAAATAGTAATGTCACAACGTCACCTATTTTCGACGATCTCCTGTTTTCGACGGTTTGCTTCATGTGATAAAATCTCTCATTATTTTGATCGCTTCATTTATCAGAGGTTATATTATGATGCTGAAATGCTGAAATTGCATGAATGATCTCAAGAAATCTGATTCACAGTGATTCAGGTGGTGATCGATTTATACCGCCACTTCAAGTTGAAAATGACATGATACAAGACGATAACAAAAAAGCTGAATTGTTTAATGACTATTTTTGCAAACAAGCTGACCTTTATTATTCTGAAACTTCTGTGCCTGATATTACTGATATATTGATCAATGGTCTTGAGCAAATCACAATTACAGAAAACGAAGTGGAAGATATATTGAAGATACTTGATACAGCTAAAGCTATTGGGCCTGACCTGTTAAACCCTAAGCTCCTTAAAGAAGCAGCATCTATACTAAAATATCGCTTATGTAGACTGTTTAATTTATCATTAACACTTTCTACCTTTCCATCAGAATGGAAATATGCTAATGTGACCCCCGTTTTTAAAAAAGATTGTCCCAGTAATTTGAAAAACTACAGACCAATTTCCCTCATTAGTGTACTTGCCAAGGTAATGGAGCGATTAGTCTATAAACATATTTATAAATATTTGATTTACAATAACTTAGTTACTTCCCATCAATCTGGTTTTACTCCTGGAGATTCTGCCGTTAATCAACTCCTGTACATCACAAAGGAATTTGGTAGAGCGTTGGATTAAGGTAAGAAAGTGAGAGTTGTCTTTTGCGATATAAATAAAGTATTTGACCGAGCTTGGCATAACGGATTACTTCGTAAGCTTGAATCAATAGGGATTAGAGGATCATTATTATCTTGGATGAAAAACTACTTGTCTGAAAGAAAACAACGTGTCGTAATTAATAATTCAACTTCTAGTTGGCGTGACATAAATGATGGTGTACCCCAGGGATCGATTCTAGAAAATATTAAATCAAGCAGATCTGTTCAGATAATTAAATCAAATCTTCAACCCCAAAACAATACTAAACCCATTTATTATTATATTGGTACTCGATTGGGACAAATTTTACACGCTAGGTTGCGTATGCAGTGCAGCTCTCTCAATCATCACTTATTTCGTAAAAAACATTGTAAATTCCCCATTCTGTCAATTTGGGGCAACAGAAACCACGGCCCATTTTCTGCTACATTGTCCCCGTCACAATGCAACAAGACTGAGATATATTCACACCATTAACTTACCAATTAACTTAAATACGGATGTATTATTGTTTGGCTCTACAGACTTAACGAATACCCTAAAAACAGATATATTCTTAAACGTGTAGAAATTCATCATAAGTAGCTAACGATTTACTTCCTAACCATATTCACACAACTTAAACATGCTAATAAAAGCACTTGCACCTTTACACTTCATTTGTTTGTTTCGTTTATTTTTTCTACTTACTAAAGCTCACCAAATAACATTGACAACGACTGATTAACACTTTATATTTCTCAATACACTTTTACCTTTCGATACTAATTAAACCTTGAACACCAGATAACTACAGGGATACAAATTAATATAAGTTTAACCACTTGTTTCCGAATCCTATTGATTAATTTAAATGTATATATAATTTATATGTGTATTATCATGATGTGTAATATAGAATTAATTAATAAAATATGTTTATACTAAGAAATCTGATCTAAAAATATCATCTTTAAATGTAAGAACTACGTACCACATCTATTATTTCACGTTCAAATTGTAGTTTTTCGCAATTCATTTTTTCGTCACCTTAACAAAGCTTTAATCATTTAAAAAATATATCTCATACAGACAAATTTTGGTTTCATCGTCTGCTATGACATTGATAATGTACATATTGAGGTCATATCAATTCAGAAACTTATTAACATTGATCGTCGAAAACTGGTCGAAATTTTAGTTAAACAACAGTATTTAGAAAAAACTGCTGGAACCTGCTAATCTGGGTCACGGGTCACTGTAATCGGGCGGCTGTATCGAGAAACAGATACGGTGTTGAAAAAAACTGTTGATACTCATAAAATATTGATAAATGCAATAAAACTTTATGTTTGTCTTCAAGAAATATGATAGACAAAACCATGTGTGAAGTTTTATGACGAAATATCTCCAATTTCTATGTAAATTTACGAGTTGAAGTGGGGAAATGTTATGTTCGATTTCTAAAAATCTTCTACTCTGAAACCACAGGTAAATTTAATTTAGCGATGTATTTTTATCTTGAACAAGAATAATGAGCGTCCTGATTGGATGACCGATTTAAAACACACTGACTCTGCATGGTAAGAAGATGCATGTAAAAGCAATCTGTTATATTTGTTTGATTCTGGAATATTGTTGTTCATTGAATTAAACAAGAAAAAAGAGAAAAGGGGGGGGGGGAAGGTGTAAATTTTATTTGTGAATTTGACAGTTAAATAAATGTTATGTTTCGACAGTTTAAAGAGAAAAATAAAAATAAAATTGTTGTTAATAAAAAAATTGAAAGTGAAGTTGTTTCTTTTTCTGTACATTGTTTAATGACATGATATGTGTATAACAGTTCCCATAATTGTGTGGGAAACAATATTGTTGTAGTATTATTGGTACTTGTTTTAATCTTAAAAGAAGTAATAGATAGGTTTATTTGGACAATAGAACTTTGTCATATTTGAAATTTTTAAAACACTTTTTTAGCCGTACTTTATTCTTAACAACAACCAAAGCGATGATATATCCCAGTACATTTTACGGACAACCATCACAAATCTATAAAAAGAAATAATGCCAAGGTGCGGGTTGAGAGAAGTCCAATATTTAAATATCGCTTTTTTATAATATGGAAAAATTTTGGGGAATGGTGTGAAGCAAAATGTTTAATGTGTAACGATTTTAGCTAGGAACCTGTGAGAATTTTTTTATTTATTTTATAAACTGATAGCAAGCCTTGGAATCAGATATCCCATAGACAGTGGTTGTCGATAGATAATTGTTTTACAATCAAGTATTTCATATATATTTATGATGAGAACAAGTTTACAACCATATGATTAATCGTGTAGGTAAAATGTGTGTCGCTGCCATGAGTCTATGCATGATTGCTTTGATTGCTACTAGAAAAAGAGGAGATGGTAGATATTATTTTGCTTTGTGACAAAGCAACAACAACACTCCTAATAAACTGTTGCTATCAGAATCTGCTGTAAGTTGTCTTTTAGGTGTAAGGAGTGTGTCCTTTACATCTCGCGCTAAGGGATGTATTAAATTCGTTCCTCACAGTTGTCTGGTGTCCCTTTCACATAAAGTCGGCGTTTTCCTAGAGGAAGCCATTTGTTATTTTATTTATGCCAAATTCGCAGTCATGTTAGGGGTCTAATAATAATAGATTATTATACATTACAGACTCGTACATTATCTTTCCATATTGTACATAACACTGTATAATAACCTATTATTATAATGTCGTCGGGTCGATTCTCAGTGGAATATTATAACAAGACGTAGTGAGTTCTAACATTTATTGCAGTTGGAATTCATATTTCCATATAAAATAGGCCCTGTAATGACAATATAAAATATATAAATAATGGATCAAGAAAGATAACTCTTGATAATTTATGCATTGGAATAAAGTAAATTACAAATATTACAAGTTTCCATTCCATTATTCTAACAAAATATTTATTCTCTATAAATGATTTATATGCCTGCTCATGGTCTCATGGACATTTACAAACATTAAACAAGTGGTATTACATGTACAATAATGGTTTCACATGAACCAAACAAAATAATAACAAAAACAAGAATAAACTAAACATTGTAATACTAAACAAAATAATAACAAAACATAAACATAAGCGAAGCAAAAATAAGCATAAGCTCAACATTATAATAAAGTAAAATAAAAAGTAGCATAATTAGCATCAATAAGCAAAACTATAAAAACAATTATCTTTACTTCACACTGGGGTGCAAAAGTCTTGAAATACAGGATATACCTCAGATCAAGCTGTTCATCAATATTTTAATATATCATGGCAGGTTGAATATAAAAAAATGAGCTTATAACTATTGTGCTCAAAACATGCACAATTACACAAAACACAGTTTACACATAGAATTGTTAATAACTCACCTTTTTAATATTTTAATTGTAAAAATAGTATTATTCTCAATACTAAACTCATATTTCATAGTTCCAAATATTATTTCATTTAACCTTTAACATTTTATTGGAATTAATGTTCTATAAGTTTATCACATTTTAATAGCATTTAATATGTTAAAATAAGTTTATCACAATTTAATATGTTTTATAAATCAGTCAATCAATCAACTCAATCTCACTGAGAAAGTTATTTTATAGACAATTAGTAAGCTTAGTATTAATACCTTCATGAATGTTAGTGGTGTCAAATAGAAATATCATCAGTTCAATAGTCATCTAAAATTGGATCCAAAAGAATAGTAGTTGGCAATATGTCTGCCTTCCAAGATATGAAAAAGTAATAGAATGTCTCAAAGAACAATAGAATTTCCCACCAAAAATTCAGGTGACTACAATAACCAATGACATGAAATAACTGGCCAAACTGACCTTAACTAATCAAATATGCAAAGACAAGATACATATCAGGGTTACCTTTGTGAACTTAGGTCATAACCCTAATTAGAATACAAAACATAACACAAAGTTGTAGACTTTATTAATTTTATTATTAAGAGGTTTTAAATATTATAATTAAATGAAAAAATTATTAAAGTAATTATATGAATATATTTTATTTAAAAAAATATATTTTATGAACATAGTAAAAATGAAAAATTAAATTATTTACAACTGTCAAAATTGACTCTTCCACAATAATACAGCTATAATTTTAATCCAATCAAAAACACCCAATTAAGACATGCGATCGTACATTATTTTTCCCGTATTGTACAACCGGAAGCCGTATTCTTTCCGTATTGGACGTCCTATGCGTTTGTTTTTTTCGTATTGTACATTATGTAAGGGAAGTAACTCGTTGGTTTTTCTGCTAGTAAACTATTTTTAATTGTAATCTACAATTTAATTAACTTGTTCGGTATTTAACAGTTTGAGGAAAAAAAGCTGCTCAGAATAATTGTTGATCAGTTATTTTGCTGTTTTTAATTCATTTTAGAGATTACGAGATCTGTATACAGAACATTTTCCTAACGAAATACTGTTGTGCAGTTGTTCTATTTACACTGTATTAAAAGTTAAACATAAAATTGTTGTTATAGTATTGATCATTTCAGCTGTATTTTTTCCGTATTGGACGTCCAATACGTTTTTTCTTCGTATTGTACATTATGTAAGGGAAGTAACTCTTTGGCTTTTGTCGTCTGCTAGTAAATTATTTTTAATTGTAAAAAAATAATCTGACTAAGGAAAATCAAGCAGTATAATAGTTATGTAAAACTGGATATTGAATGGTACATTTCTGATTTCACATGTAAAGAAAAATAAATGATTCCATTCTCCCAAAACTTGTCTGTCCCATGGTAAAACAATAGCCCCTTTTAGGCTTACTTATACCTTATCGGCGACGGTCGCCTGACCATTGACCGACTGTCGTGCAAAAATCGTGCGATTTTCGTTTTCTATTATTTCTATTAAATAAGAGAAATGTCTTAGAATACTGTATACTAGTTTAACCCCGTCACTTTTTTATTGAAGTACCTGAACTAAGCCAGGAGGGATCATTTATATGTGTGTTAGTGATATCGAATTACATATCTCTATGATTTTGCTATTGAATGCTGGAACTGTTCCGATAGTGTGCTATATATTTTTTCATTTTATTATAGGTTATGAAAAAACCCAGCTGAGCTGCAATTGTTAAAAAAATGTGGTTGTGATCGTCTTCCGTAATTAAAATCGTCAAAATGAAATACAACCGAATCAAATGGTGACTTGTTTCAACCTCATCTAAAATATACCTTGACATTCTTTCATACTTATAAATCACGTTCACGATCTTTTATTACAACACGCAAGTGTACATTTTTTCCTGTTCTAGTTAAAGGACTTTATCAAACAGAATCATACAGTTTACATGTAATGCTGTTAATACGCATTTAAGAGCCCCAGCTTCATACTGCTCATGCTCAGTAACGGACCACCTTCGTCAATTGTTTTAGCTCATCGATGATCATGAGATTCACTAAGAAAAATAGCACGGTCTGTGGACTATTTATTTATTTATTTATTTATTTATTTACTTATACTTTGGTTTCAGTGTTTCAACTGTTGACAGAGCTTTAAATTCAACATGGGTAGACTTATAGAAAGTGTGCAATCGTAAAATTCAGTGGCCAACCATCCCAATCTGGTGGCAAAAGAAAAGGTATTATTCTGATATGCCTAACGTTGTGTCTGCAATTGACGGAACTTCACATGAGATACAAATTCCATCCAATGAATCCCAACAAAAAACATACTTTCAGCAAACCAATTATTTCCATTGATTGATGTGAAAAGAAAGTTTGAAAACAGTGATAATCATAAATTGCATCAATATCAATAAAACAATTACCTTTCATCTTAACTGAACTTGAGCCGTCGTGGTCGTATGGTAGTTGAATTTACAACTACCTGTGAAATCGTTTCCTATTACCACTTAAGTTGTGAGTTTGAACCCCATTCATGGCGAGGTATACTCGATAAAACATTATCTGATAAAGTTTGTCATTGACTTGCGACAGATCTGTGGATTTCTCTGAGTACTCCAATTTCCGCAACAAAAGTAGTAACTGAAATATTTTTGAAAGTGGTGTTAAACAGCTAACCTCCAATGGACAAATGATGGATCAAATGTAGTGCATAACATAAAACACCTTTGGGTCATAATGTGGCATATCTTTACAGGTACCAATAATACTACAGCAATATTGTTTCCCACACAATTATGGGAACTGTTATACACATATCATGTCACAATATACTGAATAAGAAACAACTTCACTTTCAAATTTTTTAACAATTAAATTAAATTACCTCCATGATCTCAAAATTATGCTTCAGTGTTTACTGCATCTTATCACATATTTTATTGAAATAACGCCGAATTTGCATGTGTAATAAAAGCATAATTTGCGGCGTGTTATTTGCCTCCGGGGCAATAGCATTTTACGAGGACAATAACATGTTATCTGCCCTTTTGTGGTTTTTATGGACCCTATACCATGGACAAGAATAAGTACATAGAGATCCACCCAACCCAAGCACAAGTTGCAAACATTTCATATCACAACCCATCAAAATATCTAAAACAAAATGTTTCCTCTCAACTTCAATTCTTGCTTTTTCGCATAATGTGTTTATTTTCTGAAAAATGGGTTTGCAAGCAAGTTTTAAATGATCATAATCTTCTTTGCATTTTACAATGCAAAACACATTTTGATCTTTTGATGATAATGTCAAATCATCGGTAATTACAGAAAAGGACAACACGACAAAGTTTGAAATTCGACTAACTTTTGACCTGTCCCCCGAATTTTTAATTTTGATCTTGTCTGTTTCAGGATTTACATGATACTTGATGTACCGGATAATTTCGCTTTCTAGACTAACATATGCGCCAGGGATATTTCCCGGAATTCTTTCAAAATGATATAAACTGTTGATATCTTCCTGACATTGATGAAACCAGATATGTTCCTGGTAGCCCATCACAAAATACTGTCAGTACCCTATAAGCGCACTCGCTAAGATTACATTTTTCCAAAATAAATAACAAATCTTTAATTTTTTGTCTTTCTTCTTCAGGCAATCTTGGTATGAAGATTTGCTGGGCGACGGATTGAAATAAACTTTAGCAGTCTGCCCATCAGTACTTTCTAATTTTAAGTACTTGGGTACAAGGCCATATGACTCTACAACCCAAAGCGCAGTTTCAGCCTTCGATTTAAATTCTTTTATTTTCCTTGATTTGTTATTTTCGGTAATTTCCGAAAACTCTTTTCCACTATTCGCAGTTCCAACTTTTTTATTTATTGATTTTGCATAATCTATAAGACGACTGTTCGTATCTTTCAGACTGTCAAGTTGACTTGACAGATTCTGGTTTTTTACATATTTCTTCCTGTAAACTATTATGTAAATCAGAACACTTTTTTTTCAAATTCTATGTTGTTACTTTCAAACTTTTGTAAGCTAAAATATAATTGTTTTACATTTTCTAACTCATCTGAGAATATTGCGATCTTATGCACATTATTATCAAAAGCAATTCGCTTCCTTCTTGTCAATTTTCTATTTGATAAAAAATGTTTAATAGTCTTACTTGAAAGTCTGTTTTCAAGTCTCTCTGTGAATTTTAACTGAAATGATTGTAATTGGGAATTTAAAATATCTATATATTTAAAATTGGGGTATTTGTCGTTTGCTTTGGAGAGCACCTTGAACAAGGAGCTTGTAATTGAAAATGTGAGAGGTATCTATTGGATTGTGCCCAAAAAATATCTACTCCTTTTAGATCAAACTATTTTACTTCATTTCAGAAGTAGCATCGATAGACAATTAAACCTACCTTAGAATCCCAGTAGTAATAACTATATCAGTATCCCGGAAGAAAATATATAATCAATAATTGAGGGCTTATGAAAAAAAACTATTTTGGATGAAGTGGTGTTTATTTTATTTTTATCTTACATTTGTATATAACTGTTACGTGCCGACATACCATACCATCGTTTTTTACGGCAAATTTTGCTTCTCAAAAATCAAAACGTCATCTAAGCGCTTGGAATATTTGAACATTTTCCCGTCGTTTTTCAAGAAATTTAACACCTCGTGCACCAAAACAATACTTTAACAGTATTTGTGTTTTATTTATTTGTATATTCTGACAAAATATTTTTCTGATGCACGACTGCGGAGGTGCTTAATTTCTTCGAAAACCGTCGAAATATCGCGGGAAAAATTCCACGAAATACAGGAAACAAATAACGTTCATGACGTCACAATAACGTCAAATACGTATCGATTTTGTTGGAAACAAGTTTTAACATCAAAAGTATGATGTCGTCTATAATATAAAACACATCAAATTTTAATCAAGTATTTTCTAAGATAATGATTCATTAAATATGGGGCCCTCTATGGCACTTATAGTCCCCAGCTCTTTTTATGGCATTGACGCCGGATTGGATGCACTGAGTTTTTCTCCTGGTTTCAATGTACACAAACTGTATTTAAAATAAATACTATTATTTACAGAAACGTAAGTTATTTACTGATGAATTTCATTACTTGAAATGAATCATGAAATGTACAGAGATTGTGTATATAATGGTCTCATATATACAATCAGAAGAGTGAAACTATCGATGTTAAGGGTCTGGCTGAGGTTATAAATAAATTAATATTTAACAACTTCCACAATCCTCCACCAACAAAATATTTTGATATAATCATTAACCCTCTATTCTCAAAACAACTGCTCAATTTGGTGTTGGTGGAAGACTGTGGAGGTATATGAAATAGCTAGAATGTACATTAAATATGTCATTTATAATCTGTCTAATTATGATGTCATTATGACGTCATAGCGCACCCAATTTCGCGGAAAGATATATTTTTTGAAAATTTGTTTATATAACAATTAAATTAGTAAATTGTTTTTATTCTATGTCAAACATTATTTTTTAATATAATGTGGGGCCAATTTTGCACCTTAGCGCCTCTCCCTCTTTAATATTTGTCGACAATTAAAAAATATTGTAAATTTAAAACAATATTTGAAATTTGTATAGTGGTCGCTTTGTATTTGTGAAGGAAACAACTGAAGAAAGAAAACAGTCTGGCTTCCAATGCTAAAAAATACAACACTGTCGGAACAGTTCCAAAATACAATTGAAAAATAGTAACAAACTGATAATTAATGCATAAATTGGAATTTATGCAAATGTAGAATAAATAATTTGGGACATTTTACAAACATATTGTTATTCGAACTTACCATATTCTTCCAACAATTTTTAAGACAGCTTCTATTGGTTTGACAGACAACATATTGGTCAGTGTCGATACATGTTCCTTCATTACATATAATTTCGCTTTTATCCCATGGTGTTTGTGGTGCACGTGGTACACATCAGCCGCCATTACGAGCTCTGCGTAATATTATCTTCCTATATTATACTTTCAAACCTTTGACAACGAGTGAATATAAAGCAGATGTTTTCATAAGCAGCAACGGAGCAAAGTTATGTTTTGCTATATTAGGTGATTAAAATGGTAGGACAATTCAGAACTGATTCATTTTCTCGACGGTACGTTGCTGGCTATATACAATAAGGAAGACATTTCCATACATCACACCTTGGTTTTTTTCTCCAGGAATACAAATGATCAAGTTAAGCATATTATGTGACAATATGATGCTGTCTCTGAGTGGTAGAAATGCACATAAAGGCGTACATACACAAGAAATAATTGGCATCAAATATCAATATTTGATTGAAACAATCTATTTGCAGCACAATTAATACTTGATACGACTGGTACAATCAGAACAATATTCTTTATTCATATATGATTCACATCATCGTCTCATTGACATTTAACTTGTTCTCGCCATGATATTGCTGAAAAAATGCTGAATTGGCGTTAAACAACAATCACCCACCCAGTCACACATATATGATTCATGATGTAGATGTTACATGTTTCGAGTTAGGATTATGGTGTTCAATGCCACTTTCAACAGTATTTCAGTTGTATCGGTACCAACAAGATTTATTAGATGTATGTATTACTGAAATTTACAGTTCCTAGATTATCTAATACATGTATATGTAATTATTAATCTAAGGTTCCTCTCCATCAGGCATATATAAGAAGAGTTTGAAGATACCAAAGGCGTAATCAGAATCCGTAAATCGAAAAAGGACAGACAACACAGTGGCCAAAAAAAAAACGCGACAAAAGCACAAACAACGATCTACAAAACATACACATACAACTAAAGATCGAGAAACACGAACCCCACTAATAAACGGGACTGAACGCAGGTGCTCTGGAATGGTAAGTAGTTCCTGCTCCATTAGTGACTTAAGCGACTTTTGCTATCCCGTCCAATCCCTTTGGTTTTCTTTTTCCCACAAACTTTTACATGTTTCAGTTTTTTTTATTTTCAGCGTACCGGAAGAATATTATTCCAGAAAAGTGTTGTGAGAATTAGATTACATTTCTACGTTTTCATTACCGTCACTCTGTCGATACCTCTATTTGCTGGTGGGCTATTAGTTCCCTCACCGAGGGTAGCATACGCCCGGTAGCCAGTGACATGATTTATTAGACATTGAAATGTACAGGTCCTAAATTATTATTAAAACAAAGGTTCTCCACCCTCAGGCATGAGTGGTCTTCGTCGATTTTGGCTATCTTGTTTAGGTCCTTCGGTTTTCTTGGTAGCAAAGACTTTTAAGCTATTTGGCTTTCCAATCTTTAATTTGAACGTACTGCTAAAAGTTATGCCATAAACGCAACATGTGCATTAAATTATATATCTACGTTTGTATTCACCTTGTTTGCAAATAGTTCCGAAGATGCTTATTTTAAAGCTATTTTCCTATTGCTAGCTAACCATGATGAAATTGTGACAAAACCGCATCGGTGGTGTAATGGTTAGCGTGCTCGCCTCGAGTGCAGTAGATCGTGGGTTCGAGACCCGATCGGGTCAAACCGAAGACTATGAAATTTTGCATTTGTTGTTTCTCCGCTAAGCACACATTGTTAAGGAGAAAGAGCAAAGACTGGTTGGCTCGGAATCAGGAAAATGTTTCCGAGTGGGGCAATATGTCTATCCGCGGACTATTGTTTCAGTGAGCATATGCTATAGTGTCCAGCAGACACTATTTCATATCGCAATCCCTATGAAATATTGTCCGGGGGGACACTTTAACATAGAACACTATTATGTCTTACCCTAACCCTAACCCTAACCCTAACCGTAACCCTATACTAGGACACAATTTCATAGCACCGGACACTATTTCATATCGCAATCTCTGTAAAATATTGTCCGAGGGGGGACACTTTAAAATAGGACACTATTATGTCTTACACAAGCCCTTTGAAAATCCTACAAAGTACAAAGCGGACCACATCATCATTTCATTAAAAACTAACATGTTCACACCATGATATAGCTGAAAAATTGCCGAGTTGGCGCTAAACAACAACCAATCACTCTGAAATTGTGAGTCTTTGCAGAAGATGTGATAAACATCATTTGTACTGTTATGAAACTGTTATGAGACGTGCCAAAAGTATTCTGTTACTGATGTTTTACTATGTATTTCATGTAAAATCACTTTTGATAAAAACATTATTCCAAAGTCGACTCTTGTTCGATTTTGATGATTTTTTTTACCAACAAAAACAGAATTAAATGTAGTTTTACACTAATTTTAGCATAAATTTATAATCTATAATTTTTATGAGTTCACGATTTAAGCACAAAACTAAATTTTGAACGTCAAAAATACAATACAATGATAGTATATATTAAAATAATCACAGAAAACTACGTACGTTCACGCTTCTGTTGGTAAAAATGTCATCAAAATCGAACAAGAATTGACTTTGGAATAATGTTTTCAAAAATTGTGGTTTTATATGAAATATATATATAGTAAAAAATTACAGTGACCGAATACTTTTGGCACGTACTTGTATATCATTTTGCAAATCACTAATTTCACATTTTATCTTTATTTCTGATGTCAATGGTAGTTTTACCTTTTAAGTGCAGAATATGTATAAATGTTTCGTATGATTAAGTACATTTTAGTTGAGTTTTCACACGAAGCATAGGCAATATTTACATTTTCCGCCAAATGTCTTTTCTTCATTTGCGTTCGAGTTATCGTTCTTGAAATAGTAATATACAAGTTTTTACAAGGACGGTTTTAAATCCGTGTTTAATAGTTGATAAATTTGTGATATTTAATAGCATGAATTTATATATATGTTTTCTTGTATTCGATATTGTCAGTATTATAATCGGATGTTCGAGATCCGCGAAAAATAGTTTTTTCGGTAAATTTCATGACATTCATGACATTTGTGTATCCAACGTAAACAAGTTGTTAAATTTAAATTCGTCTGTTCCAGGGATCGGCTGTGTTCGATCTCCTAACCTATTAATTTTCACATTTGGTATTGTGAATTCGTTTTTAAAGTTAAAGAACACTAAGTTCTATTTTTACGTTAAAGTTTATACACATCTTCAGTATATATAGTGCTTAAAAACGGTGAATGCCGTGACACTCATACTTGAAGGTGGCGTTTTCTGATTTTACATTTGAGCCCAACCCTGGCCTAAAATTGGAATTACATATTGATAATTACTTATTTCTAATTATTACTCTTCATGTAAGAAACTTTCATTATAATTGACATGATATTATCGAAAGATAATTTTCATAACAGTATCAAGCGACAAAGCAAAATTTCAAAGCGTAATTTCACAGTAGATGTTTAAAGTAAAAATTATATGAGGAATATTTGTAGAGGACATAATAAATCACTTAGACTTGTGGTAGACAGCAAAGCTGTGATGTTTCGGGGGACTACATGTACAAGGTCAGAGGCCCACATTGGGCAAGACGCATAGTGAAAATCAAAAAGTGAAGTCACGAAATATAAATAGAAATGTAAATAGTTCAACAGGTTCAAATTTTAACGGCGATGATGTAAATAGAACGATAGTGTTACCTATTTTAAAATGTCTACATACAAATGCAGATCAATTGACAAATAAAATCCCAGAGCTGATTGTTAAGGCTAGAGATAAAAAAACTCGACATAATTGGAATAACAGAAGTGAAACCAAAGAACAGTAGATATAAACCACATTTAGCAGAGTACTCGCTAACAGAAATTGGAAATTACAAAATGTTTTGAACGAACTTGGAAAAGGACAATAGGAGAGGCCTATTACTGTACATAAATAAAGAGTTAAATGAGAATGAAGTGCAAATGGAGTCAAATTTTGAAGAAAACCTATTTGTACAGATAAGACTTAATAACAACGACAAGTTGTTAATAGGCATTATATATAGGTCACCATCAGAAAGATCAATAGAGCACAATAGTAAACTAAGAGAATTATTAGTGGAAGCTAGTAATAAAGGATTCACCCATATATTAATCATGGGAGATTTAAATTATCCTGACAAGATTGGGTAAATTATAACGGTATTTGGTTTTTTGTTTCGTTCAGAATTTTTTTTTCCGACAACACATGAGTTAGAATATTTACTTTTTTTTGCCGCGCAAAGCGGGAATTTTTTCTCCAGAATTTAACATTAGGTTATATGATAAAAACTCTGAATCAGATTATTTTGTATTTCCTCCACCAAAATCAGAATATTTCTTTCAGCAACATTTGGAATCAGAATATTTTTTTAGATAAAAACCTAACCCCCCCCCCTTTCAAGTTAAATGGTCGTTCTCTTATACAATAGAGGGAGATTCCAAGAACTTAGAGAAAGATTAGACAAGACGGAATGGGAATCATTATTAAGTGACACCAATGATATTGATCAGAACTGGAATAAATTTAACGAAATAATTAAAAAAATTAGAGACAATGTATATACCAACAAGGAAATATAGGCAAATAGGCAAAGGGAACACATTTCCAATGGATGAGAAAACAAGAGAGAAAATTAGGAAAACAAAATAGACTATCAAAGATGGCCATAATCAGTCGAGATCCTGAAATCCGAAAGAAGTACAACAGTGTGAGAAACCAGGTTAAGCGCCATGTGAAGAAACTGGAAAAAAATATGAAAAAGTTCTGGTACAAAGATCTAAAGAAAACCCCAAAGTAATATGGAAATATATTAAATCTAAATCTAAGACTAGAGACGGTATCAGTGATCTTCATATGAACCCAGCAGATACGAAATCACTAAAAACAGATATCGACGAAGAAAAAGAAAAAAAATTATCTAAGTATTTTTTTAAGTGTTTTTACTACAGAAACGAACGGAAATGTTCGAAACCTAGAATTAAATCAAAGTATCAATCCAATTTCAAGCTTAGAAATATCTGAAGAAAACATTCTAAAAATGCTGAATACACTAAAAATAGACAAATCACCGGGCCCAGATGAACTACACCCTAGCGTCCTTAAGGAAATATCAAGCTCCATTACAAAACCACTATGCCATATATTCAAACAATCACTAGATAAAGGTAAACTACCATCAGACTGGAAGACATCAATAGTAAGTGCCATATTCAAGAAAGGAAATAAGTCATTAGCCAGCAATTATAGACCAGTTAACCTCACATCTGTGGTGTGTAAAATTATGCAGAAACTAGTAAGAAAGCATATATTAAATCATATGAAAAGCCAAAACTTATTCACAAAAAGGCAATATGGCTTCATATCTGTCCGTTCCACTTCACTACAGTTACTGGAAGTATTGGATAAATGGACTGAAGCTTTAGACAATGGCCATTATGTAGACTGCATATATATGGACTTCCAGAAGGCTTTTGACAAGGTGTCACATAAGAGATTATTAGAGAAAATAAAAAGTTATGGCATAGTAGGTCCAACACTAAGCTGGATAGAAGACTTCCTATTAAATAGATCACAAAAATTCATGGTAAATGGGGCTGGTTCAGAATGGGAAAATGTAACATCTTGTATACCACAATGATCAGTGCTAGGCCCTATTCTCTTTGTAATATATATAAATGATCTACCAGACACTGTTGAATCGGACTCATACTTTTTTGCTGATGATACCAACATATTCAGAATAAGCAAGGGCGAAGATGACAAGGAAACATTACAAGATGATCTCACCAAACTAGAAGAATGGAGTGATAAGAGGCTTCTCAAATTTCATCCTGCGAAATGTAAGCACATGAAGATTAGCAAAAATAAAAACGAAGAAACCAATTCATATAAACTACTTGGACAAGATATTGAGACAGTAACCCAAGAAAAAGATATAGGGGTGATAATTGACTCTGAGCTTACGTTTGAAAACCCTTTATGTGAGAAAGTCATAAAAGCTACTTCCATATTTGCAGCAATGAGGAGGACTTTCAGGTATTTAGATACAAAGTAATTTTTGGTGACATACAAAACTCTAGTCAGAACTCATTTAGACTATCCCAGCTCTGCCTGGGCACCATACAAGATGAAGTACATAGAAAAGATAGAAAGTGTCCAAAAACGAGTAACTAAACAATTCCCTGTAATGAAAAACTTGTCATATTCCGAAAGATTTAAAAAAAAATAGGGTTACCAACATTAGCTTACAGACGAATACGAGGGGATATGATTGAAGTATACAACATTATTAAGGATGCTACGACAGAGAGGCTAGTTCATTCTTGAAATTGATGAGTGAAACTGGATTAAGATTCAGCTCTAGAATTAACTGGAACAAGATAGTTCATCAACATGTAAAATCAAACAAGAGAAAGTATGCATTAACATTAAGGGTATCAAGAAGATGGAACAAACTAACAGATACAGTAGTAAACGCCCCGACACTAAATACATTCAAGAATAGGCTGGATAGATATTGGAAAATCAAGACCTATATTTAAATAATTACAAATCAGATATTCAATGGGACTGTCACGTGACCAGCGAATGTTTGGAAGTGGAACATGTAGGTCCTGAGCTGGAAAATCACCATAATTAACCATAAGTAACCATAAGTATAACTCACTAAAGAGAAGTTTTCATAATTATTTAAATTCAACAAGTGTGGACACAGAAATGTGCTGTCCAAAAGGCAAGTGTGGATGTCAATATTACATATTATTAACTTTAAAAAAAAGAAAAAATTCATGGACACAGATTCCTGGATTTTTTTTAGTAAAAAACAAATCCTGGAATATTATTATTTTTGCTTATAATCCGGACCTGTGTTTTTATTTCAAATTTTCATCATCACTCCCCCCACCCCCCCCCCCCCCCCCCCCTTGTTTCCCTTTTTTTCTTGCTTAAATCAATGAACAACAATATTCCAGAATCAAACAAATGAATAAATATAACAGATTTCCTTTACATGCATCTTTTTACCATGCAGAGTCAATGTGTTTAAAATCGGTCATCCAATCAGGACGCTCATTATTCTTGTCCAAGATAAAAATACATCGCTAAAGTAAATTTACCTGTGGTTTCAGAGTAGAAGATTTTTAGAAATCGAACATAAAATTTCCCCACTTCAACTCGTAAATTTACATTGAAATCGGAGAAATTTCGTCATAAAACTTCCCACATGGTTTTGTCTATCATATTTCTTGAAGACAAACATAAAGATTTATTGCATTTATCAATATTTTATGAGTATCAACAGTTTTTTTTAACACCGTATCAGTTTCTCGATACAGCCGCAACTTCAACTCGTAAATTTACATAGAAATCGTAGATATTTCGTCATAAAACTTAACACGTGGTTTTGTCTATCATATTTCTAGAAGACAAGCATACACTTTTATTGCATTTATCAATATTTTATGAGTGTCAACAGTTTTTTCAACATCGTATCTGTTTCTCGATACAGCCGCCCGATTACAGTGACCCGTGACCCAGATTAGCAGGTTCCGGCAGTTTTTTTTTCTAAATACTGTTGTTTAATAAATTAACGGTACCCCGTAGATATATATATGCTGTATCGAATATAAAAAAATGAGGTGGAAAAAGAGAAAAGTACACAAATACACAACATTGCAGACCAGTCTTCTTTTAATTCACAACCGATCTTAGTCAGTACCAACCAGGAAATGATGAAAGTCTACAATGAATAAAATACAACGCAAACACGAGAGAATTAATCACGAAAAGAAGCAAAAAAACACGAAGAATAACAATAATAGAATAAACGAATATATTGGAAATTACATTCTTTTAGGTCACAACAACCAAGGATTTGTTTAATATATTGGAAATTACATTCTTTTAGGTCACAACAATCAAGGATTTGTTTAATATATTGGAAATTACATTCTTCTAGGTCACAACAATCAAGGATTTGTATAATATATTAGAAATTACATTCTTTTAGGTCACAACAACCAAGGATTTGCTTAATATATTAGAAATTACATTCTTTTAGGTCACAACAACCAAGGATTTGGTTAATATATTAGAAAGTCACAACAACCAAGGATTTCTTTAATATATTAGAAAGGTCACAACAACCAAGGATTTGTTTAATATATTAGAAATTACATTCTTTTAGGTCACAACAACCAAGGATTTGTTTAATATATTAGAAATTACATTCGTTTAGGTCACAACAACCAAGGATTTGTATAATATATTAGAAATTACATTCTTTTAGGTCACAACAACCAAGGATTTGTTAAAATATACAAATCCTGGCAACAACAAAGTCAATCTAATTAAAATTCGATCTTTGATTGCTCGAGACTGTGTCGCACATAGCTTTATGCGCGACATAGCAAAACCGGGAGCAATTAAAGATCGAATTTTAATTAGATTGCAACAAAGTATTTCCAGGGTATGTTATGTAGAAGATATTGAAACAGCCGAGGATTGTGTTTTTATGGGGAGTGAGTGATTGTTGTTTAACGGTAACTCAGTGTTTTGTTCAGCCATATCATGGCGATAACAAGTTAATGTTCAATGATGAGTTCCGCTTTGTACTTGACTAACACGATTAGATGGATTTTAATAGTGCTAGTTCACTGAAACAACAGTCCACGGAGAAACATGTCACCCCACTCGGAAACAGTATCCTGATTTCGAGCCACTCAGTTTTTCCTCTCTTTCTTCTTAATGCTGCGTGCTTAGCGGAGTATCAACAAATACTAATTGTATATTCTTTGGTGTGACCCGATCGGATCTCCAACCCACGATGTACCACACTCGAGGTGAGCACGCTAACCATACATTACACCACCGGAGCGGTTTTGTCATAGTATGTGGATTGCATACATCAGCTTGGTAGAGATCTGAATGCTTTTTCTGGTCTAATTTAAAGATCAAGCACAGCACTTGATATGGCATGGCAGACGTTACGTTTGTAATTCCACAGTCTGTATTAACAGATGGAACAAAGTCGTATTGATGATGAAGTGTCTAAGTCTAACATAGACAATGTTTAACAACATAACATGTTGGTTTTTTTTGCTTGTTTGTTTGTTTATTTGTTTTAATTTCAGAGAAGAAAAGCAGGACAGTTTGAATTATTAAATTGATTTCACATTCTAATCTTTACAAGCTTGTTTTTCATATCATATCATTTACTTTCCCAATATTTTGTTTGTTTGTTTGATGGTGTTTAACACTACTTTCAACCACAGGTGTTGTGGACAGGACACAGCATCCCCCTTTTAACACCCTACCCCCCATTTTTATATTGTTTTCTTCTTTTTTTTTTCATTTCCATGGCTTAGTTTACAATTAATCACTGTGTATGTAATGTTTGTTGTATGTATATACTATCAATTTGATAAACTACGTGATTTCCTTCGAAATACGAGTAAGCGCAAATAAAACCCAATGTCAATGTATATAATTTACTTTGTATGCACGACTCAGGTGTGTGTTACCTTTCTCGTCTATTTAAATATTTGCACCTTTGAATGATATATGAACTAAATAGAACTACTTCTGCCTTCCCAAAATAAGCTACCTAACTTGCAGCTTCTTCGTTTGCCGAGAACAAAGTATGTATTTTTCTCTCATTTATAGATTAGTTTCTCATTATTTAATCGTTTTTGTTAACTAATCTAATGGTGTCCGTCGAGATTTTTGGAAAGTCTCCATTCGAGTTGAGTGTCCTTTTATAATTACTTTTTAAATTTTCGTCCATTGTTTTAACTGTATTGATTTGAGGTATGGGACTGGCCAAATATTATTAAGCACAAATCTGTGTATGGCACTGGTGTCATTGACAATGTACCTGTTTCATGGACAAAGTATCGCACACCACACTTTCATGCGAATTCGCGATGATTTTATGATGATCACCATTTGGTGCTGTATCATGTAACATATATATTCCCGAGATGTGTACATGTGTGGATACCGATAATTTTTATGAACATTTTTCCAATCAGTTTGATACATTGATCTAGGTGTTAGTGTCATGGTATTTAACGCCACTATATTGATTTATTAAAACACACACACTCTAAAATGACTCAGATGAAGAATGCCAATATAACAGCTGCTCCTCAACTTTTGAGTCTTGCCGAGTTTAATTTCGATTATCTTTCATGTTCACTGACAAGTTGGTTTGTTGGTTTATGGTGTCTAACGCCACTTTCAACAATATTCCGGTTTTTAGTGAGGTTCGTGTTACTCAATCTTTAGTTTTATGTGTATGATTTGTAGATCGTTGTTTGTCTTTTTCTTTTGACCATAGTGCTGTCTTTTTCGTTTGACCATAGTGTTGTCTTTTTCGTTTGACGATAGTGTTGTCTTTTTCTTTTGACGATGGTGTTGTCTTTTTCTTTTGACGATAGTGTTGTCTTTTTCTTTTGACCATAGTGTTGTCTTTTTCTTTTGACCATAGTGTTGTCTGTTCTTCTTCGATATACGAACTCTGATTACCCTGGTATCCTCAAACACTTCTGATCTATATTCATGACGAGAAAACACTTTAAAGCAAAATTAAATATGAGTTAATAGGTAGCACATGGATTAGCCTATTTACCAGTGGTGGAGGTTACCACAATTAAAGGGGAGACAACAGACAAGACACCGTCGTAACCAACAGCTGATCACAGTCCGATTACTCCCCACTCATTACCCGTGGGTTCGAGTGGCAGATAATTCTCCGTTTCGTTGAAAAACGCCCGGGTAATAGTTACCAATCAAAATCATCGTTTGATATTGTTAATCTCCTTCTTTGAGATGAAATTGCTATGCACTAAAAATGGGGGATTCCATAAGTTGCAAGGAATTCCTTTTCTTAATTTAGATACAATTAAAAGCTGTAGTTTGATTGGCTATACAGACAATCGTCGGTTTTAAAACGATATGCAGAGTTGACCCACGGGTGGTGAGAATAGAGAAATAGAAGCGTGATTAGCTGTGCTACCGACGATGTAGATAGGATTGAGGGAAATAAATGCCTTCAAAATATTAACTACCGAATGACTTTTATTTTGAATCTGAAGAAAGTGATTTGTTTTTCCCACAATAAAACGTAAATTGACATTGAGGAAGTTGTCAGCTTTCTCACATAATTCAAGTTGTATAAAGAAAGTCGCTAAACAGTTGAATTCCTCGTGCTTTATTGTGTTAATAGTTGTCTTTGGTCGTGTATCTACGTATAATGTGATGCATCAAACTAGGTGTCGTCGTAATTTAGGATAATTCATTTATATTATTTCATAATATATAATATATTTTTAATTGATATTAAAATTTTCATATTTTGATAAAAAAAATAACACATTTAAACCTTCTCCGTTGAAACTGCTGAATCAAATTAAAATTTGGCTGGAATTGCCCTTAGGTGGCTCCTTTTCAAAAGAGTGCCAGACAACCTCGCGCCCTCCATTTAAAATGGCGGCCATTATTAAAAATTGTTTTTTTAAATTGTCTATTGGTGCTTGATGAGAAGTCAAAATGAGCTCAAATTGTATCTGCATGTACATGGCAATAAGAAGTTTCATATGAATTCTGATTTTTCTGTGAAAGTTTTCGCATAGCCGATATATACAGATTATGCAAATTAGGCATATTTTGATAAAAGACCCGATTTAAATCTCCTCTTAAACCCCTGATCTAAATTAAACCAAATTTGGCAGGGATGGTCCTTGGGTGGTCCCTTTCAAAATTATATCTGACAACCCCGCCTTCTATTCAAGATGGCGGCCGCTAAGATTATAAATTTATGCAATTGTCAATTGCAGCTTTATTTTAAGTCAAAATGATCTTAAATTTTAAAAGCAGCTACATGCCAATGCGTACTTCAACATTTCTTTATTTTTCTGTGAAATTTTTCTTTCAACCGTTATATACAGATTATGCGTATTATGAGACAAACAATCACATTAAAATCTTCTGCTCCGAAATGTGAACTGAAATGATCTTTGCTTGTGCCATTTTCTAAATTGTGTGCGACACACCCACCCTCCATCCTCCAACTAAGACGACTGGCGTTACTATTTTTTTGTAGATATTTCATTAAATAGCTAGAAAAAAGAAGAATCACCTGAAAATTTTCTGTGAAATTTAGTAGTCAAATTAAAAATCAGATGAGCTATTACAGGTTCATGAGAGCCACTAGTTTATGTATTTTTATTGCAAAATTTATATTGAAAATAGCTGTCCTGGCGTAAAAGGACTAGGAGCTATAGGGGCCAAAATCGGCCCCACCTCCGATGTCGATAACATTTTCCCCAAAATGTATTCACAATATGTGCTTTTCAGAAATAGATACAGTTAGTTAATATGTGTATCTAATTCCTCACAGTGGATCGACACAGTCAGGTAATGAAAAGCACTGAATGTCATTTTGTTCAGAATACAGAACGTACGTATCATTGTATTATAATGCATATCTTTAAAGAACAAAAACAAAAACAAAGCATAATAAAGCTCAATAAACAAAGCATAAATTTGACTTAATATGCAATGTGGATTGATTTCAGGAATACAAACATGTTCCGAAGCTGGATTATGAAATTAAAGTGAAGTAATAGTAATGTCGCAACGTCACCCATTTTCGACCCTCTGCTCTTTTCGACGGTTTGTTACACGTGATAAAATCTCTCATTATTTTGATCGCTTCATTTGTCAGAGGTTATATTATGATGGTGAAATTGCATGAATGATTTCAAGAAATCTGATCTAAAAATGTCATCTTTAAATGTAAGAACTACGTACCACATCTATTATTCCACGTTCAAATTGTAGTTTTTCGTAATTCATTTTTTCGTCACCTTAACAAAGCTTTAATCGTTTAAAAAATATATCTGATACAGACCAACTTTGGCTTCATCGTCTGCTATGACATTGATAATGTACATATTGAGGTCATATCAATTCAGAAGCTTGTTAACATTGATCGTCGAAAACTGGTCGAAATTTTGATATTAATCTTAAAAGAAGTAATAGATAGGTTTATTTGGACAATAGAACTTTGTCATATTTGAAATTTTTTTAAGCACTTTTTTAACCGCACTTTATTCTTACGGGCAACCATCACAAATCTATAAAGGAAAAATGCCAAGGTGCGGGTTGAGAGAAGTTCAATATTTAAAGATCGCTTTTTTTAATAATATGGAAATATTTTGGGAAGTAGTGTGAAGCAAAATGTTTAATGTGTAGGGATTTTAGCTAGGAACCTGTGGATTTTTTTTTTTTTTTGATAAACTGATAACAAGCCTTGGAATCACAGTGGCTGTCGATAGATACTTGTTTTACAATCAAGTATTTCATAGATATTTATGATGAGAACAAGTTTACAACCATATGATTAATCGTGTAGGTAAAATGTGTGTCGCTGCCATGAGTCTATGTATGATTGTTTTGGTTGCTACCAGAAAAAGAGGAGATGGTAGATATTATTTTGCTTTGTGACAAAGTCGTATGCGATCGCTTTTGACCTACTTTTGCTATGGATGATGTTGCCTAGCAATTTTAAAGATGAAAATATTTTCTAACTTTTTGATTGGAGAATAATACAAATTTGGTAATAGTTCGGAGAACGGAGTTAAAATACTCGCAGTGATTTTCCGGCTGTGTTTTTTTGGGCCAAATATCGGCCCCAATGTGAAAAAAGTTGTTTCCCCTGCGGCGTTTTGTCCAATGCGGGTTTTCAATACAATACTGACTCGTACAATATCTTTCCATATTGTACATACCACTGTATAATAACCTGTTATTATAATACAGCTATAATTTTAATCCAATCAAAAACACCCATTTAAGACATGTGACCGTACATTATTTTTCCCGTATTGTACAACCGGAAGCCGTATTTTTTCCGTATTGGACGTCCAATACGTTTTTTTTTTCGTATTGTACATTATATAAGGGAAGTAACTCGTTGGTTTTGTCGTCTGCCAGTAAATTATTTTTAATTGTAATCTACAATCAAATTAACTTGTTCTATAATTAACAGTTTGAGGGAAAAGAAAGTTGTTTAGAATAATTGTTGATCAGTTACTTTGCTGTTTTCACTTTATTTTAGAGTTTACGAGATCTGTATTGATACAGAACATTTTTTCTTAAAATATGTCTGATTTAAATTTTCGCACAACTAAATAATTTTGCCAGACTTGTGAGAGAAAAAAATAATCTGACGAAGGAAAATCAAGCAGTATAATAGTTATGTAAAACTGGATATTTAATGGTACATTTCTGATTTCATATGCAAAGAAAAATAAATGATTCCATTCTCCCAAGACTTGTCTGTCCCATGGTAAAACAATAGCCCCTTTTAGGCTTATTGATACCTTATCGGCGACTGTCGTGCAAAAATCGTACGATTTTCGCTTTCTATTATTTTTATTAAATAAGAGAAATGTCTTAGAAAAATCTGCTGTATACTAGTTTAACCCCGTCACTTGTTATTGAAGTACCTGAACTAAGCCAGGAGAGGTAATTTATATGTGTGTTAGGAATATCGAATTACATATCTCTACTAGATTTTTCTATTGAATGCTGGAACTGTTCCGACAGTGCGCTATATATTTTTATTTTATTATAGGTTATGAAAAAGAACACCTGAGTTGCAATTGTTAAAACAAATATGGTTGTGATCGTCTTCCGTAATCCAATCGTCAAAATGAAATACAACCGAATTAATATCAAATGGTGACTTCTTTCAACCTCATTTAAAATATACATTGACATTTGTTCATACTTTTACATCACGTTCACGATCTTTTATTACAACACTTTTTCACTCAAGTGTACATTTTTTCCGTGTTCTAGTTAAAGGACTTTATCAAACAGAATCATACAGTTTGCATGTAATGCAGTTAATACGCATTCAATCAACAGAAGAATATTTCTATTTTCCACACCTTGTGGTGTGGGGTCGCTATTGTGCATGCGAAATATTAATTGCAAACCCCATTGACTGGCTATTTGCTGCCTGTCCAGAATATTTTATATTTTTCTCGATCGACAGCTCAGAAGCTAGAAAACAATATGATTAATATTGTCTGTCAATCATGCAAACAATAAATTATACACATGACAGAACGCATTTTCAATGCACTACATACACAAACTTTTGATCCATCATATGTCATTTGAAGGTTGATTTAAGAAAATGGAACTGATAGAAGTTTAAAAAGTTTAATTTGGGCGCAAAAGGGGAAACTTTATATGATTTATGAAAATGTGATGTGAATTTTAGGGATCCTCGGATTCAAGTCCATTCATCTACTTTTCTACACTTTTATACATATTATACATATGTATGCCCGTTATTTCAAATGATAGTAATGTTATTTTAAAATATTTCCACTTTCTTTTACTTGTCGTTTTCTTTTTCTTTATACTGTTTATGCTCAGCAACGGACCACCTTCATTTATTTATGCTTTGGTGTCAGTGTTTCAACTGTTGACAGAGTTTTAAATTCAACATGGGTAGACTTATAGAAAGTGTGTTATCGTAAAATTCAGTGGCCAACCGTCCCAGTTTGGTGGCAAAAGAAAAGGTATTGTTCTGATATGCCTAGCGCTGTGTCTGCAATTGACGGAACTTCACATGAGATACAAATTCCATCCAATGAACCCCAACAAAAAACATACTTTCAGCAAACCAATTATTTTCATTGATTGCTATGAAAAGAAAGTTTATAAACAGTGATAATCATAAATTGCATCAATATCAATAACACAATTACCTTTCATCTTAACTGAACTTGAGCCGTCGTGGTCGTATGGTAGTTGAATTTACAACTACTTGTACAACCGTTGTCTATAACCACTTAAGTTGTGAGTTTGAATTCCATTCATGGCGAGCTGTGCTCGATAAAACATTAAGTGATAAAGTTTGTCAGTGACTTGCGACAGATCTGTGGATTTCTCTGGGTACTCCAATTTCGCCACAAAAGTAGTAACTGAAATATTGTTGAAAGTGGTGTTAAACACCTAACCTCCAATGGACAAATGATGGGTCAAAAGTAGTGCATAACATAAAACACCTTTGCGTCATAATGTGGCATATCTTTACAAGTATCAATAATACTACAACAATATTGTTTCCCACACAATTATGGGAACTGTTAAACACATATCATGTCACAATATTCTGAAAAAGAAACAACTTCACTTTCAATTTTTTTTTACTAACAATTAAATTAAATTACCTCCATGATCTCAAAATTATGCTTCAGTGTTTACTGCATCTTATCACATATTTTATTGAAATAACGCCGAATTTGCATGTGTAATAAAAGCATAATTTGCGGCGTGTTATTTGCCTCAGGGGCAATAGCATTTTACGAGGACAATAACATGCTATCTGCCCTCTTGTGGTTTTCATGGTCCCTATTCCACGGACAGGAATAATTACACAGAGATTCACCCAAACCAAGCACAAGTTGCAAAAATTTCATATCACCACCCATCAAAATATCTAAATCAAAATGTTTCCCTCAACTTCAATACTTGCTTTTTCGTATAATGTGTTTATTTTCTGAAAAATGGGTTTGCAAGCAAGTTTTAAATGATCATAATCTTCTTTGCAGGTTACAATGCAAAAAACTTTTGATCTTTTGATGATAATGTCAAATCATCGGTAATTACAGAAAACGACAACACGACAAAGTTTGAAATTCTACTAACTTTTGACCCGTCCTCCGAAATTTTTATTTTGATCTTGTCTGTTTCAGGATTTACATGATACTTGATGTACCGGATAATTTCGCTTTTTAGACTAACATATGCGCCAGGGATATTTCCCGGAATTCTTTCAAAATGACATAAACTGTTGATATCTTCCTGACATTGATGAAACCAGATATGTTCCTGGTAGTCCATCACAAAATACTGTCAGTTTCCTATAAGCGCACTCGCTAAGATTAAATGTTTCCAAAATAAATAACAAATCTTGAATTTTTTTGTCTTTCTTCTTCAGGCAAATCTTGGTATGAAGATTTGCTGGACGACGGATTGAAATCGACTTTAGCAGTCTGCCCATCAGTACTTTCTAATTGTAAGTACTAGGGTACAAGGCCATAGGACTCTACAAACCAAAGCGCAGTTTCAGCCTTCGATTTAAATTCTTTTATTTTCCTTGATTTGTTATTTTCGGTAATTTCCGAAAACTCTTTTCCACTATTCGCGGTTCCAACTTTTTTATTTATTGATCTTACATAATCTATAAGGCGACTGTTCGTATCTTTCAGACTGTCAAGTTGATTTGACAGATTCTGGCTTTTTGCTAGCAAAATCCCCTTTAGACATATTACTTCCTGTAAACTATTATGTAAATCAGCACACTTTTTTTCAAATTCTATGTTGTCGTTTTCAAACTTTTGTAAGCTAAAATTTAATTGTTTTACATTTTCTAACTCATCTGAGAATATTGCGATCCTATGCACATTATTATCAAAAGCAATTCGCTTCCTCCCTGTCAATTTTCTATTTGATAACAAAACTCTAATAGTTTTACTTGAAAGTCTGTTTTCAAGTCTCTCGGTGAATTTTAACTGAAATGATTGTAAGTTGGGAATTTAAAATATCTATATATTTAAAATCGGGGTATGTGTCCTTTGCTTTGGAGAGCACCTTGAAAAAAGAGCTTGCAATTGAAATGTGAGAGTTATCTGTTGGATTGTGCCCAAAAAATATCTATTCCTTTTAGATCAAACTATTTTACTTCATTTTAGAAGTAGCATCGATAGACCATTCAACCTACCTCAGTACCCCGGTAGTAATAACTATTTCAGCTTACCGGAAGAAAATATATAATCAATAATTGAGGGCTTATGAAAAAAATACTATTTTAGATGAAGTGGTGTTTATTTTATTTTTATCTTACATTTGTATATAACTGTTACGTGCCGACATACCATCGCTTTTACGGCAAAGATTGCTTCTCAAATATCAAAACGTCATCTAAGCGCTTGGAATATTTGAACATTTTCCCGTCGTTTTTCAAGAAATTTAACACCTCGTGCACCAAAACAATACTTTAACAGTATTTGTGTTTTATTTATTTGTATATTCTGGCAAAATATTTTTCTGATGCACGACTGCGGAGGTGCTTAATTTCTTCGAAAACCGTCGAAATATCGCGGAAAAAATTCCACGAAATACAGAAAACAAATAACGCTCATGACGTCACAATGACCTCAAATACGTATCGATTTTGTTGGAAACAAGCTTTAACATCAAAAGTATGATGTCGTCTATAATATAAAATATATCAAATTTTAATCAAGTATTTTCTAAGATAATGATTCATTAAATATGGGGCCATATATGGCACTTATAGTTCCCAGTTCTTTTTATGGCATTGACGCCGGATTGCATGCACTGAGTTTTTCTCCTGGTTTCAATGTACACAAACTGTATTTAAGATAAATACTATTATTTACAGAAACATAAGTTATTTACTGATGAATTTCATTACTTGAAATGAATCATGAAATGTACAGAAATTGTGTATATAATGGTCTCATATATACAATCAGAAGAGTGAAAATATTGATTTTAAGTGTCTGATATAATCATTAACCCTCTATGCTCAAAACAACTGCTCAATTTGGTGTTGGTAGAAGACTGGAGGTATATAAAATAGCTAAAATGTACATTAAATATGTCGGTTATAGTCCATTTTTAGCATTATCCGTCTAATTATGATGTCATCTTAACGTCATAGCGCACCCAATTTCACGGAAAGATATATTTTTGAAAATTTGTTTATATAACAATTAAATTAGTAAATTGTTGTTTTCCTATGTCAAACATTATTTTTTAATATAATGTGGGGCCAATTTTGCACCTTAACGCCTCTCTTTCTTTGTCAAAAAATATTTTTTAGTTAATTATTCTAAGTGCAATTATTAACCCAAAAAAATCCCTGGTTTGTGCTTAAAAAGTGCTTGAATTGTTGTAATTTTCATTTCAGATGGAACAAATTGAAATTGAATTCGAGACATATACAGAGGAGTACAGTGCCGACAGTTTCTATGAGCACTACAAGGACAACCTGCCACAGATGCTAATGGTAACCCAGGGTTACCTGGGAGAAGACGGTTTCGAAACATTTGACAGAGGACAGGTAATTAGGGAATAACTGTATTGTATTTGAAGTGTGGCCTCCGTAAATCGTCGGTTTTACTGTTGATACACATGTGGCCAAAAGTATTGTCACATGTAAAAAAAATCCCTATATAATCAACCAAAACCATATTTTTTCAAAAAAATATTGTGAAGTCATTTCTGGATAGATTTTAACCAATTTTACACCAAAACATTCAGAATTGTATATATTTTGATTGTTTATTTGCTGATTATGTTTATATGAGCGGTTTTTATTTGTACATAATTTAAACATAACAAATACAAATTTACTTTGGTTTTCCTATATATTTCAACAACAAATTAATCCTAAAAATTAACAATCCTGTTTAAATTATGTACAAATAAAAACCACTCATATAAACATAATGAGCAAATAAACAATCAAAATATAGACAATTCTGAATGTTTTGGTGTGAAATTTGTTAAAATCTATACAGAAATGACTTCACAATAATTTTTTGAAAAAAATATGGTTTTGGTTGATTATATAGGGATTTATTTTTTTACATGTGTCAATACTTTTGGCCACATGCTGTATTGGTGGAATGGATGACCAATATTTTTCACATTTGCAAAGTTCATGATATGGTTAATAAAATAAATCCGACTTTTGTTTTATACACACAATGTTGATGAAAGTCTTCCGCATGTAAATTAAATTAAAGGTTTTAAATATTTTGCAAGTTGGATATAGTGTGAACAAATGCCAAAATACATCGATATATTTTTTGTTAAAAGTAGTTCTGCATCAATGCATTTGTTTATAGTTATATTCAATATTCATTGATAAATCCGTACAAGACGCAAAATAACTTTAACAATCAAGAATATTAACGCATACATTTTAATGAACTCAAATATGTATTGTCGTTAAGCTATTATAAGTTTGGCTTAGGGTACGGGTTAGGGTAATGCTGTTTAACGCCACTTTCAACAATAGTTCAGTTATATCGTAGCGGTATGCTTTATTGGTGGAGGAAACCGAAGTACCCACAGAAAACTATCGACCTGCCACTAGTCACTGACAAACTTCATCACATAATGTTGTATCGAGTACACCTCGCCATGAGCGGGATTCGAATTCACAAGGTGGTGATAGTCACTGATTGCACGGGTATTGGTATTCCAACTACCATACGATCACGGCCATGGCGACTTCTGCTGATGAGTTTTGAGTGATTGTTGTTTGATCCCAAGTGATAACATTTTCAGCTACTAGTTTATCAAGGCGAGAACAAGTTACATTTCGATGAGAGACCAATGTCCGTGTTGTGCCTTACCAACACGCTTAATTTGATTTTTATAGTGCTAGCTCAATGAAATATGACTCGGACAAACTATTCTCATATCTGGTAACCTTTGTTAATAGATTGGTATATTCTACTGTCGAGAACCAAAGCCATACCTCTTCAGAAATATCTGTTCAGGATGCACCTAAGTGCACACAGTAAATGCCTTTTATGCAATAACGGTGAAGATGAAGATCACAAACATTTTTTGTTAAATTGCCCTGTCCTGTCTAGTGTTCGCGATGAATATTTTAGTATTGTTTCTAAACAGTCTAGTGATTATTATATTGGTGTAGAATTTATGGAACAGTCACCTAGTGCCAAATTAGAGTTTATTGCTGGTGATATTGGATATGCTTTTAATAATGATATTGGAAAATTTTATGATTTTATCGGTAAAATGTATATTGAAACATGTTTTACATTACGAAGTGAAGTATTGAGTGTTACTGTTTAAAATATTTATCTTATAATATTTTAAGCATAATTATAAATGATGTTTTATGGAGAGTTTATGGACAGTTTATAACGTGTGTGTATATATGGCAGATGTCTTATCATATTTTTGTCCCATGTGCTCTTATCATAATAAATGTACATGTTAATAACTGTAGTTGGACGCGCCACCGACATCCCGGCGGTTGGCGCTCCCGATGTAAAGGGGTAGTTTCATAAATAGATATATAGCAAATTAAAGTACAACGATAAATAATAAGAAAACATCTATATACAATATTTGCAACAGGAGAGATAGGGAGTCACATTTTCAGCCATGATGTTAGACATTTTTATTTATAAATCTAAAAAAAGTGCATGTTTTTTTTATTATTTTTTTGGTTAGATTCATCAAAGCACTAAATATCAGAACATTATAATACTTAAAATATATTTTATCTATGCAAGTCTTTCTTTTTTCATTGAAGCAATTTCATTTTAATAAATATTATGATCATATCATTCTTATATGATTTACACAATTAGAAATCCTATACTCTGATTGGGTATAAGCGCTTATGGAGGCGGGATTTTTGTCAGTTTATTTTTCGATAGACGATGTTCACCGGACTACTTTTTCCGTAATGTAAACAAAATGGCGGCTTGGATTCCCGATAATAAAAAAAGATAAAAGAAACAATGTTTATTGTTAATAATCAACAATTATTGTTATATATGAAATAAAAAAATAAATGCCAATGAAAAAAAAGCTTGTACAAAACAATCCGGAAAAAATACTTAAGACAACCATCTATCGACTTTGACTTTTGTAACATATCGTCATCCTGTGACGTTGTTTACAAGGGACGCTGATCGACACAAGCTGGTTACTGATTTATTTTACGATTTTGTGAGCATTTTACTTGTTTGAGTAGCTAAATGCAAAATGCCATCAAATTGGAAAATATCAGTAACTTAATTACATCACCGTCTAGTTATCAATGTAGGAAAACAACTTAAACAAGGTTAGTTCATTTTGTTATTCATGGCCGACACACATCAATGTGAGTGACTTGATCCAGGTTATGCATAAATAAACTCCGGAAAAAATGCGCTTAATCCTATAATAAAATATATATTGCAAAAAAAAAGATGATGTTTTCTCAAGTAAGATAATTTTGCAATATGTATTCAATTAGTTCGTTTTCCTTGATAGGTGTTTAGAATTCAGGCATATTCTTCACAAAAGAGGGTAATGGCATTGGTTGTTTCTGGTGAAAAGGGGACATACAGTTTACAAGGACGAAACATTAGTATACCTGTTGATTATGACGTAAAGTGTAACGTGATCAAACATGGAAAGCCAAACAGTAAGATACATAATATAACGGTTTAATCAGGGCTGGATTAACCTATAGACTGCAGCCTAGAGTCCCTAAATCAAGCTTGAGGGGCCTTGCTAAACGATTTTCAAATAGCTATTCTGGATTAATTAAAGAATTTGCAATAAGTTTACTTCAAGCTATGTAAAAATATATCACGTGTAAAAATATTCAAGATAGATGCGGGCGAGGTAGAAGGTATTATTTCATTAGCATAGGGACCCCAAAAGGTCATAATTCAGCCATGGGTCTAATATTCACATAGAGATCTGCAATCCAATTACTCGCACATCGTGATATTTAATCTTGTTTTGTTTGCCAAGGTTGTATTTTAAGAAAACAATTAAGCTGTCTCTGAAAACCTTTACCGATTTGTTGCATATAATGTGTATCAGAACGAAAAAAAAACAGATATCAAATTTAGTGCACACGACATGTTTCTGGAACAACCTTCATAAGGTACGCGCAAGGTCCAAAGATGGGAAAGCCATATAATTAAAAATCGTTGGATCTAAGTAAACAAAGGTGCCCACACAGAATAACAACATTCTGTTATGGTCACATATGCCGTAGGGAGGAAAATATTCGTTTTGATAATAATTGCATTATTCGGGAACTGTATATTTCAATAATGTATATATTTAATAAATCATGTCAGTACCGAAGCAATTACTACTGGGCGGATGATACCCTCGGGGACTAATAGTCCACCCACAAAAGTATCAACCAACAGATAGTAATAAAAACGTATTTATCTAATTTAATTAGCACGACGCGTTTCTGGAATACACTTCATAAGGTACGCTCAAAGACGAAACATTGGAAAGTCAAGCACAGTTTTAGGAGGCCGTGGTGGCTCAATGAGTTATGTCGTTGGATCTAACAGTTCATACAAGCCTATCACCAATATGGCGTGGATTCATGCCCAACTTTGTAAATTACAGAAAAAGGTGCATTCGACTAGCAGGCGCAAGTGATAAAGTTTACCAGTTGCTTATCCAGGATCGGTGGTTCTCTCCGGGTACTCCGGCTTCCTCCACCACTAAAACTGGTCGCCATGATATAGCTGAAATACTGCTGAAAGTGGCGTTCAACACCAAAAATCAAATCAAATCACAATTTTGTGGGAGCAAGAAAACCAAAGGGCCTAAGCAGGTTAGCAAAAATCTGTTGCTTAATGTCAACCAAAGGGCCTAAACAGGATAGCAAAAATCGATTACTTAATGTCAACCAAAGTGCCTAAACAGGATAGCAAAAATATGTTACTTAATGTCAACCAAAAGGCCTAAATATGATAGCAAAACTGTGTTGCTTAATGTCAAAAAAAGGGCCTAAACAGGATAGCAAAAATGTGTTGCTTAATGTCAACCAAAGCGCCTAAACAGGATAACAAAAATCGTTTTCTTAATGTCAACCAAAGGGCCTAAACAGAATAGCAAAGATCGGTTGCTTAATGTCAACCAAAGGCCCTAAACAGGATAGCAAAAATCTGTTTCTTAATGTCAACCAAAGTGGCCAAACAGGATAGAAAATATCTGTTTCTTAATGTCAACCAAAGGGCCTAAAGAGGATAGCAAAAATGTGTTGCTTAATGACAACCAAAGGGCCTCAACAGGATAGCAGAAATGTGTTGCTTAATGTCAACCAAAGGGCCTAAACAGGATAGCAAAAATGTGTTAATTAATGTCAACCAAAGCACCTAAACAGGATAACAAAATTGTATTGCTTAATGTCAACCGAAGGCACTAAACAGGATAGCAAAAATATATTACTTGATGTCAACCAAAGGGTCTAAACAGGATAGCACAAACTGTTTCTTAATGTCAACCAAAGGGCCTAAACAGGATAGCAAAAATCTGTTGCTTAATGTCAACCAAAGGGTCTAAACAGGATAGCAAATATATGTTGCTTAATGTCAACTAAAGAGCCTAAACAGGATAGCAAAAATCTGTTTCTTAATGTCAACCAAAGGTCCTAAACAGGATATCAAAAATGTGTTTCTGAATGTCAACCAAAGGGCCTAAAAAGAATAGCAATAATCTGTTTCTTAATTTCAACCACAGGGCCTAAATAGGATAGCAAAAATATGTTTCGTAGTGTCAACCAAAGGGCCTACACAGGATAGCAAACATTTGTTTCATAATATCAACCAAAGGGCCTAAGCAGGATACCAAACATCTGTTGCTTAATGTCAACCAAAGGGCCTAAACAGGAAAGCAAAAATATGTTCCTTAATTTCAACTGAAGGGTCTAAACAGGATAGCAAACATCTGTTTCTGATTTTCAACCAAAGCGCCTAAACAGGATAACAAAAATGTGTTACTTAATGTCAATCAAAGGGCCTAAACAGGTTATCAAAAATGTGTTTCTTAATGTCAACCAAAGACCCTAAACCGGATAGCAAAAATGTGTTACTTAATGTCAATCAAATGGGCTAAACAGGATAGCAAAAATATGTTACTTAATGTCAACCAAAGGGCCTAAACAGGATAGAAACAATCTGTTGCTTAATGTCAACGAAAGGGCATCAACAGGATAGCAAAAATGTGTTGCTTAATGTCAACCAAAGGGCCTAAACAGGATAGCAAAAATCTGTTGCATGATGCAAACCAAAGGGCCTAAACAGGATAGCAAAAATATGTTGCTTATTGTCAACCAAAGGGCGTAAACAGGATTGCAAAAATATTTTTATTATTGTCACCCAAAGGGCCTAAACAGGATAGGGACAATATGTTACTTATTGTCAACCAAAGGGCCTAAACTGGATACCTAACATCTGTTACATAATGTCAACCAAAGGGCCTAAACAGGATAGGAAAAATATGTTGCTTAATGGCAACCAAAGGGCCTAAACAGGATAGCAAAAATCTGTTCCTTAATTTCAACTGAAGGGTCTAAACAGGATAGCAAACATCTGTTTCTTATTTTCAACCAAAGGGCCAAAACAGGATAGCAAAAAGTGTTACTTAATGTCAAGCGAAGCGCCTAAACAGGATAACAAAAATCGTTTTATTAATGTCAACCAAAGGACCTAAACAGGATAGCAAAAATCTGTTACTTAATGTCAACCAAAGGGCCTAAACAGGATATCAAAAATGTGTTGCTTAATGTTAACTAAAGGGCCTAAACAGGATAGCAAAGATCTGTTGCTTAATGTCAACCGAAGGGCCTAAACAGGATAGCAAAATCTGTTGTTTAATGTCAACCAAATGGCCTAAACAGGATAGCAAAAATGTGTTACTTAATGTCAACCAAAGGGCCTCAACAGGATAGCAAAAATGTGTTACTTAATGTCAACCAAAGCGCTTAAACAGGATAGCAAAAATATGTTGCATAATGTCAACCAAAGGGCCTAAACAGGATAACAAAAATATGTTGCTTATTGTCAACCAAAGGGCGTAAACAGGATAGCAAAAATATGGTTATTATTGTCTACTACAGGGCATAAACAAAATAGCAAAAATCGGTTACTTAATGTCAACCAAAGGGCCTAATCAGGATAGCAAAAATATGTTACATAATGTCAACCAAAGGGCCTAAACAGGATAGCACTACTCTGTTGTTTTAATGTCAACGAAAAGGCCTAAAATGGATAGAAAAAATATGTTGCTTAATGTCAACCAAAGAGCCTAAACAGAATAGCAAAGATATGTTACTTAATGTCAACCAAAGGCCCTAAACAGGATAGCAAAAATATATTTCTTAATGTCAACCAAAGTGGCAAAACAGGATAGCAAATATATGTTTCTTAATGTCAACCAAAGGGCCTAAACAGGATAGCAAAAATCTGTTGTTTAATGTCAACCAAATGGCCTAAACAGGATAGCGAAAATGTGGTACTTAATGTCAACCAAAGGGCCTAAACAGGATAGCAAAAATGTGTTACTTAATGTCAACCAAAGCGCTTAAACAGGATAGCAAAAATCGGTTGCATAATGTCAACCAAAGGGCCTAAACAGGATAACAAAAATATGTTGCTTATTGTCAACCAAAGGGCGTAAACAGGATAGCAAAAATATGGTTATTATTGTCTACCACAGGGCATAAACAAAATAGCAAAAATCGGTTACTTAATGTCAACCAAAGGGCCTAATCAGGATAGCAAAACTATGTTACATAATGTCAACCAAAGTGTCTAAACAGGATAGCACTACTCTGTTGCTTAATGTCAACCAAAAGGCCTACAATGGATAGCAAAAATATGTTGCTTAATGTCAACCAAAGGGCCTAAACAGAATAGCAAAGATCTGTTGCTTAATGCCAACCAAAGGCCCTAAACACGATAGCAAAAATATGTTTCTTAATGTCAACCAAAGTGGCAAAACAGGATAGCAAATATCTGTTTCTTAATGTCAACCAAAGGGCCTAAGCAGGATAGCAAAAATCTGGTGCTTAATGACAACCAAAGGGCCTCAACAGGATAGCAGAAATGTGGTACTTAATGTCAACCAAAGGGCCTAAACAGGATAGTAAAAATGTGTTGCTTAATGTCAACCAAAGCACCTAAACAGGATAGCAAAAATCTGTTGCTTAATGTCAACCAAAGGGACTAAACAGGATAGCAAAAATATATTACTTGATGTCAACCAAAGGGCCTAAACAGGAGAGCAAAAACTGTTTCTTAATGTCAACCAAAGAGTCTAAACAGGATAGGAAAAATCTATTTCTTAATGTCAACCAAAGGGCCTAAACAGGATAGCAAAAATATGTTGCTTAATGTCAACCAAAGGGTCTAAACAGGATAGCAAATATATGTTGCTTAATGTCAACTAAAGAGCCTAAACAGGATATCAAAAATGTGTTTCTTAATGTCAACCAAAGGGCCTAAAGAAGATAGTAAAAATATGTTGCTTAATGTCAACCAAAGGGCCTAAACAGGATAGCAAAAATATGTTGCTTATTGTCAACCAAAGGGCGTAAACAGGATTGCAAAAATATGTTTATTATTGTCACCCAACGGGCCTAAACAGGATAGGGACAATATGTTACTTATTGTCAACCAAAGGGCCTAAACTGGATACCTAACATCTGTTACATAATGTCAACCAAAGGGCCTAAACAGGATAGGAAAAATCTGTTGCTTAATGTCAACCAAAGGGCCTAAACAGGAAAACAAAAATCTGTTCCTTAATTTCAACTGAAGGGTCTAAACAGGATAGCAAACATCTGTTTCTTATTTTCAACCAAAGGGCCAAAACAGGATAGCAAAAAGTGTTACTTAATGTCAAGCAAAGCGCCTAAACAGGATAACAAAAATCGTTTTATTAATGTCAACCAAAGGACCTAAACAGGATAGCAAAAATATGTTACTTAATGTCAACCAAAGGGCCTAAACAGGATATCAAAAATGTGTTGCTTAATGTTAACTAAAGGGCCTAAACTGGATAGCAAAGATCTGTTGCTTAATGTCAACCGAAGGGCCTAAACAGGATAGCAGAATCTGTTTTTAATGTCAACCAAATGGCCTAAACAGGATAGCAAAAATGTGTTACTTAATGTCAACCAAAGGGCCTCAACAGGATAGCAAAAATGTGTTACTTAATGTCAACCAAAGCGCTTAAACAGGATAGCAAAAATATGTTGCATAATGTCAACCAAAGGGCCTAAACAGGATAACAAAAATATGTTGCTTATTGTCAACCAAAGGGCGTAAACAGGATAGCAAAAATATGGTTATTATTGTCTACCACAGGGCATAATCAAAATAGCAAAAATCGGTTACTTAATGTCAACCAAAGGGCCTAATCAGGATAGCAAAAATATGTTACATACTGTCAACCAAAGGGCCTAAACAGGATAGCACTACTCTGTTGTTTTAATGTCAACGAAAAGGCCTAAAATGGATTGAAAAAATATGTTGCTTAATGTCAACCAAAGAGCCTAAACAGAATAGCAAAGATCTGTTACTTAATGTAAACCAAAGGCCCTAAACAGGATAGCAAAAATATGTTTCTTAATGTCAACCAAAGTGGCAAAACAGGATAGCAAATATATGTTTCTTAATATCAACCAAAGGGCCTAAACAGGATAGCAAAAATCTGTTGCTTAATGTCAACCAAATGGCCTAAACAGGATAGCGAAAATGTGTTACTTAATGTCAACCAAAGTGTCTAAACAGGATAGCACTACTCTGTTGCTTAATGTCAACCAAAAGGCCTACAATGGATAGCAAAAATATGTTGCTTAATGTCAACCAAAGGGCCTAAACAGAATAGCAAAGATATGTTGCTTAATGCCAACCAAAGGCCCTAAACAGGATAGCAAAAATATGTTTCTTAATGTCAACCAAAGTGGCAAAACAGGATAGCAAATATCTGTTTCTTAATGTCAACCAAAGGGCCTAAGCAGGATAGCAAAAATCTGGTGCTTAATGACAACCAAAGGGCCTCAACAGGATAGCAGAAATGTGGTACTTAATGTCAACCAAAAGGCCTCAATAGGATAGCAAAAATATGTTGCTTATTGTCAACCAAAGGGGGTAAACAGGATTGCAAAAATATGTTTATTATTGTCACCCAAAGGGCCTAAACAGGATAGGGACAATATGTTACTTATTGTCAACCAAAGTGGCAAAACAGGATAGCAAATATCTGTTACATAATGTCAACCAAAGGGCCTAAACAGGATAGGAAAAATCTGGTGCTTAATGACAACCAAAGGGCCTCAACAGGATAGCAGAAATGTGGTACTTAATGTCAACCAAAGGGCCTAAACAGGATAGTAAAAATGTGTTACATAATGTCAACCAAAGCACCTAAACAGGATAGCAAAAATCTGTTGCTTAATGTCAACCAAAGGGACTAAACAGGATAGCAAAAATATATTACTTGATGTCAACCAAAGGGCCTAAACAGGATAGCAAAAACTGTTCCTTAATGTCAACCAAAGAGTCTAAACAGGATAGGAAAAATCTATTTCTTAATGTCAACCAAAGGGCCTAAGCAGGATAGCAAAAATATGTTGCTTAATGTCAACCAAAGGGTCTAAACAGGATAGCAAATATATGTTGCTTAATGTCAACTAAAGAGCCTAAACAGGATATCAAAAATGTGTTTCTTAATGTCAACCAAAGGGCCTAAACAAGATGGTAAAAATATGTTGCTTAATGTCAACCAAAGGGCCTAAACAGGATAGCAAAAATGTGTTTCTTAATGTCAACCAACGGGCCTAAATAGGATAGCAAAAATATGTTACTTAATGTCAACCAAAGGGCCTAAACAAAATAGCAAAAAATTGTTACATAATGTCAACCAAAGGGCCTAAACAGGATTGCAAAAATGTTTTACTTAATGTCAACCAAAGGTCCTAAACAGGATTGTAAAAATGTGTTACTTAATGTCAACCAAATGGCCTAAACAGGATAGCAAAAATCTATTGCTTAATGTCAACCAAAGGGCATCAACAGGATAGCAAAAATGTGTTGCTTAATGTCAACCAAAGGGCCTAAACAGGATAGCAAAATCTGTTGTTTATTGCCAACCGATGGGCCTAAACAGGATAGCAACAATATTTTGCTTAATATCAACCAAAGTGCCTAAACAGGATAGCAAAAATGGGTTACTTAATATCAATCAAAGGGCCTAAACAGGATAGAAAAAATATATTGCTTAATGTCAACCAAAGGTCCTAAACAGGATAGAAAACATATGTTTCTTAATGTCAATCAACGGGCCTAAACAGGATAACAAAAATATGTTGCTTAATTTCAACCAAAGGGCCTAAACAGGATAGCAAAAATATGCTGTTTAATGCCAACCAAAAAGCCTAGAGAGGATATCAAACATCTGTTGCATAATGTCAACCAAAGGGACTAAACAGGATAGCAAACATTTGTTGCTTAATGTCAACCATAGGGCCTAAACAGGATAGCAAAAATTTGTTTCTTAATGTCAACCAAAGGGCCTAAATAGGATAGAAAAATATGTTACTTAATGTCAACCAAAGGGCCTAAATAGGATACAAAAATATGTTACTTAATGTCAACCAAAGGGCTTAAGGAGGATAGCAAAAATCTTTTGCTTAATGTCAACCAAAGGGGCCTAAACAGGATAGCAAAAATCTGTTCCTTAATTTCAACTAAAGGGTCTAAACAGGATAGCAAACATCTGTTTCTTATTGCCAACCAAAGGGCCTAAACAGGATAACAAAAATATGTTTCTTAATGTCAACCACAGGGCCTAAACAGGATAGCAAAAATCTGTTGCTTAATGTCAACCAAAGGGACTAAACAGGATAGCAAAAATATATTACTTGATGTCAACCAAAGGGCCTAAACAGGATAGCAAAAACTGTTTCTTAATGTCAACCAAAGAGTCTAAACAGGATAGGAAAAATATATTTCTTAATGTCAACCAAAGGGCCTAAGCAGGATAGCAAAAATATGTTGCTTAATGTCAACCAAAGGGTCTAAACAGGATAGCAAATATATGTTGCTTAATGTCAACTAAAGAGCCTAAACAGGATATCAAAAATGTGTTTCTTAATGTCAACCAAAGGGCCTAAACAAGATGGTAAAAATATGTTGCTTAATGTCAACCAAAGGGCCTAAACAGGATAGCAAAAATGTGTTTCTTAATGTCAACCAACGGGCCTAAATAGGATAGCAAAAATATGTTACTTAATGTCAACCAAAGGGCCTAAACAAAATAGCAAAAAATTGTTACATAATGTCAACCAAAGGGCCTAAACAGGATTGCAAAAATGTGTTACTTAATGTCAACCAAAGGGCATCAACAGGATAGCAAAAATGTGTTGCTTAATGTCAACCAAAGTGCCTAAACAGGATAGCAAAATCTGTTGTTTATTGTCAACCAATGGGCCTAAACAGGATAGCAACAATATTTTGCTTAATATCAACCAAAGTGCCTAAACAGGATAGCAAAAATGTGTTACTTAATATCAATCAAAGGGCCTAAACAGGATAGAAAAAATATATTGCTTAATGTCAACCAAAGGTCCTAAACAGGATAGAAAACATATGTTTCTTAATGTCAATCAAAGGGCCTAAACAGGATAGCAAAAATATGTTGCTTAATTTCAACCAAAGGGCCTAAACAGGATAGCAAAAATATGCTGTTTAATGCCAACCAAAAAGCCTAGAGAGGATATCAAACATCTGTTGCATAATGTCAACCAAAGGGACTAAACAGGATAGCAAACATTTGTTGCTTAATGTCAACCATAGGGCCTAAACAGGATAGCAAAAATTTGTTTCTTAATGTCAACCAAAGGGCCTAAATAGGATAGAAAAATATGTTACTTAATGTCAACCAAAGGGCCTAAATAGGATACAAAAATATGTTACTTAATGTCAACCAAAGGGCTTAAGGAGGATAGCAAAAATCTTTTGCTTAATGTCAACCAAAGGGGCCTAAACAGGATAGCAAAAATCTGTTCCTTAATTTCAACTAAAGGGTCTAAACAGGATAGCAAACATCTGTTTCTTATTGCCAACCAAAGGGCCTAAACAGGATAACAAAAATATGTTTCTTAATGTCAACCACAGGGCCTAAACAGGATAGCAAAAATCTGTTGCTTAATGTCAACCAAAGGGACTAAACAGGATAGCAAAAATATATTACTTGATGTCAACCAAAGGGCCTAAACAGGATAGCAAAAACTGTTTCTTAATGTCAACCAAAGAGTCTAAACAGGATAGGAAAAATCTATTTCTTAATGTCAACCAAAGGGCCTAAGCAGGATAGCAAAAATATGTTGCTTAATGTCAACCAAAGGGTCTAAACAGGATAGCAAATATATGTTGCTTAATGTCAACTAAAGAGCCTAAACAGGATATCAAAAATGTGTTTCTTAATGTCAACCAAAGGGCCTAAACAAGATGGTAAAAATATGTTGCTTAATGTCAACCAAAGGGCCTAAACAGGATAGCAAAAATGTGTTTCTTAATGTCAACCAACGGGCCTAAATAGGATAGCAAAAATATGTTACTTAATGTCAACCAAAGGGCCTAAACAAAATAGCAAAAAATTGTTACATAATGTCAACCAAAGGGCCTAAACAGGATTGCAAAAATGTGTTACTTAATGTCAACCAAAGGGCATCAACAGGATAGCAAAAATGTGTTGCTTAATGTCAACCAAAGTGCCTAAACAGGATAGCAAAATCTGTTGTTTATTGTCAACCAATGGGCCTAAACAGGATAGCAACAATATTTTGCTTAATATCAACCAAAGTGCCTAAACAGGATAGCAAAAATGTGTTACTTAATATCAATCAAAGGGCCTAAACAGGATAGAAAAAATATATTGCTTAATGTCAACCAAAGGTCCTAAACAGGATAGAAAACATATGTTTCTTAATGTCAATCAAAGGGCCTAAACAGGATAGCAAAAATATGTTGCTTAATTTCAACCAAAGGGCCTAAACAGGATAGCAAAAATATGCTGTTTAATGCCAACCAAAAAGCCTAGAGAGGATATCAAACATCTGTTGCATAATGTCAACCAAAGGGACTAAACAGGATAGCAAAAATTTGTTGCTTAATGTCAACCATAGGGCCTAAACAGGATAGCAAAAATTTGTTTCTTAATGTCAACCAAAGGGCCTAAATAGGATAGAAAAATATGTTACTTAATGTCAACCAAAGGGCCTAAATAGGATACAAAAATATGTTGCTTAATGTCAACCAAAGGGCTTAAGGAGGATAGCAAAAATCTTTTGCTTAATGTCAACCAAAGGGGCCTAAACAGGATAGCAAAAATCTGTTCCTTAATTTCAACTAAAGGGTCTAAACAGGATAGCAAACATCTGTTTCTTATTGCCAACCAAAGGGCCTAAACAGGATAACAAAAATATGTTACTTAATGTCAACCACAGGGCCTAAACAGGATAGCAAAAATGTGTTACTTAATGTCAATCAAAGGGCCGACACAGGATATGAAAAATGTGTTTCTTAATGTCAACCAAAGGCCCTAAACAGGATAGCAAAAATGTGTTACTTAATGTCAATCAAATGAGCTAAACAGGATAGCAAAAATATGTTGCTTAATGTCAACCAAAGGGCCTAAACAGGATAGAAAAAATATGTTGCTTAATGTCAACCAAAGGGCATCAACAGGATAGCAAAAATGTGTTGCTTAATGTCAACCAAAGGGCCTAAACAGGATAGCGAAAATCTGTTGCATGATGCAAGCCAAAGGGCCTAAACAGGATAGCAAAAATATGTTGCTTATTGTCAACCAAAAGGCGTAAACAGGATAGCAAAAATATGTTTATTATTGTCAACCAAAGGGCCTAAACAGGATAGGGAAAATATGTTACTTAATGTCATCCAAAGGGCCTAAACAGGATACCTAACATCTGTTACATAATGTCAACCAAAGGGTCTAAACAGGATAGGAAAAATCTGTTCCTTAATGGCAACCAAAGGGCCTAAACAGGAAAACAAAAATCTGATCCTTAATTTCAACTGAAGGGTCTAAACAGGATAGCAAACATCTGTTTCTTATTTTCAACCAAAGGGCCAAAACAGGATAGCAAAAAGTGTTACTTAATGTCAACCAAAGCGCCTAAACAGGATAACAAAAATCGTTTTATTAATGTCAACCAAAGGGCCTAAACAGGATAGCAAAAATCTGTTACTTAATGTCAACCAAAGGGCCTAAACAGGATAGCAAAAATATTCTACATAATGTCAACCAAAGGGCCTAAACAGGATAGCAAAACTATGTTGCTTATTGTCAACCAAAGGGCCTTAACAGAATAGCAAACATATGTCTGTTATTGCCATTCCCAGGGCATAAACAGGATAGGAAAAATTTGTAACTTAATGTCAACAAATGGGCCTAAACAGGATAGCAAAAATCTGTTGCTTAATGTCAACAAATGGACCTACACAGGATAGCAGAAAATTGTTACTTAATGTCAACCAAAGGGCCTAATCAGGATAGCAAAAATCTGTTACATAATGTCAACCAAAGGGCCTTAACAGGATATCAAAAATATGTTGCTAAATGTCGACCAAAGGGCCGAAACAGGATATCAAAGATCTGTTGCTTAATATCAACCAAAGGGCCTAAACAGGATAACAAAAATATGTTGCTTAATGTCAACCAAAGGGCCGCAACAGGATAGCAAAAATGTGTTACTTAATGTCAACCAAGTGCCTAAACAGGATAGCAAAAATGTGTTTCTTAATGTCAACCAAAGCGCTTAAACAGGATAACAAAAATATGTTGCATAATGTCAACCAAAGGGCCTAAACAGGATACCAAAATATGTTGCTTATTGTCAACCAAAGGGCGTAAACAGGATAGCAAACATATGTTTATTATTGTCTACCACAGGGCATAAGCAAAATAGCAAAAATCGGTTACTTAATGTCAACCAAAGGGCCTAAACAGGATAGCACAACTATGTTGCTTAATGTCAACCAAAGGGCCTAAAAAGGATAGCGAAAATATGTTGCTTAATGTCAACCAAAGGGCCTAAACAGAATAACAAAGATATGTTGCTTAATGTCAACCAAAAGCCCTAAACAGGATAGCAAAATTCTGTTTCTTAATGTCAACCAAAGTGGCCAAACAGGATAACAAATATTCGTTTCTTAATGTCAACCAAAGGGCCTAAACAGGATAGCAACAATATTTTGCTTAATATCAACCAAAGTGCCTAAACAGGATAGCAAAAATGTGTTACTTAATATCAATCAAAGGGCCTAAACAGGATAGCAAAAATATATTGCTTAATGTCAACCAAAGGTCCTAAACAGGATAGAAAACATATGTTTCTTAATGTCAATCAAAGGGCCTAAACAGGATAGCAAAAATATGCTGTTTAATGCCAACCAAAAAGCCTAGAGAGGATATCAAACATCTGTTGCATAATGTCAATCAAAGGGACTAAACAGGATAGCAAAAATTTGTTGCTTAATGTCAACCATAAGGACTAAACAGGATAGCAAAAATTTGTTTCTTAATGTCAACCAAAGGGCCTAAATAGGATAGAAAAATATGTTACTTAATGTCAACCAAAGGGCCTAAATAGGACACAAAAGAGCTGTTGCTTAATGTCAACCAAAGGGCCTAAACAGGATAGCACAAATGTGTTGTTTAATGTCAACCAAAGGATTTAAACAGGATAGCAAAATGTGTTACTTAATGTCAAGCAAAGGGCCTAACAGGATAGCAAAATCTGTTGCTTATTGTCAACCAATGGGCCTAAACAGGATAGCAACAATATTTTGCTTAATATCAACCAAAGTGCCTAAACAGGATAGCAAAAATGTGTTACTTAATATCAATCAAAGGGCCTAAACAGGATAGCAAAAATATATTGCTTAATGTCAACCAAAGGTCCTAAACAGGATAGAAAACATATGTTTCTTAATGTCAATCAAAGGGCCTAAACAGGATAGCAAAAATATGTTGCTTAATTTCAACCAAAGGGCCTAAACAGGATAGCAAAAATATGCTGTTTAATGCCAACCAAAAAGCCTAGAGAGGGTATCAAGCATCTGTTGCATAATTTCAACCAAAGGGACTAAACAGGATAGCAAAAATTTGTAGCTTAATGTCAACCATAGGGCCTAAATAGGATAGAAAAATATGTTACTTAATGTCAACCAAAGGGCCTAAATAGGACACAAAAGAGCTGTTGCTTAATGTCAACCAAAGGGCCTAAACAGGATAGCACAAATGTGTTGTTTAATGTCAACCAAAGGATCTAAACAGGATAGCAAAATGTGTTACTTAATGTCAAGCAAAGGGCCTAAACAGGATAGCAAAAATATGTTGCTTAATGTCAACCAAAGGGTCTAAACAGGATAGCAAATATATGTTGCTTAATGTCAACTAAAGAGCCTAAACAGGATATCAACAATGTGTTTCTTAATGTCAACCAAAGGGCCTAAACAAGATGGTAAAAATATGTTGCTTAATGTCAACCAAAGGGCCTAAACAGGATAGCAAAAATGTGTTTCTTAATGTCAACCAACGGGCCTAAATAGGATAGCCAAAATATGATACTTAATGTCAACCAAAGGGCCTAAACAGAATAGCAAAAAATTGTTACATAATGTCAACCAAAGGGCCTAAACAGGATTGCAAAAATGTGTTACTTAATGTCAACCAAAGGTCCTAAACAGGATTGTAAAAATGTGTTACTTAATGTCAACCAAATGGCCTAAACAGGATAGCAAAAATCTATTGCTTAATGTCAACCAAAGGGCATCAACAGGATAGCAAAAATGTGTTGCTTAATGTCAACCAAAGGGCCTAAACAGGATAGCAAAATCTGTTGCTTATTGTCAACCAATGGGCCTAAACAGGATAGCAACAATATTTTGCTTAATATCAACCAAAGTGCCTAAACAGGATAGCAAAAATGTGTTACTTAATATCAATCAAAGGGCCTAAACAGGATAGCAAAAATATATTGCTTAATGTCAACCAAAGGTCCTAAACAGAATAGAAAACATATATTTCTTAATGTCAATCAAAGGGCCTAAACAGGATAGCAAAAATATGTTGCTTAATTTCAACCAAAGGGTCTAAACAGGATAGCAAAAATATGCTGTTTAATGCCAACCAAAAAGCCTAGAGAGGATATCAAACATCTGTTGCATAATGTCAACCAAAGGGACTAAACAGGATAGCAAAAATTTGTTGCTTAATGTCAACCATAGGGCCTAAACAGGATAGCAAAAATTTGTTTCTTAATGTCAACCAAAGGGCCTAAATAGGATAGAAAAATATGTTACTTAATGTCAACCAAAGGGCCTAAATAGGATACAAAAATATGTTGCTTAATGTCAACCAAAGGGCTTAAGCAGGATAGCAAAAATCTTTTGCTTAATGTCAACCAAAGGGTCCTAAACAGGATAGCAAAAATCTGTTCCTTAATTTCAACTAAAGGGTCTAAACAGGATAGCAAACATCTGTTTCTTATTGCCAACCAAAGGGCCTAAACAGGATAACAAAAATATGTTACTTAATGTCAACCACAGGGCCTAAACAGGATAGCAAACATTTGTTGCTTAATGACAACCAAAGGGCCTCAACAGGATAGCAGAAATGTGTTGCTTAATGTCAACCAAAGGGCCTAAACAGGATAGCAAAAATGTGTTAATTAATGTCAACCAAAGCACCAAAACTTGATAGCAACAATCTATTGCTTAATGTCAACCAAAGGCACTAAACAGGATAGCACAAATATATTACTTGATGTCAACCAAAGGGTCTAAACAGGATAGCAAAAACTGTTTCTTATTGTCAACCAAAGGGCCTAAACAGGATAGCAAACATCTGTTACTTAATGTCAACCAAAGGGTCTAAACAGGATAGCAAATATATGTTGCTTAATGTCAACTAAAGAGCCTAAGCAGGATATCAAAATATGTTTCTTAATTTCAACTAAAGGGTCTAAACAGGATAGCAAACATATGTTTCTTATTTTCAAGCAAAGGGCCTAAACAGGATAGCAAAAATATATTACTTAATGTCAACCAAAGGGCCTAAACAGGATAGCAAATATGTGTTACTTAATGTCAACCAAAGGGTCTAAACAGGTTTAATAAAATATGCTGCTTAATGTTAACCAAAGGGCCTAAACAGGATAGCAAAGAGCTGTTGCTTAATGTCAACCAAAGGGCCTAAACAGGATAGCACAAATGTGTTGTTTAATGTCAACCAAAGGGTCTAAACAGGATAGCAAAATGTGTTACTTAATGTCAAGCAAAGGGCCTAAACAGGATAGCAAAAATATGTTGCTTAATGTCAACCAAAGGGTCTAAACAGGATAGCAAATATATGTTGCTTAATGTCAACTAAAGAGCCTAAACAGGATATCAAAAATGTGTTTCTTAATGTCAACCAAAGGGCCTAAACAAGATGGTAAAAATATGTTGCTTAATGTCAACCAAAGGGCCTAAACAGGATAGCAAAAATGTGTTTCTTAATGTCAACCAACGGGCCTAAATAGGATAGCAAAAATATGTTACTTAATGTCAACCAAAGGGCCTAAACAGAATAGCAAAACATTGTTACATAATGTCAACCAAAGGGCCTAAACAGGTTTGCAAAAATGTGTTGCTTAATGTCAACCAAAGGTCCTAAACAGGATTGAAAAAATGTGTTACTTAATGTCAACCAAATGGCCTAAACAGGATAGCAAAAATCTATTGCTTAATTTCAACCAAAGGGCATCAACAGGATAGCAAAAATGTGTTGCTTAATGTCAACCAAAGGGCCTAAACAGGATAGCAAAATCTGTTGCTTATTGTCAACCAATGGGCCTAAACAGGATAGCAACAATATTTTGCTTAATATCAACCAAAGTGCCTAAACAGGATAGCAAAAATGTGTTACTTAATATCAATCAAAGGGCCTAAACAGGATAGCAAAAATATATTGCTTAATGTCAACCAAAGGTCCTAAACAGGATAGAAAACATATGTTTCTTAATGTCAATCAAAGGGCCTAAACAGGATAGCAAAAATATGTTGCTTAATTTCAACCAAAGGGCCTAAACAGGATAGCAAAAATATGCTGTTTAATGCCAACCAAAAAGCCTAGAGAGGATATCAAACATCTGTTGCATAATGTCAACCAAAGGGACTAAACAGGATAGCAAAAATATGCTGTTTAATGCCAACCAAAAAGACTAGAGAGGATATCAAACATCTGTTGCTTAATTTCAACCAAAGGGCCTAAACAGGATAGCAAAAATATGCTGTTTAATGCCAACCAAAAAGCCTAGAGAGGATATCAAACATCTGTTGCATAATGTCAACCAAAGGGACTAAACAGGATAGCAAAAATTTGTTGCTTAATGTCAACCATAGGGCCTAAACAGGATAGCAAAAATGTGTTTCTTAATGTCAACCAAAGGGCCTAAATAGGATAGAAAAATATGTTACTTAATGTCAACCAAAGGGCCTAAATAGGATACAAAAGAGCTGTTGCTTAATGTCAACCAAAGGGCCTAAACAGGATAGCACAAATGTGTTGTTTAATGTCAACCAAAGGGTCTAAACAGGATAGCAAAATGTGTTACTTAATGTCAAGCAAAGGGCCTAAACAGGATAGCAAAAATATGTTGCTTAATGTCAACCAAAGGGTCTAAACAGGATAGCAAATATATGTTGCTTAATATCAACTAAAGAGCCTAAACAGGATATCAAAAATGTGTTTCTTAATGTCAACCAAAGGGCCTAAACAAGATGGTAAAAATATGTTGCTTAATGTCAACCAAAGGGCCTAATCAGGATAGCAAAAATGTGTTTCTTAATGTCAACCAACGGGCCTAAATAGGATAGCAAAAATATGTTACTTAATGTCAACCAAAGGGCCTAAACAGAATAGCAAAAAATTGTTACATAATGTCAACCAAAGGGCCTAAACAGGATTGCAAAAATGTGTTACTTAATGTCAACCAAAGGTCCTAAACAGGATTGTAAAAATGTGTTACTTAATGTCAACCAAATGGCCTAAACAGGATAGCAAAAATCTATTGCTTAATGTCAACCAAAGGGCATCAACAGGATAGCAAAAATGTGTTGCTTAATGTCAACCAAAGGGCCTAAACAGGATAGCAAAATATGTTGCTTATTGTCAACCAATGGGCCTAAACAGGATAGCAACAATATTTTGCTTAATATCAACCAAAGTGCCTAAACAGGATAGCAAAAATGTGTTACTTAATATCAATCAAAGGGCCTAAACAGGATAGCAAAAATATATTGCTTAATGTCAACCAAAGGGCCTAAACAGGATAGCAAAAATATGCTGTTTAATACCAACCAAAAAGCCTAGAGAGGATATCAAACATCTGTTGCATAATGTCAACCAAAGGGACTAAACAGGATAGCAAAAATTTGTTGCTTAATGTCAACCATAGGGCCTAAACAGGATAGCAAAAATTTGTTTCTTAATGTCAACCAAAGGGCCTAAATAGGATAGAAAAATATGTTACTTAATGTCAACCAAAGGGCCTAAATAGGATACAAAAATATGTTACTTAATGTCAACCAAAGGGCTTAAGCAGGATAGCAAAAATCTTTTGCTTAATGTCAACCAAAGGGGCCTAAACAGGATAGGAAAAATCTGTTCCTTAATTTCAACTAAAGGGTCTAAACAGGATAGCAAACATCTGTTTCTTATTGCCAACCAAAGGGCCTAAACAGGATAACAAAAATATGTTGCTTAATGTCAACCAAAGGGTCTAAACAGGATAGCAAATATATGTTGCTTAATATCAACTAAAGAGCCTAAACAGGATATCAAAAATGTGTTTCTTAATGTCAACCAAAGGGCCTAAACAAGATGGTAAAAATATGCTGCTTAATGTCAACCAAAGGGCCTAAACAGGATAGCAAAAATGTGTTTCTTAATGTCAACCAACGGGCCTAAATAGGATAGCAAAAATATGTTACTTAATGTCAACCAAAGGGCCTAAACAGAATAGCAAAAAATTGTTACATAATGTCAACCAAAGGGCCTAAACAGGATTGCAAAAATGTGTTACTTAATGTCAACCAAAGGTCCTAAACAGGATTGTAAAAATGTGTTACTTAATGTCAACCAAATGGCCTAAACAGGATAGCAAAAATCTATTGCTTAATGTCAACCAAAGGGCATCAACAGGATAGCAAAAATGTGTTGCTTAATGTCAACCAAAGGGCCTAAACAGGATAGCAAAATCTGTTGCTTATTGTCAACCAATGGGCCTAAACAGGATAGCAACAATATTTTGCTTAATATCAACCAAAGTGCATAAACAGGATAGCAAAAATGTGTTACTTAATATCAATCAAAGGGCCTAAACAGGATAGCAAAAATATATTGCTTAATGTCAACCAAAGGGCCTAAACAGGATAGCAAAAATATGCTGTTTAATACCAACCAAAAAGCCTAGAGAGGATATCAAACATCTGTTGCATAATGTCAACCAAAGGGACTAAACAGGATAGCAAAAATTTGTTGCTTAATGTCAACCATAGGGCCTAAACAGGATAGCAAAAATTTGTTTCTTAATGTCAACCAAAGGGCCTAAATAGGATAGAAAAATATGTTACTTAATGTCAACCAAAGGGCCTAAATAGGATACAAAAATATGTTACTTAATGTCAACCAAAGGGCTTAAGCAGGATAGCAAAAATCTTTTGCTTAATGTCAACAAAAGGGGCCTAAACAGGATAGGAAAATCTGTTCCTTAATTTCAACTAAAGGGTCTAAACAGGATAGCAAACATCTGTTTCTTATTGCCAACCAAAGGGCCTAAACAGGATAACAAAAATATGTTGCTTAATGTCAACCACAGGGCCTAAACAGGATAGCAAAAATGTGTTACTTAATGTCAATCAAAGGGCCTAAACAGGATATGAAAAATGTGTTTCTTAATGTCAACCAAAGGCCCTAAACAGGATAGCAAAAATGTGCTACTTAATGTCAATCAAATGAGCTAAACAGGATAGCAAAAATATGTTGCTTAATGTCAACCAAAGGGCCTAAACAGGATAGAAAAAATATGTTGCTTAATGTCAACCAAAGGGCCTAAACAGGATAGCGAAAATCTGTTGCATGATGCAAGCCAAAGGGCCTAAACAGGATAGCAAAAATATGTTGCTTATTGTCAACCAAAGGGCGTAAACAGGATAGCAAAAATATGTTTATTATTGTCAACCAAAGGGCCTAAACAGGATAGGGAAAATATGTTACTTAATGTCATCCAAAGGGCCTAAACAGGATCCCTAACATCTGTTACATAATGTCAACCAAAGGGTCTAAACAGGATAGGAAAAATCTGTTCCTTAATGGCAACCAAAGGGCCTAAACAGGAAAACAAAAATCTGATCCTTAATTTCAACTGAAGGGTCTAAACAGGATAGCAAACATCTGTTTCTTATTTTCAACCAAAGGGCCAAAACAGGATAGCAAAAAGTGTTACTTAATGTCAACCAAAGCGCCTAAACAGGATAACAAAAATCGTTTTATTAATGTCAACCAAAGTGCCTAAACAGGATAGCAAAAATCTGTTACTTAATGTCAACCAAAGGGCCTAAACAGGATAGCAAAAATATTCTACATAATGTCAACCAAAGGGCCTAAACAGGATAGCAAAACTATGTTGCTTATTGTCAACCAAAGGGCCTTAACAGAATAGCAAACATATGTCTGTTATTGCCATTCCCAGGGCATAAACAGGATAGGAAAAATTTGTAACTTAATGTCAACAAATGGGCCTAAACAGGATAGCAAAAATCTGTTGCTTAATGTCAACCAAAGGGCCTAAACAGGATAGCAAAAATATGTTACTTAATGTCAACCAAAGGGTCTAAACAGGAAAGCAAATATATGTTGCTTAATATCAACTAAAGAGCCTAAACAGGATATCAAAAATGTGTTTCTTAATGTCAACCAAAGGGTCTAAACAGGATAGTACAAATTTGTTCCTTAATGTCAACCAAGGGGCCTAAACAGGATAGCAAAACTTTGTTTCTTAATGTCAACCAAAGGGCCTAAATAGGATAGCAAAAAATATGTTACTTAATGTCAACCAAAGTGCCTAAGCAGGATAGCAAACATGTGTTTCTTAATGTCAACCAAAGGGCCTCAACAGGATAGCAAAAATGTGCTACTTAATGTCAACCAAAGCGCTTAAACAGGATAGCAAAATCTTTTGCATAATGTCAACCACAGGGCCTAAACAGGATAACAAAAATATGTTGCTTATTGTCAACCAAATGGCGTAAACAGGATAGCAAAAATATGGTTATTATTGTCTACCACAGGGCATAGACAAAATAGCAAAAATCGGTTACTTAATGTCAACCAAAGGGCCTAATCAGGATAGCAAATTATGTTACATAATGTCAACCAAAGGTCCTACACAGGATAGCACTACTCTTTCCTTAATGTCAACCAAAAGGCCTAAAATGGATAGCAAAAATATGTTACTTAATGTCAACCAAAGGGCCTAAACAGAATGGCAAAGATCTGGTACTTAATGTCAACCAAAGTGGTTAAACAGCATAGCAAAAATATGTTTCTTAATGTCAACCAAAGTGGCTAAACAGGATAGCAAATATCTGTTTCTTAATGTCAACCAAAGGGCCTAAACAGGATAGCAAACATCTGTTGTTTAATGTCAACCAAATGGCCTAAACAGGATTGCAAAAATGTGTTACTTAATGTCAACCAAAGGGCCTAAACAGGATAGCAAAAATCTGTTACATAATGTCAACCAAAGGGCCTAAACAGGATAACAAAAATATGTTGCTTATTGTCAACCAAAGGGCGTAAACAGGATAACAAATATATGGTTATTATTGTCTACCACAGGGCATAAACAAAATAGCAAAAATCGGTTTCTTAATGTCAACCAAAGGGCCTAAATAGGATAGCAAAAATCTGGTGGTTAATGACAACCAAAGGGCCTCAACAGGATAGCAGAAATGTGGTACTTAATGTCAACCAAAGGGCCTAAACAGGAGAGTAAAAATGTGTTACTTAATGTCAACCAAAGCACCTAAACAGGATAGCAAAGATCTGTTACTTAATGTCAACCAAAGGGCCTAAACAGGATAGCAAAAATATGCTGTTTAATGCCAACCAAAAAGCCTAGAGAGGATATCAAACATCTGTTGCATAATGTCAACCAAAGGGACTAAACAGGATAGCAAAATTTGTTGCTTAATGTCAACCATAGGGCCTAAATAGGATAGAAAAATATGTTACTTAATGTCAACCAAAGGGCCTAAATAGGATACAAAAATATGTTACTTAATGTCAACCAAAGGGCCTAAGCAAGATAGCAAAAATCTTTTGCTTAATGTCAACCAAAGGGGCCTAAACAGAATAGCAAAAATCTGTTCCTTAATTTCAACTAAAGGGTCTAAACATGATAGCAAACATCTGTTTCTTATTGCCAACCAAAGGGCCTAAACAGGATAACAAAAATATGTTGCTTAATGTCAACCACAGGGCCTAAACAGGATAGCAAAAATGTGTTACTTAATGTCAATCAAAGGGCCTAAACAGGATATGAAAAATGTGTTTCTTAATGTCAACCAAAGGCCCTAAACAGGATAGCAAAAATGTGTTACTTAATGTCAATCAAATGAGCTAAACAGGATAGCAAAAATATGTTGCTTAATGTCAACCAAAGGGTCTAAACAGGATAGAAAAAATATGTTGCTTAATGTCAACCAAAGGGCATCAACAGGATAGCAAAAATGTGTTGCTTAATGTTAACCAAAGGGCCTAAACAGGATAGCGAAAATCTGTTGCATGATGCAAACCAAAGGGCCTAAACAGGATAGCAAAAATATGTTGCTTATTGTCAACCAAAGGGCGTAAACAGGATAGCAAAAATATGTTTATTATTGTCAACCAAAGGGCCCAAACAGGATAGGGAAAATATGTTACTTAATGTCATCCAAAGGGCCTAAACAGGATACCTAACATCTGTTACATAATGTCAACCCAAGGATCTAAACAGGATAGGAAAAATCTGTTGCTTAATGGCAACCAAAGGGCCTAAACAGGAAAACAAAAATCTGTTCCTTAATTTCAACTGAAGGGTCTAAACCGGATAGCAAACATCTGTTTCTTATTTTCAACCAAAGGGCCAAAACAGGATAGCAAAAAGTGTTACTTAATGTCAATCAAAGCGCCTCAACAGGATAACAAAAATCGTTTTATTAATGTCAACCAAAGGGCCTAAACAGCATAGCAAAAATATGTTACTTAATGTCAACCAAAGGGCCTAAACTGGATAGCAAAAATATTCTACATAATGTCAACCAAAGGGCCTAAACAGGATAGCAAATCTATGTTGCTTAATGTCAACCAAAGGGCCGCAACAGGATAGCAAAAATGTGTTGCTTAATGTCAACCAAATGCCTAAACAGGATAGCAAAAATGTGTTTCTTAATGTCAACCAAAGCGCTTAAACAGGATAACAAAAATATGTTACATAATGTCAACCAAAGGGCCTAAACAGGATACCAAAATATGTTGCTTATTGTCAACCAAAGGGCGTAAACAGGATAGCAAACATATGTTTATTATTGTATACCACAGGGCATAAGCAAAATAGCAAAAATCGGTTACTTAATGTCAACCAAAGGGCCTAAACAGGATAGCACAACTATGTTGCTTAATGCCAACCAAAGGGCCTAAAAAGGATAGCGAAAATATGTTGCTTAATGTCAATCAAAGGGCCTAAACAGAATAACAAAGATATGTTGCTTAATGTCAACCAAAAGCCCTAAACAGGATAGCAAAATTCTGTTTCTTAATGTCAACCAAAGTGGCCAAACAGGATAGCAAATATTTGTTTCTTAATGTCAACCAAAGGGCCTAAACAGGATAGCAAAAAATTGTTGCTTAATGACAACCAAAGGGCCTCAACAGGATAGCAGAAATGTGTTGCTTAATGTCAACCAAAGGGCCTAAACAGGATAGCAAAAATGTGTTAATTAATGTCAACCAAAGCACCAAAACCTGATAGCAACAATCTATTGCTTAATGTCAACCAAAGGCACTAAACAGGATAGCACAAATATATTACTTGATGTCAACCAAAGGGTCTAAACAGGATAGCAAAACATGTTTCTTAATGTCAACCAAAGGGCCTAAACAGGATAGCAAACATCTGTTACTTAATGTCAACCAAAGGGTCTAAACAGGATAGCAAATATATGTTGCTTAATGTCAACTAAAGAGCCTAAGCAGGATATCAAAATCTGTTTCTTAATTTCAACTAAAGGGTCTAAACAGGATAGCAAACATATGTTTCTTATTTTCAAGCAAAGGGCCTAAACAGGATAGCAAAAATATATTACTTAATGTCAACCAAAGGGCCTAAACAGGATAGCAAATATGTGTTACTTAATGTCAACCAAAGGGCCTAAACAGGTTTAAAAAAATATGTTGCTTAATGTTACCAAAGGGCCTAAACAGGATAGCACAAATGTGTTGTGTAATGTCAACCAAAGGGTCTAAACAGGATAGCAAAATGTGTTACTTAATGTCAAGCAAAGGGCCTAACAAGATAGCAAAAATGTGTTGCTTAATGTCAACCAAAGCGCTTAAACAGGATAGCAAAAATCGGTTTCTTAATGTCAACCAAATGGCCTAATCAGGATAGCAAAATTATGTTACATAATGTCAACCAAAGGGCCTAAACAGGATAGCACAACTCTGTTGCTTAATGTCAACCAAAGGGACTAAGATGTATAGTAAAAATATGTTGCTTAATGTCAACCAAAGGGCCTAAACAGAATAGCAAAGATCTGTTGCTTAATGTCAACCAAAGGCCCTAAACAGGATAGCAAAAATCTGTTTCTTAATGTCAACCAAAGTGGCTAAACAGGATAGCAAATATCTGTTTCTTAATGTCAACCAAAGGACCTAAACAGGATAGCAAAATACTGTTGCTAAATGACAACCAAAGGGCTTCAACAGGATAGCAGAAATGTGTTACTTAATGTCAACCAAAGGGACTAAACAGGATAGCAAAAATATATTACTAGTTGTCAACCAAAGGGCCTAAACAGGATAGCAAAAACTGTTTCTTAATGTCAACCAAAGGGTATAAACAGGAAAGGAAAAATATGATTCTTAATGTCAACCAAAGGGCCTCAACAGGATAGCAAAAATCTGTTACTTAATGTCAACCAAAGGGTCTAAACAGGAAAGCAAATATATGTTGCTTAATATCAACTAAAGAGCCTAAACAGGATATCAAAAATGTGTTTCTTAATGTCAACCAAAGGGCCTAAACAGGATAGTAAAAATATGTTCCTTAATGTCAACCAAGGGGCCTAAACAGGATAGCAAAACTTTGTTTCTTAATGTCAACCAAAGGGCCTAAATAGGATAGCAAAAATATGTTACTTAATGTCAACCAAAGGGCCTAAACAGGATAGCAAACATGTGTTTCTTAATGTCAACCAAAGCGCTTAAACAGGATAGCAAAATCTTTTGCATAATGTCAACCACAGGGCCTAAACAGGATAACAAAAATATGTTGCTTATTGTCAACCAAATGGCGTAAACAGGATAGCAAAAATATGGTTATTATTGTCTACCACAGGGCATAGACAAAATAGCAAAAATCGGTTACTTAATGTCAACCAAAGGGCCTAATCAGGATAGCAAATTATGTTACATAATGTCAACCAAAGGTCCTACACAGGATAGCACTACTCTGTTCCTTAATGTCAACCAAAAGGCCTAAAATGGATAGCAAAAATATGTTGCTTAATGTCAACCAAAGGGCCTAAACAGAATGGCAAAGATCTGGTACTTAATGTCAACCAACGTGGCTAAACAGCATAGCAAAAATATGTTTCTTAATGTCAACCAAAGTGGCTAAACAGGATAGCAAAGAGCTGTTGCTTAATGTTAACCAAAGGGCCTAAACAGGATAGCACAAATGTGTTGTGTAATGTCAACCAAAGGGTCTAAACAGGATAGCAAAATGTGTTACTTAATGTCAAGCAAAGGGCCTAACAAGATAGCAAAAATGTGTTGCTTAATGTCAACCAAAGCGCTTAAACAGGATAGCAAAAATCGGTTTCTTAATGTCAACCAAATGGCCTAATCAGGATAGCAAAATTATGTTACATAATGTCAACCAAAGGGCCTAAACAGGATAGCACAACTCTGTTGCTTAATGTCAACCAAAGGGACTAAGATGTATAGTAAAAATATGTTGCTTAATGTCAACCAAAGGGCCTAAACAGAATAGCAAAGATCTGTTGCTTAATGTCAACCAAAGGCCCTAAACAGGATAGCAAAAATCTGTTTCTTAATGTCAACCAAAGTGGCTAAACAGGATAGCAAATATCTGTTTCTTAATGTCAACCAAAGGACCTAAACAGGATAGCAAAATACTGTTGCTAAATGACAACCAAAGGGCTTCAACAGGATAGCAGAAATGTGTTACTTAATGTCAACCAAAGGGACTAAACAGGATAGCAAAAATATATTACTAGTTGTCAACCAAAGGGCCTAAACAGGATAGCAAAAACTGTTTCTTAATGTCAACCAAAGGGTATAAACAGGAAAGGAAAAATATGATTCTTAATGTCAACCAAAGGGCCTCAACAGGATAGCAAAAATCTGTTACTTAATGTCAACCAAAGGGTCTAAACAGGAAAGCAAATATATGTTGCTTAATATCAACTAAAGAGCCTAAACAGTATATCAAAAATGTGTTTCTTAATGTCAACCAAAGGGCCTAAACAGGATAGTAAAAATCTGTTCCTTAATGTCAACCAAGGGGCCTAAACAGGATAGCAAAACTTTGTTTCTTAATGTCAACCAAAGGGCCTAAATAGGATAGCAAAAATATGTTACTTAATGTCAACCAAAGGGCCTAAACAGGATAGCAAACATGTGTTTCTTAATGTCAACCAAAGCGCTTAAACAGGATAGCAAAATCTTTTGCATAATGTCAACCACAGGGCCTAAACAGGATAACAAAAATATGTTGCTTATTGTCAACCAAATGGCGTAAACAGGATAGCAAAAATATGGTTATTATTGTCTACCACAGGGCATAGACAAAATAGCAAAAATCGGTTACTTAATGTCAACCAAAGGGCCTAATCAGGATAGCAAATTATGTTACATAATGTCAACCAAAGGTCCTACACAGGATAGCACTACTCTGTTCCTTAATGTCAACCAAAAGGCCTAAAATGGATAGCAAAAATATGTTGCTTAATGTCAACCAAAGGGCCTAAACAGAATGGCAAAGATCTGGTACTTAATGTCAACCAACGTGGCTAAACAGCATAGCAAAAATATGTTTCTTAATGTCAACCAAAGTGGCTAAACAGGATAGCAAATATCTGTTTCTTAATGTCAACCAAAGGGCCTAAACAGGATAGCAAAAATCTGTTGTTTAATGTCAACCAAATGGCCTAAACAGGATTGCAAAAATGTGTTTCTTAATGTCAACCAAAGGGCCTAAACAGGATAGCAAAAATGTGTTACATAATGTCAACCAAAGGGCCTAAACAGGAAAACAAAAATATGTTGCTTATTGTCAACCAAAGGGCGTAAATAGGATAACAAATATATGGTAATTATTGTCTACCACAGGGCATAAACAAAATAGCAAAAATCGGTTTCTTAATGTCAACCAAAGGGCCTAAATAGGATAGCAAAAATCTGGTGGTTAATGACAACCAAAGGGCCTCAACAGGATAGCAGAAATGTGGTACTTAATGTCAACCAAAGGGCCTAAACAGGATAGTAAAAATGTGTTACTTAATGTCAACCAAAGCATCTAAACAGGATAGCAAAAATCTGTTTCTTAATGTCAACCAAAGGGACTAAACAGGATAGCAAAAATATATTACTTGATGTCAACCAAAGGGCCTAAACAGGATAGCAAAAATCTGTTTCTTAATGTCAACCAAAGGGCCTAAACAGGATAACAAATATATGTTGCTTAATGTCAACTAAAGAGCCTAAACAGGATAGCAAATATATGTTGCTTAATGTCAACTAAAGAGCCTAAACAGGATATCAAAAATGTGTTTCTTAATGTCAACCAAAGGTTCTAAACAGGATAGCAAACATCTGTTTCTTATTGTCAACCAAAGGGCCTAAACAGGATTGCAAAAATATGTTACTTAATGTCAACCAAAAGGCCTAAACAGGATAGCAAAAATGTGTTTCTTATTGTCAACCAAAGGGTCTAAACGAGATAGTAAAAATCTGTTGCTTAATGTCAACCAAAAGGCCTAAACAGGAAAGCAAAAATCTGTTCCTTAATTTCAACTAAAGGGTCTAAACAGGATAGCAAACATCTGTTTCTTATTGTCAACCGCAGGGCGTAAACAGGATAGCAAAAATGTGTTGCTTAATGTCAACCAAAGGGCCTAAACAGGATAGCAAAAATAATTTACTTAATGTCAACCAAAGGGCCTAAACAGGATAGCAAAAATGTGTTACTTAATGTCAACCAAGTGGCCTAAATAGGATAGTAAAAATATGTTACTTAATGTCAACCAAAGGGCCTAAACAGGATAGCAACAATATGTTGCTTAATGTCAACCAAAGTGCTTAAACAGGATAGCAAAAATGTGTTACTTATTATCAATCAAAGGGCCTAAACAGGATAGCAAAAATATATTGCTTAATTTCAACCAAAGGGCCTAAGCAGGATAGCTGAAAAAAATCTGTTAGATAATTTCAACCAAAGGACCTAAACAGGATAGCAAAATATGCTGCTTAGTGCCAACCAAAAAGCCTAAAGAGGATATCAAACATCTGTTGCATAATGTCAACCAAAGGGACTAAACAGGATAGCAAAAATTTGTTGCTTAATGTCAACCAAAGGGCCTAAACAGGATAGCAAAAATGTGTTTCTTAATGTCAACCAAAGGGCCTAAACAGGATAGCAAAAATATGTTGCTTAATGTCAACCAAAGGGCCTAAACAGGATAGCAAAAATTTGTTACATAATATCAACCAAAGGGCCTAAGCAGGATAGCAAAAAACTTTTGCTTAATGTCAACCAAAGGGCCTAAACAGGATAGCAAAAATATGTTACTTAATTTCAACTAAAGTGTCTAAACAGGAGAGCAAACATCTGTTTCTTATTGCCAACCAAAGGGCCTAAACAGGATAACAAACATATGTTCCTTAATGTCAACCACAGGGCCTAAACAGGATAGCAAAAATGAGTTACTTAATGTCAATCAAAGGGTCTAAACAGGAAAGCAAATATAGGTTGCTTAATATCAACTAAAGAGCCTAAACAGGATATCAAAAATGTGTTTCTTAATGTCAACCAAAGGGCCTAAACAGGATAGTAAAAATCTGTTCCTTAATGTCAACCAAGGGGCCTAAACAGTATAGCAAAACTTTGTTTCTTAATGTCAACCAAAGGGCCTAAATAGGATAGCAAAAATATGTTACTTAATGTCAACCAAAGGGCCTAAACAGGATAGCAAACATGTGTTTCTTAATGTTAAACAAAGCGCTTAAACAGGATAGCAAAATCTTTTGCATAATGTCAACCACAGGGCCTAAACAGGATAACAAAAATATGTTGCTTATTGTCAACCAAATGGCGTAAACAGGATAGCAAAAATATGGTTATTATTGTCTACCACAGGGCATAGACAAAATAGCAAAAATCGGTTACTTAATGTCAACCAAAGGGCCTAATCAGGATAGCAAATTATGTTACATAATGTCAACCAAAGGTCCTACACAGGATAGCACTACTCTGTTCCTTAATGTCAACCAAAAGGCCTAAAATGGATAGCAAAAATATGTTGCTTAATGTCAACCAAAGGGCCTAAACAGAATGGCAAACATCTGGTACTTAATGTCAACCAACGTGGCTAAACAGCATAGCAAAAATATGTTTCTTAATGTCAACCAAAGTGGCTAAACAGGATAGCAAATATCTGTTTCTTAATGTCAACCAAAGGGCCTAAACAGGATAGCAAAAATCTGTTGTTTAATGTCAACCAAATAGCCTAAACAGGATTGCAAAAATGTGTTTCTTAATGTCAACCAAAGGGCCTAAACAGGATAGCAAAAATGTGTTACATAATGTCAACCAAAGGGCCTAAACAGGAAAACAAAAATATGTTGCTTATTGTCAACCAAAGGGCGTAAATAGGATAACAAATATATGGTTATTATTGTCTACCACAGGGCATAAACAAAATAGCAAAAATCGGTTTCTTAATGTCAACCAAAGGACCTAAATAGGATAGCAAAAATCTGGTGGTTAATGACAACCAAAGGGCCTCAACAGGATAGCAGAAATGTGGTACTTAATGTCAACCAAAGGGCCTAAACAGGATAGTAAAAATGTGTTACTTAATGTCAACCAAAGCATCTAAACAGGATAGCAAAAATCTGTTTCTTAATGTCAACCAAAGGGACTAAACAGGATAGCAAAAATATATTACTTGATGTCAACCAAAGGGCCTAAACAGGATAGCAAAAATCTGTTTCTTAATGTCAACCAAAGGGCCTAAACAGGATAGCAAATATATGTTGCTTAATGTCAACTAAAGAGCCTAAACAGGATAGCAAATATATGTTGCTTAATGTCAATTAAAGAGCCTAAACAGGATATCAAAAATGTGTTTCTTAATGTCAACCAAAGGTTCTAAACAGGATAGCAAACATCTGTTTCTTATTGTCAACCAAAGGGCCTAAACAGGATTGCAAAAATATGTTACTTAATGTCAACCAAAAGGCCTAAACAGGATAGCAAAAATGTGTTTCTTATTGTCAACCAAAGGATCTAAACGAGATAGTAAAAATCTGTTGCTTAATGTCAACCAAAAGGCCTAAACAGGAAAGCAAAAATCTGTTCCTTAATTTCAACTAAAGGGTCTAAACAGGATAGCAAACATCTGTTTCTTATTGTCAACCGCAGGGCGTAAACAGGATAGCAAAAATGTGTTGCTTAATGTCAACCAAAGGGCCTAAACAGGATAGCAAAAATAATTTACTTAATGTCAACCAAAGGGCCTAAACAGGATAGCAAAAATGTGTTACTTAATGTCAACCAAGTGGCCTAAATAGGATAGTAAAAATATGTTACTTAATGTCAACCAAAGGGCCTAAACAGGATAGCAACAATATGTTGCTTAATGTCAACCAAAGTGCTTAAACAGGATAGCAAAAATGTGTTACTTATTATCAATCAAAGGGCCTAAACAGGATAGCAAAAATATATTGCTTAATTTCAACCAAAGGGCCTAAGCAGGATAGCTGAAAAAAATCTGTTAGATAATTTCAACCAAAGGACCTAAACAGGATAGCAAAAATCTGTTACTTAATGTCAACCAAAGGGCCTAAACAGGATAGCAAAATATGCTGCTTAGTGCCAACCAAAAAGCCTAAAGAGGATATCAAACATCTGTTGCATAATGTCAACCAAAGGGACTAAACAGGATAGCAAAAATTTGTTGCTTAATGTCAACCAAAGGGCCTAAACAGGATAGCAAAAATGTGTTTCTTAATGTCAACCAAAGGGCCTAAACAGGATAGCAAAAATATGTTGCTTAATGTCAACCAAAGGGCCTAAACAGGATAGCAAAAATTTGTTACATAATATCAACCAAAGGGCCTAAGCAGGATAGCAAAAAACTTTGCTTAATGTCAACCAAAGGGCCTAAACAGGATAGCAAAAATCTGTTACTTAATTTCAACTAAAGTGTCTAAACAGGATAGCAAACATCTGTTTCTTATTGCCAACCAAAGGGCCTAAACAGGATAACAAACATATGTTCCTTAATGTCAACCACAGGGCCTAAACAGGATAGCAAAAATGTGTTACTTAATGTCAATCAAAGGGCCTAAACAGGATATCAAAAATGTGTTTCTTAATGTCAACCAAAGGGCCTAAACAGGATAGCAAAAATGTGTTACTTAATGTCAACTAAATGGCCTAAACAGGATAGCAAAAATACGTTACTTAATGTCAACCAAAGTGCCTAAACAGGATAGCAAAAATGTGTTACTTATTATCAATCAAAGGGCCTAAACAGGATAGCAAATATATATTGCTTAATTTCAACCAAAGGGCCTAAGCAGGATAGCTGATACAAATCTGTTAGATAATTTCAACCAAATGTCCTAAACAGGATAGCAAAAATCTGTTACTTAATGTCAACAAAAGGGCATAAACATGATAGCAAACACATGCTGCTTAATGCCAACCAAAAAGCCTAAAGAGGATATCAAACATCTGTTGCATAATGTCAACCAAAGGGACTAAACAGGATAGCAAAAATATGTTGCTTAATGTCAACCAAAGGGCCTAAACAGGATAGCAAAAATTTGTTTCTTAATGTCAACCAAAGGGCCTAAATAGGATAGCAAAAATATGTTACTTAATCTCAACCAAAGGGCCTAAACAGGATAGCAAAAAATTGTTGCATAATATCAACCAAAGGGCCTAAGCAGGATAGCAAAAATATTTTGCTTAATGTCAACCAAAGGGCCTAAACAGGATAGCAAAAATATGTTCCTTAATTTCAACTAAAGGGTCTAAACAGGATAGCAAACATCTGTTTCTTATTGCCAACCAAAGGGCCTAAACAGGATAGCAAAAATATGTTACTTAATGTCAACCAAAGGGCCTAAACAGGATAGCAACAATATGTTGCTTAATGTCAACCAAAGTGCCTAAACAGGATAGCAAAAATGTGTTACTTATTATAAATCAAAGGGCCTAAACAGGATAGCAAATATATATTGCTTAATTTCAACCAAAGGGCCTAAGCAGAATAGCTGAAAAAAATCTGTTAGATAATTTCAACCAAAGGTCCTAAACAGGATAGCAAAAATCTGTTACTTAATGTCAACCAAAGGGCCTACACAGGATAGCAAAAATATGCTGCTTAATGCCAACAAAAAAGCCTAAAGAAGATATCAAACATCTGTTGCATAATGTCAACCAAAGGTCCTAAACAGGAAAGCAAAAATCTGTTGCTTAATGTCAACCAAAGGGCCTAAACAGGATAGCAAAAATCTTTTGCTTAATGTCAACCAAAGGGCCTAAACAGCATAGCAAAAATATGTTTCTTAATGTCAACCAAAGTGGCTAAACAGGATAGCAAATATCTGTTTCTTAATGTCAACCAAAGGGCCTAAACAGGATAGCAAAAATCTGTTGTTTAATGTCAACCAAATAGCCTAAACAGGATTGCAAAAATGTGTTTCTTAATGTCAACCAAAGGGCCTAAACAGGATAGCAAAAATGTGTTACATAATGTCAACCAAAGGGCCTAAACAGGAAAACAAAAATATGTTGCTTATTGTCAACCAAAGGGCGTAAATAGAATAACAAATATATGGTTATTATTGTCTACCACAGGGCATAAACAAAATAGCAAAAATCGGTTTCTTAATGTCAACCAAAGGGCCTAAATAGGATAGCAAAAATCTGGTGGTTAATGACAACCAAAGGGCCTCAACAGGATAGCAGAAATGTGGTACTTAATGTCAACCAAAGGGCCTAAACAGGATAGTAAAAATGTGTTACTTAATGTCAACCAAAGCATCTAAACAGGATAGCAAAAATCTGTTTCTTAATGTCAACCAAAGGGACTAAACAGGATAGCACAACTCTGTTGCTTAATGTCAACCAAAGGGACTAAGATGTATAGTAAAAATATGTTGCTTAATGTCAACCAAAGGGCCTAAACAGAATAGCAAAGATCTGTTGCTTAATGTCAACCAAAGGCCCTAAACAGGATAGCAAAAATCTGTTTCTTAATGTCAACCAAAGTGGCTAAACAGGATAGCAAATATCTGTTTCTTAATGTCAACCAAAGGACCTAAACAGGATAGCAAAATACTGTTGCTAAATGACAACCAAAGGGCTTCAACAGGATAGCAGAAATGTGTTACTTAATGTCAACCAAAGGGACTAAACAGGATAGCAAAAATATATTACTAGTTGTCAACCAAAGGGCCTAAACAGGATAGCAAAAACTGTTTCTTAATGTCAACCAAAGGGTATAAACAGGAAAGGAAAAATATGATTCTTAATGTCAACCAAAGGGCCTCAACAGGATAGCAAAAATTTGTTACTTAATGTCAACCAAAGGGTCTAAACAGGAAAGCAAATATATGTTGCTTAATATCAACTAAAGAGCCTAAACAGGATATCAAAAATGTGTTTCTTAATGTCAACCAAAGGGCCTAAACAGGATAGTAAAAATCTGTTCCTTAATGTCAACCAAGGGGCCTAAACAGGATAGCAAAACTTTGTTTCTTAATGTCAACCAAAGGGCCTAAATAGGATAGCAAAAATATGTTACTTAATGTCAACCAAAGGGCCTAAACAGGATAGCAAACATGTGTTTCTTAATGTCAACCAAAGCGCTTAAACAGGATAGCAAAATCTTTTGCATAATGTCAACCACAGGGCCTAAACAGGATAACAAAAATATGTTGCTTATTGTCAACCAAATGGCGTAAACAGGATAGCAAAAATATGGTTATTATTGTCTACCACAGGGCATAGACAAAATAGCAAAAATCGGTTACTTAATGTCAACCAAAGGGCCTAATCAGGATAGCAAATTATGTTACATAATGTCAACCAAAGGTCCTACACAGGATAGCACTACTCTGTTCCTTAATGTCAACCAAAAGGCCTAAAATGGATAGCAAAAATATGTTGCTTAATGTCAACCAAAGGGCCTAAACAGAATGGCAAAGATCTGGTACTTAATGTCAACCAACGTGGCTAAACAGCATAGCAAAAATATGTTTCTTAATGTCAACCAAAGTGGCTAAACAGGATAGCAAAGAGCTGTTGCTTAATGTTAACCAAAGGGCCTAAACAGGATAGCACAAATGTGTTGTGTAATGTCAACCAAAGGGTCTAAACAGGATAGCAAAATGTGTTACTTAATGTCAAGCAAAGGGCCTAACAAGATAGCAAAAATGTGTTGCTTAATGTCAACCAAAGCGCTTAAACAGGATAGCAAAAATCGGTTTCTTAATGTCAACCAAATGGCCTAATCAGGATAGCAAAATTATTTTACATAATGTCAACCAAAGGGCCTAAACAGGATAGCACAACTCTGTTGCTTAATGTCAACCAAAGGGACTAAGATGTATAGTAAAAATATGTTGCTTAATGTCAACCAAAGGGCCTAAACAGAATAGCAAAGATCTGTTGCTTAATGTCAACCAAAGGCCCTAAACAGGATAGCAAAAATCTGTTTCTTAATGTCAACCAAAGTGGCTAAACAGGATAGCAAATATCTGTTTCTTAATGTCAACCAAAGGACCTAAACAGGATAGCAAAATACTGTTGCTAAATGACAACCAAAGGGCTTCAACAGGATAGCAGAAATGTGTTACTTAATGTCAACCAAAGGGACTAAACAGGATAGCAAAAATATATTACTAGTTGTCAACCAAAGGGCCTAAACAGGATAGCAAAAACTGTTTCTTAATGTCAACCAAAGGGTATAAACAGGAAAGGAAAAATATGATTCTTAATGTCAACCAAAGGGCCTCAACAGGATAGCAAAAATCTGTTACTTAATGTCAACCAAAGGGTCTAAACAGGAAAGCAAATATATGTTGCTTAATATCAACTAAAGAGCCTAAACAGTATATCAAAAATGTGTTTCTTAATGTCAACCAAAGGGCCTAAACAGGATAGTAAAAATCTGTTCCTTAATGTCAACCAAGGGGCCTAAACAGGATAGCAAAACTTTGTTTCTTAATGTCAACCAAAGGGCCTAAATAGGATAGCAAAAATATGTTACTTAATGTCAACCAAAGGGCCTAAACAGGATAGCAAACATGTGTTTCTTAATGTCAACCAAAGCGCTTAAACAGGATAGCAAAATCTTTTGCATAATGTCAACCACAGGGCCTAAACAGGATAACAAAAATATGTTGCTTATTGTCAACCAAATGGCGTAAACAGGATAGCAAAAATATGGTTATTATTGTCTACCACAGGGCATAGACAAAATAGCAAAAATCGGTTACTTAATGTCAACCAAAGGGCCTAATCAGGATAGCAAATTATGTTACATAATGTCAACCAAAGGTCCTACACAGGATAGCACTACTCTGTTCCTTAATGTCAACCAAAAGGCCTAAAATGGATAGCAAAAATATGTTGCTTAATGTCAACCAAAGGGCCTAAACAGAATGGCAAAGATCTGGTACTTAATGTCAACCAACGTGGCTAAACAGCATAGCAAAAATATGTTTCTTAATGTCAACCAAAGTGGCTAAACAGGATAGCAAATATCTGTTTCTTAATGTCAACCAAAGGGCCTAAACAGGATAGCAAAAATCTGTTGTTTAATGTCAACCAAATGGCCTAAACAGGATTGCAAAAATGTGTTTCTTAATGTCAACCAAAGGGCCTAAACAGGATAGCAAAAATGTGTTACATAATGTCAACCAAAGGGCCTAAACAGGAAAACAAAAATATGTTGCTTATTGTCAACCAAAGGGCGTAAATAGGATAACAAATATATGGTAATTATTGTCTACCACAGGGCATAAACAAAATAGCAAAAATCGGTTTCTTAATGTCAACCAAAGGGCCTAAATAGGATAGCAAAAATCTGGTGGTTAATGACAACCAAAGGGCCTCAACAGGATAGCAGAAATGTGGTACTTAATGTCAACCAAAGGGCCTAAACAGGATAGTAAAAATGTGTTACTTAATGTCAACCAAAGCATCTAAACAGGATAGCAAAAATCTGTTTCTTAATGTCAACCAAAGGGACTAAACAGGATAGCAAAAATATATTACTTGATGTCAACCAAAGGGCCTAAACAGGATAGCAAAAATCTGTTTCTTAATGTCAACCAAAGGGCCTAAACAGGATAACAAATATATGTTGCTTAATGTCAACTAAAGAGCCTAAACAGGATAGCAAATATATGTTGCTTAAAGTCAACTAAAGAGCCTAAACAGGATATCAAAAATGTGTTTCTTAATGTCAACCAAAGGTTCTAAACAGGATAGCAAACATCTGTTTCTTATTGTCAACCAAAGGGCCTAAACAGGATTGCAAAAATATGTTACTTAATGTCAACCAAAAGGCCTAAACAGGATAGCAAAAATGTGTTTCTTATTGTCAACCAAAGGGTCTAAACGAGATAGTAAAAATCTGTTGCTTAATGTCAACCAAAAGGCCTAAACAGGAAAGCAAAAATCTGTTCCTTAATTTCAACTAAAGGGTCTAAACAGGATAGCAAACATCTGTTTCTTATTGTCAACCGCAGGGCGTAAACAGGATAGCAAAAATGTGTTGCTTAATGTCAACCAAAGGGCCTAAACAGGATAGCAAAAATAATTTACTTAATGTCAACCAAAGGGCCTAAACAGGATAGCAAAAATGTGTTACTTAATGTCAACCAAGTGGCCTAAATAGGATAGTAAAAATATGTTACTTAATGTCAACCAAAGGGCCTAAACAGGATAGCAACAATATGTTGCTTAATGTCAACCAAAGTGCTTAAACAGGATAGCAAAAATGTGTTACTTATTATCAATCAAAGGGCCTAAACAGGATAGCAAAAATATATTGCTTAATTTCAACCAAAGGGCCTAAGCAGGATAGCTGAAAAAAATCTGTTAGATAATTTCAACCAAAGGACCTAAACAGGATAGCAAAATATGCTGCTTAGTGCCAACCAAAAAGCCTAAAGAGGATATCAAACATCTGTTGCATAATGTCAACCAAAGGGACTAAACAGGATAGCAAAAATTTGTTGCTTAATGTCAACCAAAGGGCCTAAACAGGATAGCAAAAATGTGTTTCTTAATGTCAACCAAAGGGCCTAAACAGGATAGCAAAAATATGTTGCTTAATGTCAACCAAAGGGCCTAAACAGGATAGCAAAAATTTGTTACATAATATCAACCAAAGGGCCTAAGCAGGATAGCAAAAAACTTTTGCTTAATGTCAACCAAAGGGCCTAAACAGGATAGCAAAAATATGTTACTTAATTTCAACTAAAGTGTCTAAACAGGAGAGCAAACATCTGTTTCTTATTGCCAACCAAAGGGCCTAAACAGGATAACAAACATATGTTCCTTAATGTCAACCACAGGGCCTAAACAGGATAGCAAAAATGAGTTACTTAATGTCAATCAAAGGGTCTAAACAGGAAAGCAAATATAGGTTGCTTAATATCAACTAAAGAGCCTAAACAGGATATCAAAAATGTGTTTCTTAATGTCAACCAAAGGGCCTAAACAGGATAGTAAAAATCTGTTCCTTAATGTCAACCAAGGGGCCTAAACAGTATAGCAAAACTTTGTTTCTTAATGTCAACCAAAGGGCCTAAATAGGATAGCAAAAATATGTTACTTAATGTCAACCAAAGGGCCTAAACAGGATAGCAAACATGTGTTTCTTAATGTTAAACAAAGCGCTTAAACAGGATAGCAAAATCTTTTGCATAATGTCAACCACAGGGCCTAAACAGGATAACAAAAATATGTTGCTTATTGTCAACCAAATGGCGTAAACAGGATAGCAAAAATATGGTTATTATTGTCTACCACAGGGCATAGACAAAATAGCAAAAATCGGTTACTTAATGTCAACCAAAGGGCCTAATCAGGATAGCAAATTATGTTACATAATGTCAACCAAAGGTCCTACACAGGATAGCACTACTCTGTTCCTTAATGTCAACCAAAAGGCCTAAAATGGATAGCAAAAATATGTTGCTTAATGTCAACCAAAGGGCCTAAACAGAATGGCAAACATCTGGTACTTAATGTCAACCAACGTGGCTAAACAGCATAGCAAAAATATGTTTCTTAATGTCAACCAAAGTGGCTAAACAGGATAGCAAATATCTGTTTCTTAATGTCAACCAAAGGGCCTAAACAGGATAGCAAAAATCTGTTGTTTAATGTCAACCAAATAGCCTAAACAGGATTGCAAAAATGTGTTTCTTAATGTCAACCAAAGGGCCTAAACAGGATAGCAAAAATGTGTTACATAATGTCAACCAAAGGGCCTAAACAGGAAAACAAAAATATGTTGCTTATTGTCAACCAAAGGGCGTAAATAGGATAACAAATATATGGTTATTATTGTCTACCACAGGGCATAAACAAAATAGCAAAAATCGGTTTCTTAATGTCAACCAAAGGACCTAAATAGGATAGCAAAAATCTGGTGGTTAATGACAACCAAAGGGCCTCAACAGGATAGCAGAAATGTGGTACTTAATGTCAACCAAAGGGCCTAAACAGGATAGTAAAAATGTGTTACTTAATGTCAACCAAAGCATCTAAACAGGATAGCAAAAATCTGTTTCTTAATGTCAACCAAAGGGACTAAACAGGATAGCAAAAATATATTACTTGATGTCAACCAAAGGGCCTAAACAGGATAGCAAAAATCTGTTTCTTAATGTCAACCAAAGGGCCTAAACAGGATAGCAAATATATGTTGCTTAATGTCAACTAAAGAGCCTAAACAGGATAGCAAATATATGTTGCTTAATGTCAATTAAAGAGCCTAAACAGGATATCAAAAATGTGTTTCTTAATGTCAACCAAAGGTTCTAAACAGGATAGCAAACATCTGTTTCTTATTGTCAACCAAAGGGCCTAAACAGGATTGCAAAAATATGTTACTTAATGTCAACCAAAAGGCCTAAACAGGATAGCAAAAATGTGTTTCTTATTGTCAACCAAAGGATCTAAACGAGATAGTAAAAATCTGTTGCTTAATGTCAACCAAAAGGCCTAAACAGGAAAGCAAAAATCTGTTCCTTAATTTCAACTAAAGGGTCTAAACAGGATAGCAAACATCTGTTTCTTATTGTCAACCGCAGGGCGTAAACAGGATAGCAAAAATGTGTTGCTTAATGTCAACCAAAGGGCCTAAACAGGATAGCAAAAATAATTTACTTAATGTCAACCAAAGGGCCTAAACAGGATAGCAAAAATGTGTTACTTAATGTCAACCAAGTGGCCTAAATAGGATAGTAAAAATATGTTACTTAATGTCAACCAAAGGGCCTAAACAGGATAGCAACAATATGTTGCTTAATGTCAACCAAAGTGCTTAAACAGGATAGCAAAAATGTGTTACTTATTATCAATCAAAGGGCCTAAACAGGATAGCAAAAATATATTGCTTAATTTCAACCAAAGGGCCTAAGCAGGATAGCTGAAAAAAATCTGTTAGATAATTTCAACCAAAGGACCTAAACAGGATAGCAAAAATCTGTTACTTAATGTCAACCAAAGGGCCTAAACAGGATAGCAAAATATGCTGCTTAGTGCCAACCAAAAAGCCTAAAGAGGATATCAAACATCTGTTGCATAATGTCAACCAAAGGGACTAAACAGGATAGCAAAAATTTGTTGCTTAATGTCAACCAAAGGGCCTAAACAGGATAGCAAAAATGTGTTTCTTAATGTCAACCAAAGGGCCTAAACAGGATAGCAAAAATATGTTGCTTAATGTCAACCAAAGGGCCTAAACAGGATAGCAAAAATTTGTTACATAATATCAACCAAAGGGCCTAAGCAGGATAGCAAAAAACTTTGCTTAATGTCAACCAAAGGGCCTAAACAGGATAGCAAAAATCTGTTACTTAATTTCAACTAAAGTGTCTAAACAGGATAGCAAACATCTGTTTCTTATTGCCAACCAAAGGGCCTAAACAGGATAACAAACATATGTTCCTTAATGTCAACCACAGGGCCTAAACAGGATAGCAAAAATGTGTTACTTAATGTCAATCAAAGGGCCTAAACAGGATAGCAAAAATTTGTTGCTTAATGTCAACCAAAGGGCCTAAACAGGATAGCAAAAATGTGTTTCTTAATGTCAACCAAAGGGCCTAAACAGGATAGCAAAAATATGTTGCTTAATGTCAACCAAAGGGCCTAAACAGGATAGCAAAAATTTGTTACATAATATCAACCAAAGGGCCTAAGCAGGATAGCAAAAAACTTTTGCTTAATGTCAACCAAAGGGCCTAAACAGGATAGCAAAAATATGTTACTTAATTTCAACTAAAGTGTCTAAACAGGAGAGCAAACATCTGTTTCTTATTGCCAACCAAAGGGCCTAAACAGGATAACAAACATATGTTCCTTAATGTCAACCACAGGGCCTAAACAGGATAGCAAAAATGAGTTACTTAATGTCAATCAAAGGGTCTAAACAGGAAAGCAAATATAGGTTGCTTAATATCAACTAAAGAGCCTAAACAGGATATCAAAAATGTGTTTCTTAATGTCAACCAAAGGGCCTAAACAGGATAGTAAAAATCTGTTCCTTAATGTCAACCAAGGGGCCTAAACAGTATAGCAAAACTTTGTTTCTTAATGTCAACCAAAGGGCCTAAATAGGATAGCAAAAATATGTTACTTAATGTCAACCAAAGGGCCTAAATAGGATAGCAAACATGTGTTTCTTAATGTTAAACAAAGCGCTTAAACAGGATAGCAAAATCTTTTGCATAATGTCAACCACAGGGCCTAAACAGGATAACAAAAATATGTTGCTTATTGTCAACCAAATGGCGTAAACAGGATAGCAAAAATATGGTTATTATTGTCTACCACAGGGCATAGACAAAATAGCAAAAATCGGTTACTTAATGTCAACCAAAGGGCCTAATCAGGATAGCAAATTATGTTACATAATGTCAACCAAAGGTCCTACACAGGATAGCACTACTCTGTTCCTTAATGTCAACCAAAAGGCCTAAAATGGATAGCAAAAATATGTTGCTTAATGTCAACCAAAGGGCCTAAACAGAATGGCAAAGATCTGGTACTTAATGTCAACCAACGTGGCTAAACAGCATAGCAAAAATATGTTTCTTAATGTCAACCAAAGTGGCTAAACAGGATAGCAAATATCTGTTTCTTAATGTCAACCAAAGGGCCTAAACAGGATAGCAAAAATCTGTTGTTTAATGTCAACCAAATGGCCTAAACAGGATTGCAAAAATGTGTTTCTTAATGTCAACCAAAGGGCCTAAACAGGATAGCAAAAATGTGTTACATAATGTCAACCAAAGGGCCTAAACAGGAAAACAAAAATATGTTGCTTATTGTCAACCAAAGGGCGTAAATAGGATAACAAATATATGGTAATTATTGTCTACCACAGGGCATAAACAAAATAGCAAAAATCGGTTTCTTAATGTCAACCAAAGGGCATAAACATGATAGCAAACACATGCTGCTTAATGCCAACCAAAAAGCCTAAAGAGGATATCAAACATCTGTTGCATAATGTCAACCAAAGGGACTAAACAGGATAGCAAAAATATGTTGCTTAATGTCAACCAAAGGGCCTAAACAGGATAGCAAAAATTTGTTTCTTAATGTCAACCAAAGGGCCTAAATAGGATAGCAAAAATATGTTACTTAATCTCAACCAAAGGGCCTAAACAGGATAGCAAAAAATTGTTGCATAATATCAACCAAAGGGCCTAAGCAGGATAGCAAAAATATTTTGCTTAATGTCAACCAAAGGGCCTAAACAGGATAGCAAAAATATGTTCCTTAATTTCAACTAAAGGGTCTAAACAGGATAGCAAACATCTGTTTCTTATTGCCAACCAAAGGGCCTAAACAGGATAGCAAAAATATGTTACTTAATGTCAACCAAAGGGCCTAAACAGGATAGCAACAATATGTTGCTTAATGTCAACCAAAGTGCCTAAACAGGATAGCAAAAATGTGTTACTTATTATAAATCAAAGGGCCTAAACAGGATAGCAAATATATATTGCTTAATTTCAACCAAAGGGCCTAAGCAGAATAGCTGAAAAAAATCTGTTAGATAATTTCAACCAAAGGTCCTAAACAGGATAGCAAAAATCTGTTACTTAATGTCAACCAAAGGGCCTACACAGGATAGCAAAAATATGCTGCTTAATGCCAACAAAAAAGCCTAAAGAAGATATCAAACATCTGTTGCATAATGTCAACCAAAGGTCCTAAACAGGAAAGCAAAAATCTGTTGCTTAATGTCAACCAAAGGGCCTAAACAGGATAGCAAAAATCTTTTGCTTAATGTCAACCAAAGGGCCTAAACAGCATAGCAAAAATATGTTTCTTAATATCAACCAAAGTGGCTAAACAGGATAGCAAATATCTGTTTCTTAATGTCAACCAAAGGGCCTAAACAGGATAGCAAAAATCTGTTGTTTAATGTCAACCAAATAGCCTAAACAGGATTGCAAAAATGTGTTTCTTAATGTCAACCAAAGGGCCTAAACAGGATAGCAAAAATGTGTTACATAATGTCAACCAAAGGGCCTAAACAGGAAAACAAAAATATGTTGCTTATTGTCAACCAAAGGGCGTAAATAGAATAACAAATATATGGTTATTATTGTCTACCACAGGGCATAAACAAAATAGCAAAAATCGGTTTCTTAATGTCAACCAAAGGGCCTAAATAGGATAGCAAAAATCTGGTGGTTAATGACAACCAAAGGGCCTCAACAGGATAGCAGAAATGTGGTACTTAATGTCAACCAAAGGGCCTAAACAGGATAGTAAAAATGTGTTACTTAATGTCAACCAAAGCATCTAAACAGGATAGCAAAAATCTGTTTCTTAATGTCAACCAAAGGGACTAAACAGGATAGCAAAAATATATTACTTGATGTCAACCAAAGGGCCTAAACAGGATAGCAAAAATCTGTTTCTTAATGTCAACCAAAGGGCCTAAACAGGATAGCAAATATATGTTGCTTAATGTCAACTAAAGAGCCTAAACAGGATAGCAAATATATGTTGCTTAATGTCAATTAAAGAGCCTAAACAGGATATCAAAAATGTGTTTCTTAATGTCAACCAAAGGTTCTAAACAGGATAGCAAACATCTGTTTCTTATTGTCAACCAAAGGGCCTAAACAGGATTGCAAAAATATGTTACTTAATGTCAACCAAAAGGCCTAAACAGGATAGCAAAAATGTGTTTCTTATTGTCAACCAAAGGATCTAAACGAGATAATAAAAATCTGTTGCTTAATGTCAACCAAAAGGCCTAAACAGGAAAGCCAAAATCTGTTCCTTAATTTCAACTAAAGGGTCTAAACAGGATAGCAAACATCTGTTTCTTATTGTCAACCGCAGGGCGTAAACAGGATAGCAAAAATGTGTTGCTTAATGTCAACCAAAGGGCCTAAACAGGATAGCAAAAATAATTTACTTAATGTCAACCAAAGGGCCTAAACAGGATAGCAAAAATGTGTTACTTAATGTCAACCAAAGGGCCTAAACAGGATAGCAAAAATGTGTTACTTAATGTCAACTAAATGGCCTAAACAGGATTGCAAAAATACGTTACTTAATGTCAACCAAAGTGCCTAAACAGGATAGCAAAAATGTGTTACTTATTATCAATCAAAGGGCCTAAACAGGATAGCAAATATATATTGCTTAATTTCAACCAAAGGGCCTAAGCAGGATAGCTGATACAAATCTGTTAGATAATTTCAACCAAATGTCCTAAACAGGATAGCAAAAATCTGTTACTTAATGTCAACAAAAGGGCATAAACATGATAGCAAACACATGCTGCTTAATGCCAACCAAAAAGCCTAAAGAGGATATCAAACATCTGTTGCATAATGTCAACCAAAGGGACTAAACAGGATAGCAAAAATATGTTGCTTAATGTCAACCAAAGGGCCTAAACAGGATAGCAAAAATTTGTTTCTTAATGTCAACTAAAGGGCCTAAATAGGATAGCAAAAATATGTTACTTAATCTCAACCAAAGGGCCTAAACAGGATAGCAAAAAATTGTTGCATAATATCAACCAAAGGGCCTAAGCAGGATAGCAAAAATATGTTACTTAATGTCAACCAAAGGGCCTAAACAGGATAGCAACAATATGTTGCTTAATGTCAACCAAAGTGCCTAAACAGGATAGCAAAAATGTGTTACTTATTATCAATCAAAGGGCCTAAACAGGATAGCAAATATATATTGCTTAATTTCAACCAAAGGGCCTAAGCAGAATAGCTGAAAAAAATCTGTTAGATAATTTCAACCAAAGGTCCTAAACAGGATAGCAAAAATCTGTTACTTAATGTCAACCAAAGGGCCTAAACAGGATAGCAAAAATATGCTGCTTAATGCCAACAAAAAAGCCTAAAGAGGATATCAAACATCTGTTGCATAATGTCAACCAAAGGGCCTAAACAGGATAGCAAAAATCTTTTGCTTAATGTCAACCAAAGGGCCTAAACAGGATAGCAAAAATATGTTCCTTAATTTCAACTAAAGGGTCTAAACAGGATAGCAAACATCTGTTTCTTATTGCCAACCAAAGGGCCTAAACAGGATAACAAACATATGTTGCTTAATGTCAACCACAGGGCCTAAACAGGATAGCAAAAATGTGTTACTTAATGTCAACCAAAGGGCCTAAACAGGATAGCAAAAATGTGTTACTTAATGTCAACTAAATGGCCTAAACAGGATAGCAAAAATATGTTACTTAATGTCAATTAAAAGGCCTAAACAGGATAGAAAAAATATGTTGCTTAATGTCAACCAAAGGGCCTAAACAGGATAGCAAAAATGTGTTTCTTAATGTCAACCAAAGGGCCTAAATAGGATAGCAAAAATATGTTGCTTAATGTCAACCAAAGGGCCTAAACAGGATAGCAAAAATTTGTTACATAATATCAACCAAAGGGCCTAAACAGGATAGCAAAAAACTTTTGCTTAATGTCAACCAAAGGGCCTAAACAGGATAGCAAAAATATGTTACTTAATTTCAACTAAAGTGTCTAAACAGGATAGCAAACATCTGTTTCTTATTGCCAACCAAAGGGCCTAAACAGGATAACAAACATATGTTACTTAATGTCAATCACAGGGCCTAAACAGGATAGCAAAAATGTGTTACTTAATGTCAATCAAAGGGCCTAAACAGGATATCAAAAATGTGTTTCTTAATGTCAACCAAAGGGCCTAAACAGGATAGCAAAAATGTGTTACTTAATGTCAACTAAATGGCCTAAACAGGATAGCAAAAATACATTACTTAATGTCAACCAAAGTGCCTAAACAGGATAGCAAAAATGTGTTACTTATTATCAATCAAAGGGCCTAAACAGGATAGCAAATATATATTGCTTAATTTCAACCAAAGGGCCTAAGCAGGATAGCTGATACAAATCTGTTAGATAATTTCAACCAAATGTCCTAAACAGGATAGCAAAAATCTGTTACTTAATGTCAACCAAAGGGCATAAACAGGATAGCAAACACATGCTGCTTAATGCCAACCAAAAAGCCTAAAGAGGATATCAAACATCTGTTGCATAATGTCAACCAAAGGGACTAAACAGGATAGCAAAAATATGTTGCTTAATGTCAACCAAAGGGCCTAAACAGGATAGCAAAAATGTGTTTCTTAATGTCAACCAAAGGGCCTAAATAGGATAGCAAAAATATGTTACTTAATCTCAACCAAAGGGCCTAAACAGGATAGCAAAAAATTGTTGCATAATATCAACCAAAGGGCCTAAGCAGGATAGCAAAAATATGTTGCTCAATGTCAACCAAAGGGCCTAAACAGGATAGCAAAAATATGTTCCTTAATTTCAACTAAAGGGTCTAAACAGGATAGCAAAAATATGTTACTTAATGTCAACCAAAGGGCCTAAACAGGATAGCAACAATATGTTGCTTAATGTCAACCAAAGTGCCTAAACAGGATAGCAAAAATGTGTTACTTATTATCAATCAAAGGGCCTAAACAGGATAGCAAATATATATTGCTTAATTTCAACCAAAGGGCCTAAGCAGAATAGCTGAAAAAATATGTTAGATAATTTCAACCAAAGGGCCTAAACAGGATAGCAAAAATATGCTGCTTAATGCCAACCAAAAAGCCTAAAGAGGATATCAAACATCTGTTGCATAATGTCAACCAAAGGTCCTAAACAGGATAGCAAAAATCTGTTGCTTAATGTCAACCAAAGGGCCTAAACAGGATAGCAAAAATCTTTTGCTTAATGTCAACCAAAGGGCCTAAATAGGATAGCAAAAATATGTTCCTTAATTTCAACTAAAGGGTCTAAACAGGATAGCAAACATCTGTTTCTTATTGCCAACCAAAGGGCCTAAACAGGATAACAAACATATGTTGCTTAATGTCAACCACAGGGCCTAAACAGGATAGCAAAAATGTGTTACTTAATTTCAACCAAAGGGCCTAAACAGGATAGCAAAAATGTGTTACTTAATGTCAACTAAATGGCCTAAACAGGATAGCAAAAATATGTTACTTAATGTCAATCAAAAGGCCTAAACAGGATAGAAAAAATATGTTGCTTAATGTCAACCAAAGGGCATCCACAGGATGGCAAAAATGTGTTGCTTAATGTCAACCAAAGGGCCTAAACAGGATACGGAAAATATGTTACTTAATGTCAACCAAAGGGACTAAACAGGATAGCTAACATCTGTTACATAATGACAACCAAAGGGCCTAAACAGGATAGGAAAAATCTGCTGCTTAATGGCAACCAAAGGGCCTAAACAGGAAAGCAAAAATATGTTCCTTAATTTCAACTGAAGGGCCTAAACAGGATAGCAAACATCTGTTTCTTATTGTCAACCGGAGGGCCTAAACAGGATAGCAAAAAAATGTGTTTCTTAATGTCAACCAAATGGCCTAAACAGGATAGCAAAAATATGTTTCTTAATGTCAACCAAAGGGCCTAAACAGGATAGCAAAAATGTGTTACTTAATGTCAACCAAGTTGCCTAAATAGGATAGTAAAAATATGTTACTTAATGTCAACCAAAGGGCCTAAACAGGATAGCAACAATATGTTGCTTAATGTCAACCAAAGTGCCTAAACAGGATAGCAAAAATGTGTTACTTAATATCAATCAAAGGGCCTAAACAGGATAGCAAAAATATATTGCTTAATGTCAACCAAAGGTCCTAAACAGGATAGAAAACAAATGTTTCTTAATGTCAATCAAAGGGCCTAAACAGGATAGCAAAAATAGGTTGCTTAATTTCAGCCAAAGGGCCTAAGCAGGATAGCTGAAAAAAATCTGTTAGATAATTCCAACCAAAGAGCCTAAACAGGATAGCAAAAATATGCTGCTTAATGCCAACCAAAAAGCCTAAAGAGGATATCAAACATCTGTTGCATAATGTCAACCAAAGGGACTAAACAGGATAGCAAAAATCTTTTGCTTAATGTCAACCAAAGAGCCTAAACAGGAAAGCAAAAATATGTTCCTTAATTTCAACTAAAAGGTCTAAACAGGATAGCAAACATCTGTTTCTTATTGTCAACCAAAGGGCCTAAACAGGATAGGAAAAATATGCTACTTAATGTCAACCAAAGGTCATAAACAGGATAGGAAAAATCTGTTGCTTAATGACAACCAAAGGGCATCAACAGGATATCAAAAATATATTGCATAATTCAAACCAAAGGGCCTAAACCGGAAAGAAAAATGTGTTGCTTATTGTCAACCAAAGGGCGCAAACAGGATAGCAAAAATATGTTTATTATTGTCAACCTAAGGGCCTAAACAGGATAGGGAAAATATGTTACTTAATGTCAACCAAAGGGCCTAAACAGGATAGCAAACATCTGTTATATAATGTCAACCAAAGGACCTAAACAGGATAGGAAAAATATGTTGCTTAATGGCAGCCAAAGGACCTAAACAGGAAAGTAAAAATATGTTACTTAATTTCAACAGAAGGGCCTAAACAGGATAGCAAACATCTGTTTCTTATTGTCAACCAAAGGGCCTAAACAGTATAGCAAAAATAAGTTACTTAATGTCAATCAAAGGGCCTAAACAGGATAGCAAAAATAATTTACTTAATGTCAACCAAAGGGCCTAAACAGGATAGAAACAATCTGTTGCTTAATGTCAACCAAAGGGCATCAACAGGAGAGCAAAAATGTGTTACTTTATGTCAACCAATGGGCCTAAACAGGAGAGCAAAAATCTGTTGCATAATGCAAACCAAAGGGCCAAAACAGTATAGCTAAAATATGTTGCTTATTGTCAACCAAAGGGCGTACACAGGATAGCAAAAATATGTTTATTATTGTCAACAAAAGGGCCTAAACAGGATGGGGAAAATATGTTACTTAATGTCAACCAAAGGGCCTAAACAGGATAGCAAACATCTGTTAAATAATGTCAACCAAAGGGCCTAAACAGGATACGAAAAATCTGTTGCTTAATGGCAACCAACGGGCCTAAACAGGAAAGCAAAAATGTGTTTCTTAATTTCAACTGAAGGGCCTAAATAGAATAGCAAACATCTGTTTCTTGTTGTCAACCACTGGGCCTAAACAGGATAGCAAAAATATGTTACTTAATGTCAACCAAAGGGACTAAACAGGATAGCAAAAATGTGTTATTTAATGTCAACCAAATGGCCTAAATAGGATAGTAAAAATATGTTACTTAATGTCAACCAAAGGGCCTAAACAGAATAGCAACAATATGTTGATTGATGTCAACCAAAGTGCCTAAACAGGATAGCAAAAATGTGTTACTTAATATCAATCAAAGGGCCTAAACAGGATAAAAAAAATGTTATACTTAATTTCAATGAAAGGGCCTAAACAGGATAGCAAAAATATATTGCTTAATGTCAACCAAAGGTCCTAAACAGGATAGAAAAAATATGTTTCTTAATGTCAATCAAAGGGCCTAAACAGGATAGCAAAAATATGTTGCTTAATTTCAACCAAAGGGCCTAAGTAGGATAGCTGAAAAAATTCTGTTAGATTATTTCAACCAAAGGGCCCAAACAGGATGGCAAAAATCTGTTACTTAATGTCAACCAAAGGGCCTAAACAGGATAGTAAAAAATATGTTGCTTAATGCCAACCAAAGGGCCTAAAGAGGATATCAAACATCTGTTACATAATGTCAACCAAAGGGACTAAACAGGATAGAAAAAATATGTTGCTTAATGTCAACCAAAGGGCTTAAACAGGATAGCAAAAATCGGTTACATAATGTCACTTATGAGAACCTTAGTTTCAATAGACACTGATTACATTGTTAGGTGGATACAAGTCCAACTACTATAGATACACGGCCAATACGAATTTTAATGGAATTGATTTTGGAACATGTTTGTATAATCTGTCTTAGGAAATATAATTTTTACTATTTGCATTGATGCATGTTTTAATTGCTTATGCAAAAGCATTTTTATTTAACTTTTTGTATTCTTTGTAAAAGCTTAAAAGTATGTATTGTGAAATGTATTCTTTCAGGTGGAAAACCGGTAAGTCTCAAAGAGATTATAAAGCACAATGACTTACCGCTAGACGTACAGTTTGCAGGAAGTGGTGATCAGTCCATGGTGGATATCGGTGGTTCCGAACGGACAAGTTCACTTTTCACTCTGACATTGCTTCACACATATGAGGATATTTACCTTTTAGGGAATGAAATTTGCTATGGTAGGTTTTTTTGTTATGATTAGCATATTTAAAGCAGAATAGGGATTGAATTAGGGTGCACGAATGGTTTGAAGATACCAAAGGGGTAATCGTGGCGGTCGGTTTTATTGGTGGAGGAAACCGGAATACCCGGTGAAAACCACCGATCTGCCGCAAGTCACTGATAACGTTGATTACATAATGGTGTATCGAGTGCATCTCGCCTGGGTGGGATTCGAACTCACAACGTTAGTGGTAATAGGAACCGATTGCATTGGTAGTTATAAGAAGAGTTTGAAGGTACCAAAGGGGTAATCAGAATCCGTATATTGTATAAATCCAACTACCATACGATCACGACCACGACTGCCCCAAAATTTGTTGAAGTGATATACTAAATGCAATGAATCAATTTATGTTTTTGTAGGTAATTTGTATAACACTATTACGGCAGTACCGGCATACTTACCTGACCTGAGATTTTCAATCGTCAAGTCTTTCAAAGGTTTCTCAGAGGAGCTATACACACATTTCCTGAATGTTACTGGCAAATATGTAAAGGAAAACCTACAATTTAATCCCACATTTGGGACCTCAGGTAGGTACCTATCGAAAATTAGGTTAGTGTATTATGGTGTTTATCACCACTATCAACAATATTTCAGATATATCGTGGCAGTCAGTTGTATTGGTGGAGAAAACCGGATTACACACTAGTTCTATTGTTATCGATAGGTATTCAAATTTTGGAAAATACATGTACTTATTTGTCAAAAGAATTCGCACGTGTCTTAGGCCCAGGACAAATAGGGACGTCACTTGAACACCTCGGCACTGTGCCAGGTGTTCAAGTGACTTATCGATGACAAAAACGGCTGCATTTAATTGGCTAAATATGTACAAGTAAATTCAATATTTTTGATATTATATATTTTTTTAATAAACAATATCACTAGAGTGTTACCGACTTCGATCTCGGGTTCAAGCTAGATAAACACCCTCGCCTGTACTTTGAGCACATCGACAGCTACGCTGTCTCGGCGCACAGTTTGCACGGGCTCAGGTGTTCATCTAGCTTGAACACCTCGATCTCAGTCGGTAACTATTACGTACCTGTATAAAACCATCGATCTGCGGTGAGTCACTGACAAAATTTGTTACATAATGTTGTATCGAGTATATCTCGCCAAGAGCAGGATTCGAACTCACACCGTTAGTGGTGATGGGTATTTATCGACATATTGGGGACAGTTTAACTTGAAATTATTCATTAAAGAAATATTGATTAATTGATTGTTGTTTATCGTCAATTGAGCATCATTGATTATAGCTATAATAGATTGAATTCTGGGTCATTTTAGGCAACATGTCTTGATGAACCTTAACGGTTTCACTGTCCACCATTCGTGAACACCTATGTTCACCCGTGGTTGGTTTGGTGGGGTTCATGTTGGTCATCTGCTTATTTTTTTCTGCGTTTTGATGTGGCAATTTTTTGTTGGCTTGTCTTGGTCCTATGTTTTGTGTGCCCATTGTTGTCAGTGTCTGAAGATTGTCCATTCTTGATTGCACCTTCGGTTTTCCCTAACGAGTATTTAAAAATAAATCTTGAAAGAATCTGTGGTTGCTGCCTAACGTCAAGTTAGCCATGTTATTATAATGATTGGTTGCTGTTTAGCGCCAAGTAAGTATTTTGTCAGCAATATCAATGCGAGAACAAGTTACTTTTGATGAGACGACGATTATATCTGTTTTGTTGTAGACAAACAAACGGAAACAACGATCTATATGTAAGACAGGTACCTTATTTCTTTCGATTATTGAGCGTATTTGTACAAGATTATTCCAGAAACGCGTCGTGCACACTAAATTTGATATCTACTTTTTTATTCGGATACAATATCATGACTCCTAGCCAACAAGGGTTTGTTCTACTCTTTAGTGTTGTGTTCTTATCGGGAAAGGAAAACATACAAAATGCTTTGATCCGACCCGAGAATAAATTAAGTAATCAAAACGTAGATATGAAATTTAGAGCGCACGACGCGTTTCTGGAACAGCTTTCATCAGGTACGCTCAAAGTCGAAAGGTTTGGAAACCAAATGATTTAAAACATTTCGGTAGCAAGTAAGCCAAATGCCCTAAGCATGATCACCAAAGGTCACCTATGTCTGAGGGAGGAGAACCTTAGGTTTAGTAATAATCACATTATTGAGCAACTGTAAATTTAGTAAGAAATATGTGAAGATACCAATGGTGTAATCAGAAGATACACGAATGACTTATAAGACAATGACTTTACAGATACCAATGGTGTACTCAGAAGTCTAAAATACACGAATGGCTTATAAGACAATGACTTTACAGATACCAATGGGGTGATCAGAAGTCGTAAATACACGAATGGCTTATAAGACAATAATTTTACAGACAGCAATGGGGTAATCAGAAGTCGTAAATACACGAATGACTTATAAGACAATGACTTTACAGATACCAATGGGGTAATAAGAAGTCGTAAATACACGAATGACTAATAAGACAATGATTTTACAGATACCAGTGGTGTAATCAGAAGTCGTAAATACACGAATGGCTTATAAGACAATGACTGTACAGATACCAATGGGGTAATCAAAAGTCGTAAATACACAAAGACTTATTAGACAATGACTTTACAGAAACCAATGGGGTAATCAGAAGTCGTAAATACACGAATGGCTTATAAGACAATGACGTTACAGATACCAATGGTGTAATCAAAAGTCGTAAATACACGAATGGCCTACAAGACAATGACTTTACAGATACCAATGGGGTAATCAGAAGATACACGAATGGCATATAAGACAATAACTTAACAGATACCAGTGGTGTAATCAAAATTCGTAAATACACGAATGGCTTATAAGACAATGACTTTACAGATACCAATGGGGTAATCAGAAGTCGTAAATACACGAATGACTTGTAAGAAAATGACTTTACAGATACCAATGGTGTTATCAAAAGTCGTAAATACACGAATTGCTTATAAGACAAGGACTTTACAGATACCAATGGTGTACTCAGAAGTCTAAAATACACGAATGGCCTATAAGACAAGGACTTTACAGATACCTATAGTGTAAACAGAAGTCGTAAATACACGAATGACTTATAAGACTATGACTTTACAGATATCAATGGTGTAATCAGAAGTCGTAAATACACGAATGACTAATAAGACAATGATTTTACAGATACCAGTGGTGTAATCAGAATTCGTAAATACACGAATGGCTTATAAGACAATGATGTTACAGATACCAATGGTGTAATCAGAAATCTAAAATACACGAATGGCTTATAAGACAATGACTGTACAGATACCAATGGGGTAATCAGAAGTCGTAAATACACGAATGACTTATAAGACAATGACATTACAGATACCAATGGGGTAATCAGAAGTCGTAAATACACGAATGACTAATAAGGCAATGATTTTACAGATACCAGTGGTGTAATCAGAAGACGTAAATAGACGAATGGCTTATAAGACAATGACGTTACAGATACCAATGGTGTAATCAAAAGTCGTCAATGCACGAATGGCCTACAAGACAATGACTTTACAGATACCAATGGGGTGATCAGAAGATACACGAATGGCTTATAAGACAATGACTTACAGATACCAGTGGTGTAATCAGAAGTCGTAAATACACGAATGGCTTATAAGACAATGACTTTACAGATACCAATAGGGTAATCAGATGTCGTAAATACACGAATGACTTGTAAGAAAATGACTTTACAGATACCAATGGTGTAATCAAAAGTCGTAAATACACGAATGGCCTATAAGACAAGCACTTTACAGATACCAATGGTGTACTCAGAAGTCTAAAATACACGAATGGCTTATAAGACAATCACTTTAGACATACCAATGGGGTAATCAGAAGTCGTAAATACACGAATGGTCTATAAGACAAGGACTTTACAGATACCAATGGTGTAATCAGAAGTCGTAAATACACGAATGGCTTATAAGACTATGACTTTACAGATACTAATGGTGTAATCAGAAGTCTAAAATACACGAATGGCTTATAAGACAATGACTGTACAGATACCAATGGGGTAATCAGAAATCGAAAATACACGAATAACTAATAAGACAATGATTTTACAGATACCAGTGGTGTAATCAGAAGTCGTAAATACACGAATGGCTTATAAGACAATGACTCTAGACATAACAATGGGGTAATCAGAAGTCGTAAATACACGAATGGCTTATAAGACAAGGACTTTACAGATACCTATGGTGTAAACAGAAGTCGTAAATACACGAATGACTTATAAGACTATGACTTTACATATATCAATGGTGTAATCAGAAGTCGTATATACACGAATGACTAATAAGACAATGACTTTACAGATACCAATGGGGTAATCAGAAGATACACGAATGGCTTATAAGACAATGACTTTACAGACACCAATGGTGTAATCGGAAGTCGTAAATACACGAATGGCTTATAAGACAATGACTTTACAGATACCAATGGTGTAATCAGAAGTCTAAAATACACGAATGGCTTATAAGACAATGACTGTACAGATACCAATGGGGTAATCAGAAGTCGTAAATACACGAATAACTAATAAGACAATGATTTTACAGTTACCAGTGGTGTAATCAGAAGTCGTAAATACACGAATGGCTTATAAGACAATGACTTTAGACATACCAATGAGGTAATCAGAAGTCGTAAATACACGAATGGCTTATAAGACAAGGACTTTACAGATACCAATGGTGTAAACAGAATTCGTAAATACACGAATGGCTTATAAGACAATGACTTTAGACATACCAATGGGGTAATCAGAAGTCGTAAATACACGAATGGCCTATAAAACAAGGACTTTACAGATACCTATGGTGTAAACAGAATTCGTAAATACACGAATGACTTATAAGACTATGACTTTACAGATATCAATGGTGTAATCAGAAGTCGTAAATACACGAATGACTAATAAGACAATGATTTTACAGATACCAATGGTGTAATCAGAAATCGTAAATACACGAATGGCTTATAAGACAATGACTTTACAGATACCAATGGTGTAATTAGAAGTCGTAAATACACGAATGGCTTATAAGACAATGGCTTTACAGATACCAATGGGGTAATCAGAAGATACACGAATGACTTATAAGACAATGACTTTACAGATACCAATGGTGTAATCGGAAGTCGTAAATACACGAATGGCTTATAAGACAATGACTTTACAGATACCAATGGGATAATCAGAAGTCGTAAATACACGAATGACTAATAAGACAATGATTTTACAGATACCAGTGGTGTAATCAGAAGTCGTAAATACACGAATGGCTTATAAGACAATGACTTTACAGATACCAATGGTGTAATCAGAAGTCTAAAATACACGAATGGCTTATAAGACAATGAATGTACAGATACCAATGGGGTAATCAGAAGTCGTAAACACACGAATAACTAATAAGACAATGATTTTACAGATACCAGTCGTGTAATCAGAAGTCGTAAATACACGAATGGCTTATAAGACAATGACTTTAGACATACCAATGGGGTAATCAGAAGTCGTAAATACACGAATGGCTTATAAGACAAGGACTTTACAGATACCAATGGTGTAAACAGAAGTCGTAAATACACGAATGACTTATAAGACTATGACTTTACAGATATCAATGGTGTAATCAGAAGTCGTAAATACACGAATGACTAATAAGTTAATGATTTTACAGATACCAATGGTGTAATCAGATGTCGTAAATACACGAATGGCTTATAAGACAATGACTTTACAGATACCAATGGGGTAATCAGAAGATACACGAATGGCTTATAAGACAATGACTTACCAGATACCAATGGTGTAATCAGAAGTCGTAAATACACGAATGGCTTATAAGACAATGACTTTACAGATACCAATGGGTTAATCAGAATTCGTAAATACACGACTGGCTTATAAGAAAATGACTATACAAATACCAATGGGGTAGTCAGAAGTCTGAAATACACGATTTTTTTATAGGTCAATGACTTTACAAATACCAATGAGGTAATGAGAAGTCGTAAATACACGAATGGCTTATAAGACTATGACTTTATCGATACCAATGGGGTATTCAGATTTGCAGATACCAATGCTGTAATGAGAAGTTGTAAATACACGCATGGCTTATAAGACAATGACTTTACAGGTACCAATGGGTTAATGAGAAGTCATAAATACACGAATGACTTGTAAGAAAATGACTTTACAGATACCAATGGTGTTATCAAAAGTCGTAAATACACGAATTGCTTATAAGACAAGGACTTAACAGATACCAATGGTGTACTCAGAAGTCTAAAATACACGAATGGCCTATAAGACAAGGACTTTACAGATACCTATAGTGTAAACAGAAGTCGTAAATACACGAATGACTTATAAGACTATGACTTTACAGATATCAATGGTGTAATCAGAAGTCGTAAATACACGAATGACTAATAAGACAAAGATTTTACAGATACCAGTGGTGTAATCAGAATTCGTAAATACACGAATGGCTTATAAGACAATGATGTTACAGATACCAATGGTGTAATCAGAAATCTAAAATACACCAATGGCTTATAAGACAATGACTGTACAGATACCAATGGGGTAATCAGAAGTCGTAAATACACGAATGACTAATAAGGCAATGATTTTACAGATACCAGTGGTGTAATCAGAAGTCGTAAATACACGAATGGCTTATAAGACAATGACGTTACAGATACCAATGGTGTAATCAAAAGTCGTCAATGCACGAATGGCCTACAAGACAATGACTTTACAGATACCAATGGGTAATCAGAAGATACACGAATGGCTTATAAGACAATGACGTTACAGATACCAGTGGTGTAATCAGAAGTCGTAAATACACGAATGGCTTATAAGACAAAGACTTTACAGATACCAATAGGGTAATCAGATGTCGTAAATACACGAATGACTTGTAAGAAAATGACTTTACAGATACCAATGGTGTAATCAAAAGTCGTAAATACACGAATGGCCTATAAGACAAGCACTTTACAGATACCAATGGTGTACTCAGAAGTCTAAAATACACGAATGGCTTATAAGACAATCACTTTAGACATACCAATGGGGTAATCAGAAGTCGTAAACACACGAATGGCCTATAAGACAAGGACTTTACAGATACCAATGGTGTAACCAGAAGTCGTAAATACACGAATGGCTTATAAGACTATGACTTTACAGATACTAATGGTGTAATCAGAAGTCTAAAATACACGAATGGCTTATAAGACAATGACTGTACAGATACCAATGGGGTAATCAGAAGTCGAAAATACACGAATAACTAATAAGACAATGATTTTACAGATACCAGTGGTGTAATCAGAAGTCGTAAATACACGAATGGCTTATAAGACAATGACTCTAGACATACCAATGGGGTAATCAGAAGTCGTAAATACACGAATGGCTTATAAGACAAGGACTTTACAGATACCTATGGTGTAAACAGAAGTCGTAAATACACGAATGACTTATAAGACTATGACTTTACAGATATCAATGGTGTAATCAGAAGTCGTATATACACGAATGACTAATAAGACAATGACTTTACAGATACCAATGGGGTAATCAGAAGATACACGAATGGCTTATAAGACAATGACTTTACAGATACCAATGGTGTAATCGGAAGTCGTAAATACACGAATGGCTTATAAGACAATGACTGTACAGATACCAATGGTGTAATCAGAAGTCTAAAATACACGAATGGCCTATAAGACAATGACTGTACAGATACCAATGGGGTAATCAGAAGTCGTAAATACACGAATAACTAATAAGACAATGATTTTACAGATACCAGTGGTGTAATCAGAAGTCGTAAATACACGAATTGCTTATAAGACAATGACTTTAGACATACCAATGGGGTAATCAGAAGTCGTAAATACACGAATGGCTTATAAGACAAGGACTTTACAGATACCTATGGTGTAAACAGAATTCGTAAATACACGAATGGCTTATAAGACAATGACTTTAGACATACCAATGGGGTAATCAGAAGTCGTAAATACACGAATGGCCTATAAAACAAGGATTTTACAGATACCTATGGTGTAAACAGAATTCGTAAATACACGAATGACTTATAAGACTATGACTTTACAGATATCAATGGTGTAATCAGAAGTCGTAAATACACGAATGACTAATAAAACAATGACTTTACAGATACCAATGGTGTAATCAGAAGTCGTAAATACACGAATGGCTTATAAGACAATGGCTTTACAGATACCAATGGGGTAATCAGAAGATACACGAATGGCTTATAAGACAATGACTTTACAGATACCAATGGTGTAATCGGAAGTCGTAAATACACGAATGGCTTATAAGACAATGACTTTACAGATACCAATGGGATAATCAGAAGTCGTAAATACACGAATGACTAATTAGACAATGATTTTACAGATACCAGTGGTGTAATCAGAAGTCGTAAATACACGAATGGCTTGTAAGACAATGACTTTACAGATACCATTGGTGTAATCAGAAGTCTAAAATACACGAATGGCTTATCAGACAATGACTGTACAGATACCAATGGGGTAATCAGAAGTCGTAAACACACGAATAACTAATAAGACAATGATTTTACAGATACCAGTGGTGTAATCAGAAGTCGTAAATACACGAATGGCTTATAAGACAATGACTTTAGACATACCAATGGGGTAATCAGAAGTCGTAAACACACGAATAACTAATAAGACAATGATTTTACAGATACCAATGGTGTAAACAGAAGTCGTAAATACACGAATGACTTATAAGACTATGACTTTACAGATATCAATGGTGTAATCGGAAGTCGTAAATACACGAATGACTAATAAGTTAATGATTTTACAGATACCAATGGTGTAATCAGATGTCATAAATACACGAATGGCTTATAAGACAATGACTTAACAGATATCAATGGTGTAATCAGAAGTCGTAAATACACGAATGGCTTATAAGACAATGACTTTACAGATACCAATGGGGTAATCAGAAGTCGTAAATACACCAATGCTTTATAAGACAATGAATTTACAGATACCAATGGGTTAATCAGAATTCGTAAATACACGACTGGCTTATAAGAAAATGACTATACAAATACCAATGGGGTAGTCAGAAGTCTGAAATACACGAATTTTTTATAGGTCAATGACTTTACAAATACCAATGAAGTAATCAGAAGTCGTAAATACACGAATGGCTTATAAGACTATGACTTTATCGATACCAATGGGGTATTCAGATTTGCAGATACCAATGCTGTAATCAGAAGTTGTAAATACACGCATGGCTTATAAGACAATGACTTTACAGGTACCAATGGGTTAATGAGAAGTCATAAATACACTAATGGCTTATGAGACAATGATTTTAAAGATACCAATGGTGTAATCAGAAATCGTAAATACACGAATGGCTCATAAGACAATGACTTTACTGACACCATTGGGGTAATCAGAATTCGTAAATACACGAATATTTTATAAGACAATGACTTTACAGATACCAATGGGGTAATGAGAAGTCGTTAATACACGAATGATTTGTAAGTCAATGACTTTACAAATACCAATGTGGTAATCAGAAGTCGTATATACACGAATGGTTGATAAGCCAATGACTTTAGAGATACCAATGGGTAATGAGATGTCGTAAATATACGAATGTATTATAAGACAATGACTTGACAGATACCAATGGTGTAATCAGCAGTCGTAAATACACGATAGACTAATAAGACAATGACTTTACAGATACCAATGGGGTAATCAGAAGTCGTAAATACACCAATGACTAATAAGACAATGATTTTACAGATACCAATGGTGTAATGAGAAGTCGTAAATACACGAATGGCTTATAAGACAATGACTTTACAGATACCAATGGTGTAATCAGAAGTCTAAAATACACGAATGGCTTATAAGACAATGACTGTACAGATACCAATGGGGTAATCAAAAGTCGTAAATACACGAATAACTAATAAGACAATGATTTTGCAGATACCAGTGGTGTAATCATAAGTCGTAAATACACGAATGGCTTATAAGACAAAGACTTTAGACATACCAATGGGGTAATCAGAAGTCGTAAATACACGAATGGCTTATAAGACAATGTCTTTACAGATACCAATGGTGTAATCAGAAGTCTAAAATACACGAATGGCTTATAAGACAATGACTGTACAGATACCAATGGGGTAATCAGAAGTCGTAAATACACGAATAACTAATAAGACAATGATTTTGCAGATACCAGTGGTGTAATCAGAAGTCGTAAATACACGAATGGCTTATAAGACAATGACTTTAGACATACCAATGGGTAATCAAAAGTCGTAAATACACGAATGGCTTATAAGACAAGGACTTTACAGATACCAATGGTGTAAACAGAAGTCGTAAATACACGAATGACTTATAAGACTATAACTTTACAGATATCAATGGTGTAATCAGAAGTCGTAAATACACGAATGACTAATAAGAAAATGATTTTACAGATACCAATGGTGTAATCAGAAGTCGTAAATACACGAATGGCTTATAAGACAATGACTTTACAGATACCAATGGGGTAATCAGAAGATACACGAATGGCTTATAAGACAATGACTTAACAGATACCAATGGTGTAATCAGAAGTCGTAAATACACGAATGGCTTATAAGACAATGACTTTAGACATACCAATGGGGTAATCAGAAGTCGTAAATACACGAATGGCTTATAAAACAAGGACTTTACAGATACCTATGGTGTAAACAGAATTGGTAAATACACGAATGACTTATAAGACTATGACTTTACAGATATCAATGGTGTAATCAGAAGTCGTAAATACACGAATGACTAATAAGACAATGATTTTACAGATACCAATGGTGTAATCAGAAGTCGTAAATACACGAATGGCTTATAAGACAATGACTTTACAGATACCAATGGTGTAATCAGAAGTCGTAAATACACGAATGGCTTATAAGACAATGGCTTTACAGATACCAATGGGGTAATCAGAAGATACACGAATGGCTTATAAGACAATGACTTTACAGATACCAATGGGATAATCAGAAGTCGTAAATACACGAATGACTAATAAGACAATGATTTTACAGATATCAGTGGTGTAATCAGAAGTCGTAAATACACGAATGGCTTATAAGACAATGACTTTACAGATACCAATGGTGTAATCAGAAGTCTAAAATACACGAATGGCTTATAAGACAATGACTGTACAGATACCAATGGGGTAATCAGAAGTCGTAAGCACACGAATAACTAATAAGACAATGATTTTACAGATACCAGTGGTGTAATCAGAAGTCGTAAATACACGAATGGCTTATAAGACAATGACTTTAGACATACCAATGGGGTAATCAGAAGTCGTAAATACACGAATGGCTTATAAGACAAGGACTTTACAGATACCAATGGTGTAAACAGAAGTCGTAAATACACGAGTGACTTATAAGACTATGACTTTACAGATATCAATGGTGTAATCAGAAGTCGTAAATACACGAATGACTAATAAGTTAATGATTTTACAGATACCAATGGTGTAATCAGATGTCGTAAATACACGAATGGCTTATAAGACAATGACTTTACAGATACCAATGGGGTAATCAGAAGATACACGAATGGCTTATAAGACAATGACTTAACAGATACCAATGGTGTAATCAGAAGTCGTAAATACACGAAGTGCTTATAAGACAATGACTTTACAGATACCAATGGGGTAATCAGAAGTCGTAAATACACGAATGCTTTATAAGACAATGAATTTACAGATACGAATGGGTTAATCAGAATTCGTAAATACACGACTGGCTTATAAGAAAATGACTATACAAATACCAATCGGGTAGTCAGAAGTCTGAAATACACGAATTTTTTATAGGTCAATGACTTTACAAATACCAATGGGGTAATCAGAAGTCGTAAATACACGAATGGCTTATAAGACTATGACTTTATCGATACCAATGGGGTATTCAGATTTGCAGATACCAATGCTGTAATCAGAAGTTGTAAATACACGCATGGCTTATAAGACAATGACTTTACAGGTACCAATGGGTTAATGAGAAGTCATAAATACACTAATGGCTTATGAGACAATGATTTTAAAGATACCAGTGGTGTAATCAGAAATCGTAAATACACGAATGGCTCATAAGACAATGACTTTACTGACACCATTGGGGTAATCAGAATTCGTAAATACACGAATATTTTATAAGACAATGACTTTACAGATATAAATGGTGTAATCAGAAGTCGTATATACACGAATGGTTGATAAGTCAATGACTTTAGAGATACCAATGGGGTAATGAGAAGTCGTTAATGCACGAATGATTTGTAAGTCAATGACTTTACAAATACCAATGTGGTAATCAGAAGTCGTATATACACGAATGGTTGATAAGCCAATGACTTTAGAGATACCAATGGGTAATGAGATGTCGTACATATACGAATGCATTTTTAGACAATGACTTGACAGATACCAATGGGGTAATCAGAAGTCGTAAATACACCAATGACTAATAAGACAATGATTTTACAGATACCAATGGTGTAATGAGAAGTCGTAAATACACGAATGGCTTATAAGACTATGACTTTACAGATATCAATAGGGTAATCAGAAGTCGTAAATTCACGAATGGTTTATTAGAGAATGACTTTACAGATACCAATGGTGTAATCAGAAGTCGTAAATACACCAATGGCTTATAAGACAATGACTTTACAGATACCAATGGTGTAATCAGAAGTCTAAAATACACGAATGGCTTATAAGACAATGACTTTACAGATACCAATGTGGTAATTAGGAGACGTAAATACACGAATGTCTTATAAGACAATGACTTTACAGATACTAATGGGGTAATCAGAAGTCGTAAATACACGAATGTTTTATAAGACAATGAATTTACAGATACCAAAGGGGTAATCAGAATTCGTAAATACACGACTGGCTTATACGAAAATGACTATACAGATACCAATGGGGTAATCAGAAGTCGTAAATACACGAATTTATTAATAAGACAATGACTTTACAGATACCAACGGGGTAATCAGAAGTCGTCAATACACGAATGACTTATAAGACAATGACTTTACAGATACCAATGAGGTAATCCGAAGTCGTAAATACACGAATGACTTATAAGACAATGACTTTACAGATACCAATGGTGTAATCAGAATTTGTAAATACACGAATGACTTATACGACTATGACTTTACTTATACCAATAGGTTAATCAGATGTCTTACATACACGAATGGCTTATAAGACAATGACTTTGCAAATGCCAAGGGTGTAATCAGAAGTCATATATACACGAATGGTTGATAAGACAATGACTATAGAAATACCAATGGAGTAATCAGAAATCGTAAATACACGATTGTTTAATAAGACAATGACTTTACAGATACCAATGGGGTAATCACAAGTCGTAAATACACGAATGACTTATAAGACAATGATTTTACAGATAACGATGGTGTAATCAATTGTCGTAAATACACGAATGGCTTATAAGGCAATGACCTTACAGATACCAATGAGGTAATCAGAAGCCGTTAATACACGAATGATTTGTAAGTCAATGACTTTACAAATACCAATGTGGTAATCAGAAGTCGTATATACACGAATGGTTGATAAGCCAATGACTTTAGAGATACCAATGGGTAATGAGATGTCGTAAATATACGAATGTATTATAAGACAATGACTTGACAGATACCAATGGTGTAATCAGCAGTCGTAAATACACGATAGACTAATAAGACAATGACTTTACAGATACCAATGGGGTAATCAGAAGTCGTAAATACACCAATGACTAATAAGACAATGATTTTACAGATACCAATGGTGTAATGAGAAGTCGTAAATACACGAATGGCTTATAAGACAATGACTTTACAGATACCAATGGTGTAATCAGAAGTCTAAAATACACGAATGGCTTATAAGACAATGACTGTACAGATACCAATGGGGTAATCAAAAGTCGTAAATACACGAATAACTAATAAGACAATGATTTTGCAGATACCAGTGGTGTAATCATAAGTCGTAAATACACGAATGGCTTATAAGACAAAGACTTTAGACATACCAATGGGGTAATCAGAAGTCGTAAATACACGAATGGCTTATAAGACAATGTCTTTACAGATACCAATGGTGTAATCAGAAGTCTAAAATACACGAATGGCTTATAAGACAATGACTGTACAGATACCAATGGGGTAATCAGAAGTCGTAAATACACGAATAACTAATAAGACAATGATTTTGCAGATACCAGTGGTGTAATCAGAAGTCGTAAATACACGAATGGCTTATAAGACAATGACTTTAGACATACCAATGGGTAATCAAAAGTCGTAAATACACGAATGGCTTATAAGACAAGGACTTTACAGATACCAATGGTGTAAACAGAAGTCGTAAATACACGAATGACTTATAAGACTATGACTTTACAGATATCAATGGTGTAAACAGAAGTCGTAAATACACCAATGGCTTATAAAACAATGACTTTACAGATGCCAATGGGTAATTAGAAGTCGTAAATACACGAATGGCTTATAAGACAATGACTTTACAGATACCAATGGGGTAATCAGAAGATACACGAATGGCTTATAAGACAATGACTTTACAGATACCAATGGTGTAATCAGAAGTCGTAAATACACGAATGGCTTATAAGACAATGACTTTACAGATACCAATGGGGTAATCAGAAGTCGTAAATACACGAATGACTAATAAGACAATGATTTTACAAATACCAGTGGTGTAATCAGAAGTCGTAAATACACGAATGGCTTATAAGACAATGACTTTACAGATACCAATGGTGTAATCAGAAGTCTAAAATACACGAATGGCTTATAAGACAATGACTGTACAGATACCAATGGGGTAATCAGAAGTCGTAAATACACGAATAACTAATAAGACAATGATTTTACAGATACCAGTGGTGTAATCATAAGTCGTAAATACACGAATGGCTTATAAGACAATGACTTTAGACATACCAATGGGGTAATCAGAAGTCGTAAATACACGAATGGCTTATAAGACAAGGACTTTACAGATACCTATGGTGTAAACAGAAGTCGTAATTACACGAATGACTTATAAGACTATAACTTTACAGATATCAATGGTGTAATCAGAAGTCGTAAATACACGAATGACTAATAAGAAAATGATTTTACAGATACCAATGGTGTAATCAGAAGTCGTAAATACACGAATGGCTTATAAGACAATGACTTTACAGATACCAATGGGGTAATCAGAAGATACACGAATGGCTTATAAGACAATGACTTAACAGATACCAATGGTGTAATCAGAAGTCGTAAATACACGAATGGCTTATAAGACAATGACTTTAGACATACCAATGGGGTAATCAGAAGTCGTAAATACACGAATGGCTTATAAAACAAGGACTTTACAGATACCTATGGTGTAAACAGAATTGGTAAATACACGAATGACTTATAAGACTATGACTTTACAGATATCAATGGTGTAATCAGAAGTCGTAAATACACGAATGACTAATAAGACAATGATTTTACAGATACCAATGGTGTAATCAGAAGTCGTAAATACACGAATGGCTTATAAGACAATGACTTTACAGATACCAATGGTGTAATCAGAAGTCGTAAATACACGAATGGCTTATAAGACAATGGCTTTACAGATACCAATGGGGTAATCAGAAGATACACGAATGGCTTATAAGACAATGACTTTACAGATACCAATGGGATAATCAGAAGTCGTAAATACACGAATGACTAATAAGACAATGATTTTACAGATATCAGTGGTGTAATCAGAAGTCGTAAATACACGAATGGCTTATAAGACAATGACTTTACAGATACCAATGGTGTAATCAGAAGTCTAAAATACACGAATGGCTTATAAGACAATGACTGTACAGATACCAATGGGGTAATCAGAAGTCGTAAGCACACGAATAACTAATAAGACAATGATTTTACAGATACCAGTGGTGTAATCAGAAGTCGTAAATACACGAATGGCTTATAAGACAATGACTTTAGACATACCAATGGGGTAATCAGAAGTCGTAAATACACGAATGGCTTATAAGACAAGGACTTTACAGATACCAATGGTGTAAACAGAAGTCGTAAATACACGAGTGACTTATAAGACTATGACTTTACAGATATCAATGGTGTAATCAGAAGTCGTAAATACACGAATGACTAATAAGTTAATGATTTTACAGATACCAATGGTGTAATCAGATGTCGTAAATACACGAATGGCTTATAAGACAATGACTTTACAGATACCAATGGGGTAATCAGAAGATACACGAATGGCTTATAAGACAATGACTTAACAGATACCAATGGTGTAATCAGAAGTCGTAAATACACGAAGTGCTTATAAGACAATGACTTTACAGATACCAATGGGGTAATCAGAAGTCGTAAATACACGAATGCTTTATAAGACAATGAATTTACAGATACGAATGGGTTAATCAGAATTCGTAAATACACGACTGGCTTATAAGAAAATGACTATACAAATACCAATCGGGTAGTCAGAAGTCTGAAATACACGAATTTTTTATAGGTCAATGACTTTACAAATACCAATGGGGTAATCAGAAGTCGTAAATACACGAATGGCTTATAAGACTATGACTTTATCGATACCAATGGGGTATTCAGATTTGCAGATACCAATGCTGTAATCAGAAGTTGTAAATACACGCATGGCTTATAAGACAATGACTTTACAGGTACCAATGGGTTAATGAGAAGTCATAAATACACGAATGACTTGTAAGAAAATGACTTTACAGATAAATACATAAATACACTAATGGCTTATGAGACAATGATTTTAAAGATACCAGTGGTGTAATCAGAAATCGTAAATACACGAATGGCTCATAAGACAATGACTTTACTGACACCATTGGGGTAATCAGAATTCGTAAATACACGAATATTTTATAAGACAATGACTTTACAGATATAAATGGTGTAATCAGAAGTCGTATATACACGAATGGTTGATAAGTCAATGACTTTAGAGATACCAATGGGGTAATGAGAAGTCGTTAATGCACGAATGATTTGTAAGTCAATGACTTTACAAATACCAATGTGGTAATCAGAAGTCGTATATACACGAATGGTTGATAAGCCAATGACTTTAGAGATACCAATGGGTAATGAGATGTCGTACATATACGAATGCATTTTTAGACAATGACTTGACAGATACCAATGGGGTAATCAGAAGTCGTAAATACACCAATGACTAATAAGACAATGATTTTACAGATACCAATGGTGTAATGAGAAGTCGTAAATACACGAATGGCTTATAAGACTATGACTTTACAGATATCAATAGGGTAATCAGAAGTCGTAAATTCACGAATGGTTTATTAGAGAATGACTTTACAGATACCAATGGTGTAATCAGAAGTCGTAAATACACCAATGGCTTATAAGACAATGACTTTACAGATACCAATGGTGTAATCAGAAGTCTAAAATACACGAATGGCTTATAAGACAATGACTTTACAGATACCAATGTGGTAATTAGGAGACGTAAATACACGAATGTCTTATAAGACAATGACTTTACAGATACTAATGGGGTAATGAGAAGTCGTAAATACACGAATGTTTTATAAGACAATGAATTTACAGATACCAAAGGGGTAATCAGAATTCGTAAATACACGACTGGCTTATACGAAAATGACTATACAGATACCAATGGGGTAATCAGAAGTCGTAAATACACGAATTTATTAATAAGACAATGACTTTACAGATACCAACGGGGTAATCAGAAGTCGTCAATACACGAATGACTTATAAGACAATGACTTTACAGATACCAATGAGGTAATCCGAAGTCGTAAATACACGAATGACTTATAAGACAATGACTTTACAGATACCAATGGTGTAATCAGAATTTGTAAATACACGAATGACTTATACGACTATGACTTTACTTATACCAATAGGTTAATCAGATGTCTTACATACACGAATGGCTTATAAGACAATGACTTTGCAAATGCCAAGGGTGTAATCAGAAGTCATATATACACGAATGGTTGATAAGACAATGACTATAGAAATACCAATGGAGTAATCAGAAATCGTAAATACACGATTGTTTAATAAGACAATGACTTTACAGATACCAATGGGGTAATCACAAGTCGTAAATACACGAATGACTTATAAGACAATGATTTTACAGATAACGATGGTGTAATCAATTGTCGTAAATACACGAATGGCTTATAAGGCAATGACCTTACAGATACCAATGAGGTAATCAGAAGCCGTAAATACACGAATGACTTATAAGACAATCACTTTACAGATACCAATGGGGAAATCAGAAGTCGCAAATACACGAATGGCTTATAAGACAGTGACTTTACAGATAGCAATGGTGTAATCATAATTTGTAAATACACGAATGACTTATACGACTATGACTTTACAGATACCAAGAGGTTAATCAGAAGTCGTATGTATACATATGGTTTATAAGACAATGATTTTACAAATACCAATGATGTAATCAGAAGTTGAAAATACTCGAATGACTTATAAGACAATGACTTTACAGATACCAATGGGGTAATCAGCAGTCGTTAATACACGAATGGCTTATAGGAAAATGATTTTGGAGGTACCAATGGTGTAATCAGAAGTTGTAAATACACGAATGGCTTATAAGACAATGAATTTACAGATACCAATGGGTTAATTAGAAGTCGTATTTACACGAATGGCTTATAAGACAATTACTTTACAGATAACAATGGGGTACTCAGAAGTCGTAAATATACGAATGGCTTATAAGACAATGACTTTACAGATACCAATGGGTTAATCAGAAGTCGTATTTATACATATGGTTTATAAGACAATGATTTTACAGATACCAATGGTGTAATCAGAAATCGTAAATACACGAATGGCTTATAAGACAATGATTTTATACAGACACCGATGGTGTAATCAGAAGTCGAAAATACACGAATGGCTTATAAGACATTGACCTTACAGATGCTAATGGGATAATGAGATGTCGTAATGGCTTATAAGACAATAACTTTACAGATACCAATGTGGTAATCAGAAGTCGTAAATACACGAATGGTTTATAAGACAATGACTTTACAGACACCATTGGGGCAATCAGAATTCGTAAATACACGAATGTTTTATAAGACAATGACTTTACAGATACCAGTTGTGTAATCAGAAATCATATATACACGAATGGTTGATAAGTAAATGACTTTAGAAATACCAATGGGGTAATGAGAAGTCGTTAATACACGAATGTTTTATTAGACAATGACTTTACAAATACCAATGTGGTAATCAGAAGTGGTAAATACACGAATGACTTATATGACAATAGCTTTACAGAGACCAATGGTGTAATCACAAGTCGTATATACACGAATGGTTGATAAGCCAATGACTTTAGAGATACCAATGGGTAATGAGAAGTCGTAAATATACGAATGTTTTATAAGACAATGACTTCACTGATACCAATGGGGTAATCAGAAGACATAAATACACGAATGTTTTATAAGACAATGACTTTACAGATACCAATGGTGTAATCAGCAGTCTTAAATACACGAATGACTAATAAGACAATGACTTTACAGATACCAATGGGGTAATCAGAAATCATAAATACACGAATGACTAATAAGACAATGATTTTACAGATAGCAATGGTGTAATCAGAAGTCGTAAATACACGAATGGCTTATAAGATAATGACTTTACAGATACCAATGGTGTAATCAGAAGTCGTAAATACTCCAATGGCTTATAAGACAATGACTTTACAGATACCAATGGGGTAATTAGAAGTCGTAAATACACGAATGGCTTATAAGACAATGACTTTACAGATATCAATAGGGTAATCAGAAGTCGTAAGTACACGAATAGTTTATAAGACAATGACTTTACAGATACCAATGGTGTATTCAGAAGTGATAAATACACGAATGGCCTACAATACAATGACTTTTCAGATACCAATGGGGTAATCAAATGATACACGAATGGCTTATAAGACAATAACTTAACAGATACCAATGTTGTAATCAGAGGTCGTAAATACACGAATGACTATACAGATACCACTGGGGTAATCAGAAGTCGTAAATACATGAATTTTTTATTAGACAATGACTTTACAGATACCAATGGAGTAAACAGAAGTCGTATATACCCGAATGATTGATAAGCCAAGGACTTTAGAGATACCAATGGGTAATGAGAAGTCGTAAATATACGAATGTTTTATAAGACAATGACTTGAAAGATACCAATGGGGTAATCAGAAGACGTAAATACACGAATATTTTATTAGACAATTACTATACAGATACCAATGGTGTAATCAGAAGTCGTAAATACACGAATGTTTTATAAGACAATGATTTACAGATACCAATGGGTAATCAGAAGTGGTAAATACACGAATGGCTTATAGGACAATGACTTTACAGATACCAATGCGGTAATCAGCAGTCGTTACTACACAAATGGCTTATAGGAAAATGATTTTGGAGGTACCAATGGTGTAATCAGAAGTTGTAAATACACGAATGGCTTATAAGACAATGACTTTACAGATACCAATGGGTTAATCAGAAGTCGTATTTACACGAATGGCTTATAAGATAATGACTTTACAGATAACAATGGGGTACTCAGAAGTAGTAAATATACGAATGGCTTATAAGACAATTACTTTACAGATACCAATGGGTTAATCAGAAGTCGTATTTACACGAATGGCTTATAAGACAATGCCTTTACAGATAACAATGGGGTACTCAGAAGTAGTAAATATACGAATGGCTTATAAGACAATTACTTTACAGATACCAATGGGTTAATCAGAAGTCGTATTTACACGAATGACTTATAAGACAATGACTTTACAGATACCAATGGGGTAATCAGAAGTCGTAAATACACGAATGGCTTATAAGACAATGACTTTACAAATAGCAATGGTGTAATCAGAAGTCATATATACACGAATGGTTGATAAGACAATGACTATGAAGATACCAATGGGGTAATCAGAAGTCGTAAATACACGAATGTTTTATAAGACAATGACTTTACAGATACCAATGGTGTAATCAGAATTTGTAAATACACGAATGACTTTTACGACAATGACTTTACAGATACCAAGGGGTTAATCAGAAGTCGTATTTACACGTATGGTTTATAAGACAATGATTTTACAGATACCAATGGTGTAATCAGAAGTCGTAAATACACGAATGACTTATAAGACAATGACTTTACAGATATCAATAGGGTAATCAGAAGTCTAAAATACACGAATGGCTTATAAGACAATGACTTTATAGATACCAATGGTGTAATCAGAAGTCATAAATACACGAATGGCCTACAATACAATGATTTTTCAGATACCAATGGGGTAATCAGAAGATACACGAATGGCTTATAAGACAATAACTTAACAGATACCAATGGTGTAATCAGAAGTCGTAAATACACGAATGGCTTATAAAAAATGACTATACAGATACCACTGGGGTAATCAGAAGTCGTAAATACATGAATTTTTTATAAGACAATGACTTTACAGATACCAATGGAGTAAACAGAAGTCGTATATACACGAATGATTGATAAGCCAAGGACTTTAGAGATACCAATGGGTAATGAGAAGTCGTAAATATACGAATGTTTTATAAGACAATGACTTGAAAGATACCAATGGGGTAATCAGAAGACGTAAATACACGAATATTTTATAAGACAATTATTATACAGATACCAATGGTGTAATCAGAAGTCGTAAATACACGAATGTTTTATAAGACAATGACTTACAGATACCAATGGGTAATCAGAAGTGGTAAATACACGAATGGCTTATAGGACAATGACTTTACAGATACCAATGGGGTAATCAGCAGTCGTTAATACACGAATGGCTTATAGGAAAATGATTTTGGAGGTACCAATGGTGTAATCAGAAGTTGTAAATACACGAATGGCTTATAAGACAATGACTTTACAGATACCAATGGGTTAATCAGAAGTCGTATTTACACGAATGGCTTATAAGATTATGACTTTACAGATAACAATGGGGTACTCAGAAGTAGTAAATATACGAATGGCTTATAAGACAATTACTTTACAGATACCAATGGGTTAATCAGAAGTCGTATTTACACGAATGGCTTATAAGACAATGACTTTACAAATAACAATGGTGTAATCAGAAGTCATATATACACGAATGGTTGATAAGACAATGACTATGAAGATACCAATGGGGTAATCAGAAGTCGTAAATACACGAATGTTTTATAAGACAATGACTTTACAGATACCAATGGTGCAATCAGAATTTGTAAATACACGAATGACTTATACGACAATGACTTTACAGATACCAAGTCGTTAATCAGAAGTCGTATTTACACGTATGGTTTATAAGACAATGATTTTACAGATACCAATGGTGTAATCAGAAGTCGTAAATACACGAATGACTTATAAGACAATGACTTTACAGATACCAATGGTGTAGTCAGAAGTCGTAAATACACCAATGGCTTATAAGACAATGACTTTACAGATACTAATGGTGTAATCAGAAGTCTAAAATACACGAATGGCTTATAAGACAATGACTTTACAGATATCAATGTGGTAATTAGAAGACGTAAATACACGAATGGCTTATAAAACAATGACTTTACAGATACCAATGGGGTAATCAGAAGTCGTATATACACGAATGGCTTATAAGACAATGACTTTACAGATACCAATGGAGTAATCAGAAGTCGTAATGGCTTATAAGACAATGACTTTACAGATGCTAATGGTGTAATCAGAAGTCGTAAATACACGAATGGCTTATAAGACAATGACTTTAGAGATGCCAATGGTGTAATCAGATGTCGTAATGGCTTATAAGACAATGACTTTACAGATACCAATGGTGTAATCAAAAATCGTAAATACACGAATAGCTTATAAGACAATGACTTTACGTACAGTCAAGCCTGGTTTAGTGACCACCTCTATTAAGCAATAACTTGTATTATGTGACCTTAATTCAAATTTCCCTTCACAATGCATTTCATATCAATTAAACCTGTATTAATCGACCACCTGTCTTATGTGACCATATTTCACTGTCCCATTGGCTTATAAAACAATAACTTTTGGTAATTATCAATTATTTTTTTTGCTTTTTGTAGATATTGCTTTATATTCCCAAGACAAAACTCAAGAGAACGAAAGTTTGTCGTACATCTCACCATGTGAGTTTTTTCATATAGAGGATATACTTCGAAATAACAAGCCAAAACCAGCGAAACGGAGTAAAAAGGAAACAGAGGATAAATTTGAAGTAATACGTACTTCGACGATTGCTAAATACCAATCAATCAATCAATCAACCATTGGCAGCGAAGCAAATCGAACTGATGACTCGAACAATATTGAAGCAAAAGATGTCAGCAACAACAGCTACAAAGAAGAGATTGAACATGTCAGAAAGTCATTAAGACCAATAAACATTGACAAGACGCAGAATGGTGATAGTAAATCCAAAAAGACAGAGAAGAAAGAGGATGTTGAGCAATTAACGAAAGGAAAAAGTGAGGAAGAAGCCGAAATGAAACATTGTCTGCCTTCAGTATCAATAAAACCAGATCCGTCTGTTACAAAACGGACACAACCTTCTGACTCAAAAATCGTTCCTGTTGATGTCAGTGATGACCGTCATAAAATCGGTTCTGTAAATGTTGGTAGAGCCAGTCCACTCCCGGTGAAACAAGTGGAACCAGTAAAACGCAAAAGTGGAGAAGCGGATGTTGTAGTTGATGTCAAGTCATTGACTATGGAAGACGTCAGCGATTGGATGAAGAAATTGAAACTTGAAAAATATGTTGATATTTTTCTTGAAAATCAAGTAGACGGTTATCTCCTGATGCAACTGGATAGACAAATGTTGAAGACCGATTTTGGAATGGGAGATTTTGACATTATGAAACTTACGGCATTTGCAAAATCCGGACATGTTCCGAAATCAAGGGGAAGAGACTTGTGACGTTGTAGTTAATTACAAGCACCAAGGTCTTTTTGGAAAACACACACATTGCATACTATGTACCATGATATTTATGTATCCATATATAAGATGTCTAAAATATGCCGTATTATATTCCTTTTTTATGAAAAAAGTTGTTAATAGGGAATGGTGTAACATTTAACAAATATACTGTCACATCAAAGTACATGTTTACGAAAATGCCAAAGTGTTCTTTAAACGCTTATCATAAAACATTAACAATTTGGATGGATTATCGTGTTTAACGCCATTTTGAACAATAATTTAGTTATATTGTGGCGGTCAGTTTTATTGATGGAGGAAACTGGAGAACCTGGAGAAAACCTAACAATTTGCAGGACAATACGACAGTACTTTCATTACATTCATAGACCAAACATATTAATTATAACGGTCCAGTATATATACAATCGGAATAATATGATAATAGGTGTTACCTAACTTGGGACGAAGTCCAATAATTTTGCTTAAACAATAATATGAGACAGGTGCTACCTGTAGTGCCAGCGAAGCACAATCCACATTATCTAATATTTAAATCATGTAAATCCTTGGGATGATTGAAATAGAAATTGTACTTGCTTTTGTGTACTTTTTGGAGTGTACTGCAATACAATGTAAGGATGATCTTTCCATCTATTGAAACAGGCACGCCATGAATGCTCGCGAATCTGAAAATTATCTGCCCATTTCACGCTCATTCAATGCATCAAAGTAGTGTCGAGATTTTTTGGGCCGAGATATTTCGGGGACGACTTTTTTTAGGGTCGAAATATATTGGGGACGACTTTTAACATGCATAACTGGAAGTAGTTCCAGATTACTGCGCATCCGATTTTCTGCAGATTTATCCATGTATTGGTTTCCGGTGTGTCATTTCCGGTGTATCAAATTTAAGCCAATAGTGATATGGATCTGGAATCAAAATATTGCTATTTCTACCATAGTTAGGACTTTGTCCCATATCATCCTGTTTAATCCCTTTAGTTTTCTTGTTCCCAAAAGACTTTTAGATTATTTGGTTGTCCAAGAATTTGACCTTTATCTTACCTGGTGAAGATTATTCCAGATGCGCTTCATGTGCACGTGCTCAGGTATTTACGTGTTTACTCTTAATGTAATTTAATTGTTATCTATGTACGAATGCTTCGTTGTTCTCTAGAATTAAATAGCCACCTTTATTCAGTTTTAAAACACTTATGATGTTTCTTATTATCAAAAAACTGGAGCAGAGAATGATCCAAACACAGTTGTGGTGCCTATTAAAGTCCATTCCAAACTTGGGTGAACACATCAAACCTCTTTACCATGTGCTAAGACTGTTACTGTCACATTTGTGTTTGAAGCAGGTACACAGCTAAGGTTTGAAGCAGATACACAGCTAAGGTTTGAAGCAATATTGAAGAACAAATTTGACAGTGTAACCACGCCTGTACGGTTTAGCGTGCTATTTTAAAAAAGCTATTTTAAAAAAGAATAATTTGCCATTCGTCAGGTAAAAGGGTTATCTACCTCCGGTCCCCCCCCCCCCCCCCCTGCCCCACCCTTCTCCATCCCTCCGTTCGATCTGTCACTGTACATAGCCATTAGTGAACAAGCGTCTTAGTGAAAGTAACTTTTCTTAGCAGGAGTAAATAGCTATTCATTGCTACCAGTGATATTAAGTCTGATATTACTGGTATTAGTTGCATAGTGTACTAATGTTCTAATACGATTTGTACAATAATACCCTCAGCAACGCTATAGTAAATGTGGCCTCTGATATCACATACAGGCCGGTAATAGAGGCTGATGATACAGGCCGCTAATAGAGGCCGATGATACAGGCCGCTGTGCTGAATATATGAACTTTAACCTTTTACTGTTTTAGACTTAAAACGTGTTAAACATATTTTGGGACTTTCGGGTATCGAACCACTGTTGGGCTTTTCAAGTCTACTTTGACTTTCAAAACTTCCATCTAGCTACGGTGACCACACTGCTATACTCTATAATTAGTATATATGACTCTTGATAGAAAGCTTTGTTAAAAAAACAATATACAAGACACGATACAAGTATTTCAGATCTGGCATAATTTATGTTCAGAACTGACGAGTATGTGAACTTTTAAAATGTATTCTCGCAATACAAAAACAACTAACGAACCGACCGCAAGTAATAACAAATCAGACAGACCACAGGTGAACATTTGGGACACTTGAAAGACCTTGAAATATCTAAATATAAACGATTCTTTTCACTTGAAAGACCTTGAAATATCTAAATATAAACGAGAATCGAAAGGACGTTGACCGATACAAATTTGTCGTTTTATTTTTTGTTAATTGTTGTCTTATTTGACTTTCTAAACATTAAAAGTGTAAAAATATGTGCCATACAATTTATTTTTTCAACAACACTATTATTGTACAAGTTAGATACATTATTATTGAAACAAAAGAATTTGCCCCTATTGGATATAACGAGTTTCTTTTTCCGCATTCGTACTCAGGTGACGACCTTGGTGCGGAAAAAGAAACCCGTTATATCCAATACGGGCCGCTTCTTTTGTTTCAATAGTACTGTATCGTATACATACAATGTATACGGGATCAATAAATTTCATACGGAGCGAGAGCGAAGTTTGTAAGAAGTCAGATATATAGCTATCCTAGACGACTAACATGTAGCGTTGTAAGCATGTAATGTGACTATTAATAACTATATATTAACATATTAGCAGATTATAGAAGATTATCAGAATTTGGAGATTATATACAACATTTATTTTTTATATATAACTCGTTGTTCGATATATATTACACTATCTTTACATTTACACATCATTTTGACCATATCAGTTAGTTATTTTAATGACCTCATTAGAAACAATGTACAATGTATTATGCAAATAAATTATAGTATTATAACTTGCATTGTACAGCTTGAGGCACATCATCCCAGTAGTTCAATATAGACGCCCCCCCCTCTTATAGGACCATTCAATCCGCAATGAAAAGATTGTCTTTCAAAAGAGGAGGGCTCGAATGAAGAATATGGCCCTGGCCCATAAAAATAGTTTAACACCGCCACTTTGTTTTATATTGAAATGCCTGTATATACCAAGCCAGGAATGTAAGATGTCATGTATCAATCTCTACCCAGAGTTGTCGGTCCGTACACTCTCTTCAAGCTCTGTCAACGTCTATATGCCAAGAATCTTGGCAAAAATCCGTTTATTAAAGGGTAACTTGATATAAACCGGTTATAATGACCCCATATATTGTAAAATATGTAAAGAATACCATATAACTAATATTTGAGAAGCTTCTTTGTTTATTTTCAAACGAAGATAAGGGATTATTTTTTATACGGTGATCACATGTCCCAACATGTATATACATTTGTAGTTTTAATTGTAAATAAGCCCCATTAAATCATTATCCCACACATTTGATTAGTTCAACTAAAATGCGCAGTCCAACGTCATTGCATAATCTTCAACATGATGAAGGAGGCAATTACATGGCAGAAACAGAAACAGAATCAGTCATACAGCGCTGTTCTGCTTCCTTGTTGTAATAGCTTCTATAGTTGCTGAACGTTACACTGGTAATATTTTATTAAAAGCAAACCAGTTTAATACAAAGGTAGACTACTTTTTCGGCGTTGACAGAAATTGGAGAAAGTGCAAGGACCGACAACTCTGGGTAAGGATTAGTCATGTATATGTGTGTTAGTGATGTCGATTTTGTCTCTGTTTCTACGATTTTTTCTATTAGATTTTAGAACTGATCCGACAGTGTAGTATTTTTTTTCCATGTTATTCGATAAATGTTTGCTAAGTTTGCTCTGCATAATATGTTCATTCGAACTACAATAGTACATAGATCTCTTCGCCTTCGCCTTCGGCAAACGACATTTAATGGGTTTTCACCCGCCCATTTTCCCGAAAGGTGGCGCATGCGCTCTATCAGTTATTCGATTCCAAGATGGCAGACGGATATCAGCTGTGGTCAGTGCCAAGGAGTTCCGAAAGTCATAACTGATAGAACACATACGCCACCTATTAGAGATAAATCTTAGGCGGAAACCATTGTATGAAAAGCTTAAAGATATCAATGAAGTGTTCAGATGCCGTAAATTGAAGGACAGACAATACAACTGCAAAAAAAAACAATGGTTCACAAATAGTGGCACATGCGCAACAGTGAACCCGGATATTCCGTTAGGGTAAGTAATTCCCCTTTCCAATGGTGGCATCTGCTAAACTACACAAACATAATCTGATATGAAGATTGTGTTGGACACCAGTATGCGTTAATGAATATGAATATCATTAGAAATCATTAACAAATGAGAATAAAACGAGGAGATCATCGTCCTTATGCGAAAATCATTGGGGAGATCACAATACGTAACTACGAAAATGAAGGAATGTAATTGGGTAAAATGAAGGTCATGAATCCTACTATTATATCCGAGGGTGACCTTTGGTGCTCCGGAAGCGCAACACGTTCATGTTCAACTGGTGCCACCCGTCGTGTTACAGATCTTACAATCTGGTGATGAGTTATATTTGGTGATAGGGCATTTAGCACTAGTCGATTTTGGCTTTACTGGATGTACAGTTTTGTGTACTTGCTCTCAAAGATTTAAATTATTTGGTTTTCCTATATTTTGACTTGGTGAAGGTTAAACAAGAAACACTCGGTGTGCACGAAATAAGATGTCATCATTTTTGTTTTAATTAATTGTAAGTAAACAAATAAACGTAAGAAAAGAGCGAAGGTGCAATCACTAATGGATAATCCACAGACACAGACAACATTAGTCATCATATACAGAACAAATACATACAAAATAAAAATAAACCACATTACAGAAAACTAAAAAGTTGAGTAACACGGACCCAACAGAAAAACTTGAGAGCTCATGAAAGGCTTTGTTTGTTTATTTGTTTGCTTGATGGTATTTAACGCCACTTTCAACAATATTTCTTTTCCAGCTACATCAGTAGTGATAGGCACTGATTGCATAGGTTGTTGTAAATCCAACTACCATACGATCACGGATACGACGGCCCGATATGAAGGGTAATCAATAACTGTTTCTTATAAACTAATAATATCTATTTTTTTACTATTTCTTTTTTACATGAGACAAATTGAATACACAGTTAACAATTACAACAAATACTTAAGTTATTGTAACGACATCTACCCGCGCGGAGAGATCAAATGGTATGTCTTCTTGAATAACTTTTTCCATTTTTCTTCGTTCCTCTCCAAAAACACGTTTTCCAAATTTATTTCCGAAAACGTAATTTGGATCAAAATAATTCATAGCTAAATAGAATCTCGCACGTGTATTTTCGCTGTACAATTTTGCCAATGTGACAGAATCCATATCATGCAATAACCCCCAACGTGGACGCCCATTGAATACATCAAGCATTCTTGCTCGAAATTGTTCCAAAGTATCGTCTGCACCGTGAGTACCGTGTAATATACTTTGTTCAATTGTAATAGAAAGCCCCTTACGATCATATCCCATGGCCATGTACTTGTTTGTTTTGCACGTGAATCGTTGCGCAATAGGTACATTAACAAGCTGACGTCCATTTTTGTTACGGATTCCGTCATAAAACTCGTATAATTCTTCAAAAATTTCAAATAATGTCTCCGCCCCATCCAATCGCATTGCCCATTCACTGGTTGAAATGTAAACGTTATCATCGCTAGAAACTCCTGATAACGTGTTGAGAACCTCAGCTGCATCTAATACTATAGGCTCGTGTGCTAGATACATTAACGAGAAGTGCATAACCAAAGGTACAATATGGGGCGCGGCTTCTCCTGCTTTAACACGCGCGTTATTTAAATATTATAATGATATATGTTTAAAACCTTCCGGTCGTTTTCCAATTCCTGGTGGCTTAGTCCATTTTAATATACTTATCAGAATGCGGTGTTCCTCTTTCTCCTTTGATGTCAACTTGTATGCATACGGACTTCCAATGATTTGAAAACTATACAAGTCTTTAACTTTGCCATTGTACAAGTCTTGTATAATTCTATTAGCCTCGCCCCATTTGTACACCTTGCGCTCCTCTTTTAGACAGAATCATGGTACCGTACGGAGGACATATGAATAGACAACACCAATCAAACCTATATTAACCACGCTTGCATCGAATGTCTCATCATCCTGTATTAGTTCATGACTATACTTATAGTCCTTGCATTTCTCTGTGAACTTGAAAGGATCAGTAATTCCGTTTGTTGGTTCAATTTGATAACATTTGACGCCCCAATACTTATCTATTGTCAATAATTGGAATGACGCTACGGAATCCGCCATTATTTCATTGTTTAAGCCATTTCCATGGGCATCGGTTTAAACCGTTCCAGCTAATGAAAGCCCAGGTCCTGACGTAACGTTTTCTAAAGCTCTATATTTTTCTGGATGTTTGGTGGTTCGGTGTTCGGAAGGCCATAAGTATTCTTAAATTTCGTTAATCGTTGTCCCTGCCTCAAACAACGATATGTTGCTGCATTAACGTTATCTTTCAGACAGCCAACGCTCAATTCCGAACGTAACCTGAAAGGGAAAAAACATCTTTCATTATCTAAATCCATTTATAAAGAGGAAACGCTGTCATATGTGTTATATACATTGTGTACATGTATGTCATAATAGAGTTGCTCTACTGTATATTAAATCTGCTAGTATCGTCAAAACTCTCATTCATCGCGACCACGACGATTTTATACATTTTACACTTAGACTTTCTTTAAAGGGACCGTAGTGGTCGTAATCGTATGATAGTTGGATTTACAACTACATGTACCTATGAAATCAGTGTCTATCACCACTGATGTTGTGAGTTGGAATCTCGATCAGGGCGAGGTGTACAACATTATGTGATAAAGTTTGTCAGTGACTTGCGACAGGTCGGTGGTTTTCTCCGGGATCTCAGGTTTCATCCGCCAATAAATCTGGCAGTCACGATATAGCTAAAATATTGTTGAAAGTGACGTTAAACACCATCAAACACAAACAAAAAATATAATTTCTTTACAACATATCATACCTGCTAGTATCAATAACTATTCCATCAGAGTCACTAATGTCAGTCCACATTTCGGAATACTTTGTGCTTACCGCCTTTATTTTCTCCCGTCTTTTAGCCGCCTCTTCGATATAGTCACATAATTCTTCTAAGCTTTCAAGTATCTTGACGTTCGCGTTCATTCGAGTTCCCTTCTCTACTTTCAACGGTTTTGATTCTCTATGCAGACTTCCTGTAGGAAAATAAAACGTGTGCACCATTCGGAACATTAATCTTAGATATATTAGCAGTGGTTTGTTTAAATGTATAGTAAACATTCGGTTATATGTTGTAATTTACACAAACACTTTTTTCTATTATTGCCTAAACCAGATACATTTCACCAGGAGAAAACATACCACCATTTGTTATTTACATAAAGTTGATTTTGGATATCCAGTTTAGGCCCATTGGTTTTACACGTGAGCCATTAGTAAAAAAGTGTTATACATGCATTCTAGAAATCGCACATTCCTTGCTGCCAATTTGTAAAGCAAAAAGGGTTGAAGATACCAAAGAGCTAGCCAGACACAATGATTAACAAAACATTACACAGAAAACTACAAAATAGCAACACGAACCCCAAATAAAAAGGGGGATGAACGCATGTGCTACAAAAGGGTAAGCAGTTCCTGGTCCACCAGTGACACCTGTCGTGATATTGATTAACGACAAGATCGTCATCTAATATGGAAATCGCCCTGGACATAAGTACACTTAAGTACAAAAATGTAAATACATGATTCGATTTATAAATATTCGATTTTCTTAAATTAATGTACTAGTATATACTAAAATACAAATAGACAACATAAGTTCTAAATAATATGTTTTTATCCTTTTAATTTTTCTTTTATTTCTACATATAAACCAATTGTTTATACACATGTTATACACATATGTTTGCTTGCGCATAGTGGTGTCTAACACATGTTGTATTGTGTTTTTGTTTTGTTTGTCTTTGTCTTGTGTACCATATGAATTAGTGTCATGAAGTGAGTGATTGTTGTTGGAGTTTTATTGTGCTAGCCCACTAAAGCAACATTCCTCGGATAGACATGTGGCCCTACTCGGACACATTATCAAGATTTCGAGCCAACCAGTCTTTGCGCTTTCTACTTAATGTTACGTTCTTAGTGGAGAGGCAACAAATATCAATTTTATAGTCTTTGGCATGACCCGACCGGGCTCCAACCCGCGATCAACCACACTTGAGGCGAGCACGCTAACCATTACGTCACAGATGGGGTTGTGCCGTAAAGTCAGTGATAAAAATTGGGCAATATTGTTAAGAGAAGGCTTCAAATACAAACATCGACAATGATGTAAACAAAGCGGTTTATTTTTTCGTACATGGGTTCACTTTACAATTGTGATATTTATAGATACAGGACTTGCGTTAATGCATAATAGTGCGCACACCGATATAGCATGTGGCAGAATAATCATAGGAAGACAAGCATCCAGAAAGATCGCAATTTCAGAGTTAAAACCGTTCACGAAAAGAATAATAAACCGATTTGTTTACGCTGTGGATTTTTGCATTGGGAGCCATCTCTTTCCGTCCCTTTATCTCGTTTACAACATATATTGTATTTTAGCCATTATCCTGGGTAGCTTAGCGGGTGCCACGTCTGGAGCAGTCTACTCCTTACCTTTTCGGAGCACATCAATTGATCTTGTTCTTGGTAAGGAATGGGAACCTTGTTGCTTGTCTGTAGTTTTCTAATTTCTTTATGTTTGGCTGTTTGTCTTTTTATTGGTCATGTGTTTGTATTGCTATTTTTATTTGCGATGTTTTCCCACCACATCTTGTTCTCTTCTGTGTTTATTACTAGGTGTATAATAATTGACTTGCCATGAATGTCGATGAAGGCTTCTAGTACTTTCCGTGGATTTTCTGATAATATCTTGTGTAATATTGCCGACACATCGTGGTTATTTTTGTCTTTTAATATCATAGAAAGAACCTGTAAAAAGGTTTTACACATTTCATGATGGTCACATTCCCTATAAAAAAGGAAAAAATGCATGTACACATAAAAAAAATATGATTCGATTAGAAGCCGGAGTACCCGGAGAGTTTCATCGACCATGGGAAAGCAACTGGTAAGCTTTATCACTTGCGGCTGCGAGTCGAGTGCACCCTTTTTTGTAATACACAAAGCTGGACGCGAACGCACACCGTATTGGTGATAGTCTTGTATGAGTTGTTAGGTAATCCAAATACCTAACTCATTGAGCCATCCGGGTCCTCAAAAAATATATGATAACTTTGTTTATTACACGTGAATGGCATGTCAGAAAATAATAAGACATTTTCTTTTTACTTGTCAAAGGATACTATTTTGTATTGTATGTAATGTGTTTGTAAATCGTGTATGTTTGCATGATTTGTTTTTATATGTTATTTTTGTAATATCGGTTTTAAACGCTCTTCAGAGCTTATGTTGTATGTTGCTTCATGTCCGATTTTAACTTTTTTTAAATTTTTTATCTTTTAAAAACATCTTTCAAAACGATTAGAACGATGCCTGTTTCTGCTCTTTGTAGTAAAATTTGTCTGTTGTTTGAGACTTTTTGACATTGCAGGATAAACATAATATACGTACATTGTCAATAAAATTATATTTGATTTGCATTCGTCGCGAAATAGGCCAGACCAATCTCCGAGAACTTGCCCTTTAATACCTGCTTCAAAATCTCGGGCGAATAAAGGACTGGGAGCTATAAGGGACAAAATCGGCCCAACCTCAGATGTCGATAAAATTTTCTCCAAAATGTATTCACAATATGTGCTTTTCAGAAATAAATACAGTTAGTCAACATGTGTATCTAAATCCTTACAGCGGATCGACAAAGTCAGGTAATGAAAAGCACTGAACGTAATTTTTTTCAGAATACAGAACGTATGTATCATTGTATTATAATGCATATCTTTAAAAAACAAAAACAAAAACAAAGCATAATAAAACTCAATAAACAAAGCATACATTTGACTTAATATGCAATGTGAATTGATTTCAGGAATAAAAACATGTTCCGAAGCTGTATTATGAAATTAAAGTGAGCGAATAGTAATATCGCAACGTCACCTATTTTCGACGATCTCCTGTTTTCGACGGTTTGCTTCACGTGATAAAATCTCTCATTATTTTGATCGCTTCATTTGTCAGAGGTTATATTATGATGCTGAAATGCTGAAATTGCATGAATGATCTCAAGGAATCTGATTCACAGTGATTCAAGTGGTGATCGATTTATACCGCCACTTCAAGTTGAAAATGACATGATACAAGACGATAGCAAAAAAGCTGAATTGTTTAATGACTATTTTTGCAAACAAGCTGACCTTAATTATTCTGAAACTTCTGTGCCTGATATTACTGATATATTGATCAATGGTCTTGAACAAATCACAATTACAGAAAACGAAGTGAAAGATATATTGAAGATACTTGATACAGCTAAAGCTATTGGGCCTGACCTGTTAAACCCTAGGCTCCTTAAAGAAGCAGCATCTATACTAAAATATCCCTTATGTAGACTGTTTAATTTATCATTAACACTTTCTACCTTTCCATCAGAATAGAAATATGCTAATGTGACCCCCGTTTTTATAAAAGATTGTCCCAGTAATTTGAAAAACTACAGACCAATTTCCCTCATTAGTGTACTTGCCAAGGTAATGGAGCGATTAGTCTATTAACATATTTATAAATATTTGATTGACAATAACTTAATTACTTCCCATCAATCTGGTTTTACTCCTGGAGATTCTGCCGTTAATCAACTCATGTACATCACAAAGGAATTTGGTAGAGCGTTGGATGAAGGTAAGAAAGTGAGAGTTGTCTTTTGCGATATAAATAAAGTATTTGACCGAGCTTGCCATAAGGGATTACTTCGTAAGCTTGAATCAATAGGGATTAGAGGATCATTATTATCTTGGATGAAAAACTACTTGTCTGAAAGAAAACAACGCGTCGTAATTAATAATTCAACTTCTAGTTGGCGTGACATAAATGATGGTGTACCCCAGGGATCGATTCTAGAAAATATTAAATCAAGCAGATCTGTTCAGATAATTAAATCAAATCTTCAACCCCAAAACAATACTAAACCCATTTATTATTATATTGGTACTCGACTGGGACAAATTTTTCACGTCACAATGCAACAAGATTGAGATATATTCACACCATTAATTTACCAATTACCTTATATACGGATTTATTATTGTTTGGCTCTACAGACTTAACGAATACCCTAAAAACAGATATATTCTTAAACGTGCAGAAGTTCATCATAAGTAGTTAACGATTCACCTCCTAACCATATTCACACAACTTAAACATGTTAAAAAAAAAGCACTTGCACCTTTACACTTCATTTGTTTGTTTCGTTTATTTTTTCTACTTACTAAAGCTCACCAAATAACATTGACAACGACTGATTAACACTATATTTCGCAATACACTTCTACCTTTCGATACTAATTAAACCTTGAACACCAGATAACAACAGGGATACGGATTAATATAAGTTTAACCACTTGTTTCCGAATCCTATTGATTAATTTAAATGTATATATAATCTATATGTGTATTATCATGATGTGTAATATAGAATTAATTAAAAAAATATGCTTATACTAAGAAATCTGATCTAAAAATGTCATCTTTAAATGTAAGAACTACGTACCACATCTATTATTTCACGTTCAAATTGTAGTTTTTCGCAATTCATTTTTTCGTCACCTTAACAAAGCTTTAATCATTTAAAAAATATATCTCATACAGACCAATTTTGGTTTCATCGTCTGCTATGACATTGATAATGTACATATTGAGGTCATATCAATTCAGAAACTTATTAACATTGATCGTCGAAAACTGGTCGACATTTTAGTTAAACAACAGTATTTAGAAAAAACTGCTGGAACCTGCTAATCTGGGTCACGGGTCACTGTAATCGGGGGGCTGTATCGAGAAACAGATACGGTGTTGATAAAACTGTTGACACTCATAAAATATTAATAAATGCAATAGAATTTTATGTTTGTCTTCAAGAAATATGATGGACAAAACCATGTGTGAAGTTTTATGACGAAATATCTACGATTTCTATGTACATTTCGAGTTGAAGTTGCGGCTGTATCGAGAAACAGATACGGTGTTGAAAAAAACTGTTGATACTTATAAAATATTGATAAATGCAATAAAACTATGTTTTTCTTCAAGAAATATGATAGACAAAACCATGTGTGAAGTTTTATGACGAAATATCTCCGATTTCTATGTAAATTTACGAGTTGAAGTGGGGAAATTTTATGTTCGATTTCTAAAAATCTTCTACTCTGAAACCACAGGTAAATTTAATTTAGCGATGTAGTTTTATCTTGGACAAGAATAATGAGCGTCCTGATTGGATGACCGATTTAAAACACACTGACTCTGCATGGTAAAAAGATGCATGTAAAAGAAATCTGTTATATTTATTCATTTGTTTGATTCTGGAATATTGTTGTTCATTGATTTAAACAAGAAAAAAGGGAAAAGGGGGGAGGGGGTGAATTTTATTTTTGAATTTTACAGTTAAATAAATGTTATGTTTCGACAGTTTAAAGAGAAAAAAAAAAAAAAATTGTTGTTAATAACAAAATTGAAAGTGAAGTTGTTTCTTTTTCAGTACATTGTTTAATGACATGATATGTGTATAACAGTTCCCATAATTGTGTGGGAAACAATATTGTTGTAGTATTATTGGTACTTGTATTAATCTTAAAAGAAGTAATAGATAGGTTTATTTGGATAATAGAACTTTGCCATATTTGAAATTTTTTTAAGCACTTTTTTAACCGTACTTTATTCTTACCGACAACCAAAGCGATGATATATCCCAGTACATTTTACGGACAACCATCACAAATCTATGAAAAGAAATAATGCCAAGGTGCGGGTTGAGAGAAGTCCAATATTTAAATATCGCTTTTTTATAATATGAAAATATTTTGGGGAATGGTGTGAAGCAAAATGTTTAATGTGTAACGATTTTAGCTAGGAACCTGTGAGAATTTTTTTATTTATTACATAAACTGATAACAAGCCTTGGAATCAGATATCCCATAGACAGTGGTTGTCGATAGATAATTGTTTTACAATGAAGTATTTCATATATATTTATGATGAGAACAAGTTTACAACCATATGATTAATCGTGTAGGTAACATGTGTGTCGCTACCATGAGTCTATGTATGATTCTTTTGGTTGCTACTAGAAAAAGAGGAGATGGTAGATATTATTTTGCTTTGTGACAAAGTCGTATGCGATCGCTTTTGACCTACTTTTGCTATGGATGATGTTGCCTAGCAATTTTAAAGATGAAAATATTTTCTAACTTTTTGATTGGAGAATAATACAAATTTGGTAATAGTTCGGAGAACGGAGTTTAAATACTCGCAGTGATTTTCCGACTGTGTTTTTTTGGGCCAAATATCGGCCTCAATGTGAAAAAAGTTTTTTCCCCTGCGGCGTTTTGTCCAATACGGGTTTTCAATACAATACTGACTCGTACAATATCTTTCCATATTGCACATACCACTGTATAATAACCTGCTATCATAATACAGCTATAATCTTAATCCAATCAAAAACACCCATTTAAGACAGATAACCGTACATTATTTTTCCCGTATTGTACAACCGGAAGCCGTATTTTTTCCGTATTGGATGTCCAATACGTTTTTTTTCGCATTGTACATAACATAAGGGAAGTAACTCGTTGGTTTTTGTCGTCTGCCAGTAAATTATTTTTAATTGTAATCTACAATCAAATTAACTTGTTCGATATTTAACAGTTTGAGGGAAAAGAAAGTTGTTTAGAATAATTGTTGATCAGTTACTTTGCTGTATTTACTTCATTTTAGAGTTTACGAGATCTGTTTTGATACAGAATTGTTTTTCTTAAAATATGTCTGATTTAAATTTTCGCACAACTAAATAATTTTGCCAGACTTGGGAGAGAAAAAAATAATCTGACTAAGGAAAATCAAGCAGTATAATAGTTATGTAAAACTGGATATTTAATGGTACATTTCTGATTTCATATGTAAAGAAAAATAAATGATTCCATTCTCCCAAGACTTGTCTGTCCCATGGTAAAACAATAGCCCCTTTTAGGCTTATTTATACCTTATCGGCGACTGTCGTGCAAAAATCGTGCGATTTTCGCTTTCTATTATTTTTATTAAGTAAGAGAAATGTCTTAGAAAAATCTACTGTATACTAGTTTAACCCCGTCACTTTTTATTGAAGTACCTGAACTAAGCCAGGAGGGGTAATTTATATGTGTGTTAGGAATATCGAATTACATATCTCTGCACGATTTTTCTATTGAATGCTGGAACTGTTCCGACAGTGCACTATATATTTTTATTTTATTATAGGTTATGAAAAAGAACACCTGAGTTGTAATTGTTAAAAAAATTATGGTTGTGGTCGTCTTCCGTAATTCAAATCGTCAAAATGAAATACAACCGAATTAATATCAAATGGTGACTTGTTTCAACCTCATTTAAAATATACATTGACATTCTTTCTTACTTTTACATCACGTTCACGATCTTTTATTACAACACTTTTTCACTCAAGTGTACATTTTTTCCCTGTTCTAGTTAAAGGACTTTATCAAACAGAATCATACAGTTTACATGTAATGCAGTTAATACGCATTCAAACAACAGAAGAATATTTTTATTTTCAACACCTTGTGGTGTGGGGTCGCTATTGTGCATGCGAAATATTAATTGCAAACCTCATTGACTGGCTATTTGCTGCTTGTCTAGAATATTTAATTTTTTTCTCGATCGACAGCTCAGAAGCTAGAAAACAATATGATTAATATTGTCTGTCAATCATGCAAACAATAAATTATACACATGACAGAACGCATTTTCAATGCACTACATACACAAACTTTTGATCCATCATATGTCAATTGAAGGTTGATTTAAGAGAATGGAACTGATAGAAGTTTAAAAAGTTTAATTTGGGTGCAAAAGGGGAAACTTTATATGATTTATGAAAATGTGATGTGAATTTTAGGGATCCTCGGATTCAAATCCATTCATCTACTTTTCTACACTTTAATACATATTATACATATGTATGCCCATTATTTCAAATGATAGTAATGTTATTTTAAAATATTTCCACTTTGTTTTACTTGTCGTTTTCTTTTTCTTTATACTGTTTATGCTCAGCAACGGACCACCTTCATTTATTTATGCTTTGGTGTCAGTGTTTCAACTGTTGACAGAGTTTAAATTCAACATGGATAGACTTATAGAAAGTGTGTAATCGTAAAATTCAGTGGCCAACCATCCCAGTCTGGTGGCAAAAGAAAAGGTATTGTTCTGATATGCCTAGCGCTGTGTCTGCAATTGACGGAACTTCACATGAGATACAAATTCCATCCAATGAACCCCAACAAAAAACATACTTTCAGCAAATCAATTATTTTCATTGATTGCTATGAAAAGAAAGTTTATAAACAGTGATAATCATAAATTGCATCAATATCAATAAAACAATTACCTTTCATCTTAACTGAACTTGAGCCGTCGTGGTCGTATGGTAGTTGAATTTACAACTACCTGTACAACCGTTGTCTATAACCACTTAAGTTGTGAGTTTGAATTCCATTCATGGCGAGGTGTACTCAATAAAACATTATGTGATAAAGTTTGTCAGTGACTTGCGACAGATCTGTGGATTTCTCTGGGTACTCCAGTTTCCGCAACAAAAGTAGTAACTGAAATATTTTTGAAAGTGGTGTTAAACACCTAACCTCCAATGGACAAATGATGGATCAAATGTAGTGCATAACATAAAACACCTTTGGGTCATAATGTGGCATATCTTTACATGTACCAATAATACTACAGCAATATTGTTTCCCACACAATTATGGGAACTGTTAAACACATATCATGTCACAATATACTGAATAAGAAACAACTTCACTTTCAAATTTTTTATTAACAATTAAATTAAATTACCTCCCTGATCTCAAAATTATGCTTCAGTGTTTACTGCATCTTATCACATATTTTATTGAAATAACGCCGAATTTGCATGTGTAATAAAAGCATAATTTGCGGCGTGTTATTTGCCTCCGGGGCAATAGCATTTTACGAGGACAATAACATGTTATCTACCCTTTTGTGGTTTTTATGGACCCTATGCCATGGACAAGCATAATTACATAGAGATCCACCCAACCCAAGCACAAGTTGCAAACATTTCATATCACCACCCATCAAAATATCTAAAGCAAAATGTTTCCTCTCAACTTCAATTCTTGCTTTTTCGCATAATGTGTTTATTTTCTGAAAAATGGGTTTGCAAGCAAGTTTTAAATGATCATAATCTTCTTTGCATTTTACAATGCAAAACACATTTTGATCTTTTGATGATAATGTCAAATCATCGGTAATTACAGAAAAGGACAACACGACAAAGTTTGAAATTCTACTAACTTTTGACCCGTCCCCCGAAATTTTAATTTTGATCTTGTCTGTTTCATGATTTACATGATACTTGATGTACCGGAAAATTTCGCTTTCTAGACTAACATATGCGCCAGGGATATTTCCCGGAATTCTTTCAAAATGATATAAACTGTTGATATCTTCCTGACATTGATGAAACCAGATATGTTCGTGGTAACCCATCACAAAATACTGTCAGTTACCTATAAGCGCCCTCGCTAAGATTACATTTTTCCAAAATAAATAACAAATCTTTAATTTGCTGTCTTTCTTCTTCAGACAATCTTTGTATGAAGATTTGCTGGGCGACGGATTGAAATAAACTTTAGCAGTCTGCCCATCAGTACTTTCTCATTTTAAGTACTGGGGTACAAGGCCATATGACTCTACAACTCAAAGCGCAGTTTCAGCCTTCGATTTAAATTCTTTTATTTTCCTTGATTTGTTATTTTCGGTAATTTCCGAAAACTCTTTTCCACTATTCGCGTTCCAACTTTTTGATTTATTGATTTTGCATAATCTATAAAGCGACTGTTCGTATCTTTCAGACTGTCAAGTTGATTTGACAGATTCTGGTTTTTTACATATTTCTTCCTGTAAACTATTATGTAAATCAGAACACTTTTCTTTTCAAATTCTATGTTGTTACTTTCAAACTTTTGTAAACTAAAATATAATTGTTTTACATTTTCTAACTCATCTGAGAATATTGCGATCTTATGCACATTATTATCAAAAGCAATTCGCTTCCTCCTTGTCAATTTTCTATTTGATAACACAATTTTAATAGTCTTACTTGAAAGTCTGTTTTCAAGTCTCTCTGTGAATTTTAGCTGAAATGATTGTAATTGGGAATTTAAAATATCTATATATTTAAAATTGGGGTATGTGTCCTTTGCTTTGGAGAGCACCTTGGACAAGGAGCTTGTAATTGAAAATGTGAGAGCTATCTATTGCATTGTGCCCAAAAAATATCTACTCCTTTTGGATCAAACTATTTTACTTCATTTCAGAAGTAGCATCGATAGACCATTAAACCTACCTCAGAATCCCAGTAGTAATAACTATATCAGTATCCCGGAAGAAAATATATAATCAAAAATTGGGGGCTTATGAAAAAAAAACTATTTTGGATGAAGTGGTGTTTATTTTATTTTTATCTTACATTTGTATATAACTGTTACGTGCCGACATACCATCGTTTTTTACGGCAAAGTTTGCTTCTCAAAAATCAAAACGTCATCTAAGCGCTTGGAATATTTGAACATTTTCCCGTCGTTTTTCAAGAAATTTAACACCTCGTGCACCAAAACAATACTTTAACAGTATTTGTGTTTTATTTATTTGTATATTCTGACAAAATATTTTTCTGATGCACGACTGCGGAGGTGCTTAATTTCTTCGAAAACCGTCGAAATATAGCGGGAAAAATTCCACGAAATACAGAAAACAAATAACGCTCATGACGTCACAATGACGTCAAATACGTATCTATTTTGTTGGAAGCAAGTTTTAACATTAAAAGTATGATGTCGTCTATAATATAAAACACATCAAATTTTAATCAAGTATTTTCTAAGATAATGATTCATTAAATATGGGGCCCTATATGGCACTTATAGTTCCCAGTTCTTTTTATGGCATTGACGCCGGATTGCATGCACTGAGTTTTTCTCCTGGTTTCAATGTACACAAACTGTATTTAAAATAAATACAATTATTTACAGAAACGTAAGTTATTTACTGATGAATTTCATTACTTGAAATGAATCATGAAATGTACAGAGATTGTGTATATAATGGTCTCATATATACAATCAGAAGAGTGAAACTATCGATTTTAAGGGTCTGGCTGAGGTTATAAATAAATTAATATTTAACAACTTCCACAATCCTCCACCAACAAAATATTTTGATATAATTATTAACCCTCTATTCTCAAAATAACTGCTCAATTTGGTGTTGGTGGAAGACTGTGGAGGTATATAAAATAGCTAGAATGTACATTAAATATGTCGTTGATAATCTGTCTAATTATGATGTCATTATGACGTCATAGCGCACCCAATTTCACGGAAAGATATATTTTTTGAAAATTTGTTTATATAACAATTAAATTAGTAAATTGTTTTTATTCTATGTCAAACATTATTTTTTAATATGATGTGGGGCCAATTTTGCACCTTAGCGCCTCTCCCTCTTTAATATTTGTCGACAATTAAAAAAATATTGTAAGTTTAAAACAATATTTGAAATTTGTATAGTGGTCGCTTTGTATTTGTGAAGGAAACAACTGAAGAAAGAAAACAGTCTGGCTTCCAATGCTAAAAAATACAACACTGTCGGAACAGTTCCAAAATACAATTGAAAAATAGTAACAAGCTGATAATTAATGCATAAATTGGAATTTATGCAAATGTAGAATAAATAATTTGGGACATTTTACAAACATATTGTTATTCGAACTTACCATATTCTTCCAACAATTTTTAAGACAGCTTCTATTGGTTTGACAGACAACATATTGGTCAGTGTCGATACATGTTCCTTCATTACATATAATTTCGCTTTTATCCCATGGGGTTCGTGGTGCACGTGGTACACATCAGCCGTCATTATGAGCTCTGCGTAATATTATCTTCTTATATTATACTTTCAAACCTTTGACAACGGAGTGAATATAAAGCAGATGTTTTCATTAGCAGCAACGGAGCAAAGTTATTTTTTGCTATATTATGTGATTAAAATGGTAGAACAGTTAAGAACTGATTCATTTTCTCGACGGTACGTTCCTGGCTATAAACAATAAGGAAGACATTTCCATACATCACACCTGGGCTTTTTTCTACAGGAAAACAAATGATCAAGTTATGTGACAATATGATACTGTCTCTGAGTGGTAGAAATGCACATAAAGGCGTACATACACAAGAAATAATTGGCATCAAATATCAATATTTGATTGAAGCAATCTATTTGCAGCACAATTAATACTTGATACGACTGGTACAATCAGAACAATATTCTTTATTCATATATGATTCACATCATCGTCTCATTGACATTTAACTTGTTCTCGCCATGATATTGCTGAAAAATTGCTGATTTGGCGTTAAACAACAATCACCCACCCAGTCACACATATATGATTCATGATGTAGATGTTACATGTTTCGAGTTAGGGTTATGGTGTTCAACGCCACTTTCAACAGTATTTCAGTTGTATCGGTACCAACAAGATTTATTAGATATATGTATTACTGAAATTTACAGTTCCTAGATTATCTAATACATGTATGTGTAATTATTAATCTAAGGTTCCTCTCCATCAGGCATATATAAGAAGAGTTTGAAGATACCAAAGGCGTAATCAGAATCCGTAAATCGAAAAAGGACAGACAAGACAGTGGCCAAAAAAAAACCGCGACAAAAGCACAAACAACGATCTACAAAACATACACATAAAACTAAAGATCGAGAAACACGAACCCCACTAATAAACGGGGCTGAACGCAGGTGCTCTGGAATGGTAAATAGTTCCTGCTCCATTAGTGACTTAAGCGACTTTTGCTATCCCGTCCAATCCCTTTGGTTTTCTTTTTCCCACAAACTTTTACATCTTTCAGTTTTTTTTATTTTCAGCGTACCGGAAGAATATTATTCTAGAAAAGTGTGGTGAGAATTAGATTAGATTTCTACGTTTTCATTACCGTCATTCTGTCGATACCTCTATTTGCTGGTGGGCTATTAGTTCCCTCCCCGAGGGTAGCATACGCCCGGTAGCCAGTGACATGATTTATTAGACATTGAAATGTACAGGTCCTAAATTATTATTAAAACAAAGGTTCTCCACCCTCAGGCATGAGTGGTCTTCGTCGATTTTGGCTATCTTGTTTAGGTCCTTCGGTTTTCTTGGTAGCAAAGACTTTTAAGCTATTTGGCTTTCCAATCTTTAATTTGAACGTACTGCTAAAGGTTATGCCATAAACGCAACATGTGCATTAAATTATATATCTACGTTGGTATTCACCTTGTTTGCAAATAGCTCCGAAGATGCTTATTTTAAAGCTATTTTTCCTATTGCTAGCTAACCATGATGAAATTGTGACAAAACCGCATCGGTGGTATAATTGTTAGCATTCTTGCCTCGAGTGCAGTAGATCGTGGGTTCGAGACCCGATCGGGTCAAACCGAAGACTATGAAATTTTGTATTTGTTGTTTCTTCGCTAAGCACACATTGTGAAGGAGAAAGAGCAAAGACTGGTTGGCTCGGAATCAGGAAAATGTTTCCGAGTGGGGCAATATGTCTATCCGCGGACAATTGTTTCAGTGAGCATATGTTATAGTGTCCAGCAGACACTATTTCATATCGCAATCCCAATGAAATATTGTCGGGGGGGGGACACTTTAACATAGGACACTATTATGTCTTACCCTAACTCTAACCCTAACCCTAACCGTAACCCTATACTAGGACACAATTTCATAGCACCGGACACTATTTCATATCGCAATCTCTATAAAATATTGTCCGAGGGTGAACACTTTAAAATAGGACACTATTATGTCTTACACAAGCCCTTTGAAAATCCTACAAAGTACAAAGCGGACCACATCATCATTTTATTAAAAACTAACATGTTCACACCATGATATAGCTGAAAAATTGCCGAGTTGGCGCTAAACAATAATCAATCACTCTGAAATTGTGAGTCTTTGCAGAAGATGTGATAAACATCATTTGTACTGTTATGAAACTGTTATGAGACGTGCCAAAAGTATTCTGTTACTGATTTTTTACTATATATTTCATGTAAAATCATATTTGTTAAAAACATTATTCCAAAGTCAACTCTTGTTCGATTTTGATGATTTATTTTACCAACAAAAACAGAATTAAATGTAGTTTTACACTGTAATTTTAGCATAAATTTATAATCTATAATTTTTATGAGTTCACGATTTAAACACAAAACTAAATTTTGAACGTCAAAAATACAATACAATGATAGTATATATTAAAATAATCACAGAAAACTACGTACGTTCTCGCTTCTGTTGGTAAAAATGTCATCAAAATCGAACAAGAATTGACTTTGGAATAATGTTTTCAAAAATTGTGGTTTTATATGAAATATATATATAGTAAGAAATTACAGTGACCGAATACTTTTGGCACGTACTTGTATAACATTTTGCAAATCACTAATTTCGCATTTTATCTTTATTTCTGATGTCAATGGTAGTTTTACCTTTTAAGTGCAGAATATGTATAAATGTTTCGTATGATTAAGTACATTTTAGTTGAGTTTTCACACGAAGCATAGGCAATATTTACATTTTCCGACAAATGTCTTTTCTTCATTTGCGTTCGAGTTATCGTTCTTGAAACAGTAATATACAAGTTTTTACAAGGACGGTTTTAAATCCGTGTTTAATAGTTGATAAATTTGTGATATTTAATAGCATGAATTTATATATATGTTTTCTTGTATTCGATATTGTGAGTATTATAATCGGATGTTCGAGATCCGCGAAAAATAGTTTTTTCGGTAAATTTCATGACATTCATGACATTTGTGTATCCAACGTAAACAAATTGTTAAATTTAAATTCGTCTGTTCAAGGGATCGGCTGTGTTCGATTTCCTAACCTATTAATTTTCACATTTGGAATTGTGAATTCGTTTTTAAAGTTAAAGAACACTTAGTTCTATTTTTACGTTAAAGTTTATACACATCTTCAGTATATATAGTGTTTAAAGACGGTGAATGCCGTGCCACTCATACTTGAAGGTGGCGTTTTCTGATTTTACATTTGAGCCCAACCCTGGCCTAAAATTGGAATTACATATTTGATAATTACTTATTTCTAATTATTACACTTCCTTTAAGAAACTTTCATTATAATTGACATGATATTATCGAAAGATAATTTTCATAACAGTATCAAGCGACAAAGCAAAATTTCAAAGCGTAATTTCACAGTAGATGTTTAAAATAAAAATTATATGAGGAATATTTGTAGAGGACATAATAAATCACTTAGACTTGTGGTAGACAGCAAAGCTGTGATGTTTCGGGGGACTACATGTACAAGGTCAGAGGCCCACATTGGGCAAGACGCATAGTGAAAATCAAAAAGTGAAGTCACGAAATATAAATAGAAATGTAAATAGTTCAACAGGTTCAAATTTTAACGGCGATGATGTAAATAGAACGATAGTGTTACCTATTTTAAAATGTCTATATACAAATGCAGATCAATTGACAAATAAAATCCCAGAGCTGATTGTTAAGACTAGAGATAGAAAAACTCGACATAATTGGAATAACAGAAGTGAAACCAAAGAACTGTAGATATAAACCACATTTAGCAGAGTACTCGCTAACAGAAGTTGGAAATTACAAAATGTTTTGAACGAACTTGGAAAAGGACAATAGGAGAGGCCTATTACTGTACTTAAATAAAGAGTTAAATGAGAATGAAGTGCAAATGGAGTCAAATTTTGAAGAAAACCTATTTGTACAGATAAGACTTAATAACAACGACAAGTTGTTAATAGGCATTATATATAGGTCACCATCAGAAAGATCAATAGAGCACAATAGTAAACTAAGAGAATTATTAGTGGAAGCTAGTAACGGGTTACGGTATTTGGTTTTTTGTTTCGTTCAGAATTTTTTTTTCGGACAACACATGAGTTAGAATATATATTTTTTTTGCCGCGCATAGCGGGAATTTTTTTTCCAGAATTTAACATTAGGTTATATGAGAAAAACTCTGAATCAGATTATTTTGTATTTCCTCCACCAAAATCAGAATATTTCTTTCAGCAACATTTGGAATCAGAATATTTTTTTTAGATAAAAGCCATACCCCCCCCCCCCCCTCTTTCAAGTTAAATGGTCGTTCCCTTATACAATAGAGGGAGATTCCAAGAATTTAGAGAAAGATTAGACAAGACGGAATGGGAATCATTATTAAGTGACACCAATGATATTGATCAGAACTGGAATAAATTTAACGAAATAATTAAAAAAAATTAGAGACAATGTATATACCAACAAGGAAATATAGGCAAATAGGCAAAGGGAACACATTTCCAATGGATGAGAAAACAAGAGAGAAAATTAGGGAAAAAAATAGACTATCAAAGATGGCAATAATCAGTCGAGATCCTGAAATCCGAAAGAAGTGCAACAGTGTGAGAAACCAGGTTAAACGCCATGTGAAGAAACTGGAAAAAAATATGAAAAAGTTCTGGTACAAAGAGCTAAAGAAAACCCCAAAGTAATATGGAAATATATTAAATCTAAATCTAAGACTAGAGACGGTATCAGTGATCTTCATATGAACCCAGCAGATACGAAATCACTAAAAACAGATATCGACGAAGAAAAAGATAAAATTTTAGCTAAGTATTTTTTTAAGCGTTTTTACTACAGAAACGAACGGAAATGTTCGAAACCTAGAATTAAATCAAAGTATCAATCCAATTTCAAGCTTAGAAATATCTGAAGAAAACATTCTAAAAATGCTGAATACACTAAAAATAGACAAATCACCGGGCCCAGATGAACTACACCCTAGAGTCCTTAAGGAAATATCAAGCTCCATTACAAAACCACTATACCATATATTCAAACAATCACTAGATAAAGGTAAACTACCATCAGACTGGAAGACAGCAATAGTAAGTGTCATATTGAAGAAAGGAAATAAGTCATTAGCCAGCAATTATAGACCAGTTAGCCTCACATCTGTGGTGTGTAAAATTATGGAGAAGCTAGTAAGACAGCATATATTAAATCATATGAAAAGCCAAAACTTATTTACAAAAAGGCAATATGCTTCATATCTGTCCGTTCCACTTCACTACAGTTACTGGAAGTATTGGATGAATGGACTGAAGTTTTAGACAATGGCCATTATGTAGACTGCATATATATGGACTTCCAGAAGGCTTTTGACAAGGTGCCACATAAGAGATTATTAGAGAAAATAAAAAGTTATGGTATAGTAGGTCCAACACTAAACTGGATAGAAGACTTCCTATTAAATAGATCACAAAAAGTCATGGTAAATGGGGCTGGTTCAGAATGGGAAAATGTAACATCTTGTATACCACAAAGTTCAGTGTTAGGCCCTATTCTCTTTGTAATATATATAAATGATCTACCAGACACTGTTGAATCGGACTCATACTTATTTGCTGATGATACCAAAATATTCAGAATAAGCAAGGGCAAAGATGACAAGGAAACATTACAAGATGATCTCACCAAACTAGAAGAATGGAGTGATAAGAGGCTTCTCAAATTTCATCCTGAGAAATGTAAGCACATGAAGATTAGCAAAAGTAAAAACGAAGAAACCAATTCATATAAACTACTTGGTCAAGATATTGAGACAGTAACCCAAGAAAAAGATATAGGGGTCATAATTGACTCTGAGCTTACGTTTGAAAACCACCTATGTGAGAAAGTCACAAAAGCTACTTCCATATTTGCAGCAATGAGGAGGACTTTCAGGTATTTAGATACAAAGTAATTTTTTGTGACATACAAAACTCTAGTCAGAACTCATTTAGACTATCCCAGCTCTGCCTGGGCACCATACAAGATGAAGTACATAGAAAAGATAGAAAGTGTCCAAAAACGAGTAACTAAGCAATTCCCTGTAATGAAAAACTTGTCATATCCCGAAAGAGTAAAAAAAATAAGGTTACCAACATTAGCTTACAGACGAATAAGAGGGGATATGATTGAAGTATACAACATTATTAAGGGATGCTACGACAGAGAGGCTAGTTCATTCTTGAAATTGATGAGTGAAACTGGATTAAGATTCAGCTCTAGAATTAACTCGAACAAGATAGTTCATCAACATGTAAAATCAAACAAGAGAAAGTATGCATTTACATTAAGGGTATCAAGAAGATGGAACAAACTAACAGATACAGTAGTAAACGCCCCGACACTAAATACATTCAAGAATAGGCTAGATAGATATTGGAAAAATCAAGACCTATAATTTAAATAATTACAAATCAGACAGTCAATGGGACTGTCACGTGACCAGCGAATGTTTGCAAGTGGAACGTGTAGGTCCTGAGCTGGAAAATCACCATAAGTAACCATAAGTAACCATCAGAATAACTCACTAAAGAGAAGTTTTCATAATTATTTAAATTCAACAAGTGTGGACACAGAAATGTGCTGTCCAAAAGGCAAGTGTGGATGTCAATATTACATATTAATAACTTTAAAAAAAATAAATTCATGGACAGAGATTCCTGGATTTTTTTTTAGTAAAAAAATAATCCTGGATTATTATTATATTTGCTTATAATCCGGATCCGTGTTTTTATTTCAAATTTTCATCATCGCTCCCCCCCCTCTCTAAATCTCAATTACAAAACCACTGATATTTGTTCAATTTTTAACGCAGATTTAAGCTTTAGTGGCAACAAATTTAAACTGTCGAAACATAACATTTATTTAACTGTAAAATTCAAAAATAAAATTTCCCCCCCCCCTTTTCCCTTTTTTCTTGTTTAAATCAATGAACAACAATATTACAGAATCAAACAAGTGAATAAATATAACAGATTTCTTTTACATGCATCTTTTTATCATGCAGAGTCAGTGTGTTTTAAATCGGTCATCCAATGAGGACGCTCATTATTCTTGTCCAAGATAAAAATACATCGCTAAAGTAAATTTACCTGTGGTTTCAGAGTAGAAGATTTTTAGAAATCGAACATAACATTTCCCCACTTCAACTCGTAAATTTACATAGAAATCGGAGATATTTCGTTATAAAACTTCACACATGGTTTTGTCTATCATATTTCTTGAAGACAAACATAAAGATTTATTGCATTTATCAATATTTTATGAGTATCAACAGTTTTTTTCAACACCGTATCTGTTTCTCGATACAGGCGCAACTTCAACTCGTAAATTTACATAGAAATCGTAGATATTTCGTCATAAAACTTAACACGTGGTTTGTCTATCATATTTCTTGAAGACAAGCATACAATTTTATTGCATTTATCAATATTTTATGAGTGTCAACAGTTTTTTCAACACCGTATCTGTTTCTCGATACAGCCGACCGATTACAGTGACCCGTGACCCAGATTAGCAGGTTCCAGCAGTTTTTTTCTGAATACTGTTGTTTAATAAATTAACGGTACCCCGTAGATATATATATGCTGTATCGAATATACAAAAAATAGGGTTTAAAAAGAGAAAAGTACACAAATACACAACATTTCAGACCAGTTTTCTTTTAATTCACAACCGATCTTAGTCAGTACCAACCAAGAAATGATGAAAGTCTACAATGAATAGAATACAACACAAACACGAGAGAATTAGTAACGAAAAGAAGCAAAAAAACATGAAGAATAACAATAATAGAATAAACGAATATATTAGAAATTACATTCTTTTAGGTCACAACAATCAAGGATTTGTTTAATATATTAGAAATTACATTCTTTTAGGTCACAACAACCAAGGATTTGGTTAATATATTAGAAAGTCACAACAACCAAGGATTTGTTTAATATATTAGAAAGGTCACAACAACCAAGGATTTGTTTAATATATTAGAAATTACATTCTTTTAGGTCACATCAACCAAGGATTTGCTTAATATATTAGAAATTACATTCGTTTAGGTTACAACAACCAAGGATTTGTATAATATATTAGAAATTACATTCTTTTAGGTCACAACAGCCAAGGATTTGTATAATATAGTAAAAATATACAAATCCTGGCAACAACAAAGTCAATCTAATTAAAATTCGATCTTTGATTGCTCGCGACTGTGTCGCACATAGCTTTATGCGCGAAATAGCAAAACCGGGAGCAATTAAAGATCGAATTTTAATTAGATTGCAACAAAGTATTTCCAGGGTATGTTATGTAGAAGATATTGAAACAGCCGAGGATTGTGTTTTTATGGGGAGTGAGTGATTGTTGTTTAACGCTAATTCAGTGTTTTGTTCAGCCATATCATGGCGAGAACAAGTTAATGTTCAATGATGAGTTCCGCTTTGTACTTGACCAACACGATTAGATGGATCTTAATAGTGCTAGTTCACTGAAACAACAGTCCACGGAGAAACATGTCACCCCACTCGGAAACAGTATCCTGATTTCGAGCCACTCAGTGTTTCCTCTCTTTCTTCTTAATGTTGCGTGAGTATCAACAAATACTATTTGTATAGTCTTTGGTTTGACCCGATCGGATCTCGAACCCACGATGCACCGCACTCGAGGTGAGCACGCTAACCATGCATTATACCACCGGAGCGGTTTTGTCATAGTATGTGGATTGCATACATCAGCTTGGAAGAGATCTGAATGCTTTTTCTGGTCTAATTTAAAGATCAAGCACAGCACTTGATGTGACATGGCAGACGTTACGTTTGTCATTCCACAGCCTGTATTAACAGACGGAACAAAGTCGTATTGATGATGAAGTGTCTAAATCTAACATAGACAATGTTTAACAACATAACATGTTGTTGTTGTTTGTTTGTTTGTGTATTTGTTTTAATTTCAGAGAAGAAAAGCAGGACAGTTTGAATTATTAAATTGATTTCACATTCTAATCTTTACAAGCTTGTTTTTCATATCATATCATTTACTTTCCCAATATTTTGTTTGTTTGTTTGATAGTGTTTAGCACTACTTTCAACCACAGGTACTTGTGGAGAGGACACAGCATCCCCCTTTTAACACCCTACCCCCCATTTTTATATTGTTTTCTTCTTTTTTTTTCATTTCCATGGCTTAGTTTACAATTAATCACTGTGTATGTATTGTTTGTTGTATGTATATACTATCAATTTGATAAACTCGGTGATTTCCATCGAAATACGAGTAAGCGCAAATAAAACCCAATGTCAATGTATATAATTTACTTTGTATGCACGACTCAGGTGTGTGTTACCTTTCTCGTCTATTTAAATATTTGCACCTGTGAATGATATATGAACTAAATAGAACTACTTCTGCCTTCCCAAAATAAGCTACCTAACTTGCAGCTTCTTCGTTTGCCGAGAACAAAGTATGTATTTTTCTCTCATTTATAGATTAGTTTCTCATTATTTAATCGTTTTTGTTAACTAATCTAATGGTGTCCGTCGAGATTTTTGGAAAGTCTCCATTCGAGTTGAGTGTCCTTTTATAATTACTTTTTAAATTTTCGTCCATTGTTTTAACTGAATTGATTTGAGGTATGGGACTGGCCAAATATTATTAAGCACAAATCTGTGTATGGCACTGGTGTCATTGACAATGTACCTGTTTCATGGACAAGGTATCGCACACCACACTTTCATACGAATTCGCGATGATTTTATGATGATCACCATTCGGTGCTGTATCATGTAACATATATATTCTCGAGATGTGTACATGTGTGCATACCGATAATTTTTATGAACATTTTTCCAATCAGTTTGATACATTGATCTAGGTGTTAGTATCATGGTATTTAACGCCACTATATTGATTTATTAAAACACACACACTCTAAAATGACTCAGATGAAGAATGCCAATATAACAGCTGCTCCTCAACTTTTGAGTCTTGCTGAGTTTAATTTCGATTATCTTTCATGTTCACTGACAAGTTGGTTTGTTGGTTTATGGTGTCTAACGCCACTTTCAACAATATTCCGGTTTTTAGTGAGTTCGTGTTACTCAATCTTTAGTTTTATGTGTATGATTTGTAGATCGTTGTTTGTCTTTTTCGTTTGACCATAGTGCTGTCTTTTTCGTTTGACGATAGTGTTGTCTTTTTCTTTTGACCATAATGTTGTCTTTTTCTTTTGACCATAGTGGTGGTCTTATTCTTTTGACCATAGTGTTGTCTGTTCTTCTTCGATATACAAACTCTGATTACCCTGGTATCCTCAAACACTTCTGATCTATATTCATGACGAGAAAACACTTTAAAGCAAAATTAAATATGAGTTAATAGGTAGCACATGGATTATCCTATTTACCAGTGGTGGAGGTTGCCACAATTAAAGGGGATCACAGTCCGATTACTCCCCACTCATTACCCGTGGGTTCGAGTGGCAGATAATTCTTCGTTTCGTTGAAAAACGCCCGGGTAATAGTTACCAATCAAAATCATCGTTTGATATTGTTAATCTCCTTCTTTGAGATGAAATTGCTATACACTAAAAATGGGGGATTCCATAAGTTGCAAGGAATTCCTTTTCTTAATGTAGATACAATTAAAAGCTGTAGTTTGATTGGCTATAAAGATAGTCGTCGGTTTCAAAACGATATGCAGAGTTGACCCACGGGGGTGAGAATAGAGAAATAGAAGCGTGATTAGCTGTGCTACCGACGATGTAGATAGGATTGAGGGAAATAAATGCCTTCAAAATGACCATCAATGACCATTCAATCAAGCTCTTTTTCAAAAGGAGCTGACACAAATGGTCTTTTACGTGCAAGGAACTTGGCATCAGTCTACAAACACGAGATATTCATTTAGTCCCCGTTGTAAGCATTATTATTTTTCTCTCCAAAATATTAACTACCGAATAACTTTTATTTTGAATCTGAAGAAAGTGATTTGTTTTTCCCACAATAAAACGTAAATTGACATTGAGGAAGTTGTCAGCTTTCTCACATAATTCAAGTTGTATAAAGAAAGTCGCTAAACAGTTGAATTCCTCGTGCTTTATTGTGTTAATAGTTGTCTTTGGTCGTGTATCTACGTATAATTTGATGCATCAAACTAGGTGTCGTCGTAATTTAGGATAATTCATTTATATTATTTCATAATATATAATATATTTTTAATTGATATTAAAATTTTCATATTTTGATAAAAAAAATATCACATTTAAACCTTCTCCGTTGAAACTGCTGAATCAAATTAAAATTTGGCTGGAATTGCCCTTAGGTGGCTCCTTTTCAAAAGAGTGCCAGACAACCTCGCGCCCTCCATTTAAAATGGCGGCCATTACTAAAATTTTTTTTTTTTTAAATTGTCTATTGGTGCTTGATGAGAAGTCAAAATGAGCTCAAATTGTATCTGCATGTACATGGCAATAAGAAGTTTCATATTAATTCTGATTTTTCTGTGAAAGTTTTCGCATAGCCGATATATACAGATTATGCAAATTAGGCATATTTTGATAAAAGACCCGATTTAAATCTCCTCTTAAACCCCTGATCTAAATTAAACCAAATTTGGCAGGGATGGTCCTTGGGTGGCTCCTTTCAAAATTATGTCTGACAAACCCGCCTTCTATTCAAGATGGCGGCCGTTAAGATTATAAATTTATGTAATTGTCAATTGCTGCTTTATTTTAAGTCAAAATGATCTTAAATTTTAAAAGCAGCTACATGCCAATGCGTAGTTCAACATTTCTTTATTTTTCTGTGAAATTTTTCTTTCAACCGGTTATATACAGATTATGCGTATTATGAGAAAAACAATCACATTAAAATCTTCTGCTCCGAAATGTGAACTGAAATGATCTTTGGTTGTGCCATTTTCTAAATTTTGTGCGACACACCCACCCTGCATCCTCCAACTAAGACGACTGCCGTTACTATTTATTTGTAGATATTTCATTAAATAGCTAGAAAAAAGAAGAATCACCTGAAAATTTTCTGTGAAATTTAGTAGTCAAATTAAAAATCAGATGAGCTATTACAGGTTCATGAGAGCCACTAGTTTATGTATTTTTATTGCAAAATTTATTTTGAAAATAGCTGTCCTGGCGTAAAAGGACTAGGAGCTATAGGGGCCAAAATCGGCTCCATCTCCGATGTCGATAACATTTTCTCCAAAATGTATTCACAATATGTGCTTTTCAGAAATAGATACAGTTAGTTAATATGTGTATCTAATTCCTCACAGTGGATTGACACAGTCAGGTAATGAAAAGCACTGAACGTCATTTTGTTCAGAATACAGAACGTACGTATCATTGTATTATAATGCATATCTTTAAAAAACAAAAACAAAAACAAAGCATAATAAAGCTCAATAAACAAAGGATAAATTTGACTTAATATGCAATGTGGATTGGTTTCAGGAATACAAACATGTTCCGAAGCTGTATTATGAAATTAAAGTGAAGGAATAGTAATGTCGCAACGTCACCCATTTTCGACCCTCTGCTGTTTTCGACGGTTTGTTTCACGTGATAAAATCTCTCATTATTTTGATCGCTTCATTTGTCAGAGGTTATATTATGATGGTGAAATTGCATGAATGATTTCAAGAAATCTGATCTAAAAATGTCATCTTTAAATGTAAGAACTACGTACCACATCTATTATTTCACGTTCAAATTGTAGTTTTTCGTAATTCATTTTTTCGTCACCTTAACAAAGCTTTAATCGTTTAAAAAATATATCTCATACAGACCAACTTTGGCTTCATCGTCTGCTATGACATTGATAATGTACATATTGAGGTGATATCAATTCAGAAGCTTGTTAACATTGATCGTCGAAAACTGGTCGAAATTTTGATATTAATCTTTAAAGAAGTAATAGATAGGTTTATTTGGACAATAGAACTTTGTCATATTTTAAATTTTTTTAAGCACTTTTTTAACCGCACTTTATTCTTCGCGACAACCAATGCGATGATATATTCCAGTACATTTTTACGGACAACCATCACAAATCTATAAAGAAAAAATGCCAAGGTGCGGGTTGAGAGAAGTTCAATATTTAAAGATCGCCTATTTTTATAATATGGAAATATTTTGGGAAGTAGTGTGAAGCAAAATGTTTAATGTGTAGGGATTTTAGCTAGGAACCTGTGGAATTTTTTTTTTTGATAAACTGATAACAAGCCTTGGAATCACAGTGGCTGTCGATAGATAATTGTTTTACAATCAAGTATTTCATAGATATTTATGATGAGAACAAGTTTACAACCATATGATTAATCGTGTAGGTAAAATGTGTGTCGCTGCCATGAGTCTATGTATGATTGTTTTGGTTGCTACTAGAAAAAGAGGAGATGGTAGATATTATTTTGCTTTGTGACAAAGTCGCATACGATCGCTTTTGACCTACTTTTGCTATGGATGATGTTGCCTAGCAATTTTAAAGATGAAAATATTTTCTATCTTTTTGATTGGAGAATAATACAAATTAGGTAATAGTTCGGAGAACGGAGTTAAAATACTCGCAGTGATTTTCCGACTGTGCTTTTTTGGGCCAAATATCGGCCCCAATGTGAAAAAAGTTGTTTCCCCTGCGGCGTTTTGTCCAATGCGGGTTTTCAATACAATACTGACTCGTACAATATCTTTCCATATTGTACATACCACTGTATAATAACCTGTTATCATAATACAGCTATAATTTTAATCCAATCAAAAACACCCATTTAAGACATGTGACCGTACATTATTTTTCCCGTATTGTACAACCGGAAGCCGTACTTTTTCCGTATTAGATGTCCAATATGTTTTTTTTCGTATTGTACATTATATAAGGGAAGTAACTCGTTGGTTTTTGTCGTCTGCCAGTAAATTATTTTTAATTGTAATCTACAATCAAATTAACTTGTTCTATAATTAACAGTTTGAGGGAAATGAAAGTTGTTTAGAATAATTGTTGATCAGTTACTTTGCTGTTTTTACTTCATTTTAGAGTTTACGAGATCTGTATTGATACAGAACATTTTTTCTTAAAATATGTCTGATTTAAATTTTCGCACAACTAAATAATTTTGCCAGACTTGTGAGAGAAAAAAATAATCTGACTTAGGAAAATCAAGCAGTATAATAGTTATGTAAAACTGGATATTTAATGGTACATTTCTGATTTTATATGCAAAGAAAAATAAATGATTCCATTCTCCCAAGACTTGTCTGTCCCATGGTAAAACAATAGCCCCTTTTAGGCTTATTTATACCTTATCGGCGACTGTCGTGCAAAAATCGTGCGATTTTCGCTTTCTATTATTTTTATTAAATAAGAGAAATGTCTTAGAAAAATCTGCTGTATACTAGTTTAACCCCGTCACTTGTTATTGAAGTACCTGAACTAAGCCAGGAGGGGTAATTTATATGTGTGTTAGGAATATCGAATTACATATCTCTACACGATTTTTCTATTGAATGCTGGAACTGTTCCGACAGTGCGCTATATATTTTTATTTTATTATAGGCTATGAAAAAGAACACCTGAGTTGCAATTGTTAAAAAAAATATGGTTGTGATCGTCTTCCGTAATCCAATCGTCAAAATGAAATACAACCGAATTAATATCAAATGGTGACTTGTTTCAACCTCATTTAAAATATACATTGACATTCTTTCATACTTTTACATCACGTTCACGATCTTTTATTACAACACTTTTTCACTCAAGTGTACATTTTTTCCCTATTCTAGTTAAAGGACTTTATCAAAGAGAATCATACAGTTTGCATGTAATGCAGTTAATACGCATTCAAACAACAGAAGAATATTTTTATTTTGAACACCTTGTGGTGTGAGGTCGCTTTTGTGCATGCGAAATATTAATTGCAAACCCCATTGACTGGCTATTTGCTGTCTGTCTAGAATATTTTATATTTTTCTCGATCGACAGCTCAGAAGCTAGAAAACAATATGATTAATATTGTCTGTCAATCATGCAAACAATAAATTATACACATGACAGAACGCATTTTCAATGCACTACATGCACAAACTTTTGATCCATCATATGTCATTTGAAGTTTGATTTAAGAGAATGGAACTGATAGAAGTTTAAAAAGTTTAATTTGGGCGAAAAAGGGGAAACTTTATATGATTTATGAAAATGTGATGTGAATTTTAGGGATCCTCGGATTCAAGTCCATTCATCTACTTTTCTACACTTTTATACATATTATACATATGTATGCCCGTTATTTTAAATGATAGTAATGTTATTTTAAAATATTTCCACTTTGTTTTACTTGTCGTTTTCTTTTTCTTTATACTGTTTATGCTCAGCAACGGACCACCTTCATTTATTTATGCTTTGGTGTCAGTGTTTCAACTGTTGACAGAGTTTTAAATTCAACATGGGTAGACTTATAGAAAGTGTGTTATCGTAAAATTCAGTGGCCAACCGTCCCAGTCTGGTGGCAAAAGAAAAGGTATTGTTCTGATATACCTAGCGCTGTGTCTGCAATTGACGGAACTTCACATGAGATACAAATTCCATCCAATGAACCCCAACAAAAAACATACTTTCAGCAAACCAATTATTTTCATTGATTGCTATGAAAAGAAAGTTTATAAACAGTGATAATCATAAATTGCATCAATATCAATAACACAATTACCTTTCATCTTAACTGAACTTGAGCCGTCGTGGTCGTATGGTAGTTGAATTTACAACTACTTGTACAACCGTTGTCTATAACCACTTAAGTTGTGAGTTTGAATTCCATTCATGGCGAGCTGTACTCGATAAAACATTATGTGATAAAGTTTGTCAGTGACTTGCGACAGATCTGTGGATTTCTCTGGGTACTCCAATTCCGCCACAAAAGTAGTAACTGAAATATTGTTGAAAGTGGTGTTAAACACCTAACCTCCAATGGACAAATGATGGGTCAAAAGTAGTGCATAACATAAAACACCTTTGCGTCATAATGTGGCATATCTTTACAAGTATCAATAATACTACAACAATATTGTTTCCCACACAATTATGGGAACTGTTAAACACATATCATGTCACAATATACTGAAAAAAAACAACTTCACTTTCAATTTTTTTTATTAACAATTAAATTAAATTACCTCCATGATCTCAAAATTATGCTTCAGTGTTTACTGCATCTTATCACATATTTTATTGAAATAACGCCGAATTTGCATGTGTAATAAAAGCATAATTTGCGGCGTGTTATTTGCCTCAGGGGCAATAACATTTTACGAGGACAATAACATGTTATCTGCCCTCTTGTGGTTTTTATGGTCCCTATTCCATGGACAGGAATAATTACATAGAGATTCACCCAAACCAAGCACAAGTTGCAAAAAATTTCATATCACCACCCATCAAAATATCTAAATCAAAATGTTTCCCTCAATTTCAATACTTGCTTTTTCGTATAATGTGTTTATTTTCTGAAAAATGGGTTTGCAAGCAAGTTTTAAATGATCATAATCTTCTTTGCAGTTTACAATGCAAAAAACTTTTGATCTTTTGATGATAATGTCAAATCATCGGTAATTACAGAAAACGAAAACACGACAAAGTTTGAAATTCTACTAACTTTTGACCCGTCCTCCGAAATTTTAATTTTGATCTTGTCTGTTTCATGATTTACATGATACTTGATGTACCGGATAATTTCGCTTTTTAGACTAACATATGTGCCAGGGATATTTCCCGGAATTCTTTCAAAATGATATAAACTGTTGATATCTTCCTGACATTGATGAAACCAGATATGTTTCTGGTAGCCCATCACAAAATACTGTCAGTTTCCTATAAGCGCACTCGCTAACATTAAATGTTTCCAAAATAAATAGCAAATCTTGAATTTTTTGTCTTTCTTCTTCAGGCAAATCTTGGTATGAAGATTTGCTGGACGACGGATTGAAATCGACTTTAGCAGTCTGCCCATCAGTACTTTCTAATTGTAAGTACTAGGGTACAAGGCCATAGGACTCTACAAACCAAAGCGCAGTTTCAGCCTTCGATTTAAATTCTTTTATTTTCCTTGATTTGTTATTTTCGGTAATTTCCGAAAACTCTTTTCCACTATTCGCGGTTCCAACTTTTTTATTTATTGATCTTACATAATCTATAAGGCGACTGTTCGTATCTTTCAGACTGTCAAGTTGATTTGACAGATTCTGGCTTTTTGCTAGCAAAACCCCCTTAAGACATATTACTTCCTGTAAGCTATTATGTAAATCAGAACACTTTTTTTCAAATTCTATGTTGTCGTTTTCAAACTTTTGTAAGCTGAAATTTAATTGTTTTACATTTTCTAACTCATCTGAGAATATTGCGATCCTATGCACATTATTATCAAAAGCAATTCGCTTCCTCCCTGTCAATTTTCTATTTGATAACAAAACTCTAATAGTCTTACTTGAAAGTCTGTTTTCAAGTCTCTCGGTGAATTTTAACTGAAATGATTGTAAGTTGGGAATTTAAAATATCTATATATTTAAAATCGGGGTATGTGTCCTTTGCTTTGGAGAGCACCTTGAAAAAAGAGCTTGTAATTGAAATGTGAGAGTTATCTGTTGGATTGTGCCAAAAAAATATCTATTCCTTTTAGATCAAACTATTTTACTTCATTTTAGAAGTAGCATCGATAGACCATTCAACCTACCTCAGTATCCCGGTAGTAACAACTATTTCAGCTTACCGGAAGAAAATATATAATCAATAATTGAGGGCTTATGAAAAAAAACTATTTTAGATGAAGTGGTGTTTATTTTATTTTTATCTTACATTTGTATATAACTGTTACGTGCCGACATACCATTGTTTTTACGGCAAAGATTGCTTCTCAAATATCAAAACGTCATCTAAGCGCTTGGAATATTTGAACATTTTCCCGTCGTTTTTCAAGAAATTTAACACCTCGTGCACCAAAACAATACTTTAACAGTATTTGTGTTTTATTTATTTGTATATTCTGGCAAAATATTTTTCTGATGCACGACTGCGAAGGTGCTTAATTTCTTCGAAAACCGTCGAAATATCGCGGAAAAAATTCCACGAAATACAGAAAACAAATAACGCTCATGACGTCACAATGACGTCAAATACGTATCGATTTTGTTGGAAACAAGCTTTAACATCAAAAGTATGATGTCGTCTATAATATAAAATACATCAAATTTTAATCAAGTATTTTCTAAGATAATGATTCATTAAATATGGGGCCATATATGGCACTTATAGTCCCCAGTTCTTTTTATGGCATTGACGCCGGATTGCATGCACTGAGTTTTTCTCCTGGTTTCAATGTACACAAACTGTATTTAAGATAAATACTATTATTTACAGAAACATAAGTTATTTACTGATGAATTTCATTACTTGAAATGAATCATGAAATGTACAGAAATTGTGTATATAATGGTCTCATATATACAATCAGAAGAGTGAAAATATTGATTTTAAGTGTCTGGCTGAGGTTATAAATAAATTAATATTTAACAACTTTCACAATCCTCCACCAACAAAATATTTTGATATAATCATTAACCCTCTATGCTCAAAACAACTGCTCAATTTGGTGTTGGTAGAGGTATATAAAATAGCTAAAATGTACATTAAATATGTCGGTTATAGTCCATTTTTAGCATTATCCGTCTAATTATGATGTCATCTTAACGTCATAGCGCACCCAATTTCACGGAAAGATATATTTTGAAAATTTGTTTATATAACAATTAAATTAGTAAATTGTTTTTTTCCTATGTCAAACATTATTTTTTAATATAATGTGGGGCCAATTTTGCACCTTAACGCCTCTCTTTCTTTGTCAAAAAATATTTTTTAGTTAATTATTCTAAGTGCAATTATTAACCAAAAAAAATCCCTGGTTTGTGCTTAAAAAGTGCTTGAATTGTTGTAATTTTCATTTCAGATGGATCAAATTGAAGTTGAATTCGAGACATATACAGAAGAGTACAGTGCCAACAGTTTCTATGAGCACTACAAGGACAACCTGCCACAGATGGTAATGGTAACCCAGGGTTACCTGGGAGAAAACGGTTTCGAAACATTTGACACAGGACAGGTAATTAGGGAATAACTGTATTGTATTTGAAGTGTGGCCTCCGTAAATCGTCGGTTTTACTGTTGATACACATGTGGCCAAAAGTTTTGTCACATGTAAAAAAATCCCTATATAATCAACCAAAACCATATTTTTTCAAAAAAATATTGTGAAGTCATTTCTGGATAGATTTTAACAAATTTTACACCAAAACATTCAGAATTGTATATATTTTGACTGTTTATTTGCTGATTATGTTTATATGAGCGGTTTTTATTTGTACATAATTTAAACATAACAAATACAAATTTACTTTGATTTTCCTATATATTTCAACAACAAATTAATCCTAAAAATTAACAATCCTGTTTAAATTATGTACAAATAAAAACCACTCATATAAACATAATGAGCAAATAAACAATCAAAATATAGACAATTCTGAATGTTTTGGTGTGAAATTTGTTAAAATCTATACAGAAATGACTTCACAATAATTTTTTGGAAAAAATATGGTTTTGGTTGATTATATAGGGATTTTTTTTTTACATGTGGCAATACTTTTGGCCACATGCTGTATTGGTGGAATGGATGACCAATATTTTTCACATTTGCAAAGTTCATGATATGGTTAATAAAATAAATCCGACTTTTGTTTTATACACACAATGTTGATGAAAGTCTTCGCATGTAAATTAAATTAAAGGTTTTAAATATTTTGCAAGTTGGATATAGTGTGAACAAATGCCAAAATACATCGATATATTTTTTGTTAAAAGTAGTTCTGCATCAATGCATTTGTTTATAGATATATTCAATATTCATTGATAAATCCGTACAAGACGCAAAAGAACTTTAACAATCAAGAATATTAACGCATACATTTTAATGAACTCAAATATGTATTGTCGTTAAGCTATTATAAGTTTGGCTTAGGGTACGGGTTAGGGTAATGCTGTTTAACGCCACTTTCAACAATAGTTCAGTTATATCGTAGCGGTACCCACAGAAAACTATCGACCTGCCACTAGTCACTGACAAACTTCATCACATAATGTTGTATCGAGTACACCTCGCCATGAGCGGGATTCGAACTCACAACGTGGTGATAGTCACTGATTGCACGGGTATTGGTATTCCAACTACCATACGATCACGGCCATGACGACTTCTGCTGATGAGTTTTGAGTGATTGTTGTTTGATCCCAAGTGATAACATTTTCAGCTACTAGTTTATCAAGGCGATGAGAGACCAATGTCCGTGTTGTGCCTTACCAACACGCTTAATTTGATTTTTATAGTGCTAGCTCAATGAAATATGACTCGGACAAACTATTCTCATATCTGGTAACCTTTGTTAATAGATTGGTATATTCTACTGTCAAGAACCAAAGCCATACCTCTTCAGAAATATCTGTTCAGGATGCACCTAAGTGCACACAGTAAATGCCTTTTATGCAATAACGGTGAAGATGAAGATCACGAACATTTTTTGTTAAATTGCCCTGTCCTGTCTAGTGTTCGCGATGAATATTTTAGTATTGTTTCTAAACAGTCTAGTGATTATTATATTGGTGTAGACTTTATGGAACAGTCACCTAGTTCCAAATTACAGTTTATTGCTGGTGATATTGGATATGCATTTAATAATGATATTGGAATATTTTATGATTTTATCGGTAAAATGTATATTGAAACATGTTTTAGATTACGAAGTGAAGTATTGAGTGTTACTGTTTAAAATATTTATCTTATAATATTTTAAGCATAATTATAAATGATGTTTTATGGAGAGTTTATGGAGAGTTTATAACGTGTGTGTATATATGGCAGATGTCTTATCATATTTTTGTTCCATGTGCTCTTATCATAATAAATGTACATGTTAATAACTGTAGTTAGACGCGCCACCGACATCCCGGCGGTTGGCGCTCCCGATGTAAAGGGGTAGTTTCATAAATAGATATATAGCAAATTAAAGTACAACGATAAATAATAACAAAACATCTATGTACAATATTTGCAACAGGAGAGATAGGGAGTCACATTTTCAGCCATGATGTTAGACATTTTTATTAATAAATCTAAGAAAAGGTGCATGTTTTTTTTATTATTTTTTTGGTTAGATTCATCAAAGCACTAAATATCAGAACATTATAATACTTAAAATATATTTTATCTATGCAAGTCTTTCTTTTTTCATTGAAACAATTTCATTTTAATAAATATTATGATCATATCATTCTTATATGATTTACACAATTAGAAATCCTATGCTCTGATTGGGTATAAGCGCTTATGGAGGCGGGGTTTTTGTCAGTTTATTTTTCGATAGACGATGTTCACCGGACTACTTTTTCCGTAATGTAAACAAAATGGCGGCTTGGATTCCCGATAATAAAAAAAGATAAAAGAAACAATGTTTATTGTTAATAATCAACAATTATTGTTAGATATGAAATAAAAAAATAAATGCCAATGAAAAAAAAGCTTGTACAAAAAATTCCGGAAAAAATACTTAAGACAACCATCTATCGACTTTGACTTTTGTAGCATATCGTCATCCTGTGACGTTGTTTACAAGGGACGCTGATTGACACAAGCTGGTTACTGATTTATTTTACGATTTTTTGAGCATTTTACTTGTTTGAGTAGCTAAATGCAAAATGCCATCAAATTGGAAAATATCGGTAACTTAATTACATCACCGTCTAGTTATCAATGTAGGAAAACAACTTAAACAAGGTTAGTTCATTTTGTTATTCATGGCCGACACACATCAATGGAATGTATGTGTGCGTACTGGGGATCCCCAAAGGTAAATTTTCAAAACAAATGAAAAAAACAATACTTAGTTACAGAATTATAAGGATTAAGCGCATTTTTTCCAGAGTTTATTGATGTATAACCTGGACCAAGTCACTCACAAACTTTCATGAAAGTCCTTCGGACTTTTATTTGTTTGTGAGTGACTTGATCCAGGTTATGCATAAATAAACTCCGGAAAAAATGCGTTTAATCCTATAATAAAATATATATTGCAAAAAAAAAGATGATGTTTTCTCAAGTAAGATAATTTTGCAATATGTATTCAATTAGTTCGTTTTCCTTGATAGGTGTTTAGAATTCAGGCATATTCTTCACAAAAGAGGGTAATGGCATTGGTTGTTTCTGGTGAAAAGGGGACATACAGTTTACAAGGACGAAACATTAGTATACCTGTTGATTATGACGTAAAGTGTAATGTGATCAAACATGGAAAGCCAAACAGTAAGATACATAATATAACGGTTTAATCAGGGCTGGATTAACCTATAGACTGTAGCCTAGAGTCCCTTAATCAAGCTTGAGGGGCCTTGCTAAACGATTTTCAAATAGCTATTCTGGATTAATTAAAGAATTTGCAATAAGTTTACTTCAAGCTATGTAAAAATATATCACGTGTAAAAATATTCAAGATAGATGCGGGCGAGGTAGAAGGTATTATTTCATTAGCATAGGGACCCCAAAAGGTCATAATTCAGCCATGGGTCTAATATATCTTGTTTTGTTTGCCAAGGTTGTATTTTAAGAAAACAATTAAGCTGTCTCTGAAAACCTTTGCCGATTTGTTGCATATAATGTGTATCAGAACGAAAAAAAACAGATATCTAATTTAGTGCACACGACATGTTTCTGGAACAACCTTCATAAGGTACGCGCAAGGTCCAAAGATGGGAAAGCCATATAATTAAAAATCGTTGGATCTAAGTAAACAAAGGTGCCCACACAGAATAACAACATTCTGTTATGGTCACATATGCCGAAGGGAGGAAAATATTCGTTTTGATAATAATTGCATTATTCGGGAACTGTATATTTCAATAATGTATATATCTAATAAATCATGTCAGTACCGAAGCAATGACTACTGGGCGGATGATATCCTCGGGGACTAATAGTCCACACACAAAGTATCAACCAACAGATAGTAATAAAAACGTATTTATCTAATTTAATTAGCATGACGCGTTTCTGGAATACACTTCATAAGGTACGCTCAAAGACGAAACATTGGAAAGTCAAGCACAGTTTTAGGAGGCCGTGGTGGCTCAATGAGTTATGTCGTTGGATCTAACAGTTCATACAAGCCTATCACCAATATGGCGTGGATTCATGCCCAACTTTGTAAATTACATAAAAAGGTGCATTCGACTAGCAGGCGCAAGTGATAAAGTTTACCAGTTGCTTATCCAGGATCGGTGGTTCTCTCCGGGTACTCCGACTTCCTCCACAACTAAAACTGGTCGCCATGATATAGCTGAAATACTGCTGAAAGTGGCGTTCAACACCAAAAATCAAATCAAATCACAATTTTGTGGGAGCAAGAAAACCAAAGGGCCTAAACAGGTTAGCAAAAATCTGTTACTTAATGTCAACCAAAGGGCCTAAACAGGATAGCAAAAATCGATTACTTAATGTCAACCAAAGTGCCTAAACAGGATAGCAAAAATATGTTACTTAATGTCAACCAAAGGGCCTAAATATGACAGCAAAACTGTGTTGCTTAATGTCAAACAAAGGGCCTAAACAGGATAGCAAAAATGTGTTGCCTAATGTCAACCAAAGCGCCTAAACAGGATAACGAAAATCGTTTTCTTAATGTCAACCAAAGGGCCTAAACAGAATAGCAAAGATCTGTTGCTTAATGTCAACCAAAGGCCCTAAACAGGATAGCAAAAATCTGTTTCTTAATGTCAACCAAAGTGGCTAAACAGGATAGCAAATATCTGTTTCTTAATGTCAACCAAAGGGCCTAAAGAGGATAGCAAAAATGTGTTGCTGAATGACAACCAAAGGGCCTCAACAGGAGAGCAGAAATGTGTTGCTTAATGTCAACCAAAGGGCCTAAACAGGATAGCAAAAATGTGTTAATTAATGTCAACCAAAGCACCTAAACAGGATAGCAAAAATGTATTGCTTAATGTCAACCTAAGACACTAAACAGGACAGCAAAAATATATTACTTGATGTCAACCAAAGGATCTAAACAGGATAGCAAACATCTAATTCTTATTTTCAACCAAAGGGCCTAAACAGGATAGCAAAAAGTGTTACTTAATGTCAACCAAAGCGCCTAAACAGGATAACAAAAATCGTTTTCTTAATGTCAACCAAAGGGCCTAAACAGGATAGCAAAAATCGGTTACTTAATGTCAACAAAAGGGCCTAAAGAGGATAGCACAACTATGCTGCTTAATGTCAACCAAAGGGCTTAAAAAGGATAGCAAAAATATGTTGCTTAATGTCAACCAACGGGCCTAGACAGAAAAGCAAAGATCTGTTGCTTAATGTCAACCACAGGCCCTTAACAGGATAGCAAAAATCTGTTTCTTAATGTCAACCAAAGTGGCCAAACAGGATAGCAAATATCTGTTACTTAATGTCAACCAAAGGGCCTAAACAGAATAGCAAAGATCTGTTGCTTAATGTCAACCACAGGCCCTAAACAGGATAGCAAAAATCTGTTTCTTAATGTCAACCAAAGTGGCCAAACAGGATAGCAAATATCTGTTTCTTAATGTCAACCAAAGGACCTCAACAGGATAGCAGAAATGTGTTCCTTAATGTCAACCAAAGGGCCTAGACAGGATAGCAAAAATATATTGCTTAATGTCAACCAAAGGCACTAAACAGGATAGCACAAATATATTTCTTGATGTCAACCAAAGGGTCTAAAGAGGATAGCAAAAACTGTTTCTTAATGTCAACCAAAGGGCCTAAACAGGATAGCAAAAATATGTTACTTAATGTCAACCAAAGGGTCTAAATAGGATAGCAAATATAAGTTGTTTAATGTCAACTAAAGAGCCTAAACAGGATAGTACAATCTGTTTCTTAATGTCAACCAAAGGTCCTAAACAGGATATCAAAAATGTGTTTCTTAATGTCAACCAAAGGGCCTAAACAGGATAATAAAAATCTGTTCCTTAATGTCAACCAAAGGGCCTAAAAAGGATACCAATAATCTGTTTCTTAATGTCAACCACAGGGCCTAAATAGGATAGCAAAAATATGTTACTTAATGTCAAACAAAGGGCCTACACAGGATAGCAAACATTTGTTTCATAATATCAACCAAAGGGCCTAAGCAGGATAGCAAAAATCTGTTGCTTAATGTCAACCAAAGGGCCTAAACAGGAAAGCAAAAATATGTTGCTTAATTTCAACTAAAGGGTCTAAACAGGATAGCAAACATCTATTTCTTATTTTCAACCAAAGGGCCTAAACAGGATAGCAAAAAGTGTTACTTAATGTCAAACAAAGGGCCTATACAGGGTGGCAAAAATCTGTTACTTAATGTCAACCAAAGGGCCTAAACAGGATAGCAAAAATATGTTTCTTAATGTCAACCAAAGTGGCAAAACAGGATAACAAATTTCTATTTCTTAATGTCAACCAAATGGCCTAAACAGGATAGCGAAAATGTGTTGCTTAATGACAACCAAAGGGCCTCAACAGGATAGTAGAAATGTGGTACTTAATGTCAACCAAAGGGCCTAAACAGGATAGCGAAAATGTGTTGCTTAATGACAACCAAAGGGCCTCAACAGGATAGTAAAAATGTGTTACTTAATGTCAACCAAAGGAACTAAACAGGATAGCAAAAATATATTACTTGATGTCAACCAAAGGGCCTAAACAGGATAGCAAAATTTTTTCTTAATGTCAACCAAAGAGTCTAAACAGGATAGGAAAAATCTATTTCTTAAAGTCAATCAAAGGGCCTAAGCAGGATAGCAAAAATGTGTTGCTTAATGTCAACCAAAGGGCCTAAACAGGATAGCAAAAATGTGTTGTTTAATGTCAGCCAAAGGGTCTAAACAGGATAGCAAAATGTGTTACTTAATGTCAAGCAAAGGGCCAACAAGATAGCAAAAATGTGTTGCTTAATGTCAACCAAAGCAGGATAGCAAAAATCGGCTTCTTAATGTCAACCAAATGGCCTATTCAGGATAGCAAAATTATGTTACATAATGTCAACCAAAGGGCCTAAACAGGATAGCACAATTATGTTGCTTAATGTCAACCAAAGGGACTAAGATGTATAGCAAAAATATGTTGCTTAATGTCAACCAAAGGGCCTAAACAGAATAGCAAAGATCACTTGCTTAATGTCAACCAAAGGGCCTAAACAGGATAGCAAAAATGTGTTGCTTAATGTCAACCAAAGGGCCTAAACAGGATAGCAAAAATGTGTTGTTTAATGTCAGCCAAAGGGTCTAAACAGGATAGCAAAATGTGTTACTTAATGTCAAGCAAAGGGCCAACAAGATAGCAAAAATGTGTTGCTTAATGTCAACCAAAGCAGGATAGCAAAAATCGGCTTCTTAATGTCAACCAAATGGCCTCATCAGGATAGCAAAATTATGTTACATAATGTCAACCAAAGGGCCTAAACAGGATAGCACAACTCTGTTGCTTAATGTCAACCAAAGGGACTAAGATGTATAGCAAAAATATGTTGCTTAATGTCAACCAAAGGGCGTACACAGGATAGCAAAAATATGTTTATTATTGTCAACCAAAGGGCCTAAACAGGATAGGGAAAATATGTTACTTAATGTCAACCAAAGGGCCTAAACAGGATAGGAAACATCTGTTAATTAATGTCAACCAAAGGGCCTAAACAGGATACGAAAAATTTGTTGCTTAATGGCAACCAACGGGCCTAAACAGGAAAGCAAAAATGTGTTTCTTAATTTCAACTGAAGGGCCTAAACAGGATAGCAAACATCTGTTTCTTGTTGTCAACCACTGGGCCTAAACAGGATAGCAAAAATGTGTTACTTAATGTCAACCAAAGGTCCTAAACAGGATAGCAAAAATATGTTACTTAATGTCAACCAAAGGGCCTAAACAGGATAGCAAAAATGTGTTATTTAATGTCAACCAAATGGCCTAAATAGGACAGTAAAAATATGTTACTTAATGTCAACCAAAGTGCCTAAACAGGATAGCAAAAATGTGTTACTTAATATCAATCAAAGGGCCTAAACAGGATAGGAAAAATGTTATACTTAATTTCAACCAAAGGGCCTAAACAGGATAGCAAAAATCTATTGCTTAATGTCAACCAAAGGTCCTAAACAGGATAGAAAAAATATGTTTCTTAATGTCAATCAAAGGGCCTAAACAGGATAGCAAAAATATATTGCTTAATTTCAACCAAAGGGCCTAAGTAGGATAGCTGAAAAAATTCTGTTAGATTATTTCAACCAAAGGGCCTAAACAGGATAGCAAAAATCTGTTACTTAATGTCAACCAAAGGGCCTAAACAGGATAGCAAAAATCTGTTACATAATGTCAACCAAAGGGACTAAACAGGATAGCAAAAATCTGTTGCTTAATGTCAACCAAAGGGCTTAAACAGGATAGCAAAAATCGGTTACATAATGTCACTTATGAGAACCTTAGTTTCAATAGACACTGATTACATTGTTAGGTGGATACAAGTCCAACTACTATAGATACACGGCCATTACGAATTTGAATGGAATTGATTTTGGAAAATGTTTGTATAATCTGTTTTAGGAAATGTAATTTTTACTATTTGCATTGATGCATGTTTTAATTGCTTATGCAAAAGCGTTTTTATTTACATTTTTGTATTCTCTGTAAAGGCTTAAAAGTATGTATTGTGAAATGTATTCTTTCAGGTGGAAAACCGGCAAGTCTCAAAGAGATTATAAAGCACAATGACTTACCGCTAGACGTACTTGCAGGAAGTGGTGATCAGTCCATGGTGGATATCGGTGGTTCCGAACGGACAAGTTCACTTTTCACTCTGACATTGCTTCACACATATGAGGATATTTACCTTTTAGGGAATGAAATTTGCTATGGTAGGTTTTTTTGTTATGATTAGCATATTTAAAGCAGAATAGGGATTGAATTAGGGTGCACGAATGGTTTGGAGATACCAAAGGGGTAATCGTGGCGGTCGTTTTATTGGTGGAGGAAACCGGAATACCCGGTGAAAACCACCGATCTGCCGCAAGTCACTGATAACATTGATTACATAATGGTGTATCGAGTGCATCTCGCCTGGGCGGGATTCGAACTCACAACGTTAGTGGTAATAGGAACCGATTGCATTGGTAGTTATAAGAAGAGTTTGAAGGTACCAAAGGGGTAATCAGAATCCGTATATTGTATAAATCCAACTACCATACGATCACGACCATGACTGCCCCAAAATTTGTTGAAGTGATATACTAAATGCAATGAATCAATTTATGTTTTTGTAGGTAATTTGTATAACACTATTACGGCAGTACCGGCATACTTACCTGACCTGAGATTTTCAATCGTCAAGTCTTTCAAAGGTTTCTCAGAGGAGCTATACACACATTTCCTGAATGTTACTGGCAAATATGTAAAGGAAAACCTACAATTTAATCCTACATTTGGGAACTCAGGTAGGTACCTATCGAAAATTAGGTTAGTGTATTATGGTGTTTATCACCACTATCAACAATATTTCAGATATATCGTGGCAGTCAGTTGTATTGGTGGAGAAAACCGAATTACACACTAGTTCTATTGTTATCGATAGGTATTCAAATTTTGGAAAATACATGTACTTATTTGTCAAAAGAATTCGCACGTGTCTTAGGCCCAGGACAAATAGGGACGTCACTTGAACACCTCGGCACTGTGCCAGGTGTTCAAGTGACTTATCGATGACAAAAACGGCTGCATTTAATTGGCTAAATATGTACAAGTAAATTCAATATTTTTGATATTATATATTTTTTAATAAACAATATCACTAGAGTGTACGTCAGTTACCGACTTCGATCTCGGGTTCAAGCTAGATAAACACCCTCGCCTGTGCTTTGAGCACATCGACAGCTACGCTGTCTCGGCGCAGAGTTTGTACGGGCTCAGGTGTTCATCTAGCTTGAACACCTCGATCTCAGTCGGTAACTATTACGTACCTGTATAAAACCATCGATCTGTGGTGAGTCACTGACAAAATTTGTCACATAATGTTGTATCGAGTATACCTCGCCAAGAGCAGGATTCGAACTCACACCGTTAGTGGTGATGGGTATTTATCGACATATTGGGGACAGTTTAACTTGAAATTATTCATTAAAGAAATATTTATTAATTGATTGTTGTTTATCGTCAATTGAGCATCATTGATTATAGCTATAATAGATTGAATTGTGGGTCATTTTAGGCAACATGTCTTGATGAACCTTAACGGTTTCACTGTCCACCATTCGTGAACACCTATGTTCACCCGTGGTTGGTTTGGTGGGGTTCATGTTGGTCAACTGCTTATTTTTTTCTGCGTTTTGATGTGTTAATTTTTTGTGGGCTTGTCTTGGTCTTATGTTTTGTGTGCCCATTGTTGTCAGTGTCTGAAGATTGTCCATTCTTGATTGCACCTTCGGTTTTCTCTAAAGTTTATTTAAAAATAAATCTTGAAAGAATCTGTGGTTGCTGCCTAACGTCAAGTTAGCCATGTTATTATAATGATTGGTTGCTGTTTAGCGCCAAGTAAGTATTTTGTCAGCAATATCAATGCGAGAACAAGTTACTTTTGATGAGACGACGATTATATCTGTTTTGTTGTAGACAAACAAACGGAAACAACGATCTATATGTAAGACAGGTACCTTATTTCTTTCGATTATTGAGCGTATCTGTACAAGGTTATTCCAGAAACGCGTCGTGCACACTAAATTTGATATCTACTTTTTTAATCGGATACAATATCATGACTCCTAGCCAACAAGGGTTTGTTCTACTCCTTAGTGTTGTGTAAAACATACAAAATGCTTTGATCCGACCAGAGAATAAATTAAGTAATAAAAACGTAGATATGAAATTTAGAGCACACGACGCGTTTCTGGAACAGTTTTCATAGGTACGCTCAAAGTCGAAAGGTTTGGAATCCAAATGATTTAAAACATTTTGGTAGCAAGTAAGCCAAATGCCCTAAACATGATCACCAAAGGTCACCTATGTCTGAGGGAGGAGAACCTTAGGTTTAGTAATAATCACATTATTGAGCAACTGTAAATTTAGAAAGAAAGATGTGAAGATACCAATGGTGTAATCAGAAGATACACGAATGACTTATAAGACAATGACTTTACAGATACCAATGGTGTAATCAGAAGTCTAAAATACACGAATGGCTTATAAGACAATGACTTTACAGATACCAATGGGGTGAGCAGAAGTCGTAAATACACGAATGGCTTATAAGACAATGACTTTACAGATACCAATGTGGTAATCAGAAGTCGTAAATACACGAATGACTTATAAGACAATAATTTTACAGACAGCAATGGGGTAATCAGAAGCCGTAAATACACGAATGACTTATAAGACAATGACTTTACAGATACCAATGGGGTAATCAGAAGTCGTAAATACACGAATGACTAATAAGACAATGATTTTACAGATACCAGAGGTGTAATCAGAAGTCGTAAATACATGAATGGCTTATAAGACAATGACTGTACAGATACCAATGGGTAATCAAAAGTCGTAAATACACAATGACTTATTAGACAATGACTTTACAGATACCAATGGGGTAATCAGAAGTCGTAAATATACGAATGACTAATAAGACAATGATTTTACAGATACCAGTGGTGTAATCAGAAGTCGTAAATACACGAATGGCTTATAAGACAATGACGTTACAGATACCAATGGTGTAATCAAAAGTCGTAAATACACGAATGGCCTACAAGACAAGGACTTTACAGATACCAATGGGGTAATCAGAAGATACACGAATGGCATATAAGACAATAACTTAACAGATACCAGTGTTGTAATCAAAATTCGTAAATACACGAATGGCTTATAAGACAATGACTTTACAGATACCAATGGGGTAATCAGAAGTCGTAAATACACGAATGACTTGTAAGAAAATGACTTTTCAGATACCAATGGTGTTATCAAAAGTCGTAAATACACGAATTGCTTATAAGACAAGGACTTTACAGATACCAATGTTGTACTCAGAAGTCTAAAATACACGAATGGCCTATAAGACAAGGACTTTACAGATACCTATAGTGTAAACAGAAGTCGTAAATACACGAATGACTAATAAGACTATGACTTTACAGATATCAATGGTGTAATCAGAAGTCGTAAATACACGAATGACTCATAAGACAATGATTTTACAGATACCAGTGGTGTAATCAGAATTCGTAAAAACACGAATGGCTTATAAGACAATGATGTTACAGATACCAATGGTGTAATCAGAAATTTAAAATACACGAATGGCTTATAAGACAATGACTGTACAGATACCAATGGAGTAATCAGAAGTCGTAAATACACGAATGACTTATAAGACAATGACATTACAGATACCAATGGGGTAATCAGAAATCGTAAATACACGAATGATTAATAAGACAATGATTTTACAGATACCAGTGGTGTAATCAGAAGTCGTAAATACACGAATGGCTTATAAGACAATGACGTTACAGATACCAATGGTGTAATCAAAAGTCGTCAATACACGAATGGCCTACAAGACAATGACTTTACAGATACCAATGGGGTAATCAGAAGATACACGAATGGCATATAAGACAATGACGTTACAGATACCAGTGGTGTAATCAGAAGTCGTAAATACACGAGTGGCTTATAAGACAATGACTTTACAGATACCAATAGGGTAATCAGATGTCGTAAATACACGAATGACTTGTAAGAAAATGACTTTACAGATACCAATGGTGTAATCAAAAGTCGTAAATACACGAATGGCCTATAAGACAAGCACTTTACAGATACCAATAGTGTACTCAGAAGTCTAAAATACACGAATGGCTTATAAGACAATGACTTTAGACATACCAATGGGGTAATCAGAAGTCGTAAATACACGAATGGCCTATAAGACAAGGACTTTACAGATACCAGTGGTGTAATCAGAAGTCGTAAATACACGAATGGCTTATAAGACAATGACTTTAGAGATATTAATGGTGTAATCAGAAGTCGTAAATACACCAATGGCTTATAAAACAATGGCTTTACAGAGCCAATGGGTAATTAGAAGTCGTAAATACAGGAATGGCTTATAAGACAATGACTTTACAGATACCAATGGGGTAATCAGAAGATACACGAATGGCTTATAAGACAATGACTTTACAGATACCAATGGTGTAATCAGAAGTCTAAAATACACGAATGGCTTATAAGACAATGACTGTACAGATACCAATGCGGTAATCAGAAGTCGTAAATACACGAATAACTAATAACACAATGATTTTACAGATACCAGTGGTCTAATCAGAAGTCGTAAATACACGAATGGCTTATAAGACAATGACTTTAGACATACCAATGGGGTAATCAGAAGTCGTAAATACACGAATGGCTTATAAGACAAGGACTTTACAGATACCTATGGTGTAATCAGAAGTCGTAAATACACGAATAACTAATAACACAATGATTTTACAGATACCAGTGGTCTAATCAGAAGTCGTAAATACACGAATGGCTTATAAGACAATGACTTTAGACATACCAATGGGGTAATCAGAAGTCGTAAATACACGAATGGCTTATAAGACATTGACTTTACAGATACCAATGGGATAATCAGAAGTCGTAATGGCCTATAAGACAATGACTTTACAGATACCAATGGTGTAATCAGAAGTCGTATATGCACGAATGGTTGATAAGTCAATGACTTTAGAGATACCAATGGGGTAATAAGAAATCGTTAATACACGAATGATTTGTAAGTCTATGACTTTACAAATACCAATGTGGTAATCAGAAGTCGTATATACACGAATGGTTGATAACCCAATGACTTTAGAGATACCAATGGGTAATGAGATGTCGTAAATATACGAATGTATTATAAGATAATGACTTGACAGATACCAATGGTGTAATCAGCAGTCGTAAATACACGATAGACTAATAAGACAATGACTTTACAAATACCAATGGGGTAATCAGAAGTCGTAAATACACGAATGACTAATAAGACAATGATTTTACAGATACCAATGGTGTAATGAGAAGTCGTAAATACACGAATGGCTTATAAGACTATGACTTTACAGATATCAATAGGGTAATCAGAAGTCGTAAATACACGAATGGTTTCTAAGAGAATGACTTTACAAATACCAATGCTGTAATCAGAAGTCATAAATACACGAATGGCCTACAAGAAAATGACTTTACAGATACAAATGGGGTAATCAGAAGATACACGAATGGCTTATAAGACAATGACTTTACAGATACCAATGGTGTAATCAGAAGTCGTAAATACACCAATGGCTTATAAGACAAGGACTTTACAGATACCAATGGTGTAATCAGAAGTCTAAAATACACGAATGGCTTATAGGACAATGACTTTACAGATACCAATGTGGTAATTAGGAGACGTAAATACACGAATGTCTTATAAGACAATGACTTTACAGATACCAATGGGGTAATCAGAAGTCGTAAATACACGAATGTTTTATAAGACAATGAATTTACAGATACCAATGGGGTAATCAGAATTCGTAAATACACGACTGGCTTATACGAAAATGACATACAGATACCAATGGGGTAATCAGAAGTCGTAAATACACGAATTTTTTAATAAGACAATGACTTTACAGATACCAACGGGGTAATGAGAAGTCGTCAATACACGAATGACTTATAAGACAATGACTTTACAGATACCAATGAGGTAATCCGAAGTCGTAAATACACGAATGGCTTATAAGACAATGATTTTACAGATACCAATTGTGTAATCAGAAATCGTAAATACACGAATGGCTCATAAGACAATGACTTTACAGACGCCATTGGGGTAATCGGAATTCGTAAATACACGAATATTTTATAAGACAATGACTTTACAGATACCAATGGTGTAATCAGAAGTCGTATATACACGAATGGTTGATAAGCCAATGACTTTAGAGATACCAATGGGGTAATGAGAAGTCGTAAATACACGAATGGCTTATAAGACAATGACTTTACAAATACCAATGGTGTAATCAGAAGTCATATATACACGAATGGTTGATAAGACAATGACTATAGAGATACCAATCATGTAATCAGAAGTCGTAAATACACGAATGTTTAGTAAGACAATGACTTTACAGATACCAATTGGCGAAATCAGAAGTCGCAAATACACGAATGGTAGATAAGCCAATGACTTTACAGTAACCAATGGGTAATGAGAAGTCGTAAATATACGAATGTTTTGTAAGACTATTACTTGACAGATACCAATGGGGTAATCAGAAGAAGTAAATACACGAATGTTTTATTAGACAATGACTATACAGATACCAATGGTGTAATCAGAAGTCGTAAATACACGAATGGCTTATAAGACAATGACTTTACAGATTCCAATGGTGTAATCAGAAGTCGTAAATACACCAATGGCTTATAAAACAATGACTTTACAGATGCCAATGGGTAATTAGGAGTCGTAAATACACGAATGACTAATAAGACAATGATTTTGCAAATACCAGTGGTGTAATCAGAAGTCGTAAATACACGAATGGCTATAAGACAATGACTTTACAGATACCAATGGGGTAATCAGAAGATACACGAATGGCTTATAAGACAATGACTTTACAGATACCAATGGTGTAATCAGAAGTCGTAAATACACGAATGGCTTATAAGACAATGACTTTACAGATACCAATGGGGTAATCAGAAGTCGTAAATACACGAATGACTAATAAGACAATGATTTTGCAAATACCAGTGGTGTAATCAGAAGTCGTAAATACACGAATGGCTTATAAGACAATGACTTTACAGATACCAATGGTGTAATCAGAAGTCTAAAATACACGAATGGCTTATAAGACAATCACTGTACAGATACCAATGGGGTAATCAGAAGTCGTAAATACACGAATAACTAATAAGACAATGATTTTACAGATACCAGTGGTGTAATCATAAGTCGTAAATACACGAATGGCTTATAAGACAATGACTTTAGACATACCAATGGGGTAATCAGAAGTCGTAAATACACGAATGGCTTATAAGAAAAGGACTTTACAGATACCTATGGTGTAAACAGAAGTCGTAAATACACGAATGACTTATAAGACAATGACTTTACAGATATCAATGGTGTAATCAGAAGTCGTAAATACACGAATGACTAATAAGACAATGATTTTACAGATACCAATGGTGTAATCAGAAGTCGTAAATACACGAATGGCTTATAAGACAATGACTTTACAGATACCAATGGGATAATCAGAAGATACACGAATGGCTTATAAGACAATGACTTAACAGATACCAATGGTGTAATCAGAAGTCGTAAATACACGAATGGCTTATAAGACAATGACTTTAGACATACCAATGGGGTAATCAGAAGTCGTAAATACACGAATGGCCTATAAAACAAGGACTTTTCATATACCTATGGTGTAAACAGAATTCGTAAATACACGAATGACTTATAAGACTATGACTTTACAGATATCAATGGTGTAATAAGAAGTCGTAAATACACGAATGACTAATAAGACAATGATTTTACAGATATCAATGGTGTAATCAGAAGTCGTAAATACACGAATGGCTTATAAGACAATGACTTTACAGATACCAATGGTGTAATCAGAAGTCGTAAATACACCAATGGCTTATAAAACAATGACTTTACAGATGCCAATGGGTAATTAGAAGTCGTAAATACACGAATGGCTTATAAGACAATGGCTTTACAGATACCAATGGGGTAATCAGAAGATACACGAATGGCTTATAAGACAATGACTTTACAGATACCAATGGTGTAATCGGAAGTCGTAAATACACGAATGGCTTATAAGACAATGACTTTACAGATACCAATGTGGTAATCAGAAGTCGTAAATACACGAATGTTTTATTAGACAATGACTATACAGATACCAATGGTGTAATCAGAAGTCGTAAATACACGAATGGCTTATAAGACAATGACTTTACAGATTCCAATGGTGTAATCAGAAGTCGTAAATACACCAATGGTTTATAAAACAATGACTTTACAGATGCCAATGGGTAATTAGGAGTCGTAAATACACGAATGACTAATAAGACAATGATTTTGCAAATACCAGTGGTGTAATCAGAAGTCGTAAATACACGAATGGCTTATAAGACAATGACTTTACAGATACCAATGGGGTAATCAGAAGATACACGAATGGCTTATAAGACAATGACTTTACAGATACCAATGGTGTAATCAGAAGTCGTAAATACACGAATGGCTTATAAGACAATGACTTTACAGATACCAATGGGGTAATCAGAAGTCGTAAATACACGAATGACTAATAAGACAATGATTTTGCAAATACCAGTGGTGTAATCAGAAGTCGTAAATACACGAATGGCTTATAAGACAATGACTTTACAGATACCAATGGTGTAATCAGAAGTCTAAAATACACGAATGGCTTATAAGACAATCACTGTACAGATACCAATGGGGTAATCAGAAGTCGTAAATACACGAATAACTAATAAGACAATGATTTTACAGATACCAGTGGTGTAATCATAAGTCGTAAATACACGAATGGCTTATAAGACAATGACTTTAGACATACCAATGGGGTAATCAGAAGTCGTAAATACACGAATGGCTTATAAGAAAAGGACTTTATAGATACCTATGGTGTAAACAGAAGTCGTAAATACACGAATGACTTATAAGACAATGACTTTACAGATATCAATGGTGTAATCAGAAGTCGTAAATACACGAATGACTAATAAGACAATGATTTTACAGATACCAATGGTGTAATCAGAAGTCGTAAATACACGAATGGCTTATAAGACAATGACTTTACAGATACCAATGGGATAATCAGAAGATACACGAATGGCTTATAAGACAATGACTTAACAGATACCAATGGTGTAATCAGAAGTCGTAAATACACGAATGGCTTATAAGACAATGACTTTAGACATACCAATGGGGTAATCAGAAGTCGTAAATACACGAATGGCCTATAAAACAAGGACTTTTCATATACCTATGGTGTAAACAGAATTCGTAAATACACGAATGACTTATAAGACTATGACTTTACAGATATCAATGGTGTAATAAGAAGTCGTAAATACACGAATGACTAATAAGACAATGATTTTACAGATATCAATGGTGTAATCAGAAGTCGTAAATACACGAATGGCTTATAAGACAATGACTTTACAGATACCAATGGTGTAATCAGAAGTCGTAAATACACCAATGGCTTATAAAACAATGACTTTACAGATGCCAATGGGTAATTAGAAGTCGTAAATACACGAATGGCTTATAAGACAATGGCTTTACAGATACCAATGGGGTAATCAGAAGATACACGAATGGCTTATAAGACAATGACTTTACAGATACCAATGGTGTAATCGGAAGTCGTAAATACACGAATGGCTTATAAGACAATGACTTTACAGATACCAATGGGATAATCAGAAGTCGTAAATACACGAATGACTAATAAGACAATGATTTTACAGATACCAGTGGTGTAATCAGAAGTCTTAAATACACGAATGGCTTATAAGACAATGACTACAGATACCAATGGTGTAATCAGAAGTCTAAAATACACGAATGGCTTATAAGACAATGACTGTACAGATACCAATGGGGTAATCAGAAGTCGTAAGCACACGAATAACTAATAAGACAATGATTTTACAGATACCAGTGGTGTAATCAGAAGTCGTAAATACACGAATGGCTTATAAGACAATGAGTTTACAGATACCAATGGTGTAATCAGATGTCGTAAATACACGAATGGCTTATAAGACAATGACTTTACAGATACCAATGGGGTAATCAGAAGATACACGAATGGCTTATAAGACAATGACTTAACAGATACCAATGGTGTAATCAGAAGTCGTAAATACACGAATGGCTTATAAGACAATGACTTTAGACATACCAATGTGGTAATCAGAAGTCGTAAATACACGAATGACCTATAAAACAAGGACTTTACAGATACCTATGGTGTAAACAGAAGTCGTAAATACACGAATGGCTTATAAGACAATGACTTTACAGATACCAATGGGGTAATCAGAATTCGTAAATACACGACTGGCTTATAAGAAAATGACTATACAAATACCAATGGGGTAATCAGAAGTCGGAAATACACGAATTTTGTATAGGTCAATGACTTTACAAATACCAATGGGTTAATCAGAAGTCGTAAATACACGAATGGCTTATAAGACTATGACTTTATCGATACCAATGGGGTATTCAGATTTGCAGATACCAATGCTGTAATCAGAAGTTGTAAATATACGCATGGCTTATAAGACAATGACTTTACAGGTACCAATGGGTTAATGAGAAGTCATAAATACACTAATGGCTTATGAGACAATGATTTTAAAGATACCAATGGTGTAATCAGAAATCGTAAATACACGAATGGCTCATAAGACAATGACTTTACTGACACCATTGGGGTAATCAGAATTCGTAAATACACTAATATTTTTTTATAAGACAATGACTTTACAGATATAAATGGTGTAATCAGAAGTCGTATATACACGAATGGTTGATAAGTCAATGACTTTAGAGATACCAATGGGGTAATGAGAAGTCGTTAATACACGAATGATTTGTAAGTCAATGACTTTACAAATACCAATGTGGTAATCCGAAGTGGTATATACACGAATGGTTGATAAGCCAATGACTTTAGAGATACCAATGGGTAATGAGATGTCGTAAATACACGAATGGCTTATAAGACAATGACTTTAGACATACCAATGGGGTAATCAGAAGTCGTAAATACACGAATGGCTTATAAGACAAGGACTTTACAGATACCTATGGTGTAAACAGAAGTCGTAAATACACGAATGACTTATAAGACTATGACTTTACAGATATCAATGGTGTAATCAGAAGTCGTAAATACACGAATGACTAATAAGACAATGATTTTACAGATACCAATGGTGTAATCAGAAGTCGTAAATACACGAATGGCTTATAAGACAATGACTTTACAGATACCAATGGGGTAATCAGAAGACACACGAATGGCTTATAAGACAATGACTTAACAGATACCAATGGTGTAATCAGAAGTCGTAAATACACGAATGGCTTATAAGACAATGACTTTACTGATACCAATGCGGTAATCAGCAGTCGTTAATACACGAATGGCTTATAGGAAAATGATTTTGGAGGTACCAATGGTGTAATCAGAAGTTGTAAATTCACGAATGGCTTATAAGACAATGACTTTACAGATACCAATGGGTTAATCAAAAGTCGTATTTACACGAATGGCTTATAAGACAATGACTTTACAGATAACAATGGGGTACTCAGAAGTCGTAAATATACGAATGGCTTATAAGACAATGACTTTACAGATACAATGGTGTAATAAAAAATCGTATATACACGAATGGTTGATAAGCCAATGACTTTAGAGATACCAAGGGGTAATGAGAAGTCGTAAATAAACGAATGTTTTATAAGACAATGACTATACAGATACCAATGGTGTATTCAGAATTCGTAAATACACGAATGTTTTATAAGACAATGACTTTAGAGATACCAATGGGGTAATCAGAAGTGGTAAATACACGAATGGCTTATAAGACAATGACTTTACTGATACCAATGGGTTAATCAGCAGTCGTTAATACACGAATGGCTTATAGGAAAATGATTTTGGAGGTACCAATGGTGTAATCAGAAGTTGTAAATTCACGAATGGCTTATAAGACAATGACTTTACAGATACCAATGCGGTAATCAGAAGTCGTAAATAAGCGAATGACTTATAAGACAATTACTCTACAGATACCAATGGGTTAATCAGAAGTCGTATTTACAAGAATGACTTATAAGACAATGATTTTACAGATATCAATGGTGTAATCAGCAGTCTTAAATACACGAATGACTAATAAGACAATGACTTTACAGATACCAATGGGTAATCAGAAGTCGTAAATACACGAATGACTAATAAAACAATGATCTTACAGATAGCAATGGTGTAATCAGAAGTCGTAAATACACGAATGGCTTATAAGATAATTACTTTACAAATACCAATGGTGTAATCAGAAGTCGTAAATACACGAATGGCTTATATGACAATGACTTTACAGATATCAATAGGGTAATCAGAAGTCGTAATTACACGAATGGTTTATAAGACAATGACTTTACAGATACCAATGGTGTAATCAGAAGTCATAAATACACGAATGGCCTACAAGACAATACCTTAACAGATACCAATGGTGTAATGAGAAGTCGTAAATACACGAATGGCTTATAAGACAATGAATTTACAAATACCAATGGGGTAATCAGAAGTCGTAAATACACGAATTTTTTATAAGACAATGAATTTACAGATACCAATGGGGTAATCCGAAATCGTAAATACACTAATGGCGTATATGGTAATGATTTTGCAGATACCAATGCTGTAATGAGAAGTTGTAAATACACGCATGGCTTATAAGACAATGACTTTACAGGTACCAGTGGGTTAATCAGAAGTCGTAAATACACGAATGGCTGATAAGACAATGATTTTAAAGATACCAATGGTGTAATCAGAAGTTGTGAATACACGAATGTTTTATAAGACAATGACTATACAGATACCAATGGTGTAATCAGAAGTCGTAAATACACGAATGTTTTAAAGACAATGACTATACAGATACCAATGGGGTAATCAGAAGTCGTAAATACACGAATAACTAATAAGACAATGATTTTACAGATACCAGTGGTGTAATCAGGAGTCGTAAATACACGAATGGCTTATAAGACAATGACTTCACAGATACCAATGGGGTAATCAGCAGTCGTAAATACCCGAATGGCTTATAAAACAATGACTTTACAGATACCAATAGGGTAATCCGAAATCGTACATACATGAATGGCTTATATGGTAATGATTTTGCAGATACCAATGCTGTAATCAGAAGTTGTAAATACACGCATGGCTTATAAGACAATGACTTTACAGGTACCAATGGGTTAATCAGAAGTCGTAAATACACGAATGGCTTATAAGACAATCATTTTAAAGATATCAATGGTGTAATCAGAAGTTGTGAATACACGAATGTTTTATAAGACAATGACTATACAGATACCAATGGGGTAATCAGAAGTTGTAAATACACGAATGTTTTATAAGACAATGACTTTACAGATACCAATGAGGTAATCAAAAGTCGTAAATACACGAATGACTAATAAGACAATGATTTTACAGATACCAGTGGTGTAATCAGAAGTCGTAAATGCACGAATGGCTTATAAGACAATGACTTTAGAGATACCAATGGGTAATGAGAAGTCGTAAATATACGAATGTTTTATAAGACAATGACTTGACAGATACCAATGGGGTAATCAGAAGTCGTAAATACACGAATGTTTTTTAAGACAATGACTTTACAGATACCAATGGCGTAATCAGAAGTCGTAAATACACGAATGTTTTATAAGACAATGACTTTACTGATACCAATGGGGTAATCAGCAGTGGTTAATACACGAATGGCTTATAGGAAAATGATTTTGGAGGTACCAATGGTGTAATCAGAAGTAGTAAATTCACGAATGGCTTATAAGACAATTACTTTACAGATACCAATGGGGTAATCAGAAGTCGTAAATAGACGAATGGCTTATAAGACAATCACTTTGCTTATACCAATAGGTTAATCAGATGTCTTACATACCCGAATGGCTTATAAGACAATGACATTACAAATACCAATGGTGTAATCAGAAGTCATATATACACGAATGACTTATAAGACAATGACTTTACAGATACCAATGGGGAAATCAGAAGTCGCAAATACACCAATGGTTTATAAGAAAATGACTTTACAGATACCAATGGTGTACTCAGAAGTCGCAAATACACGAATGAGTAATAAGACAATGACCTTACAGAAACCAATGTGTTAATCAGAAGACGTGATTGCACGAATGGCTTATAAGACAGTGACTTTACAAATACCAATGGTGTAATCAGAATTTGTAAATACACGAATGACTTATACGGCAATGACTTTACAGATACCAAGAGGTTAATCAGAAGTCGTATTTACACGTATGGTTTATTAGACAATGATTTTACAGATACCAATGGTGTAATTAGAAGTCGTAAATACACGAATGGCTTATAAGACAATGACTTTACAGACACCAATGGGGTAATCAGAAGTCGAAAATACACGAATGGCTTATAAGACATTGACTTTACAGATACCAATGGGATAATCAGAAATCGTAAATACACGAATGGCTCATAAGACAATGACTTTACAGACACCATTGGGGTAATCAGAATTCGTAAATACACGAATGTTTTATAAGACAATGACTTTACAAATACCAATGTGGTAATCAGAAGTCGTAAATACACGAATGGCCTATAAGACAATGACTTTACAGATACCAATGATGTAATCAGAAGTCGTATATACACGAATGGTTTAAAAGCCAATGACTTTAGAGATACCAATGGGTAATGAGAAGTCGTAAAAATACGAATATTTTATAAGAGAATGACTATACAGATACCAATGGTGTAATCAGCAGTCTTAAATACACGAATGACTAATAAGACAATGACTTTACAGATACCAATGGGGTAATCAGAAGTCGTAAATACACGAATGACTAATAAAACAATGATTTTACAGATAGCAATGGTGTAATCAGAAGTCGTAAATACACGAATGGCTTATAAGATAATGACTTTACAGATACCAATGGGGTAATTAGAAGTCGTAAATACACGAATGGCTTATAAGACAATGACTTTACAGATATCAATAGGGTAATTAGAAGTCGTAAATACACGAATGGTTTATAAGACAATGACCTTACAGATACCAATGGTGTAATCAGAAGTCATAAATATACGAATGCCTACAAGAAAATGACTTTAGAGATACCAATGGGGTAATCAGAAGATACACGAATGGCTTATAAGACAATAACTTAACAGATACCAATGGTGTAATCAGAAGTCGTAAATACACGAATGGCTTATAAGACAATGAATTTACAAATACCAATGGGGTAATCAGAAGTCGTAAATACACGAATTTTTAATAAGACAATGACTTTACAGATACCAATGGGGTAATCAGAAGTCGTAAATACACGAATGACTTATAAGACAATGATTTTACAGATACCGATGGTGTAATCAGAAGTCGTAAATACACGAATGGCTTATAAGACAATGACTTTACAGATAACAATGGGGTATTCAGAAGTCGTAAATATATGAATGGCTAGTAAGACAATGATTTTGCAGATACCAATGGTGTAATCAGAAGTCGTAAATACAAGAATGGCTTATAAGACAATGACTTTACTTATACCAATAGGTTAATCAGATGTCTTACATACACGAATGGCTTATAAGACAATGACTTTACAAATGCCAATGGTGTAATCAGAAGTCATATATACACGAATGGTTGATAAGACAATGACTATAGAGATACCAATGGAGTAATCAGAAGTCGTAAATACACGAATGTTTAATAAGAAAATGACTTTACAGATACCAATGGGGTAATCAGAAGTCGTAAATACACGAATGACTTAAAAGACAATGATTTTACAGATACCGATGGTGTAATCAATAGTCGTAAATACACGAATGGCTTATAAGACAATGACCTTACAGATACCAATGAGGTAATCAGAAGCCGTAAATACACGAATGACTTATAAGACAATGACTTTACAGATACCAATGGGGAAATCAGAAGTCGCAAACACACGAATGGCTTATAAGTCAGTGACTTTACAGATAGCAATGGTGTAATCAGAATTTGTAAATACACGAATGACTTATACGACTATGACTTTACAGATACCAATGATGTAATCAGAAGTCGTAAATACTCGAATGGCTAATAAGACAATGACTTTACAGATACCAATGGGGTAATCAGCAGTCGTTAATACACGAATGGCTTATGGGAAAATGATTTTGGAGGTACCAATGGTGTAATCAGAAGTTGTAAATGCATGAATGGCTTATAAGACAATGATTTTACAGATACCGATGGGTTAATCAGTAGTCGTATTTACACGAATGGCTTATAAGATAATTACTTTACAGAGAACAATGGGCTACTCAGAAGTCGTAAATATACGAATGACTTATAAGACAATGACTTTACAGATACCAATGGGGTAATCAGAAGTCGTAAATACTCCAATGGCTTATAAGACAATGACTTTACAGATACCAATGGGCTACTCAGAAGTCGTAAATATACGAATGACTTATAAGACAATGACTTTACAGATACCAATGGTGTAATCAGAAGTCATAAATACACGAATGGCCTACAATACAATGACTTTTCAGATACCAATGGGGTAATCAGAAGATACACGAATGGCTTATAAGACAATAACTTAACAGATACCAATGGTGTAATCAGAAGTCGTAAATACACGAATGGCTTATAAAAAAATGACTATACAGATACCACTGGGGTAATCAGAAGTGGTAAATACAAGAATTTGTTATAAGACAATGACTTTACAGATACCAATGGGGTAATCAGAAGTCGTAAATACACGAATGGCTTATAAGACAATGACTTTACAGATACCAATGGGGTAATCAGAAAACGTAAATACACGAATGGCTCATAAGACAATGACTTTACAGACACCATTGGGGTAATCAGAATTCGTAAATACACGAATGGTTGATAAGCCAATCACTTTCGAGATACCAATGGGTAAGGGGAAGTCGTATATATACGAATGTTTTATAAGACAATGACTTGAAAAATACCAATGGGGTAATCAGAAGACGTAAATACACGAATATTTTATAAGACAATGACTATACAGATACCAATAGGTAATCAGAAGTCGTAAATACACGAATGTTTTATAAGACAATGACTTTACAGATACCAATGGGGTAATCAGCAGTCGTTAATACACGAATGGCTTATAAGACAGTGACTTTACAGATAGCAATGGCGTAATCAGAATTTGTAAATACACGAATGACTTATACGACTATGACTTTACAGATACCAAGAGGTTAATCAGAAGTCGTATGCATACATATGGTTTAGAAGACAATGATTTTACAGATATCAATGATATAATCAGAAGTCGTAAATACTCGAATGGCTTATTAGACAATGACTTTACAGATACCAATGGGGTAATCAGCAGTCGTTAATACACGAATGGCTTATGGGAAAATGATTTTGGAGATACCAATGGTGTAATCAGAAGTTGTAAATACACGAATGGCTTATAAGACAATGACTTTACAGATACCAATGGGTTAATCAGAAGTCGTATTTACACGAATGGTTAATAAGATAATGACTTTACAGATAACAAAGGGGTACTCAGGAGTCGTAAATATACGAATAGCTTATAAGACAATGACTTTACAGATACCAATGGGGTAATCAGAAGTCGTAAATACACGAATGGCTTATAAGACAATGACTTTGCTTATACCAATAGGTTAATCAGATGCATTACATACACGTATGGCTTATAAGACAATGACTTTACAAATAACAATGGTGTAATCAGAAGTCATATATACACGAATGGTTGATAAGACAATGACTATGGAGATACCAATGGGTAATCAGAAGTCGTAAATACACGAATGTTTTATAAGACAATGACTTTACAGATACCAATGGTGTAATCAGAATTTGTAAATACACGAATGACTTAGACGACAATGACTTTACAGATACCAAGGGGTTAATCAGAAGTCGTATTTACACGTATGGTTTATAAGACAATGATTTTACAGATACCAATGGTGTAATCAGAAGTCGTAAATACACGAATGACTTATAAGAAAATGACTTTACAGATACCAATGGTATAGTCAGAAGTCGTAAATACACCAATGGCATATAAGACAATGACTTTACAGATACCAATGGTGTAATCAAAAGTCTAAAATACACGAATGGCTTATAAGACAATGACTTTACAGATACCGATGTGGTAATTAGAAGACGTAAATACACGAATGGCTTATAAAAGAATGACTTTACAGACACCAATGGGGTAATCAGAAGTCGTATATACACGAATGGCTTATAAGACAATGACTTTACAGATACCAATGGAGTAATCAGAAGTCGTAATGGCTTATAAGACAATGACTTTACAGATGCCAATGGTGTAATCAGATGTCGTAATGACTTATAAGACAATGACTTTACAGATGCCAAAGGTGTAATCAGATGTCGTAATGACTTATAAGACAATGACTTTACATATACCAATGGTGTAATCAGAAGTCGTAAATACACGAATAGCTTATAAGACAATGACTTTACGTACAGTCAAGCCTGCTTTAGTGACCACCTCTATTAAGCAATAACTTGTATTATGTGACCTTAATTCAAATTTCCCTTCACAATGCATTTCATATGAATTAAACCTGTATTAATCGACCACCTGTCTTATGTGACCATATTTCACTGTCCCGTTGGCTTATAAAGCAATAATTTTTGGTAATTATCAATTATAGTTTTTTGCTTTTTGTAGATATTGCTTTATATTCCCAAGACAAAACTCAAGAGAACGAAAGTTTGTCGTACATCTCACCATGTGAGTTTTTTGATATAAAGGATATACTTCGAAATAACAAGCCAAAACCAGCGAAACGGAAAAAAAAGGAAACAGAGGATAAATTTGAAGTAATACGTACTTCGACGATTGCTAAATACCAATCAATCAATCAATCAACCATTGGCAGCGAAGGAAATCGAACTGATGACTCGATCAATATTGAAGCAAAAGATGTCAGCAACAACAGCTACAAAGAAGAGATTGAACAGGTCATAAAGTCATTAAGACCAATAAACATTGACAAGACGCGGAATGGTGATAGTAAATCCAAAAAGACAGAGAAGAAAGAGGATGTTGAGCAATTAACGAAAGGAAAAAGTGAGGAAGAAGCCGAAATGAAACATTGTCTGCCTTCAGTATCAATAAAACCAGATCCCTCTGTTACAAAACGGACACAACCTTCTGACTCAAAAATCGTTCCTGTTGATGTCAGTGATGATCGTCATAAAATCGGTTCTGTAAATGTTGGTAGAGCCAGTCCACTCCCGGTGAAACAAGTGGAACCAGTAAAACGCAAAAGTGAAGAAGCGGATGTTGTAGTTGATGTCAAGTCATTGACTATGGAAGACGTCAGCGACTGGATGAAGAAATTGAAACTTGAAAAATATGCTGATATTTTTCTTGAAAATCAAGTAGACGGTTATCTCCTGATGCAACTGGATAAACAAATGTTGAAGACCGATTTTGGAATGGGAGATTTTGACATTATGAAACTTACGGCATTTGCAAAATCCGGACATGTTCCGAAATCAATGGGAGGAGACTTGTGACATTGTAGTTAATTACAAGCACCAAGGTCTTTTTGGAAAACACACACATTGCATACTATGTACCATGATATTTATGTATCCATATATAAGATGTCTAAAATATGCCGTATTATATTCCTTTTTTATGAAAAAAAGTTGTTAATAGGGAAGGTTGTAACATTTAACAAATATACTGTCACATCAAAGTACATGTTTACGAAAATGCCAAAGTGTTCTTTAAACGCTTATCATAAAACATCAACAATTGGGATGGCTTCTCGTGTTTAACGCCACTTTGAACAATAACTTAATTATATTGTGGCGGTCAGTTTTATTGATGGAGGAAACTGGAGAACCTGGAGAAAACCTAACAATTTGCAGGACAATACGACAGTACTTTCATTACATTCATTGACCAAAAATATTAATTATAACGGTCCAGTATATATACAATCGGAATAATATGATAATAGGTGTTACCTAACTTGGGACGAAGTCCAATAATTTAGCTTAAACAATAATATGAGACAGGTGCTACCTGTAGTGCCAGCGAAGCACAATCCACATTATCTAATATTTCAATCATGTAAATCCTTGGGATGATTGAAATAGAAATTGTACTTGCTTTTGTGTACTTTTTGGAGTGTACTGCAATACAATGTAAGGATGATCTTTCCATCTATTGAAACAGGCACGCCATGAATGCTCGCGAATCTGAAAATTATCTGCCCATTTCACGCTCATTCAATGCATCAAAGTAGTGTCGAGATTTTTTGGGCCGAGATATTTCGGGGACGACTTTTTTTAGGGTCGAAATATATTGGGGACGACTTTTAACATGCATAACCGGAAGTAGTTCCAGATTACTGCGCATCCGATTTTCTGCAGATTTATCCATGTATTGGTTTCCGGTGTGTCATTTCCGGTGTATCAAATTTAAGCCAATAGTGATATGGATCTGGAATCAAAATATTGCTATTTCTACCATAGTTAGGACTTCGTCCCATATCATCCTGTTTAATCCCTTTAGTTTTCTTGTTCCCAAAAGACTTTTAGATTATTTGGTTGTCCAAGAATTTGACCTTTATCTTACCTGGAGAAGATTATTCCAGATGCGCTTCATGTGCACGTGCTCAGGTATTTACGTGTTTACTCTTAGTGTAATTTAATTGTTATCTATGTACGAATGCTTCGTTGTTCTCTAGAATTAAATAGCCACCTTTATTCAGTTTTAAAACACTTATGATATTTCTTATTATCAAAAAAAAAAAAACTGGAGCAGACAATGATCCAAACACAGTTGTGGTGCCTATTTAAGTCCATTCCAAACTTGGGTGAACACATCAAGCCTCTTTACCATGTGTTAAGACTGTTACTGTCACATTTGTGTTTGAAGCAGGTACACAGCTAAGGTTTGAAGCAATATTGAAGAACAAATTTGACAGTGTAACCACGCTTGTACGGTTTAGCGTGCTATTTTAAAAAAGCTATTTTAAAAAAGAATATTTTGCCATTCGTCAGGTAAAAGGGTTATCTACCTCCAGTTCCCCCCCCCCCCCTGCCCCACCCTTCTCCATCCCTCCGTTCGATCTGTCACTGTACATACCCATTAGTGAACAAGCGTCTTAGTGAAAGTAACTTTTGTTAACAGGAGTAAATAGCTATTCATTGCTACCAGTGATATTAAGTCTGATATTACTGGTATTAGTTGCATAGTGTACTAGTGTTCTAATACGATTTGTACAATAATACCCTCAGCAACGCTATAGTAAATGTGGCCTCTGATATCCCATACAGGCCGGTAATAGAGGCTGATGATACAGGCCGCTAATAGAGGCCGATGATACAGGCCGCTGTTCTGAATATATGAACTTTAACCTTTTATTGTTTTAGACTTAAAGCGTGTTAAACATATTTTGGGACTTTCGGGTATCGAACCACTGTTGGGCTTTTTAAGTCTACTTTGACTTTCAAAACTTCCATCTAGCTACGGTGCCCACACTGCTATACTCTATTATTAGTATATATGACTCTTGATAGAAAGCTTTGTTAAAAAAACAATATACAAGACACGATACAAGTATTTCAGATCTGGCATAATTTATGTTCAGAACTGATGAGTATGTGAACTTTTAAAATGTATTCTCGCAATACAAAAACAACTAACGAACCGACCGCAAGTAATAACAAATCAGACAGACCAAAGGTGAACATTTGGGACACTTGAAAGACCTTGAAATATCTAAATATAAACGATTCTTTTCACTTGAAAGACCTTGAAATATCTAAATATAAACGAGAATCGAAAGGACGTTGACTCATACAAATTTGTCGTTTTATTTTTTGTTAATTGTTGTCTTATTTGACTTTCTAAACATTAAAAGTGTAAAAATATATGCCATACAATTTATTTTTTCAACAACACTATTATTGTACAAGTTAGATACATTATTATTGAAACAAAAGAATTTGCCCGTATTGGATATAACGAGTTTCTTTTTCCGCATTCGTACTCAGGTGACGGCCTTGGTGCGGAAAAAGAAACCCGTTATATCCAATACGGGCCGCTTCTTTTGTTTCAATAGTACTGTATCGTATACATACCATGTATACGGGATCAATACATTTCATACGGAGCGAGAGCGAAGTTTGTAAGAAGTCAGATATATAGCTATCCTAGACGACTAACATGTAGCGTTGCAAGCATGTAATGTGACTATTAATAACTATATATTAACATATTAGCAGATTATAGAAGATTATCAGAATTTGGAGATTATATACAACATTTATTTTTTTATATATAACTCGTTGTTCGATATATATTACACTATGTTTACATTTATACATCATTTTGACCATATCAGTTAGTTATTTTAATGACCTCATTAGAAACAATGTACAATGTATTATGCAAATAAATTATAGTATTATAACTTGCATTGTACAGCTTGAGGCACATCTTCCCAGTAGTTCAATATAGACGCCCCCCCCCCCCTCTTATAGGACCATTCAATCCGCAATGAAAAGATTGTCTTTCAAAAGAGGAGGGCTCGAATGAAGAATATGGCCCTGGCCCATAAAAATAGTTTAACACCGCCACTTTGTTTTATATTGAAATGCCTGTATATACCAAGCGAGGAATGTAAGAGGTCATGTATCAATCTCTACCCAGAGTTGTCGGTCCGTCCACTCTTCAAGCTCTGTCAACGTCTATATGCCAAGAATCTTGGCAAAAATCCGTTTATTAAAGGGTAACTTGATATAAACGGTTATAATAACTCCTTATATTGTGAAATATGTAAAGAATACCATATAACTAATATTTGAGAAGCTTCTTTGTTTATTTTCAAACGAAGATAAGGGATTATTTTTTATACGGTGATCACATGTCCCAACATGTATATACATTTGTAGTTTTAATTGTAAATAAGCCTCATTAAATCATTATCCCACACATTTGATTTGTTCAACTAAAATGCGCAGACCAACGTCATTGCATAATCTTCAACATGATGAAGGAGGCAATTACATGGCAGAAACAGAAACAGAATCAGTCATACAGCGCTGTTCTGGTTCCTTGTTGTAATAGCTTCTATAGTTGCTGAATGTTACACTGGTAATATTTTATAAAAAGCAAACCAGTTTAATACAAAGATAGACTACTTTTTAGGCGTTGACAGAAATTGGAGAGAGTGTAAGGACCGACAACTCTGGGTAAGGATTAGTCATGTATATGTGTGTTAGTGATGTCGATTTTGTCTCTGTTTCTACGATTTTTTCTATTAGATTTTAGAACTGATCCGACAGTGTAGTATTTTTTTTCCATGTTATTCCATAAATGTTTGCTAAGTTTGCTCTGCATAATATGTTCATTCGAACTACAATAGCACATAGATCTCTTCGCCTTCGCCTTCGGCAAACGACATTTAATGGGTTTTCACCCGCCCATTTTCCCGAAAGGTGGCGCATGCGCTCTATCAGTTATTCGATTCCAAGATGGCAGACGGCTATCAGCTGTGGTCAGTGCCAAGGAGTTCTGAAAGTCATTACTGATAGAACACATACGCCACCTATTAGAGATAAATCTTAGGCGGAAACCATTGTATGAAAAGCTTAAAGATATCAATGAAGTGTTCAGATGCCGTAAATTGAAGGACAGACAATACAACTGCCAAAAAAAACAATGGTTCACAAATCACAATACAGAAAATTAATGATTACGCAACAGTGAACCCGGATGCTCCTTTTTCAAATAGTGGCACATGCGCAACAGTGAACCCGGATATTCCGTTAGGGTAAGTAATTCCCCTTTCCAATGGTGGCATCTGCTAAACGACACAAACATAATCTGATATGAAGATTGTGTTGGACACCAGTATGCGTTAATGAATATGAATATCATTAGAAATCATTAACAAATGAGAATAAAACGAGGAGATCATCGTCCTTATGCGAAAATCATTGGGGAGATCACAATACGCAACTACGAAAATGAAGGAATGTAATTGGGTAAAATGAAGGTCATGAATCCTACTATTATATCCGAGGGTGACCTTTGGTGCTCCGGAAGCGCAACACGTTCATGTTCAACTGGTGCCACCCGTCGTGTTACAGATCTTACAATCTGGTGATGAGTTTTATTTGGTGATAGGGCATTTAGCACTAGTCGATTTTGGCTTTACTGGATGTACAGTTTTGTGTACTTGCTCTCAAAGATTTAAATTATTTTGTTTTCCTATATTTTGACTTGGTGAAGGTTAAACAAGAAACACTCGGTGTGCACGAAATAAGATGTCATCATATTTGTTTTAATTAATTGTAAGCAAACAAATAAACGTAAGAAAAAAGCGAAGGTGCAATCACTAATGGATAATCCACAGACACAGACAACATTAGGCATCATATACAGAGCAAATACATACAAAATAAAAATAAACCACATTACAGAAAACTAAAAAGTTGAGTAACACGGACCCAACAGAAAAACTTGAGAGCTCACGAAAGGCTTTGTTTGTTTATTTGTTTGCTTGATGGTATTTAACGCCACTTTCAACAATATTTCTGTTTCAGCTACATCAGTAGTGATAGGCACTGATTGCATAGGTTGTTGTAAATCCAACTACCATACGATCACGGATACGACGGCCCGATATGAAGGGTAATCAATAACTGTTTCTTATAAACTAATAATATCTATTTTTTTACTATTTTTTTTTACATGAGACAAATTGAATACACAGTTAACAATTACAACAAATACTTAAGTTATTGTAACGACATCTACCCGCGCGGAGAGATCAAATGGTATGTCTTCTTGAATAACTTTTTCCATTTTTCTTCGTTCCTCTCCAAAAACTCGTTTTCCAAATTTATTTCCGAAAACGTAATTTGGATCAAAATAATTCATAGCTAAATAGAATCTCGCTCGTGTATTTTCGCTGTACAATTTTGCCAATGTGACAGAATCCATATCGTACAATAACCCCCAACGTGGACGCCCATTGAATACATCAAGCATTCTTGCTCGAAATTGTTCCAAAGTATCGTCTGCACCGTGAGTACCGTGTAATATACTTTGTTCAATTGTAATAGAAAGCCCCTTACGATCATATTCCATGGCCATGTACTTGTTTGTTTTGCACATGAATCGTTGCGCAATAGGTACATTAACAAGCTGACGTCCATTTTTGTTACGGATTCCGTCATAAAACTCGTATAATTCTTCAAAAATTTCAAATAATGTCTCCGCCCCATCCAATCGCATTGCGCATTCACTGGTTGAAATGTAAACGTTATCATCGCTAAAAACTCCTGATAACGTGTTGAGAACCTCAGCTGCATCTAATACTATAGGCTCGTGTGCTAGATACATTAACGAGAAGTGCATAACCAAAGGTACAATATGGGGCGCGGCTTCTCCTGCTTTAACACGCGCGTTATTTAAAGATTATAATGGTATATGTTTAAAACCTTCCGGTCGTTTTCCAATTCCTGGTGGCTTAGCCCATTTTAATATACTTATCAGAATGCGGTGTTCCTCTTTCTCCTTTGATGTCAACTTGTATGCATACGGACTTCCAATGATTTGAAAACTATACAAGTCTTTAACTTTGCCATTGTACAAGTCTTGTATAATTCTATTAGCCTCGCCCCATTTGTACACCTTGCGCTCCTCTTTTAGACAGAATCCTGGTACCGTACGCAGGACATATGAATAGACAACACCAATCAAACCTATATTAACCACGCTTGCATCGAATGTCTCATCATCCTGTATTAGTTCATGACTATACTTATAGTCCTTGCATTTCTCTGTGAACTTGAAAGGATCAGTAATTCCGTTTGTTGGTTCAATTTGATAACATTTGAAGCCTCAAACAACGATATGTTGCTGCATTAACGTTATCTTTCAGACAGCCAACGCTCAATTCCGAACGTAACCTGAAAGGGAAAAACATCTTTCATTATCTAAATCCATTTATAAAGAGGAAACGCTGTCATATGTGTTATATACATTGTGTACATGTATGTCATAATAGAGTTGCTCTACTGTATATTAATTCTGCTAGTATCGTCAAAACTATCATTCATCGCGGCCACGATGATGTTATATATGTCATAATAGAATTGCTCTACTGCATATTAAATCTGCTAGTATCGTCAAAACTATCATTCATCGCGACCACGACGATTTTATACATTTTACACTTAGACTTTCTTTAAAGGGACCGTAGTGGTCGTAGTCGTATGGTAGTTGGATTTACAACTACATGTACCTATGAAATCAGTGTCTATCACCACTGATGTTGTGAGTTGGAATCTCGATCAGGGCGAGGTGTACAACATTATGTGATAAAGTTTGTCAGTGACTTGCGACAGGTCGGTGGTTTTCTCCGGGTTCTCAGGTTTCATCCGCCAATAAATCTGGCAGTCACGATATAACTAAAATATTGTTGAAAGTGGCGTTAAACACCATCAAACACAAACAAAAAATATAATTTCTTTACAAAATATCATACCTGCTAGTATCAATAACTATTCCATCAGAGTCACTAATGTCAGTCCACATTTCGGAATACTTTGTGCTTACCGCCTTTATTTTCTCCCGTCTTTTAGCAGCCTCTTCGATATAGTCACATAATTCTTCTAAGCTTTCAAGTATCTTGACGTTCGCGTTCATTCGAGTTCCCTCCTCTACTTTCAACGGTTTTGATTCTCTATGCGGACTTCCTATTGAAAAATAAAACGTGTGCACCATTCTGAACATTAATCTTAGATACATTAGCAGTGGTTTGTTTAAATGTATAGTAAACATTCGGTTATATGTTGTAATTTACACAAACACTTTTTTCTATTATTGCCTAAACCAGATACATTTCACCAGGAGAAAACATACCACCATTTGTTATTCACATAAAGTTGATTTTGGATATCCAGTTTAGGCCCATTGGTTTTACACGTGAGCCATTAGTAAAAAAGCGTTATACATGCATTCTAGAAATCGCACATTCCTTGCTGCCAATTTGTAAAGGAAAAAGGGTTGAAGATACCAAAGAGCTAGCCAGACACAATGATTAACAAAACATTACACAGAAAACTACAAAATAGCAACACGAACCCCAAATAAAAAGGGGGATGAACGCATGTGCTACAAAAGGGTAAGCAGTTCCTGGTCCACCAGTGACACCTGTCGTGATATTGATAAACGACAAGATCGTCATCTAATATGGAAATCGCCCTGGACATAAGTACACTTAAGTACAAAAATGTAAATACATGATTCGATTTATAAATATTCGATTTTCTTAAATTAATGTACTAGTATATACTAAAATACAAATAGACAACATAAGTTCTAAATAATATGTTTTTATCCTTTTAATTTTTCTTTTATTTCTACATATAAACCAATTGTTTATACACATGTTATACACATATGTTTGCTTGCGCATAGTGGTGTCTAACACATGTTGTGTTGTGTTTTTGCTTTGTTTGTCTTTGTCTTGTGTACCATATGAATTAGTGTCATGAAGTGAGTGATTGTTGTTGGACTTTTATTGTGCTAGCCCACTAAAGCAACATTCCTCGGATAGACATGTGGCCCTACTCGGACACATTATCAAGATTTCGAGCCAACCAGTCTTTGCGCTTTCTACTTAATGCTGCGTTTTTAGCGGAGATGCAACAAATACCAAATTTATAGTCTTTGGCATGACCCGACCGGGGTCCAACCCACGATCAACCGCACTCGAGGCGATCACGCTAACCATTACGCCACAGATGTGGTTGTGCCATAAAGTCAGCGACAAAAATTGGGTAATATTGTAAAGAGAATGCTTCCAATACAAACATCCACAATGATGTAAACAAAGCGGTTTATTTTTTGTACATGGGTTCACTTTACAATTGTGATATTTATAGATACAGGACTTGTGTTAATGCATAATAGTTCGCACACCGATATAGCATGTGGCAGAATAATCTTAGGAAGACAAGCATCCAGAAAGATCGCAATTTCAGAGTGAAAACCGTTCACGAAACGAATAATAAAACGATTTGCTTACGCTGTGGATTTTTGCATTGGGAGCCATCTCTTTCCGTCCCTTTATCTCGTTTACAACATATATTGTATTTTAGCTATTATCCTGGGTAGCTTAGCGGGTGCCACGTCTGGAACAGTTCTACTCCTTACCCTTTCGGAGCACATACATTCATCTTGTTCTTGGTGAGGAATGGGAACCTTGTTGCTTGTCTGTAGTTTTCTAATTTCTTTATGTTTGGCTGTTTGTCTTTTTATTGGTCATGTGTTTGTATTGCTATTTTTATTTACGATTTTTCCCACCACATCTTGGTCTCTCCTGTGTTTTTTACTAGGTGTATAATAATTAACTTGCCATGATTGTCGATGAAGGCTTCTAGTACTTTCCGTGGATTTGTTGATAATAACTTGTGTAATATTGCCGACACATCGTGGTTATTTTTGTCATTTAATATCATAGAAAGAACCTGTAAAGGGGTTTTGCACATTTCATGATGGTCATATCCCCTATAAAAAAGGAAAAAATGCATGTACACAAAAACAAATTTATGATTCGATTTGATTCATTGTGCTTAACTCCACTTTCAGCAATATTTCAGCTATATCATGGCGACCAGTTTTAGTGGTGGAAGAAGCCGGAGTACCCGGAGAGATTCATCTACCATGGGAAAGAACTGGTAAACTTTATCACTTGCGGCTGCGAGTCGAGTGCACCTTTTTTGTAATCCACAAAGCTGGACGTGAACGCACACCGTATTGGTGATAGTCTTGTATGAGTTGTTAGGTAATCCAAACTACCTAACTCATTGAGCCATCCGGGTCCTCAAAAATTATATGATAACTTTGTTTATTACACCTGAATGGCATGACAGAAGATAATAAGACATTTTCTTTTTACTTGTCAAAGGGTACTATGTTGTATTGTATGTAATGTGTTTGTAAATCGTATATGTTTGCATGATTTGTTTTTATATGTTATTTTTGTAATATCGGTTTTAAACGCTCTTCAGAGTTGATGTTGTATGTTGCTTCATGTCCGATTTTAAACTTTATTAAATGTTTTTATCTTTTAAAAATATAGTAGCGCGGACATGATAAGAGAACTTCTTTGAAAACGATTAGAACGATGCCTGTTTCTGCTCTTTGTAGTAAAATTTTTCTGTTGTTTGAGACTTTTTGACATTGCAGGATAAACATAATATACGTACATTGTCAATAAAATTATATTTGATTTGCATTCGTCGCGAAATAGGCCAGAAACATCTCCGAGAACTCGCCCTTTAATACATTCTTCAAAATCTCGGGCGAATAAAGGACTGGGGGCTATAAGGGACAACATCGATCCAACCTCAGATGTCGATAAAATTTTCTCCAAAATGTATTCACAATATGTGCTTTTCAGAAATAAATACAGTTAGTCAACATGTGTATCTAATTCCTCACAGCGGATCGACAAAGTCAGGTAATGAAAAGCACTGAACGTAATTTTTTTCAGAATACAGAACGTATGTATCATTGTTTTATAATGCATATCTTTAAAAAACAAAAACAAAAACAAATCATAATAAAACTCAATAAACAAAGCATACATTTGACTTAATATGCAATGTGAATTGATTTCAGGAATGAAAACATGTTCCGAAGCTGTATTATGAAATTAAAGTGAACAAATAGTAATGTCACAACGTCACCTATTTTCGACGATCTCCTGTTTTCGACGGTTTGCTTCATGTGATAAAATCTCTCATTATTTTGATCGCTTCATTTATCAGAGGTTATATTATGATGCTGAAATGCTGAAATTGCATGAATGATCTCAAGAAATCTGATTCACAGTGATTCAGGTGGTGATCGATTTATACCGCCACTTCAAGTTGAAAATGACATGATACAAGACGATAACAAAAAAGCTGAATTGTTTAATGACTATTTTTGCAAATAAGCTGACCTTAATTATTCTGAAACTTCTGTGCCTGATATTACTGATATATTGATCAATGGTCTTGAGCAAATCACAATTACAGAAAACGAAGTGGAAGATATATTGAAGGTACTTGATACAGCTAAAGCTATTGGGCCTGACCTGTTAAACCCTAGGCTCCTTAAAGAAGCAGCATCTATACTAAAATATCGCTTATGTAGACTGTTTAATTTATCATTAACACTTTCTACCTTTCCATCAGAATGGAAATATGCTAATGTGACCCCCGTTTTTAAAAAAGATTGTCCCAGTAATTTGAAAAACTACAGACCAATTTCCCTCATTAGTGTACTTGCCAAGGTAATGGAGCGATTAGTCTATAAACATATTTATAAATATTTGATTTACAATAACTTAGTTACTTCCCATCAATCTGGTTTTACTCCTGGAGATTCTGCCGTTAATCAACTCCTGTACATCACAAAGGAATTTGGTAGAGCGTTGGATGAAGGTAAGAAAGTGAGAGTTGTCTTTTGCGATATAAATAAAGTATTTGACCGAGCTTGGCATAACGTATTACTTCGTAAGCTTGAATCAATAGGGATTAGAGGATCATTATTATCTTGGATGAAAAACTACTTGTCTGAAAGAAAACAACGTGTCGTAATTAATAATTCAACTTCTAGTTGGCGTGACATAAATGATGGTGTACCCCAGGGATCGATTCTAGAAAATATTAAATCAAGCAGATCTGTTCAGATAATTAAATCAAATCTTCAACCCCAAAACAATACTAAACCCATTTATTATTATATTGGTACTCGATTGGGACAAATTTTACACGCTAGGTTGCGTATGCAGTGCAGCTCTCGCAATCATCACTTATTTCGTAAAAAACATTGTAAATTCCCCATTCTGTCAATTTGAGGCAACAGAAACCACGGCCCATTTTCTGCTACATTGTCCCCGTCACAATGCAACAAGACTGAGATATATTCACACCATTAACTTACCAATTAACTTAAATACGGATTTATTATTGTTTGGCTCTACAGACTTAACGAATACCCTAAAAACAGATATATTCTTAAACGTGCAGAAATTCATCATAAGTAGCTAACGATTTACTTCCTAACCATATTCACACAACTTAAACATGCTAAAAAAAGCACTTGCACCTTTACACTTCATTTGTTTGTTTCGTTTATTTTTTCTACTTACTAAAGCTCACCAAATAACATTGACAACGACTGATTAACACTTTATATTTCTCAATACACTTTTACCTTTCGATACTAATTAAACCTTGAACACCAGATAACTACAGGGATACGAATTAATATAAGTTTAACCACTTGTTTCCGAATCCTATTGATTAATTTAAATGTATATATAATTTATATGTGTATTATCATGATGTGTAATATAGAATTAATTAATAAAATATGTTTATACTAAGAAATCTGATCTAAAAATGTCATCTTTAAATGTAAGAACTACGTACCACATCTATTATTTCACGTTCAAATTGTAGTTTTTCGCAATTCATTTTTTCGTCACCTTAACAAAGCTTTAATCATTTAAAAAATATATCTCATACAGACAAATTTTGGTTTCATCGTCTGCTATGACATTGATAATGTACATATTGAGGTCATATCAATTCAGAAACTTATTAACATTGATCGTCGAAAACTGGTGGAAATTTTAGTTAAACAACAGTATTTAGAAAAAACTGCTGGAACCTGCTAATCTGGGTCACGGGTCACTGTAATCGGGCGGCTGTATCGAGAAACAGATACGTGTTGAAAAAAACTGTTGATACTCATAAAATATTGATAAATGCAATAAAACTTTATGTTTGTCTTCAAGAAATATGATAGACAAAACCATGTGTGAAGTTTTATGACGAAATATCTCCAATTTCTATGTAAATTTACGAGTTGAAGTGGGGAAATGTTATGTTCGATTTCTAAAAATCTTCTACTCTGAAACCACAGGTAAATTTAATTTAGCGATGTATTTTTATCTTGAACAAGAATAATGAGCGTCCTGATTGGATGATCGATTTAAAACACACTGACTCTGCATGGTAAGAAGATGCATGTAAAAGCAATCTGTTATATTTGTTTGATTCTGGAATATTGTTGTTCATTGAATTAAACAAGAAAAAAGGGAAAAGGGGGGGAGGGGGGGGGGGAAGGTGTGAATTTTATTTGTGAATTTGACAGTTAAATAAATGTTATGTTTCGACAGTTTAAAGAGAAAAATAAAAAAAAAATTGTTGTTAATAAAAAAATTGAAAGTGAAGTTGTTTCTTTTTCTGTACATTGTTTAATGACATGATATGTGTATAACAGTTCCCATAATTGTGTGGGAAACAATATTGTTGTAGTATTATTGGTACTTGTTTTAATCTTAAAAGAAGTAATAGATAGGTTTATTTGGTCAATAGAACTTTGTCATATTTGAAATTTTTTAAAACACTTTTTTAGCCGTACTTTATTCTTACCGACAACCAAAGCGATGATATATCCCAGTACATTTTACGGACAATCATCACAAATCTATAAAAAGAAATAATGCCAAGGTGCGGGTTGAGAGAAGTCCAATATTTAAATATCGCTTTTTTATAATATGGAAATATTTTGGGGAATGGTGTGAAGCAAAATGTTTAATGTGTAACGATTTTAGCTAGGAACCTGTGAGAATTTTTTTATTTATTTTATAAACTGATAGCAAGCCTTGGAATCAGATATCCCATAGACAGTGGTTGTCGATAGATAATTGTTTTACAATCAAGTATTTCATATATATTTATGATGAGAACAAGTTTACAACATATGATTAATCGTGTAGGTAAAATGTGTGTCGCTGCCATGAGTCTATGCATGATTGCTTTGATTGCTACTAGAAAAAGAGGAGATGGTAGATATTATTTTGCTTTGTGACAAAGCAACAACAACACTCCTAATAAACTGTTGCTATCAGAATCTGCTGTAAGTTGTCTTTTAGGTGTAAGGAGTGTGTCCTTTACATCTCGCGCTAAGGGATGTATTAAATTCGTTCCTCACAGTTGTCTGGTGTCCCTTTCACATAAAGTCGGCGTTTTCCTAGAGGAAGCCATTTGTTATTTTATTTATGCCAAATTCGCAGTCATGTTAGGATTCTAATAATAATAGATTATTATACATTACAGACTCGTACATTATCTTTCCAAATTGTACATAACACTGTATAATAACCTATTATTATAATGTCGTCGGGTCGATTCTCAGTGGAATATTATAACAAGACGTAGTGAGTTCTAACATTTATTGCAGTTGGAATTCATATTTCCATATAAAATAGGCCCTGTAATGACAATATAAAATATATAAATAATGGATCAAGAAAGATAACTCTTGATAATTTATGCATTGGAATAAAGTAAATTACAAATATTACAAGTTTCCATTCCATTATTCTAGCAAAATATTTATTCTCTATAAATGATTTATATGCCTGCTCATGGTCTCATGGACATTTACAAACATTAAACAAGTGGTATTACATGTACAATAATGGTTTCACATGAACCAAACAAAATAATAACAAAAACAAGAATAAACTAAACATTGTAATACTAAACAAAATAATAACAAAACATAAACATAAGCGAAGCAAAAATAAGCATAAGCTCAACATTATAATAAAGTAAAATAAAAAGTAGCATAATTAGCATCAATAAGCAAAACTATAAAAACAATTATCTTTACTTCACACTGGGGTGCACAGGTCTTGGAATACAGGATATACCTCAGATCAAGCTGTTCATCAATATTTTAATATATCATGGCAGGTTGAATATAAAAAAAATGAGCTTATAACTATTGTGCTCAAAACATGCACAATTACACAAAACACAGTTTACACATAGAATTGTTAATAACTCACCTTTTTAATATTTTAATTGTAAAAATAGTATTATTCTCAATACTAAACTCATATTTCATAGTTCCAAATATTATTTCATTTAACCTTTAACATTTTATTGGAATTAATGTTCTATAAGTTTATCACATTTTAATAGCATTTAATATGTTAAAATAAGTTTATCACAATTTAATATGTTTTATAAATCAGTCAATCAATCAACTCAATCTCACTGAGAAAGTTATTTTATAGACAATTAGTAAGCTTAGTATAAATACCTTCATGAATGTTAGTGGTGTCAAATAGAAATATCATCGGTTCAATAGTCATCTAAAATTGGATCCAAAAGAATAGTAGTTGGCAATATGTCTGCCTTCCAAGATATGAAAAAGTAATAGAATGTCTCAAAGAACAAAAGAATTTCCCACCAAAAATTCAGGTGACTACAATAACCAATGACATGAAATAACTGGCCAAACTGACCTTAACTAATCAAATATGCAAAGACAAGATACATATCAGGGTTACCTTTGTGAACTTAGGTCATAACCCTAATTAGAATACAAAACATAACACAAAGTTGTAGACCTTATTAATTTTATTATCAAGAGGTTTTAAATATTATAATTAAATGAAAAAATTATTAAAGTAATTATATGAATATATTTTATTTAAAAAAATATATTTTATGAACATAGTAAAAATGAAAAATTAAATTATTTACAACTGTCAAAATTGACTCTTCCACAATAATACAGCTATAATTTTAATCCAATCAAAAACACCCAATTAAGACATGCGATCGTACATTATTTTTCCCGTATTGTACAACCGGAAGCCGTATTCTTTCCGTATTGGACGTCCTATGCGGTTTTTTTTTCGTATTGTACATTATGTAAGGGAAGTAACTCGTTGGTTTTTCTGCTAGTAAACTATTTTTAATTGTAATCTACAATTTAATTAACTTGTTCGGTATTTAACAGTTTGAGGAAAAAAAGCTGCTCAGAATAATTGTTGATCAGTTATTTTGCTGTTTTTAATTCATTTTAGAGATTACGAGATCTGTATACAGAACATTTTCCTAACGAAATACTGTTGTGCAGTTGTTCTATTTACACTGTATTAAAAGTTAAACATAAAATTGTTGTTATAGTATTGATCATTTCAGCTGTATTTTTTCCGTATTGGACGTCCAATACGTTTTTTCTTCGCATTGTACATTATGTAAGGGAAGTAACTCTTTGGCTTTTGTCGTCTGCTAGTAAATTATTTTTAATTGTAAAAAAATAATCTGACTAAGGAAAATCAAGCAGTATAATAGTTATGTAAAACTGGATATTGAATGGTACATTTCTGATTTCACATGTAAAGAAAAATAAATGATTCCATTCTCCCAAAACTTGTCTGTCCCATGGTAAAACAATAGCCCCTTTTAGGCTTACTTATACCTTATCGGCGACGGTCGCCTGACCATTGACCGACTGTCGTGCAAAAATCGTGCGATTTTCGTTTTCTATTATTTCTATTAAATAAGAGAAATGTCTTAGAATACTGTATACTAGTTTAACCCCGTCACTTTTATATTGAAGTACCTGAACTAAGCCAGGAGAGATCATTTATATGTGTGTTAGTGATATCGAATTACATATCTCTATGATTTTGCTATTGAATGCTGGAACTGTTCCGACAGTGTGCTATATATTTTTTCATTTTATTATAGGTTATGAAAAAACCCAGCTGAGCTGCAATTGTTAAAAAAATATGGTTGTGATCGTCTTCCGTAATTAAAATCGTCAAAATGAAATACAACCGAATCAAATGGTGACTTGTTTCAACCTCATCTAAAATATACCTTGACATTCTTTCATACTTATAAATCACGTTCACGATCTTTTATTACAACACTCAAGTGTACATTTTTTCCTGTTCTAGTTTAAGGACTTTATCAAACAGAATCATACAGTTTACATGTAATGCTGTTAATACGCATTTAAGAGCCCCAGCTTCATACTGCTCATGGTCAGTAACGGACCACCTTCGTCAATTGTTTTAGCTCATCGATGATCATGAGATTCACTAAGAAAAATAGCACGGTCTGTGGACTATTTATTTATTTATTTATTTATTTACTTATACTTTGGTTTCAGTGTTTCAACTGTTGACAGAGCTTTAAATTCAACATGGGTAGACTTATAGAAAGTGTGCAATCGTAAAATTCAGTGGCCAACCATCCCAATCTGGTGGCAAAAGAAAAGGTATTGTTCTGATATGCCTAACGTTGTGTCTGCAATTGACGGAACTTCACATGAGATACAAATTCCATCCAATGAATCCCAACAAAAAACATACTTTCAGCAAACCAATTATTTCCATTGATTGATGTGAAAAGAAAGTTTAAAAACAGTGATAATCATAAATTGCATCAATATCAATAAAACAATTACCTTTCATCTTAACTGAACTTGAGCCGTCGTGGTCGTATGGTAGTTGAATTTACAACTACCTGTGAAATCGTTTCCTATTACCACTTAAGTTGTGAGTTTGAACCCCATTCATGGCGAGGTATACTCGATAAAACATTATCTGATAAAGTTTGTCAGTGACTTGCGACAGATCTGTGGATTTCTCTGAGTACTCCAATTTCCGCAACAAAAGTAGTAACTGAAATATTTTTGAAAGTTGTGTTAAACAGCTAACCTCCAATGGACAAATGATGGATCAAATGTAGTGCATAACATAAAACACCTTTGGGTCATAATGTGGCATATCTTTACAGGTACCAATAATACTACAGCAATATTGTTTCCCACACAATTATGGGAACTGTTATACACATATCATGTCACAATATACTGAATAAGAAACAACTTCACTTTCAAATTTTTTAACAATTAAATTAAATTACCTCCATGATCTCAAAATTATGCTTCAGTGTTTACTACATCTTATCACATATTTTATTGAAATAACGCCGAATTTGCATGTGTAATAAAAGCATAATTTGCGGCGTGTTATTTGCCTCAGGGGCAATAGCATTTTACGAGGACAATAACATGTTATCTGCCCTTTTGTGGTTTTTATGAACCCTATTCCATGGACAAGAATAAGTACATAGAGATCCACCCAACCCAAGCACAAGTTGCAAACATTTCATATCACAACCCATCAAAATATCTAAAACAAAATGTTTCCTCTCAACTTCAATTCTTGCTTTTTCGCATAATGTGTTTATTTTCTGAAAAATGGGTTTGCAAGCAAGTTTTAAATGATCATAATCTTCTTTGCATTTTACAATGCAAAACACATTTTGATCTTTTGATGATAATGTCAAATCATCGGTAATTACAGAAAAGGACAACACGACAAAGTTTGAAATTCGACTAACTTTTGACCTGTCCCCCGAATTTTTAATTTTGATCTTGTCTGTTTCAGGATTTACATGATACTTGATGTACCGGATAATTTCGCTTTCTAGACTAACATATGCGCCAGGGATATTTCCCGGAATTCTTTCAAAATGATATAAACTGTTGATATCTTCCTGACATTGATGAAACCAGATATGTTCCTGGTAGCCCATCACAAAATACTGTCAGTTCCCTATAAGCGCACTCGCTAAGATTACATTTTTCCAAAATAAATAACAAATCTTAAATTTTTTGTCTTTCTTCTTCAGGCAATCTTGGTATGAAGATATGCTGGGCGACGGATTGAAATAAACTTTAGCAGTCTGCCCATCAGTACTTTCTAATTTTAAGTACTGGGGTACAAGGCCATATGACTCTACAACCCAAAGCGCAGTTTCAGCCTTCGATTTAAATTCTTTTATTTTCCTTGATTTGTTATTTTCGGTAATTTCCGAAAACTCTTTTCCACTATTCGCAGTTCCAACTTTTTTATTTATTGATTTTGCATAATCTATAAGACGACTGTTCGTATCTTTCAGACTGTCAAGTTGACTTGACAGATTCTGGTTTTTTACATATTTCTTCCTGTAAACTATTATGTAAATCAGAACACTTTTTTTTCAAATTCTATGTTGTTACTTTCAAACTTTTGTAAGCTAAAATATAATTGTTTTACATTTTCTAACTCATCTGAGAATATTGCGATCTTATGCACATTATTATCAAAAGCAATTCGCTTCCTTCTTGTCAATTTTCTATTTGATAAAAAAATTTTAATAGTCTTACTTGAAAGTCTGTTTTCAAGTCTCTCTGTGAATTTTAACTGAAATGATTGTAATTGGGAATTTAAAATATCTATATATTTAAAATTGGGGTATTTGTCCTTTGCTTTGGAGAGCACCTTGAACAAGGAGCTTGTAATTGAAAATGTGAGAGGTATCTATTGGATTGTGCCCAAAAAATATCTACTCCTTTTGGATCAAACTATTTTACTTCATTTCAGAAGTAGCATCGATAGACAATTAAACCTACCTTAGAATCCCAGTAGTAATAACTATATCAGTATCCCGGAAGAAAATATATAATCAATAATTGAGAGCTTATGAAAAAAAAAATATTTTGGATGAAGTGGTGTTTATTTTATTTTTATCTTACATTTGTATATAACTGTTACGTGCCGACATACCATCGTTTTTTACGGCAAAGTTTGCTTCTCAAAAATCAAAACGTCATCTAAGCGCTTGGAATATTTGAACATTTTCCCGTCGTTTTTCAAGAAATTTAACACCTCGTGCACCAAAACAATACTTTAACAGTATTTGTGTTTTATTTATTTGTATATTCTGACAAAATATTTTTCTGATGCACGACTGCGGAGGTGCTTAATTTCTTCGAAAACCGTCGAAATATCGCGGAAAAAATTCCACGAAATACAGAAAACAAATAACGCTCATGACGTCACAATAACGTTAAATACGTATCGATTTTGTTGGAAAGAAGTTTTAACATCAAAAGTATGATGTCGTCTATAATATAAAACACATCAAATTTTAATCAAGTATTTTCTAAGATAATGATTCATTAAATATGGGGCCCTATATGGCACTTATAGTCCCCAGCTCTTTTTATGGCATTGACGCCGGATTGGATGCACTGAGTTTTTCTCCTGGTTTCAATGTACACAAACTGTATTTAAAATAAATACAATTATTTACAGAAACGTAAGTTATTTACTGATGAATTTCATTACTTGAAATGAATCATGAAATGTACAGAGATTGTGTATATAATGGTCTCATATATACAATCAGAAGAGTGAAACTATCAATGTTAAGGGTCTGGCTGAGGTTATAAATAAATTAATATTTAACAACTTCCACAATCCTCCACCAACAAAATATTTTGATATAATCATTAACCCTCTATTCTCAAAACAACTGCTCAATTTGGTGTTGGTGGAAGACTGTGGAGGTATATGAAATAGCTAGAATGTACATTAAATATGTCGTTTATAATCTGTCTAATTATGATGTCATTATGACGTCATAGCACACCCAATTTCGCGGAAAGATATATTTTTTGAAAATTTGTTTATATAACAATTAAATTAGTAAATTGTTTTTATTCTATGTCAAACATTATTTTTTAATATAATGTGGGGCCAATTTTGCACCTTAGAGCCTCTCCCTCTTTAATATTTGTCGACAATTAAAAAATATTGTAAATTTAAAACAATATTTGAAATTTGTATAGTGGTCGCTTTGTATTTGTGAAGGAAACAACTGAAGAAAGAAAACAGTCTGGCTTCCAATGCTAAAAAATACAACACTGTCGGAACAGTTCCAAAATACAATTGAAAAATAGTAACAAGCTGATAATTAATGCATAAATTGGAATTTATGCAAATGTAGAATAAATAATTTGGGACATTTTACAAACATATTGTTATTCGAACTTACCATATTCTTCCAACAATTTTTAAGACAGCTTCTATTGGTTTGACAGACAACATATTGGTCAGTGTCGATACATGTTCCTTCATTACATATAATTTCGCTTTTATCCCATGGTGTTTGTGGTGCACGTGGTACACATCAGCCGCCATTACGAGCTCTGCGTAATATTATCTTCTTATATTATACTTTCAAACCTTTGACAACGAGTGAATATAAAGCAGATGTTTTCATAAGCAGCAACGGAGCAAAGTTATGTTTTGCTATATTAGGTGATTAAAATGGTAGGACAATTCAGAACTGATTCATTTTCTCGACGGTACGTTGCTGGCTATATACAATAAGGAAGACATTTCCATACATCACACCTGGGTTTTTTTCCCCAGGAATACAAATGATCAAGTTAAGCATATTATGTGACAATATGATGCTGTCTCTGAGTGGTAGAAATGCACATAAAGGCGTACATACACAAAAAATAATTGGCATCAAATATCAATATTTGATTGAAACAATCTATTTGCAGCACAATTAATACTTGATACGACTGGTACAATCAGAACAATATTCTTTATTCATATATGATTCACATCATCGTCTCATTGACATTTAACTTGTTCTCGCCATGATATTGCTGAAAAAATGCTGAATTGGCGTTAAACAACAATCACCCACCCAGTCACACATATATAATTCATGATGTAGATGTTACATGTTTCGAGTTAGGATTATGGTGTTCAATGCCACTTTCAACAGTATTTCAGTTGTATCGGTACCAACAAGATTTATTAGATGTATGTATTACTGAAATTTACAGTTCCTAGATTATCTAATACATGTATATGTAATTATTAATCTAAGGTTCCTCTCCATCAGGCATATATAAGAAGAGTTTGAAGATACCAAAGGCGTAATCAGAATCCGTAAATCGAAAAAGGACAGACAACACAGTGGCCAAAAAAAAAACGCGACAAAAGCACAAACAACGATCTACAAAACATACACATACAACTAAAGATCGAGAAACACGAACCCCACTAATAAATGGGACTGAACGCAGGTGCTCTGGAATGGTAAGTAGTTCCTGCTCCATTAGTGACTTAAGCGACTTTTGCTATCCCGTCCAATCCCTTTGGTTTTCTTTTTCCCACAAACTTTTACATGTTTCAGTTTTTTTTATTTTCAGCGTACCGGAAGAATATTATTCCAGAAAAGTGTCGTGAGAATTAGATTAGATTTCTACGTTTTCATTACCGTCACTCTGTCGATACCTCTATTTGCTGGTGGGCTATTAGTTCCCTCACCGAGGGTAGCATACGCCCGGTAGCCAGTGACATGATTTATTAGACATTGAAATGTACAGGTCCTAAATTATTATTAAAACAAAGGTTCTCCACCCTCAGGCATGAGTGGTCTTCGTCGATTTTGGCTATCTTGTTTAGGTCCTTCGGTTTTCTTGGTAGCAAAGACTTTTAAGCTATTTGGCTTTCCAATCTTTAATTTGAACGTACTGCTAAAAGTTATGCCATAAACGCAACATGTGCATTAAATTATATATCTACGTTTGTATTCACCTTGTTTGCAAATAGCTCCGAAGATGCTTATTTTAAAGCTATTTTTCCTATTGCTAGCTAACCATGATGAAATTGTGACAAAACCGCATCGGTGGTATAATGGTTAGCGTGCTCGCCTCGATTGCAGTAGATCGTGGGTTCGAGACCTGATCGGGTCAAACCGAAAACTATGAAATTTTGCATTTGTTGTTTCTCCGCTAAGCACACATTGTTAAGGAGAAAGAGGAAAGACTGGTTGGCTCGGAATCAGGAAAATGTTTCCGAGTGGGGCAATATGTCTATCCGCGGACTATTGTTTCAGTGAGGATATGTTATAGTGTCCAGCAGACACTATTTCATATCGCAATCCCTATGAAATATTGTCCGGGAGGACACTTTAACATAGGACACTATTATGTCTGACCCTAACCCTAACCCTAACCCTAACCGTAACCCTATACTAGGACACAATTTCATAGCACCGGACACTATTTCATATCGCAATCTCTGTAAAATATTGTCCGAGGGGGGACACTTTAAAATAGGACACTATTATGTCTTACACAAGCCCTTTGAAAATCCTACAAAGTACAAAGCGGACCACATCATCATTTCATTAAAAACTAACATGTTCACACCATGATATAGCTGAAAAATTGCCGAGTTGGCGCTAAACAACAACCAATCACTCTGAAATTGTGAGTCTTTGCAGAAGATGTGATAAACATCATTTGTACTGTTATGAAACTGTTATGAGACGTGCCAAAAGTATTCAGTTACTGATGTTTTACTATGTATTTTATGTAAAATCACATTTGATAAAAACATTATTCCAAAGTCGACTCTTGTTCGATTTTGATGATTTTTTTTACCAACAAAAACAGAATTAAATGTAGTTTTACACTAATTTTAGCATAAATTTATAATCTATAATTTTTATGAGTTCACGATTTAAGCACAAAACTAAATTTTGAACGTCAAAAATACAATACAATGATAGTATATATTAAAATAATCACAGAAAACTACGTACGTTCTCGCTTCTGTTGGTAAAAATGTCATCAAAATCGAACAAGAATTGACTTTGGAATAATGTTTTCAAAAATTGTGGTTTTATATGAAATATATATATAGTAAAAAATTACAGTGACCGAATATTTTGGCACGTACTTGTATATCATTTTGCAAATCACTAATTTCACATTTTATCTTTATTTCTGATGTCAATGGTAGTTTTACCTTTTAAGTGCAGAATATGTATAAATGTTTCGTATGATTAAGTACATTTTAGTTGAGTTTTCACACGAAGCATAGGCAATATTTACATTTTCCGCCAAATGTCTTTTCTTCATTTGCGTTCGAGTTATCGTTCTTGAAATAGTAATATACAAGTTTTTACAAGGACGGTTTTAAATCCGTGTTTAATAGTTGATAAATTTGTGATATTTAATAGCATGAATTTATATATATGTTTTCTTGTATTCGATATTGTCAGTATTATAATCGGATGTTCGAGATCCGCGAAAAATAGTTTTTTCGGTAAATTTCATGACATTCATGACTTTTTGGGTATCCAACGTAAACAAGTTGTTAAATTTAAATTCGTCTGTTCCAGGGATCGGCTGTGTTCGATCTCCTAACCTATTAATTTTCACATTTGGTATTGTGAATTCGTTTTTAAAGTTAAAGAACACTAAGTTCTATTTTTACGTTAAAGTTTATACACATCTTCAGTATATATAGTGCTTAAAAACGGTGAATGCCGTGACACTCATTCTTGAAGGTGGCGTTTTCTGATTTTACATTTGAGCCCAACCCTGGCCTAAAATTGGAATTACATATTGATAATTACTTATTTCTAATTATTACTCTTCATGTAAGAAACTTTCATTATAATTGACATGATATTATCGAAAGATAATTTTCATAACAGTATCAAGCGACAAAGCAAAATTTCAAAGCGTAATTTCACAGTAGATGTTTAAAGTAAAAATTATATGAGGAATATTTGTAGAGGACATAATAAATCACTTAGACTTGTGGTAGACAGCAAAGCTGTGATGTTTCGGGGGACTACATGTACAAGGTCAGAGACCCACATTGGGCAAGACGCATAGTGAAAATCAAAAAGTGAAGTCTCGAAATATAAATAGAAATGTAAATAGTTCAACAGGTTCAAATTTTAACGGCGATGATGTAAATAGAACGATAGTGTTACCTATTTTAAAATGTCTACATACAAATGCAGATCAATTGACAAATAAAATCCCAGAGCTGATTGTTAAGGCTAGAGATAAAAAAACTCGACATAATTGGAATAACAGAAGTGAAACCAAAGAACAGTAGATATAAACCACATTTAGCAGAGTACTCGCTAACAGAAATTGGAAATTACAAAATGTTTTGAACGAACTTGGAAAAGGACAATAGGAGAGGCCTATTACTGTACATAAATAAAGAGTTAAATGAGAATGAAGTGCAAATGAAGTCAAATTTTGAAGAAAACCTATTTGTACAGATAAGACTTAATAACAACGACAAGTTGTTAATAGGCATTATATATAGGTCACCATCAGAAAGATCAATAGAGCACAATAGTAAACTAAGAGAATTATTAGTGGAAGCTAGTAATAAAGGATTCACCCATATATTAATCATGGGAGATTTAAATTATCCTGACAAGATTGGGTAAATTATAACGGTATTTGGTTTTTTGTTTCGTTCAGAATTTTTTTTTCCGACAACACATGAGTTAGAATATTTACTTTTTTTTGCCGCGCAAAGCGGGAATTTTTTCTCCAGAATTTAACATTAGGTTATATGATAAAAACTCTGAATCAGATTATTTTGTATTTCCTCCACCAAAATCAGAATATTTCTTTCAGCAACATTTGGAATCAGAATATTTTTTTAGATAAAAACCATAACCTCCCCCCCCTTTCAAGTTAAATGGTCGTTCCCTTATACAATAGAGGGAGATTCCAAGAACTTAGAGAAAGATTAGACAAGACGGAATGGGAATCATTATTAAGTGACACCAATGATATTGATCAGAACTGGAATAAATTTAGCGAAATAATTAAAAAAATTAGAGACAATGTATATACCAACAAGGAAATATAGGCAAATAGGCAAAGGGAACACATTTCCAATGGATGAGAAAACAAGAGAGAAAATTAGGAAAAAAAAATAGACTATCAAAGATGGTCATAACCAGTCGAGATCCTGAAATCCGAAAGAAGTACAACAGTGTGAGAAACCAGGTTAAGCGCCATGTGAAGAAACTGGAAAAAAATATGAAAAAGTTCTGGTACAAAGAGCTAAAGAAAACCCCAAAGTAATATGGAAATATATTAAATCTAAATCTAAGACTAGAGACGGTATCAGTGATCTTCATATGAACCCAGCAGATACGAAATCACTAAAAACAGATATCGACGAAGAAAAAGAAAAAAAAATTAGCTAAGTATTTTTTTAAGTGTTTTTACTACAGAAACGAACGGAAATGTTCGAAACCTAGAATTAAATCAAAGTATCAATCCAATTTCAAGCTTAGAAATATCTGAAGAAAACATTCTAAAAATGCTGAATACACTAAAAATAGACAAATCACCGGGCCCAGATGAACTACACCCTAGCGTCCTTAAGGAAATATCAAGCTCCATTACAAAACCACTATGCCATATATTCAAACAATCACTAGATAAAGGTAAACTACCATCAGACTGGAAGACATCAATAGTAAGTGCCATATTCAAGAAAGGAAATAAGTCATTAGCCAGCAATTATAGACCAGTTAACCTCACATCTGTGGTGTGTAAAATTATGCAGAAACTAGTAAGAAAGCATATATTAAATCATATGAAAAGCCAAAACTTATTCACAAAAAGGCAATATGGCTTCATATCTGTCCGTTCCACTTCACTACAGTTACTGGAAGTATTGGATAAATGGACTGAAGCTTTAGACAATGGCCATTATGTAGACTGCATATATATGGACTTCCAGAAGGCTTTTGACAAGGTGTCACATAAGAGATTATTAGAGAAAATAAAAAGTTATGGCATAGTAGGTCCAACACTAAGCTGGATAGAAGACTTCCTATAAAATAGATCACAAAAAGTCATGGTAAATGGGGCTGGTTCAGAATGGGAAAATGTAACATCTTGTATACCACAATGATCAGTGCTAGGCCCTATTCTCTTTGTAATATATATATAAATGATCTACCAGACACTGTTGAATCGGACTCATACTTTTTTGCTGATGATACCAAAATATTCAGAATAAGCAAGGGCGAAGATGACAAGGAAACATTACAAGATGATCTCACCAAACTAGAAGAATGGAGTGATAAGAGGCTTCTCAAATTTCATCCTGCGAAATGTAAGCACATGAAGATTAGCAAAAATAAAAACGAAGAAACCAATTCATATCAACTACTTGGGCAAGATATTGAGACAGTAACCCAAGAAAAAGATATAGGGGTGATAATTGACTCTGAGCTTACGTTTGAAAACCCTTTATGTGAGAAAGTCATAAAAGCTACTTCCATATTTGCAGCAATGAGGAGGACTTTCAGGTATTTAGATACAAAGTAATTTTTGGTGACATACACAACTCTAGTCAGAACTCATTTAGACTATCCCAGCTCTGCCTGGGCACCATACAAGATGAAGTACATAGAAAAGATAGAAAGTGTCCAAAAACGAGTAACTAAACAATTCCCTGTAATGAAAAACTTGTCATATTCCGAAAGATTTAAAAAAAAAATAGGGTTACCAACATTAGCTTACAGACGAATACGAGGGGATATGATTGAAGTATACAACATTATTAAGGGATGCTACGACAGAGAGGCTAGTTCATTCTTGAAATTGATGAGTGAAACTGGATTAAGATTCAGCTCTAGAATTAACTGGAACAAGATAGTTCATCAACATGTAAAATCAAACAAGAGAAAGTATGCATTAACATTAAGGGTATCAAGAAGATGGAACAAACTAACAGATACAGTAGTAAACGCCCCGACACTAAATACATTCAAGAATAGGCTGGATAGATATTGGAAAATCAAGACCTATATTTAAATAATTACAAATCAGATATTCAATGGGACTGTCAGGTGACCAGCGAATGTTTGGAAGTGGAACATGTAGGTCCTGAGCTGGAAAATCACCATAAGTAACCATAAGTAACCATAAGTATAACTCACTAAAGAGAAGTTTTCATAATTATTTAAATTCAACAAGTGTGGACACAGAAATGTGCTTTCCAAAAGACAAGTGTGGATGTCAATATTACATATTATTAACTTTAGAAAAAAGAAAAAAAAATTCATGGACACAGAGTCCTGGATTTTTTTTAGTAAAAAACTAATCCCGGATTATTATTATTTTTGCTTAAAATCCGGACCTGTGTTTTTATTTCAAATTTTCATCATCGCTCCCCCCCCCCCCCCCCCCCCCCCCCCTAAATCTCAATTACAAAACCACTGATATCTGTTCAAATTTTAACGCTGATTTAAGCTTTAGTGGCAACAAATTTTTATTTTTCTCTTTAAACTGTCGAAACATAACATTTATTTAACTGTAAAATTCACAAATAAAATTCACCCCCCCCCCCCTTTTTCCCTTTTTTCTTGTTTAAATCAATGAACAACAATATTCCAGAATCAAAAAAATGAATAAATATAACAGATTTCTTTTTCATGCATCTTTTTACCATGCAGAGTCAGTGTATTTTAAATCGGTCATCCAATCAGGACGCTCATTATTCTTGTCCAAGATAAAAATACATCGCTAAAGTAAATTTACCTGTGGTTTCAGAGTAGAAGATTTTTAGAAATCGAACATAAAATTTCCCCACTTCAACTCGTAAATTTACATAGAAATCGGAGAAATTTCGTCATAAAACTTCCCACATGGTTTTGTCTATCATATTTCTTGAAGACAAACATAAAGATTTATTGCATTTATCAATATTTTATGAGTATCAACAGTTTTTTTCAACACCGTATCAGTTTCTCGATACAGCCGCAACTTCAACTCGTAAATTTACATAGAAATCGTAGATATTTCGTCATAAAACTTAACACGTGGTTTTGTCTATCATATTTCTAGAAGACAAGCATACACTTTTATTGCATTTATCAATATTTTATGAGTGTCAACAGTTTTTTCAACATCGTATCTGTTTCTCGATACAGCCGCCCGATTACAGTGACCCGTGACCCAGATTAGCAGGTTCCGACAGTTTTTTTTTCTAAATACTGTTGTTTAATAAATTAACGGTACCCCGTAGATATATATATGCTGTATCGAATATAAAAATATGAGGTGGAAAAAGAGAAAAGTACACAAATACACAACATTGCAGACCAGTCTTCTTTTAATTCACAACCGATCTTAGTCAGTACCAACCAAGAAATGATGAAAATCTACAATGAATAAAATACAACGCAAACACGAGAGAATTAATCACGAAAAGAAGCAAAAAAACACGAAGAATAACAATAATAGAATAAACGAATATATTGGAAATTACATTCTTTTAGGTCACAACAACCAAGGATTTGCATAATATATTAGAAATTACATTCTTTTATGCTACAACAACCAAGGATTTGTATAATATATTAGAAATTACATTCTTTTAGGTCACAACAATCAAGGATTTGTTTAATATATTAGAAAGGTCACAACAACCAAGGATTTGTTTAATATATTAGAAAGGTCACAACAACCAAGGATTTGTTTAATATATTAGAAAGGTCACAACAACCAAGGATTTGCTTAGCATATTAGAAATTACATTCTTTTAGGTCACAACAACCAAGAATTTGCTTAATATATTAGAAATTACATTCTTTTAGGTCACAACAACGAAGGATTTGTATAATATATTAGAAATTACATTCTTTTAGGTCACAACAACCAAGGATTTGTTTAATATAGTATAATTCACTAAAGAGAAGTTTTCATAATTATTTAAATTCAACAAGTGTGAACACAGAAATGTGCTTTCCAAAAGACAAGTGTGGATGTCAATATTACATATTATTAACTTTAGAAAAAAGAAAAAAAAATTCATGGACACAGAGTCCTGGATTTTTTTTAGTAAAAAACTAATCCCGGATTATTATTATTTTTGCTTAAAATCCGGACCTGTGTTTTTATTTCAAATTTTCATCATCGCTCCCCCCCCCCCCCCCCCCCTAAATCTCAATTACAAAACCACTGATATCTGTTCAAATTTTAACGCTGATTTAAGCTTTAGTGGCAACAAATTTTTATTTTTCTCTTTAAACTGTCGAAACATAACATTTATTTAACTGTAAAATTCACAAATAAAATTCACCCCCCCCCCCCCTTTTTCCCTTTTTTCTTGTTTAAATCAATGAACAACAATATTCCAGAATCAAAAAAATGAATAAATATAACAGATTTCTTTTTCATGCATCTTTTTACCATGCAGAGTCAGTGTATTTTAAATCGGTCATCCAATCAGGACGCTCATTATTCTTGTCCAAGATTAAAATACATCGCTAAAGTAAATTTACCTGTGGTTTCAGAGTAGAAGATTTTTAGAAATCGAACATAAAATTTCCCCACTTCAACTCGTAAATTTACATAGAAATCGGAGAAATTTCGTCATAAAACTTCCCACATGGTTTTGTCTATCATATTTCTTGAAGACAAACATAAAGATTTATTGCATTTATCAATATTTTATGAGTATCAACAGTTTTTTTCAACACCGTATCAGTTTCTCGATACAGCCGCAACTTCAACTCGTAAATTTACATAGAAATCGTAGATATTTCGTCATAAAACTTAACACGTGGTTTTGTCTATCATATTTCTAGAAGACAAGCATACACTTTTATTGCATTTATCAATATTTTATGAGTGTCAACAGTTTTTTCAACATCGTATCTGTTTCTCGATACAGCCGCCCGATTACAGTGACCCGTGACCCAGATTAGCAGGTTCCGGCAGTTTTTTTTTCTAAATACTGTTGTTTAATAAATTAACGGTACCCCGTAGATATATATATGCTGTATCGAATATAAAAAAATGAGGTGGAAAAAGAGAAAAGTACACAAATACACAACATTGCAGACCAGTCTTCTTTTAATTCACAACCGATCTTAGTCAGTACCAACCAAGAAATGATGAAAATCTACAATGAATAAAATACAACGCAAACACGAGAGAATTAATCACGAAAAGAAGCAAAAAAACACGAAGAATAACAATAATAGAATAAACGAATATATTGGAAATTACATTCTTTTAGGTCACAACAACCAAGGATTTGCATAATATATTAGAAATTACATTCTTTTATGCTACAACAACCAAGGATTTGTATAATATATTAGAAATTACATTCTTTTAGGTCACAACAATCAAGGATTTGTTTAATATATTAGAAAGGTCACAACAACCAAGGATTTGTTTAATATATTAGAAAGGTCACAACAACCAAGGATTTGCTTAATATATTAGAAAGGTCACAACAACCAAGGATTTGCTTAGCATATTAGAAATTACATTCTTTTAGGTCACAACAACCAAGAATTTGCTTAATATATTAGAAATTACATTCTTTTAGGTCACAACAACGAAGGATTTGTATAATATATTAGAAATTACATTCTTTTAGGTCACAACAACCAAGGATTTGTTTAATATAGTATAATTCACTAAAGAGAAGTTTTCATAATTATTTAAATTCAACAAGTGTGGACACAGAAATGTGCTTTCCAAAAGACAAGTGTGGATGTCAATATTACATATTATTAACTTTAGAAAAAAGAAAAAAAAATTCATGGACACAGAGTCCTGGATTTTTTTTAGTAAAAAACTAATCCCGGATTATTATTATTTTTGCTTAAAATCCGGACCTGTGTTTTTATTTCAAATTTTCATCATCGCTCCCCCCCCCCCCCCCCCCCCCTAAATCTCAATTACAAAACCACTGATATCTGTTCAAATTTTAACGCTGATTTAAGCTTTAGTGGCAACAAATTTTTATTTTTCTCTTTAAACTGTCGAAACATAACATTTATTTAACTGTAAAATTCACAAATAAAATTCACCCCCCCCCCCTTTTTCCCTTTTTTCTTGTTTAAATCAATGAACAACAATATTCCAGAATCAAAAAAATGAATAAATATAACAGATTTCTTTTTCATGCATCTTTTTACCATGCAGAGTCAGTGTATTTTAAATCGGTCATCCAATCAGGACGCTCATTATTCTTGTCCAAGATAAAAATACATCGCTAAAGTAAATTTACCTGTGGTTTCAGAGTAGAAGATTTTTAGAAATCGAACATAAAATTTCCCCACTTCAACTCGTAAATTTACATAGAAATCGGAGAAATTTCGTCATAAAACTTCCCACATGGTTTTGTCTATCATATTTCTTGAAGACAAACATAAAGATTTATTGCATTTATCAATATTTTATGAGTATCAACAGTTTTTTTCAACACCGTATCAGTTTCTCGATACAGCCGCAACTTCAACTCGTAAATTTACATAGAAATCGTAGATATTTCGTCATAAAACTTAACACGTGGTTTTGTCTATCATATTTCTAGAAGACAAGCATACACTTTTATTGCATTTATCAATATTTTATGAGTGTCAACAGTTTTTTCAACATCGTATCTGTTTCTCGATACAGCCGCCCGATTACAGTGACCCGTGACCCAGATTAGCAGGTTCCGGCAGTTTTTTTTTCTAAATACTGTTGTTTAATAAATTAACGGTACCCCGTAGATATATATATGCTGTATCGAATATAAAAAAATGAGGTGGAAAAAGAGAAAAGTACACAAATACACAACATTGCAGACCAGTCTTCTTTTAATTCACAACCGATCTTAGTCAGTACCAACCAAGAAATGATGAAAGTCTACAATGAATAAAATACAACGCAAACACGAGAGAATTAATCACGAAAAGAAGCAAAAAAACACGAAGAATAACAATAATAGAATAAACGAATATATTGGAAATTACATTCTTTTAGGTCACAACAACCAAGGATTTGCATAATATATTAGAAATTACATTCTTTTATGCTACAACAACCAAGGATTTGTATAATATATTAGAAATTACATTCTTTTAGGTCACAACAATCAAGGATTTGTTTAATATATTAGAAAGGTCACAACAACCAAGGATTTGTTTAATATATTAGAAAGGTCACAACAACCAAGGATTTGTTTAATATATTAGAAAGGTCACAACAACCAAGGATTTGCTTAGCATATTAGAAATTACATTCTTTTAGGTCACAACAACCAAGAATTTGCTTAATATATTAGAAATTACATTCTTTTAGGTCACAACAACGAAGGATTTGTATAATATATTAGAAATTACATTCTTTTAGGTCACAACAACCAAGGATTTGTTTAATATAGTATAATTCACTAAAGAGAAGTTTTCATAATTATTTAAATTCAACAAGTGTGGACACAGAAATGTGCTTTCCAAAAGACAAGTGTGGATGTCAATATTACATATTATTAACTTTAGAAAAAAGAAAAAAAAATTCATGGACACAGAGTCCTGGATTTTTTTTAGTAAAAAACTAATCCCGGATTATTATTATTTTTGCTTATTATCCGGACCTGTGTTTTTATTTCAAATTTTCATCATCGCTCCCCCCCCCCCCCCCCTAAATCTCAATTACAAAACCACTGATATCTGTTCAAATTTTAACGCTGATTTAAGCTTTAGTGGCAACAAATTTTTATTTTTCTCTTTAAACTGTCGAAACATAACATTTATTTAACTGTAAAATTCACAAATAAAATTCACCCCCCCCCCCCCTTTTTCCCTTTTTTCTTGTTTAAATCAATGAACAACAATATTCCAGAATCAAAAAAATGAATAAATATAACAGATTTCTTTTTCATGCATCTTTTTACCATGCAGAGTCAGTGTATTTTAAATCGGTCATCCAATCAGGACGCTCATTATTCTTGTCCAAGATAAAATTCATCGCTAAAGTAAATTTACCTGTGGTTTCAGAGTAGAAGATTTTTAGAAATCGAACATAAAATTTCCCCACTTCAACTCGTAAATTTACATAGAAATCGGAGATATTTCGTCATAAAACTTCACACATGGTTTTGTCTATCATATTTCTTGAAGACAAACATAAAGATTTATTGCATTTATCAATATTTTATGAGTATCAACAGTTTTTTTCAACACCGTATCTGTTTCTCGATACAGCCGCAACTTCAACTCGTAAATTTACATAGAAATCGTAGATATTTCGTCATAAAACTTAACACGTGGTTTTGTCTATCATATTTCTTGAAGACAAGCATACAATTTTATTTCATTTATCAATATTTTATGAGTGTCAACAGTTTTTTCAACACCGTATCTGTTTCTCGATACAGCCGCCCGATTACAGTGACCCGTGACCCAGATTAGCAGGTTTCAGCAGTTTTTTTTCTAAATACTGTTGTTTAATAAATTAACGGTACCCCGTAGATATATATATGCTTTATCGAATACAAAAAAGAATGAGGTGTAAAAAGAGAAAAGTACACAAATACACAACATTGCAGACCAGTCTTCTTTTAATTCACAACCGATCTTAGTCAGTACCAACCAAAAAATGATGAAAGTCTACAATGAATAAAATACAACGCAAACACGAGAGAATTAATCACGAAAAGAAGCAAAAAAAACACGAAGAATAACAATAATAGAATAAACGAATATATTGGAAATTACATTCTTTTAGGTCACAACAACCAAGGATTTGTTTAATATATTGGAAATTACATTCTTTTATGCTACAACAACCAAGGATTTGTATAATATATTAGAAATTACATTCTTTTATGCTACAACAACCAAGGATTTGTATAATATATTAGAAATTACATTCTTTTAGGTCACAACAACTAAGGATTTGTTTAATATATTAGAAAGGTCACAACAACCAAGGATTTGCTTAATATATCAGAAAGGCCACAACAACCAAGGATTTGTTTAATATATTAGAAATTACATTCTTTTAGGTCACAACAACCAAGGATTTGCTTAATATATTAGAAATTACATTCTTTTAGGTCACAACAACGAAGGATTTGTATAATATATTAGAAATTACATTCTTTTAGGTCACAACAACCAAGGATTTGATTAATATAGTATAACTCACTAAAGAGAAGTTTTCATAATTATTTAAATTCAACAAGTGTGGACACAGAAATGTGCTGTCCAAAAGGAAAATGTGGATGTCAATATTACATATTATTAACTTTAGAAAAAAAAAAAATTCATGGACACAGAGTCCTGGATTTTTTTTAGTAAAAAACTAATCCCGGATTATTATTATTTTTGCTTAAAATCCGGACCTGTGTTTTTATTTCAAATTTTCATCATAGCCCCCCCTAAATCTCAATTACAAAACCACTGATATTTGTTCAATTTTTAACGCTGATCTAAGCTTTAGTGGCAACCAATTTTTATTTTTCTCTTTAAACTGTCGAAACATAACATTTATTTAACTGTAAAATTCACAAAAAAAATTCACCCCCCCCCCTTTTTCCCTTTTTTCTTGCTTAAATCAATGAACAACAATATTCCAGAATCAAACAAATGAATAAATATAATAGACTTCTTTTACATGCATCTTTTTACCATGCAGAGTCAGTGTGTTTTAAATCGGTCATCCAATCAGGACGCTCATTATTCTTGTCCAAGATAAAAATACATCGATAAAGTAAATTTACCTGTGGTTTCAGAGTAGTAGATTTTTAGAAATCGAACATTAAATTTCCCCACTTCAACTCGTAAAGAGGGAGAGGCGCTAAGGTGCAAAATTGGCTCCACATTTTATCAAAAAATAATGCTTCACATAGAATAAAAACAATTTACTAATTTAATTGTTATATTTACAAATTTTCAAAAAATATATCTTTCCGTGAGATTGGGTGCGCTATGACGTCATAATGACATCATGATTAGACGGATAGTGCTAAAAATGGACTATAAACGACATATTCAATGTACATTTTAGCTATTTTATATACCTCCACAGTCTTCCACCTACACAAAATTGAGCAGTTGTTTTGAGCATAGAGGGTTAATGATTGTATCAAAATATTTTGTTGGTGGAGGATTGTGGAGGTTGTTAAATATTAATTTATTTATTACCTCGGCCAGACCCTTAAAATAAATATTTTAACTCTTCTGATTGTATATATGATACCATTATGTATATATACACAATCTCTGTACATTTTATGATTCATTTCAAGCAATGAAATTCATCAATAAATAACTTGTTTCTGTAAATAATTGTATTTATTTTAAATACAGTTTGTATACATTGAAACCAGGAGAAAAACTCAGTGCATGCAGTCCGGCGTCAACGCGAAGAAAAGAACTGGGGACTATACGTTCCATTAATGACCCCATATTTAATGAATCATTATCTTAGAAAATACTTGATTAAAATTTTATGTGTTTTATTTTATAGACGACATCATACTTTTGATGTAAAGCTTGTTTCCAACAAAACCGATACGTATTTGACGTCATTGTGACGTCATGAGCGTTATTTGATTTCTGTATTTCGTGGAATTTTGACCGCGATATTTCGACGGTTTTCGAAGAAATTAAGCACCTCCGTAGTCGTGCACCAGACAGTATTTTACCAGATTATTCAAATAAATAAAACACAACTACTGTTAAAGTATTTTGTTGGTGCACGAGGTGTTAAATTTCTTGAAAAACGACGGGAAAATGTTCAAATATTACAAGCGCTTAGATGACGTTTTGATGTTGGAGAAGCAATAGTTGCCGTTAAAAACGATGGTATGTCGGCACGTAACAGTTATATAACATAAAAATAAAATAAACACCACTTCATCCAAAATATTTTTTTTTCCATAAGCCCCCAATTATTGATTATATATTTTCTTCTGGGAAACTGAAATAGTTATTACTACCGGGATACTGAGGTAGGTTTAATGGTCTATCGATGCTACTTCTAAAATGAAATAAAATAGTTTGATCCAAAAGGAGTAGATGTTTTATGGGCACAATTCAACATATCCTTAAGAAGAGTTTGAAGATACCACAGGAGGAATCAGAATCCGTATATGCGTTCTGTCATGTGCATAAGTTATTGTTTGCATGATTGACAGACAATATTCATCATATTGTTTTCTAGCTTCTGAACTGTCGATCGAGAAAAAAAAAATATATTCTAGACAGGCAGCATATAATCAGTCAATGGGGTTTGCAATTAATATTTCGCATGCACAATAGCGACCCACCACCACAAGGTGTGGAAATATAATATTCTTCTGTGGTTTAAATGCGTATTAACTGCATTACATGTAAACTGTATTATTCTGTTTGATAAAGTCCTTTAACTAGAACAGATTTTTTGTTTACCCTTGAGTGAAATAGTGTTGTAATAAAATATCGTGAACATGATGTAAAAGTATGAAAGCATTTCAAGGTATATTTTAAATGAGGTTGAAACATATTGCCATTTGATATCAATTCGGTTGTATTTCATTTTGACGATTTTAATTACGGAAGACGATCACAACCATATTTTTTTTTAACCATTGCAAATCTTTTTCTTAGAAACTGCAAAACCAAATGCTTTATTTTACGTTATCAAGTTCTCTCAACCCGCACCTTGACATTTTTTTTTAATAGATTTATGATGGTTGTCCGTAAAAATGTACTGGAATATATCATAACATTGGTTGTCGCTAAGAATAAAGTACGGTTAAAAAAGTGTTTAAAAAAATTTCAAATATGACAAAGTTCTATTCTTCAAATAAATCTATCTATTGCTTCTTTAAGGTTAATACCAAAATTTCGACCAGTTTTCGACAATTAATGTTAATAAGTTTCTGAATTGATATGATCTGAATATGTACATTATCAATGTCATAGCAGACGATGAAACCAAAATTGGTCTGTATCAGATATATTTTTTAAATGATTAAAGCTTTGTTAAGGTGACGAAAAAGTGAATTACGAAAACATACAATTTGAACGTGAAATAATAGATGTGGTACGTAGTTCTTACATTTAAAGATGACATTTTTAGATCAGATTTCTTGAGATCATTCATGCAATTTCACCATCATAATATAACCTCTGACGAATGAAGCGATAAAAATAATGAGAGATTTTATCACGTGAAGCAAACCGTCGAAAACTGGAGACCGTCGAAAATGGTTGACGTTGTGACATTACTATTCGTTCACTTTAATTTCATAATACAGTTTCAGAACATGTTTTTATTCCTGAAATCAATCCACATTGCATATTAAGTCAAATTTATGCTTTGTTTATTGAGTTTTATTATGCTTTGTTTTTCGTTTTGTTTTTGTTTTTTAAAGATATGCATTATAATACAATGATACATACATTCTGCATTCTGAAAAAATGACATTCAGCGCTTTTCATTACCTGACTTTGTCGGTCCGCTGTGAGGAATTAGATGCACATATTAACTAACTGTATTTATTTATGAAAAGCACATATTGTGAATACATTTTGGAGAAAATTTTATCGACATCTGAGGTGGGGCCGATTTTGGCTCTTATAGCGCCCAGTCCTTTACATAGAAATCGGAGATATTTCGTCATAAAACTTCACACATGGTTTTGTCTATCATATTTCTTGAAGACAAGCATACAATTTTATTGCATTTATCAATATTTTATGAGTGTCAACAGTTTTTTCAACACCGTATCTGTTTCTCGATACAGCCGACCGATTACAGTGACCCGTGACCCAGATTAGCAGGTTCCAGCAGTTTTTTTCTAAATACTGTTGTTTAATAAATTAACGGTATCCCGTAGATATATATATGCTGTATCGAATGTATAAAAAATGAGGTGTAAAAAGAGAAAAGTACACAAATACACAACATTGCAGACCAATTTTCTTTTAATTCACAACCGATCTTAGTCACTACCAACCAAGAAATGATGAAAGTCTACAATGAATAAAATACAACACAAACACGAGAGAATTAGTAACGAAAAGAAGCAAAAAGACACGAAGAATAACAATAATAGAATAAACGAATATATTGGAAATTACATTCTTTTATGCTACAACAACCAAGGATTTGTATAATATATTAGAAATTACATTCTTTTAGGTCACAACAATCAAGGATTTGTTTAATATATTAGAAATTACATTCTTTTAGGTCACAACAACCAAGGATTTGGTTAATATATTAGAAATTACATTCTTTTAGGTCACAACAACCAAGGATTTGTTTAATATATTAGAAATTACATTCGTTTAGGTCACAACAACCAAGGATTTGTATAATATATTAGAAATTACATTCTTTTAGGTCACAACAACCAAGGATTTGTAAAAATATACAAATCCTGGCAACAACAAAGTCAATCTAATTAAAATTCGATCTTTGATTGCTCGCGACTGTGTCGCACATAGCTTTATGCGCGACATAGCAAAACCGGGAGCAATTAAAGATCGAATTTTAATTAGATTGCAACAAAGTATTTCCAGGGTATGTTATGTAGAAGATATTGAAACAGCCGAGGATTGTGTTTTTATGGGGAGTGAGTGATTGTTGTTTAACGCTAACTCAGTGTTTTGTTCAGCCATATCATGGCGATAACAAGTTAATGTTCAATGATGAGTTCCGCTTTGTACTTGACCAACACGATTTTAATAGTGCTAGTTCACTGAATCAACAGTCCACGGAGAAACATGTCACCCCACTCGGAAACAGTATCCTGATTTCGAGCCACTCAGTTTTTCCTCTCTTTCTTCTTAATGCTGCGTGCTTAGCGGAGTATCAACAAATACTAATTGTATAGTCTTTGGTGTGACCCGGTCGGATCTCCAACCCACGATGTACCACACTCGAGGTGAGCACGCTAACCATACATTACACCACCGGAGCGGTTTTGTCATAGTATGTGGATTGCATACATCAGCTTGGTAGAGATCTGAATGCTTTTTCTGGTCTAATTTAAAGATCAAGCACAGCACTTGATATGACATGGCAGACGTTACGTTTGTAATTCCACAGTCTGTATTAACAGATGGAACAAAGTCGTATTGATGATGAAGTGTCTAACTCTAACATAGACAATGTTTAACAACATAACATGTTGTTTTTTTTTTGCTTGTTTGTTTGTTTATTTGTTTTAATTTCAGAGAAGAAAAGCAGGACAGTTTGAATTATTAAATTGATTTCACATTCTAATCTTTACAAGCTTGTTTTTCATATCATATCATTTACTTTCCCAATATTTTGTTTGTTTGTTTGATGGTGTTTAACACTACTTTCAACCACAGGTACTTGTGGACAGGACACAGAATCCCCCTTTTAACACCCTACCCCCCATTTTTAAATTGTTTTCTTCTTTTTTTTTTTCATTTCCATGGCTTAGTTTACAATTAATCGCTGTGTATGTATTGTTTGTTGTATGTATATACTATCAATTTGATAAACTACGTGATTTCCTTCGAAATACGAGTAAGCGCAAATAAAACCCAATGTCAATGTATATAATTTACTTTGTATGCACGACTCAGGTGTGTGTTACCTTTCTCGTCTATTTAAATATTTGCACCTTTGAATGATATATGAACTAAATAGAACTACTTCTGCCTTCCCAAAATAAGCTACCTAACTTGCAGCTTCTTCGTTTGCCGAGAACAAAGTATGTATTTTTCTCTCATTTATAGATTAGTTTCTCATTATTTAATCGTTTTTGTTAACTAATCTAATGGTGTCCGTCGAGATTTTTGGAAAGTCTCCATTCGAGTTGAGTGTCCTTTTATAATTACTTTTTAAATTTTCGTCCATTGTTTTAACTGTATTGATTTGAGGTATGGGACTGGCCAAATATTATTAAGCACAAATCTGTGTATGGCACTGGTGTCATTGACAATGTACCTGTTTCATGGACAAAGTATCGCACACCACACTTTCATGCGAATTCGCGATGATTTTATGATGATCACCATTCGGTGCTGTATCATGTAACATATATATTCCCGAGATGTGTACATGTGTGCATACCGATAATTTTTATGAACATTTTTCCAATCAGTTTGATACATTGATCTAGGTGTTAGTGTCATGGTATTTAACGCCACTATATTGATTTATTAAAACACACACACTCTAAAATGACTCAGATGAAGAATGCCAATATAACAGCTGCTCCTCAACTTTTGAGTCTTGCCGAGTTTAATTTCGATTATCTTTCATGTTCACTGACAAGTTGGTTTGTTGGTTTATGGTGTCTAACGCCACTTTCAACAATATTCCGGTTTTTAGTGAGGTTCGTGTTACTCAATCTTTAGTTTTATGTGTATGATTTGTAGATCGTTGTTTGTCTTGTTCTTTTGACCATAGTGCTGTCTTTTTCGTTTGACCATAGTGTTGTCTTTTTCGTTTGACGATAGTGTTGTCTTTTTCTTTTGACGATGGTGTTGTCTTTTTCTTTTGACGATAGTGTTGTCTTTTTCTTTTGACCATAGTGTTGTCTTTTTCTTTTGACCATAGTGTTGTCTGTTCTTCTTCGATATACGAACTCTGATTACCCTGGTATCCTCAAACACTTCTGATCTATATTCATGACGAGAAAACACTTTAAAGCAAAATTAAATATGAGTTAATAGGTAGCACATGGATTAGCCTATTTACCAGTGGTGGAGGTTACCACAATTAAAGGGGAGACAACAGACAAGACACCGTCGTAACCAACAGCTGATCACAGTCCGATTACTCCCCACTCATTACCCGTGGGTTCGAGTGGCAGATAATTCTCCGTTTCGTTGAAAAACGCCCGGGTAATAGTTACCAATCAAAATCATCGTTTGATATTGTTAATCTCCTTCTTTCAGATGAAATTGCTATACACTAAAAATGGGGGATTCCATAAGTTGCAAGGAATTCCTTTTCTTAATTTAGATACAATTAAAAGCTGTAGTTTGATTGGCTATACAGACAGTCGTCGGTTTTAAAACGATATGCAGAGTTGACCCACGGGTGGTGAGAATAGAGAAATAGAAGCGTGATTAGCTGTGCTACCGACGATGTAGATAGGATTGAGGGAAATAAATGCCTTCAAAATGACCATCAATGACCATTCAATCAATCTCTTTTTCAAAAGGAGCTAACACAAATGGTCTTTTACGTGCAAGGAACTTGGCATCAGTCTACAAACACGAGACATTCATTTAGTCCCCGTTGTAAGCATTATTATTTTTCTCTTCCCAAAATATTAACTACCGAATGACTTTTATTTTGAATCTGAAGAAAGTGATTTGTTTTTCCCACAATAAAACGTAAATTGACATTGAGGAAGTTGTCAGCTTTCTCACATAATTCAAGTTGTATAAAGAAAGTCGCTAAACAGTTGAATTCCTCGTGCTTTATTGTGTTAATAGTTGTCTTTGGTCGTGTATCTACGTATAATTTGATGCATCAAACTAGATGTCGTCGTAATTTAGGATAATTCATTTATATTATTTCATAATATATAATATATTTTTAATTGATATTAAAATTTTCATATTTTGATAAAAAAAATATCACATTTAAACCTTCTCCGTTGAAACTGCTGAATCAAATAAAAATTTGGCTGGAATTGCCCTTAAGTGGCTCCTTTTCAAAAGAGTGCCAGACAACCTCGCGCCCTCCATTTAAAATGGCGGCCATTACTAAAAATAGTTTTTTTAAATTGTCTATTGGTGCTTGATGAGAAGTCAAAATGAGCTCAAATTGTATCTGCATGTACATGGCAATAAGAAGTTTCATATGAATTCTGATTTTTCTGTGAAAGTTTTCGCATAGCCGATATATACAGATTATGCAAATTAGGCATATTTTGATAAAAGACCCGATTTAAATCTCCTCTTAAACCCCTGATCTAAATTAAACCAAATTTGGCAGGGATGGTCCTTGGGTGGCCCCTTTCAAAATTATGTCTGACAACCCCGCCTTCTATTCAAGATGGCGGCCGTTAAGATTATAAATTTATGTAATTGTCAATTGCAGCTTTATTTTAAGTCAAAATGATCTTAAATTTTAAAAGCAGCTACATGCCAATGCGTAGTTCAACATTTCTTTATTTTTCTGTGAAATTTTTCTTTCAACCGTTATATACAGATTATGCGTATTATGAGACAAACAATCACATTAAAATCTTCTGCTCCGAAATGTGAACTGAAATGATCTTTGGTTGTGCCATTTTCTAAATTTTGTGCGACACACCCACCCTCCATCCTCCAACTAAGACGACTGGCGTTACTATTTATTTGTAGATATTTCATTAAATAGCTAGAAAAAAGAAGAATCACCTGAAAATTTTCTTTGAAATTTAGTAGTCAAATTAAAAATCAGATGAGCTATTACAGGTTCATGAGAGCCACTAGTTTATGTATTTTTATTGCAAAATTTATTATGAAAATAGCTGTCCTGGCGTAAAAGGACTAGGAGCTATAGGGACCAAAATCGGCCCCACCTCCGATGTCGATAACATTTTCTCCAAAATGTATTCACAATATGTGCTTTTCAGAAATAGATACAGTTAGTTAATATGTGTATCTAATTCCTCACAGTGGATCGACACAGTCAGGTAATGAAAAGCACTGAATGTCATTTTGTTCAGAATACAGAACGTACGTATCATTGTATTATAATGCATATCTTTAAAGAACAAAAACAAAAACAAAGCATAATAAAGCTCAATAAACAAAGCATAAATTTGACTTAATATGCAATGTGGATTGATTTCAGGAATACAAACATGTTCCGAAGCTGTATTATGAAATTAAAGTGAAGTAATAGTAATGTCGCAACGTCACCCATTTTCGACCCTCTGCTCTTTTCGACGGTTTGTTTCACGTGATAAAATCTCTCATTATTTTGATCGCTTCATTTGTCAGAGGTTATATTATGATGGTGAAATTGCATGAATGATTTCAAGAAATCTGATCTAAAAATGTCATCTTTAAATGTAAGAACTACGTACCACATCTATTATTCCACGTTCAAATTGTAGTTTTTCGTAATTCATTTTTTCGTCACCTTAACAAAGCTTTAATCGTTTAAAAAATATATCTGATACAGACCAACTTTGGCTTCATCGTCTGCTATGACATTGATAATGTACATATTGAGGTCATATCAATTCAGAAGCTTGTTAACATTGATCGTCGAAAACTGGTCGAAATTTTGATATTAATCTTAAAAGAAGTAATAGATAGGTTTATTTGGACAATAGAACTTTGTCATATTTGAAATTTTTTTAAGCACTTTTTTAACGGCACTTTATTCTTACGGGCAACCATCACAAATCTATAAAGAAAAAATGCCAAGGTGCGGGTTGAGAGAAGTTCATTATTTAAAGATCGCTTTTTTTTATAATATGGAAATATTTTGGGAAGTAGTGTGAAGCAAAATGTTTAATGTGTAGGGATTTTAGCTAGGAACCTGTGGAATTTTTTATTTTTTTTGATAAACTGATAACAAGCCTTGGAATCACAGTGGCTGTCGATAGATACTTGTTTTACAATCAAGTATTTCATAGATATTGATGATGAGAACAAGTTTACAACCATATGATTAATCGTGTAGGTAAAATGTGTGTCGCTGCCATGAGTCTATGTATGATTGTTTTGGTTGCTACCAGAAAAAGAGGAGATGGTAGATATTATTTTGCTTTGTGACAAAGTCGTATGCGATCGCTATTGACCTACTTTTGCTATGGATGATGTTGCCTGGCAATTTTAAAGATGAAAATATTTTCTAACTTTTTGATTGGAGAATAATACAAATTTGGTAATAGTTCGGAGAACGGAGTTAAAATACTCGCAGTGATTTTCCGGCTGTGTTTTTTTGGGCCAAATATCGGCCCCAATGTGAAAAAAGTTGTTTCCCCTGCGGCGTTTTGTCCAATGCCGGTTTTCAATACAATACTGACTCGTACAATATCTTTCCATATTGTACATACCACTGTATAATAACCTGTTATTATAATACAGCTATAATTTTAATCCAATCAAAAACACCCATTTAAGAAATGTGACCGTACATTATTTTTCCCGTATTGTACAACCGGAAGCCGTATTTTTTCCGTATTGGACGTCCAATACGTTTTTTTTTCGTATTGTACATTATATAAGGGAAGTAACTCGTTGGTTTTGTCGTCTGCCAGTAAATTATTTTTAATTGTAATCTACAATCAAATTAACTTGTTCTATAATTAACAGTTTGAGGGAAAAGAAAGTTGTTTAGAATAATTGTTGATCAGTTACTTTGCTGTTTTCACTTTATTTTAGAGTTTACGAGATCTGTATTGATACAGAACATTTTTTCTTAAAATATGTCTGATTTAAATTTTCGCACAACTAAATAATTTTGTCAGACTTGTGAGAGAAAAAAATAATCTGACTAAGGAAAATCAAGCAGTATAATAGTTATGTAAAACTGGATATTTAATGGTACATTTCTGATTTCATATGCAAAGAAAAATAAATGATTCCATTCTCCCAAGACTTGTCTGTCACATGGTAAAACAATAGCCCCTTTTAGGCTTATTTATACCTTATCGGCGACTGTCGTGCAAAAATCGTACGATTTTCGCTTTCTATTATTTTTATTAAATAAGAGAAATGTCTTAGAAAAATCTGCTGTATACTAGTTTAACCCCGTCACTTGTTATTGAAGTACCTGAACTAAGCCAGGAGAGGTAATTTATATGTGTGTTAGGAATATCGAATTACATATCTCTACACGATTTTTCTATTGAATGCTGGAACTGTTCCGACAGTGCGCTATATATTTTTATTTTATTATAGGTTATGAAAAAGAACACCTGAGTTGCAATTGTTAAAACAAATATGGTTGTGATCGTCTTCCGTAATCCAATCGTCAAAATGAAATACAACCGAATTAATATCAAATGGTGACTTCTTTCAACCTCATTTAAAATATACATTGACATTCTTTCATACTTTTACATCACGTTCACGATCTTTTATTACAACACTTTTTCACTCAAGTGTACACTTTTTCCCTGTTCTAGTTAAAGGACTTTATCAAACAGAATCATACAGTTTGCATGTAATGCAGTTAATACGCATTCAAACAACAGAAGAATATTTCTATTTTCCACACCTTGTGGTGTGGGGTCGCTATTGTGCATGCGAAATATTAATTGCAAACCCCATTGACTGGCTATTTGCTGCCTGTCCAGAATATTTTATATTTTTCTCCATCGACAGCTCAGAAGCTAGAAAACAATATGATTAATATTGTCTGTCAATCATGCAAACAATAAATTATACACATGACAGAACGCATTTTCAATGCACTACATACACAAACTTTTGATCCATCATATGTCATTTGAAGGTTGATTTAAGAAAATGGAACTGATAGAAGTTTAAAAAGTTTAATTTGGGCGCAAAAGGGGAAACTTTATATGATTTATGAAAATGTGATGTGAATTTTAGGGATCCTCGGATTCAAGTCCATTCATCTACTTTTCTACACTTTTATACATATTATACATATGTATGCCCGTTATTTCAAATGATAGTAATGTTATTTTAAAATATTTCCACTTTCTTTTACTTGTCGTTTTCTTTTTCTTTATACTGTTTATGCTCAGCAACGGACCACCTTCATTTATTTATGCTTTGGTGTCAGTGTTTCAACTGTTGACAGAGTTTTAAATTCAACATGGGTAGACTTATAGAAAGTGTGTTATCGTAAAATTCAGCGGCCAACCGTCCCAGTCTGGTGGCAAAAGAAAAGGTATTGTTCTGATATGCCTAGCGCTGTGTCTGCAATTGACGGAACATCACATGAGATACAAATTCCATCCAATGAACCCCAACAAAAAACATACTTTCAGCAAACCAATTATTTTCATTGATTGCTACGAAAAGAAAGTTTATAAACAGTGATAATCATAAATTGCATCAATATCAATAACACAATTACCTTTCATCTTAACTGAACTTGAGCCGTCGTGGTCGTATGGTAGTTGAATTTACAACTACTTGTACAACCGTTGTCTATAACCACTTAAGTTGTGAGTTTGAATTCCATTCATGGCGAGCTGTACTCGATGAAACATTAAGTGATAAAGTTTGTCAGTGACTTGCGACAGATCTGTGGATTTCTCTGGGTACTCCAATTTCGCCACAAAAGTAGTAACTGAAATATTGTTGAAAGTGGTGTTAAACACCTAACCTCCAATGGACAAATGATGGGTCAAAAGTAGTGCATAACATAAAACACCTTTGCGTCATAATGTGGCATATCTTTACAAGTATCAATAATACTACAACAATATTGTTTCCCACACAATTATGGGAACTGTTAAACACATATCATGTCACAATATTCTGAAAAAGAAACAACTTCACTTTCAATTTTTTTTATTAACAATTAAATTAAATTACCTCCATGATCTCAAAATTATGCTTCAGTGTTTACTGCATCTTATCACATATTTTATTGAAATAACGCCGAATTTGCATGTGTAATAAAAGCATAATTTGCGGCGTGTTATTTGCCTCAGGGGCAATAACATTTTACGAGGACAATAACATGTTATCTGCCCTCTTGTGGTTTTCATGGTCCCTATTCCATGGACAGGAATAATTACATAGAGATTCACCCAAACCAAGCACAAGTTGCAAATATGTCATATCACCACCCATCAAAATATCTAAATCAAAATGTTTCCCTCAACTTCAATACTTGCTTTTTCGTATAATGTGTTTATTTTCTGAAAAATGGGTTTGCAAGCAAGTTTTAAATGATCATAATCTTCTTTGCAGGTTACAATGCAAAAAACTTTTGATCTTTTGATGATAATGTCAAATCATCGGTAATTACAGAAAAAGACAACACGACAAAGTTTGAAATTCTACTAACTTTTGACCCGTCCTCCGAAATTTTTATTTTGATCTTGTCTGTTTCAGGATTTACATGATACTTGATGTACCGGATAATTTCGCTTTTTAGACTAACATATGCGCCAGGGATATTTCCCGGAATTCTTTCAAAATGACATAAACTGTTGATATCTTCCTGACATTGATGAAACCAGATATGTTCCTGGTAGCCCATCACAAAATACTGTCAGTTTCCTATAAGCGCACTCGCTAACATTAAATGTTTCCAAAATAAATAACAAATCTTGAATTTTTTGTCTTTCTTCTTCAGGCAAATCTTGGTATGAAGATTTGCTGGACGACGGATTGAAATCGACTTTAGCAGTCTGCCCATCAGTACTTTCTAATTGTAAGTACTAGGGTACAAGGCCATAGGACTCTACAAACCAAAGCGCAGTTTCAGCCTTCGATTTAAATTCTTTTATTTTCCTTGATTTGTTATTTTCGGTAATTTCCGAAAACTCTTTTCCACTATTCGCGGTTCCAACTTTTTTATTTATTGATCTTACATAATCTATAAGGCGACTGTTCGTATCTTTCAGACTGTCAAGTTGATTTGACAGATTCTGGCTTTTTGCTAGCAAAATCCCCTTTAGACATATTACTTCCTGTAAACTATTATGTAAATCAGCACACTTTTTTTCAAATTCTATGTTGTCGTTTTCAAACTTTTGTAAGCTAAAATTTAATTGTTTTACATTTTCTAACTCATCTGAGAATATTGCGATCCTATGCACATTATTATCAAAAGCAATTCGCTTCCTCCCTGTCAATTTTCTATTTGATAACAAAACTCTAATAGTTTTACTTGAAAGTCTGTTTTCAAGTCTCTCGGTGAATTTTAACTGAAATGATTGTAAGTTGGGAATTTAAAATATCTATATATTTAAAATCGGGGTATGTGTCCTTTGCTTTGGAGAGCACCTTGAAAAAAGAGCTTGTAATTGAAATGTGAGAGTTATCTGTTGGATTGTGCCCAAAAAATATCTATTCCTTTTAGATCAAACTATTTTACTTCATTTTAGAAGTAGCATCGATAGACCATTCAACCTACCTCAGTACCCCGGTAGTAATAACTATTTCAGCTTACCGGAAGAAAATATATAATCAATAATTGAGGGCTTATGAAAAAAAAACTATTTTAGATGAAATGGTGTTTATTTTATTTTTATCTTACATTTGTATATAACTGTTACGTGCCGACATACCATCGGTTTTTACGGCAAAGATTGCTTCTCAAATATCAAAACGTCATCTAAGCGCTTGGAATATTTGAACATTTTCCCGTCGTTTTTCAAGAAATTTAACACCTCGTGCACCAAAACAATACTTTAACAGTATTTGTGTTTTATTTATTTGTATATTCTGGCAAAATATTTTTCTGATGCACGACTGCGGAGGTGCTTAATTTCTTCGAAAACCGTCGAAATATCGCGGAAAAAATTCCACGAAATACAGAAAACAAATAACGCTCATGACGTCACAATGACCTCAAATACGTATCGATTTTGTTGGAAACAAGCTTTAACATCAAAAGTATGATGTCGTCTATAATATAAAATACATCAAATTTTAGTCAAGTATTTTCTAAGATAATGATTCATTAAATATGGGGCCATATATGGCACTTATAGTCCCCAGTTCTTTTTATGGCATTGACGCAGGATTGCATGCACTGAGTTTTTCTCCTGGTTTCAATGTACACAAACTGTATTTAAGATAAATACTATTATTTACAGAAACATAAGTTATTTACTGATGAATTTCATTACTTGAAATGAATCATGAAATGTACAGAAATTGTGTATATAATGGTCTTATATATACAATCAGAATAGTGAAAATATTGATTTTAAGTGTCTGGCTGAGGTTATAAATAAATTAATATTTAACAACTTCCACAATCCTCCACCAACAAAATATTTTGATATAATCATTAACCCTCTATGCTCAAAACAACTGCTCAATTTGGTGTTGGTAGAAGACTGGGGGTATATAAAATAGCTAAAATGTACATTAAATATGTCGGTTATAGTCCATTTTTAGCATTATCCGTCTAATTATGATGTCATCTTAACGTCATAGCGCACCCAATTTCACGGAAAGATATATTTTTGAAAATTTGTTTATATAACAATTAAATTAGTAAATTGTTTTTTTCCTATGTCAAACATTATTTTTTAATATAATGTGGGGCCAATTTTGCACCTTAACGCCTCTCTTTCTTTGTCAAAAAATATTTTTTAGTTAATTATTCTAAGTGCAATTATTAACCCAAAAAAATCCCTGGTTTGTGCTTAAAAAGTGCTTGAATTGTTGTAATTTTCATTTCAGATGGAACAAATTGAAGTTGAATTCGAGACATATACAGAGGAGTACAGTGCCAACAGTTTCTATGAGCACTACAAGGACAATCTGCCACAGATGGTAATGGTAACCCAGGGTTACCTGGGAGAAGACGGTTTCGAAACATTTGACAGAGGACAGGTAATTAGGGAATAACTGTATTGTATTTGAGATTGTGGCCTCCGTAAATCGTCGGTTTTACTGTTGATACACATGTGGCCAAAAGTATTGTCACATGTAAAATAAATCCCTATATAATCAACCAAAACCATATTTTTTCAAAAAAATATTGTGAAGTCATTTCTGGATAGATTTTAACAAATTTTACACCGAAACATTCAGAATTGTATATATTTTGAATGTTTATTTGCTGATTATGTTTTTATGAGCGGTTTTAATTTGTACATAATTTAAACATAACAAATACAAATTTACTTTGGTTTTCCTATATATTTCAACAACAAATTAATCCTAAAAATTAACAATCCTGTTTAAATTATGTACAAATAAAAACCACTCATATAAACATAATGAGCAAATAAACAATCAAAATATAGACAATTCTGAATGTTTTGGTGTGAAATTTGTTAAAATCTATACAGAAATGACTTCACAATAATTTTTTGAAAAAAAATATGGTTTTGGTTGATTATATAGGGATTTTTTTTTTTACATGTGTCAATACTTTTGGCCACATGCTGTATTGGTGGAATGGATGACCAATATTTTTCACATTTGCAAAGTTCATGATATGGTTAATAAAATAAATCCGACTTTTGTTTTATACACACAATGTTGATGAAAGTCTTCCGCATGTAAATTAAATTAAAGGTTTTAAATATTTTGCAAGTTGGATATAGTGTGAACAAATGCCAAAATACATCGATATATTTTTTGTTAAAAGTAGTTCTGCATCAATGCATTTGTTTATATATATATTCAATATTCATTGATAAATCCGTACAAGACGCAAAATAACTTTAACAATCAAGAATATTAACGCATACATTTTAATGAACTCAAATATGTATTGTCGTTAAGCTATTATAAGTTTGGCTTAGGGTACGGGTTAGGGTAATGCTGTTTAACGCCACTTTCAACAATAGTTCAGTTATATCGTAGCGGTATGCTTTATTGGTGGAGGAAACCGAAGTACCCACAGAAAACTATCGACCTGCCACTAGTCACTGACAAACTTCATCACATAATGTTGTATCGAGTACACCTCGCCATGAGCGGGATTCGAATTCACAACGTGGTGATAGTCACTGATTGCACGGGTATTGGTATTCCAACTACCATACGATCACGGCCATGGCGACTTCTGCTGATGAGTTTTGAGTGATTGTTGTTTGATCCCAAGTGATAACATTTTCAGCTACTAGTTTATCAAGGCGAGAACAAGTTACATTTCGATGAGAGACCAATGTCCGTGTTGTGCCTTACCAACACGCTTAATTTGATTTTTATAGTGCTAGCTCAATGAAATGTGACTCGGACAAACTATTCTCATATCTGGTAACCTTTGTTAATAGATTGGTATATTCTGCTGTCGAGAACCAAAGCCATACCTCTTCAGAAATATCTGTTCAGGATGCACCTAAGTGCACACAGTAAATGCCTTTTATGCAATAACGGTGAAGATGAAGATCACAAAATTTTTTTGTTAAATTGCCCTGTCCTGTCTAGTGTTCGCGATGAATATTTTAGTATTGTTTCTAAACAGTCTAGTGATTATTATATTGGTGTAGAATTTATGGAACAGTCACCTAGTGCCAAATTACAGTTTATTGCTGGTGATATTGGATATGCTTTTAATAATGATATTGGAAAATTTTATGCTTTTATCGGTAAAATGTATATTGAAACATGTCTTAGATTACGAAGTGAAGTATTGAGTGTTACTGTTTAAAATATTTATCTTATAATATTTTAAGCATAATTATAAATGATGTTTTATGGAAAGTTTATGGACAGTTTATAACGTGTGTGTATATATGGCAGATGTCTTATCATATTTTTGTCCCATGTGCTCTTATCATAATAAATGTACATGCTAATAACTGTAGTTAGACGCGCCACCGACATCCCGGCGGTTGGCGCTCCCGATGTAAAGGGGTAGTTTCATAAATAGATATATAGCAAATTAAAGTACAACGATGAATAATAAGAAAACATCTATATACAATATTTGCAACAGGAGAGATAGGGAGTCACATTTTCAGCCATGATGTTAGACATTTTTATTTATAAATCTAAAAAAAGTGCATGTTTTTTTTATTATTTTTTTGGTTAGATTCATCAAAGCACTAAATATCAGAACATTATAATATGTAAAATATATTTTTTCTATGCAAGTCTTTCTTTTTTCATTGAAACAATTTCATTTTAATAAATATTATGATCATATCATTCTTATATGATTTACACAATTAGAAATTCTATACTCTGATTGGGTATAAGCGCTTATGGAGGCGGGATTTTTGTCAGTTTATTTTTCGATAGACGATGTTCACCGGACTACTTTTTCCATAATGTAAACAAAATGGCGGCTTGGATTCCCGATAATAAAAAAAGATAAAAGAAACAATGTTTATTGTTAATAATCAACAATTATTGTTAGATATGAAATAAAAAAATAAATGCCAATGAAAAAAAAGCTTGTACAAAAAATTCCGGAAAAAATACTTAAGACAACCATCTATCGACTTTGACTTTTGTAGCATATCGTCATCCTGTGACGTTGTTTACAAGGGACGCTGATCGACACAAGCTGGTTACTGATTTATTTTACGATTTTGTGAGCATTTTACTTGTTTGAGTAGCTAAATGCAAAATGCCATCAAATTGGAAAATATCAGTAACTTAATTACATCACCGTCTAGTTATCAATGTAGGAAAACAACTTAAACAAGGTTAGTTCATTTTGTTATTCATGGCCGACACACATCAATGGAATGTATGTGTGCGTACTGGGGATCCCCAAAGGTGAATTTTCAAAACAAATGAAAAAAAAAATACTTAGTTACAGAATTATAAGGATTAAGCGCATTTTTTCCAGAGTTTATTGATGTATAACCTGGACCAAGTCACTCGCAAACTTTCATAAAAGTCCTTCGGACTTTTATTTGTTTGTGAGTGACTTGATCCAGGTTATGCATAAATAAACTCCGGAAAAAATGCGTTTAATCCTATAATAAAATATATATTGCAAAAAAAAAGATGATGTTTTCTCAAGTAAGATAATTTTGCAATATGTATTCAATTAGTTCGTTTTCCTTGATAGGTGTTTAGAATTCAGGCATATTCTTCACAAAAGAGGGTAATGGCATTGGTTGTTTCTGGTGAAAAGGGGACATACAGTTTACAAGGACGAAACATTAGTATACCTGTTGATTATGACGTAAAGTGTAACGTGATCAAACATGGAAAGCCAAACAGTAAGATACATAATATAACGGTTTAATCAGGGCTGGATTAACCTATAGACTGCAGCCTAGAGTCCCTAAATCAAGCTTGAGGGGCCTTGCTAAACGATTTTCAAATAGCTATTCTGGATTAATTAAAGAATTTGCAATAAGTTTACTTCAAGCTATGTAAAAATATATCACGTGTAAAAATATTCAAGATAGATGCGGGCGAGGTAGAAGGTATTATTTCATTAGCATAGGGACCCCAAAAGGTCATAATTCAGCCATGGGTCTAATATTCACATAGAGATCTGCAATCCAATTACCCGCACATCGTGATATTTAATCTTGTTTTGTTTGCCAAGGTTGTATTTTAAGAAAACAATTAAGCTGTCTCTGAAAACCTTTACCGATTTGTTGCATATAATGTGTATCAGAACGAAAAAAAACCAGATATCAAATTTAGTGCACACGACATGTTTCTGGAACAACCTTCATAAGGTACGCGCAAGGTCCAAAGATGGGAAAGCCATATAATTAAAAATCGTTGGATCTAAGTAAACAAAGGTGCCCACACAGAATAACAACATTCTGTTATGGTCACATATGCCGTAGAGAGGAAAATATTCGTTTTGATAATAATTGCATTATTCGGGAACTGTATATTTCAATAATGTATATATTTAATAAATCATGTCAGTACCGAAGCAATTACTACTGGGCGGATGATACCCTCGGGGACTAATAGTCCACCCACAAAAGTATCAACCAACAGATAGTAATAAAAACGTATTTATCTAATTTAATTAGCACGACGCGTTTCTGGAATACACTTCATAAGGTACGCTCAAAGACGAAACATTGGAAAGTCAAGCACAGTTTTAGGAGGCCGTGGTGGCTCAATGAGTTATGTCGTTGGATCTAACAGTTCATACAAGCCTATCACCAATATGGCGTGGATTCATGCCCAACTTTGTAAATTACAGAAAAAGGTGCATTCGACTAGCAGGCGCAAGTGATAAAGTTTACCAGTTGCTTATCCAGGATCGGTGGTTCTCTCCGGGTACTCCGACTTCCTCCACCACTAAAACTGGTCGCCATGATATAGCTGAAATACTGCTGAAAGTGGCGTTCAACACCAAAAATCAAATCAAATCACAATTTTGTGGGAGCAAGAAAACCAAAGGGCCTAAGCAGGTTAGCAAAAATCTGTTGCTTAATGTCAACCAAAGGGCCTAAACAGGATAGCAAAAATCGATTACTTAATGTCAACCAAAGTGCCTAAACAGGATAGCAAAAATATGTTACTTAATGTCAACCAAAAGGCCTAAATATGATAGCAAAACTGTGTTGCTTAATGTCAACCAAAGGGCCTAAACAGGATAGCAAATATGTGTTGCTTAATGTCAACCAAAGCGCCTAAACAGGATAACAAAATCGTTTTCTTAATGTCAACCAAAGGGTCTAAACAGAATAGCAAAGATCTGTTGCTTAATGTCAACCAAAGGCCCTAAACAGGATAGCAAAAATCTGTTTTTTAATGTCAACCAAAGGGCTAAACAGGATAGAAAATATCTGTTTCTTAATGTCAACCAAAGGGCCTAAAGAGGATAGCAAAAATGTGTTGCTTAATGACAACCAAAGGGCCTCAACAGGATAGCAGAAATGTGTTGCTTAATGTCAACCAAAGGGCCTAAACAGGATAGCAAAAATGTGTTAATTAATGTCAACCAAAGCACCTAAACAGGATAGCAAAAATGTATTGCTTAATGTCAACCAAAGGCACTAAACAGGATAGCAAAAATATATTACTTGATGTCAACCAAAGGGTCTAAACAGGATAGCACAAACTGTTTCTTAATGTCAACCAAAGGGCCTAAACAGGATAGCAAAAATATGTTGCTTAATGTCAACCAAAGGGTCTAAACAGGATAGCAAATATATGTTGCTTAATGTCAACTAAAGAGCCTAAACAGGATAGCAAAAATCTGTTTCTTAATGTCAACCAAAGGTCCTAAACAGGATATCAAAAATGTGTTTCTTAATGTCAACCAAAGGGCCTAAAAAGAATAGCAATAATCTGTTTCTTAATTTCAACCACAGGGCCTAAATAGGATAGCAAAAATATGTTTCGTAGTGTCAACCAAAGGGCCTACACAGGATAGCAAACATTTGTTTCATAATATCAACCAAAGGGCCTAAGCAGGATAGCAAAAATATGTTGCTTAATGTCAACCAAAGGGCCTAAACAGGAAAGCAAAAATATGTTCCTTAATTTCAACTGAAGGGTCTAAACAGGATAGCAAACATCTGTTTCTTATTTTCAACCAAAGAGCCTAAACAGGATAGCAAAAATCGATTACTTAATGTCAACCAAAGTGCCTAAACAGGATAGCAAAAATATGTTACTTAATGTCAACCAAAAGGCCTAAATATGATAGCAAAACTGTGTTGCTTAATGTCAACCAAAGGGCCTAAACAGGATAGCAAATATGTGTTGCTTAATGTCAACCAAAGCGCCTAAACAGGATAACAAAATCGTTTTCTTAATGTCAACCAAAGGGTCTAAACAGAATAGCAAAGATCGGTTGCTTAATGTCAACCAAAGGCCCTAAACAGGATAGCAAAAATCTGTTTCTTAATGTCAACCAAAGGGCTAAACAGGATAGAAAATATCTGTTTCTTAATGTCAACCAAAGGGCCTAAAGAGGATAGCAAAAATGTGTTGCTTAATGACAACCAAAGGGCCTCAACAGGATAGCAGAAATGTGTTGCTTAATGTCAACCAAAGGGCCTAAACAGGATAGCAAAAATGTGTTAATTAATGTCAACCAAAGCACCTAAACAGGATAGCAAAAATGTATTGCTTAATGTCAACCAAAGGCACTAAACAGGATAGCAAAAATATATTACTTGATGTCAACCAAAGGGTCTAAACAGGATAGCACAAACTGTTTCTTAATGTCAACCAAAGGGCCTAAACTGGATAGCAAAAATCTGTTGCTTAATGTCAACCAAAGGGTCTAAACAGGATAGCAAATATATGTTGCTTAATGTCAACTAAAGAGCCTAAACAGGATAGCAAAAATCTGTTTCTTAATGTCAACCAAAGGTCCTAAACAGGATATCAAAAATGTGTTTCTTAATGTCAACCAAAGGGCCTAAAAAGAATAGCAATAATCTGTTTCTTTATTTCAACCACAGGGCCTAAATAGGATAGCAAAAATATGTTTCGTAGTGTCAACCAAAGGGCCTACACAGGATAGCAAACATTTGTTTCATAATATCAACCAAAGGGCCTAAGCAGGATAGCAAAAATATGTTGCTTAATGTCAACCAAAGGGCCTAAACAGGAAAGCAAAAATATGTTCTTTAATTTCAACTGAAGGGTCTAAACAGGATAGCAAACATCTGTTTCTTATTTTCAACCAAAGAGCCTAAACAGGATAGCAAAAATGTGTTACTTAATGTCAACCAAAGCGCCTAAACAGGATAACAAAAATGTGTTACTTAATGTCAATCAAAGGGCCTAAACAGGATATCAAAAATGTGTTTCTTAATGTCAACCAAAGACCCTAAACCGGATAGCAAAAATGTGTTACTTAATGTCAATCAAATGGGCTAAACAGGATAGCAAAAATATGTTACTTAATGTCAACCAAAGGGCCTAAACAGGATAGAAACAATCTGTTGCTTAATGTCAACGAAAGGGCATCAACAGGATAGCAAAAATGTGTTGCTTAATGTCAACCAAAGGGCCTAAACAGGATAGCAAAAATCTGTTGCATGATGCAAACCAAAGGGCCTAAACAGGATAGCAAAAATATGTTGCTTATTGTCAACCAAAGGGCGTAAACAGGATTGCAAAAATATGTTTATTATTGTCACCCAAAGGGCCTAAACAGGATAGGGACAATATGTTACTTATTGTCAACCAAAGGGCCTAAACTGGATACCTAACATCTGTTACATAATGTCAACCAAAGGGCCTAAACAGGATAGGAAAAATCTGTTGCTTAATGGCAACCAAAGGGCCTAAACAGGAAAACAAAAATCTGTTCCTTAATTTCAACTGAAGGGTCTAAACAGGATAGCAAACATCTGTTTCTTATTTTCAACCAAAGGGCCAAAACAGGATAGCAAAAAGTGTTACTTAATGTCAAGCGAAGCGCCTAAACAGGATAACAAAAATCGTTTTATTAATGTCAACCAAAGGACCTAAACAGGATATCAAAAATGTGTTGCTTAATGTTAACTAAAGGGCCTAAACAGGATAGCAAAGATCTGTTGCTTAATGTCAACCGAAGGGCCTAAACAGGATAGCAAAATATGTTGTTTAATGTCAACCAAATGGCCTAAACAGGATAGCAAAAATGTGTTTCTTAATGTCAACCAAAGGGCCTCAACAGGATAGCAAAAATGTGTTACATAATGTCAACCAAAGCGCTTAAACAGGATAGCAAAAATATGTTGCATAATGTCAACCAAAGGGCCTAAACAGGATAACAAAAATATGTTGCTTATTGTCAACCAAAGGGCGTAAACAGGATAGCAAAAATATGGTTATTATTGTCTACCACAGGGCATAAAGAAAATAGCAAAAATCGGTTACTTAATGTCAACCAAAGGGCCTAATCAGGATAGCAAAAATATGTTACATAATGTCAACCAAAGGGCCTAAACAGAATAGCACTACTCTGTTGTTTTAATGTCAACGAAAAGGCCTAAAATGGATAGAAAAAATATGTTGTTTAATGTCAACCAAAGAGCCTAAACAGAATAGCAAAGATCTGTTGCTTAATGTCAACCAAAGGCCCTAAACAGGATAGCAAAAATATGTTTCTTAATGTCAACCAAAGTGGCAAAACAGGATAGCAAATATATGTTTCTTAATGTCAACCAAAGGGCCTAAACAGGATAGCAAAAATCTGTTGTTTAATATCAACCAAATGGCCTAAACAGGATAGCGAAAATGTGTTGCTTAATGTCAACCAAAGGGCCTAAACAGGATAGCAAAAATGTGTTACTTAATGTCAATCAAAGCGCTTAAACAGGATAGCAAAAATCGGTTACATAATGTCAACCAAAGGGCCTAAACAGGATAGCAAAAATATGTTGCTCATTGTCAACCAAAGGGCGTAAACAGGGTAGCAAAAATATGGTTATTATTGTCTACCACAGGGCATAAACAAAATAGCAAAAATCGGTTACTTAATGTCAACCAAAGGGCCTAATCAGGATAGCAAAACTATGTTACATAATGTCAACCAAAGTGTCTAAACAGGATAGCACTACTCTGTTGCTTAATGTCAACCAAAAGGCCTACAATGGATAGCAAAAATATGTTGCTTAATGTCAACCAAAGGGCCTAAACAGAATAGCAAAGATCTGTTGCTTAATGCCAACCAAAGGCCCTAAACAGGATAGCAAAAATATGTTTCTTAATGTCAACCAAAGTGGCAAAACAGGATAGCAAATATATGTTTCTTAATGTCAACCAAAGGGTCTAAGCAGGATAGCAAAAATCTGGTGCTTAATGACAACCAAAGGGCCTCAACAGGATAGCAGAAATGTGGTACTTAATGTCAACCAAAGGGCCTAAACAGGATAGTAAAAATGTGTTACTTAATGTCAACCAAAGCACCTAAACAGGATAGCAAAAATATATTACTTGATGTCAACCAAAGGGCCTAAACAGGATAGCAAAAACTGTTTCTTTATGTCAACCAAAGAGTCTAAACAGGATAGGACAAATCTATTTCTTAATGTCAACCAAAGGGCCTAAACAGGATAGCAAAAATATGTTGCTTAATGTCAACCAAACGGTCTAAACAGGATAGCAAATATATGTTGCTTAATGTCAACTAAAGAGCCTAAACAGGATATCAAAAATGTGTTTCTTAATGTCAACCAAAGGGCCTAAACAAGATAGTAAAAAATATGTTGCTTAATGTCAACCAAAGGGCCTAAACAGGATAGCAAAAATGTGTTTCTTAATGTCAACCAACGGGCCTAAATAGGATAGCAAAAATATGTTACTTAATGTCAACCAAAGTGGCAAAACAGGATAGCAAATATCTGTTTCTTAATGTCAACCAAAGGGCCTGAGCAGGATAGCAAAAATTTGGTGCTTAATGACAACCAAAGGGCCTCAACAGGATAGCAGAAATATGGTACTTAATGTCAACCAAAGGGCCTAAACAGGATAGTAAAAATGTGTTACTTAATGTCAACCAAAGCACCTAAACAGGATAGCAAAAATCTGTTGCTTAATGTCAACCAAAGGGACTAAACAGGATAGCAAAAATATATTACTTGATGTCAACCAAAGGGCCTAAACAGGATAGCAAAAACTGTTTCTTAATGTCAACCAAAGAGTCTAAACAGGATAGGAAAAATCTATTTCTTAATGTCAACCAAAGGGCCTAAACAGGATAGCAAAAATATGTTGCTTAATGTCAACCAAAGGGTCTAAACAGGATAGCAAATACATGTTGCTTAATGTCAACTAAAGAGCCTAAACAGGATATCAAAAATGTGTTTCTTAATGTCAACCAAAGGGCCTAAACAAGATGGTAAAAATATGTTGCTTAATGTCAACCAAAGGGCCTAAACAGGATAGCAAAAATGTGTTTCTTAATGTCAACCAACGGGCCTAAACAGGATAGCAAAAAGTGTCACTTAATGTCAAGCAAAGCGCCTAAACAGGATAACAAAAATCGTTTTATTAATGTCAACCAAAGGACCTACACAGGATAGCAAAAATCTGTTACTTAATGTCAACCAAAGGGCCTAAACAGGATATCAAAAATGTGTTGCTTAATGTTAACTAAAGGGCCTAAACAGGATAGCAAAGATCTGTTGCTTAATGTCAACCGAAGGGCCTAAACAGGATAGCAAAATATGTTGTTTAATGTCAACCAAATGGCCTAAACAGGATAGCAAAAATGTGTTACTTAATGTCAACCAAAGGGCCTCAACAGGATAGCAAAAATGTGTTGCTTAATGTCAACCAAAGCGCTTAAACAGGATAGCAAAAATATGTTGCATAATGTCAACCAAAGGGCCTAAACAGGATAACAAAAATATGTTGCTTATTGTCAACCTAAGGGCGTAAACAGGATAGCAAAAATATGGTTATTATTGTCTACCACAGGGCATAAACAAAATAGCAAAAATCGGTTACTTAATGTCATCCAAAGGGCCTAATCAGGATAGCAAAAATATGTTACATAATGTCAACCAAAGGGCCTAAACAGGATAGCACTACTCTGTTGTTTTAATGTCAACGAAAAGGCCTAAAATGGATAGAAAAAATATGTTGCTTAATGTCAACCAAAGAGCCTAAACAGAATAGCAAAGATCTGTTACTTAATGTCAACCAAAGGCCCTAAACAGGATAGCAAAAATATGTTTCTTAATGTCAACCAAAGTGACAAAACAGGATAGCAAATATATGTTTCTTAATGTCAACCAAAGGGCCTAAACATGATAGCTAAAATCTGTTGTTTAATGTCAACCAAATGGCCTAAACAGGATAGCGAAAATGTGGTACTTAATGTCAACCAAAGGGCCTAAACAGGATAGCAAAAATGTGTTTCTTAATGTCAACCAAAGCGCTTAAACAGGATAGCAAAAATCGGTTACATAATGTCAACCAAAGGGCCTAAACAGGAAAACAAAAATATGTTGCTTATTGTCAACCAAAGGGCGTAAACAGGATAGCAAAAATATGGTTATTATTGTCTACCACAGGGCATAAACAAAATAGCAAAAATCGGATACTTAATGTCAACCAAAGGACCTAATCAGGATAGCAAAACAATGTTACATAATGTCAACCAAAGTGTCTAAACAGGATAGCACTACTCTGTTGCTTAATGTCAACCAAAAGGCCTACAATGGATAGCACAAATATGTTGCTTAATGTCAACCAAAGGGCCTAAACAGAATAGCAAAGATATGTTGCTTAATGCCAACCAAAGGCCCTAAACAGGATAGCAAAAATATGTTTCTTAATGTCAACCAAAGTGGCAAAACAGGATAGCAAATATCTGTTTCTTAATGTCAACCAAAGGGCCTAAGCAGGATAGCAAAAATCTGGTGCTTAATGACAACTAAAGGGCCTCAACAGGATAGCAGAAATGTGGTACTTAATGTCAACCAAAGGGCCTAAACAGGATAGTAAAAATGTGTTACTTAATGTCAACCAAAGCACCTAAACAGGATAGCAAAAATCTGTTGCTTAATGTCAACCAAAGGGACTAAACAGGATAGCAAAAATATATTACTTGATGTCAACCAAAGGGCCTAAACAGGAGAGCAAAAACTGTTTCTTAATGTCAACCAAAGAGTCTAAACAGGATAGGAAAAATCTATTTCTTAATGTCAACCAAAGGGTCTAAACAGGATAGCAAATATATGTTGCTTAATGTCAACTAAAGAGCCTAAACAGGATATCAAAAATGTGTTTCTTAATGTCAACCAAAGGGCCTAAACAAGATAGTAAAAATATGTTGCTTAATGTCAACCAAAGGGCCTAAACAGGATAGCCAAAATATGTTGCTTATTGTCAACCAAAGGGCGTAAACAGGATTGCAAAAATATGTTTATTATTGTCACCCAAAGGGCCTAAACAGGATAGGGACAATATGTTACTTATTGTCAACCAAAGGGCCTAAACTGGATACCTAACATCTGTTACATAATGTCAACCAAAGGGCCTAAACAGGATAGGAAAAATCTGTTGCCTAATGGCAACCAAAGGGCCTAAACAGGAAAACAAAAATTTTTTCCTTTAATTTCAACTGAAGTGTCTAAACAGGATAGCAAACATCTGTTTCTTATTTTCAACCAAAGGGCCAAAACAGGATAGCAAAAAGTGTTACTTAATGTCAAGCAAAGCGCCTAAACACGATAACAAAAATGTGTTGCTTAATGTTAACTAAAGGGCCTAAACTGGATAGCAAAGGTCTGTTGCTTAATGTCAACCGAAGGGCCTAAACAGGATAGCAAAATCTGTTGCTTATTGTCAACCAAAGGGCGTAAACAGGATAGCAAAAATATGGTTATTATTGTCTACCACAGGGCATAAACAAAATAGCAAAAATCGGTTACTTAATGTCAACCAAAGGGCCTAATCAGGATAGCAAAACTATGTTACATAATGTCAACCAAAGTGTCTAAACAGGATAGCACTACTCTGTTGCTTAATGTCAACCAAAAGGCCTACAATGGATAGCAAAAATATGTTGCTTAATGTCAACCAAAGGGCCTAAACAGAATAGCAAAGATCTGTTGCTTAATGCCAACCAAAGGCCCTAAACAGGATAGAAAAATATGTTGTTTAATGTCAACCAAATGGCCTAAACAGGATAGCAAAAATGTGTTACTTAATGTCAACCAAAGGGCCTCAACAGGATAGCAAAAATGTGTTACTTAATGTCAACCAAAGCGCTTAAACAGGATAGCAAAAATATGTTGCATAATGTCAACCAAAGGGCCTAAACAGGATAACAAAAATATGTTGCTTATTGTCAACCAAAGGGCGTAAACAGGATAGCAAAAATATGATTATTATTGTCTACCACAGGGCATAAACAAAATAGCAAAAATCGGTTACTTAATGTCAACCAAAGGGCCTAATCAGGATAGCAAAAATATGTTACATAATGTCAACCAAAGGGCCTAAACAGGATAGCACTACTCTGTTGTTTTAATGTCAACGAAAAGGCCTAAAATGGATAGAAAAAATATGTTGCTTAATGTCAACCAAAGAGCCTAAACAGAATAGCAAAGTTCTGTTACTTAATGTCAACCAAAGGCCCTAAACAGGATAGCAAAAATATGTTTCTTAATGTCAACCAAAGTGGCAAAACAGGATAGCAAATATATGTTTCTTAATGTCAACCAAAGGGCCTAAAAAGAATAGCAATAATCTGTTTCTTAATTTCAACCACAGGGCCTAAATAGAATAGCAAAAATATGTTTCGTAGTGTCAACCAAAGGGCCTACACAGGATAGCAAACATTTGTTTCATAATATCAACCAAAGGGCCTAAGCAGGATAACAAAAATATGTTGCTTAATGTCAACCAAAGGGCCTAAACAGGAAAGCAAAAATATGTTCCTTAATTTCAACTGAAGGGTCTAAACAGGATAGCAAACATCTGTTTCTTATTTTCAACCAAAGAGCCTAAACAGGATAGCAAAAATGTGTTACTTAATGTCAACCAAAGCGCCTAAACAGGATAACAAAAATGTGTTACTTAATGTCAATCAAAGGGCCTAAACAGGATATCAAAAATGTGTTTCTTAATGTCAACCAAAGACCCTAAACCGGATAGCAAAAATGTGTTACTTAATGTCAATCAAATGGGCTAAATAGGATAGCAAAAATATGTTACTTAATGTCAACCAAAGGGCCTAAACAGGATAGAAACAATCTGTTGCTTAATGTCAACGAAAGGGCATCAACAGGATAGCAAAAATGTGTTGCTTAATGTCAACCAAAGGGCCTAAACAGGATAGCAAAAATCTGTTGCATGATGCAAACCAAAGGGCCTAAACAGGATAGCAAAAATATGTTGCTTATTGTCAACCAAAGGGCGTAAACAGGATTGCAAAAATATGTTTATTATTGTCACCCAAAGGGCCTAAACAGGATAGGGACAATATGTTACTTATTGTCAACCAAAGGGCCTAAACTGGATACCTAACATCTGTTACATAATGTCAACCAAAGGACCTAAACAGGATAGGAAAAATCTGTTGCTTAATGGCAACCAAAGGGCCTAAACAGGAAAACAAAAATCTGTTCCTTAATTTCAACTGAAGGGTCTAAACAGGAGAGCAAACATCTGTTTCTTATTTTCAACCAAAGGGCCAAAACAGGATAGCAAAAAGTGTTACTTAATGTCAAGCGAAGCGCCTAAACAGGATAACAAAATTCGTTTTATTAATGTCAACCAAAGGACCTAAACAGGATAGCAAAAATCTGTTACTTAATGTCAACCAAAGGGCCTAAACAGGATATCAAAAATGTGTTGCTTAATGTTAACTAAAGGGCCTAAACAGGATAGCAAAGATCTGTTGCTTAATGTCAACCGAAGGGCCTAAACAGGATAGCAAAATATGTTGTTTAATGTCAACCAAATGGCCTAAACAGGATAGCAAAAATGTGTTACTTAATGTCAACCAAAGGGCCTCAACAGGATAGCAAAAATGTGTTACTTAATGTCAACCAAAGCGCTTAAACAGGATAGCAAAAATATGTTGCATAATGTCAACCAAAGGGCCTAAACAGGATAACAAAAATATGTTGCTTATTGTCAACCAAAGGGCGTAAACAGGATAGCAAAAATATGGTTATTATTGTCTACCACAGGGCATAAACAAAATAGCAAAAATCGGTTACTTAATGTCAACCAAAGGGCCTAATCAGGATAGCAAAAATATGTTACATAATGTCAACCAAAGGGCCTAAACAGGATAGCACTACTCTGTTGTTTTAATGTCAACGAAAAGGCCTAAAATGGATAGAAAAAATATGTTGCTTAATGTCAACCAAAGAGCCTAAACAGAATAGCAAAGATCTGTTACTTAATGTCAACCAAAGGCCCTAAACAGGATAGCAAAAATATGTTTCTTAATGTCAACCAAAGTGGCAAAACAGGAGAGCAAATATATGTTTCTTAATGTCAACCAAAGGGCCTAAACATGATAGCTAAAATCTGTTGTTTAGTGTCAACCAAATGGCCTAAACAGGATAGCGAAAATGTGGTACTTAATGTCAACCAAAGGGCCTAAACAGGATAGCAAAAATGTGTTACTTAATGTCAACCAAAGCGCTTAAACAGGATAGCAAAAATCGGTTACATAATGTCAACCAAAGGGCCTAAACAGGAAAACAAAAATATGTTCCTTATTGTCAACCAAAGGGCGTAAACAGGATAGCAAAAATATGGTTATTATTGTCTACCACAGGGCATAAACAAAATAGCAAAAATCGGTTACTTAATGTCAACCAAAGGGCCTAATCAGGATAGCAAAACAATGTTACATAATGTCAACCAAAGTGTCTAAACAGGATAGCACTACTCTGTTGCTTAATGTCAACCAAAAGGCCTACAATGGATAGCAAAAATATGTTGCTTAATGTCAACCAAAGGGCCTAAACAGAATAGCAAAGATCTGTTGCTTAATGCCAACCAAAGGCCCTAAACAGGATAGCAAAAATATGTTTCTTAATGTCAACCAAAGTGGCAAAACAGGATAGCAAATATCTGTTTCTTAATGTCAACCAAAGGGCCTAAGCAGGATAGCAAAAATCTGGTGCTTAATGACAACCAAAGGGCCTCAACAGGATAGCAGAAATGTGGTACTTAATGTCAACCAAAGGGCCTAAACAGGATAGTAAAAATGTGTTACTTAATGTCAACCAAAGCACCTAAACAGGATAGCAAAATTCTGTTGCTTAATGTCAACCAAAGGGACTAAACAGGATAGCAAAAATATATTACTTGATGTCAACCAAAGGGCCTAAACAGGAGAGCAAAAACTGTTTCTTAATGTCAACCAAAGAGTCTAAACAGGATAGGAAAAATCTATTTCTTAATGTCAACCAAAGGGTCTAAACAGGATAGCAAATATATGTTGCTTAATGTCAACTAAAGAGCCTAAACAGGATATCAAAAATGTGTTTCTTAATGTCAACCAAAGGGCCTAAACAAGATAGTAAAAATATGTTGCTTAATGTCAACCAAAGGGCCTAAACAGGATAGCCAAAATATGTTGCTTATTGTCAACCAAAGGGCGTAAACAGGATTGCAAAAATATGTTTATTATTGTCACCCAAAGGGCCTAAACAGGATAGGGACAATATGTTACTTATTGTCAACCAAAGGGCCTAAACTGGATACCTAACATCTGTTACATAATGTCAACCAAAGGGCCTAAACAGGATAGGAAAAATCTGTTGCCTAATGGCAACCAAAGGGCCTAAACAGGAAAACAAAAATGTTTTCCTTTAATTTCAACTGAAGTGTCTAAACAGGATAGCAAACATCTGTTTCTTATTTTCAACCAAAGGGCCAAAACAGGATAGCAAAAAGTGTTACTTAATGTCAAGCAAAGCGCCTAAACACGATAACAAAAATGTGTTGCTTAATGTTAACTAACGGGCCTAAACTGGATAGCAAAGATCTGTTGCTTAATGTCAACCGAAGGGCCTAAACAGGATAGCAAAATCTGTTGCTTATTGTCAACCAAAGGGCGTAAACAGGATAGCAAAAATATGGTTATTATTGTCTACCACAAGGCATAAACAAAATAGCAAAAATCGGTTACTTAATGTCAACCAAAGGGCCTAATCAGGATAGCAAAACTATGTTACATAATGTCAACCAAAGTGTCTAAACAGGATAGCACTACTCTGTTGCTTAATGTCAACCAAAAGGCCTACAATGGATAGCAAAAATATGTTGCTTAATGTCAACCAAAGGGCCTAAACAGAATAGCAAAGATCTGTTGCTTAATGCCAACCAAAGGCCCTAAACAGGATAGAAAAATATGTTGTTTAATGTCAACCAAATGGCCTAAACAGGATAGCAAAAATGTGTTACTTAATGTCAACCAAAGGGCCTCAACAGGATAGCAAAAATGTGTTACTTAATGTCAACCAAAGCGCTTAAACAGGATAGCAAAAATATGTTGCATAATGTCAACCAAAGGGCCTAAACAGGATAACAAAAATATGTTGCTTATTGTCAACCAAAGGGCGTAAACAGGATAGCAAAAATATGGTTATTATTGTCTACCACAGGGCATAAACAAAATAGCAAAAATCGGTTACTTAATGTCAACCAAAGGGCCTAATCAGGATAGCAAAAATATGTTACATAATGTCAACCAAAGGGCCTAAACAGGATAGCACTACTCTGTTGTTTTAATGTCAACGAAAAGGCCTAAAATGGATAGAAAAAATATGTTGCTTAATGTCAACCAAAGAGCCTAAACAGAATAGCAAAGTTCTGTTACTTAATGTCAACCAAAGGCCCTAAACAGGATAGCAAAAATATGTTTCTTAATGTCAACCAAAGTGGCAAAACAGGATAGCAAATATATGTTTCTTAATGTCAACCAAAGGGCCTAAACAGGATAGCAAAAATATGTTGTTTAATGTCAACCAAATGGCCTAAACAGGATAGCGAAAATGTGTTTCTTAATGTCAACCAAAGGGCCTAAACAGGATAGCAAAAATGTGTTACTTAATGTCAACCAAAGCGCTTAAAAAGGATAGCAAAAATCGGTTACATAATGTCAACCAAAGGGCCTAAACAGGATAACAAAAATATGTTGCTTATTGTCAACCAAAGGGCGTAAACAGGATAGCAAAAATATGGTTATTATTGTCTACCACAGGGCATAAACAAAATAGCAAAAATCGGTTACTTAATGTCAAGCAAAGGGCCTAATCAGGATAGCAAAACTATGTTACATAATGTCAACCAAAGTGTCTAAACAGGATAGCACTACTCTGTTGCTTAATGTCAACCAAAAGGCCTACAATGGATAGCAAAAATATGTTGCTTAATGTCAACCAAAGGGCCTAAACAGAATAGCAAAGATCTGTTGCTTAATGCCAACCAAAGGCCCTAAACAGGATAGCAAAAATATGTTTCTTAATGTCAACCAAAGTGGCAAAACAGGATAGCAAATATCTGTTTCTTAATGTCAACCAAAGGGCCTAAGCAGGATAGCAAAAATCTGGTGCTTAATGACAACCAAAGGGCCTCAACAGGTTAGCAGAAATGTGGTACTTAATGTCAACCAAAGGGCCTAAACAGGATAGTAAAAATGTGTTACTTAATGTCAACCAAAGCACCTAAACAGGATAGCAAAAATCTGTTGCTTAATGTCAACCAAAGGGACTAAACAGGATAGCAAAAATATATTACTTGATGTCAACCAAAGGGCCTAAACAGGATAGCAAAAACTATTTCTTAATGTCAACCAAAGAGTCTAAACAGGATAGGAAAAATTTATTTCTTAATGTCAACCAAAGGGCCTAAACAGGATAGCAAAAATATGTTGCTTAATGTCAACCAAAGGGTCTAAACAGGATAGCAAATATATGTTGCTTAATGTCAACTAAAGAGCCTAAACAGGATATCAAAAATGTGTTTCTTAATGTCAACCAAAGGGCCTAAACAAGATAGTAAAAATATGTTGCTTAATGTCAACCAAAGGGCCTAAACAGGATAGCAAAAATATGTTGCTTATTGTCAACCAAAGGGCGTAAACAAGATTGCAAAAATATGTTGATTATTGTCACCCAAAGGGCCTAAACAGGATAGGGACCATATGTTACTTATTGTCAACCAAAGGGCCTAAACTGGGTACCTAACATCTGTTACATAATGTCAACCAAAGGGCCTAAACAGGATAGGAAAAATCTGTTGCTTAATGGCAACCAAAGGGCCTAAACAGGAAAACAAAAATCTGTTCCTTAATTTCAACTGAAGGGTCTAAACAGGATAGCAAACATCTGTTTCTTATTTTCAACCAAAGGGCCAAAACAGGATAGCAAAAAGTGTCACTTAATGTCAAGCAAAGCGCCTAAACAGGATAACAAAAATCGTTTTATTAATGTCAACCAAAGGACCTAAACAGGATAGCAAAAATCTGTTGCTTAATGTCAACCAAAGGGCCTAAACAGGATATCAAAAATGTGTTGCTTAATGTTAACTAAAGGGCCTAAACAGGATAGCAAAGATCTGTTGCTTAATGTCAACCGAAGGGCCTAAACAGGATAGCAAAATCTGTTGTTTAATGTCAACCAAATGGCCTAAACAGGATAGCAAAAATGTGTTTCTTAATGTCAACCAAAGGGCCTCAACAGGATAGCAAAAATATGTTGCATAATGTCAACCAAAGGGCCTAAACAGGATAACAAAAATATGTTGCTTATTGTCAACCAAAGGGCGTAAACAGGATAGCAAAAATATGGTTATTATTGTCTACCACAGGGCATAAAGAAAATAGCAAAAATCGGTTACTTAATGTCAACCAAAGGGCCTAATCAGGATAGCAAAAATATGTTACATAATGTCAACCAAAGGGCCTAAACAGAATAGCACTACTCTGTTGTTTTAATGTCAACGAAAAGGCCTAAAATGGATAGAAAAAATATGTTGTTTAATGTCAACCAAAGAGCCTAAACAGAATAGCAAAGATCTGTTGCTTAATGTCAACCAAAGGCCCTAAACAGGATAGCAAAAATATGTTTCTTAATGTCAACCAAAGTGGCAAAACAGGATAGCAAATATATGTTTCTTAATGTCAACCAAAGGGCCTAAACAGGATAGCAAAAATCTGTTGTTTAATATCAACCAAATGGCCTAAACAGGATAGCGAAAATGTGTTGCTTAATGTCAACCAAAGGGCCTAAACAGGATAGCAAAAATGTGTTACTTAATGTCAATCAAAGCGCTTAAACAGGATAGCAAAAATCGGTTACATAATGTCAACCAAAGGGCCTAAACAGGATAGCAAAAATATGTTGCTCATTGTCAACCAAAGGGCGTAAACAGGGTAGCAAAAATATGGTTATTATTGTCTACCACAGGGCATAAACAAAATAGCAAAAATCGGTTACTTAATGTCAACCAAAGGGCCTAATCAGGATAGCAAAACTATGTTACATAATGTCAACCAAAGTGTCTAAACAGGATAGCACTACTATGTTGCTTAATGTCAACCAAAAGGCCTACAATGGATAGCAAAAATATGTTGCTTAATGTCAACCAAAGGGCCTAAACAGAATAGCAAAGATCTGTTGCTTAATGCCAACCAAAGGCCCTAAACAGGATAGCAAAAATATGTTTCTTAATGTCAACCAAAGTGGCAAAACAGGATAGCAAATATATGTTTCTTAATGTCAACCAAAGGGTCTAAGCAGGATAGCAAAAATCTGGTGCTTAATGACAACCAAAGGGCCTCAACAGGATAGCAGAAATGTGGTACTTAATGTCAACCAAAGGGCTTAAACAGGATAGTAAAAATGTGTTACTTAATGTCAACCAAAGCACCTAAACAGGATAGCAAAAATATATTACTTGATGTCAACCAAAGGGCCTAAACAGGATAGCAAAAACTGTTTCTTTATGTCAACCAAAGAGTCTAAACAGGATAGGACAAATCTATTTCTTAATGTCAACCAAAGGGCCTAAACAGGATAGCAAAAATATGTTGCTTAATGTCAACCAAACGGTCTAAACAGGATAGCAAATATATGTTGCTTAATGTCAACTAAAGAGCCTAAACAGGATATCAAAAATGTGTTTCTTAATGTCAACCAAAGGGCCTAAACAAGATAGTAAAAAATATGTTGCTTAATGTCAACCAAAGGGCCTAAACAGGATAGCAAAAATGTGTTTCTTAATGTCAACCAACGGGCCTAAATAGGATAGCAAAAATATGTTACTTAATGTCAACCAAAGTGGCAAAACAGGATAGCAAATATCTGTTTCTTAATGTCAACCAAAGGGCCTGAGCAGGATAGCAAAAATTTGGTGCTTAATGACAACCAAAGGGCCTCAACAGGATAGCAGAAATATGGTACTTAATGTCAACCAAAGGGCCTAAACAGGATAGTAAAAATGTGTTACTTAATGTCAACCAAAGCACCTAAACAGGATAGCAAAAATCTGTTGCTTAATGTCAACCAAAGGGACTAAACAGGATAGCAAAAATATATTACTTGATGTCAACCAAAGGGCCTAAACAGGATAGCAAAAACTGTTTCTTAATGTCAACCAAAGAGTCTAAACAGGATAGGAAAAATCTATTTCTTAATGTCAACCAAAGGGCCTAAACAGGATAGCAAAAATATGTTGCTTAATGTCAACCAAAGGGTCTAAACAGGATAGCAAATATATGTTGCTTAATGTCAACTAAAGAGCCTAAACAGGATATCAAAAATGTGTTTCTTAATGTCAACCAAAGGGCCTAAACAAGATGGTAAAAATATGTTGCTTAATGTCAACCAAAGGGCCTAAACAGGATAGCAAAAATGTGTTTCTTAATGTCAACCAACGGGCCTAAACAGGATAGCAAAAAGTGTCACTTAATGTCAAGCAAAGCGCCTAAACAGGATAACAAAAATCGTTTTATTAATGTCAACCAAAGGACCTACACAGGATAGCAAAAATCTGTTACTTAATGTCAACCAAAGGGCCTAAACAGGATATCAAAAATGTGTTGCTTAATGTTAACTAAAGGGCCTAAACAGGATAGCAAAGATCTGTTGCTTAATGTCAACCGAAGGGCCTAAACAGGATAGCAAAATATGTTGTTTAATGTCAACCAAATGGCCTAAACAGGATAGCAAAAATGTGTTACTTAATGTCAACCAAAGGGCCTCAACAGGATAGCAAAAATGTGTTGCTTAATGTCAACCAAAGCGCTTAAACAGGATAGCAAAAATATGTTGCATAATGTCAACCAAAGGGCCTAAACAGGATAACAAAAATATGTTGCTTATTGTCAACCAAAGGGCGTAAACAGGATAGCAAAAATATGGTTATTATTGTCTACCACAGGGCATAAACAAAATAGCAAAAATCGGTTACTTAATGTCATCCAAAGGGCCTAATCAGGATAGCAAAAATATGTTACATAATGTCAACCAAAGGGCCTAAACAGGATAGCACTACTCTGTTGTTTTAATGTCAACGAAAAGGCCTAAAATGGATAGAAAAAATATGTTGCTTAATGTCAACCAAAGAGCCTAAACAGAATAGCAAAGATCTGTTACTTAATGTCAACCAAAGGCCCTAAACAGGATAGCAAAAATATGTTTCTTAATGTCAACCAAAGTGGCAAAACAGGATAGCAAATATATGTTTCTTAATGTCAACCAAAGGGCCTCAACATGATAGCTAAAATCTGTTGTTTAGTGTCAACCAAATGGCCTAAACAGGATAGCGAAAATGTGGTACTTAATGTCAACCAAAGGGCCTAAACAGGATAGCAAAAATGTGTTACTTAATGTCAACCAAAGCGCTTAAACAGGATAGCAAAACTCGGTTACATAATGTCAACCAAAGGGCCTAAACAGGAAAACAAAAATATGTTGCTTATTGTCAACCAAAGGGCGTAAACAGGATAGCAAAAATATGGTTATTATTGTCTACCACAGGGCATAAACAAAATAGCAAAAATCGGTTACTTAATGTCAACCAAAGGGCCTAATCAGGATAGCAAAACAATGTTACATAATGTCAACCAAAGTGTCTAAACAGGATAGCACTACTCTGTTGCTTAATGTCAACCAAAAGGCCTACAATGGATAGCAAAAATATGTTGCTTAATGTCAACCAAAGGGCCTAAACAGAATAGCAAAGATCTGTTGCTTAATGCCAACCAAAGGCCCTAAACAGGATAGCAAAAATATGTTTCTTAATGTCAACCAAAGTGGCAAAACAGGATAGCAAATATCTGTTTCTTAATGTCAACCAAAGGGCCTAAGCAGGATAGCAAAAATCTGGTGCTTAATGACAACCAAAGGGCCTCAACAGGATAGCAGACATGTGGTACTTAATGTCAACCAAAGGGCCTAAACAGGATAGTAAAAATGTGTTACTTAATGTCAACCAAAGCACCTAAACAGGATAGCAAAATTCTGTTGCTTAATGTCAACCAAAGGGACTAAACAGGATAGCAAAAATATATTACTTGATGTCAACCAAAGGGCCTAAACAGGAGAGCAAAAACTGTTTCTTAATGTCAACCAAAGAGTCTAAACAGGATAGGAAAAATCTATTTCTTAATGTCAACCAAAGGGTCTAAACAGGATAGCAAATATATGTTGCTTAATGTCAACTAAAGAGCCTAAACAGGATATCAAAAATGTGTTTCTTAATGTCAACCAAAGGGCCTAAACAAGATAGTAAAAATATGTTGCTTAATGTCAACCAAAGGGCCTAAACAGGATAGCCAAAATATGTTGCTTATTGTCAACCAAAGGGCGTAAACAGGATTGCAAAAATATGTTTATTATTGTCACCCAAAGGGCCTAAACAGGATATGGACAATATGTTACTTATTGTCAACCAAAGGGCCTAAACTGGATACCTAACATCTGTTACATAATGTCAACCAAAGGGCCTAAACAGGATAGGAAAAATCTGTTGCCTAATGGCAACCAAAGGGCCTAAACAGGAAAACAAAAATTTTTTCCTTTAATTTCAACTGAAGTGTCTAAACAGGATAGCAAACATCTGTTTCTTATTTTCAACCAAAGGGTCAAAACAGGATAGCAAAAAGTGTTACTTAATGTCAAGCAAAGCGCCTAAACACGATAACAAAAATGTGTTGCTTAATGTTAACTAAAGGGCCTAAACTGGATAGCAAAGATCTGTTGCTTAATGTCAACCGAAGGGCCTAAACAGGATAGCAAAATATGTTGCTTATTGTCAACCAAAGGGCGTAAACAGGATAGCAAAAATATGGTTATTATTGTCTACCACAGGGCATAAACAAAATAGCAAAAATCGGTTACTTAATGTCAACCAAAGGGCCTAATCAGGATAGCAAAACTATGTTACATAATGTCAACCAAAGTGTCTAAACAGGATAGCACTACTCTGTTGCTTAATGTCAACCAAAAGGCCTACAATGGATAGCAAAAATATGTTGCTTAATGTCAACCAAAGGGCCTAAACAGAATAGCAAAGATCTGTTGCTTAATGCCAACCAAAGGCCCTAAACAGGATAGAAAAATATGTTGTTTAATGTCAACCAAATGGCCTAAACAGGATAGCAAAAATGTGTTACTTAATGTCAACCAAAGGGCCTCAACAGGATAGCAAAAATGTGTTACTTAATGTCAACCAAAGCGCTTAAACAGGATAGCAAAAATATGTTGCATAATGTCAACCAAAGGGCCTAAACAGGATAACAAAAATATGTTGCTTATTGTCAACCAAAGGGCGTAAACAGGATAGCAAAAATATGGTTATTATTGTCTACCACAGGGCATAAACAAAATAGCAAAAATCGGTTACTTAATGTCAACCAAAGGGCCTAATCAGGATAGCAGAAATATGTTACATAATGTCAACCAAAGGGCCTAAACAGGATAGCACTACTCTGTTGTTTTAATGTCAACGAAAAGGCCTAAAATGGATAGAAAAAATATGTTGCTTAATGTCAACCAAAGAGCCTAAACAGAATAGCAAAGTTCTGTTACTTAATGTCAACCAAAGGCCCTAAACAGGATAGCAAAAATATGTTTCTTAATGTCAACCAAAGTGGCAAAACAGGATAGCAAATATATGTTTCTTAATGTCAACCAAAGGGCCTAAACAGGATAGCAAAAATATGTTGTTTAATGTCAACCAAATGGCCTAAACAGGATAGCGAAAATGTGTTTCTTAATGTCAACCAAAGGGCCTAAACAGGATAGCAAAAATGTGTTACTTAATGTCAACCAAAGCGCTTAAAAAGGATAGCAAAAATCGGTTACATAATGTCAACCAAAGGGCCTAAACAGGATAACAAAAATATGTTGCTTATTGTCAACCAAAGGGCGTAAACAGGATAGCAAAAATATGGTTATTATTGTCTACCACAGGGCATAAACAAAATAGCAAAAATCGGTTACTTAATGTCAAGCAAAGGGCCTAATCAGGATAGCAAAACTATGTTACATAATGTCAACCAAAGTGTCTAAACAGGATAGCACTACTCTGTTGCTTAATGTCAACCAAAAGGCCTACAATGGATAGCAAAAATATGTTGCTTAATGTCAACCAAAGGGCCTAAACAGAATAGCAAAGATCTGTTGCTTAATGCCAACCAAAGGCCCTAAACAGGATAGCAAAAATATGTTTCTTAATGTCAACCAAAGTGGCAAAACAGGATAGCAAATATCTGTTTCTTAATGTCAACCAAAGGGCCTAAGCAGGATAGCAAAAATCTGGTGCTTAATGACAACCAAAGGGCCTCAACAGGTTAGCAGAAATGTGGTACTTAATGTCAACCAAAGGGCCTAAACAGGATAGTAAAAATGTGTTACTTAATGTCAACCAAAGCGCTTAAACAGGATAGCAAAAATATGTTGCATAATGTCAACCAAAGGGCCTAAACAGGATAACAAAAATATGTTGCTTATTGTCAACCAAAGGGCGTAAACAGGATAGCAAAAATATGGTTATTATTGTCTACCACAGGGCATAAAGAAAATAGCAAAAATCGGTTACTTAATGTCAACCAAAGGGCCTAATCAGGATAGCAAAAATATGTTACATAATGTCAACCAAAGGGCCTAAACAGAATAGCACTACTCTGTTGTTTTAATGTCAACGAAAAGGCCTAAAATGGATAGAAAAAATATGTTGTTTAATGTCAACCAAAGAGCCTAAACAGAATAGCAAAGATCTGTTGCTTAATGTCAACCAAAGGCCCTAAACAGGATAGCAAAAATATGTTTCTTAATGTCAACCAAAGTGGCAAAACAGGATAGCAAATATATGTTTCTTAATGTCAACCAAAGGGCCTAAACAGGATAGCAAAAATCTGTTGTTTAATATCAACCAAATGGCCTAAACAGGATAGCGAAAATGTGTTGCTTAATGTCAACCAAAGGGCCTAAACAGGATAGCAAAAATGTGTTACTTAATGTCAATCAAAGCGCTTAAACAGGATAGCAAAAATCGGTTACATAATGTCAACCAAAGGGCCTAAACAGGATAGCAAAAATATGTTGCTCATTGTCAACCAAAGGGCGTAAACAGGGTAGCAAAAATATGGTTATTATTGTCTACCACAGGGCATAAACAAAATAGCAAAAATCGGTTACTTAATGTCAACCAAAGGGCCTAATCAGGATAGCAAAACTATGTTACATAATGTCAACCAAAGTGTCTAAACAGGATAGCACTACTCTGTTGCTTAATGTCAACCAAAAGGCCTACAATGGATAGCAAAAATATGTTGCTTAATGTCAACCAAAGGGCCTAAACAGAATAGCAAAGATCTGTTGCTTAATGCCAACCAAAGGCCCTAAACAGGATAGCAAAAATATGTTTCTTAATGTCAACCAAAGTGGCAAAACAGGATAGCAAATATATGTTTCTTAATGTCAACCAAAGGGTCTAAGCAGGATAGCAAAAATCTGGTGCTTAATGACAACCAAAGGGCCTCAACAGGATAGCAGAAATGTGGTACTTAATGTCAACCAAAGGGCTTAAACAGGATAGTAAAAATGTGTTACTTAATGTCAACCAAAGCACCTAAACAGGATAGCAAAAATATATTACTTGATGTCAACCAAAGGGCCTAAACAGGATAGCAAAAACTGTTTCTTTATGTCAACCAAAGAGTCTAAACAGGATAGGACAAATCTATTTCTTAATGTCAACCAAAGGGCCTAAACAGGATAGCAAAAATATGTTGCTTAATGTCAACCAAACGGTCTAAACAGGATAGCAAATATATGTTGCTTAATGTCAACTAAAGAGCCTAAACAGGATATCAAAAATGTGTTTCTTAATGTCAACCAAAGGGCCTAAACAAGATAGTAAAAAATATGTTGCTTAATGTCAACCAAAGGGCCTAAACAGGATAGCAAAAATGTGTTTCTTAATGTCAACCAACGGGCCTAAATAGGATAGCAAAAATATGTTACTTAATGTCAACCAAAGTGGCAAAACAGGATAGCAAATATCTGTTTCTTAATGTCAACCAAAGGGCCTGAGCAGGATAGCAAAAATTTGGTGCTTAATGACAACCAAAGGGCCTCAACAGGATAGCAGAAATATGGTACTTAATGTCAACCAAAGGGCCTAAACAGGATAGTAAAAATGTGTTACTTAATGTCAACCAAAGCACCTAAACAGGATAGCAAAAATCTGTTGCTTAATGTCAACCAAAGGGACTAAACAGGATAGCAAAAATATATTACTTGATGTCAACCAAAGGGCCTAAACAGGATAGCAAAAACTGTTTCTTAATGTCAACCAAAGAGTCTAAACAGGATAGGAAAAATCTATTTCTTAATGTCAACCAAAGGGCCTAAACAGGATAGCAAAAATATGTTGCTTAATGTCAACCAAAGGGTCTAAACAGGATAGCAAATATATGTTGCTTAATGTCAACTAAAGAGCCTAAACAGGATATCAAAAATGTGTTTCTTAATGTCAACCAAAGGGCCTAAACAAGATGGTAAAAATATGTTGCTTAATGTCAACCAAAGGGCCTAAACAGGATAGCAAAAATGTGTTTCTTAATGTCAACCAACGGGCCTAAACAGGATAGCAAAAAGTGTCACTTAATGTCAAGCAAAGCGCCTAAACAGGATAACAAAAATCGTTTTATTAATGTCAACCAAAGGACCTACACAGGATAGCAAAAATCTGTTACTTAATGTCAACCAAAGGGCCTAAACAGGATATCAAAAATGTGTTGCTTAATGTTAACTAAAGGGCCTAAACAGGATAGCAAAGATCTGTTGCTTAATGTCAACCGAAGGGCCTAAACAGGATAGCAAAATATGTTGTTTAATGTCAACCAAATGGCCTAAACAGGATAGCAAAAATGTGTTACTTAATGTCAACCAAAGGGCCTCAACAGGATAGCAAAAATGTGTTGCTTAATGTCAACCAAAGCGCTTAAACAGGATAGCAAAAATATGTTGCATAATGTCAACCAAAGGGCCTAAACAGGATAACAAAAATATGTTGCTTATTGTCAACCAAAGGGCGTAAACAGGATAGCAAAAATATGGTTATTATTGTCTACCACAGGGCATAAACAAAATAGCAAAAATCGGTTACTTAATGTCATCCAAAGGGCCTAATCAGGATAGCAAAAATATGTTACATAATGTCAACCAAAGGGCCTAAACAGGATAGCACTACTCTGTTGTTTTAATGTCAACGAAAAGGCCTAAAATGGATAGAAAAAATATGTTGCTTAATGTCAACCAAAGAGCCTAAACAGAATAGCAAAGATCTGTTACTTAATGTCAACCAAAGGCCCTAAACAGGATAGCAAAAATATGTTTCTTAATGTCAACCAAAGTGGCAAAACAGGATAGCAAATATATGTTTCTTAATGTCAACCAAAGGGCCTCAACATGATAGCTAAAATCTGTTGTTTAGTGTCAACCAAATGGCCTAAACAGGATAGCGAAAATGTGGTACTTAATGTCAACCAAAGGGCCTAAACAGGATAGCAAAAATGTGTTACTTAATGTCAACCAAAGCGCTTAAACAGGATAGCAAAACTCGGTTACATAATGTCAACCAAAGGGCCTAAACAGGAAAACAAAAATATGTTGCTTATTGTCAACCAAAGGGCGTAAACAGGATAGCAAAAATATGGTTATTATTGTCTACCACAGGGCATAAACAAAATAGCAAAAATCGGTTACTTAATGTCAACCAAAGGGCCTAATCAGGATAGCAAAACAATGTTACATAATGTCAACCAAAGTGTCTAAACAGGATAGCACTACTCTGTTGCTTAATGTCAACCAAAAGGCCTACAATGGATAGCAAAAATATGTTGCTTAATGTCAACCAAAGGGCCTAAACAGAATAGCAAAGATCTGTTGCTTAATGCCAACCAAAGGCCCTAAACAGGATAGCAAAAATATGTTTCTTAATGTCAACCAAAGTGGCAAAACAGGATAGCAAATATCTGTTTCTTAATGTCAACCAAAGGGCCTAAGCAGGATAGCAAAAATCTGGTGCTTAATGACAACCAAAGGGCCTCAACAGGATAGCAGACATGTGGTACTTAATGTCAACCAAAGGGCCTAAACAGGATAGTAAAAATGTGTTACTTAATGTCAACCAAAGCACCTAAACAGGATAGCAAAATTCTGTTGCTTAATGTCAACCAAAGGGACTAAACAGGATAGCAAAAATATATTACTTGATGTCAACCAAAGGGCCTAAACAGGAGAGCAAAAACTGTTTCTTAATGTCAACCAAAGAGTCTAAACAGGATAGGAAAAATCTATTTCTTAATGTCAACCAAAGGGTCTAAACAGGATAGCAAATATATGTTGCTTAATGTCAACTAAAGAGCCTAAACAGGATATCAAAAATGTGTTTCTTAATGTCAACCAAAGGGCCTAAACAAGATAGTAAAAATATGTTGCTTAATGTCAACCAAAGGGCCTAAACAGGATAGCCAAAATATGTTGCTTATTGTCAACCAAAGGGCGTAAACAGGATTGCAAAAATATGTTTATTATTGTCACCCAAAGGGCCTAAACAGGATAGGGACAATATGTTACTTATTGTCAACCAAAGGGCCTAAACTGGATACCTAACATCTGTTACATAATGTCAACCAAAGGGCCTAAACAGGATAGGAAAAATCTGTTGCCTAATGGCAACCAAAGGGCCTAAACAGGAAAACAAAAAATTTTTCCTTTAATTTCAACTGAAGTGTCTAAACAGGATAGCAAACATCTGTTTCTTATTTTCAACCAAACGGTCAAAACAGGATAGCAAAAAGTGTTACTTAATGTCAAGCAAAGCGCCTAAACACGATAACAAAAATGTGTTGCTTAATGTTAACTAAAGGGCCTAAACTGGATAGCAAAGATCTGTTGCTTAATGTCAACCGAAGGGCCTAAACAGGATAGCAAAATCTGTTGCTTATTGTCAACCAAAGGGCGTAAACAGGATAGCAAAAATATGGTTATTATTGTCTACCACAGGGCATAAACAAAATAGCAAAAATCGGTTACTTAATGTCAACCAAAGGGCCTAATCAGGATAGCAAAACTATGTTACATAATGTCAACCAAAGTGTCTAAACAGGATAGCACTACTCTGTTGCTTAATGTCAACCAAAAGGCCTACAATGGATAGCAAAAATATGTTGCTTAATGTCAACCAAAGGGCCTAAACAGAATAGCAAAGATCTGTTGCTTAATGCCAACCAAAGGCCCTAAACAGGATAGAAAAATATGTTGTTTAATGTCAACCAAATGGCCTAAACAGGATAGCAAAAATGTGTTACTTAATGTCAACCAAAGGGCCTCAACAGGATAGCAAAAATGTGTTACTTAATGTCAACCAAAGCGCTTAAACAGGATAGCAAAAATATGTTGCATAATGTCAACCAAAGGGCCTAAACAGGATAACAAAAATATGTTGCTTATTGTCAACCAAAGGGCGTAAACAGGATAGCAAAAATATGGTTATTATTGTCTACCACAGGGCATAAACAAAATAGCAAAAATCGGTTACTTAATGTCAACCAAAGGGCCTAATCAGGATAGCAGAAATATGTTACATAATGTCAACCAAAGGGCCTAAACAGGATAGCACTACTCTGTTGTTTTAATGTCAACGAAAAGGCCTAAAATGGATAGAAAAAATATGTTGCTTAATGTCAACCAAAGAGCCTAAACAGAATAGCAAAGTTCTGTTACTTAATGTCAACCAAAGGCCCTAAACAGGATAGCAAAAATATGTTTCTTAATGTCAACCAAAGTGGCAAAACAGGATAGCAAATATATGTTTCTTAATGTCAACCAAAGGGCCTAAACAGGATAGCAAAAATATGTTGTTTAATGTCAACCAAATGGCCTAAACAGGATAGCGAAAATGTGTTTCTTAATGTCAACCAAAGGGCCTAAACAGGATAGCAAAAATGTGTTACTTAATGTCAACCAAAGCGCTTAAAAAGGATAGCAAAAATCGGTTACATAATGTCAACCAAAGGGCCTAAACAGGATAACAAAAATATGTTGCTTATTGTCAACCAAAGGGCGTAAACAGGATAGCAAAAATATGGTTATTATTGTCTACCACAGGGCATAAACAAAATAGCAAAAATCGGTTACTTAATGTCAAGCAAAGGGCCTAATCAGGATAGCAAAACTATGTTACATAATGTCAACCAAAGTGTCTAAACAGGATAGCACTACTCTGTTGCTTAATGTCAACCAAAAGGCCTACAATGGATAGCAAATATATGTTGCTTAATGTCAACCAAAGGGCCTAAACAGAATAGCAAAGATCTGTTGCTTAATGCCAACCAAAGGCCCTAAACAGGATAGCAAAAATATGTTTCTTAATGTCAACCAAAGTGGCAAAACAGGATAGCAAATATCTGTTTCTTAATGTCAACCAAAGGGCCTAAGCAGGATAGCAAAAATCTGGTGCTTAATGACAACCAAAGGGCCTCAACAGGTTAGCAGAAATGTGGTACTTAATGTCAACCAAAGGGCCTAAACAGGATAGTAAAAATGTGTTACTTAATGTCAACCAAAGCACCTAAACAGGATAGCAAAAATCTGTTGCTTAATGTCAACCAAAGGGACTAAACAGGATAGCAAAAATATATTACTTGATGTCAACCAAAGGGCCTAAACAGGATAGCAAAAACTATTTCTTAATGTCAACCAAAGAGTCTAAACAGGATAGGAAAAATCTATTTCTTAATGTCAACCAAAGGGCCTAAACAGGATAGCAAAAATATGTTGCTTAATGTCAACCAAAGGGTCTAAACAGGATAGCAAATATATGTTGCTTAATGTCAACTAAAGAGCCTAAACAGGATATCAAAAATGTGTTTCTTAATGTCAACCAAAGGGCCTAAACAAGATAGTAAAAATATGTTGCTTAATGTCAACCAAAGGGCCTAAACAGGATAGCAAAAATATGTTGCTTATTGTCAACCAAAGGGCGTAAACAAGATTGCAAAAATATGTTTATTATTGTCACCCAAAGGGCCTAAACAGGATATGGACCATATGTTACTTATTGTCAACCAAAGGGCCTAAACTGGGTACCTAACATCTGTTACATAATGTCAACCAAAGGGCCTAAACAGGATAGGAAAAATCTGTTGCTTAATGGCAACCAAAGGGCCTAAACAGGAAAACAAAAATCTGTTCCTTAATTTCAACTGAAGGGTCTAAACAGGATAGCAAACATCTGTTTCTTATTTTCAACCAAAGGGCCAAAACAGGATAGCAAAAAGTGTCACTTAATGTCAAGCAAAGCGCCTAAACAGGATAACAAAAATCGTTTTATTAATGTCAACCAAAGGACCTAAACAGGATAGCAAAAATCTGTTGCTTAATGTCAACCAAAGGGCCTAAACAGGATATCAAAAATGTGTTGCTTAATGTTAACTAAAGGGCGTAAACAGGATAGCAAAGATCTGTTGCTTAATGTCAACCAAAGGGCCTAAACAGGATAGCAAAATCTGTTGTTTAATGTCAACCAAATGGCCTAAACAGGATAGCAAAAATGTGTTTCTTAATGTCAACCAAAGGGCCTCAACAGGATAGCAAAAATGTGTTACTTAATGTCAACCAAAGCGCTTAAACAGGATAGCAAAAATATGTTGCATAATGTCAACCAAAGGGCCTAAACAGGATAACAAAAATATGTTGCTTATTGTCAACCAAAGGGCGTAAACAGGATAGCAAAAATATGGTTATTATTGTCTACCACAGGGCATAAAGAAAATAGCAAAAATCGGTTACTTAATGTCAACCAAAGGGCCTAATCAGGATAGCAAAAATATGTTACATAATGTCAACCAAAGGGCCTAAACAGAATAGCACTACTCTGTTGTTTTAATGTCAACGAAAAGGCCTAAAATGGATAGAAAAAATATGTTGCTTAATGTCAACCAAAGAGCCTAAACAGAATAGCAAAGATTTGTTGCTTAATGTCAACCAAAGGCCCTAAACAGGATAGCAAAAATATGTTTCTTAATGTCAACCAAAGTGGCAAAACAGGATAGCAAATATATGTTTCTTAATGTCAACCAAAGGGCCTAAACAGGATAGCAAAAATCTGTTGTTTAATATCAACCAAATGGCTAAACAGGATAGCGAAAATGTGTTGCTTAATGTCAACCAAAGGGCCTAAACAGGATAGCAAAAATGTGTTACTTAATGTCAACCAAAGCGCTTAAACAGGATAGCAAAAATCGGTTACATAATGTCAACCAAAGGGCCTAAACAGGATAGCAAAAATATGTTGCTCATTGTCAACCAAAGGGCGTAAACAGGGTAGCAAAAATATGGTTATTATTGTCTACCACAGGGCATAAACAAAATAGCAAAAATCGGTTACTTAATGTCAACCAAAGGGCCTAATTAGGATAGCAAAACTATGTTACATAATGTCAACCAAAGTGTCTAAACAGGATAGCACTACTCTGTTGCTTAATGTCAACCAAAAGGCCTACAATGGATAGCAAAAATATGTTGCTTAATGTCAACCAAAGGGCCTAAACAGAATAGCAAAGATCTGTTGCTTAATGCCAACCAAAGGCCCTAAACAGGATAGCAAAAATATGTTTCTTAATGTCAACCAAAGTGGCAAAACAGGATAGCAAATATATGTTTCTTAATGTCAACCAAAGGGTCTAAGCAGGATAGCAAAAATCTGGTGCTTAATGACAACCAAAGGGCCTCAACAGGATAGCAGAAATGTGGTACTTAATGTCAACCAAAGGGCTTAAACAGGATAGTAAAAATGTGTTACTTAATGTCAACCAAAGCACCTAAACAGGATAGCAAAAATATATTACTTGATGTCAACCAAAGGGCCTAAACAGGATAGCAAAAACTGTTTCTTTATGTCAACCAAAGAGTCTAAACAGGATAGGAAAAATCTATTTCTTAATGTCAACCAAAGGGCCTAAACAGGATAGCAAAAATATGTTGCTTAATGTCAACCAAACGGTCTAAACAGGATAGCAAATATATGTTGCTTAATGTCAACTAAAGAGCCTAAACAGGATATCAAAAATGTGTTTCTTAATGTCAACCAAAGGGCCTAAACAAGATAGTAAAAAATATGTTGCTTAATGTCAACCAAAGGGCCTAAACAGGATAGCAAAAATGTGTTTCTTAATGTCAACCAACGGGCCTAAATAGGATAGCAAAAATATGTTACTTAATGTCAACCAAAGGGCCTAAACAGAATAGCAAATAATTGTTACATAATGTCAACCAAAGTGGCAAAACAGGATAGCAAATATCTGTTTCTTAATGTCAACCAAAGGGCCTGAGCAGGATAGCAAAAATCTGGTGCTTAATGACAACCAAAGGGCCTCAACAGGATAGCAGAAATGTGGTACTTAATGTCAACCAAAGGGCCTAAACAGGATAGTAAAAATGTGTTACTTAATGTCAACCAAAGCACATAAACAGGATAGCAAAAATCTGTTGCTTAATGTCAACCAAAGGGACTAAACAGGATAGCAAAAATATATTACTTGATGTCAACCAAAGGGCCTAAACAGGATAGCAAAAACTGTTTCTTAATGTCAACCAAAGAGTCTAAACAGGATAGGAAAAATCTATTTCTTAATGTCAACCAAAGGGCCTAAACAGGATAGCAAAAATATGTTGCTTAATGTCAACCAAAGGGTCTAAACAGGATAGCAAATATATGTTGCTTAATGTCAACTAAAGAGCCTAAACAGGATATCAAAAATGTGTTTCTTAATGTCAACCAAAGGGCCTAAACAAGATGGTAAAAATATGTTGCTTAATGTCAACCAAAGGGCCTAAACAGGATAGCAAAAATGTGTTTCTTAATGTCAACCAACGGGCCTAAATAGGATAGCAAAAATATGTTACTTAATGTCAACCAAAGGGCCTAAACAGAATAGCAAAAAATTGTTACATAATGTCAACCAAAGGGCCTAAACAGGATTACAAAAATGTGTTACTTAATGTCAACCAAAGGTCCTAAACAGGATTGTAAAAATATGTTACTTAATGTCAACCAAATGGCCTAAACAGGATAGCAAAAATCTATTGCTTAATGTCAACCAAAGGGCATCAACAGGATAGCAAAAATGTGTTGCTTAATGTCAACCAAAGGGCATCAACAGGATAGCAACAATATTTTGCTTAATATCAACCAAAGTGCCTAAACAGGATAGCAAAAATTTGTTACTTAATATCAATCAAAGGGCCTAAACAGGATAGCAAAAATATATTGCTTAATGTCAACCAAAGGTCCTAAACAGGATAGAAAAACATATGTTTCTTAATGTCAATCAAAGGGCCTAAACAGGATGGCAAAAATATGTTGCTTAATTTCAACCAAAGGGCCTAAGCAGGATAGCTGAAATAAAAAATCTGTTAGATAATTTCAACCAAAGGGCCTAAACAGGATAGCAAAGATCTGTTACTTAATGTCAACCAAAGGGCCTAAACAGGATAACACAAATATGCTGTTTAATGCCAACCAAAAAGCCTAGAGAGGATATCAAACATCTCTTCCATAATGTCAACCATAGGGCCTAAACAGGACAGCAAAAATTTGTTTCTTAATGTCAACCAAAGGGCCTAAATAGGATAGAAAAATATGTTACTTAATGTCAACCAAAGGGCCTAAATAGGATTCAAAAATATGTTACTTAATGTCAACCAAAGGGCTTAAGCAGGATAGCAAAAATCTTTTGCTTAATATCAACCAAAGCGGCCTAAACAGGATAGCAGAAATGTGGTACTTAATGTCAACCAAAGGGCCTAAACAGGATAGTAAAAATGTGTTACTTAATGTCAACCAAAGCACCTAAACAGGATAGCAAAAATCTGTTGCTTAATGTCAACCAAAGGGACTAAACAGGATAGCAAAAATATATTACTTGATGTCAACCAAAGGGCCTAAACAGGATAGCAAAAACTGTTTCTTAATGTCAACCAAAGAGTCTAAACAGGATAGGAAAAATATATTTCTTAATGTCAACCAAAGGGCCTAAACAGGATAGCAAAAATATGTTGCTTAATGTCAACCAAAGGGTCTAAACAGGATAGGAAATATATGTTGCTTAATGTCAATTAAAGAGCCTAAACAGGATATCAAAAATGTGTTTCTTAATGTCAACCAAAGGGCCTAAACAAGATGGTAAAAATATGTTGCTTAATGTCAACCAAAGGGCCTAAACAGGATAGCAAAAATGTGTTTCTTAATGTCAACCAACGGGCCTAAATGGGATAGCAAAAATATGTTACTTAATGTCAACCAAAGGGCCTAAACAGAATAGCAAAAAATTGTTACATAATGTCAACCAAAGGGCCTAAACAGGATTGCAAAAATGTGTTACTTAATGTCAACCAAAGGTCCTAAACAGGATTGAAAAAATGTGTTACTTAATGTCAACCAAATGGCCTAAACAGGATAGCAAAAATTTATTGCTTAATGTCAACCAAAGGGCATCAACAGGATAGCAAAAATGCGTTGCTTAATGTCAACCAAAGGGCCTAAACAGGATAGCAACAATATTTTGCTTAATATCAACCAAAGTGCCTAAACAGGATAGCAAAAATGTGTTACTTAATATCAATCAAAGGGCCTAAACAGGATAGCAAAAATATATTGCTTAATGTCAACCAAAGGTCCTAAACAGGATAGAAAACATATGTTTCTTAATGTCAATCAAAGGGCCTAAACAGGATAGCAAAAATATGTTGCTTAATTTCAACCAAAGGGCCTAAACAGGATAGCAAAAATATGCTGTTTAATGCCAACCAAAAAGCCTAGAGAGGATATCAAACATCTGTTGCATAATGTCAACCAAAGGGACTAAACAGGATAGCAAAAATTTGTTGCTTAATGTCAACCATAGGGCCTAAACAGGATAGCAAAAATTTGTTTCTTAATGTCAACCAAAGAGCCTAAATAGGATAGAAAAATATGTTACTTAATGTCAATCAAAGGGCCTAAATAGGATACAAAAATATGTTACTTAATGTCAACCAAAGGGCTTAAGCAGGATAGGAAAAATATTTTGCTTAATGTCAACCAAAGGGGCCTAAACAGGATAGCAAAAATCTGTTCCTTAATTTCAACTAAAGGGTCTAAACAGGATAGCAAACATCTGTTTCTTATTGCCAACCAAAGGGCCTAAACAGGATAACAAAATATGTTACTTAATGTCAACCACAGGGCCTAAACAGGATAGCAAAAATGTGTTGCTTAATGTCAATCAAAGGGCCTAAACAGGATATGAAAAATGTGTTTCTTAATGTCAACCAAAGGCCCTAAACAGGATAGCAAAAATGTGTTACTTAATGTCAATCAAATGAGCTAAACAGGATAGCAAAAATATGTTGCTTAATGTCAACCAAAGGGCCTAAACAGGATAGAAAAAATATGTTGCTTAATGTCAACCAAAGGGCATCAACAGGATAGCAAAAATGTGTTGCTTAATGTCAACCAAAGGGCCTAAACAGGATAGCGAAAATCTGTTGCATGATGCAAGCCAAAGGGCCTAAACAGGATAGCAAAAATATGTTGCTTATTGTCAACCAAAGGGCGTAAACAGGATAGGGAAAATATGTTACTTAATGTCATCCAAAGGGCCTAAACAGGATACCTAACATCTGTTACATAATGTCAACCAAAGGGTCTAAACAGGATAGGAAAAATATGTTCCTTAATGGCAACCAAAGGGCCTAAACAGGAAAACAAAAATCTGATCCTTAATTTCAACTGAAGGGTCTAAACAGGATAGCAAACATCTGTTTCTTATTTTCAACCAAAGGGCCAAAACAGGATAGCAAAAAGTGTTACTTAATGTCAACCAAAGCGCCTAAACAGGATAACAAAAATCGTTTTATTAATGTCAACCAAAGGGCCTAAACAGGATAGCAAAACTCTGTTGCTTAATGTCAACCAAAGGGCCTAAACAGGATAGCAAAAATATTCTACATAATGTCAACCAAAGGGCCTAAACAGGATAGCAAAACTATGTTGCTTATTGTCAACCAAAGGGCCTTAACAGAATAGCAAACATATGTCTGTTATTGCCATTCCCAGGGCATAAACAGGATAGGAAAAATTTGTAACTTAATGTCAACAAATGGGCCTAAACAGGATAGCAAAAATCTGTTGCTTAATGTCAACAAATGGACCTAAACAGGATAGCAGAAAATTGTTACTTAATGTCAACCAAAGGGCCTAATCAGGATAGCAAAAATTTGTTACATAATGTCAACCAAAGGGCCTAAACAGGATATCAAAAATATGTTGCTAAATGTCGACCAAAGGGCCGAAACAGGATATCAAAGATCTGTTGCTTAATATCAACCAAAGGGCATCAACAGGATAGCAGAAATGTGTTGCTTAATGTCAACCAAAGGGCCTAAACAGGATAGCGAAAATCTGTTGCATGATGCAAGCCAAAGGGCCTAAACAGGATAGCAAAAATATGTTGCTTATTGTCAACCAAAGGGCGTAAACAGGATAGCAAAAATATGTTTATTATTGTCAATCAAAGGGCCTAAACAGGATAGGGAAAATATGTTACTTAATGTCATCCAAAGGGCCTAAACAGGATACCTAACATCTGTTACATAATGTCAACCAAAGGGTCTAAACAGGATAGGAAAAATCTGTTCCTTAATGGCAACCAAAGGGCCTAAACAGGAAAACAAAAATCTGATCCTTAATTTCAACTGAAGGGTCTAAACAGGATAGCAAACATCTGTTTCTTATTTTCAACCAAAGGGCCAAAACAGGATAGCAAAAAGTGTTACTTAATGTCAACCAAAGCGCCTAAACAGGATAACAAAAATCGTTTTATTAATGTCAACCAAAGGGCCTAAACAGGATAGCAAAACTATGTTGCTTATTGTCAACCAAAGGGCCTTAACAGAATAGCAAACATATGTCTGTTATTGCCATTCCCAGGGCATAAACAGGATAGGAAAAATTTGTAACTTAATGTCAACAAATGGGCCTAAACAGGATAGCAAAAATCTGTTGCTTAATGTCAACAAATGGACCTAAACAGGATAGCAGAAAATTGTTACTTAATGTCAACGAAAGAGCCTAATCAGGATAGCAAAAATCTGTTACATAATGTCAACCAAAGGGCCTAAACAGGATAGCAAAAATCTGTTCCTTAATTTCAACTAAAGGGTCTAAACAGGATAGCAAACATCTGTTTCTTATTGCCAACCAAAGGGCCTAAACAGGATAACAAAATATGTTACTTAATGTCAACCACAGGGCCTAAACAGGATAGCAAAAATGTGTTACTTAATGTCAATCAAAGGGCCTAAACAGGATATGAAAAATGTGTTTCTTAATGTCAACCAAAGGCCCTAAACAGGATAGCAAAAATGTGTTACTTAATGTCAATCAAATGAGCTAAACAGGATAGCAAAAATATGTTGCTTAATGTCAACCAAAGGGCCTAAACAGGATAGAAAAAATATGTTGCTTAATGTCAACCAAAGGGCATCAACAGGATAGCAAAAATGTGTTGCTTAATGTCAACCAAAGGGCCTAAACAGGATAGCGAAAATCTGTTGCATGATGCAAGCCAAAGGGCCTAAACAGGATAGCAAAAATATGTTGCTTATTGTCAACCAAAGGGCGTAAACAGGATAGGGAAAATATGTTACTTAATGTCATCCAAAGGGCCTAAACAGGATACCTAACATCTGTTACATAATGTCAACCAAAGGGTCTAAACAGGATAGGAAAAATATGTTCCTTAATGGCAACCAAAGGGCCTAAACAGGAAAACAAAAATCTGATCCTTAATTTCAACTGAAGGGTCTAAACAGGATAGCAAACATCTGTTTCTTATTTTCAACCAAAGGGCCAAAACAGGATAGCAAAAAGTGTTACTTAATGTCAACCAAAGCGCCTAAACAGGATAACAAAAATCGTTTTATTAATGTCAACCAAAGGGCCTAAACAGGATAGCAAAACTCTGTTGCTTAATGTCAACCAAAGGGCCTAAACAGGATAGCAAAAATATTCTACATAATGTCAACCAAAGGGCCTAAACAGGATAGCAAAACTATGTTGCTTATTGTCAACCAAAGGGCCTTAACAGAATAGCAAACATATGTCTGTTATTGCCATTCCCAGGGCATAAACAGGATAGGAAAAATTTGTAACTTAATGTCAACAAATGGGCCTAAACAGGATAGCAAAAATCTGTTGCTTAATGTCAACAAATGGACCTAAACAGGATAACAGAAAATTGTTACTTAATGTCAACCAAAGGGCCTAATCAGGATAGCAAAAATTTGTTACATAATGTCAACCAAAGGGCCTAAACAGGATATCAAAAATATGTTGCTAAATGTCGACCAAAGGGCCGAAACAGGATATCAAAGATCTGTTGCTTAATATCAACCAAAGGGCATCAACAGGATAGCAAAAATATGTTGCTTAATGTCAACCAAAGGGCCTAAACAGGATAGCGAAAATCTGTTGCATGATGCAAGCCAAAGGGCCTAAACAGGATAGCAAAAATATGTTGCTTATTGTCAACCAAAGGGCGTAAACAGGATAGCAAAAATATGTTTATTATTGTCAATCAAAGGGCCTAAACAGGATAGGGAAAATATGTTACTTAATGTCATCCAAAGGGCCTAAACAGGATACCTAACATCTGTTACATAATGTCAACCAAAGGGTCTAAACAGGATAGGAAAAATCTGTTCCTTAATGGCAACCAAAGGGCCTAAACAGGAAAACAAAAATCTGATCCTTAATTTCAACTGAAGGGTCTAAACAGGATAGCAAACATCTGTTTCTTATTTTCAACCAAAGGGCCAAAACAGGATAGCAAAAAGTGTTACTTAATGTCAACCAAAGCGCCTAAACAGGATAACAAAAATCGTTTTATTAATGTCAACCAAAGGGCCTAAACAGGATAGCAAAACTATGTTGCTTATTGTCAACCAAAGGGCCTTAACAGAATAGCAAACATATGTCTGTTATTGCCATTCCCAGGGCATAAACAGGATAGGAAAAATTTGTAACTTAATGTCAACAAATGGGCCTAAACAGGATAGCAAAAATCTGTTGCTTAATGTCAACAAATGGACCTAAACAGGATAGCAGAAAATTGTTACTTAATGTCAACGAAAGAGCCTAATCAGGATAGCAAAAATCTGTTACATAATGTCAACCAAAGGGCCTAAACAGGATAGCAAAAATATGTTGCTTAATGTCAACCAAAGGGCCGCAACAGGATAGCAAAAATGTGTTACTTAATGTCAACCAAATGCCTAAAGAGGATAGCAAAAATGTGTTTCTTAATGTCAACCAAAGCGCTTAAACAGGATAACAAAAATATGTTGCATAATGTCAACCAAAGGGCCTAAACAGGATACCAAAATATGTTGCTTATTGTCAACCAAAGGGCGTAAACAGGATAGCAAACATATGTTTATTATTGTATACCACAGGGCATAAGCAAAATAGCAAAAATCGGTTACTTAATGTCAACCAAAGGGCCTAAACAGGATAGCACAACTATGTTGCTTAATGTCAACCAAAGGGCCAAAAAAGGATAGCGAAAATATGTTGCTTAATGTCAACCAAAGGGCCTAAACAGAATAACAAAGATATGTTGCTTAATGTCAACCAAAAGCCCTAAACAGGACAGCAAAATTATGTTTCTTAATGTCAACCAAAGTGGCAAAACAGGATAACAAATATTTGTTTCTTAATGTCAACCAAAGGGCCTAAACAGAATAGCAAAAATTTGTTGCTTAATGACAACCAAAGGGCCTCAACAGGATAGCAGAAATGTGTTGCTTAATGTCAACCAAAGGGCCTAAACAGGATAGCAAAAATGTGTTAATTAATGTCAACCAAAGCACCAAAACCTGATAGCAACAATCTATTGCTTAATATCAACCAAAGGCACTAAACAGGATAGCACAAATATATTACTTGATGTCAACCAAAGGGTCTAAACAGGATAGCAAAAACTGTTTCTTAATGTCAACCAAAGGGCCTAAACAGGATAGCAAACATCTGTTACTTAATGTCAACCAAAGGGTCTAAACAGGATAGCAAATATATGTTGCTTAATGTCAACTAAAGAGCCTAAGCAGGATATCAAAATATGTTTCTTAATTTCAACTAAAGGGTCTAAACAGGATAGCAAACATATGTTTCTTATTTTCAAGCAAAGGGCCTAAACAGGATAGCAAAAATATATTATTTAATGTCAACCAAAGGGCCTAAACAGGATAGCAAATATGTGTTACTTAATGTCAACCAAAGGGTCTAAACAGGTTTAATAAAATATGCTGCTTAATGTTAACCAAAGGGCCTAAACAGGATAGCAAAGAGCTGTTGCTTAATGTCAACCAAAGGGCCTAAACAGGATAGCACAAATGTGTTGTTTAATGTCAACCAAAGGGTCTAAACAGGATAGCAAAATGTGTTACTTAATGTCAAGCAAAGGGCCTAACAAGATAGCAAAAATGTGTTGCTTAATGTCAACCAAAGCGCTTAAACAGGATAGCAAAAATCGGTTTCTTAATGTCAACCAAATGGCCTAATCAGGATAGCAAAATTATGTTACATAATGTCAACCAAAGGGCCTAAACAGGATAGCACAACTCTGTTGCTTAATGTCAACCAAAGGGACTAAGATGTATAGTAAAAATATGTTGCTTAATGTCAACCAAAGGGCCTAAACAGAATAGCAAAGATCTGTTGCTTAATGTCAACCAAAGGCCCTAAACAGGATAGCAAAAATCTGTTTCTTAATGTCAATCAAAGTGGCTAAACAGGATAGCAAATATCTGTTTCTTAATGTCAACCAAAGGGCCTAAACAGGATAGCAAAATACTGTTGCTAAATGACAACCAAAGGGCTTCAACAGAATAGCAGAAATGTGTTACTTAATGTCAACCAAAGGGACTAAACAGGATAGCAAAAATATATTACTAGTTGTCAACCAAAGGGCCTAAACAGGATAGCAAAAACTGTTTCTTAATGTCAACCAAAGGGTATAAACAGGAAAGGAAAAATATGTTTCTTAATGTCAACCAAAGGACCTCAACAGGATACCTAACATCTGTTACATAATGTCAACCAAAGGGTCTAAACAGGATAGGAAAAATATGTTCCTTAATGGCAACCAAAGGGCCTAAACAGGAAAACAAAAATCTGATCCTTAATTTCAACTGAAGGGTCTAAACAGGATAGCAAACATCTGTTTCTTATTTTCAACCAAAGGGCCAAAACAGGATAGCAAAAAGTGTTACTTAATGTCAACCAAAGCGCCTAAACAGGATAACAAAAATCGTTTTATTAATGTCAACCAAAGGGCCTAAACAGGATAGCAAAACTCTGTTGCTTAATGTCAACCAAAGGGCCTAAACAGGATAGCAAAAATATTCTACATAATGTCAACCAAAGGGCCTAAACAGGATAGCAAAACTATGTTGCTTATTGTCAACCAAAGGGCCTTAACAGAATAGCAAACATATGTCTGTTATTGCCATTCCCAGGGCATAAACAGGATAGGAAAAATTTGTAACTTAATGTCAACAAATGGGCCTAAACAGGATAGCAAAAATCTGTTGCTTAATGTCAACAAATGGACCTAAACAGGATAGCAGAAAATTGTTACTTAATGTCAACCAAAGGGCCTAATCAGGATAGCAAAAATTTGTTACATAATGTCAACCAAAGGGCCTAAACAGGATATCAAAAATATGTTGCTAAATGTCGACCAAAGGGCCGAAACAGGATATCAAAGATCTGTTGCTTAATATCAACCAAAGGGCATCAACAGGATAGCAAAAATATGTTGCTTAATGTCAACCAAAGGGCCTAAACAGGATAGCGAAAATCTGTTGCATGATGCAAGCCAAAGGGCCTAAACAGGATAGCAAAAATATGTTGCTTATTGTCAACCAAAGGGCGTAAACAGGATAGCAAAAATATGTTTATTATTGTCAATCAAAGGGCCTAAACAGGATAGGGAAAATATGTTACTTAATGTCATCCAAAGGGCCTAAACAGGATACCTAACATCTGTTACATAATGTCAACCAAAGGGTCTAAACAGGATAGGAAAAATCTGTTCCTTAATGGCAACCAAAGGGCCTAAACAGGAAAACAAAAATCTGATCCTTAATTTCAACTGAAGGGTCTAAACAGGATAGCAAACATCTGTTTCTTATTTTCAACCAAAGGGCCAAAACAGGATAGCAAAAAGTGTTACTTAATGTCAACCAAAGCGCCTAAACAGGATAACAAAAATCGTTTTATTAATGTCAACCAAAGGGCCTAAACAGGATAGCAAAACTATGTTGCTTATTGTCAACCAAAGGGCCTTAACAGAATAGCAAACATATGTCTGTTATTGCCATTCCCAGGGCATAAACAGGATAGGAAAAATTTGTAACTTAATGTCAACAAATGGGCCTAAACAGGATAGCAAAAATCTGTTGCTTAATGTCAACAAATGGACCTAAACAGGATAGCAGAAAATTGTTACTTAATGTCAACGAAAGAGCCTAATCAGGATAGCAAAAATCTGTTACATAATGTCAACCAAAGGGCCTAAACAGGATAGCAAAAATATGTTGCTTAATGTCAACCAAAGGGCCGCAACAGGATAGCAAAAATGTGTTACTTAATGTCAACCAAATGCCTAAAGAGGATAGCAAAAATGTGTTTCTTAATGTCAACCAAAGCGCTTAAACAGGATAACAAAAATATGTTGCATAATGTCAACCAAAGGGCCTAAACAGGATACCAAAATATGTTGCTTATTGTCAACCAAAGGGCGTAAACAGGATAGCAAACATATGTTTATTATTGTATACCACAGGGCATAAGCAAAATAGCAAAAATCGGTTACTTAATGTCAACCAAAGGGCCTAAACAGGATAGCACAACTATGTTGCTTAATGTCAACCAAAGGGCCAAAAAAGGATAGCGAAAATATGTTGCTTAATGTCAACCAAAGGGCCTAAACAGAATAACAAAGATATGTTGCTTAATGTCAACCAAAAGCCCTAAACAGGACAGCAAAATTATGTTTCTTAATGTCAACCAAAGTGGCAAAACAGGATAACAAATATTTGTTTCTTAATGTCAACCAAAGGGCCTAAACAGAATAGCAAAAATTTGTTGCTTAATGACAACCAAAGGGCCTCAACAGGATAGCAGAAATGTGTTGCTTAATGTCAACCAAAGGGCCTAAACAGGATAGCAAAAATGTGTTAATTAATGTCAACCAAAGCACCAAAACCTGATAGCAACAATCTATTGCTTAATATCAACCAAAGGCACTAAACAGGATAGCACAAATATATTACTTGATGTCAACCAAAGGGTCTAAACAGGATAGCAAAAACTGTTTCTTAATGTCAACCAAAGGGCCTAAACAGGATAGCAAACATCTGTTACTTAATGTCAACCAAAGGGTCTAAACAGGATAGCAAATATATGTTGCTTAATGTCAACTAAAGAGCCTAAGCAGGATATCAAAATATGTTTCTTAATTTCAACTAAAGGGTCTAAACAGGATAGCAAACATATGTTTCTTATTTTCAAGCAAAGGGCCTAAACAGGATAGCAAAAATATATTATTTAATGTCAACCAAAGGGCCTAAACAGGATAGCAAATATGTGTTACTTAATGTCAACCAAAGGGTCTAAACAGGTTTAATAAAATATGCTGCTTAATGTTAACCAAAGGGCCTAAACAGGATAGCAAAGAGCTGTTGCTTAATGTCAACCAAAGGGCCTAAACAGGATAGCACAAATGTGTTGTTTAATGTCAACCAAAGGGTCTAAACAGGATAGCAAAATGTGTTACTTAATGTCAAGCAAAGGGCCTAACAAGATAGCAAAAATGTGTTGCTTAATGTCAACCAAAGCGCTTAAACAGGATAGCAAAAATCGGTTTCTTAATGTCAACCAAATGGCCTAATCAGGATAGCAAAATTATGTTACATAATGTCAACCAAAGGGCCTAAACAGGATAGCACAACTCTGTTGCTTAATGTCAACCAAAGGGACTAAGATGTATAGTAAAAATATGTTGCTTAATGTCAACCAAAGGGCCTAAACAGAATAGCAAAGATCTGTTGCTTAATGTCAACCAAAGGCCCTAAACAGGATAGCAAAAATCTGTTTCTTAATGTCAATCAAAGTGGCTAAACAGGATAGCAAATATCTGTTTCTTAATGTCAACCAAAGGGCCTAAACAGGATAGCAAAATACTGTTGCTAAATGACAACCAAAGGGCTTCAACAGAATAGCAGAAATGTGTTACTTAATGTCAACCAAAGGGACTAAACAGGATAGCAAAAATATATTACTAGTTGTCAACCAAAGGGCCTAAACAGGATAGCAAAAACTGTTTCTTAATGTCAACCAAAGGGTATAAACAGGAAAGGAAAAATATGTTTCTTAATGTCAACCAAAGGACCTCAACAGGATAGCAACAATTTGTTACTTAATGTCAACCAAAGGGTCTAAACAGGAAAGCAAATATTAGTTGCTTAATATCAACTAAAGAGCCTAAACAGGATATCAAAAATGTGTTTCTTAATGTCAACCAAAGGGCCTAAACAGGATAGTAAAAATCTGTTCCTTAATGTCAACCAAGGGGCCTAAACAGGATAGCAAAACTTTGTTTCTTAATGTCAACCAAAGGGCCTAAATAGGATAGCAAAAATATGTTACTTAATGTCAACCAAAGGGCCTAAACAGGATAGCAAACATGTGTTTCTTAATGTCAACCAAAGGGCCTCAACAGGATAGCAAAAATGTGTTACTTAATGTCAACCAAAGCGCTTAAACAGGATAGCAAAATCTTTTGCATAATGTCAACCACAGGGCCTAAACAGGATAACAAAAATATGTTGCTTATTGTCAACCAAAGGTCGTAAACAGGATAGGAAAAATATGGTTATTATTGTCTACCACAGGGCATAGACAAAATAGGAAAAATCGGTTACTTAATGTCAACCAAAGGGCCTAATCAGGATAGCAAAAATTTGATACATAATGTCAACCAAAGGTCCTAAACAGGATAGCACTACTCTGTTCCTTAATGTCAACCAAAAGGCCTAAAATGGATAGCAAAAATATGTTACTTAATGTCAACCAAAGGGCCTAAACAGAATGGCAAAGATCTGGTACTTAATGTCAACCAAAGTGGCTAAACAGCATAGCAAAAATATGTTTCTTAATGTCAACCAAAGTGGCTAAACAGCATAGCAAATATCTGTTTCTTAATGTCAACCAAATGGCCTAAACAGGATTGCAAAAATGTGTTACTTAATGTCAACCAAAGGGCCTAAACAGGATAGCAAAAATCTGTTACATAATGTCAACCAAAGGGCCTAAACAGGATAACAAAAATATGTTGCTTATTGTCAACCAAAGGGCGTAAACAGGATAACAAATATATGGTTATTATTGTCTACCACAGGGCATAAACAAAATAGCAAAAATCGGTTTCTTAATGTCAACCAAAGGGCCTAAATAGGATAGCAAAAATCTGGTGGTTAATGACAACCAAAGGACCTCAACAGGATAGCAGAAATGTGGTACTTAATGTCAACCAAAGGGCCTAAACAGGAGAGTAAAAATGTGTTACTTAATGTCAACCAAAGCACCTAAACAGGATAGCAAAGATCTGTTACTTAATGTCAACCAAAGGGCCTAAACAGGATAGCAAAACTATGCTGTTTAATGCCAACCAAAAAGCCTAGAGAGGATATCAAACATCTGTTGCATAATGTCAACCAAAGGGACTAAACAGGATAGCAAAAATTTGTTGCTTAATGTCAACCATAGGGCCTAAACAGAATAGCAAAAATTTGTTTCTTAATGTCAACCAAAGGGCCTAAATAGGATAGAAAAATATGTTACTTAATGTCAACCAAAGGGCCTAAATAGGATACAAAAATATGTTACTTAATGTCAACCAAAGGGCCTAAGCAAGATAGCAAAAATCTTTTGCTTAATGTCAACCAAAGGGGCCTAAACAGGATAGCAAAAATCTGTTCCTTAATTTCAACTAAAGGGTCTAAACAGGATAGCAAACATCTGTTTCTTATTGCCAACCAAAGGGCCTAAACAGGATAACAAAAATATGTTACTTAATGTCAACCACAGGGCCTAAACAGGATAGCAAAAATGTGTTGCTTAATGTCAATCAAAGGGCCTAAACAGGATATGAAAAATGTGTTTCTTAATGTCAACCAAAGGCCCTAAACAGGATAGCAAAAATGTGTTACTTAATGTCAATCAAATGAGCTACACAGGATAGCAAAAATATGTTGCTTAATGTCAACCAAAGGGTCTAAACAGGATAGAAAAAATATGTTGCTTAATGTCAACCAAAGGGCATCAACAGGATAGCAAAAATGTGTTGCTTAATGTCAACCAAAGGGCCTAAACAGGATAGCGAAAATCTGTTGCATGATGCAAACCAAAGGGCCTAAAGAGGATAGCAAAAATATGTTGCTTATTGTCAACCAAAGGGCGTAAACAGGATAGCAAAAATATGTTTATTATTGTCAACCAAAGGACCTAAACAGGATAGGGAAAATATGTTACTTAATGTCATCCAAAGGGCCTAAACAGGATACCTAACATCTGTTACATAATGTCAACCAAAGGATCTAAACAGGATAGGACAAATCTGTTGCTTAATGGCAACCAAAGGGCGTAAACAGGAAAACACAAATATGTTCCTTAATTTCAACTGAAGGGTCTAAACCGGATAGCAAACATCTGTTTCTTATTTTCAACCAAAGGGCCAAAACAGGATAGCAAAAAGTGTTACTTAATGTGAGCCAAAGCGCCTAAACAGGATAACAAAAATCGTTTTATTAATGTCAACCAAAGGGCCTAAACAGGATAGCAAAAATCTGTTACTTAATGTCAACCAAAGGGCCTAAACAGGATAGCAAAAATATTCTACATAATGTCAACCAAAGGGCCTAAACAGGATAGCAAAACTATGTTGCTTATTGTCAACCAAAGGGCCTTAACAGAATAGCAAACATATGTCTGTTATTGCCATTCCCACGGCATAAACAGGATAGGAAAAATTTGTAACTTAATGTCAACAAATGGGCCAAAACAGGATAGCAAAAATCTGTTGCTTAATGTCAACAAATGGACCTAAACAGGATAGCAGAAAACTGTTACTTAATGTCAACCAAAGGGCCTAATCAGGATAGCAAAAATCTTCTACATAATGTCAACCAAAGGGCCTAAACAGGATATCAAAAATATGCTGCTAAATGTCGACCAAAGGGCCGAAACAGGATATCAAAGATCTGTTGCTTAATATCAACCAAAGGGCCTAAACAGGATAGCAAAAATATGTTGCTTAATGTCAACCAAAGGGCCGCAACAGGATAGCAAAAATGTGTTACTTAATGTCAACCAAATGCCTAAACAGGATAGCAAAAATGTGTTTCTTAATGTCAACCAAAGCGCTTATACAGGATAACAAAAATATGTTACATAATGTCAACCAAAGGGCCTAAACAGGATACCAAAATATGTTGCTTATTGTCAACCAAAGGGCGTAAACAGGATAGCAAACAAATGTTTATTATTGTATACCACAGGGCATAAGCAAAATAGCAAAAATCGGTTACTTAATGTCAACCAAAGGGCCTAAACAGGATAGCACAACTATGTTGCTTAATGCCAACCAAAGGGCCTAAAAAGGATAGCGAAAATATGTTGCTTAATGTCAACCAAAGGGCCTAAACAGAATAACAAAGATATGTTGCTTAATGTCAACCAAAAGCCCTAAACAGGATAGCAAAATTCTGTTTCTTAATGTCAACCAAAGTGGCCAAACAGGATAGCAAATATTTGTTTCTTAATGTCAACCAAAGGGCCTAAACAGGATAGCAAAAATTTGTTGCTTAATGACAACCAAAGGGCCTCAACAGGATAGCAGAAATGTGTTGCTTAATGTCAACCAAAGGGCCTAAACAGGATAGCAAAAATGTGTTAATTAATGTCAACCAAAGCACCAAAACCTGATAGCAACAATCTATTGCTTAATGTCAACCAAAGGCACTAAACAGGATAGCACAAATATATTACTTGATGTCAACCAAAGGGTCTAAACAGGATAGCAAAAAATGTTTCTTAATGTCAACCAAAGGGCCTAAACAGGATAGCAAACATCTGTTGCTTAATGTCAACCAAAGGGTCTAAACAGGATAGCAAATATATGTTGCTTAATGTCAACTAAAGAGCCTAAGCAGGATATCAAAATCTGTTTCTTAATTTCAACTAAAGGGTCTAAACAGGATAGCAAACATATGTTTCTTATTTTCAAGCAAAGGGCCTAAACAGGATAGCAAAAATATATTACTTAATGTCAACCAAAGGGCCTAAACAGGATAGCAAATATGTGTTACTTAATGTCAACCAAAGGGTCTAAACAGGTTTAAAAAAATATGTTGCTTAATGTTAACCAAAGGGCCTAAACAGGATAGCACAAATGTGTTGTTTAATGTCAACCAAAGGGTCTAAACAGGATAGCAAAATGTGTTACTTAATGTCAAGCAAAGGGCCTAACAAGATAGCAAAAATGTGTTGCTTAATGTCAACCAAAGCGCTTAAACAGGATAGCAAAAATCGGTTTCTTAATGTCAACCAAATGGCCGAATCAGGATAGCAAAATTATGTTACATAATGTCAACCAAAGGGCCTAAACAGGATAGCACAACTCTGTTGCTTAATGTCAACCAAAGGGATTAAGATGTATAGTAAAAATATGTTGCTTAATGTCAACCAAAGGGCCTAAACAGAATAGCAAAAATCTGTTGCTTAATGTCAACCAAAGGCCCTAAACAGGATAGCAAAAATCTGTTTCTTAATGTCAACCAAAGTGGCTAAACAGGATAGCAAATATCTGTTTCTTAATGTCAACCAAAGGGCCTAAACAGGATAGCAAAATACTGTTGCTAAATGACAACCAAAGGGCTTCAACAGGATAGCAGAAATGTGTTACTTAATGTCAACCAAAGGGACTAAACAGGATAGCAAAAATATATTACTAGTTGTCAACCAAAGGGCCTAAACAGGATAGCAAAAACTGTTTCTTAATGTCAACCAAAGGGTATAAACAGGAAAGGAAAAATAAGATTCTTAATGTCAACCAAAGGGCCTCAACAGGATAGCAAAAATCTGTTACTTAATGTCAACCAAAGGGTCTAAACAGGAAAGCAAATATATGTTGCTTAATATCAACTAAAGAGCCTAAACAGGATATCAAAAATGTGTTTCTTAATGTCAACCAAAGGGCCTAAACAGGATAGTAAAAATCTGTTCCTTAATGTCAACCAAGGGGCCTAAACAGGATAGCAAAACTTTGTTTCTTAATGTCAACCAAAGGGCCTAAATAGAATAGCAAAAATATGTTACTTAATGTCAACCAAAGGGCCTAAACAGGATAGCAAACATGTGTTTCTTAATGTCAACCAAAGCGCTTAAACAGGATAGCAAAATCTTTTGCATAATGTCAACCACAGGGCCTAAACAGGATAACAAAAATATGTTGCTTATTGTCAACCAAAGGGCGTAAACAGGATAGCAAAAATATGGTTATTATTGTCTACCACAGGGCATAGACAAAATAGCAAAAATCGGTTACTTAATGTCAACCAAAGGGCCTAATCAGGATAGCAAAAATATGTTACATAATGTCAACCAAAGGTCCTACACAGGATAGCACTACTCTGTTCCTTAATGTCAACCAAAAGGCCTAAAATAGATAGCAAAAATATGTTGCTTAATGTCAACAAAAGGGCCTAAACAGAATGGCAAAGATCTGGTACTTAATGTCAACCAAAGTGGCTAAACAGCATAGCAAAAATATGTTTCTTAATGTCAACCAAAGTGGCTAAACAGGATAGCAAATATCTGTTTCTTAATGTCAACCAAAGGGCCTAAACAGGATAGCAAAAATATGTTGCTTATTGTCAACCAAAGGGCGTAAACAGGATAGCAAAAATATGTTTATTATTGTCAATCAAAGGGCCTAAACATGATAGGGAAAATATGTTACTTAATGTCATCCAAAGGCCTAAACAGGATACCTAACATCTGTTACATAATGTCAACCAAAGGGTCTAAACAGGATAGGAAAAATCTGTTCCTTAATGGCAACCAAAGGGCCTAAACAGGAAAACAAAAATCTGATCCTTAATTTCAACTGAAGGGTCTAAACAGGATAGCAAACATCTGTTTCTTTTTTTCAACCAAAGGGCCAAAACAGGATAGCAAAAAGTGTTACTTAATGTCAACCAAAGCGCCTAAACAGGATAACAAAAATCGTTTTATTAATGTCAACCAAAGGGCCTAAACAGGATAGCAAAACTCTGTTACTTAATGTCAACCAAAGGGCCTAAACAGGATAGCAAAAATATTCTACATAATGTCAACCAAAGGGCCTAAACAGGATAGCAAAACTATGTTGCTTATTGTCAACCAAAGGGCCTTAACAGAATAGCAAACATATGTCTGTTATTGCCATTCCCAGGGCATAAACAGGATAGGAAAAATTTGTAACTTAATGTCAACAAATGGGCCTAAACAGGATAGCAAAAATCTGTTGCTTAATGTCAACAAATGGACCTAAACAGGATAGCAGAAAATTGTTACTTAATGTCAACCAAAGGGCCTAATCAGGATAGCAAAAATCTGTTACATAATGTCAACCAAAGGGCCTAAACAGGATAGCAAAAATATGTTGCTTAATGTCAACCAAAGGGCCGCAACAGGATAGCAAAAATGTGTTACTTAATGTCAACCAAATGCCTAAAGAGGATAGCAAAAATGTGTTTCTTAATGTCAACCAAAGCGCTTAAACAGGATAACAAAAATATGTTGCATAATGTCAACCAAAGGGCCTAAACAGGATACCAAAATATGTTGCTTATTGTCAACCAAAGGGCGTAAACAGGATAGCAAACATATGTTTATTATTGTATACCACAGGGCATAAGCAAAATAGCAAAAATCGGTTACTTAATGTCAACCAAAGGGCCTAAACAGGATAGCACAACTATGTTGCTTAATGTCAACCAAAGGGCCAAAAAAGGATAGCGAAAATATGTTGCTTAATGTCAACCAAAGGGCCTAAACAGAATAACAAAGATATGTTGCTTAATGTCAACCAAAAGCCCTAAACAGGATAGCAAAATTATGTTTCTTAATGTCAACCAAAGTGGCCAAACAGGATAACAAATATTTGTTTCTTAATGTCAACCAAAGGGCCTAAACAGAATAGCAAAAATTTGTTGCTTAATGACAACCAAAGGGCCTCAACAGGATAGCAGAAATGTGTTGCTTAATGTCAACCAAAGGGCCTAAACAGGATAGCAAAAATGTGTTAATTAATGTCAACCAAAGCACCAAAACCTGATAGCAACAATCTATTGCTTAATGTCAACCAAAGGCACTAAACAGGATAGCACAAATATATTACTTGATGTCAACCAAAGGATCTAAACAGGATAGCAAAAACTGTTTCTTAATGTCAACCAAAGGGCCTAAACAGGATAGCAAACATGTGTTACTTAATGTCAACCAAAGGGTCTAAACAGGATAGCAAATATATGTTGCTTAATGTCAACTAAAGAGCCTAAGCAGGATATCAAAATATGTTTCTTAATTTCAACTAAAGGGTCTAAACAGGATAGCAAACATATGTTTCTTATTTTCAAGCAAAGGGCCTAAACAGGATAGCAAAAATATATTACTTAATGTCAACCAAAGGGCCTAAACAGGATAGCAAATATGTGTTACTTAATGTCAACCAAAGGGTCTAAACAGGTTTAATAAAATATGCTGCTTAATGTTAACCAAAGGGCCTAAACAGGATAGCAAAGAGCTGTTGCTTAATGTCAACCAAAGGGCCTAAACAGGATAGCACAAATGTGTTGTTTAATGTCAACCAAAGGGTCTAAACAGGATAGCAAAATGTGTTACTTAATGTCAAGCAAAGGGCCTAACAAGATAGCAAAAATGTGTTGCTTAATGTCAACCAAAGCGCTTAAACAGGATAGCAAAAATCGGTTTCTTGATGTCAACCAAATGGCCTAATCAGGATAGCAAAATTATGTTACATAATGTCAACCAAAGGGCCTAAACAGGATAGCACAACTCTGTTGCTTAATGTCAACCAAAGGGACTAAGATGTATAGTAAAAATATGTTGCTTAATGTCAACCAAAGGGCCTAAACAGAATAGCAAAGATCTGTTGCTTAATGTCAACCAAAGGCCCTAAACAGGATAGCAAAAATCTGTTTCTTAATGTCAATCAAAGTGGCTAAACAGGATAGCAAATATCTGTTTCTTAATGTCAACCAAAGGGCCTAAACAGGATAGCAAAATACTGTTGCTAAATGACAACCAAAGGGCTTCAACAGAATAGCAGAAATGTGTTACTTAATGTCAACCAAAGGGTCTAAACAGGAAAGCAAATATTAGTTGCTTAATATCAACTAAAGAGCCTAAACAGGATATCAAAAATGTGTTTCTTAATGTCAACCAAAGGGCCTAAACAGGATAGTAAAAATCTGTTCCTTAATGTCAACCAAGGGGCCTAAACAGGATAGCAAAACTTTGTTTCTTAATGTCAACCAAAGGGCCTAAATAGGATAGCAAAAATATGTTACTTAATGTCAACCAAAGGGCCTAAACAGGATAGCAAACATGTGTTTCTTAATGTCAACCAAAGGGCCTCAACAGGATAGCAAAAATGTGTTACTTAATGTCAACCAAAGCGCTTAAACAGGATAGCAAAATCTTTTGCATAATGTCAACCACAGGGCCTAAACAGGATAACAAAAATATGTTGCTTATTGTCAACCAAAGGTCGTAAACAGGATAGGAAAAATATGGTTATTATTGTCTATCACAGGGCATAGACAAAATAGGAAAAATCGGTTACTTAATGTCAACCAAAGGGCCTAATCAGGATAGCAAAAATTTGATACATAATGTCAACCAAAGGTCCTAAACAGGATAGCACTACTCTGTTCCTTAATGTCAACCAAAAGGCCTAAAATGGATAGCAAAAATATGTTACTTAATGTCAACCAAAGGGCCTAAACAGAATGGCAAAGATCTGGTACTTAATGTCAACCAAAGTGGCTAAACAGCATAGCAAAAATATGTTTCTTAATGTCAACCAAAGTGGCTAAACAGCATAGCAAATATCTGTTTCTTAATGTCAACCAAATGGCCTAAACAGGATTGCAAAAATGTGTTACTTAATGTCAACCAAAGGGCCTATACAGGATAGCAAAAATCTGTTACATAATGTCAACCAAAGGGCCTAAACAGGATACCAAAATATGTTGCTTATTGTCAACCAAAGGGCGTAAACAGGATAACAAATATATGGTTATTATTGTCTACCACAGGGCATAAACAAAATAGCAAAAATCGGTTTCTTAATGTCAACCAAAGGGCCTAAATAGGATAGCAAAAATCTGGTGGTTAATGACAACCAAAGGGCCTCAACAGGATAGCAGAAATGTGGTACTTAATGTCAACCAAAGGGCCTAAACAGGAGAGTAAAAATGTGTTACTTAATGTCAACCAAAGCACCTAAACAGGATAGCAAAGATCTGTTACTTAATGTCAACCAAAGGGCCTAAACAGGATAGCAAAACTATGCTGTTTAATGCCAACCAAAAAGCCTAGAGAGGATATCAAACATCTGTTGCATAATGTCAACCAAAGGGACTAAACAGGATAGCAAAAATTTGTTGCTTAATGTCAACCATAGGGCCTAAACAGAATAGCAAAAATTTGTTTCTTAATGTCAACCAAAGGGCCTAAATAGGATAGAAAAATATGTTACATAATGTCAACCAAAGGGCCTAAATAGGATACAAAAATATGTTACTTAATGTCAACCAAAGGGCCTAAGCAAGATAGCAAAAATCTTTTGCTTAATGTCAACCAAAGGGGCCTAAACAGGATAGCAAAAATCTGTTCCTTAATTTCAACTAAAGGGTCTAAACAGGATAGCAAACATCTGTTTCTTATTGCCAACCAAAGGGCCTAAACAGGATAACAAAAATATGTTACTTAATGTCAACCACAGGGCCTAAACAGGATAGCAAAAATGTGTTGCTTAATGTCAATCAAAGGGCCTAAACAGAATATGAAAAATGTGTTTCTTAATGTCAACCAAAGGCCCTAAACAGGATAGCAAAAATGTGTTACTTAATGTCAATCAAATGAGCTAAACAGGATAGCAAAAATATGTTGCTTAATGTCAACCAAAGGGTCTAAACAGTATAGAACAAATATGTTGCTTAATGTCAACCAAAGGGCATCAACAGGATAGCAAAAATGTGTTGCTTAATGTCAACCAAAGGGCCTAAACAGGATAGCGAAAATCTGTTGCATGATGCAAACCAAAGGGCCTAAACAGGATAGCAAAAATATGTTGCTTATTGTCAACCAAAGGGCGTAAACAGGATAGCAAAAATATGTTTATTATTGTCAACCAAAGGACCTAAACAGGATAGGGAAAATATGTTACTTAATGTCATCCAAAGGGCCTAAACAGGATACCTAACATCTGTTACATAATGTCAACCAAAGGATCTAAACAGGATAGGAAAAATCTGTTGCTTAATGGCAACCAAAGGGCGTAAACAGGAAAACACAAATATGTTCCTTAATTTCAACTGAAGGGTCTAAACCGGATAGCAAACATCTGTTTCTTATTTTCAACCAAAGGGCCAAAACAGGATAGCAAAAAGTGTTACTTAATGTGAGCCAAAGCGCCTAAACAGGATAACAAAAATCGTTTTATTAATGTCAACCAAAGGGCCTAAACAGGATAGCAAAAATCTGTTACTTAATGTCAACCAAAGGGCCTAAACAGGATAGCAAAAATATTCTACATAATGTCAACCAAAGGGCCTAAACAGGATAGCAAAACTATGTTGCTTATTGTCAACCAAAGGGCCTTAACAGAATAGCAAACATATGTCTGTTATTGCCATTCCCAGGGCATAAACAGGATAGGAAAAAATTGTAACTTAATGTCAACAAATGGGCCAAAACAGGATAGCAAAAATCTGTTGCTTAATGTCAACAAATGGACCTAAACAGGATAGCAGAAAACTGTTACTTAATGTCAACCAAAGGGCCTAATCAGGATAGCAAAAATCTGTTACATAATGTCAACCAAAGGGCCTAAACAGGATATCAAAAATATGCTGCTAAATGTCGACCAAAGGGCCGAAACAGGATATCAAAGATCTGTTGCTTAATATCAACCAAAGGGCCTAAACAGGATAGCAAAAATATGTTGCTTAATGTCAACCAAAGGGCCGCAACAGGATAGCAAAAATGTGTTACTTAATGTCAACCAAATGCCTAAACAGGATAGCAAAAATGTGTTTCTTAATGTCAACCAAAGCGCTTATACAGGATAACAAAAATATGTTACATAATGTCAACCAAAGGGCCTAAACAGGATACCAAAATATGTTGCTTATTGTCAACCAAAGGGCGTAAACAGGATAGCAAACATATGTTTATTATTGTATACCACAGGGCATAAGCAAAATAGCAAAAATCGGTTACTTAATGTCAACCAAAGGGCCTAAACAGGATAGCACAACTATGTTGCTTAATGCCAACCAAAGGGCCTAAAAAGGATAGCGAAAATATGTTGCTTAATGTCAACCAAAGGGCCTAAACAGAATAACAAAGATATGTTGCTTAATGTCAACCAAAAGCCCTAAACAGGATAGCAAAATTCTGTTTCTTAATGTCAACCAAAGTGGCCAAACAGGATAGCAAATATTTGTTTCTTAATGTCAACCAAAGGGCCTAAACAGGATAGCAAAAATTTGTTGCTTAATGACAACCAAAGGGCCTCAACAGGATAGCAGAAATGTGTTGCTTAATGTCAACCAAAGGGCCTAAACAGGATAGAAAAAATGTGTTAATTAATGTCAACCAAAGCACCAAAACCTGATAGCAACAATCTATTGCTTAATGTCAACCAAAGGCACTAAACAGGATAGCACAAATATATTACTTGATGTCAACCAAAGGGTCTAAACAGGATAGCAAAAAATGTTTCTTAATGTCAACCAAAGGGCCTAAACAGGATAGCAAACATCTGTTGCTTAATGTCAACCAAAGGGTCTAAACAGGATAGCAAATATATGTTGCTTAATGTCAACTAAAGAGCCTCAGCAGGATATCAAAATCTGTTTCTTAATTTCAACTAAAGGGTCTAAACAGGATAGCAAACATATGTTTCTTATTTTCAAGCAAAGGGCCTAAACAGGATAGCAAAAATATATTACTTAATGTCAACCAAAGGGCCTAAACAGGATAGCAAATATGTGTTACTTAATGTCAACCAAAGGGTCTAAACAGGTTTAAAAAAATATGTTGCTTAATGTTAACCAAAGGGCCTAAACAGGATAGCACAAATGTGTTGTTTAATGTCAACCAAAGGGTCTAAACAGGATAGCAAAATGTGTTACTTAATGTCAAGCAAAGGGCCTAACAAGATAGCAAAAATGTGTTGCTTAATGTCAACCAAAGCGCTTAAACAGGATAGCAAAAATCGGTTTCTTAATGTCAACCAAATGGCCGAATCAGGATAGCAAAATTATGTTACATAATGTCAACCAAAGGGCCTAAACAGGATAGCACAACTCTGTTGCTTAATGTCAACCAAAGGGACTAAGATGTATAGTAAAAATATGTTGCTTAATGTCAACCAAAGGGCCTAAACAGAAGAGCAAAGATCTGTTGCTTAATGTCAACCAAAGGCCCTAAATAGGATAGCAAAAATCTGTTTCTTAATGTCAACCAAAGTGGCTAAACAGGATAGCAAATATCTGTTTCTTAATGTCAACCAAAGGGCCTAAACAGGATAGCAAAATACTGTTGCTAAATGACAACCAAAGGGCTTCAACAGGATAGCAGAAATGTGTTACTTAATGTCAACCAAAGGGACTAAACAGGATAGCAAAAATATATTACTAGTTGTCAACCAAAGGGCCTAAACAGGATAGCAAAAACTGTTTCTTAATGTCAACCAAAGGGTATAAACAGGAAAGGAAAAATAAGATTCTTAATGTCAACCAAAGGGCCTCAACAGGATAGCAAAAATCTGTTACTTAATGTCAACCAAAGGGTCTAAACAGGAAAGCAAATATATGTTGCTTAATATCAACTAAAGAGCCTAAACAGGATATCAAAAATGTGTTTCTTAATGTCAACCAAAGGGCCTAAACAGGATAGTAAAAATCTGTTCCTTAATGTCAACCAAGGGGCCTAAACAGGATAGCAAAACTTTGTTTCTTAATGTCAACCAAAGGGCCTAAATAGAATAGCAAAAATATGTTACTTAATGTCAACCAAAGGGCCTAAACAGGATAGCAAACATGTGTTTCTTAATGTCAACCAAAGCGCTTAAACAGGATAGCAAAATCTTTTGCATAATGTCAACCACAGGGCCTAAACAGGATAACAAAAATATGTTGCTTATTGTCAACCAAAGGGCGTAAACAGGATAGCAAAAATATGGTTATTATTGTCTACCACAGGGCATAGACAAAATAGCAAAAATCGGTTACTTAATGTCAACCAAAGGGCCTAATCAGGATAGCAAAAATATGTTACATAATGTCAACCAAAGGTCCTACACAGGATAGCACTACTCTGTTCCTTAATGTCAACCAAAAGGCCTAAAATAGATAGCAAAAATATGTTGCTTAATGTCAACAAAAGGGCCTAAACAGAATGGCAAAGATCTGGTGCTTAATGTCAACCAAAGTGGCTAAACAGCATAGCAAAAATATGTTTCTTAATGTCAACCAAAGTGGCTAAACAGGATAGCAAATATCTGTTTCTTAATGTCAACCAAAGGGCCTAAACAGGATAGCAAAAATCTGTTGTTTAATGTCAACCAAATGGCCTAAACAGGATTGCAAAAATGTGTTACTTAATGTCAACCAAATGGCCTAAACAGGATAGCAAAAATGTGCAACATAATGTCAACCAAAGGGCCTAAACAGGATAACAAAAATATGTTGCTTATTGTCAACCAAAGGGCGTAAACAGGATAACAAATATATGGTTATTATTGTCTACCACAGGGCATAAACAAAATAGCAAAAATCGGTTTCTTAATGTCAACCAAAGGGCCTAAATAGGATAGCAAAAATCTGGTGGTTAATGACAACCAAAGGGCCTCAACAGGATAGCAGAAATGTGGTACTTAATGTCAACCAAAGGGCCTAAACAGGATAGTAAAAATGTGTTACTTAATGTCAACCAAAGCATCTAAACAGGATAGCAAAAATCTATTTCTTAATGTCAACCAAAGGGACTAAACAGGATAGCAAAAATATATTACTTGATGTCAACCAAAGGGCCTAAACAGGATAGCAAAAATCTGTTTCTTAATGTCAACCAAAGGGCCTAAACAGGATAGCAAATATATGTTGCTTAATGTCAACTAAAGAGCCTAAACAGGATATCAAAAATGTGTTTCTTAATGTCAACCAAAGGGCCTAAACAAGATAGCAAAAATATTTTGCTTAATGTCAACCAAAGGGCCTAAACATGAAAGCAAAAATGTGTTCCTTAATTTCAACTAAAGGTTCTAAACAGGAGAGCAAACATCTGTTTCTTATTGTCAACCAAAGGGCCTAAACAGGATTGCAAAAATATGTTACTTAATGTCAACCAAAAGGCCTAAACAGGATAGCAAAAATGTGTTTCTTATTGTCAACCAAAGGGTCTAAACGAGATAGTAAAAATCTGTTGCTTAATGTCAACCAAAAGGCCTAAACAGGAAAGCAAAAATCTGTTCCTTAATTTCAACTAAAGGGTCTAAACAGGATAGCAAACATCTGTTTCTTATTGTCAACCGCAGGGCGTAAACAGGATAGCAAAAATGTGTTGCTTAATGTCAACCAAAGGGCCTAAACAGGATAGCAAAAATAATTTACTTAATGTCAACCAAAGGGCCTAAACAGGATAGCAAAAATGTGTTATTTAATGTCAACCAAGTGGCCTAAATAGGATAGTAAAAATATGTTACTTAATGTCAACCAAAGGGCCTAAACAGGATAGCAACAATATGATGCTTAATGTCAACCAAAGTGCCTAAACAGGATAGCAAAAATGTGTTACTTATTATCAATCAAAGGGCGTAAACAGGATAGCAAAAATATATTGCTTAATTTCAACCAAAGGGCCTAAGCAGGATAGCTGAAAAAAAATCTGTTAGATAATTTCAACCAAAGGACCTAAACAGGATAGCAAAAATATGTTACTTAATGTCAACCAAAGGGCCTAAACAGGATAGCAAAATATGCTGTTTAATGCCAACCAAAAAGCCTAAAGAGGATATCAAACATCTGTTGCATAATGTCAACCAAAGGGACTAAACAGGATAGCAAAAATTTGTTGCTTAATGTCAACCAAAGGGCCTAAACAGGATAGCAAAAATGTGTTTCTTAATGTCAACCAAAGGGCCTAAATAGGATAGCAAAAATATGTTGCTTAATGTCAACCAAAGGTCTTAAACAGGATAGCAAAAATCTGTTACTTAATGTCAACCAAAGGGCCTAAACAGGATAGCAAAAATATGCTGCTTAATGCCAACCAAAAAGCCTAAAGAGGATATCAAACATCTGTTGCATAATGTCAACCAAAGGTCCTAAACAGGATAGCAAAAATCTGTTGCTTAATGTCAACCAAAGGGCCTAAACAGGATAGCAAAAATTTGTTGCTTAATGTCAACCAAAGGGCCTAAACAGGATAGCAAAAATATGTTCCTTAATTTCAACTAAAGGGTCTAAACAGGATAGCAAACATCTGTTTCTTATTGCCAACCAAAGGGCCTAAACAGGATAACAAACATATGTTGCTTAATGTCAACCACAGGGCCTAAACCGGATAGCAACAATGTGTTACTTAATGTCAACCAAAGGGCCTAAACAGGATAGCAAAAATGTGTTACTTAATGTCAACTAAATGGCCTAAACAGGATAGCAAAAATATGTTACTTAATGTCAATCAAAAGGCCTAAACAGGATAGAAAAAATATGTTGCTTAATGTCAACCAAAGGGCCTAAACAGGATAGCAAAAATGTGTTTCTTAATGTCAACCAAAGGGCCTAAATAGGATAGCAAAAATATGTTGCTTAATGTCAACCAAAGGGCCTAAACAGGATAGCAAAAATTTGTTACATAATATCAACCAAAGGGCCTAAGCAGGATAGCAAAAAACTTTTGCTTAATGTCAACCAAAGGGCCTAAACAGGATAGCAAAAATCTGTTACTTAATTTCAACTAAAGTGTCTAAACAGGATAGCAAACATATGTTTCTTATTGCCAACCAAAGGGCCTAAACAGGATAACAAACATATGTTACTTAATGTCAACCACAGGGCCTAAACAGGATAGCAAAAATGTGTTACTTAATGTCAACCAAAGGGCCTAAACAGGATAGCAAAAATGTGTTACTTAATGTCAACTAAATGGCCTAAACAGGATAGCAAAAATATGTTACTTAATGTCAATCAAAAGGCCTAAACAGGATAGAAAAAATATGTTGCTTAATGTCAACCAAAGGGCCTAAACAGGATAGCAAAAATGTGTTTCTTAATGTCAACCAAAGGGCCTAAATAGGATAGCAAAAATATGTTGCTTAATGTCAACCAAAGGGCCTAAACAGGATAGCAAAAATTTGTTACATAATATCAACCAAAGGGCCTAAGCAGGATAGCAAAAAACTTTTGCTTAATGTCAACCAAAGGGCCTAAACAGGATAGCAAAAATCTGTTACTTAATTTCAACTAAAGTGTCTAAACAGGATAGCAAACATCTGTGTCTTATTGCCAACCAAAGGGTCTAAACAGGATAACAAACATATGTTACTTAATGTCAACCACAGGGCCTAAACAGGATAGCAAAAATGTGTTACTTAATGTCAATCAAAGCGCCTAAACAGGATATCAAAAATGTGTTTCTTAATGTCAACCAAAGGGCCTAAACAGGATAGCAAAAATGTGTTACTTAATGTCAACTAAATGGCCTAAACAGGATAGCAAAAATACGTTACTTAATGTCAACCAAAGTGCCTAAACAGGATAGCAAAAATGTGTTACTTATTATCAATCAAAGGGCCTAAACAGGATAGCAAATATATATTGCTTAATTTCAACCAAAGAGCCTAAGCAGGATAGCTGATAAAAATCTGTTAGATAATTTCAACCAAATGTCCTAAACAGGATAGCAAAAATCTGTTACTTAATGTCAACCAAAGGGCATAAACAGGATAGCAAACACATGCTGCTTAATGCCAACCAAAAAGCCTAAAGAGGATATCAAACATCTGTTGCATAATGTCAACCAAAGGGACTAAACAGGATAGCAAAAATATGTTGCTTAATGTCAACCAAAGGGCCTAAACAGGATAGCAAAAATGTGTTTCTTAATGTCAACCAAAGGGCCTAAATAGGATAGCAAAAATATGTTACTTAATCTCAACCAAAGGGCCTAAACAGGATAGCAAAAAATTGTTGCATAATATCAACCAAAGGGCCTAAGCAGGATAGCAAAAATATTTTGCTTAATGTCAACCAAAGGGCCTAAACAGGATAGCAAAAATATGTTCCTTAATTTCAACTAAAGGGTCTAAACAGGATAGCAAACATCTGTTTCTTATTGCCAACCAAAGGGCCTCAACAGGATAGCAAAAATATGTTACTTAATGTCAACCAAAGGGCCTAAACAGGATAGCAACAATATGTTGCTTAATGTCAACCAAAGTGCCTAAACAGGATAGCAAAAATGTGTTACTTATTATCAATCAAAGGGCCTAAACAGGATAACAAATATATATTGCTTAATTTCAACCAAAGGGCCTAAACAGGATACGGAAAATATGTTTATTATTGTCAACCAAAGGGCCTAAAGAGGATATCAAACATCTGTTGCATAATGTCAACCAAAGGTCCTAAACAGGATAGCAAAAATCTGTTGCTTAATGTCACCCAAAGGGCCTAAACAGGATAGCAAAAATCTTTTGCTTAATGTCAACCAAAGGGCCTAAACAGGATAGCAAAAATATGTTCCTTAATTTCAACTAAAGGGTCTAAACAGGATAGCAAACATATGTTTCTTATTGTCAACCAAAGGGCCTAAACAGGATAACAAACATATGTTACTTAATGTCAACCACAAGGCCTAAACAGGATAGCAAAAATGTGTTACTTAATGTCAACCAAAGGGCCTAAACAGGATAGCAAAAATGTGTTACTTAATGTCAACTAAATGGCCTAAACAGGATAGCAAAAATATGTTACTTAATGTCAATCAAAAGGCCTAAACAGGATAGAAAAAATATGTTGCTTAATGTCAACCAAAGGGCATCAACAGGATGGCAAAAATGTGTTGCTTAATGTCAACCAAAGGGCCTAAACAGGATAGCAAAAATATGTTGCTTATTGTCAACCAAAGGGCGTAAACAGGATAGCAAAAATATGTTTATTATTGTCAACCAAAGGGCCTAAACAGGATACGGAAAATATGTTATTTAATGTCAACCAAAGGGACTAAACAGGATAGCTAACATCTGTTGCATAATGTCAACCAAAGGGGCTAAACAGGATAGGAAAAATCTGCTGCTTAATGGCAACCAAAGGGCCTAAACAGGAAAGCAAAAATATGTTCCTTAATTTCAACTGAAGGGCCTAAACAGGATAGCAAACATCTGTTTCTTATTGTCAACCGGAGGGCCTAAACAGGAAAAAAATGTGTTTCTTAATGTCAACCAAATGGCCTAAACAGGATAGCAAAAATATGTTTCTTAATGTCAACCAAAGGGCCTAAACAGGATAGCTAAAATGTGTTACTTAATGTCAACCAAGTTGCCTAAATAGGATAGTAAAAATATGTTACTTAATGTCAACCAAAGGGCCTAAACAGGATAGCAACAATATGTTTCTTAATGTCAACCAAAGTGCCTAAACAGGAGAGCAAAAATGTGTTACTTAATATCAATCAAAGGGCCTAAACAGGATACCAAAAATATATTTCTTAATGTTAACCAAAGGTCCTAAACAGGATAGAAAAAAAATGTTTCTTAATGTCAATCAAAGGGCCTAAACAGGATAGCAAAAATAGGTTGCTTAATTTCAGCCAAAGGGCCTAAGCAGGATAGCTGAAAAAAATATGTTAGATAATTCCAACCAAAGGGCCTAAACAGGATAGCAAAAATATGCTGCTTAATGCCAACCAAAAAGCCTAAAGAGGATATCAAACATCTGTTGCATAATGTCAACCAAAGGGACTAAACAGGATAGCAAAAATCTTTTGCTTAATGTCAACCAAAGAGCCTAAACAGGAAAGCAAAAATCTGTTCCTTAATTTCAACTAAAAGGTCTAAACAGGATAGCAAACATCTGTTTCTTATTGTCAACCAAAGGGCCTAAACAGGATAGGAAAAATATGCTACTTAATGTCAACCAAAGGTCATAAACAGGATAGGAAAAATCTGTTGCTTAATGACAACCAAAGGGCATCAACAGGATATCAAAAATATATTGCATAATGCAAACCAAAGGGCCTAAACCGGAAAGAAAAATGTGTTGCTTATTGTCAACCAAAGGGCGCAAACAGGATAGCAAAAATATGTTTATTATTGTCAACCTAAGGGCCTAAACAGGATAGGGAAAATATGTTACTTAATGTCAACCAAAGGGCCTAAACAGGATAGCAAACATCTGTTATATAATGTCAACCAAAGGACCTAAACAGGATAGGAAAAATATGTTGCTTAATGGCAGCCAAAGGACCTAAACAGGAATGTAAAAATCTGTTGCTTAATTTCAACAGAAGGGCCTAAACAGGATAGCAAACATCTGTTTCTTATTGTCAACCAAAGGGCCTAAACAGTATAACAAAAATAAGTTACTTAATGTCAACCAAAGGGCCTAAACAGGATAGCAAAAATATGTAGCTTAAAGTCAACCAAAGGGCCTAAACAGGATAGAAACAATCTGTTGCTTAATGTCAACCAAAGGGCATCAACAGGAGAGCAAAAATGTGTTACTTTATGTCGACCAATGGGCCTAAACAGAAGAGCAAAAATCTGTTGCATAATGCAAACCAAAGGGCCTAAACAGGATAGCTAAAATATGTTGCTTATTGTCAACCAAAGGGCGTACACAGGATAGCAAAAATATGTTTATTATTGTCAACAAAAGGGCCTAAACAGGATAGGGAAAATATGTTACTTAATGTCAACCAAAGGGCCTAAACAGGATAGCAAACATCTGTTAAATAATGTCAACCAAAGGGCCTAAACAGGATACGAAAAATCTGTTGCTTAATGGCAACCAACGGGCCTAAACAGGAAAGCAAAAATGTGTTTCTTAATTTCAACTGAAGGGCCTAAATAGAATAGCAAACATCTGTTTCTTGTTGTCAACCACTGGGCCTAAACAGGATAGCAAAAATATGCTACTTAATGTCAACCAAAGGGACTAAACAGGATAGCAAAAATGTGTTATTTAATGTCAACCAAATGGCCTAAATAGGATAGTAAAAATATGTTACTTAATGTCAACCAAAGGGCCTAAACAGAATAGCAACAATATGTTGATTGATGTCAACCAAAGTGCCTAAACAGGATAGCAAAAATGTGTTACTTAATATCAATCAAAGGGCCTAAACAGGATAAAAAAAATGTTATACTTAATTTCAATGAAAGGGCCTAAACAGGATAGCAAAAATCTATTGCTTAATGTCAACCAAAGGTCCTAAACAGGATAGAAAAAATATGTTTCTTAATGTCAATCAAAGGGCCTAAACAGGATAGCAAAAATATGTTGCTTAATTTCAACCAAAGGGCCTAAGTAGGATAGCTGAAAAAATTCTGTTAGATTATTTCAGCCAAAGGGCCTAAACAGGATAGCAAAAATCTGTTACTTAATGTCAACCAAAGGGCCTAAACAGGATAGTAAAAAATATGTTGCTTAATGCCAACCAAAGGGCCTAAAGAGGATATCAAACATCTGTTACATAATGTCAACCAAAGGGACTAAACAGGATAGAAAAAATATGTTGCTTAATGTCAACCAAAGGGCTTAAACAGGATAGCAAAAATCGGTTACATAATGTCACTTATGAGAACCTTAGTTTCAATAGACACTGATTACATTGTTAGGTGGATACAAGTCCAACTACTATAGATACACGGCCATTACGAATTTTAATGGAATTGATTTTGGAACATGTTTGTATAATCTGTCTTAGGAAATATAATTTTTACTATTTGCATTGATGCATGTTTTAATTGCTTATGCAAAAGCATTTTTATTTAACTTTTTGTATTCTTTGTTAAAGCTTAAAAGTATGTATTGTGAAATGTATTCTTTCAGGTGGAAAACCGGTAAGTCTCAAAGAGATTATAAAGCACAATGACTTACCGCTAGACGTACAGTTTGCAGGAAGTGGTGATCAGTCCATGGTGGATATCGGTGGTTCCGAACGGACAAGTTCACTTTTCACTGTGACATTGCTTCACACATATGAGGATATTTACCTTTTAGGGAATGAAATTTGCTATGGTAGGTTTTTTTGTTATGATTAGCATATTTAAAGCAGAATAGGGATTGAATTAGGGTGCACGAATGGTTTGAAGATACCAAAGGGGTAATCGTGGCGGTCGGTTTTATTGGTAGAGGAAACCGGAATACCCGGTGAAAACCACCGATCTGCCGCAAGTCACTGATAACGTTGATTACATAATGGTGTATCGAGTGCATCTCGCCTGGGTGGGATTCGAACTCACAACGTTAGTGGTAATAGGAACCGATTGCATTGGTAGTTATAAGAAGAGTTTGAAGGTACCAAAGGGGTAATCAGAATCCGTATATTGTATAAATCCAACTACCATACGATCACGACCACGACTGCCCCAAAATTTGTTGAAGTGATATACTAAATGCAATGAATCAATTTATGTTTTTGTAGGTAATTTGTATAACACTATTACGGCAGTACCGGCATACTTACCTGACCTGAGATTTTCAATCGTCAAGTCTATCAAAGATTACTCAGAGGAGCTATTCACACATTTCCTGAATGTTACTGGCAAATATGTAAAGGAAAACCTACAATTTAATCCCACATTTGGGAACTCAGGTAGGTACCTATCGAAAATTAGGTTAGAGTGTTATGGTGTTTATCACCACTATCAACAATATTTCAGATATATCGTGGCAGTCAGTTGTATTGGTGGAGAAAACCAGATTACACACTAGTACTATTGTTATCGATAGGTATTCAAATTTTGGAAAATACATGTACTTATTTGTCAAAAGAATTCGCACGTGTCTTAGGCCCAGGACAAATAGGGACGTCACTTGAACACCTCGGCACTGTGCCAGGTGTTCAAGTGACTTATCGATGACAAAAACGGCTGCATTTAATTGGCTAAATATGTACAAGTAAATTCAATATTTTTGATATTATATATTTTTTAATAAACAATATCACTAGAGTGTACGTCAGTTACCGACTTCGATCTCGGGTTCAAGCTAGATAAACACCCTCGCCTGTGCTTTGAGCACATCGACAGCTACGCTGTCTCGGCGCAGAGTTTGTACGGGCTCAGGTGTTCATCTAGCTTGAACACCTCGATCTCAGTCGGTAACTATTACGTACCTGTATAAAACCATCGATCTGTGGTGAGTCACTGACAAAATTTGTCACATAATGTTGTATCGAGTATACCTCGCCAAGAGCAGGATTCGAACTCACACCGTTAGTGGTGATGGGTATTTATCGACATATTGGGGACAGCTTAACTTGAAATTATTCATTAAAGAAATATTTATTAATTGATTGTTGTTTATCGTCAATTGAGCATCATTGATTATAGCTATAATAGATTGAATTGTGGGTCATTTTAGGCAACATGTCTTGATGAACCTTAACGGTTTCACTGTCCACCATTCGTGAACACCTATGTTCACCCGTGGTTGGTTTGGTGGGGTTCATGTTGGTCAACTGCTTATTTTTTTCTGCGTTTTGATGTGGTAATTTTTTGTGGGCTTGTCTTGGTCTTATGTTTTGTGTGCCCATTGTTGTCAGTGTCTGAAGATTGTCCATTCTCGATTGCACCTTCGGTTTTCTCTAACGATTATTTAAAAATAAATCTTGAAAGAATCTGTGGTTGCTGCCTAACGTCAAGTTAGCCATGTTATTATAATGATTGGTTGCTGTTTAGCGCCAAGTAAGTATTTTGTCAGCAATATCAATGCGAGAACAAGTTACTTTTGATGAGACGACGATTATATCTGTTTTGTTGTAGACAGCTAACGGAAACAACGATCTATATGTAAGACAGGTACCTTATTTCTTTCGATTATTGAGCGTATCTGTACAAGGTTATTCCAGAAACGCGTCGTGCACACTAAATTTGATATCTACTTTTTTATTCGGATACAATATCATGACTCCTAGCCAACAAGGGTTTGTTCTACTCCTTAGTGTTGTGTAAAACATACAAAATGCTTTGATCCGACCAGAGAATAAATTAAGTAATAAAAACGTAGATATGAAATTTAGAGCACACGACACGTTTTTGGAACAGTTTTCATAGGTACGCTCAAAGTCGAAAGGTTTGGAATCCAAATGATTTAAAACATTTTGGTAGCAAGTAAGCCAAATGCCCTAAACATGATCACCAAAGGTCACCTATGTCTGAGGGAGGAGAACCTTAGGTTTAGTAATAATCACATTATTGAGCAACTGTAAATTTAGTAAGAAATATGTGAAGATACCAATGGTGTAATCAGAAGATACACGAATGACTTATAAGACAATGACTTTACAGATACCAATGGTGTACTCAGAAGTCTAAAATACACGAATGGCTTATAAGACAATGACTTTACAGATACCAATGGGGTGATCAGAATTCGTAAATACACGAATGGCTTATAAGACAATGACTTTACAGATACCAATGTGGTAATCAGAAGTCGTAAATACACGAATGACTTATAAGACAATAATTTTACAGACAACAATGGGGTAATCAGAAGCCGTAAATACACGAATGACTTATAAGACATTGACTTTACAGATACCAATGGGGTAATCAGAAGTCGTAAATACACGAATGACTAATAAGACAATGATTTTACAGATACCAGTGGTGTAATCAGAAGTCGTAAATACACGAATGGCTTATAAGACAATGACTGTACAGATACCAATGGGTTAATCAAAAGTCGTAAATACACAATGACTTATTAGACAATGACTTTACAGATACCAATGGGGTAATCAGAAGTCGTAAATACACGAATGACTAATAAGACAATGATTTTACAGATACCAGTGGTGTAATCAGAAGTCGTAAATACACGAATGGCTTATAAGATAATGACGTTACAGATACCAATGGTGTAATCAAAAGTCGTAAATACACGAACGGCCTACAAGACAATGACTTTACAGATACCAATGGGGTAATCAGAAGATACACGAATGGCATATAAGACAATAACTTAACAGATACCAGTGGTGTAATCAAAATTCATAAATACACGAATGGCTTATAAGACAATGACTTTACAGATACCAATGGGGTAATCAGAAGTCGTAAATACACGAATGACTTGTAAGAAAATGACTTTACAGATACCAATGGTGTTATCAAAAGTCGTAAATACACGAATTGCTTATAAGACAAGGACTTTACAGATATCAATGGTGTAATCAGAAGTCGTAAATACACGAATGACTAATAAGACAATGATTTTACAAATACCAGTGGTGTAATCAGAATTCGTAAATACACGAATGGCTTATAAGACAATGATGTTACAGATACCAATGGTGTAATCAGAAATCTAAAATACACGAATGGCTTATAAGACAATGACTGTACAGATACCAATGGGGTAATCAGAAGTCGTAAATACACGAATGACTTATAAGACAATGACATTACAGATACCAATGGGGTAATCAGAAGTCGTAAATACACGAATGACTAATACGACAATGATTTTACAGACACCAGTGGTGTAATCAGAAGTCGTAAATACACGAATGGCTTATAAGACAATGACGTTACAGATACCAATGGTGTAATCAAAAGTCGTCAATACACAAATGGCCTACAAGACAATGACTTTACAGATACCAATGGGGTAATCAGAAGATACACGAATGGCATATAAGACAATGACGTTACAGATACCAGTGGTGTAATCAGAAGTCGTAAATACACGAATGGCTTATAAGACAATGACTTTACAGATACCAATAGGGTAATCAGATGTCGTAAATACACGAATGACTTGTAAGAAAATGACTTTACAGATACAAATGCTGTAATCAAAAGTCGTAAATACACGAATGGCCTATAAGACAAGCACTTTACAGATACCAATGGTGTACTCAGAAGTCTAAAATACACGAATGGCTTATAAGACAATTACTTTAGACATACCAATGGGGTAATCAGAAGTCGTAAATACACGAATGGCCTATAAGACAAGGACTTTACAGATACCAATGATGTAATCAGAAGTCGTAAATACACGAATGGCTTATAAGAAAATGACTTTAGAGATACTAATGGTGTAATCAGAAGTCGTAAATACACCAATGGCTTATAAAACAATGGCTTTACAGAGCCAATGGGTAATTAGAAGTCGTAAATACAGGAATGGCTTATACGACAATGACTTTACAGATACCAATGGGGTAATCAGAAGATACACGAATGGCTTATAAGACAATGACTTTACAGATACCAATGGTGTAATCGGAAGTCGTAAATACACGAATGGCTTAGATGACAATGACTTTACATATACCAATGGGGTAATCAGAAGTCGTAAATACACGAATGACTAATAAGACAATGATTTTACAGATACCAGTGGTGTAATCAGAAGTCGTAAATACACGAATGGCTTATAAGACAATGACTTTAGACATACCAATGGGGTAATCAGAAGTCGTAAATACACGAATGGCTTATAAGACAAGGACTTTACAGATACCTATGGTGTAAACAGAAGTCGTAAATACACGAATGACTTATAAGACTATGACTTTACAGATATCAATGGTGTAATCAGAAGTCGTAAATACACGAACGACTAATAAGACAATGATTTTACAGATACCAATGGTGTAATCAGAAGTCGTAAATTCACGAATGGCTTATAAGACAATGACTTTACAGATACCAATGGGGTAATAAGAAGATACACGAATGGCTTATAAGACAATGACTTAAGAGATACCAATGGTGTAATCAGAAGTCGTAAATACACGAATGGCTTATAAGACAATGACGTTACAGATACCAATGGTGTAATCAAAGGTCGTCAATACACGAATGGCCTACAAGACAATGACTTTACAGATACCAATGGGGTAATCAGAAGATACACGAATGGCATATAAGACAATAACTTAACAGATACCAGTGGTGTAATCAGAAGTAGTAAATACACGAATGGCTTATAAGAAAATGACTTTGCAGATACCAATGGTGTAATCAAAAGTCGTAAATACACGAATGGCCTATAAGACAAGGACTTTACAGATACCAATGGTGTACTCAGAAGTCTAAAATACACGAATGGCTTATAAGACAATGACTTTAGACATACCAATGGGGTAATCAGAAGTCGTAAATACACGAATGGCCTATAAGACAATGACTTTACAGATACCTATGGTGTAAACAGAATTCGTAAATACACGAATGACTTATAAGACAATGATTTTACAGATACCAATGGTGTAATCAGAAGTCGTAAATACACGAATGGCTTATAAGACAATGACTTTACAGATGCCAATGGGTAATTAGAAGTCGTAAATACACGAATAGCTTATAAGACAATGGCTTTACAGATACCAATGGGGTAATCAGAAGATACACGAATGGCTTATAAGACAATGACTTTACAGATACCAATGGTGTAATCAGAAGTCGTAAATACACGAATGGCTTATAAGACAATGACTTTACAGATACCAATGGGGTAATTAGAAGTCGTAAATACACGAATGACTAAGAAGACAATGATTTTACAGATACCAGTGGTGTAATCAGAAGTCGTAAATACACGAATGGCTTATAAGACAATGACTTTACAGATACCAATGGTGTAATCAGAAGTCTAAAATACACGAATGGCTTATAAGACAATGACTGTACAGATACCAATGGGGTGATCAGAAGTCGTAAACACACGAATAACTAATAAGACAATGATTTTACAGATACCAGTGGTGTAATCAGAAGTCGTAAATACACGAATGACTTATACGACAATGACTTTAGACATACCAATGGGGTAATCAGAAGTCGTAAATACACGAATGGCTTATAAGACAAGGACTTTACAGATACCTACGGTGTAAACAGAAGTCGTAAATACACGAATGACTTATAAGACTATGACTTTACAGATATCAATGGTGTAATCAGAAGGCGTAAATACACGAATGACTAATAAGACAATGATTTTACAGATACCAATGGTGTAATCAGGATGTCGTAAATACACGAATGGCTTATAAGACAATGACTTTACAGATACCAATGGGGTAATCAGAAGTCGTAAATACACGAATGCTTTATAAGACAATGAATTTACAGATACCAATGGGGTAATCAGAATTCGTAAATACACGAATGGCTGATAAGAAAATGACTATACAAATACCAATGGGGTAATCAGAAGTCGGAAATACACGAATTGTTTATAGGTCAATGACTTTAAAAATACCAATGGGGTAATCAGAAGTCGTAAATACACGAATGGCTTATAAGATTATGACTTTATCGATACCAATGGGGTATTCAGATTTGCAGATACCAATGCTGTAATCAGAAGTTGTAAATACACGCATGGCTTATAAGACAATGACTTTACAGGTACCAATGGGTTAATGAGAAGTCATAAATACACGAATGGCTTATGAGAAAATGATTTTAAAGATACCAATGGTGTAATCAGAAATCGTAAATACACGAATGGCTCATAAGACAATGACTTTACTGACACCATTGGGGTAATCAGAATTCGTAAATACACGAATATTTTATTAGACAATGACTTTACAGATATAAATGGTGTAATCAGAAGTCGTATATGCACGAATGGTTGATAAGTCAATGACTTTAGAGATACCAATGGGGTAATGAGAAGTCGTTATTACACGAATGATTTGTAAGTCAATGACTTTACAAATACCAATGTGGTAATCAGAAGTCGTATATACACAAATGGTTGATAAGCCAATGACTTTAGAGATACCAATGGGTAATGAGATGTCGTAAATATACGAATGTATTATAAGACAATGACTTGACAGATACCAATGGTGTAATCAGCAGTCGTAAATACACGATAGACTAATAAGAAAATGACTTTACAGATACCAATGGGGTAATCAGAAGTCGTAAATACACCAATGACTAATAAGACAATGATTTTACAGATACCAATGGTGTAATGAGAAGTCGTAAATACACGAATGGCTTATCAGACTATGACTTTACAGATATCAATAGGGTAATCAGAAGTCGTAAATACACGAATGGTTTATAAGAGAATGACTTTACAAATACCAATGCTGTAATCAGAAGTCATAAATACACGAATGGCCTACAAGAAAATGACTTTACAGATACAAATGGGGTAATCAGAAGATACACGAATGGCTTATAAGACAATGACTTACAGATACCAATGGTGTAATCAGAAGTCGTAAATACACCAATGGCTTATAAGACAAGGACTTTACAGATACCAATGGTGTAATCAGAAGTCTAAAATACACGAATGGCTTATAAGACAATGACTTTACAGGTACCAATGTGGTAATTAGGAGAGGTAAATACACGAATGTCTTATAAGACAATGACTTTACAGATACCAATGGGGTAATCAGAAGTCGTAAATACACGAATGTCTTATCAGACAATGAATTTACAGATACCACAGGGGTAATCAGAATTCGTAAATACACGACTGGCTTATACGAAAATGACATACAGATACCAATGGGGTAATCAGAAGTCGTAAATACACGAATTTTTTAATTAGACAATGACTTTACAGATACCAACGGGGTAATCAGAAGTCGTCAATACACGAATGACTTATAAGACAATGACTTTACAGATACCAATGAGGTAATCCGAAGTCGTAAATACACGAATGGCTTATAAGACAATGATTTTACAGATACCAATTGTGTAATCAGAAATCGTAAATACACGAATGGCTCATAAGACAATGACTTTACAGACGCCATTGGGGTAATCGGAATTCGTAAATACACGAATATTTTATAAGACAATGACTTTACAGATACCAATGGTGTAATCAGAAGTCGTATATACACGAATGGTTGATAAGCCAATGACTTTAGAGATACCAATGGGGTAATGAGAAGTCGTAAATACACGAATGGCTTATAAGACAATGACTTTACAAATACCAATGGTGTAATCAGAAGTCATATATACACGAATGGTTGATAAGACAATGACTATAGAGATACCAATGATGTAATCAGAAGTCGCAAATACACGAATGTTTAATAAGACAATGACTTTACAGATACCAATTGGCGAAATCAGAAGTCGCAAACACACGAATGGTAGATAAGCCAATGACTTTACAGATACCAATGGGTAATGAGAAGTCGTAAATATACGAATGTTTTGTAAGACTATTACTTGACAGATACCAATGGGGTAATCAGGAGAAGTAAATACACGAATGTTTTATAAGACAATGACTTTACAGATAACAATGGGCTAATCAGCAGTCGTTAATACACGAATGGCTTATATGACAATAATTTTGGAGGTACCAATGGTGTAATCAGAAGTTGTAAAATCACGAATGGCTTATAAGACAATGACTTTACAGATACCAATGGTGTAATAAAAAGTCGTACATACACGAATGGCCTATAAGACAAGGACTTTACAGATACCAATGGTGTACTCGGAAGTCTAAAATACACGAATGGCTTATAAGACAAAGACTTTAGACATACCAATGTGGTAATCAGAAGTCGTAAATACACGAATGGCCTATAAAACAAGGACTTTACAGATACCTATGGTGTAAACAGAATTCGTAAATACACGAATGGCTTATAAGACAATGACTTTACAGATACCAATGGGGTAATCAGAAGATACACGAATGGCTTATAAGACAATGACTTTACAGATACCAATGGTGTAATCAGAAGTCCTAAATACACGAATGGCTTATAAGTCAATGACTTTACAGATACCAATGGGGTAATCAGAAGTCGTAAATACACGAATGACTAATAAGACAATGATTTTACAAATACCAGTGGTGTAATCAGAAGTCGTAAATACACGAATGGCTTATAAGACAATGACTTTACAGATACCAATGGTGTAATCAGAAGTCTAAAATACACGAATGGCTTATAAGAAAATCACTGTACAGATACCAATGGGGTAATCAGAAGTCGTAAATACACGAATAACTAATAAGACAATGATTTTACAGATACTAGTGGTGTAATCATAAGTCGTAAATACACGAATGGCTTATAAGACAATGACTTTAGACATTCCAATGGGGTAATCATAAGTCGTAAATACACGAATGGCTTATAAGAAAAGGACTTTACAGATACCTATGGTGTAAACAGAAGTCGTAAATACACGAATGACTTATAAGACTATGACTTTACAGATATCAATGGTGTAATCAGAAGTCGTAAATACACGAATGACTAATAAGACAATGATTTTACAGATACCAATGGTGTAATCAGAAGTCGTAAATACACGAATGGCTTATAAGACAATGACTTTAGACATACCAATGGGGTAATCAGAAGTCGTAAATACACGAATGGCCTATACAACAAGGACTTTACATATACCTATGGTGTAAACAGAATTCGTAAATGCACGAATGACTTATAAGACTATGACTTTACAGATATCAATGGTGTAATCAGAAGTCGTAAATACACGAATCACTAATAAGACAATGATTTTACAGATACCAATGGTGTAATCAGAAGTTGTAAATACACGAATGGCTTATAAGACAATGACTTTACAGATACCAATGGTGTAATCAGAAGTCGTAAATACACCAATGGCTTATAAAACAATGACTTTACAGATGCCAATGGGTAATTAGAAATCGTAAATACACGAATGGCTTATAAGACAATGGCTTTACAGATACCAACGGGGTAATCAGAAGATACACGAATGGCTTATAAGACAATGACTTTACAGATACCAATGGTGTAATCGGAAGTCGTAAATACACGAATGGCTTATAAGACAATGACTTTACAGATACCAATGGGATAATCAGAAGTCGTAAATACACGAATGACTTATAAGACAATGATTTTACAGATACCAGTGGTGTAATCAGAAGTCGTAAATACACGAATGGCTTATAAGACAATGACTTTACAGATACCAATGGTGTAATCAGAAGTCTAAAATACACGAATGGCTTATAAGACAATGACTGTACAGATACCAATGGGGTAATCAGAAGTCGTAAACACACGAATAACTAATAAGACAATGATTTTACAGATACCAGTGGTGTAATCAGAAGTCGTAAATACACGAATGGCTTATAAGACAAGGACTTTACAGATATCAATGGTGTAATCAGAATTCGTAAATACACGAATGACTAATAAGACAATGATTTTACAGATACCAATGGTGTAATCAGATGTCGTAAATACACGAATGGCTTATAAGACAATGACTTTACAGATACCAATGGGGTAATCAGAAGATACACGAATGGCTTATAAGACAATGACTTAACAGATACCAATGGTGTAATCAGAAGTCGTAAATACACGAATGGCTTATAAGACAATGACTTTACAGATACCAATGGGGTAATCAGAAGTCTTAAATACACGAATGCTTTATAAGACAATGAATTTACAGATACCAGTGGGTTAATCAGAATTCGTAAATACACGACTGGCTTATAAGAAAATGACTATACAAATACCAATGGGGTAATCAGAAGTCGTAAATACACGAATGGCTTATAAGACTATGACTTTATCGATACCAATGGGGTATTCAGATTTGCAGATACCAATGCTGTAATCAGAAGTTGTAAATACACGAATGGCTTATAAGACAATGACTTTACAGGTACCAATGGGTTAATGAGAAGTCATAAATACACTAATGGCTTATGAGACAATGATTTTAAAGATACCAATGGTGTTATCAGAAATCGTAAATACACGAATGGCTCATAAGACAATGACTTTACTGACACCATTGGGGTAATCAGAATTCGTAAATACACGAATATTTTATAAGACAATGACTTTACAGATATAAATGGTGTAATCAGAAGTCGTATATACACGAATGGTTGATAAGTCAATGACTTTAGAGATACCAATGGTGTAATCAGAAGTCGTAAATACACCAATGGCTTATAAAACAATGACTTTACAGATGCCAATGGGTAATTAGAAGTCGTAAATACACGAATGGCTTATAAGACAATGACTTTACAGATACCAATTTGGTAATCAGAAGATACACGAATGGCTTATAAGACAATGACTTTACAGATACCATTGGTGTAATCAGAAGTCGTAAATACACGAATGGCTTATAAGACAATGACTTTACAGATACCAATGGGATAATCAGAAGTCGTAAATACACGAATGACTAATAAGACAATGATTTTACAGATACCAGTGGTGTAATCAGAAGTCGTAAATACACGAATGGCTTATAAGACAATGACTTTACAGATGCCAATGGTGTAATCAGAAGTCTAAAATACACGAATGGCTTATAAGACAATGACTGTACAGATACCAATGAGGTAATCAGAAGTCGTAAACACACGAATAACTAATAAGACAATGATTTTACAGATACCAGTGGTGTAATCAGAAGTCGAAAATACACGAATGGCTTATAAGACAATGACTTTAGACATACCAATGGGGTAATCAGAAGTCGTAAATACACGAATGGCTTATAAGACAAGGACTTTACAGATACCAATGGTGTAAACAGAAGTCGTAAATACACGAATGACTAAAAGACTATGACTTTACAGATATCAATGGTGTAATCAGAAGTCGTAAATACACGAATGACTAATAAGACAATGATTTTACAGATACCAATGGTGTAATCAGATGTCGTAAATACACGAATGGCTTATAAGACAATGACTTTACATATACCAATGGTGTAATCAGAAGTCGTAAATACACGAATAACTAATAAGACAATGATTTTACAGATACCAGTGGTGTAATCATAAGTCGTAAATAAACGAATGGCTTATAAGACAATGACTTTAGACATACCAATGGGGTAATCAGAAGTCGTAAATACACGAATGGCTTATAAGAAAAGGACTTTACAGATACCTATGGTGTAAACAGAAGTCGTAAATACACGAATGACTTATAAGACTATGACTTTACAGATATCAATGGTGTAATCAGAAGTCGTAAATACACGAATGACTAATAAGACAATGATTTTACATATACCAATGGTGTAATCAGAAGTCGTAAATACACGAATGGCTTATAAGACAATGAATTTACAGATACCAATGGGGTAATCAGAAGATACACGAATGGCTTATAAGACAATGACTTAACAGATACCAATGGTGTAATCAGAAGTCGTAAATACACGAATGGCTTATAAGACAATGACTTTAGACATACCAATGGGGTAATCAGAAGTCGTAAATACACGAATGGCCTAGAAAACAAGGACTTTACATATACCTATGGTGTAAACAGAATTGGTAAATACACGAATGACTTATAAGACTATGACTTTACAGATATCAATGGTGTAATCAGAAGTCGTAAATACACGAATCACTAATAAGACAATGATTTTACAGATACCAATGGTGTAATCAGAAGTCGTAAATACACGAATGGCTTATAAGACAATGACTTTACAGGTACCAATGGGTTAATGAGAAGTCATAAATACACTAATGGCTTATGAGACAATGATTTTAAAGATACCAATGGTGTTATCAGAAATCGTAAATACACGAATGGCTCATAAGACAATGACTTTACTGACACCATTGGGGTAATCAGAATTCGTAAATACACGAATATTTTATAAGACAATGACTTTACAGATATAAATGGTGTAATCAGAAGTCGTATATACACGAATGGTTGATAAGTCAATGACTTTAGAGATACCAATGGTGTAATCAGAAGTCGTAAATACACCAATGGCTTATAAAACAATGACTTTACAGATGCCAATGGGTAATTAGAAGTCGTAAATACACGAATGGCTTATAAGACAATGACTTTACAGATACCAATGGGGTAATCAGAAGATACACGAATGGCTTATAAGACAATGACTTTACAGATACCATTGGTGTAATCAGAAGTCGTAAATACACGAATGGCTTATAAGACAATGACTTTACAGATACCAATGGGATAATCAGAAGTCGTAAATACACGAATGACTAATAAGACAATGATTTTACAGATACCAGTGGTGTAATCAGAAGTCGTAAATACACGAATGGCTTATAAGACAATGACTTTACAGATGCCAATGGTGTAATCAGAAGTCTAAAATACACGAATGGCTTATAAGACAATGACTGTACAGATACCAATGAGGTAATCAGAAGTCGTAAACACACGAATAACTAATAAGACAATGATTTTACAGATACCAGTGGTGTAATCAGAAGTCGTAAATACACGAATGGCTTATAAGACAATGACTTTAGACATACCAATGGGGTAATCAGAAGTCGTAAATACACGAATGGCTTATAAGACAAGGACTTTACAGATACCAATGGTGTAAACAGAAGTCGTAAATACACGAATGACTAAAAGACTATGACTTTACAGATATCAATGGTGTAATCAGAAGTCGTAAATACACGAATGACTAATAAGACAATGATTTTACAGATACCAATGGTGTAATCAGATGTCGTAAATACACGAATGGCTTATAAGACAATGACTTTACATATACCAATGGTGTAATCAGAAGTCGTAAATACACGAATAACTAATAAGACAATGATTTTACAGATACCAGTGGTGTAATCATAAGTCGTAAATAAACGAATGGCTTATAAGACAATGACTTTAGACATACCAATGGGGTAATCAGAAGTCGTAAATACACGAATGGCTTATAAGAAAAGGACTTTACAGATACCTATGGTGTAAACAGAAGTCGTAAATACACGAATGACTTATAAGACTATGACTTTACAGATATCAATGGTGTAATCAGAAGTCGTAAATACACGAATGACTAATAAGACAATGATTTTACATATACCAATGGTGTAATCAGAAGTCGTAAATACACGAATGGCTTATAAGACAATGAATTTACAGATACCAATGGGGTAATCAGAAGATACACGAATGACTTATAAGACAATGACTTAACAGATACCAATGGTGTAATCAGAAGTCGTAAATACACGAATGGCTTATAAGACAATGACTTTAGACATACCAATGGGGTAATCAGAAGTCGTAAATACACGAATGGCCTAGAAAACAAGGACTTTACATATACCTATGGTGTAAACAGAATTGGTAAATACACGAATGACTTATAAGACTATGACTTTACAGATATCAATGGTGTAATCAGAAGTCGTAAATACACGAATCACTAATAAGACAATGAGTTTACAGATACCAATGGTGTAATCAGAAGTCGTAAATACACGAATGGCTTATAAGACAATGACTTTACAGATACCAATGGTGTAATCAGAAGTCGTAAATACACCAATGGCTTATAAAACAATGACTTTACAGATGCCAATGGGTAATTAGAAGTCGTAAATACACGAATGGCTTATAAGACAATGGCTTTACAGATACCAATGGGGTAATCAGAAGATACACGAATGGCTTATAAGACAATGACTTTACAGATACCAATGGTGTAATCGGAAGTCGTAAATACACGAATGGCTTATAAGACAATGACTTTACAGATACCAATGGGATAATCAGAAGTCGTAAATACACGAATGACTAATAAGACAATGATTTTACAGATACCAGTGGTGTAATCAGAAGTCGTAAATACACGAATGGCTTATAAGACAATGACTTTACAGATACCAATGGTGTAATCAGAAGTCTAAAATACACGAATGGCTTATAAGACAATGACTGTACAGATACCAATGGGGTAATCAGAAGTCGTAAACACACGAATAACTAATAAGACAATGATTTTACAGATACCAGTGGTGTAATCAGAAGTCGTAAATACACGAATGGCTTATAAGACAATGACTTTAGACATACCAATGGGGTAATCAGAAGTCGTAAATACACGAATGGCTTATAAGACAAGGACTTTACAGATACCAATGGTGTAAACAGAAGTCGTAAATACACGAATGACTTATAAGACTATGACTTTACAGATATCAATGGTGTAATCAGAAGTCGTAAATACACGAATGACTAATAAGACAATGATTTTACAGATACCAATGGTGTAATCAGATGTCGTAAATACACGAATGGCTTATAAGACAATGACTTTACAGATACCAATGGGGTAATCAGAAGATACACGAATGGCTTATAAGACAATGACTTTACAGATACCAATGGGGTAATCAGAAGTCGTAAATACACGAATGCTTTATAAGACAATGAATTTACAGATACCAATGGGTTAATCAGAATTCGTAAATACACGACTGGCTTATAAGAAAATGACTATACAAATACCAATGCTGTAATCAGAAGTTGTAAATACACGCATGGCTTATAAGACAATGACTTTACAGGTACCAATGGGTTAATGAGAAGTCATAAATACACTAATGGCTTATGAGACAATGATTTTAAAGATACCAATGGTGTTATCAGAAATCGTAAATACACGAATGGCTCATAAGACAATGACTTTACTGACACCATTGGGGTAATCAGAATTCGTAAATACACGAATATTTTATAAGACAATGACTGTACAGATATAAATGGTGTAATCAGAAGTCGTATATACACGAATGATTGATAAGTCAATGACTTTAGAGATACCAATGGAGTAATCAGAAGTCGTAAATACACCAATGGCTTATAAAACAATGACTTTACAGATGCCAATGGGTAATTAGAAGACGTAAATACACGAATGGCTTATAAGACAATGACTTTACAGATACCAATGGGGTAATCAGAAGATACACGAATGGCTTATAAGACAATGACTTTACGGATACCAATGGTGTAATCAGAAGTCGTAAATACACGAATGGCTTATAAGACAATGACTTTACAGATACCAATGGTGTAATCAGAAGTCGTAAATACACCAATGGCTTATAAAACAATGACTTTACAGATGCCAATGGGTAACTAGAAGTCGTAAATACACGAATGGCTTATAAGACAATGACTTTACAGATACCAATGGGGTAATCAGAAGATACACGAATGGCTTATAAGACAATGACTTTACAGATATCAATGGTGTAATCAGAAGTCGTAAATACACGAATGGCTTATAAGACAATCACTTTACAGATACCAATGGGGTAATCAGAAGTCGTAAATACACGAATGACTAATAAGACAATGATTTTACAGATACCAGTGGTGTAATCAGAAGTCGTAAATACACGAATGGCTTATAAGACAATGACTTTACAGATACCAATGGTGTAATCAGAAGTCTAAAATACACGAATGGCTTATAAGACAATGACTGTACAGATACCAATGGGGTAATCAGAAGTCGTAAATACACGAATAACTAATAAGACAATGATTTTGCAGATACCAGTGGTGTAATCATAAGTCGTAAATACACGAATGGCTTATAAGACAAAGACTTTAGACATACCAATGGGGTAATCAGAAGTCGTAAATACATGAATGGCTTATAAGACAAGGACTTTACAGATACATATGGTGTAAACAGAAGTCGTAAATACACGAATGACTAATAAGACTATGACTTTACAGATATCAATGGTGTAATCAGAAGTCGTAAATACACGAATGACTAATAAGACAATGATTTTACAGATACCAATGGTGTAATCAGAAGTCGTAAATACACGAATGGCTTATAAGACAATGACTTTACAGATACCAATGGGGTAATCAGAAGATACACGAATGGCTTATAAGACAATGACTTAACAGATACCAATGGTGTAATCAGAAGTCGTAAATACACGAATGGCTTATAAGACAATGACTTTAGACATACCAATGTGGTAATCAGAAGTCGTAAATACACGAATGGCCTATAAAACAAGGACTTTACAGATACCTATGGTGTAAAGAGAATTCGTAAATACACGAATGACTTATAAGACTATGACTTTACAGATATCAATGGTGTAATCAGAAGTCGTAAATACACGAATGACTAATACGACAATGATTTTACAGATACCAATGGTGTAATCAGAAGTCGTAAATACACGAATGGCTTATAAGACAATGACTTTACAGATACCAATGGGGTAATCAGAACATACACGAATGGCTTATAAGACAATGACTTAACAGATACCAATGGTGTAATCAGAAGTCGTAAATACACGAATGGCTTATAAGACAATGACTTTACAGATACCAATAGGGTAATCAGAAGTCGTAAATACATGAATGCTTTATAAGAAAATGAATTTACAGATACCAATGGGGTAATCAGAATTCGTGAATACACGACTGGCTTATAAGAAAATGACTATACAAATACCAATGGGGTAATCAGAAGTCGGAATACACGAATTTGTTATAGGTCAATGACTTTACAAATACCAATGGGTTATTCAGAAGTCGTAAATACACGAATGGCTTATAAGACTATGACTTTATCGATACCAATGGGGTATTCAGATTTGCAGATACCAATGCTGTAATCAGAAGTTGTAAATATACGCATGGCTTATAAGACAATGACTTTACAGGTACCAATGGATTAATGAGAAGTCATAAATACACTAATGGCTCATAAGACAATGACTTTACTGACACCATTGGTGTAATCAGAATTCGTAAATACACGAATATTTCATAAGACAATGACTTTACAGATATAAATGGTGTAATCAGAAGTCGTATATACACGAATGGTTGATAAGTCAATGACTTTAGAGATACCAATGGGGTAATGAGATGTCGTTAATACACGAATGATTTGTAAGTCAATGACTTTACAAATACCAATGTGGTAATCAGAAGTCGTATATACACGAATGGTTGATAAGCCAATGACTTTAGAGATACCAATGGGTAATGAGATGTCGTAAATATACGAATGTATTATAAGACAATGACTTGACAGATACCAATGGTGTAATCAGCAGTCGTAAATACACGATAGACTAATAAGACAATGACTTTACAGATACCAATGGGGTAATCAGAAGTCGTAAATACACCAATGACTAATAAGACAATGATTTTACAGATACCAATGGTGTAATGAGAAGTCGTAAATACACGAATGGCTTATAAGACTATGACTTTACAGATATCAATAGCGTAATCAGAAGTCGTAAATACACGAATGGTTTATAAGAGAATGACTTTACAGATACCAATGGTGTAATCAGAAGTCTAAAATACACGAATGGCTTATAAGACAATGACTTTACAGATACCAATGTGGTAATTAGGAGACGTAAATACACGAATGTCTTATAAGACAATGACTTTACAGATACCAATGGGGTAATCAGAAGTCTTAAATACACGAATGTTTTATAAGACAATGAATTTACAGATACCAATGGGGTAATCATAATTCGTAAATACACGACTCGCTTATAAGAAAATGACTATACAGATACCAATGGGGTAATCAGAAGTCGTAAATACACGAATTTTTTAATAAGACAATGACTTTACAGATACCAACGGGGTAATCAGAAGTCGTCAATACACGAATGACTTATAAGACAATGACTTTACAGATACCAATGGGGTAATCCGAAATCGTAAATACACGAATGGCTTATAAGGCAATGATTTTGCAGATACCAATGCTGTAATCAGAAGTTGTAAATGCACGCATGGATTATAAGACAATGGCTTTACAGGTACCAATGGGTTAATCAGAAGTCGTAAATACACGAATGGCTTATAAGACAATGATTTTACAGATACCAATGGTGCTATCAGAAATCGTAAATACACGAATGGCTCATAAGACAATGACTTTACAGACGCCATTGGGGTAATCGGAATTCGTAAATACACGAATATTTGATAAGACAATGACTTTACAGATACCAATGGTGTAATCAGAAGTCGTATATACACGAATGGTTGATAAGCCAATGACCTTAGAGATACCAATGGGGTAATGAGAGGTCGTAAATACACGAATGGCTTATAAGACAATGACTTTACAAATACCAATGGTGTAATCAGAAGTCATATATACACGAATGGTTGAGAAGACAATGACTATAGAGATACCAATGATGTAATCAGAAGTCGTAAATACACGAATGTTTAATAAGACAATGACTTTACAGATACCAATTGGCGAAATCAGAAGTCGCAAATACACGAATGGTTGATAAGCCAATGACTTTAGAGATACCAATGGGTAATGAGAAGTCGTAAATATACGAATGTTTTGTAAGACTATGACTTGACAGATACCAATGGGGTAATCAGAAGAAGTAAATACAAAAATGTATTATAAGACAATGACTATACAGATGCCAATGGTGTAATCAGAAGTCGTAAATACACGAATGTTTTATAAGACGATGACTTTACAGATACCAATGGGGTAATCAGAAGTGGTAAATACACGAATGGCTTTTAAGAAAATGAGTTTACAGATAACAATGGGGTAATCAGCAGTGGTTAATACACGAATGGCTTATATGACAATGATTTTGGAAGTACCAATGGTGTAATCAGAAGTTGTAAATTCACGAATGGCTTATAAGACAATGACTTTACAGATACCAATGGGTTAATCAAAAGTCGTATTTACACGAACGGCTTATAAGACAATGACTTTACAGATAACAATGAGGTAATCAGAAGTCGTCAATACACGAATGGCTTATATGACAATGATTTTGAAGGTACCAATGGTGTAATCAGAAGTTGTAAATTCACGAATGGCTTATAAGACAATGACTTTACAGATACCAATGGGTTAATCAAAAGTCGTATTTACACGAACGGCTTATAAGACAATGACTTTACAGATAACAATGAGGTAATCAGAAGTCGCAAATACAAGAATGGCTTAAAAGACAATGACTTTGCTTATACCAATAGCTTAATCAGATGTCTTACATACACGAATGGCTTATAAGACAATGACTTTACAAATACCAATGGTGTAATCAGAAGTCATATATACACGAATGGTTGATAAGACAATGACTATAGAGATACCAATGGTGTAATCAGAAGTCGTAAATACACGAATGTTTAATAAGACAATGACTTTACAGATACCTATGGTGTAATCAGAAGTCGTCAATACACGAATGACTTATAAGACAATGACTTTACAGATACCAATGGGGAAATCAGAAGTCGCAAATACACGAATGGCTTATAAGACAGTGACTTTACAGATACCAAAGGTGTAATCAGAATTTGTAAATACACGAATGACTTATACGACAATGACTTTACAGATACCAAGAGGTTAATCAGAAGTCGCATTTACACGTATGGTTTATAAGACAATGATTTTACAGATACCAATGGTGTAATCAGAAATCGTAAATACACGAATGGCTTATAAGACAATGACTTTACAGATACCAATGGGATAATCAGAAGTCGTAATGGCTTATAAGAAAATGACTTTATAGATACCAATGTGGTAATCAGAAGTCGTAAATACACGAATGGTTTATAAGACAATGACTTTACAGATACCAATGGGATAATCAGAAATCGTAAATACACGAATGTCTCATAAGACAATGACTTTACAGACACTATTGGGGTAATCAGAATTCGTAAATACACGAATGTTTTATAAGACATTGACTTTACAGATACCAATGGTGTAATCAGAAGTCATACATACACGAATGGTTGATAAGCCAATGACTTTAAAAATTCCAGTGGGGTAATGAGAAGTCGTTAATATACGAATATTTTATAAGACAATGACTATACAGATACCAATGGTGTAATCAGCAGTCGTAAATACACGAATGACTAATAAGACAATGACTTTACAGATACCAATGGGGTAATCAGAAGCCGTAAATACACGAATGACTAATAAGACAATGATTTTACAGATAGCAATGGTGTAATCAGAAGTCGTAAATACACGAATGGCTTATAAGACAATGAATTTACAGATACCAATGGTGTAATCAGAAGTCGTAAATACAACAATGGCTTATAAGACAATGACTTTACAGATACCAATGGGGTAATTAGAAGTCGTAAATACACGAATGGCTTATAAGACAATGACTTTACAAATATCAATTGGGTAATCAGAAGTCGTAAACACACGAATGGTTTATAAGACAATGACTTTACTGATACCAATGGTGTAATCAGAAGTCATAAATACACGAATGGCCTACAAGAAAATGACTTTACAGATACCAATGGGGTAATCAGAGTATACACGAATGGCTTATAAGACAATAACTTAACAGATACCAATGGTGTAATCAGAAGTCGTAAATACACGAATGGCTTATAAGACAATGACTTTACAGATACCAATGGGGTAATCGGAAATCGTAAATACACGAATGGCTTATATGGTAATGATTTTGCAGATACCAATGCTGTAATCAGAAGTTGTAAATACAGGCATGGCTTATAAGACAATGACTTTACAGGTACCAATGGGTTAATCAGAAGTCGTAAATACACGAATGGCTTATAAGACAATGATTTTAAAGATACCAATGGTGTAATCAGAAGTTGTGAATACACGAATGTTTTATAAGACAATGACTATACAGATACCAATGGTGTAATCAGAAGTCGTAAATGCACGAATGTTTTATAAGACAATGACTTCACAGATACCAATGGGGTAATCAGAAGTCGTAAATACACGAATGACTAATAAGACAATGATTTTACAGATACCAGTGGTGTAATCAGAAGTCGTAAATACACGAATGGCTTATAAGACAATGACTTTACAGATAACAATGGTGTAATCAGAAATCGTATATACACGAATGGTTGATAAGCCAATGACTTTAGAGATACCAATGGGTAATGAGAAGTCGTAAATATACGAATGTTTTATAAGACAATGACTATACAGATACCAATGGTGTAATCAGAAGTCGTAAATACACGAATATTTTATAAGACAATGACTTTACAGATACCAATGGGGTAATCAGAAGTCGTAAATACACGAATGGCTTATAAGACAATAACTTTACAGATACCAATGGGGTAATTAGCTGTCGTTAATACACGAATGGCTTATAAGACATTGACTTTACAGATACCAATGGGATAATCAGAAGTCGTAATGGCTTATAAGACAATGACTTTATAGATACCAATGTGGTAATCAGAAGTCGTAAATACACGAATGGTTTCTAAGACAATGACTTTACATATACCAATGGGATAATCAGAAATCGTAAATAAACAAATGGCTCATAAGACAATGACTTTACAGACACTATTGGGGTAATCAGATTTCGTAAATACACGAATGTTTTATTAGACAATGACTTTACAGATACCAATGGTGTAATCAGAAGTCATACATACACGAATGGTTGATAAGTCAATGACTTTAAAAATACCAGTGGGGTAATGAGAAGTCGTTAATACACGAATGTTTTATAAAACAATGACTTTACAAATAGCAATGTGGTAATCAGAAATCGTAAATACACGAATGGCCTATAAGACAATGACTTTACAGATACCAATGATGTAATCAGAAGTCATATATACACAAATGGTTGATAAGCCAATGACTTTAGAGATACCAATGGGTAATGAGAAGTCGTAAATATACGAATATTTTATAAGACAATGACTTGACAGATACCAACGGGGTAATCAGAAGACGTAAATACACGAATGTTTTATAAGACAATGACTATACAGATACCAATGGGGTAATCAGAAGTCGTAAATACACGAATGACTAATAATACAATGATTTTACAGATAGCAATGGTGTAATCAGAAGTCGTAAATACACGAATGGCTTATAAGACAATGAATTTACAGATACCAATGGTGTAATCAGAAGTCGTAAATACACCAATGGCTTATAAGACAATGACTTTACAGATACCAATGGGGTAATTAGAAGTCGTAAATACACGAATGGCTTATAAGACAATGACTTTACAGATACCAATAGGGTAATCCGAAATCGTAAATACACGAATGGCTTATATGGTAATGATTTTGCAGATACCAATGCTGTAATCAGAAGTTGTAAATACACGCATAGCTTATAAGATAATGACTTTACAGGTACCAATGGGTTAATCAGAAGTCGTAAATACACGAATGGCTTATAAGACAATGATTTTAAAGATACCAATGGTGTAATCAGAAGTTGTGAATACACGAATGTTTTATAAGACAATGACTATACAGATACCAATGGTGTAATCAGAAGTCGTAAATACACGAATGGCTTATAAGACAATGACTTCACAGATACCAATGGGGTAATCAGAAGTCGTAAATACACGAATGACTAAGAAGACAATAATTTTACAGATACCAGTGGTGTAATCAGAAGTCGTAAATACACGAATGGCTTATAAGACAATGACATTACAAATACCAATAGGGTAATCCGAAATCGTAAATACACGAATGGCTTATATGGTAATGATTTTGCAGATACCAATGCTGTAATCAGAAGTTGTAAATACACGCATGGCTTATAAGACAATGACTTCACAGATACCAATGGTGTAATCAGAAATCGTATATACACGAATGGTTGATAAGCCAATGACTTTAGAGATACCAATGGGTAATGAGAAGTCGTTAATACACGAATGTTTTATAAAACAATGACTTTACAAATAGCAATGTGGTAATCAGAAATCGTAAATACACGAATGGCCTATAAGACAATGACTTTACAGATACCAATGATGTAATCAGAAGTCATATATACACAAATGGTTGATAAGCCAATGACTTTAGAGATACCAATGGGTAATGAGAAGTCGTAAATATACGAATATTTTATAAGACAATGACTTGACAGATACCAACGGGGTAATCAGAAGACGTAAATACACGAATGTTTTATAAGACAATGACTATACAGATACCAATGGGGTAATCAGAAGTCGTAAATACACGAATGACTAATAATACAATGATTTTACAGATAGCAATGGTGTAATCAGAAGTCGTAAATACACGAATGGCTTATAAGACAATGAATTTACAGATACCAATGGTGTAATCAGAAGTCGTAAATAAACCAATGGCTTATAAGACAATGACTTTACAGATACCAATGGGGTAATTAGAAGTCGTAAATACACGAATGGCTTATAAGACAATGACTTTTCAGATACCAATAGGGTAATCCGAAATCGTAAATACACGAATGGCTTATATGGTAATGATTTTGCAGATACCAATGCTGTAATCAGAAGTTGTAAATACACGCATAGCTTATAAGACAATGACTTTACAGGTACCAATGGGTTAATCAGAAGTCGTAAATACACGAATGGCTTATAAGACAATGATTTTAAAGATACCAATGGGGTAATCAGAAGTTGTGAATACACGAATGTTTTATAAGACAATGACTATACAGATACCAATGGTGTAATCAGAAGTCGTAAATACACGAATGGCTTATAAGACAATGACTTCAGAGATACCAATGGGGTAATCAGAAGTCGTAAATACACGAATGACTAAGAAGACAATAATTTTACAGATACCAGTGGTGTAATCAGAAGTCGTAAATACACGAATGGCTTATAAGACAATGACATTACAAATACCAATAGGGTAATCCGAAATCGTAAATACACGAATGGCTTATATGGTAATGATTTTGCAGATACCAATGCTGTAATCAGAAGTTGTAAATACACGCATGGCTTATAAGACAATGACTTCACAGATACCAATGGTGTAATCAGAAATCGTATATACACGAATGGTTGATAAGCCAATGACTTTAGAGATACCAATGGGTAATGAGAAGTCGTAAATATACGAATGTTTTATAAGACAATGACTATGCAGATACCAATGGTGTAATCAGAAGTCGTAAATACACGAATGACTAAGAAGACAATAATTTTACAGATACCAGTGGTGTAATCAGAAGTCGTAAATACACGAATGGCTTATAAGACAATGACTTTACAAATACCAATAGGGTAATCCGAAATCGTAAATACACGAATGGCTTATATGGTAATGATTTTGCAGATACCAATGCTGTAATCAGAAGTTGTAAATACACGCATGGCTTATAAGACAATGATTTTACAGATACCAATGGGGTAATCAGAATTCGTAAATACACGAATATTTTAAAAGACAATGACTTTACAGATACCAATGGTGTAATCAGAAGTCGTATATACACGAATGGTTGATAAGCCAATGACTTTACAGATACCAATGGGGTAATCCGAAGTGGTAAATACACGAATGGCTAATAAGACAATGACTTTACTGATACCAATGGGGTAATCAGCAGTCGTTAATACACGAATGGCTTATAGGAAAATGATTTTGGAGGTACCAATGCGGTAATCAAAGTCGTAAATACACGAATGGCTTATAAGACAATTACTTTACAGATACCAATGGGTTAATCAGAAGTCGTATTTAAACGAATGACTTATAAGACAATGATTTTACAGATACCAATGGTGTAATCAGAAGTCGTAAATACACGAATGGCTTAAAAGACAATGACTTTGCTTATACCAATAGGTTAATCAGATGTCTTACATACACGAATGGCTTATAAGACAATGACTTTACAAATACCAATGGTGTAATCAGAAGTCATATATAAACGAATGACTTATAAGACAATGACTTTACAGATACCAATGGGGAAATCAGAAGTCGCAAATACACGATTGAGTAATAAGACAATGACTTTACAGAAACCAATGTGTTAATCAGATGTCGTAAATACACGAATGGCTTATAACACAGTCACTTTACAGATACCAATGGTGCAATCAGAATTTGTAAATACACGAATGACTTATACGACAATGACTTTACAGATACCAAGAGGTTAATCAGAAGTCGTATTTACACGTATGGTTTATAAGACAATGATTTTACAGATAGCAATGGTGTAATCAGAAGTCGTAAATACACGAATGGCTTATAAGATAATGACTTTACAGATACCAATGGGGTAATTAGAAGTCGTCAATACACGAATGGTTTATAAGACAATAACTTTACAGATACCAATGGTGTAATCAGAAGTCATAAATACACGAATGGCCTACAAGACAATGACTTTAGAGATACCAATGTGGTAGTCAGAAGATACACGAATGGCTTATAAGACAATAACTTAACAGATACCAATGGTGTAATCAGAAGTCGTAAATACATGAATGGCTTATAAGACAATGACTTTACAGATAACAATGGTGTAATTAGAAATCGTATATACACGAATGGTTGATAAGACAATGACTATAGAGATACCAATGGGGTAATCAGAAGTCGTAAATACACGAAGGTTTAATAAGACAATGACTTTACAGATACCAATGGGGAAATCAGAAGTCGCAAATACACGAATGGCTTATTAGAAAATGACTTTACAGATACCAATGGTGTTATCAGAAATCGTAAATAGAAGAATGGCTCATAGGACAATGTCTTTACAGACACCATTGGGGTAATCAGAATTCGTAAATACACGAATGTTTTATAAGACAATGACTTTACAGATACCACTGGTGTAATCAGAAGCCGTATATACACGAATGGTTGATAAGCCAATGACTTTAGAGATACCAATGGGTAATGAGAAGTCGTAAATATACGAATGTTTTATTAGACAATTACTTGACATATACCAATGGGGTAATCAGAAGAAGTAAATACACGAATGTTTTATAAGACAATGACTATACAGATACCAATGGTGTAATCAGAAGTCGTAAATACACGAATGTTTTATAAGACAATGACTTTACAGATACCAATTGGGTAATCAGAAGTGGTAAATACAGGAATGACTTATAAGACAATGACTTTACAGATACCAAAAGGTTAATCAAAAGTCGTATTTACACGAATGGCTTATACGACAATGACTTTACAGATAACAATGGGGTACTCAGAAGTCGTAAATACACGAATGGCTTATAAGACAATGACTTTGCTTATACCAATAGGTTAATCAGATGTGATACATACACTAATGGCTTATAAGACAATGACTTTACAAATACCAACGGTGTAATCAGAAGTCATATATACACGAATGGTTGATAAGACATTGACTATAGAGATACCAATGGGGTAATCAGAAGTCGTAAATATACGAATGTTTAATAAGACAATAACTTTACAGATACCAATGGGGTAATCAGAAGTCGTAAATACACGAATGACTTATAAGACAATCATTTTACAGATACCAATGGTGTAATCAGAAGTCGTAAATACACGAATGGCTTATAAGACAATGACCTTACAGATACCAATGAGGTAATCAGAAGCCGTAAATACACGAATGACTTATAAGAAAATGACTATACAGATACCAATGGGGTATTCAGAAGTCGTAAATACACGAATATTTTATAAGACAATGACTTTACAGATACCAATGGGGTAATCAGAAGTCGTAAATACACGAATGGCTTATAAGGCAATGATTTTGCAGATACCAATGCTGTAATCAGAAGTTGTAAATACACGCATGGCTTATAAGACAATGATCTTACAGGTACCAATGGGATAATCAGAAGTCGTAAATACACGAATGGTTTATAAGACAATGATTTTACAGATACCAATGGGGTAATCAGAATTCGTAAATACACGAATATTTTATAAGACAATGACTTTACAGATACCAATGGTGTAATCAGAAGTCGTATATACACGAATGGTTGATAAGCCAATGACTTTACAGATACCAATGAGGTAATCCGAAGTGGTAAATACACGAATGGCTAATAAGACAATGACTTTACTGATACCAATGGGGTAATCAGCAGTTGTTAATACACGAATGGCTTATAGGAAAATGATTTTGGAGGTACCAATGCGGTAATCAAAGTCGTAAATACACGAATGGCTTATAAGACAATTACTTAACAGATACCAATGGGTTAATCAGAAGTCGTATTTAAACGAATGACTTATAAGACAATGATTTTACAGATACCAATGGTGTAATCAGAAGTCGTAAATACACGAATGGCTTAAAAGACAATGACTTTGCTTATACCAATAGGTTAATCAGATGTCTTACATACACTAATGGCTTATAAGACAATGACTTTACAAATACCAACGGTGTAATCAGAAGTCATATATACACGAATGGTTGATAAGACATTGACTATAGAGATACCAATGGGGTAATCAGAAGTCGTAAATACACGAATGACTTATAAGACAATGATTTTACAGATACCAATGGTGTAATCAGAAGTCGTAAATACACGAATGGCTTATAAGACAATGACCTTACAGATACCAATGAGGTAATCAGAAGCCGTAAATACACGAATGACTTATAAGAAAATGACTATACAGATACCAATGGGGTATTCAGAAGTCGTAAATACACGAATATTTTATAAGACAATGACTTTACAGATACCAATGGGGTAATCAGAAGTCGTAAATACACGAATGGCTTATAAGGCAATGATTTTGCAGATACCAATGCTGTAATCAGAAGTTGTAAATACACGCATGGCTTATAAGACAATGATCTTACAGGTACCATTGGGATAATCAGAAGTCGTAAATACACGAATGGTTTATAAGACAATGATTTTACAGATACCAATGGGGTAATCAGAATTCGTAAATACACGAATATTTTATAAGACAATGACTTTACAGATACCAATGGTGTAATCAGAAGTCGTATATACACGAATGGTTGATAAGCCAATGACTTTACAGATACCAATGAGGTAATCCGAAGTGGTAAATACACGAATGGCTTATAAGACAATGACTTTACAGATACCAATGGGTTAATCAGAAATCGTATTTAAACGAATGACTTATAAGACAATGATTTTACAGATACCAATGGTGTAATCAGAAGTCGTAAATACACGAATGGCTTATAGGAAAATGATTTTGGAGGTACCAATGCGGTAATCAAAGTCGTAAATACACGAATGGCTTATAAGACAATGACTTTACAGATACCAATGGGTTAATCAGAAGTCGTATTTAAACGAATGACTTATAAGACAATGATTTTACAGATACCAATGGTGTAATCAGAAGTCGTAAATACACGAATGGCTTATAAGACAATGATTTTGCTTATACCAATCGGTTAATCAGATGTCTTACATACACGAATGGCTTATAAGACAACGACTTTACAAATACCAATGGTGTAATCAGAAGTCATATATACACGAATGACTTATAAGACAATGACTTTACAGATACCAATGGGGAAATCAGAAGTCGCAAATACACGAATGAGTAATAAGACAATGACTTTACAGAAACCAATGTGTTAATCAGATGTCGTAAATACACGAATGGCTTATAAGACAGTCACTTTACAGATACCAATGGTGTAATCAGAATTTGTAAATACATGAATGACTTATACGACAATGACTTTACAGATACCAAGAGGTTAATCAGAAGTCGTATTTACACGTATGGCTTATAAGACAATGATTTTACAAATACCAATGGTGTAATCAGAAATCGTAAATACACGAATGGCTTATAAGACAATGACTTTACAGACACCAATGGTGTAGTCAGAAGTCGAAAATACACGAATGGCTTATAAGACATTGACTTCACATATACCAATGGGATAATCAGAAGTCGTAATGGCTTATAAGACAATGACTTTATAGATACCAATGTGGTAATCAGATGTCGTAAATACACGAATGGTTTATAAGACAATGACTATACAGATACAAATGGTGTAATCAGCAGTCTTAAATACACGAATGACTAATAAGACAATGACTTTACAGATACGAATGGGGTAATCAGAAGTCGTAAATACACGATCGACTAATAAAACAATGATTTTACAGATAGCAATGGTGTAATCAGAAGTCGTAAATACAGGAATGGCTTATAAGATAATGACTTTACAGATACCAATGGGGTAATTAGAAGTCGTCAATACACGAATGGCTTATAAGACAATGACTTTACATATATCAATAGGGTAATCAGAAGTCGTAAATACACGAATGGTTTATAAGACAATGACTTTACAGATACCAATGGTGTAATCAGAAGTCATAAATACACGAATGGCCTACAAGACAATGACTTTACAGATACCAATGTGGTAATCAGAAGATACACGAATGGCTTATAAGACAATAACTTAACAGATACCAATGGTGTAATCAGAAGTCGTAAATACACGAATGGCTTATAAGACAATGAATTTACAAATACCAATGGGGTAATCAGAAGTCGTAAATACACGAATGACTTATAAGAAAATGACTTTACAGATGCCAATTGGGTAATCCGAAATCGTAAATACACGAATGGCATATATGGTAATGATTTTGCAGATACCAATGCTGTAATCAGAAGTTGTAAATACACGCATGGCTTATAAGACAGTGACTTTACAGGTACCAGTGGATTAATCAGAAGTCGTAAATACACGAATGGCTTATAAGACAATTATTTTAAAGATACCAATGGTGTAATCAGAAGTTGTGAATACACGAATGTTTTATAAGACAATGACTATAAAGATACCAATGGTGTAATCAGAAGTCGTAAATACACGAATGGCTTATAAGACAATGACTTTACAGATAACAATGGTGTAATCAAAAATCGTATATACACGAATGGTTGATAAGCCAATGACTTTAGATATACCAATGTGTAATGAGAAGTCGTAAATAAACAAATGTTTTATAAGACAATGACTTGACAGATACCAATAGGATAATCAGAAGTCGTAAATGCAAGAATGTTTTATAAGACAATGACTATACATATACCAATGGTGTAATAAGAAGTCGTAAATACACGAATGTTTTATAAGACAATGACTTTACAGATACCAATGGGGTAAGCAGAAATGGTAAATACACGAATGGCTTATAAGACAATAACTTTACTGATACCAATGGGGTAATCAGCAGTCGTAAATGCACGAATGTTTTATAAGACAATGACTATACAGATACCAATGGTGTATTCAGAATTCGTAAATACACGAATGTTTTATAAGACAATGACTTTACAGATATCAATGGGGTAATCAGAAGTGGTAAATACACGAATGGCTTATAAGACAATGACTTTACAGATACCAATGGGGTAAGCAGAAATGGTAAATACACGAATGGCTTATAAGACAATAACTTTACTGATACCAATGGGGTAATCAGCAGTCGTTAATACACGAATGGCTTATAGGAAAATGATTTTGGAGGTACCAATGGTGTAATCAGAAGTTGTAAATTCACGAATGGCTTATAAGACAATGACTTTACAGATATCAATGGGTTAATCAAAAGTCGTATTTACACGAATGGCTTATAAGACAATGACTTTACAGATAACAATGGGGTACTCAGAAGTCGTAAATATACGAATGGCTTATAAGACAATGACTTTACAGATACAATGGTGTAATCAAAAATCGTATATACACGAATGGTTGATAAGCCAATGACTTTAGAGATACCAATGGGTAATGAGAAGTCGTAAATAAACGAATGTTTTATAAGACAATGACTTGACAGATACCAATGGGGTAATCAGAAGTCGTAAATGCACGAATGTTTTATAAGACAATGACTATACAGATACCAATGGTGTATTCAGAATTCGTAAATACACGAATGTTTTATAAGACAATGACTTTACAGATATCAATGGGGTAATCAGAAGTGGTAAATACACGAATGGCTTATAAGACAATGACTTTACTGATACCAATGGGGTAATCAGCAGTCGTTAATACACGAATGGCTTATAGGAAAATGATTTTGGAGGTACCAATGGTGTAATCAGAAGTTGTAAATTCACGAATGGCTTATAAGACAATGACTTTACAGATACCAATGCGGTAATCAGAAGTCGTAAATAAACGAATGACTTATAAGACAATTACTCTACAGATACCAATGGGTTAATCAGAAGTCGTATTTACACGAATGACTTATAAGACAATGATTTTACAGATATCAATTGTGTAATCAGCAGTCTTAAATACACGAATGACTAATAAGACAATGACTTTACAGATACCAATGGGGTAATCAGAAGTCGTAAATACACGAATGATTAATAAAACAATGATCTTACAGATAGCAATGGTGTAATCAGAAGTCGTAAATACACGAATGGCTTATAAGATAATTACTTTACAAATACCAATGGTGTAATCAGAAGTCGTAAATACTCCAAAGGCTTATAAGACAATGACAATGACTTTACAGATACCAATGGGGTAATTAGAAGTCGTAAATACACGAATGGCTTATAAGACAATGACTTTACAGATATCAATAGGGTAATTAGAAGTCGTAAATACACGAATGGTTTATAAGACAATGACTATACAGATACCAATGGTGTAATCAGAAGTCATAAATACACGAATGGCCTACAAGACAATACCTTAACAGATACCAATGGTGTAATCAGAAGTCATAAATACACGAATGGCTTATAAGACAATGAATTTACAAATACCAATGGGGTAATCAGAAGTCGTAAATACACGAATTTTTTATAAGACAATGACTTTACAGATACCAATGGGGTAATCCGAAATCGTAAATTCACTAATGGCGTATATGGTAATGATTTTGCGATACCAATGCTGTAATGAGAAATTGTAAATACACGCATGGCTTGTAAGACAATGACTTTACAGGTACCAGTGCGTTAATCAGAAGTCGTAAATACACGAATGGCTTATAAGACAATGATTTTAAAGATACCAATGGTGTAATCAGAAGTTGTGAATACACGAATGTTTTATAAGACAATGACTATACAGATACCAATGGTGTAATCAGAAGTCGTAAATACACGAATGTTTTATAAGACAATGACTTTACAGATACCAATGGGGTAATCAGAAGTCGTAAATACACGAATGACTAATAAGACAATGATTTTACAGATACCAGTGGTGTAATCAGGAGTCGTAAATACAGGAATGGCTTATAAGACAATGACTTTACAGATACCAATGGTGTAATCAGAAGATACACGAATGGCTTATAAGACAATAACTTAAAAGATACCAATAGTGTAATCAGAAGTCGTAAAAACACGAATGGCTTATAAGACAATGACTTCACAGATACCAATGGGGTAATCAGAAGTCGTAAATACACGAATGGCTTATAAGACAATGACTTTACAGATACCAATAGGGTAATCCGAAATCGTAAATACATGAATGGCTTATATGGTAATGATTTTGCAGATACCAATGCTGTAATCAGAAGTTGTAAATACACGCATGGCTTATAAGACAATGACTTTACAGGTACCAATGGGTTAATCAGAAGTCGTAAATACACGAATGGCTTATAAGGCAATCATTTTAAAGATATCAATGGTGTAATCAGAAGTTGTGAATACACGAATGTTTTATAAGACAATGACTATACAGATACCAATGGTGTAATCAGAAGTTGTAAATACACGAATGTTTTATAAGACAATGACTTCACAGATACCAATGGGGTAATCAAAAGTCGGAAATACACGAATGACTAATAAGACAATGATTTTACAGATACCAGTGGTGTAATCAGAAGTCGTAAATGCACGAATGGCTTATAAGACAATGACTTTAGAGATACCAATGGGTAATGAGAAGTCGTAAATATACGAATGTTTTATAAGACAATGACTTGACAGATACCAATGGGGTAATCAGAAGTCGTAAATACACGAATGTTTTTTAAGACAATGACTTTACAGATACCAATGGCGTAATCAGAAGTCGTAAATACACGAATGTTTTATAAGACAATGACTTTACTGATACCAATGGGGTAATCAGCAGTGGTTAATACACGAATGGCTTATTGGAAAATGATTTTGGAGGTATCAATGGTTTAATCAGAAGTAGTGAATTCACGAATGGCTTATAAGACAATTACTTTACAGATACCAATGGGGTAATCAGAAGTCGTAAATATACGAATGGCTTATAAGACAATGACTTTACTTATACCAATAGGTTAATCAGATGTCTTACATACACGAATGGCTTATAAGACAATGACTTTACAAATACCAATGGTGTAATCAGAAGTCATATATACACGAATGGTTGATAAGACAATGACTTTACAGATACCAATGGGGTAATCAGAAGTCGTAAATACACGAATGACTTATAAGACAATGATTTTACAGATATCAATGGTGTAATCAGCAGTCTTAAATACACGAATGACTAATAAGACAATGACTTTACAGATACCAATGGGGTAATCAGAAGTCGTAAATACACGAATGACTAATAAAACAATGATCTTACAGATAGCAATGGTGTAATCAGAAGTCGTAAATACACGAATGGCTTATAAGATAATTACTTTACAAATACCAATGGTGTAATCAGAAGTCGTAAATACTCCAAAGGCTTATAAGACAATGACAATGACTTTACAGATACCAATGGGGTAATTAGAAGTCGTAAATACACGAATGGCTTATAAGACAATGACTTTACAGATATCAATAGGGTAATCAGAAGTCGTAAATACACGAATGGTTTATAAGACAATGACTATACAGATACCAATGGTGTAATCAGAAGTCATAAATACACGAATGGCCTACAAGACAATACCTTAACAGATACCAATGGTGTAATCAGAAGTCATAAATACACGAATGGCTTATAAGACAATGAATTTACAAATACCAATGGGGTAATCAGAAGTCGTAAATACACGAATTTTTTATAAGACAATGACTTTACAGATACCAATGGGGTAATCCGAAATCGTAAATACACTAATGGCGTATATGGTAATGATTTTGCAGATACCAATGCTGTAATGAGAAGTTGTAAATACACGCATGGCTTATAAGACAATGACTTTACAGTTACCAGTGGGTTAATCAGAAGTCGTAAATACACGAATGGCTTATAAGACAATGATTTTAAAGATACCAATGGTGTAATCAGAAGTTGTGAATACACGAATGTTTTATAAGACAATGACTATACAGATACCAATGGTGTAATCAGTAGTCGTAAATACACGAATGTTTTATAAGACAATGACTATACAGATACCAATGGGGTAATCAGAAGTCGTAAATACACGAATGACTAATAAGACAATGATTTTACAGATACCAGTGGTGTAATCAGGAGTCGTAAATACACGAATGGCTTATAAGACAATGACTTTACAGATACCAATGGTGTAATCAGAAGATACACGAATGGCTTATAAGACAATAACTTAAAAGATACCAATAGTGTAATCAGAAGTCGTGAAAACACGAATGGCTTATAAGACAATGACTTCACAGATACCAATGGGGTAATCAAAAGTCGGAAATACACGAATGACTAATAAGACAATGATTTTACAGTTACCAGTGGTGTAATCAGAAGTCGTAAATACACGAATGGCTTATAAGACAATGACTTTAGAGATACCAATGGGTAATGAGAAGTCGTAAATATACGAATGTTTTATAAGACAATGACTTGACAGATACCAATGGGGTAATCAGAAGTCGTAAATACACGAATGTTTTTTAAGACAATGACTTTACAGATACCAATGGCGTAATCAGAAGTCGTAAATACACGAATGTTTTATAAGACAATGACTTTACTGATACCAATGGGGTAATCAGCGGTGGTTAATACACGAATGGCTTATAGGAAAATGATTTTGGAGGTACCAATGGTGTAATCAGAAGAAGTGAATTCACGAATGGCTTATCAGACAATTACTTTACAGATACCAATGGGGTAATCAGAAGTCGTAAATACACGAATGGCTCATAAGACAATGACTTTGCTTATACCAATAGGTTAATCAGATGTCTTACATACACGAATGGCTTATAAGACAATGACTTTACAAATACCAATGGTGTAATCAGAAGTCATATATACACGAATGACTTATAAGACAATGACTTTACAGATACCAATGGGGAAATCAGAAGTCGCAAATACACCAATGGTTTATAAGAAAATGACTTTACAGATACCAATGGTGTACTCAGAAGTCGCAAATACACGAATGAGTAATAAGACAATGACCTTACAGAAACCAATGTGTTAATCAGAAGACGTAATTGCACGAATGGCTTATAAGACAGTGACTTTACAAATACCAATGGTGTAATCAGAATTTGTAAATACACGAATGACTTATACGACAATGACTTTACAGATACCAAGAGGTTAATCAGAAGTCGTATTTACACGTATGGTTTATTAGACAATGATTTTACAGATACCAATGGTGTAATCAGAAGTCGTAAATACACGAATGGCTTATAAGACAATGACTTTACAGACACCAATGGGGTAATCAGAAGTCGAAAATACACGAATGGCTTATAAGACAATGACTTTACAGATACCAATGGGGTAATTAGAAGTCGTATATACACGAATGGCTTATAAGACAATGACTTTACAGATACCAATGGTGTAATCAGCAGTCTTAAATACACGAATGACTAATAAGACAATGACTTTACAGATACCAATGGGGTAATCAGAAGTCGTAAATACACGAATGACTAATAAAACAATGATTTTACAGATAGAAATGGTGTAATCAGAAGTCGTAAATACACGAATGGCTTATAAGATAATGACTTTACAGATATCAATGGTGTAATCAGAAGTCGTAAATACTCCAATGGCTTATAAGACAATGACTTTACAGATACCAATGGGGTAATTAGAAGTCGTAAATACACGAATGGCTTATAAGACAATGACTTTACAGATATCAATAGGGTAATTAGAAGTCGTAAATACACGAATGGTTGATAAGACAATGACTTTACAGATACCAATGGGGTAATCAGAAGTCATATATACACGAATGGTTGATAAGACAATGACTTTACAGATACCAATGGGGTAATCAGGAGTCGTAAATACACGAATGGTTGATAAGACAATGACTTTACAGATACCAATGGGGTAATCAGAAGTCGTAAATACACGAATGACTTATAAGACAATGATTTTACAGATATCAATGGTGTAATCAGCAGTCTTAAATACACGAATGAGTAATAAGACAATGACTTTACAGATACCAATGGGGTAATCAGAAGTCGTAAATACACGAATGACTTATAAGACAATGATTTTACAGATATCAATGGTGTAATCAGCAGTCTTAAATACACGAATGACTAATAAGACAATGACTTTACAGATACCAATGGGGTAATCAGAAGTCGTAAATACACGAATGACTAATAAAACAATGATCTTACAGATAGCAATGGTGTAATCAGAAGTCGTAAATACACGAATGGCTTATAAGATAATTACTTTACAAATACCAATGGTGTAATCAGAAGTCGTAAATACTCCAAAGGCTTATAAGACAATGACAATGACTTTACAGATACCAATGGTGTAATCAGAAGTCATAAATATACGAATGCCTACAAGACAATGACTTTAGAGATACCAATGGGGTAATCAGAAGATACACGAATGGCTTATAAGACAATAACTTAACAGATACCAATGGTGTAATCAGAAGTCGTAAATACACGGATGGCTTATAAGACAATGAATTTACAAATACCAATGGGGTAATCAGAAGTCGTAAATACACGAATTTTTTATAAGACAATGACTTTACAGATACCAATGGGGTAATCAGAAGTCGTAAATATACGAATGGCTTATAAGACAATGACTTTACTTATACCAATAGGTTAATCAGATGTCTTACATACACGAATGGCTTATAAGACAATGACTTTACAAATACCAATGGTGTAATCAGAAGTCATATATACACGAATGGTTGATAAGACAATGACTATAGTGATACCAATGGGGTAATCAGAAGTCGTAAATACACGAATGTTTAATAAGAAAATGACTTTACAGATACCAATGGGGTAATCAGAAGTCGTAAATATACGAATGGCTTATAAGACAATGACTTTACTTATACCAATAGGTTAATCAGATGTCTTACATACACGAATGGCTTATAAGACAATGACTTTACAAATACCAATGGTGTAATCAGAAGTCATATATACACGAATGGTTGATAAGACAATGACTTTACAGATACCAATGGGGTAATCAGAAGTCGTAAATACACGAATGACTTATAAGACAATGATTTTACAGATATCAATGGTGTAATCAGCAGTCTTAAATACACGAATGACTAATAAGACAATGACTTTACAGATACCAATGGGGTAATCAGAAGTCGTAAATACACGAATGACTAATAAAACAATGATCTTACAGATAGCAATGGTGTAATCAGAAGTCGTAAATACTCCAAAGGCTTATAAGACAATGACAATGACTTTACAGATACCAATGGGGTAATTAGAAGTCGTAAATACACGAATGGCTTATAAGACAATGACTTTACAGATATCAATAGGGTAATCAGAAGTCGTAAATACACGAATGGCTTATAAGACAATGACTTTACAGATACCAATGGTGTAATCAGAAGTCATAAATACACGAATGGCCTACAAGACAATACCTTAACAGATACCAATGGTGTAATCAGAAGTCATAAATACACGAATGGCTTATAAGACAATGAATTTACAAATACCAATGGGGTAATCAGAAGTCGTAAATACACGAATTTTTTATAAGACAATGACTTTACAGATACCAATGGGGTAATCCGAAATCGTAAATACACTAATGGCGTATATGGTAATGATTTTGCAGATACCAATGCTGTAATGAGAAGTTGTAAATACACGCATGGCTTATAAGACAATGACTTTACAGGTACCAGTGGGTTAATCAGAAGTCGTAAATACACGAATGGCTTATAAGACAATGCTTTTAAAGATACCAATGGTGTAATCAGAAGTTGTGAATACACGAATGTTTTATAAGACAATGACTATACAGATACCAATGGTGTAATCAGAAGTCGTAAATACACGAATGTTTTATAAGACAATGACTATACAGATACCAATGGGGTAATCAGAAGTCGTAAATACACGAATGACTAATAAGACAATGATTTTACAGATACCAGTGGTGTAATCAGGAGTCGTAAATACACGAATGGCTTATAAGACAATGACTTTACAGATACCAATGGTGTAATCAGAAGATACACGAATGTCTTATAAGACAATAACTTAAAAGATACCAATAGTGTAATCAGAAGTCGTAAAAACACGAATGGCTTATAAGACAATGACTTCACAGATACCAATGGGGTAATCAGAAGTCGTAAATACACGAATGGCTTATAAGACAATGACTTTACAGATACCAATAGGGTAATCCGAAATCGTAAATACATGAATGGCTTATATGGTAATGATTTTGCAGATACCAATGCTGTAATCAGAAGTTGTAAATACACGCATGGCTTATAAGACAATGACTTTACAGGTACCAATGGGTTAATCAGAAGTCGTAAATACACGAATGGCTTATAAGACAATCATTTTAAAGATATCAATGGTGTAATCAGAAGTTGTGAATACACGAATGTTTTATAAGACAATGACTATACAGATACCAATGGTGTAATCAGAAGTTGTAAATACACGAATGTTTTATAAGACAATGACTTCACAGATACCAATGGGGTAATCAAAAGTCGGAAATACACGAATGACTAATAAGACAATGATTTTACAGATACCAGTGGTGTAATCAGAAGTCGTAAATGCACGAATGGCTTATAAGACAATGACTTTAGAGATACCAATGGGTAATGAGAAGTCGTAAATATACGACTGTTTTATAAGACAATGACTTGACAGATACCAATGGGGTAATCAGAAGTCGTAAATACACGAATGTTTTTTAAGACAATGACTTTACAGATACCAATGGGGTAATCAGAAGTCGTAAATACACGAATGTTTTTTAAGACAATGACTTTACAGATACCAATGGCGTAATCAGAAGTCGTAAATACACGAATGTTTTATAAGACAATGACTTTACTGATACCAATGGGGTAATCAGCAGTGGTTAATACACGAATGGCTTATAGGAAAATGATTTTGGAGGTACCAATGGTGTAATCAGAAGTAGTGAATTCACGAATGGCTTATAAGACAATTACTTTACAGATACCAATGGGGTAATCAGAAGTCGTAAATACACGAATGGCTTATAAGACAATGACTTTGCTTATACCAATAGGTTAATCAGATGTCTTACCTACACGAATGGCTTATAAGACAATGACTTTACAAATACCAATGGTGTAATCAGAAGTCATATATACACGAATGACTTATAAGACAATGACTTTACAGATACCAATGGGGAAATCAGAAGTCGCAAATACACCAATGGTTTATAAGAAAATGACTTTACAGATACCAATGGTGTACTCAGAAGTCGCAAATACACGAATGAGTAATAAGACAATGACCTTACAGAAACCAATGTGTTAATCAGAAGACGTAATTGCACGAATGGCTTATAAGACAGTGACTTTACAAATACCAATGGTGTAATCAGAATTTGTAAATACACGAATGACTTATACGACAATGACTTTACAGATACCAAGAGGTTAATCAGAAGTCGTATTTACACGTATGGTTTATTAGACAATGATTTTACAGATATCAATGGTGTAATCAGAAGTCGTAAATACACGAATGGCTTATAAGACAATGACTTTACAGACACCAATGGGGTAATCAGAAGTCGAAAATACACGAATGGCTTATAAGACAATGACTTTACAGATACCAATGGGGTAATTAGAAGTCGTAAATACACGAATGGCTTATAAGACAATGACTTTACAGATACCAATGGTGTAATCAGCAGTCTTAAATACACGAATGACTTATAAGACAATGACTTTACAGATACCAATGGGGTAATCAGAAGTCGTAAATACACGAATGACTAATAAAACAATGATTTAACAGATAGAAATGGTGTAATCAGAAGTCGTAAATACACGAATGGCTTATAAGACAATGACTTTACAGATATCAATGGTGTAATCAGAAGTCGTAAATACTCCAATGGCTTATAAGACAATGACTTTACAGATACCAATGGGGTAATTAGAAGTCGTAAATACACGAATGGCTTATAAGACAATGACTTTACAGATATCAATAGGGTAATTAGAAGTCGTAAATACACGAATGGTTTATAAGACAATGACTTTACAGATACCAATGGTGTAATCAGAAGTCATAAATATACGAATGCCTACAAGACAATGACTTTAGAGATACCAATGGGGTAATCAGAAGATACACGAATGGCTTATAAGACAATAACTTAACAGATACCAATGGTGTAATCAGAAGTCGTAAATACACGAATGGCTTATAAGACAATGAATTTACAAATACCAATGGGGTAATCAGAAGTCGTAAATACACGACTTTTTAATAAGACAATGACTTTACAGATACCAATGGGGTAATCAGAAGTCGTAAATATACGAATGGCTTATAAGACAATGACTTTACTTATGCCAATAGGTTAATCAGATGTCTTACATACACGAATGGCTTATAAGACAATGACTTTACAAATACCAATGGTGTAATCAGAAGTCATATATACACGAATGGTTGATAAGACAATGACTATAGTGATACCAATGGGGTAATCAGAAGTCGTAAATACACGAATGTTTAATAAGACAATGACTTTACAGATACCAATGGGGTAATCAGAAGTCGTAAATATACGAATGGCTTATAAGAAAATGATTTTGCTTATACCAATAGGTTAATCAGATGTCTTACATACACGAATGGCTTATAAGACAATGACTTTACAAATACCAATGGTGTAATCAGAAGTCATATATACACGAATGGTTGATAAGACAATGACTTTACAGATAACAATGGGGTATTCAGAAGTCGTAAATATATGAATGGCTAGTAAGACAATGATTTTGCAGATACCAATGGTGTAATCAGAAGTCGTAAATACAAGAATGGCTTATAAGACAATGACTTTACTTATACCAATAGGTTAATCAGATGTCTTACATACACGAATGGCTTATAAGACAATGACTTTACAAATGCCAATGGTGTAATCAGAAGTCATATATACACGAATGGTTGATAAGACAATGATTATAGAGATACCAATGGAGTAATCAGAAGTCGTAAATACACGAATGTTTAATAAGACAATGACTTTACAGATACCAATGGGGTAATCAGAAGTCGTAAATACACGAATGACTTAAAAGACAATGATTTTACAGATACCGATGGTGTAATCAATAGTCGTAAATACACGAATGGCTTATAAGACAATGACCTTACAGATACCAATGAGGTAAACAGAAGCCGTAAATACACGAATGACTTATAAGACAATGACTTTACAGATACCAATGGGGAAATCAGAAGTCGCAAACACACGAATGGCTTATAAGACAGTGACTTTACAGATAGCAATGGTGTAATCAGAATTTGTAAATACACGAATGACTTATACGACTATGACTTTACAGATACCAAGAGGTTAATCAGAAGTCGTATGTATACATATGGTTTATAAGACAATGATTTTACAGATACCAATGATGTAATCAGAAGTCGTAAATACTCGAATGGCTAATAAGACAATGACTTTACAGATACCAATGGGGTAATCAGCAGTCGTTAATACACGGATGGCTTATAAGACAATGATTTTACAAATACCAATGGGTTAATCAGAAGTCGTATTTACACGAATGGCTTATAAGATAATTACTTTACAGAGAACAATGGGCTACTCAGAAGTCGTAAATATACGAATGACTTATAAGACAATGACTTTACAGATACCAATGGGGTAATCAGAAGTCGTAAATACACGAATGGCTTATAAGACAATGATTTTACAGACACCGATGGTGTAATCAGAAGTCGAAAATACACGAATGGCTTATAAGACAATCACTTTACAGATACCAATGTGGTAATCAGAAGTCGTAAATACACGAATGGCTTATAAGACAATGACTTTACAGATTCCAATGGGGTAATCAGAAATCGTAAATGCACGAATGGCTCATAAGACAATGACTTTACAGACACCATTGGGGAATCAGAATTCGTAAATACACGAATGTTTTATAAGACAATGACTTTACAGATACCAATGGTGTAATCAGAAATCATATATACACGAATGGTTGATAAGTCAATGACTTTGGAAATACCAATGGGGTAATAAGAAGTCGTTAATACACGAATGTTTTATAAGACAATGACTTTACAAATACCAATGTGGTAATCAGAAGTGGTAAATACACGAATGACTTATAAGACAATGGCTTTACAGAGACCAATGGTGTAATCAGAAGTCGTAAATACACGAATGGCTTATAAGACAATGACTTTACAGATACCAATGGTGTAATCTTAAGTCATAAATACACGAATGGCCTACAATACAATGACTTTTCAGATACCAATCGGGTAATCAGAAGATACACGAATGGCTTATAAGACAATAACTTAACAGATACCAATGGTGTAATCAGAAGTCGTAAATACACGAATGGCTTAAAAAAAATGACTATACAGATACCACTGGGGTAATCAGAAGTGGTAAATACATGAATTTGTTATAAGACAATGACTTTACAGATACCAATGGGGTAATCAGAAAACGTAAATACACGAATGGCTCATAAGACAATGACTTTACAGACACCATTGGGGTTATCAGAATTCGTATATACACGAATGGTTGATAAGCCAATGACTTTCGAGATACCAATGGGTAATGAGAAGTCGTAAATATACGAATGTTTTATAAGACAATGACTTGAAAAATACCAATGGGGTAATCAGAAGACGTAAATACACGAATATTTTATAAGACAATGACTATACAGATACCAATGGTGTAATCAGAAGTCGTAAATACACGAATGTTTTATAAGAAAATGACTATACAGATACCAATGGTGTAATCAGAAGTCGTAAATACACGAATGTTTTATAAGACAATGACTTACAGATACCAATAGGTAATCAGAAGTGGTAAATACACGAATGGATTATAGGACAATGACTTTACAGATACCAATGGGGTAATCAGCAGTCGTTAATACACGAATGGCTTATAAGACAGTGACTTTACAGATAGCAATGGCGTAATCAGAATTTGTAAATACACGAATGACTTATGCGACTATGACTTTACAGATACCAAGAGGTTAATCAGAAGTCGTATGCATACATATGGTTTAGAAGACAATGATTTTACAGATACCAATGATATAATCAGAAGTCGTAAATACTCGAATGGCTTATTAGACAAAGACTTTACAGATACCAATGGGGTAATCAGCAGTCGTTAATACACGAATGGCTTATGGGAAAATGATTTTGGAGGTACCAATGGTGTAATCAGAAGTTGTAAATACACGAATGGCTTATAAGACAATGACTTTACAGATACCAATGGGTTAATCAGAAGTCGTATTTACACGAATGGTTTATAAGATAATGACTTTACAGATAACAATGGGGTACTCAGGAGTCGTAAATATACGAATGGCTTATAAGACAATGACTTTACAGATACCAAAGGGGTAATCAGAAGTCGTAAATACACGAATGGCTTTTAAGACAATGATTTTACAGATACCAATGATGTAATCAGAAGTCGTAAATACACGAATGGCTTATAAGACAATGACTTTGCTTATACCAATAGGTTAATCAGATGCATTACATACACGAATGGCTTATAAGACAATGACTTTACAAATAACAATGGTGTAATCAGAAGTCATATATACACGAATGGTTGATAAGACAATGACTATGGAGATACCAATGGGGTAATCAGAAGTCGTAAATACACGAATGTTTTATAAGACAATGACTTTACAGATACCAATGGTGTAATCAGAATTTGTAAATACACGAATGACTTATACGACAATGACTTTACAGATACCAAGGGGTTAATCAGAAGTCGTATTTACACGTATGGTTTATAAGACAATGATTTTACAGATACCAATGGTATAGTCAGAAGTCGTAAATACACCAATGGCATATAAGACAATGACTTTGCAGATACCAATGGTATAGTCAGAAGTCGTAAATACACCAATGGCATATAAGACAATGACTTTACAGATACCAATGTGGTAATTAAAAGACGTAAATACACGAATGGCTTATAAAACAATGACTTTACAGACACCAATGGGGTAATCAGAAACGTATATACACGAATGGCTTATAAGACAATGACTTTACAGATACCAATGGAGTAATCAGAAGTCGTAATGGCTTATAAGACAATGACTTTACAGATGCCAATGGTGTAATAAGAAGTCGTAAATACACGAATGGCTTATAAGACAATGACTTTACAGATACCAATGGTGTAATCAGAAGTCGTAATGGCTAATAAGGCAATGACTTTACAGATGCCAATGGTGTAATCAGATGTCGTAATGACTTATAAGACAATGACTTTACAGATGCCAATGGTGTAATCAGATGTCGTAATGACTTATAAGACAATGACTTTACAGATACCAATGGTGTAATCAGAAGTCGTAAATACACGAATAGCTTATAAGACAATGACTTTATGTACAGTCAAGCCTGCTTTAGTGACCACCTCTATTAAGCAATAACTTGTATTATGTGACCTTAATTCAAATTTCCCTTCACAATGCATTTCATATGAATTAAACCTGTATTAATCGACCACCTGTCTTATGTGACCATATTTCACTGTCCCGTTGGCTTATAAAGCAATAATTTTTGGTAATTATCAATTATTGTTTTTTGCTTTTTGTAGATATTGCTTTATATTCCCAAGACAAAACTCAAGAGAGCGAAAGTTTGTCGTACATCTCACCATGTGAGTTTTTTGATATAAAGGATATACTTCGAAATAACAAGCCAAAACCAGCGAAACGGAGAAAAAAGGAAACAGAGGATAAATTTGAAGTAATACGTACTTCGACGATTGCTAAATACCAATCAATCAATCAATCAACCATTGGCAGCGAAGGAAATCGAACTGATGACTCGAACAATATTGAAGCAAAAGCTGTCAGCAACAACAGCTACAAAGAAGAGATTGAACAGGTCAGAAAGTCATTAAGACCAATAATCATTGACAAGACGCGGAATGGTGATAGTAAATCCAAAAAGACAGAGAAGAAAGAGGATGTTGAGCAATTAACGAAAGGAAAAAGTGAGGAAGAAGCCGAAATGAAACATTGTCTGCCTTCAGTATCAATAAAACCAGATCCCTCTGTTACAAAACGGACACAACCTTCTGACTCAAAAATCGTTCCTGTTGATGTCAGTGATGATCGTCATAAAATCGGTTCTGTAAATGTTGGTAGAGCCAGTCCACTCCCGGTGAAACAAGTGGAACCAGTAAAACGCAAAAGTGAAGAAGCGGATGTTGTAGTTGATGTCAAGTCATTGACTATGGAAGAGGTCAGCGACTGGATGAAGAAATTGAAACTTGAAAAATATGCTGATATTTTTCTTGAAAATCAAGTAGACGGTTATCTCCTGATGCAACTGGATAAACAAATGTTGAAGACCGATTTTGGAATGGGAGATTTTGACATTATGAAACTTACGGCATTTGCAAAATCCGGACATGTTCCGAAATCAATGGGAGGAGACTAGTGACGTTGTAGTTAATTACAAGCACCAAGGTCTTTTTGGAAAACACACACATTGCATACTATGTACCATAATATTTATGTATCCATATTTAAGATGTCTAAAATATGCCGTATTATATTCCTTTTTTATGAAAAAAGTTGTTAATAGGGAAGGTTGTAACATTTAACAAATATACTGTCACATCAAAGTACATGTTTACGAAAATGCCAAAGTGTTCTTTAAACGCTTATCATAAAACATTAACAATTTGGATGGATTATCGTGTTTAACGCCATTTTGAACAATAATTTAGTTATATTGTGGCGGTCAGTTTTATTGATGGAGGAAACTGGAGAACCTGGAGAAAACCTAACAATTTGCAGGACAATACGACAGTACTTTCATTACATTCATTGACTAAAAATATTAATTATAACGGTCCAGTATATATACAATCGGAATAATATGATAATAGGTGTTACCTAACTTGGGACGAAGTCCAATAATTTTGCTTAAACAATAATATGAGACAGGTGCTACCTGTAGTGCCAGCGAAGCACAATCCACATTATCTAATATTTAAATCATGTAAATCCTTGGGATGATTGAAATAGAAATTGTACTTGCTTTTGTGTACTTTTTGGAGTGTACTGCAATACAATGTAAGGATGATCTTTCCATCTATTGAAACAGGCACGCCATGAATGCTCGCGAATCTGAAAATTATCTGCCCATTTCACGCTCATTCAATGCATCAAAGTAGTGTCGAGATTTTTTGGGCCGAGATATTTCGGGGACGACTTTTTTTAGGGTCGAAATATATTGGGGACGACTTTTAACATGCATAACCGAAAGTAGTTCCAGATTACTGCGCATCCGATTTTCTGCAGATTTATCCATGTATTGGTTTCCGGTGTGTCATTTCCGGTGTATCAAATTTAAGCCAATAGTGATATGGATCTGGAATCAAAATATTGCTATTTCTACCATAGTTAGGACTTCGTCCCATATCATCCTGTTTAATCCCTTTAGTTTTCTTGTTCCCAAAAGACTTTTAGATTATTTGGTTGTCCAAGAATTTGACCTTTATCTTACCTGGAGAAGATTATTCCAGATGCGCTTCATGTGCACGTGCTCAGGTATTTACGTGTTTACTCTTAATGTAATTTAATTGTTATCTATGTACGAATGCTTCGTTGTTCTCTAGAATTAAATAGCCACCTTTATTCAGTTTTAAAACACTTATGATGTTTCTTATTATCAAAAAACTGGAGCAGAGAATGATCCAAACACAGTTGTGGTGCCTATTTAAGTCCATTCCAAACTTGGGTGAACACATCAAACCTCTTTACCATGTGCTAAGACTGTTACTGTCACATTTGTGTTTGAAGCAGGTACACAGCTAAGGTTTGAAGCAGATACACAGCTAAGGTTTGAAGCAATATTGAAGAACAAATTTGACAGTGTAACCACGCCTGTACGGTTTAGCGTGCTATTTTAAAAAAGCTATTTTAAAAAAGAATATTTTGCCATTCGTCAGGTAAAAGGGTTATCTACCTCCGATCCCCCCCCCCCCTGCCCCACCCTTCTCCATCCCTCCGTTCGATCTGTCACTGTACATAGCCATTAGTGAACAAGCGTCTTAGTGAAAGTAACTTTTCTTAGCAGGAGTAAATAGCTATTCATTGCTACCAGTGATATTAAGTCTGATATTACTGGTATTAGTTGCATAGTGTACTAGTGTTCTAATACGATTTGTACAATAATACCCCCAGCAACGCTATAGTAAATGTGGCCTCTGATATCACATACAGGCCGGTAATAGAGGCTGATGATACAGGCCGCTAATAGAGGCCGATGATACAGGCCGCTGTGCTGAATATATGAACTTTAACCTTTTACTGTTTTAGACTTAAAGCGTGTTAAACATATTTTGGGACTTTCGGGTATCGAACCACTGTTGAGCTTTTCAAGTCTACTTTGACTTTCAAAACTTCCATCTAGCTACGGTGACCACACTGCTATACTCTATAATTAGTATATATGACTCTTGATAGAAAGCTTTGTTAAAAAAACAATATACAAGACACGATACAAGTATTTCAGATCTGGCATCATTTATGTTCAGAACTGACGAGTATGTGAACTTTTAAAATGTATTCTCGCAATACAAAAACAACTAACGAACCGACCGCAAGTAATAACAAATCAGACAGACCACAGGTGAACATTTGGGACACCTGAAAGATCTTGAAATATCTAAATATAAACGATTCTTTTCACTTGAAAGACCTTGAAATATCTAAATATAAACGAGAATCGAAAGGACGTTGACCGATACAAATTTGTCGTTTTATTTTTTGTTAATTGTTGTCTTATTTGACTTTCTAAACATTAAAAGTGTAAAAATATATGCCATACAATTTATTTTTTCAACAACACTATTATTGTACAAGTTAGATACATTATTATTGAAACAAAAGAATTTGCCCCTATTGGATATAACGAGTTTCTTTTTCCGCATTCTTACTCAGGTGACGGCCTTGGTGCGGAAAAAGAAACCCGTTATATCCAATACGGGCCGCTTCTTTTGTTTCAATAGTACTGTATCGTATACATACAATGTATACGGGATCAATAAATTTCATACGGAGCGAGAGCGAAGTTTGTAAGAAGTCAGATATATAGCTATCCTAGACGACTAACATGTAGCGTTGTAAGCATGTAATGTGACTAGTAATAACTATATGTTAACATATTAGCAGATTATAGAAGATTATCAGAATTTGGAGATTATATACAACATTTACTTTTTATATATAACTCGTTGTTCGATATATATTACACTATGTTTACATTTACACATCATTTTGACCATATCAGTTAGTTATTTTAATGACCTCATTAGAAACAATGTACAATGTATTATGCAAATAAATTATAGGATTATAACTTGCATTGTACGGCTTGAGGCACATCATCCCAGTAGTTCAATATAGACGCCCCCCCCCCCCCTCTTATAGGACCATTCAATCCGCAATGAAAAGATTGTCTTTCAAAAGAGGAGGGCTCGAATGAAGAATATGGCCCTGGCCCATAAAAATAGTTTAACACCGCCACTTTGTTTTATATTGAAATGCCTGTATATACCAAGCCAGGAATGTAAGATGTCATGTATCAATCTCTACCCAGAGTTGTCGGTCCGTACACTCTTCAAGCTCTGTCAACGTCTATATGCCAAGAATCTTGGCAAAAATCCGTTTATTAAAGGGTAACTTGATATAAACCGGTTATAATAACTCCTTATATTGTGAAATATGTAAAGAATACCATATAACTAATATTTGAGAAGCTTCTTTGTTTATTTTCAAACGAAGATAAGGGATTATTTTTTATACGGTGATCACATGTCCCAACATGTATATACATTTGTAGTTTTAATTGTAAATAAGCCCCATTAAATCATTATCCCACACATTTGATTAGTTCAACTAAAATGCGCAGACCAACGTCATTGCATAATCTTCAACATGATGAAGGAGGCAATTACATGGCAGAAACAGAAACAGAATCAGTCATACAGCGCTGTTCTGGTTCCTTGTTGTAATAGCTTCTATAGTTGCTGAATGTTACACTGGTAATATTTTATAAAAAGCAAACCAGTTTAATACAAAGATAGACTACTTTTTAGGCGTTGACAGAAATTGGAGAGAGTGTAAGGACCGACAACTCTGGGTAAGGATTAGTTATGTATATGTGTGTTAGTGATGTCGATTTTGTCTCTGTTTCTACGATTTTTTCTATTAGATTTTAGAACTGATCCGACAGTGTAGTATTTTTTTTCCATGTTATTCCATAAATGTTTGCTAAGTTTGCTCTGCATAATATGTTCATTCGAACTACAATAGTACATAGATCTCTTCGCCTTCGCCTTCGGCAAACGACATTTAATGGGTTTTCACCCGCCCATTTTCCCGAAAGGTGGCGCATGCGCTCTATCAGTTATTCGATTCCAAGATGGCAGACGGCTATCAGCTGTGGTCAGTGCCAAGGAGTTCCGAAAGTCATTACTGATAGAACACATACGCCACCTATTAGAGATAAAGCTTAGGCGGAAACCATTGTATGAAAAGCTTAAAGATATCAATGAAGTGTTCAGATGCCGTAAATTGAAGGACAGACAATACAACTGCCAAAAAAAAACAATGGTTCACAAATCACAATACAGAAAATTAATGATTACGCAACAGTGAACCCGGATGCTCCTTTTTCAAATAGTGGCACATGCGCAACAGTGAACCCGGATATTCCGTTAGGGTAAGTAATTCCCCTTTCCAATGGTGGCATCTGCTAAACGACACAAACATAATCTGATATGAAGATTGTGTTGGACACCAGTATGCGTTAATGAATATGAATATCATTAGAAATCATTAACAAATGAGAATAAAACGAGGAGATCATCGTCCTTATGCGAAAATCATTGGGGAGATCACAATACGTAACTACGAAAATGAAGGAATGTAATTGGGTAAAATGAAGGTCATGAATCCTACTATTATATCCGAGGGTGACCTTTGGTGCTCCGGAAGCGCAACACGTTCATGTTCAACTGGTGCCACCCGTCGTGTTACAGATCTTACAATCTGGTGATGAGTTATATTTGGTGATAGGGCATTTAGCACTAGTCGATTTTGGCTTTACTGGATGTACAGTTTTGTGTACTTGCTCTTAAAGATTTAAATTATTTTGTTTTCCTATATATTGACTTGGTGAAGGTTAAACAAGAAACACTCGGTGTGCACGAAATAAGATGTCATCATATTTGTTTCAATTAATTGTAAGCAAACAAATAAACGTAAGAAAAGAGCGAAGGTGCAATCACTAATGGATAATCCACAGACACAGACAACATTAGGCATCATATACAGAACAAATACATACAAAATAAAAATAAACCACATTACAGAAAACTAAAAAGTTGAGTAACACGGACCCAACAGAAAAACTTGAGAGCTCACGAAAGGCTTTGTTTGTTTATTTGTTTGCTTGATGGTATTTAACGCCACTTTCAAAAATATTTCTTTTTCAGCTACATCAGTAGTGATAGGCACTGATTGCATAGGTTGTTGTAAATCCATCTACCATACGATCACGGATACGACGGCCCGATATGAAGGGTAATCAATAACTGTTTCTTATAAACTAATAATATCTATTTTTTTACTATTTTTTTTTACATGAGACAAATTGAATACACAGTTAACAATTACAACAAATACTTAAGTTATTGTAACGACATCTACCCGCGCGGAGAGATCAAATGGTATGTCTTCTTGAATAACTTTTTCCATTTTTCTTCGTTCCTCTCCAAAAACTCGTTTTCCAAATTTATTTCCGAAAACGTAATTTGGATCAAAATAATTCATAGCTAAATAGAATCTCGCTCGTGTATTTTCGCTGTACAATTTTGCCAATGTGACAGAATCCATATCGTGCAATAACCCCCAACGTGGACGCCCATTGAATACATCAAGCATTCTTGCTCGAAATTGTTCCAAAGTATCGTCTGCACCGTGAGTACCGTGTAATATACTTTGTTCAATTGTAATAGAAAGCCCCTTACGATCATATTCCATGGCCATGTACTTGTTTGTTTTGCACGTGAATCGTTGCGCAATAGGTACATTAACAAGCTGACGTCCATTTTTGTTACGGATTCCGACATAAAACTCGTATAATTCTTCAAAAATTTCAAATAATGTCTCCGCCCCATCCAATCGCATTGCGCGTTCACTGGTTGAAATGTAAACGTTATCATCGCTAAAAACTCCTGATAACGTGTTGAGAACCTCAGCTGCATCTAATACTATAGGCTCGTGTGCTAGATACATTAACGAGAAGTGCATAACCAAAGGTACAATATGGGGTGCGGCTTCTCCTGCTTTAACACGCGCGTTATTTAAAGATTATAATGGTATATGTTTAAAATCTTCGGTCGTTTTCCAATTCCTGGTGGCTTAGCCCATTTTAATATACTTATCAGAATGCGGTGTTCCTCTTTCTCCTTTGATGTCAACTTGTATGCATACGGACTTCCAATGATTTGAAAACTATACAAGTCTTTAACTTTGCCATTGTACAAGTCTTGTATAATTCTATTAGCCTCGCCCCATTTGTACACCTTGCGCTCCTCTTTTAGACAGATTCCTGGTACCGTACGCAGGACATATGAATAGACAACACCAATCAAACCTATATTAACCACGCTTGCATCGAATGTCTCATCATCCTGTATTAGTTCATGACTATACTTATAGTCCTTGTATTTCTCTGTGAACTTGAAAGGATCAGTAATTCCGTTTGTTGGTTCAATTTGATAACATTTGAAGCCTCAAACAACGATATGTTGCTGCATTAACGTTATCTTTCAGACAGCCTACGCTCAATTCCGAACGTAACCTGAAAGGGAAAAACATCTTTCATTATCTAAATCCATTAATAAAGAGGAAACGCTGTCATATGTGTTATATACATTGTGTACATGTATGTCATAATAGAGTTGCTCTACTGTATATTAATTCTGCTAGTATCGTCAAAACTATCATTCATCGCGGCCACGATGATGTTATATATGTCATAATAGAATTGCTCTACTGCATATTAAATCTGCTAGTATCGTCAAAACTATCATTCATCGCGACCACGACGATTTTATACATTTTACACTTAGACTTTCTTTAAAGGGACCGTAGTGGTCGTAGTCGTATGGTAGTTGGATTTACAACTACATGTACCTATGAAATCAGTGTCTATCACCACTGATGTTGTGAGTTGGAATCTCGATCAGGGCGAGGTGTACAACATTATGTGATAAAGTTTGTCAGTGACTTGCGACAGGTCGGTGGTTTTCTCCGGGTTCTTAGGTTTCATCCGCCAATAAATTTGGCAGTCACGATATAACTAAAATATTGTTGAAAGTGGCGTTAAACACCATCAAACACAAACAAAAAATATAATTTCTTTACAAAATATCATACCTGCTAGTATCAATAACTATTCCATCAGAGTCACTAATGTCAGTCCACATTTCGGAATACTTTGTGCTTACCGCCTTTATTTTCTCCCGTCTTTTAGCAGCCTCTTCGATACAGTCACATAATTCTTCTAAGCTTTCAAGTATCTTGACGTTCGCGTTCATTCGAGTTCCCTCCTCTACTTTCAACGGTTTTGATTCTCTATGCGGACTTCCTATTGAAAAATAAAACGTGTGCACTATTCGGAACATTAATCTTAGATACATTAGCAGTGGTTTGTTTAAATGTATAGTAAACATTCGGTTATATGTTGTAATTTACACAAACACTTTTTTCTATTATTGCCTAAACCAGATACATTTCACCAGGAGAAAACATACCACCATTTGTTATTCACATAAAGTTGATTTTGGATATCCAGTTTAGGCCCATTGGTTTTACACGTGAGCCATTAGTAAAAAAGCGTTATACATGCATTCTAGAAATCGCACATTCCTTGCTGCCAATTTGTAAAGCAAAAAGGGTTGAAGATACCAAAGAGCTAGCCAGACACAATGATTAACAAAACATTACACAGAAAACTACAAAATAGCAACACGAACCCCAAATAAAAAGGGGGATGAACGCATGTGCTACAAAAGGGTAAGCAGTTCCTGGTCCACCAGTGACACCTGTCGTGATATTGATAAACGACAAGATCGTCATCTAATATGGAAATCGCCCTGGACATAAGTACACTTAAGTACAAAAATGTAAATACATGATTCGATTTATAAATATTCGATTTTCTTAAATTAATGTACTAGTATATACTAAAATACAAATAGACAACATAAGTTCTAAATAATATGTTTTTATCCTTTTAATTTTTCTTTTATTTCTACATATAAACCAATTGTTTATACACATGTTATACACATATGTTTGCTTGCGCATAGTGGTGTCTAACACATGTTGTGTTGTGTTTTTGCTTTGTTTGTCTTTGTCTTGTGTACCATATGAATTAGTGTCATGAAGTGAGTGATTGTTGTTGGACTTTTATTGTGCTAGCCCACTGAAGCAACATTCCTCGGATAGACATGTGGCCCTACTCGGACACATTATCAAGATTTCGAGCCAACCAGTCTTTGCGCTTTCTACTTAATGCTGCGTTTTTAGCGGAGATGCAACAAATACCAAATTTATAGTCTTTGGCATGACCCGACCGGGGTCCAACCCACGATCAACCGCACTCGAGGCGAGCACGCTAACCATTACGCCACAGATGTGCTTGTGCCATAAAGTCAGCGACAAAAATTGGGTAATATTGTAAAGAGAATGCTTCCAATACAAACATCCACAATGATGTAAACAAAGCGGTTTATTTTTTGTACATGGATTCACTTTACAATTGTGATATTTATAGATACAGGACTTGTGTTAATGCATAATAGTTCGCACACCGATATAGCATGTGGCAGAATAATCTTAGGAAGACAAGCATCCAAAAAGATCGCAATTTCAGAGTGAAAACCGTTCACGAAAAGAATAATAAAACGATTTGCTTACGCTGTGGATTTTTGCATTGGGAGCCATCTCTTTCCGTCCCTTTATCTCGTTTACAACATATATTGTATTTTAGCTATTATCCTGGGTAGCTTAGCGGGTGCCACGTCTGGAACAGTTCTACTCCTTACCCTTTCGGAGCACATACATTCATCTTGTTCTTGGTGAGGAATGGGAACCTTGTTGCTTGTCTGTAGTTTTCTAATTTCTTTATGTTTGGCTGTTTGTCTTTTTATTGGTCATGTGTTTGTATTGCTATTTTTATTTACGATTTTTCCCACCACATCTTGGTCTCTCCTGTGTTTTTTACTAGGTGTATAATAATTAACTTGCCATGATTGTCGATGAAGGCTTCTAGTACTTTCCGTGGATTTGTTGATAATAACTTGTGTAATATTGCCGACACATCGTGGTTATTTTTGTCATTTAATATCATAGAAAGAACCTGTAAAGGGGTTTTGCACATTTCATGATGGTCACATCCCCTATAAAAAAGGAAAAAATGCATGTACACAAAAACAAATTTATGATTCGATTTGATTCATTGTGCTTAACTCCACTTTCAGCAATATTTCAGCTATATCATGGCGACCAGTTTTAGTGGTGGAAAAAGCCGAAGTACCCGGAGAGATTCATCTACCATGGGAAAGAACTGGTAAACTTTATCACTTGCGGCTGCGAGTCGAGTGCACCTTTTTTGTAATCCACAAAGCTGGACGTGAACGCACACTGTATTGGTGATAGTCTTGTATGAGTTGTTAGGTAATCCAAACTACCTAACTCATTGAGCCATCCGGGTCCTCAAAAATTATATGATAACTTTGTTTATTACACGTGAATGGCATGACAGAAGATAATAAGACATTTTCTTTTTACTTGTCAAAGGGTACTATGTTGTATTGTATGTAATGTGTTTGTAAATCGTATATGTTTGCATGATTTGTTTTTATATGTTATTTTTGTAATATCGGTTTTAAACGCTCTTCAGAGTTTATGGTGTATGTTGCTTCATGTCCGATTTTAAACTTTTTTAAATGTTTTTATCTTTTAAAAATATAGTAGCGCGGACATGATAAGAGAACTTCTTTGAAAACGATTAGAACGATGCCTGTTTCTGCTCTTTGTAGTAAAATTTTTCTGTTGTTTGAGACTTTTTGACATTGCAGGATAAACATAATATACGTACATTGTCAATAAAATTATATTTGATTTGCATTCGTCGCGAAATAGGCCAGAAACATCTCCGAGAACTCGCCCTTTAATACCTGCTTCAAAATCTCGTGCGAATAAAGGACTGGGGGCTATAAGGGACAACATCGATCCAACCTCAGATGTCGATAAAATTTTCTCCAAAATGTATTCACAATATGTGCTTTTCAGAAATAAATACAGTTAGTCAACATGTGTATCTAATTCCTCACAGCGGATCGACAAAGTCAGGTAATGAAAAGCACTGAACGTAATTTTTTTCAGAATACAGAACGTATGTATCATTGTTTTATAATGCATATCTTTAAAAAACAAAAACAAAAACAAATCATAATAAAACTCAATAAACAAAGCATACATTTGACTTGATATGCAATGTGGATTGATTTCAGGAATACAAACATGCTCCGAAGCTGTATTGTGAAATTAAAGTGAACGAATAGTAATGTCGCGACGTCACCTATTTTCGACGGTTTGTTTCACGTGATAAAATCTCTCATTATTTTGATCGCTTCATTTGTCAGAGGTTATATTATGATGCTGAAATGCTGAAATTGCATGAATGATCTCAAGAAATCTGATTCACAGTGATTCAGGTGGTGATCGATCTATACCGCCACTTCAAGTTGAAAATGACATGATACAAGACGATAACAAAAAAGCTGAATTGTTTAATGACTATTTTTGCAAACAAGCTGACCTTAATTATTCTGAAACTTCTGTGCCTGATATTACTGATATATTGATCAATGATCTTGAACAAATTACAATTACAGAAAACGAAGTGGAAGATATATTGAAGATACTTGATACATCTAAAGCTATTGGGCCTGACCTGTTAAACCCTAGGCTCCTTCAAGAAGCAGCATCTATGCTTAAATATCCCTTATGTAGACTGTTTAATTTATCACTAACACTTTCTACCTTTCCATCAGAATGGAAATATGCTAATGTGACCCCCGTATATTAAAAAAAATTGTCTCAGTAATTTGAAAAACTACAGACCAATTTCCCTCATTAGTATACTTGCCAAGGTAATGGAGCGATTAGTCTATAAACATATTTATAACTATTTGATTGACAATAACTTAATTACTTCCCATCAATCTGGTTTTGCTCCTGGAGATTCTGCCGTTAATCAACTCCTGTACATCACAAATGAATTTGGTAGAGCGTTGGATGAAGGTATTAAGGAAGTGAGAGTTGTCTTTTGCGATATAAGTAAAGCATTTGACCGAGTTTGGCATAAGGGATTACTTCGTAAGCTTGAATCAATAGGGATTAGAGGATCATTATTATCTTGGGTGAAAAACTACTTGTCTGAAAGAAAACAATGCGTCGTAATTAATAATTCAACTTCTAATTGGCGTGACATAAATGCTGGTGTACCCCAGGTATCGATTCTAGAGCCTCTTTTGTTCATTGTTTTCATAAATGACATACTGACCGATATTAATTCGACTATAACATTATTTGCCGATGACACTAGTCTGTACTTAATTGTAGACGACCCACAAGAAACAGCACAAACACTCAATGATGACCTAGTGAAATTACATGCATGGTCTACAAAATGGCTGGTAAATTTTAATCCACAGAAAACCATGACTATCTCTCGAAAATTAAATAAACCCCATCAGCCTAACCTTATTATGAATAATACTATCATTACTACTGTTACTGAACATAAACACCTTGGACTACAACTTTCTGACGATGGTAATTGGAATAAACATATTTACATGATAACTAAAAAAGCATTCTCACGTGTTAACATTTTAAGGAAATTCAAATTTATACTGGATCGGAAAACTCTAGAAACAATTTATATTACTTTTATAAGACCATTACTAGAATATGCGATGTTGTTTGGGATACCAAGACTCAAATACTAATCAACAAACTAGAAAATGTTCAGGTTGAGGCTGCTAGAATCGTGAATGGGGGTACCAGACTTGTATCCTTAAGTAATCTATATATTGAAATCGGGTGGGAAAAATTGAAAGATAGAGGGGAAAGGCATAGAACGATTCAATTTTATAAGATGTCAAATAATCTAACTCTTCAATATCTTAGTAACTTAATTCCGCAAAATTTCCTCATCATCCATGACCACAATACTCGTCATACCTCACGTATTCCTCCAGTACGCACTCGAACATCGCTCTACGCAAGTTATTTCATACCCTCCAGTGTACAAATATGGAACCAACAGCCAGAAAATATTAAATCAAGCAGATCTGTTCAGATAATTAAATCAAATCTTCAACCCCAAAACAATACTAAACCCATTTATTATTATATTGGTACTCGACTGGGACAAATTTTACACGCTAAGCTGCGTATGCAATGCAGCGCTCTCAATCATCACTTATTTCGTAAAAACATTGTAAATTCCTCATTCTGTCAATGTGGGGCAACAGAAACCACGGCCCATTTTCTGCTACATTTTCCCCGTCACAATGCAACAAGACTGAGATATATTCACACCATTAATTTACCAATTAACTTAAATACGGATTTATTATTGTTTGGCGCTACAGACTTAACGAATACCCTAAGGGACCGACCATTTAACTTGAAGGGGGGGTTATGGTTTTTTGCTTCGTCCAGAATTTTTTTTTCCGACAATACGAGAGTTAGAATATTTTTTTTTTGTCGCGCAAAGAGCGAATTTTTTTTTCCGGAACTCAACATTAGGTTATATGACAAAAATTCTGAATCAGATTATTTTTTTATTCCTCCATCAAAATCAGAATATTTTTTTCAGCAACATTGGGAATCAGAATATTTTTTGGGAAAAAAACCATACACCCCCCCCCCCTTTCAAGTTAAATGGTCGTTCCCTCAATACAGATATATTCTTAACCGTGCAGAAGTTCATCATAAGTAGTTAACGATTCATCTCTTAACCATATTCACACAACTTAAACATGTTAAAAAAAAGCACTTGCACCTTTACACTTCATTTGTTTGTTTCTTTTATTTTTTTTACTTACTAAAGCTCACCAAATAACATTGACAACGACTGATTAACACTTGATATTTTTCAATCCACTTCTACCTTTCGATACTAATTAAACCTTGAACACCAGATAACAACAGGGATACGGATTAATATAAGTTTAACCACTTGTTTCCGAATCCTATTGATTAATTTAAATGTATATATAATTTATATGTATATTATCATGATGTGTAATATTGAATAACTTAATAAAATATGTTTATACTAAGAAATCTGATCTAAAAATGTCATCTTTAAATGTAAGAACTACGTACCACATCTATTATTTCACGTTCAAATTGTAGTTTTTCGCAATTAATTTTTTCGTCACCTTAACAAAGCTTTAATCATTTAAAAAATATATCTCATACAGACCAATTTTAGTTTCATCGTCTGCTATGACATTGATAATGTACATATTGAGGTCATATCAATTCAGAAACTTATTAACATTGATCGTCGAAAACTGGTCGAAATTTTGGTATTAATCTTAAAAGAAGTAATAGATAGGTTTATTTGGACAATAGAACTTTGTCATATTTGAAAAAATTTTAAGCACTTTTTTAACCGTACTTTATTCTTAACGACAACCAATGCGATGATATATCCCAGTACATTTTTACGGACAACCATCACAAATCTATAAAAAAAAAAAATAATGCCAAGGTGCGGGTTGAGAGAAGTCCAATATTTAAACATCGCTTTTTTTATAATATGGAAATATTTTGGGAAATGGTGTGAAGCAAAATGTTTAATGTGTAACGATTTTAGCTAGGAACCTGTGAGAATTGTTTTTTTTTTTTATAAACTGATAGCAAGCCTTGGAATCAGATATCCCATAGACAGTGGTTGTCGATAGATAATTGTTTTACAATCAAGTATTTCATATATATTTATGATGAGAACAAGTTTACAACCATATGATTAATCGTGTAGGTAAAATGTGTGTCGCTGCCATGAGTCTATACATGATTGTTTTGATTGCTACTAGAAAAAGAGGAGATGGTAGATATTATTTTGCTTTGTGACAAAGCAACAACAACACTGCCAATAAACTGTTGCTATCAGAATCTGCTGTAAGTTGTCTTTTAGGTGTAAGGAGTGTATCCTTTACATGGCGCGCTAAGGGATGTATTAAATTTGTTCCTCATAGCTGTCTGGTGTCACTTTCACATAAAGTCGGCGTTTTCCTAGGAGAAGCCATTTGTTATTTTATTTATGCCAAATTCGCAGTCATGTTAGGATTCTAATAATAATAGGTTATTATACATTACAGACTCGTACAATATCTTTCCATATTGTACATAACACTGTATGATAACCTATTATTATAATACAGCTAAAATTTTAATCCAATCAAAAACACCCAATTAAGACATGTAACTGTACATTATTTTTCCCGTATTGTACAACCGGAAGCCGTATTTTTTCCGTATTGAACGTCCAAAACGTTTTTTTTTCGTATTGTACATTATGTAAGGGAAGTAACTCGTTGGTTTTTCTGCTAGTAAATTATTTTTAATTGTAATCTACAATCTAATTAACTTGTTCGGTATTTAACAGTTTGAGGAAAAAAAGTTGCTTAGAATAATTGTTGATCAGTTATTTTGCTGTTTTCAATTCATTTTAGAGATTACGAGATCTGTATACAGAAAATTTTCCTAACGAAATACTGTTGTGCAGTTGTTCTATTTACGCTGTATTAAAAGTTAAACATAAAATTGTTGTTATAGTATTGATCATTTCAGCTGTATTTTTTCCGTATTGGACGTCCAATACGTTTTTTTTTCGTATTGTACATTATGTAAGGGAAGTAACTCGTTGGCTTTTGTCGTCTGCTAGTAAATTATTTTTAATTGTAATCTACAATCAAATTAACTTGTTCGATATTTAACAGTTTGAGGGAAAAGAAATTTGCTTAGAATAATTGTTGATCAGTTATTTTGTTGTTTTTAATTCATTTTTAGAGTTTACGAGATCTGTATTGATACAGAACATTTTTTAAATATTTCTAATTTAAATTTTCGCACAAATAAATAATTTTGCCACACTTGGGAGCAAAAAAAATAATCTGACTAAGGAAAATCAAGCAGTATAATAGTTATGTAAAACTGGATATTGAATGGTACATTTCTGATTTCATATGCAAAGAAAAATAAATGATTTCATTCTCCCAAAACTTATCTGTCCCATGGTAAAACAATAGCCCCTTTTAGGCTTACTTATACCTTATCGGCGACGGTCGCCCGACCATTGACTGACAGTCGTGCAAAAATCGTGCGATTTTCGATTTCTATTATTTCTATTAAATAAGAGAAATGTCTTAGAATACTGTATACTAGTTTAACCCCGTCACTTTTTATTGAAGTACCTGAACTAAGCCAGGAGGAATCATTTATATGTGTGTTAGGAATATCGAATTACACATCGCTATGATTTTGCTATTGAATGCTGGAACTGTTCCGACAGTGTGCTATATATTTTTAAATTTTATTATAGGCTATGAAAAAAACCCAGCTGAGCTGCAATTGTTAAAAAAATATTGTTGTGATCGTCTTCCGTAATTAAAATCGTCAAAATGAAATACAATCGAATCAAATGGTGACTTGCTTCAACCTCATCTAAAATATACCTTGACATTCTTTCATACTTATAAATCACGTTCACGATCTTTTATTACAACACTCAAGTGTACATTTTTTCCTGTTCTAGTTAAAGGACTTTATCAAACATAATCATACAGTTTACATGTAATGCAGTTAATACGCATTTAAGAGCCCCAGCTTCATACTGCTCATGCTCAGCAACGGACCACCTTCGTCAATTGTTTTAGCTCATCGATGATAATGAGATTCACTAAGATGAATAGCACGGTCTGTGCACTATTTATCTATTTAGTTATTTATTTATTTACTTATGCTTTGGTTTCAGTGTTTCAACTGTTGACAGAGTTTTAAATTCAACATGGGTAGACTTATAGAAAGTGTGTAATCGTCAAATTCAGTGGCCAACCATCCCAGTATGGTGACAAAAGAAAAGGTATTGTTCTGATATGCCTAACGTTGTGTCTGCAATTTACGGAACTTCACATGAGATACAAATTCAATCCAATGAACCCCAACAAAAAACATACTTTCAGCAAACCAATTATTTTCATTGATTGATATGAAAAGAAAGTTTATAAACAGTGATAATCATAAATTGCATCAATATCAATAAAACAATTACCTTTCATCTTAACTGAACTTGAACCGTCGTGGTCGTATGGTAGTTGAATTTACAACTACCTGTGAAATCGTTTCCTATTACCACTTAAGTTGTGAGTTTGAACCCCATTCATGGCGAGGTATACTCGATAAAACATTTTCTGATAAAGTTTGTCAGTGACTTGCGACAGATCTGTGGATTTCTCTGGGTACTCCAATTTCCGCAACAAAAGTAGTAACTGAAATATTTTTGAAAGTGGTGTTAAACACCTATCCTCCAATGGACAAATGATGGATCAAAAGTAGTGCATAACATAAAACACCTTCGCGTCATAATGTGGCATATCTTTACAAGTACCAATAATACTACAACAATATTGTTTCCCACACATTATGGGAACTGTTATACACATATCATGTCACAATATACTGAAAAAGAAACAACTTCACTTTCAAATTTTTTATTAACAATTAAATTAAATTACCTCCATGATCTCAAAATTATGCTTCAGTGCTTATTGCATCTTATCACATATTTAATTGAAATAACGCCGAATTTGCATGTGTAATAAAAGCATAATTTGCGGCGTGTTATTTGCCTCCGGGGCAATAACATTTTACGAGGGCAATAACATGTTATCTGCCCTCTTGTGGTTTTTATGGACCCTATTCCATGGACAAGAATAATTACATAGAGATCCACCCAACCCAAGCACCAGTTGCAACCATTTCATATCACCACCCATCAAAATATCTAAAACAAAATGTTTCCCCTCAACTTCAATACTTGCTTTTTCGTATAATGTGTTTATTTTCTGAAAAATGGGTTTGCAAGCAAGTTTTAAATGATCATAATCTTCTTTGCATTTTACAATGCAAAACAAATTTTGGTCTTTTGATGATAATGTCAAATCATCGGAAATTGCAGAAAAGGACAACACGACAAAGTTTGAAATTCTACTAACTTTTGACCCGTCCCCCGAAATTTTTATTTTGATCTTGTCTGTTTCAGGATTTACATGATACTTGATGTACCGGATAATTTCGCTTTCTAGACTAACATATGCGCCAGGGATATTTCCCGGAATTCTTTCAAAATGGTATAAACTGTTGATATCTTCCTGACATTGATGAAACCAGATATGTTCGTGGTAGCTCATCACAAAATACTGTCAGTTCCCTATAAGCGCACTCGCTAAGATTACATTTTTCCAAAATAAATAACAAATCTTAAATTTTTTTTCTTTCTTCTTCAGGCAATCTTGGTATGAAGATTTGCTGGGCGACGGATTGAAATAAACTTTAACAGTCTGCTCATCAGTACTTTCTAATTTTAAGTACTGGGGTACAAGGCCATATGACTCTACAACCCAAAGCGCAGTTTCAGCCTTCGATTTAAATTCTTTTATTTTCCTTGATTTGTTATTTTCGTTAATTTCCGAAAACTCTTTTCCACTATTCGCGGTTCCACCTTTTTCATTTATTGATTTTGCATAATCTATAAGGCGACTGTTCGTATCTTTCAGACTGTCAAGTTGATTTGACAGATTCTGGTTTTTTACATATTTCTTCCTGTAAACTATTATGTAAATCAGAACACTTTTTTTTCAAATTCTATGTTGTTGCTTTCAAACTTTTGTAAGCTAAAATATAATTGTTTTACATTTTCTAACTCATCTGAGAATATTGCGATCTTATGCACATTATTATCAAAAGCAATTCGCTTCTTCCTTGTCAATTTTCTATTTGATAACAAAACTTTAATAGTCTTACTTGAAAGTCTGTTTTCAAGTCTCTCTGTGAATTTCAACTGAAATGATTGTAATTGGGAATTTAAAATATCTATATATTTAAAATTGGGGAATATGTCCTTTGCTTTGGAGAGCACCTTGAACAAGGAGCTTGTAATTGAAAATGTGAGAGTTATCTATTGGATTGTGCCCAAAAAATATCTACTCCTTTTAGATCAAACTATTTTACTTCATTTTAGAAGTAGCATCGATAGACCATTAAACCTACCTCAGAATCCCAGTAGTAGTAACTATATCAGTATCCCGGAAGAAAATATATATTCAATAATTGGGGGCTTATGAAAAAAATACTATTTTGGATGAAGTGGTGTTTATTTTATTTTTATCTTACATTTGTATATAACTGTTACGTGCCGACATACCATCGTTTTTTACGGCAAAGTTTGCTTCTCAAAAATCAAAACGTCATCTAAGCGCTTGGAATATTTGAACATTTTCCCGTCGTTTTTCAAGAAATTTAACACCTCGTGCACCAAAACAATACTTTAACAGTATTTGTGTTTTATTTATTTGTATATTCTGACAAAATATTTTTCTGATGCACGACTGCGGAGGTGCTTAATTTCTTCGAAAACCGTCGAAATATCGCGGTCAAAATTCCACGAAATACAGAAAACAAAAAACGCTCATTACGTCACAATGACTTCAAATACGTATCGATTTTGTTGGAAACAAGTTTTAACATCAAAAGTATGATGTCGTCTATAATATAAAACAAATCAAATTTTAATCAAGTATTTTCTAAGATAATGATTCATTAAATATGGAGCCATATATGGCACTTATAGTCCCCAGTTCTTATTATGGCATTGACGCCGGATTGCATGCACTGAGTTTTTCTCCTGGTTTCAATGTACACAAACTGTATTTAAAATAAATACAATTATTTACAGAAACGTAAGTTATTTACTGATGAATTTAATTACTTGAAATGAATCATGAAATGTACAGAGATTGTGTATATAATGGTCTCATATATACAATCAGAAGAGTGAAAATATCGATTTGAAGGATCTGGCTGAGGTTATAAATAAATTAATATTTAACAACTTCCACAATCCTCCACCAACAAAATATTTTGATATAATCATTAACCCTCTATTCTCAAAACAACTGCTCAATTTCGTGTTGGTGGAAGACTGTGGAGGTATATTAAATAGCTAGAATGTACATTAAATATGTCGTTGATAGTCTGTCTAATTATGATGTCATTATGACGTCATAACGCACCCAATTTCACGGAAAGATATATTTTTTGAAAATTTGCTTAGATAACAATTAAATTAATAAATTGTTTTTATTCTATGTCAAACATTATTTTTTAATATAATGTGGGGCCAATTTTGCACCTTAGCGCCTCTCCCTCTTTAATATTTGTCGACAATTAAAAAATATTGTAAATTTAAAACAATATTTGAAATTTGTATAGTGGTCGCTTTGTATTTGTGAAGGAGACAACTGTAGAAAGAAAACAGTCTGGCTTCCAATGCTAAAAAATACAACACTGTCGGAACAGTTCCAAAATACAATTGAAAAATAGTAACAAACTGATAATTAATGCATACATTCGAATTTATGCAAATGTAGAATAAATAATTTGGCACATTTTACAAACATATAGTTATTCGAACTTACCATATTCTTCCAACAATTTTTAAGACAGCTTCTATTGGTTTGACAGACAACATATTGGTCAGTGTCGATACATGTTCCTTCGTTACACATAATTTCTCTTTTATCCCATGGTGTTGGTGGTGCACGTGGTACACATCAGCCGCCATTACGAGCTCTGCGTAATATTATCTTCCTATATTATACTTTCAAACCTTTGGCCACGGAGTGAATATAAAGCAGATGTTTTCATAAGCAGCAACGGAGCAAAGTTATTTTTTGTTATATTAGGTGATTAAAATGGTAGGACAATTAAGAACTGATTCATTTTCTCGATGGTACGTTGCTGGCTATAAACAATAAGGAAGACATTTCCATACATCACACCTGGGCTTTTTTCTCCAGGAATACAAATGATCAAGTTAAGCATATTATGTGACAATATGATGCTGTCTCTGAGTGGTAGAAATGCACATAAAGGCGTACATACACAAGAAATAATTGGCATCAAATATCAATATTTGATTGAAACAATCTATTTGCAGCACAATTAATACTTGATACGACTGGTACAATCAGAACAATATTCTTTATTCATATATGATTCACATCATCGTCTCATTGACATTTAACTTGTTCTCGCCATGATATTGCTGAAAAATTGCTGAATTGGCGTTAAACAACAATCACCCACCCAGTCACACATATATGATTCATGACGTAGATGTTACATGTTTCGAGTTAGGGTTATGGTGTTCAACGCCACTTTCAACAGTATTTCAATTGTATCGGTACCAACAAGATTTATTAGATATATGTATTACTGAAATTTACAGTTCCTAAATTATCTAATACATGTATGTGTAATTATTAATCTAAGGTTCCTCTCCATCAGGCATATATAAGAAGAGTTTGAAGATACCAAAGGCGTAATCAGAATCCGTAAATCGAAAAAGGACAGACAACACAGTGGCCAAAAAAAACGCGACAAAAGCACAAACAACGATCTACAAAACATACACATAAAACTAAAGATCGAGAAACACGAACCCCCCCTAATAAACGGGACTGAACGCAGGTGCTCTGGAATGGTAAGTAGTTCCTGTTCCATTAGTGACTTAAGCGATTTGTGCTATCCCGTTCAATCCCTTTGATTTTCTTTCATTTTTTTTATTTTCAGCGTACCCGAAGAATATTATTCCAGAAAAGTGTCGTGAGAATTAGATTAGATTTCTACGTTTTCATTACCGTCACTCTGTCGATACTTCTATTTGCTGGTGGGCTATTAGTTCCCTCCCCGAGGGTAGCATACGCCCGGTAGCCAGTGACATGATTTATTAGACATTGAAATGTACAGGTCCTAAATTATTATTAAAACAAAGGTTCTCCACCCTCAGGCATGAGTGGTCTTCGTCGATTTTGGCTATCTTGTTTAGGTCCTTCGGTTTTCTTGGTAGCAAAGACTTTTAAGCTATTTGGCTTTCCAATCTTTAATTTGAACGTACTGCTAAAGGTTATGCCATAAACGCAACATGTGCATTCAATTATATATCTACGTTTGTATTCACCTTGTTTGCAAATAGCTCCGAAGATGCTTATTTTAAAGCTATTTTTCCTATTGCTAGCTAACCATGATGAAATTGTGACAAAACCGCATCGGTGGTGTAATGGTTAGCGTGCTCGCCTCGAGTGCAGTAGATCGTGGGTTCGAGACCCGATCGGGTCAAACCGAAGACTATGAAATTTTGCATTTGTTCCTTTTCCGCTAAGCACACATTGCTAAGGAGAAAAAGCAAAGACTGGTTGGCTCGGAATCAGGATAATGTTTCCGAGTGGGGCAATATGTCTATCCGCGGACCATTGTTTCAGTGAGCATATGTTATAGTGTCCAGCAGACACTATCTGATATCGCAATCCCTATCAAATATTGTCCGGGAGGACACTTTAACATAGGACACTATTATGTCTTACCCTAACCCTAACCCTAACCCTAACCGTAACCTTATACTAGGACACAATTTCATAGCACCGGACACTATTTCATATCGCAATCTCTATAAAATATTGTCCGAGGGGGGACATTTTAAAATAGGACACTATTATGTCTTACACAAGCCCTTTGAAAATCCTACAAAGTACAAAGCGGACCACATCATCATTTCATTAAAAACTAACATGTTCACACCATGATATAGCTGAAAAATTGCCGAGTTGGCGTTAAACAACAATCAATCACTCTGAAATTGTGAGTCTTTGCAGAAGATGTGATAAACATCATTTGTACTGTTGTGAAACTGTTATGAGACGTGCCAAAAGTATTCGGTCACTGATTTTTTACTATATATTTCATGTAAAACCACATTTGTTAAAAACATTATTCCAAAGTCGACTCTTGTTCGATTTTGATGATTTTTTTTTACCAACAAAAACAGAATTAAATGTAGTTTTACACTGTAATTTTAGCATAAATTTATAATCTATAATTTTTATGAGTTCACGATTCAAACACAAAACTAAATTTTGAACGTCAAAAATACAATACAATGATAGTATATATTAAAATAATCACAGAAAACTACGTACGTTCTCGCTTCTGTTGGTAAAAATGTCATCAAAATCGAACAAGAATTGACTTTGGAATAATGTTTTCAAAAATTGTGGTTTTATATGAAATATATATATAGTAAAAAATTACAGTGACCGAATACTTTTGGCACGTACTTGTATATCATTTTGCAAATCATAATTTCACATTTTATCTTTATTTCTGATGTCAATGGTAGTTTTACTTTTTAAGTGCAGAATATGTATAAATGTTTCGTACGATTAAGTACATTTTAGTTGAGTTTTCACACGAAGCATATGCAATATTTACATTTTCCGACAAATGTCTTTTCTTCATTTGCGTTCCAGTTATCGTTCTTGAAATAGTAATATACAAGTTTTTACAAGGACGTTTTTAAATCCGTGTTTAATAGTTGATAAATTTGTGATATTTAATAGCATGAATTTATATATATGTTTTATTGTATTCGATATTGTCAGTATTATAATCGGATGTTCGAGATCCGCGAAAAATAGTTTTTTCGGTAAATTTCATGACATTCATGACATTTTTGTATCCAACGTAAGCAAGTTGTTAAATTTAAATTCGACTGTTCCAGGGATCGGCTGTGTTCGATCTCCTAACCTATTAATTTTCACATTTGGTATTGTGAATTCGTTTTTGAAGTTAAAGAACACTAGTTCTATTTTTTCGTTAAAGTTTATACACATCTTCAGTATATATAGTGTTTAAAAGCGGTGAATGCCGTGACACTCATACTTGAAGGTGGCGTTTTCTGATTTTACATTTGAGCCCAACCCTGGCCTAATATTGGAATTACATATTTGATAATTACTTATTTCTAATTATTACTCTTCATGTAAGAAACTTTCATTATAATTGACATGATATTATCGAAACATAATTTGCGCCTTAAAATCTGATTCAACCCACCATTTCTTTAGAAATGCCTGTACCAAGTCAGGGTCATTACGGTTTTCACAGTTTTCCGGTTGTTGACTGATTTTGTCTGTTTATATAATTATGAGTTTTGACTTTCTCTTTGTAAGATTGTTCGGAGTTCGGTAATTTTGTTATTACCTTTTTCTACAAAGAATAAATAGCGTCGTTGTACTATGCACTCGCATAGTACTATTGTTGGAGTCACTACTATACTACGTCATTTAAATAGGCGGGGTCTAAACCGGATTACCTGAGCGCTTTTAACAGTGTACAATTTACAATGTATTATACGTTTTTCTTTAACGTTGATGCTGTCGTCTGTCAAAACAATGGCCAGTTCCAGATTTGGGAATTAAATATTTGACAGTTCATTGTTATTGTTGAAATTAAATATTTCTTGAATTTAAATGAAAATGATTTTCCAATCTTTATACTATCAATACATTTTAGACAAATTTCATTTTTTTAAATCAACAAAGACATTCAGAGTAATAATAACAATAATATTGTGTTGTCCATGTTATATGCCGAAATATGTCCCAAGGTTAGAAGGCATAATGCACTCCCCTTCCGGGTCGTGCATTATGCCTTCTAACCTTGGGACATATTTCGCATATAACATGGACAACACAATATTATTGTTATTATTACTCTGAATGTCGTTGGTGATTTTATACTCTGAATGTCTTTGGTGATTTAAAAAAATGAAATTTGTCTAAAATGTATTGATAGTATAAAGATTGGAAAATCATATTCATTTAAATTCAAGAAATATTTAATTTCAACAATAACAATGAACTGTCAACTATTTAATTCCCAAACCTGGAACTGGCCATTGTTTTGACAGACGACAGCATCAACGTTAAGGAAAAACGTATAATACATTGTAAATTGTACACTGTTAAAAGCGTTCAGGTGATCCGGTTTAGACCCCGCCTATTTAAATGACGTAGCATTTTTCTAAGCTCCGCCCATCAGCATAATAATGGACTCCAACAATAGTACTATGCGAGTGCATAGTACAACGACGCTATTTATTCTTTGTAAAATTATGTTTCGATAATATCAGGTCAATTATAATGAAAGTTTCTTACATGAAGAATAATAATAAATAATATGCTATATCGTCGTGTTACACATGCAGTATCCAGGCCTTATTCCTTTTTAGTTTTCGCTCGATAGTTCTACATTTTCATAACAGTATCAAGCGACAAAGCAAAATTTCAAAGCGTAATTTCACAGTAGATGTTTAAAGTAAAAATTATATGAGGAATATTTGTAGAGGACATAATAAATCACTTAGACTTGTGGTAGACAGCAAAGCTGTGATGTTTCGGGGGACTACATGTACAAGGTCAGAGGCCCACATTGGGCAAGACGCATAGTGAAAATCAAAAAGTGAAGTCACGAAATATAAATAAAAATGTAAATAGTTCAACAGGTTCAAATTTTAACGGCGATGATGTAAATAGAACGATAGTGTTACCTATTTTGAAATGTCTATATACAAATGCAGATCAATTGACAAATAAAATCCCAGAGCTGATTGTTAGGGCCAGAGATAAAAAAAACTCGACATAATTGGAATAACAGAAGTGAAACCAAAGAACAGCAGATATCAACCACATTTAGCAGAGTACTCGCTAACAGAAGTTGGAAATTACAAAATGTTTTGAAAGAACTTGGAAAAGGACAATAGGAGAGGCCTATTACTGTACATAAATAAAGAGTTAAATGAGAATGAAGTGCAAATGGAGTCAAATTTTGAAGAAAACCTATTTGTACAAATAAGACTTAATAACAACGACAAGTTGTTAATAGGCATCATATATAGGTCACCATCAGAAAGATCAATAGAGCACAATAGTAAACTAAGATAATTATTAGTGGAAGCTAGTAATAAAGGATTCACCCATATATTAATCATGGGAGATTTTAATTATCCTGACATAGATTGGGTAAATTATAACTCAAGAGGGGACAAAACAGATAGTCCAGAATACAAATTTGTTGATACTGTGCAAGACTGTTTTCTATTCCAACATATTAACAAACCGACAAGATGGAAGGGCACGCAGACACCAAACATTTTAGACCTAATCCTTGCAAATGAGGAACAGATGGTTAACAACATAGAATACTCAAGTCCTATGGGTAAAGGTGATCATTTTATGCTGACATTTGATTTTAATTGTTATATAAATACTAATATTTCACAAAGCAATATTAAGTTAGGGACCGACCATTTAAATTGAAGGGGGGGGGGGGGGGGTTACGGTATTTGGTTTTTTGTTTCGTTCAGAATTTTTTTTCCGACAACACATAAGTTAGAATATTTATTTTTTTTGTCGCGCAAAGCGGGAATTTTTTTTTCCAGAATTTAACATTAGGTTATATGACAAAAACTCTGAATCAGATTATTTTTTTTTTCCTCCACCAAAATCTGAATATTTCTTTCAGCAACATTTGGAATCAGAATATTTAAAAAAAAAAAAAAAAACATACCCCCTCCCTCTCCCGCTTCAAGTTAAATGGTCGTTCCCTTATACAGTAGAGGGAGATTCCAAGAATTTAGAGAAAGCTTAGACAAGACGGAATGGGAATCATTATTAAGTGACACCAATGATATTGATCAGAACTGGAATAAATTTAACGAAATAATTAAAAAAATTAGAGACAATGTATATACCAACAAGGAAATATAGGCAAATAGGCAAAGGGAACACATTTCCAATGGATGAGAAAACAAGAGAGAAAATTAGGGAAAAAAATAGACTATCAAAGATGGCAATAACCAGTCGAGACACTGAAATCCGGAAGAAGTACAACAGTGTGAGAAACCAGGTTAAGCGCCATGTGAAGAAACTGGAAAAAAATATGAAAAAAGTTCTGGTACAAAGAGCTAAAGAAAACCCCAAAGTAATATGGAAATATATTAAATCTAAATCTAAGACTATAGACGGTATCAGTGATCTTCATATGAACCCAGTAGATACGAAATCACTAAAAACAGATATCGACGAAGAAAAAGATAAAATTTTAGCTAAGTATTTTTTAAAGTGTTTTTACTACAGAAACGAACGGAAATGTTCGAAACCTAGAATTAAATCAAAGTATCAATCCAATTTCAAGGTTAGAAATATCTGAAGAAAACATTCTAAAAATGCTGAATACACTAAAAATAGACAAATCACCGGGCCCAGATGAACTACACCCTAGAGTCCTTAAGGAAATATCAAGCTCCATTACAAAACCACTATGCCATATATTCAAACAATCACTAGATAAAGGTAAACTACCATCAGACTGGAAGACAGCAATAGTAAGTGCCATATTCAAGAAAGGAAATAAGTCATTAGCCAGCAATTATAGACCAGTTAGTCTCACATCTGCGGTGTGTAAAATTATGGAGAAACTAGTAAGAAAGCACATATTAAATCATATGAAAAGCCAAAACTTATTCACAAAAAGGCAATATGGCTTCATATCTGTCCGTTCCACTTCACTACAGTTACTGGAAGTATTGGATAAATGGACTGAAGCTTTAGACAATGACCATTATGTAGACTGCATATATATGGACTTCCAGAAGGCTTTTGACAAGGTGCCACATAAGAGATTATTAGAGAAAATAAAAAATTATGTTATAGTAGGTCCAACACTAAACTGGATAGAAGACTTCCTATTAAATAGATCACAAAAAGTCATGGTAAATGGGGCTGGTTCAGAATGGAAAGATGTAACATCTTGTATACCACAATGTTCAGTGCTAGGACCTATTCTCTTTGTAATATATATAAATGATCTACCAGACACTGTTGAATCGGACTCATACTTATTTGCTGATGATACCAAAATATTCAGAATAAGCAAGGGCGAAGATGACAAGGAAACATTACAAGATGATCTCACCAAACTAGAAGAATGGAGTGATAAGAGGCTTCTCAAATTTCATCCTGAGAAATGTAAGCACATGAAGATTAGCAAAAGTAAAAACGAAGAAACCAATTCATGCAAACTACTTGGACAAGATATTGAGACAGTAACCCAAGAAAAAGATATAGGGGTCATAATTGACTCTGAGCTTACGCTTGAAAACCACCTATGTGAGAAAGTCACAAAAGCTACTTCCATATTTGCAGCAATGAGGAGGACTTTCAGGTATTTAGATACAAAGTAATTTTTGTGACATACAAAACTCTAGTCAGAACTCATTTAGACTATCCCAGCTCTGTCTGGGCACCATACAAGATGAAGTACATAGAAAAGATAGAAAGTGTCCAAAAACGAGTAACTAAGCAATTCCCTGGAATGAAAAACTTGTCATATCCCGAAAGATTAAAAAAAATAGGGTTACCAACATTAGCTTACAGACGAATAAGAGGGGATATGATTGAAGTATACAACATTATTAAGGGTTGCTACGACAGAGAGGCTAGTTCATTCTTGAAATTGATGAGTGAAACTGGATTAAGATTCAGCTCTAGAATTAACTCGAACAAGATAGTTCATCAACATGTAAAATCAAACAAGAGAAAGTATGCATTTACATTAAGGGTATCAAGAAGATGGAACAAACTAACAGATACAGTAGTAAACGCCCCGACACTAAATACATTCAAGAAAAGGCTGGATAGATATTGGAAAAATCAAGACCTATATTTAAATAATTACAAATCAGACATTCAATGGGACTGTCACGTGGCCAGCGAATGTTTGCAAGTGGAACGTGTAGGTCCTGAGCTGGAAAATCACCATAAGTAACCATAAGTATAACTCACTAAAGAGAAGTTTTCATAATTATTTAAACTCAACAAGTGTGGACACAGAAATGTGCTGTCCAAAAGGCAAGTGTGGATGTCAATATTACATATTATTAACTTTAGAAGAAAAAAAAAATTCATGGAGACAAACTGTGGATTTTTCTTAGTAAGAAACTAATCCTGGATTATTATTATTTTTGCTTAAAATCCGGACCTGTGTTTTTATATCAAATTTTCATCATAGCCCCCCCCCTAAATCTCAATTACAAAACCAGTGATATTTGTTCAATTTTCAACGCTAATTTAAGCTTTAGTGGCAACAAATTTTTATTTTTCTCTTTAAAGTGTCGAAACATAACATTTATTTAACTGTAAAATTCACAAATAAACTTCACCCCCCCCCTTTTTTTCCCTTTTTTCTTGTTTAAATCAATGAACAACAATATTCCAGAATCAAACAAATGAATAAATATAACAGATTTCTTTTACATGCATCTTTTTACCATGCAGAGTCAGTGTGTTTTAAATCGGTCATCCAATCAGGACGCTCATTATTCTTGTCCAAGATAAAAATACATCGCTAAAGTAAATTTACCTGTGGTTTCAGAGTAGAAGGTTTTTAGAAATCGAACTTAAAATTTCCCCACTTCAACTCGTAAAGAGGGAGAGGCGTTAAGGTGCAAAATTGGCCCCACATTTTATCAAAAAATAATGCTTCACATAGAATAAAAACAATTTACTAATTTAATTGTTATATTTACAAATTTTCAAAAAATATATCTTTCCGTGAGATTGGGTGCGCTATGACGTCATAATGACATCATGATTAGACGGATAATGCTAAAAATGGACTATAAACGACATATTCAATGTACATTTTAGCTATTTTATATACCTCCACAGTCTTCTACCAACACGAAATTGAGCAGTTGTTTTGAGTATAGAGGGTTAATGAGTGTATCAAAATATTTTGTTGGTGGAGGATTGTGGAGGTTGTTAAATATTAGTTTATTTATAACCTCGGCCAGACCCTTAACATCAATATTTTCACTCTTCTGATTGTATATATGATACCATTATGTATATATACACAATCTCTGTACATTTTATGACTCATTTCAAGCAATGAAATTCATCAGTAAATAACTTGTTTCTGTAAATAATTGTATTTATTTTAAATACAGTTTGTATACATTGAAACCAGGAGAAAAACTCAGTGCATGCAGTCCAGCGTCAACGCGATAAAAAGAACTGGGGACTATAAGTGCCATAAATGGCCCCATATTTAATGAATCATTATCTTAGAAAATACTTGATTAAAATTTGATGTGTTTTATTTTATAGACGACATCATACTTTTGATGTAAAGCTTGTTTCCAACAAAATCGATACGTATTTGACGTCATTGTGACGTCATGAGCGTTATTTGTTTTGTGTATTTCGTGGAATTTTGCCCGCGATATTTCGACGGTTTTCGAAGAAATTAAACACCTCCGCAGTCGTGCACCAGACAGTATTTTACCGGATTATTAAAATAAATAAAACACAACTACTGTTGAAGTATTTTTTTTGTGCACGAGGTGTTAAATTTCTTGAAAAACGACGGGAAAATGTTCAAATATTACAAGCGCTTAGATGACGTTTTGATGTTTGAGAAGCAATAGTTGCCGTAAAAAACGATGGTATGTCGGCACGTAACAGTTATATAACATAAAAATCAAATAAACACCACTTCATCCAAAATAGTATTTTTTTCATAAGCCCCCAATTATTGATTATATATTTTCTTCCGGGATACTGAAATAGTTATTACTACCGGGATACTGAGGTAGGTTTAATGGTCTATCGATGCTACTTCTAAAATGAATTAAAATAGTTTGATCCAAAAGGAGTAGATGTTTTTTGGGCACAATTCAACATATCCTTAAGAAGAGTTTGAAGATACCACAGGAGCAATCAGAATCCGTATATGCGTTCTGTCATGTGCATAAGTTATTGTTTGCATGATTGACAGACAATATTCATCATATTGTTTTCTAGCTTCTGAACTGTCGATCGAGAAAAAAATAAAATATTCTAGACAGGCAGCATATAGCCAGTCAATGGGGTTTCCAATTAATATTTCGCATGCACAATAGCGACCCACCACCACAAGGTGTGGAAATATAAATATTCTTCTGTGGTTTAAATGCGTATTAACTGCATTACATGTAAACTGTATTATTCTGTTTGATAAAGTCCTTTAACTAGAACAGATTTTTTTTTTTACCCTTGAGTGAAATAGTGTTGTAATAAAATATCGTGAACGTGATGTAAAAGTATGAAAGCATTTCAAGGTATATTTTAAATGAGGTTGAAACATGTTGCCATTTGATATCAATTCGGTTGTATTTCATTTTGACGATTTTAATTACGGAAGACGATCACAACCATATTTTTTTTTAGCAATTGCAACTCAGCTGTTTTTTTTCATAGCATATAATAAAATGAAAAAAATATATATCACACTGTCGGAACAGTTCCAACATTCAATAGAAAAATCGTAGAAATAATATCATTTAGTGTCCGTCGTCTGTAATCCATAACTTTTCATATTAATATTTAATCTTTTTCTTAGAAACTGCAAAACCAAATGCTTTATTTTACGTTAACAAGTTCTCTCAACCCGGACCTTGTCATTTTTTTTTTTATAGATTTATGATGGTTGTCCGTAAAAATGTACTGGAATATATCATAACATTGGTTGTCGCTAAGAATAAAGTACGGTTAAAAAAGTGTTTAAACAAATTTCAAATATGACAAAGTTCTATTCTTCAAATAAATCTATCTATTACTTCTTTAAGGTTAATACCAAAATTTCGACCAGTTTTCGACAATCAATGTTAATAAGTTTCTGAATTGATATGATCTCAATATGTACATTATCAATGTCATAGCAGACGATGAAACCAAAATTGGTCTGTATCAGATATATTTTTAAATGATTAAAGCTTTGTTAAGGTGACGAAAAAATGAATTACGAAAACATACAATTTGAACGTGAAATAATAGATGTGGTACGTAGTTCTTACATTTAAAGATGACATTTTTAGATTAGATTTCTTGAGATCATTCATGCAATTTCAGCATCATAATATAACCTCTGACAAATGAAGCGATCAAAATAATGAGAGATTTTATCACGTGAAAAAAACCGTCGAAAGCAGGAGACCGTCGAAAATGGGTGACGTTGTGACATTACTATTCTTTCACTTTAATTTCATAATACAGTTTCAGAACATGTTTTTATTCCTAAAATCAATCCACATTGCATATTAAGTCAAATTTATGCTTTGTTTATTGAGTTTTATTATGCTTTGTTTTTCTTTTTGTTTTTGTTTTTTAAAGATATGCATTATAATACAATGATACGTACATTCTGTATTCTGAAAAAATGACATTCAGTGCTTTTCATTACCTGACTTTGTCGGTCCGCTGTGAGGAATTAGATGCACATATTAACTAACTGTATTTATTTATGAAAAGCACATATTGTGAATACATTTTGGAGAAAATTTTATCGACATCTGAGGTGGGGCCGATTTTGGCTCTTATAGCTCCCAGTCCTTTACATAGAAATCGGAGATATTTCGTCATAAAACTTCACACATGGTTTTGTCTATCATATTTCTTGAAGACAAACATAAAGATTTATTGCATTTATCAATATTTTATGTGTATCAACAGTTTTTTTCAACACCCTATCTGTCTCTCGATACAGCCGCAACTTCAACTCGTAAATTTACATAGAAATCGTAGATATTTCGTCATAAAACTTCACACGTGGTTTTGTCTATCATATTTCGTGAAGACAAGCATACAATTTTTTTGCATTTACCAATATTTTATGAGTGTCAACAGTTTTTTCAACACCGTATCTGTTTCTCGATACAGCCGATCGATTACAGTGACCCGTGACCCAGATTAGCAGGTTCCAGCAGTTTTTTTCTAAATACTGTTGTTTAATAAATTAACGGTATCCCGTAGATATATATATGCTGTATCGAATATATAAAAAATAGGGTGTAAAAAGAGAAAAGTACACAAATACACAACATTGCAGACCAATTTTCTTTTAATTCACAACCGATCTTAGTCAGTACCAACCAAGAAATGATGAAAGTCTACAATGAATAAAATACAACACAAACACGAGAGAATTAGTAGCGAAAAGAAGCAAAAAGACACGAAGAATAACAATAATAGAATAAACGAATATATTGGAAATTACATTCTTTTAGGTCACAACAACCAAGGATTTGTTTAATATATTGGAAATTACATTCTTTTAGGTCACAACAACCAAGGATTTGTTTAATATATTAGAAATTACATTCTTTTAGGTCACAACAATCAAGGATTTGTTTAATATATTAGAATTACATTCTTTTAGGTCACAACAACCAAGGATTTGTATAATATAGTAAAAATATACAAATCCTGGCAACAACAAAGTCAATCTAATTAAAATTCGATCTTTGATTGCTCGCGACTGTGTCGTACATAGCTTTATGCGCGAAATAGGAAAACCGGGAGCAATTAAAGATCGAATTTTAATTAGATTGCAACAAAGTATTTCCAGGGTATGCTATGTAGAAGATATTGAAACAGACGAGGATTGTGTTTTTATGGGGAGTAAGTGATTGTTGTTTAGCGCTAACTCAGTGTTTTGTTCAGCCATATCATGGCGAGAACAAGTTAATGTTCAATTATGAGTTCCGCTTTGTACTTGACCAACACGATTAGATGGATTTTTATAGTGCTAGTTCACTGACACAACAGTCCACGGAGAAACATGTCACCCCACTCGGAAACAGTATCCTGATTTCGAGCCACTCAGTGTTTCCTCTCTTTCTTCTTAATGCTGCGTGCTTAGCAGAGTATCAACAAATACTATTTTTATAGTCTTTGGTTTGACCCGATCGGATCTCGAACCCACGATGTACCGCACTCGAGGTGAGCACGCTAACCATGCATTACACCACCGGAACGGTTTTGTCATAGTATGTGGATTGCATACATCAGCTTGGTAGAGATCTGAATGTTTTTTCTGGTCTAATTTAAAGATCAAGCACAGCACTTGATATGACATGGCAGACGTTATGTTTGTAATTCCAGTCTGTATTAACAGAAGGAACAAAGTCGTATTGATGATGAAGTGTCTAAGTCTAACATAGACAATGTTTAACAACATAACATGTTGTTTTTTTGCTTGTTTGTTTGTTTATTTGTTTTAATTTCAGAGAAGAAAAGCAGAACAGTTTGAATTATTAAATTGATTTCACATTCTAATCTCTACAAGCTTGTTTTTCATATCATATCATTTACTTTCCCAATATTTTGTTTGTTTGTTTGATGGTGCTTAACACTACTTTCAACCACAGGTACTTGTGGACAGGACACAGCATCCCCCCTTTTAACACCCTACCCCCCCCCCTTTTTAAATTGTTTTCTTCTTTTTTTTTTATTTCCATGGTTTAGTTTACAATTAATCACTGTGTATGTATTGTTTGTTGTATGTATATACTATCAATTTGATAAACTACGTGATTTCCTTCGAAATACGAGTAAACGCAAATAAAACCCAATGTCAATGTATATAATTTACTTTGTATGCATGACTAAGGTGTGTGTTACCTTTCTCGTCTATTTAAATCTTTGCACCTGTGAATGATATATGAACTAAATAGATACTACTTCAGCCTTCCCAAAATAAGCTACCTAACTTGCAGCTTCTTCGTTTACCGAGAACAAAGTATGTAATTTTCTCTCATTTATAGATTAGTTTCTCATTATTTAATCGTTTTTGTTTTTTGTAGCTAATCTAATGGTGTCCGTCGAGATTTTTGGAAAGTCTCCATTCGAGTTGAGTGTCCTTTTATAATTACTTTTTAAATTTTCGTCCATTATTTTAACTGCATTGATTTGAGGTATGGGACTGGCCAACTATTATTAAGCACAAATCTGTGTATGACACTGGTGTCATTGACAATGTACCCGTTTCATGGACAAAGTATCGCACACCACACTTTCATACGAATTCGCGATGATTGTATGATGATCACCATTCGGTGCTGTATCATGTAACATATATATTCCCGAGATTTGTACATGAGTGCATACCGATAATTTTTCCAATCAGTTTGATACATTGATTTAGGTGTTAGTGTCATGGTGTTTAACGCCACTTTATTGATTTATTAAAACACACACACTCTAAAATGACTCAGATGAAGAATGCCAATATAACAGCTGCTCCTCAACTTTTGAGTCTTGCTGAGTCTAATTTCGATTATCTTTCATGTTCACTGACAAGTTGGTTTGTTGGTTTATGGTGTCTAACGCCACTTTCAACAATATTCCGGTTTTTAGTGAGGTTCGTGTTACTCAATCTTTAGTTTTATGTGTATGATTTGTAGATCGTTGTTTGTCTTTTTCTTTTGACCATAGTGTTGTCTTTTTATTTTGACGATAGTGCTGTCTTTTTCTTTTGACGATAGTGTTGTCTTTTTCTTTTGACCATAGTGTTGTCTTTTTCTTTTGACCATAGTGTTGTCTGTTCTTCTTCGATATACGAACTCTGATTACCCTGGTATCCTCAAACACTTCTGATATATATTCATGACGAGAAAACACTTTAAAGCAAAATTAAATATGAGCTAATAGGTGGCACATGGATTAGCCTATTTACCAGTGGTGGAGGTTGCCACAATTAAAGGGGAGACAACAGACAAGACACCGTCGTAACCAACAGCTGATCACAGTCCGATTACTCCCCACTCATTACCCGTGGGTCCGAGTGGCAGATAATTCTCCGTTTCGTTGAAAAACGCCCGGGTAATAGTTACCAATCAAAATCATCGTTTGATATTGTTAATCTCCTTCTTTGAGATGAAATAACTATACACTAAAAATGGGGGTTTCCATAAGTTGCAAGGAATTCCTTTCTTAATTTAGATACAATTAAAAGCTGTAGTTTGATTGGCTATAAAGACAATCGTCGGTTTTAAAACGATATGCAGAGTTGACCCACGGGTGGTGAGAATAGAGAAGTAGAAGCGTGATTAGCTGTGCTACCGACGATGTAGATAGGATTGGGGGAAATAAATGCCTTCAAAATGACCATCAATGACCATTCAATCAATCTCTTTTTCATAAGGAGCTGACACAAATGGTCTTTTACGTGCAGGGAACTTGGCATCAGTCTACAAACACGAGACATTCATTTAGTCCCCGTTGTAAGCATCATTATTTTTTTCTCCAAAATATTAACTACCGAATGACTTTTATTTTGAATCTGAAGAAAGTGATTTGTTTTTCCCACAATAAAACGTAAATTAACATTGAGGAAGTTGTCAGCTTTCTCACATAATTCAAGTTGTATAAAGAAAGTCGTTAAACAGTTGAATTCCTCGTGCTTTATTGTGTTAATAGTTGTCTTTGGTCGTGTATCTACGTATAATTTGATGCATCAAACTAGGTGTCGTCGTAATTTAGGATAATTCATTTATATTATTTCATAATATATAATATATTTTTAATTGATATTAAAATTTGCATATTTTGATAAAAAAAAATATCACATTTAAACCTTCTCCGTTGAAACTGCTGAATCAAATTAAAATTTGGCTGGAATTGCCCTTAGGTGGCCCCTCTTCAAAAGAGTGCCAGACAACCTCGCGCCCTCCATTTAAAATGGCGGCCATTACTAAAAATAGTTTCTTTAAATTGTCTATTGGTGCTTTATGAGAAGTCAAAATGAGCTCAAATTGTATCTGCATGTACATGGCAATAAGAAGTTTCATATGAATTCCGATTTTTCTGTGAAAGTTTTCGCTTAGCCGATATATACAGATTATGCAAATTAGGCATATTTTGATAAAAGACCCGATTTAAATCTCCTCTTAAACCCCTGATCTAAATTAAACCAAATTTGGCAGGGATGGTCCTTGGGTGGCCCCTTTCAAAATTATGTCTGACAACCCCGCCTTCTATTCAAGATGGCGGCCGTTAAGATTATAAATTTATGTAATTGTCAATTGCAGCTTTATTATAAGTCAAAATGATCTTAAATTTTAAAAGCAGCTACATGCCAATGCGTAGTTTAACATTTCTTTTATTTTTCTGTGAAATTTTTCTTTCAACCGGTTATATACAGATTATGCGTATTATGAGAAAAACAATCACATTAAAATCTTCTACTCCGAAATGTGAACTGAAATGATCTTTGGTTGTGTCACTTTCTAAATTTTGTGCGACACAACCACCCTCCATCCTCCAACTAAGACGACTGGCGTTACTATTTATTTGTAGATATTTCATTAAATAGCTAGAAAAAAGAAGAATCACCTGAAAATTTTCTGTGAAATTTAGTACTCAAATTAAAAATCAGATGAGCTATTACAGGCTCATGAGAGCCACTAGTTTATGTATTTTTATTGCAAAATTTATTTTGAAAATAGCTGTTCTGGCGTAAAAGGACTAGGAGCTATAGGGGCCAAAATCGGCCCCACCTCCGATGTCGATAAAATTTTCTCCAAGATGTATTCACAATATGTGCCTTTCAGAAATAAATACAATTAGTTAATATGTGTATCTAATTCCTCACAGTGGATCGACAAAGTCAGGTAATGAAAAGCACTGAACGTCATTTTGTTCAGAATACAGAACGTACGTATCATTGTATTATAATGCATATCTTTAAAAAACAAAAACAAAAACAAAGCATAATAAAGCTCAATAAACAAAGGATAAATTTGACTTAATATGCAATGTGGATTGATTTCAGGAATACAAACATGTTCCGAAGCTGTATTATGAAATTAAAGTGAAGGAATAGTAATGTCGCAACGTCACCCATTTTCGACCCTCTGCTGTTTTCGACGGTTTGTTTCACGTGATAAAATCTCTCATTATTTTGATCGCTTCATTTTTTGTCAGAGGTTATATTATGATGCTGAAATTGCATGAATGATCTCAAGAAATCTGATCTAAAAATGTCATCTTTAAATGTAAGAACTACGTACGACATCTATTATTTCACGTTCAAATTGTAGTTTTTCGTAATTAATTTTTTCGTCACCTTAACAAAGCTTTAATCATTTAAAAAATATATCGCATACAGACCAACTTTGGTTTCATCGTCTGCTATGACATTGATAATGTACATATTGAGGTCATATCAATTCAGAAGCTTGTTAACATTGATCGTCGAAAACTGGTCGAAATTTTTATATTAATCTTAAAAGGAGTAATAGATAGGTTTATTTGGACAGTAGAACTTTGTCATATTTGAAATTTATTTAAACACTTTCTTAACCGTACTTTATTCTTAACGACAACCAATGCGATGATATATTCCAGTACATGTTTACGGGCAACCACCACAAATCTATAAAGAAAAAAATGCCAAGATGCGGGTTGAGAGAAGTTCAATATTTAAAGATCGCTTTTTTCATAAGATGGAAATATTTTGGGAAATAGTGTGAAGCAAAATGTTTAATGTGTAGCGATTTTAGCTAGGAACCTGTGAATTTTTTTTTTTTGATAAACTGATAACAAGCCTTGGAATCACAGTGGTTGTCGATAGATAATTGTTTTACAATCAAGTATTTCATATATATTTATGATGAGAACAAGTTTACAACCATAAGATTAATCGTGTAGGTAAAATGTGTGTCGCTGCCATGAGTCTATGTATGATTGTTTTGGTTGCTACTAGAAAAAGAGGAGATGGTAGATATTATTTTGCTTTGTGACAAAGTCGTATACGATCGCTTTTGACCAACTTTTGCTATGGATGATGTTGCCTAGCAATTTTGAAGATGAAAATATGTTTTAACTTTTTGATTGGAGAAATAATACAAATTTGGTAGTAGTTCGAGCCAAATATCGGTCCTATGTGAAAAAAGTTTTTTCCCCTGCGGCGTCTTGTCCAATACGGGTTTTCAATACAATACTGACTCGTACAATATCTTTCCATATTGTACATACCACTGTATAATGACCTGTTATTATAATACAGCTATAATTTTAATCCAATCAAGATCACCCATTTAAGACATGTGACCGTACATTATTTTTCCCGTATTGTGCAACCGGAAGCCGTATTTTTTCCGTATTGGACGTCCAATACGTTTTTTTTCGTATTGTACATTATATAAGGGAAGTAACTCGTTGGTTTTTGTCGTCTGCCAGTAAATTATTTTTAATTGTAATCTGCAATCAAATTAACTTGTTCGATATTTAACAGTTTGAGGGAAATGAAAGTTGTTTAGAATAATTGTTGATCAGTTACTCTGCTGTTTTTACTTCATCTTAGAGTTTACGAGATCTGTGTTGATACAGAACATGTTTTCTTAAAATATGTCTGACTTAAATTTTCGCACAAATAAATAATTTTGTCAGACTTGGGAGAAAAAAAATAATCTGACTAAGGAAAATCAAGCAGTATAATAGTTATGTAAAACAGGATATTTAATGGTGCATTTCTGATTTCATATGTAAAGAAAAATAAATGATTCCATTCTCCCAAGACTTGTCTGTCCCATGGTAAAACAATAGCCCCTTTTAGGCTTACTTATACCTTATCGGCGACTGTCGTGCAAAAATCGTGCGATTTTCGCTTTCTATTATTTTAATTAAATAAGAGAAATGTCTTAGAAAAATCTACTGTATACTAGTTTAACCCCGTCACTTTTTATTGAAGTACCTGAACTAAGCCAGGAGGGTGTAATTTATATGTGTGTTAGGAATATCGAATTACATATCTCTACACGATTTTTCTATTGAATGCTGGAACTGTTCCGACAGTGCGCTATATATTTTTATTTTACTATAGGTTATGAAAAAAAACACCTGAGTTGCAATTGTTAAAGAAAATATGGTTGTGGTCGTCTTCCGTAATTCAAATCGTCAAAATGAAATACAACCGAATTAATATCAAATGGTGACTTGTTTCAACCTCATTTAAAATATACATTGACATTCTTTCATACTTTTATATCACGTTCACGATCTTTTATTACAACACTTTTTCCCTGTTCTAGTTAAAGGACTTTATCAAACAGAATCATACAGTTTACATGTAATGCAGTTAATACGCATTCAAACAACAGAAGAATATTTCTATTTACCACACCTTGTGGTGTGGGGTCGCTATTGTGCATGTGAAATATTAATTGCAAACCTCATTGACTGGCTATTTGCTGCCTGTCTAGAATATTTTATTTTTTTCTCGATCGACAGCTCAGAAGCTAGAAAACAATATGATTAATATTGTCTGTCAATCATGCAAACAATAAATAATATACATGACAGAACGCATTTTCAATGCACTACATACACAAACTTTTGGTCCATCATTTGTCAATTGAAGGTTGATTTAAGAAAATGGAACTGATAGAAGTTAAGAAAGTTTAATTTGGGCGCAAAAGGGGAAACTTTATATGATTTATGAAAATGTGATGTGAATTTTAGGGATCCTCGGATTCAAATCCATTCATCTACTTTTCTACACTTTTATACATATTATACATATGTATGCCCGTTATTTCAAATGATAGTAATGTTATTTTAAAATATTTCCACTTTGTTTTACTTGTCGTTTTCTTTTTCTTTATACTGTTTATGCTCAGCAACGGACCACCTTCATTTATTTATGCTTTGGTGTCAGTGTTTCAACTGTTGACAGAGTTTTAAATTCAACATGGGTAGACTTATAGAAAGTGTGTAATCGTAAAATTCAGTGGCCAACCATCCCAGTCTGGTGGCAAAAGAAAAGGTATTGTTCTGATATGCCTAGCGCTGTGTCTGCAATTGACGGAACTTCACAAGAGATACAAATTCCATCCAATGAATCCCAACAAAAAACATACTTTCAGCAAGGCAATTCTTTTCATTGATTGCTATGAAAAGAAAGTTTATAAACAGTGATAATCATAAATTGCATCAATATCAATAAAACAATTACCTTTCATCTTAACTGAACTTGAGCCGTCGTGGTCGTATGGTAATTGAATTTACAACTACCTGTACAACCGTTGTCTATAACCACTTAAGTTGTGAGTTTGAATTCCATTCATGGCGAGGTGTACTCGATAAAACATTATGTGATAAAGTTTGTCAGTGACTTGCGACAGATCTGTGGATTTCTCTGGGTACTCAAATTTCCGCCACAAAAGTAGTAACTGAAATATTTTTGAAAGTGGTGTTTAACACCTAACCTCCAATGGACAAATGATGGGTCAAAAGTAGTGCATAACATAAAACACCTTTGCGTCATAATGTGGCATATCTTTACAAGTACCAATAATACTACAACAATATTGTTTTCCACACAATTATGGGAACTGTTAAAGACATATCATGTCACAATATACTGAAAAAGAAACAACTTCACTTTCAATTTTTTTATTAACAATTAAATTAAATTACCTCCATGATCTAAAAATTATGCTTCAGTGTTTACTGCATCTTACCACATATTTTATTGAAATAACGCCGAATTTGCATGTGCAATAAAAACATAATTTGCGGCGTGTTACTTGCCTCCGGGGCAATAACATTTTAAGAGGACAATAACATGTTATCTGCCCTCTTGTGGTTTTTTTGGGCCCTATTCCATGGACAAGAATAATTACATAGAGATCCACCCAACCAAGCACAAGTTGCAAAAATGTCATATCACCACCCATCAAAATATCTAAATCAAAATGTTTCCCTCAACTTCAATACTTGCTTTTTCGTATAATGTGTTTATTTTCTGAAAAATAGGTTTCCAAGCAAGTTTTAAATGATCACAATCTTCTTTGCAGTTTACCATGCAAAAACTTTTGTTCTTTTGATGATAATGTCAAATCATCGGTAATTACAGAAAAGGACAACACGACAAAGTTTGAAATTCTACTAACTTTTGACCCGTCCTGCGAAATTTTAATTTTTATCTTGTCTGTTTCAGGATTTACATGATACTTGATGTACCGAATAATTTCGCTTTTTAGACTAACATATGTGCCAGGGATATTTCCCGGAATTCTTTCAAAATGATATAAACTGTTGATATCTTCCTGACATTGATGAAACCAGATATGTTCGTGGTAGCCCATCACAAAATACTGTCTGTTTCCTATAAGCGCACTCGCTAACATTAAATGTTTCCAAAATAAATAACAAATTTTGAATTTTTTGTCTTTCTTCTTCAGGCAAATCTTTGTATGAAGATTTGCTGGACGACGGATTGAAATCGACTTTAGTAGTCTGCCCATCAGTACTTTCTAATTGTAAGTACTAGGGTACAAGGCCATAGGACTCTACAAACCAAAGCGCAGTTTCAGCCTTCGATTTAAATTCTTTTATTTTCCTTGATTTGTTATTTTCGGTAATTTCCGAAAACTCTTTTCCACTATTCGCGGTTCCAACTTTTTTTATTTATTGATCTTACATAATCTATAAAGCGACTGTTCGTATCTTTCAGACTGTCAAGTTGATTTGACAGATTCTGTTTTTTTGCTAGCAAAACCCCCTTAAGACATATTTCTTCCTGTAAACTATTATATAAATCAGAACACTTTTTTCAAATTCTATGTTGTGGCTTTCAAACTTTTGTAAGCTAAAATTTAATTGTTTTACATTTTCTAACTCATATGAGAATATTGCGATCCTATGCACATTATTATCAAAAGCGATTCGCTTCCTCCCCGTCAATTTTCTATTTAATAACAAAACTCTAATAGTCTTACTTGAAAGTCTGTTTTCAAGTCTCTCGGTGAAATTTTAACTGAAATGATTGTAAGTTGGGAATTTAAAATATCTATATATTTAAAATCGGGATATGTGTCCTTTGCTTTGGAGAGCACCTTGAAAAAGGAGCTTGTAATTGAAATGTGAGAGTTATCTGTTGGAGTGTGCCCAAAAAATATCTACTCCTTTTGGATCAAACTATTTTACTTCATTTTAGAAGTAGCATCGATAGACCATTCAACCTACCTCAGTATCCCAGTAGTAATAACTATTTCAGCTTACCGGAAGAAAATATATAATCAATAATTGAGGGCTTATGAAAAAAAATTATTTTAGATGAAGTGGTGTTTATTTTATTTTTATCTTACATTTGTATATAACTGTTACGTGCCGACATACCATCGTTTTTACGGCAAAGATTCCTTCTCAAATATCAAAACGTCATCTAAGCGCTTGGAATATTTGAACATTTTCCCGTCGTTTTTCAAGAAATTTAACACCTCGTGCACCAAAACAATACTTTAACAGTATTTGTGTTTTATTTATTTTAAAATTCTGGCAAGATATTTTTCTGGTGCACGACTGCGGAGGTGCTTAATTTCTTCGAAAACCGTCGAAATATTGCGGTCAAAATTCCACGAAATACAGAAAACAAATAACGCTCATGACGTCACAATGACCTTAAATACGTATCTATTTTGTTGGAAACAAGTTTTAACATCAAAAGTATGATGTTGTCTATAATATAAAACACATCAAATTTTAATCAAGTATTTTCTAAGATAATGATTCATTAAATATGGGGCCCTATATGGCACTTATAGTCCCCAGTTCTTTTTATGGCATTGACGCCGGATTGCATGCACTGAGTTTTTCTCCTGGTTTCAATGTACACAAACTGTATTTAAAATAAATACAATTATTTACAGAAACATAAGTTATTTACTAATGAATTTCATTACTTGAAATGAATCATGAAATGTACAGAAATTGTGTATATAATGGTCTCATATATACAATCAGAAGAGTGAAAATATTGGTTTTAAGGGTCTGGCTGAGGTTATAAATAAATTAATATTTAACAACTTCCACAATCCTCCACCAACAAAATATTTTGATATAATCATTAACCCTTTATACTCAAAACAACTGCTCAATTTGGTGTTGGTAGAAGACTGGAGGTATATAAAATAGCTAAAGTGTACATTAAATATGTCGTTTATAGTCCATTTTTAGCATTATCCGTCTAATTATGATGTCATCTTAACGTCATAACGCACCCAATTTCACGGAAAGATATATTTTTGAAAATGTGTTTATATAACAATTAAATTAGTAAATTGTTTTTTTCCTATGTCAAACATTATTTTTTAATATCATGTGGAGCCAATTTTGCACCTTAGCGCCTCTCTCTCTTTGTCAAAGAATATTTTTTTAATTAATTACTCTATGTGCAATTATTAACCAAAAAAAATCCCTGGTTTGTGCTTAAAAAGTGCTTGAATTGTTGTAATTTTCATTTCAGATGGAACAAATTGAAGTTGAATTCGAGACATATACAGAGGAGTACAGTGCCAACAGTTTCTATGAAAACTACAAGAACAACCTGCCACAGATGGTAATGGTAACCCAGGGTTACCTGGGAGAAGTCGGTTTCGAAACATTTGACAGAAGACAGGTAAATAGATTTTACACCAAAACATTCAGAATTGTATATATTTTAACTGTTTATTTGCTGATTATGTTTATATGAGCGGTTTTTATTTGTACATAATTTAAACATAACAAATACAAATTTACTTTGATTTTCCTATATATTTCAACAACAAATTAATCCTAATAATTAACAATCCTGTTTAAATTATGTACAAATAAAAACCACTCATATAAGCATAATGAGCAAATAAACAATCAAAATATAGACAATTCTGAATGCTTTGGTGTGAAATTTGTTAAAATCTATACAGAAATGACTTCACAATATTTTTTTGGAAAAAATATGGTTTTGGTTGATTATATAGGGATTTTTTTTTACATGTGGCAATACTTTTGGCCACATGCTGTATTGGTGGAATGGATGACCAATATTTTTCACATTTGCAAAGTTCATGATATGGTTAATAAAATAAATCCGACTTTTGCTTTATACACACAATGTTGATGAAAGTCTTCCTCATGTAAATTAAATTAAAGGTTTTAAATATTTTGCAAGTTGGATATAGTTTGGACAAATGCCAAAATACATCGATATATGTTTTGTTAAAAGTAGTTCTGCATCGATGCATTTGTTTATAGATATATTCAATATTCATTGATAAATCCGTATAAGACGCAAAAGAACTTTAACAATCAAGAATATTAACGCATACGTTTTAATGAACTCAAATATGTATTGTTAAGCTATTATAAGTTTGGGTTAGGGTACGGGTTAGGGTAATGCTGTTTAACGCCACTTTCAACAATAGTTCAGCTATATCGTAGCTGTATGTTTTATTGGTGGATGAAACCGGAGTACCCACAGAAAACTATCGACCCGCCACTAGTCACTGACAAACTTCATCACATAATGTTGTATCGAGTACACCTCGCCATGAGCGGGATTCGAACTCACAACGTGGTGATAGTCACTGATTGCACGGGTATTGGTTTTCCAACTACCATACGATCACGGCCATGACGACTTCTGCTGATGAGTTTTGAGTGATTGTTGTTTGATCCCAAGTGATAACATTTTCAGCTACTAGTTTATCAAGGCGATGAGAGACCAATGTCCGTGTTGTGCCTTACCAACACGCTTAATTTGATTTTTATAGTGCTAGCTCAATGAAATATGACTCGGACAAACTATTCTCATATCTGGTAACCTTTGTTAATAGATTGGTATATTCTACTGTCAAGAGCCAAAGCCATACCTCTTCAGAACTATCTGTTCAGGATGCACCTAAGTGCACACAGTAAATGCCTTTTATGCAATAACGGTGAAGATGAAGATCACGAACATTTTTTGTTAAATTGCCCTGTCCTGTCTAGTGTTCGCGATGAATATTTTAGTATTGTTTCTAAACAGTCTAGTGATTATTATATTGGTGTAGACTTTATGGAACAGTCACCTAGTGCCAAATTACAGTTTATTGTTGGTGATATTGGATATGCTTTTAATAATGATATTGGAATATTTTATGATTTTATCGGTAAAATGTATATTGAAACATGTTTTAGATTACGAAGTGAAGTATTGAGTTTTACTGTTTAAAATATTTATCTTATAATATTTTAAGTATAATTATAAATGATGTTTTATGGGGAGTTTATGGACAGTTTATAACGTGTGTGTATATATGGCAGATGTCTTATCATATTTTTGTTCCATGTGCTCTTATCATAATAAATGTACATGTTAATAACTGTAGTTAGACGCGCCACCGACATCCCGGCGGTTGGCGCCCCCGATGTAAAGGGGTAGTTTCATAAATAGATATATAGCAAATTAAAGTACAACGATAAATAATAACAAAACATCTATATACAATATTTGCAACAGGAGAGATAGGGAGTCACATGTTCAGCCATGATGTTAGACATTTTTATTTATAAATCTAATAAAATTGCATGCTTTTTTTTATAATTTTTTTGGTTAGATTTATCAAAGCACTAAATATCAGAACATTATAATACTTGAAATATATTTTATCTATGCAAGTCTTTCTTTTTTCATTGAAATAATTTCATTTTATTAAATATTATGACCATATAATTCTTATATGATTTACATAATTAGAAATCCTATGCTCTGATTGGGTATAGGCGCTTATGGAGGCGGGGTTTTTGTCAGTTTATTTTTCGATAGACGATGTTCACCGGACTACTTTTTTCGTAATGTAAACAAAATGGCGGCTTGGATTCCCGATTATAAAAAAAGATAAAAAAATCAATGTTTATTGTTAATAATCAACAATTATTGTTAGATATGAAATGAAAAAATAAATGCCAATGAAAAAAAAGCTTGTAAAAAAAATTCCGCAAAAAATACTTAAGACAACCATCTATCGATTTTCACTTTTTTAATATATCGTCATCCTGTGACGTTGTTTACAAGGGACGCTGATTGACACAAGCTGGTTACTGATTTATTTTACGATTTTGTGAGCATTTTACTTGTTTGAGTAGCTAAATGCAAAATGCCATCAAATTGCAAAATATCAGTAACTTAATTACATCACCGTCTAGTTATCAATGTAGGAAAACAACTTAAGCAAGGTTATTTCATTTTGTTATTCATGGCCGACACACATCAATGGAATGTATGTGTGCGCACTGGGGATCCCCAAAGGTAAATTTTCAAAACAAATGAAAAAAAAAAGACTTAGTTACAGAATTATAAGGATTAAGCGCATTTTTTCCGGAGTTTATTGATGTATAACCTGGACCAAGTCACTCACAAACTTTCATAAAAGTCCTTCGGACTTTTATTTGTTTGTGAGTGACTTGATCCAGGCTATACATAAATAAACTCCGGAAAAAATGCGTTTAATCCTATAATAAAATATTTATTGCAAAAAAAAAGATGATGTTTTCTCAAGAAAGATAATTTTGCAATCTGTATTCAATTAGTTCGTTTTCCTTGATAGGTGTTTAGAATTCAGGCATATTCTTCACAAAAGAGGGTAATGGCATTGGTTGTTTCTGGTGAAAAGGGGACATGCAGCTTACAAGGACGACACATTAGTATACCTGTTGATTATGACGTAATGTGTAATGTGATCAAACATGGAAAGCCAAACAGTGAGATACATAATATAACGGTTTAATCAGGGCTGGATTAACCTATAGACTGCAGCCTAGGGTTCCTCAATCAAGTTTGAGGGGCCTTGCTAAACGAATTTCAATTAGCTATTCTGGATTAATTAAAGAATTTGCAATAAGTTTACTTCAAGCTATGTAAAAATATATCACGTGTAAAAATATTCAAGATAGATGCGGGCGAGGTAGAAGGTATTATTCCATTAGCATAGGGCCCCGAAAGGTCATAATTCAGCCATGGGTCTAATATTCACATAGAGATCTGCAATCCAATTACTCGCACATCGTGATATTTAATCTTGTTTTGTTTGCCAAGGTTGTATTTTAAGAAAGCAATTAAGCTGTCTCTGAAAACCTTTACCGATTTGTTGCATATAATGTGTATCAGAACAAAAAAAAACAGATATCTAATTTAGTGCACACGACACGTTTCTGGAACAACCTTCATAAGGTACGCGCAAGGTCCAAAGATGGGAAAGCCATATAATTAAAAATCGTTGGGTCCAAGTAAACAATGGGGCCCACACAGAATAACCAAATTCTGTTATGGTCACATATGCCGGAGGCAGGAAAACATTCGTTTTGATAATAATTGCATTATTCGGGAACTGTATATTTCATTAATGTATATATCTAATAAATCATGTCAGTACCGAAGCAATGACTACTGGGCGGATGATACCCTCGGGGACTAATAGTCCACCCACAAAAGTATCAACCAACAGATAGTAATAAAAACGTATTTATCTAATTTAATTAGCACGACGCGTTTCTGGAATACACTTCATAAGGTACGCTCAAAGACGAAAAATTGGAAAGTCAAGCACAGTTTTAGGAGGCCGGGGTGGCTCAATGAGTTGTCGTTGGATCTAACAGTTCATACAAGCCTATCACCAATATGGCGTGGATTCATGCCCAGCTTTGTAAATAACAGAAAAAGGTGCACTCGACTGGCAGGCGCAAGTGATAAAGTTTACCAGTTGCTTATCCAGAGTCGGTGGTTCTCTCCTGGTACTTCGGCTTCCTCCACCACTAAAACTGGTCGCCATGATATAGCTGAAATACTGCTGAAAGCGGCGTTCAACACCAAAAATCAAATCAAATCACAATTTTGTGGGAGCAAGAAAACCAAAGGGCCTAAACAGGTTAGCCAAATTCTGTTACTTAATGTCAACCAAAGGGCCTAAACAGGATAGCAAAAATCGATTACTTAATGTCAACAAAAGTGCCTAAACAGGATAGCAAAAATATGTTACTTAATGTCAACCAAAGGGCCTAAACAGGAGAGCAAAAATGTGTTACTTAATGTCAACCAAAGGGCCTAAACAGGATATCAAAAATGTGTTTCTTAATGTCAACCAAAGGGCCTAAACAGGATAGTAAAAATCTGTTCCTTAATGTCAACCAAAGGGCCTAAACAGGATAGCAAAAATTTGTTTCTTAATGTCAACCAAAGGGCCTAAATAGGATAGCAAAAATATGTTACTTAATGTCAACCAAAGGGCCTAAACAGGATGACAAAAATTTGTTACATAATATCAACCAAAGGGCCTAAGCAGGATAGCAAAATCTTTTGCTTAATGTCAACCAAAGTGCCTAAACAGGAAAGCAAAAATCTGTTCCTTAATTTCAACTAAAGGATCTAAACAGGATAGCAAACATCTGTTTCTTATTGTCAACCAAAGGGCCTAAACAGGAGAGCAAAAATGTGTTTCTTAATGTCAACCAAAGGGCCTAAACAGGATATCAAAAATGTGTTTCTTAATGTCAACCAAAGGGCCTAAACAGGATAGTAAAAATCTGTTCCTTAATGTCAACCAAAGGGCCTAAACAGGATAGCAAAAATTTGTTTCTTAATGTCAACCAAAGGGCCTAAATAGGATAGCAAAAATATGTTACTTAATGTCAACCAAAGGGCCTAAACAGGATGACAAAAATTTGTTGTATAATATCAACCAAAGGGCCTAAGCAGGATAGCAAAAATCTTTTGCTTAATGTCAACAAAAGTGCCTAAACAGGAAAGCAAAAATCTGTTCCTTAATTTCAACTAAAGGGTCTAAACATGATAGCAAACATCTGTTTCTTATTGTCAACCAAAGGGCCTAAACAGGATAACAAAAATATGTTACTTAATGTCAACCAAAGGGCATAAACAGGATAGCAAAAATGTGTTACTTAATGTCAACCAATGGGCCTAAACAGGATAGCAAAAATGTGTTACTTAATGTCAACCAAAGGGCCTAAACAGGATAGCAAAAATCTGTTGCATAATGCAAACCAAAGGGCCTAAACAGGATAGCAAAATATGTTGCTTATTGTCAACCAAAGGGCGTAAACAGGATAGCAAAAATATGTTTATTATTGTCAACCAAAGGGCCTAAATAGGATAGGGAAAATATGTTACTTAATGTCAACCAAAGGGCCTAAACAGGATAGCAAACATCTGTTACATAATGTCAACCAAAGGGCCTAAACAGGATAGGAAAAATCTGTTGCTTAATGGCAACCGAAGGGCCTTACCAGGAAAGCAAAAATCTGTTGCTTAGTTTCAACTGAAGGGCCTAAACAGGAAAACAAACATCTGTTTCTTATTGTCAACCACAGGGCCTAAACAGGATAGCAAAACTGTGTTGCTTAATGTCAACCAAAGGGCCTAAACAGGATAGCAAAAATATGTTACTTAATGTTAACCAAATGGCCTAAATAGGATAGTAAAAATATGTTACTTAATGTCAACCAAAGGGCCTAAACAGGATAACAACAACATGTTGCTTAATGTCAACCAAAGTACCTAAGCAGGATAGCAAAAATGTTATGCTTAATGTCAACCAAAGGGCCTAAACAGGATAGCAAAAATCTATTGCTTAATGTCAACCAAAGGTCCTAAACAGGATAGAAAAAATTTGTTTCTTAATGTCAACCAAAGGGCCTAAACAGGATAGCAAAAATATGTTTCTTAATTTCAACCAAATGGCCTAAGCAGGATAGCAAAAATCGGTTGCTTAATGTCAACTAAAGGGCCTAAACAGGATAGCAAAAATATGTTGCTTAATGCCAACCAAAGGGCTTAAAGAGGATATCAAACATCTGTTGCATAATGTCAACCAAAGGGCGTAAACAGGATAGCAAAAATCTGTTGCTTAATGTCAACCAAAGGGCCTAAACAGGATAGCAAAAATGTGTTTCTTAATGTCAACCAAAGGGCCTCAGCAGAATAGCAAAAATCTGTTACATAATGTCACTTATGAGAACCTTAGTTTCAATAGGTTCACATGTAAAATAGATTGGGCTATGTTGTGTTATAGGCTTTAAACGCAATTTTCAGCAATATTTCAGTTTTTATTTATATTGCGGTGATCAGTCTGATAAGAAACTGAATAATACAACATTATGTGATAAAGTGTGTTTGTGACTTGCGACAGGTCCGTGATTTTCTCTGGGTACTCCGGTTTCCTCCACCAAAAAAACTGACCACCATGATATAGCTGACATATTGTTGAAAGTGGCGGTAAACTCCATAACCCTAACCCTAGAAACAGAATAAACTGGAAAAAAAACTATCGTATGTCGCCAGTCAGCTACAGTACACATCACCGCGGACCGTAGTCAAACTCTCCCACCTTCGTGGGATAGACACTGATTACATTGTTAGGTGGATATAAGTCCAACTACTATAGATACACGGCCATTACGAATTTTAATGGAATGATTTTGGAACATGTTTGTATAATCTGTTTTAGGAAATATAATTTTAACTATTTGCATTGATGCATGTTTTAATTGCTTATGCAAAAGCATTTTTATTTACATTTTTGTATTCTCTGTAAAGGCTTAAAAGTATGCATTGTGAAATGTATTCTTTCAGGTGGAAAACCGGTAAGTCTCAAAAAGATTATAAAGCACAAGGACTTACCGCTAGACGTACAGTTTGCAGGAAGTAGTGATCAGTCCATGATGGATATCGGTGGTTCCGAACGGACAAGTTCACTTTTCACTCTGACATTGCTTCACACATATGAGGATATTTACCTTTTAGGGAATGAAATTTGCTATGGTAGGTTTTTTTGTTATGATTAGCATATTTAAAGCAGAATAGGGATTGAATTAGGGTGCACGAATGGTTTGAAGATACCAAAGGGGTAATCGTGGCGGTCGGTTTTATTGGTGGAGGAAACCGGAGTACCCGGTGAAAACCACCGACCTGCCGCAAGTCACTGATAACATTGATTACATAATGGTGTATCGAGTGCATCTCGCCTGGGCGGGATTTGAACTCACAACGTTAGTGGTAATAGGAACCGATTGCATTGGTAGTTATAAGAATAGCTTGAAGGTACCAAAGAGGTAATCAGAATCCGTATATTGTATAAATCCAACTACCATACGATCACGACCACGACTGTCCCAAAATTTGTTGAAGTGATATACTAAATGTAATGAATCAATTTATGTTTTTGTAGGTAATTTGTATAACACTATTACGGCAGTACCGGCATACTTACCTGACCTGAGATTTTCAATCGTCAAGTCTTTCAAAGATTACACAGAGGAGCTATACACACATTTCCTGAATGTTACTGGCAAATATGTAAAGGAAAACCTACAATTTAATCTCACATTTGGGAACCCAGGTAGGTACCTATCGAAAATTAGTTTAGAGGGTTATGGTGTTTATCACCACTATCGACAATATTTCAGCTATATCGTGGCAGTCAGTTGTATTGGTGGAGAAAACCGGATTACACACTAGTTCTATTGTTATCGATAAGTATTCAAATTTTGGAAATCCATGTACTTATTTGTCAAAAGAATTCGAACGTGTCTTAGGCCCAGGACAAATAGTGACGTCACTTGAACACCTCGACAAAAACGGCTGCATTTAATTGGCTAAATATGTACAAGTAAATTCAATATTTTTGATATTATATATTTTTTCATAAACAATATCCCTAGAGGGTACGTCAGTTACCGACTTCGATCTCGGGTTCAAGCTAGATAAACACCCTCGCCTGTGCTTTAAGCGCATCGACAGCTACGCGGTCTCGGCGCACAGTTTGTACGGGCTCAGGTGTTCATCTAGCTTGAACACCTCGATCTCAGTCGGTAACAAACCTGTATAAAACCATCGATCTGCGGTGAGTCACTGACAAAATTTGTCACATACTGTTGTATCGAGTATACCTCGCCAAGAGCAGAATTCGAACTCACACCGTTAGTGGTGATGGGTATTTATCGACATATTGGGGACAGTTTAACTTGAAATTATTCATTAAAGAAATATTTATTAATTGATTGTTGTTTATCGTCAATTGAGCATCATTGATTATAGCTATAATAGATTGAATTCTGGGTAATTTTAGGCAACATATCTTGATGAACCTTAACGGTTTCACTGTCCACCATTCGTGAAGACCTATGTTCATCCGTGGTTGGTTTGGTGGGGTCCATGTTGGCCATCTGCTTTGTTTTTTCTGCGTTTTGATGTGGTAATTTTTTGTGGGCTTGTCTTGGTCCTATGTTTTGTGTGCCCATTGTTGTCAGTGTCTGAAGATTGTCCATTCTTGATTGCACCTTCGGCTTTCTCTAACGTTTATTTAAAAATAAATCTTGAAAGAATCTGTGGCTGCTGCCTAACGTCAAGTTAGCCATGTTATTATAATGATTGGTTGCTGTTTAGCGCCAAGTAAGTATTTTGTCAGCAATATCATTGCGAGAACAAGTTACTTTTGATGAGACGACGATTATATCTGTTTTGTTGTAGACAAAAAAACGGAAACAACGATCTATATGTAAGACAGGTACCTTATTTCTTTCGATTATTGAGCGTATCTGTACAAGGTTATTCCAGAAACGCGTGGTGCACACTAAATTTGATATCTACTTTTTTATTCGGATACAATATCATGACTCCTAGCCAACAAGCGTTTGTTCTACTCTTTAGTGTTGTGTTCTTATCGGGAAAGGAAAACATACAAAATGCTTTGATCCGACCCGAGAATAAATTAAGTAATAAAAACGTAGATATGAAATTTAGAGCACACGACGCGTTTCTGGAGCAACTTTCATCAGGTACGCTCAAAGTCGAAAGGTTTGGAATCCAAATGATTTAAAACATTTTGGTAGCAAGTAAGCCAAAGGCACTAAACATGATCACCAAAGGTCACCTATGTCTGAGGGAGAAGAACCTTAGGTTTAGTAATAATCACATTATTGAGCAACTGTAAATTTAGTAAGAAAAATGTGAAGATACCAATGGTGTAATCAGAAGATACACGAATGACTTATAAGACAATGACTTTACAGATACCAATGGGGTAATTAGAAGTCGTAAATACACGAATGGCTTATAAGACAAGGACTTTACAGTTATCAATGGTGTACTCAGAAGTCTAAAATACACGAATGGCTTATAAGACAATGACTTTACAGATACCAATGGGATAATCAGAAGTGGTAAATGCACGAATGGCTTATAAGACAATATATTTACACTTACCAATGGTGTAAACAGAAGTCGTAAATACACGAATGGCTTATAAGACAATGACTTTACACATACCAATGGGGTAATCAGAAGTCTAAAATACACGAATGGCTTATAAGACAATGACTTTACAGATACCAATGGGATAATCAGAAGTGGTAAATGCACGAATGGCTTATAAGACAATATATTTACACTTACCAATGGTGTAAACAGAAGTCGTAAATACACGAATGGCTTATAAGACAATGACTTTACACATACCAATGGGGTAATCAGAAGTCGTAAATACACGAGTGGCTTATAGGACAATGACTTTACAGATATCAATAGGGTAATCAGAAGTCGTAAATACACGAATGACTAATAAGACAATGATTTTAAAGATACCAATGGTGTAATCGGAAGTCGTAAATACACGAATGGCTTATAAGACAATGACTTTACAGATACCAATGGTGTAATCAGAAATCTAAAATACACGAATGGCTTATAAGACAATGGCTTTACAGATATCAATGGTGTAATCAGAAGTCGTAAATACACAAATAGCCTTTAAGACAATCACCTTACAGATACCATTGGTGTAATCAGAAGTCGTAAATACACGAATGGCTTATAAGACAATGACTTTACAGATATCAATAGGGTAATCAGAAGTCGTAAATACACAAATGGCTTATAAGACAATGACTTTACAGATACCAATGGTGTAATCAAAAGTCGTAAATACACGAATGGCCTACAAGACAATGACTTTACAGATACCAATGGAGTAACCAGAAGATCCACGAATGGCTTATAAGACAATGACTTTGCAGATACAAATGGTGTAATCAGAAATCGTAAATACACGAATGGCTTATAAGACAATGACTTTACAGATACCAATGGTGTAATCAGAAATCGTAAATACACGAATGGCTCACCAGACAATGACTTTACAGACACCATTGGGGTAATCAGAATTCGTAAATACACGAATATTTAATAAGACAATGACTTTACAGATACCAATGGTGTAATCAGAAGTTGTAAATACACGAATGGCTTATAAGACAATGACTTTACAGATACCTATGGTGTAATCAGAAATCGTAAATACACGAATGGCTCATCAGAAAATGACTTTACAGACACCATTTGGGTAATCAGAATTCGTAAATACACGAATATTTTATAAGACAATGACTTTACAGATACAAATGGTGTAATCAGAAGTCGTATATACACGAATCTTTGATAAGTCAATGACTTTAGAGATACCAATGGGTAATGAGAAATCGTAAATATACGAATGTTTTATAAGAAAATGATTTGACAGATACCAATGGGGTAATCAGAAGACGTAATTACACGAATGTTTTATTAGACAATGACTATACAGATACCAATGGTGTAATCAGCAGTCGTAAATACACGAATGACTAATAAGACAAAGATTTTACAGGTACCAATGGTGTAATCAGAAGTCGTAAATACACGAATGGTTTATAAGACAATAACTTTACAGATACCAATGGGGTAATCAGAAGTCGTAAATACACCATTGGCTTATAAGACAATGACTTTACAGATACCAATGGTTTAATCAGAAATCGTAAATACACAAATGGCTCATCAGACAATGACTTTACAGACACCATTTGGGTAATCAGAATTCGTAAATACATGAATATTTTATAAGACAATGACTTTACAGATACAAATGGTGTAATCAGAAGTCGTATATACACGAATCTTTGATAAGTCAATGACTTTGGAGATACCAATGGGGTAATGAGAAGTCGTTAATACACGAATGTTTTATAAGACAATGACTTTACAAATACCAATGTGGTAATCAGAAGTCGTAAATACACGAATGGCTTATAAGACAATGACTTTACAGATACCAATGGTGTAATCAGAAGTCGTATATACACGAATGGTTGATAAGCCAATGACTTTAGAGATACCAATGGGTAATGAGAAATCGTAAATATACGAATGTTTTATAAGAAAATGATTTGACAGATACCAATGGGGTAATCAGAAGACGTAATTACACGAATGTTTTATTAGACAATGACTATACAGATACCAATGGTGTAATCAGCAGTCGTAAATACACGAATGACTAATAAGACAAAGACTTTACAGATACCAATGGGGTAATCAGAAGTCGTAAATACAAGAATGACTTAAAAGACAATATATTTACACATACCAATGGGGTAATCAGAAGTCGTAAATACACGAATGTTTTATAAGACAATGACTTTACAAATACCAATGTGGTAATCAGAAGTCGTGAATACACGAATGTCTTATAACACAATGACTTTACAGATACCAATGGTGTAATCAGAAGTCGTATATACACGAATGGTTGATAAGCCAATGACTTTAGAGATACCAATGGGTAATGAGAAATCGTAAATATACGAATGTTTTATAAGACAATGACTTTACAAATACCAATGTGGTAATCAGAAGTCGTGAATACACGAATGTCTTATAAGACAATGACTTTACAGATACCAATGGTGTAATCAGAAGTCGTATATACACGAATGGTTGATAAGCCAATGACTTTACAGATACCAATGGGGTAATGAGAAGTCGTAAATACACGAATGACTATTAAGACAATGATTTTACAGATACCAATGGTGTAATCAGCAGTCGTAAATACACGAATGGTTTATAAGACAATGACTTTACAGATACCAATGGGGTAATCAGAAGTCGTAAATACACCAATGGCTTATAAGACAATGACTTTACAGATACCAAGGGGGTAATTCAAAGTCGTAAATACAAGAATGTCTTAAAAGACAATATATTTACACATACCAATGGGGTAATCAGAAGACGTAAATACACGAATGACTATTAAGACAATGATTTTACAGATACCAATGGTGTAATCAGAAGTCGTAAATACACGAATGGCTTATAAGAAAATGACTTTACAGATACCAATGGGGTAATCAGAAGTCGTAAATACACGAATGGCTTATAAGACAATGACTTTACAGATACCAATGGTGTAATCAGAAGTCGTATATACACGAATGGTTGATAAGCCAATGACTTTAGAGATACCAATGGGTAATGAGAAATCGTAAATATACGAATGTTTTATAAGAAAATGATTTGACAGATACCAATGGGGTAATCAGAAGACGTAATTACACGAATGTTTTATTAGACAATGACTATACAGATACCAATGGTGTAATCAGCAGTCGTAAATACACGAATGACTAATAAGACAAAGACTTTACAGATACCAATGGGGTAATCAGAAGTCGTAAATACAAGAATGACTTAAAAGACAATATATTTACACATACCAATGGGGTAATCAGAAGTCGTAAATACACGAATGTTTTATAAGACAATGACTTTACAAATACCAATGTGGTAATCAGAAGTCGTGAATACACGAATGTCTTATAACACAATGACTTTACAGATACCAATGGTGTAATCAGAAGTCGTATATACACGAATGGTTGATAAGCCAATGACTTTAGAGATACCAATGGGTAATGAGAAATCGTAAATATACGAATGTTTTATAAGACAATGACTTTACAAATACCAATGTGGTAATCAGAAGTCGTGAATACATGAATGTCTTATAAGACAATGACTTTACAGATACCAATGGTGTAATCAGAAGTCGTATATACACGAATGGTTGATAAGCCAATGACTTTACAGATACCAATGGGGTAATGAGAAGTCGTAAATACACGAATGACTATTAAGACAATGATTTTACAGATACCAATGGTGTAATCAGCAGTCGTAAATACACGAATGGTTTATAAGACAATGACTTTACAGATACCAATGGGGTAATCAGAAGTCGTAAATACACCAATGGCTTATAAGACAATGACTTTACAGATACCAAGGGGGTAATTCAAAGTCGTAAATACAAGAATGTCTTAAAAGACAATATATTTACACATACCAATGGGGTAATCAGAAGACGTAAATACACGAATGACTATTAAGACAATGATTTTACAGATACCAATGGTGTAATCAGAAGTCGTAAATACACGAATGGCTTATAAGAAAATGACTTTACAGATACCAATGGGGTAATCAGAAGTCGTAAATACACGAATGGCTTATGAGACAATGTCTTTACAGATACCAATGGTGTAATCAGAAGTCGTAATTACACGAATGGACTATAAGACAATGGCTTTACAGATACCAATGGTGTAAACAGAAGTCGTAAATACACGAATGAGTTATAAGACAATGGCTTTACAGATACCAAAGGGTAATTAGAAGTCGTAAATACAAGAATGTCTTAAAAGACAATATATTTACAAATACCAATGGGGTAATCAGAAGTCGTAAATACAGGAATAACTAATAAGACAATGATCTTACAGATACCAATGGGGTAATCAGAAGTCGTAAATACACGAATGACTTATAAGACAATGATCTTACTGATACCAATGGGGTAATCAGAAGTCGTAAATACACGAATGGCTTATAAGACAATGACTTCACAGATACCAATGGTGTAATCACAAGTCTAAAATACACGAATGGCTTATAAGACAATGAATGTACAGATACCAATGGGGTAATCAGAAGTCGTAAATACACGAATGGCTTATAAGACAATGACTTTACAGATATCAATGGTGTAATCAGAAGTCGTAAATACACAAATAGCTTTTAAGACAATGACATTACAGATACCATTGGGGTAATCAGAAGTCGTAAATACACGAATGGCTTATAAGACAATGACTTTGCAGATATCAATAGGGTAATCAGAAGTCGTAAATACACGAATGGCTTATTAGAAAATGACTTTACAGATACCAATGGTGTAATCAGAAGTCATAAATACACGAATGGCCTACAATACAATGACTTTACAGATATCAATAGGGTAATCAGAAGTCGTAAATACACGAATGGCTTATTAGACAATGACTTTACAGATACCAATGGTGTAATCAGAAATCGTAAATGCACGAATGGCTCATAAGACAATGACTTTACAGACACCATTGGGGTAATCAGAATTCGTAAATTCACGAATGTTTTATAAGACAATGACTTTACAGATACCAATGTGGTAATCAGAAGTCGTAAATACACGAATGGTTGATAAGCCAATGACTTTAGAGATACCAATGGGTAATGAGAAGTCGTAAATATACGAATGTTTTATAAGACAATGACTTAACAGATAACAATGGGGTAATCAGAAGACGTAAATACACGAATGTTTTATAAGACAATGACTATACAGATACCAATGGGGTAATCAGAAGTCGTAAATACAGGAATAGATTATAAGACAATGATTTTACAGATACCAATGAGGTAATCAGCAGTCGTTAATACACGAATGGCTTATAGGAAAATGATTTTGGAGGTACCAATGGTGTAATCAGAAGTTGTAAATACACTAATGGCTTATAAGACAATGATTTTACAGATACCAATGGGTTAATCAAAGATCGTATTTACACGAATGGCTTATAAGACAATGACTTTACAGATAACAATGGGGTACTCAGAAGTCGTAAATATACGAATGGCTTAAAAGACAATGATTTTACAGTTACCAATGCGGTAATTAGAAGTCGTAAATACACGAATGGCTTATAAGACAATTACTTTACTTATACCAATAGGTTAATCAGATGTCTTACATACACGAATGACTTATAGGACAATGACTTTACAAATACCAATGGTGTAATCAGATAGTCATATATACACGAATGGTTGATAAGACAATGACTACAGAGATACCAATGGGGTAATCAGAAGTCGTAAATACACGAATGACTTATAAGAAAATGACTTTACAGATACCAATGAGGTAATCAGAAGTCGTAAATACACGAATAACTTATAAGACAATGACTTTACAGATACCAATGGTGTACTCAGAAGTCGCAAATACACGAATGAGTAATAAGACAATGACTTTACAGAATCCAATGTGGTAATCAGAAGTCGTAAATACACGAATGGCTTATAAGACAGTGACTTTACAGATACCAATGGTTTAATCAGAATTTGTAAATACACGATCGACTTATACGACAATGACTTTACAGATACCAAGGGGTTAATCAAAAGTCGTATTTACACGTATGGTTTATAACACAATGATTTTAGAGATACCAATGGTGTAATCAGAAGTCGTAAATACACGAATGGCTTATAAGACAATGACTTTACAGATACCAATGGGATAATCAGAAGTCGTAATGGCTTATAAGACAATGACTTTACAGATACGAATAGGGTTATCAGAATTTGTAAATACACGATTGACTTATACGACAATGACTTTAGAGATACCAAGGGGTTAATCAGAAGTCGTATTTACACGTATGGTTAATAAGACAATGATTTTACAGATACCAATGGTGTAATCAGAAGTCGAAAATAAACGAATGGCTTATAAGACATTGACATTACAGATACCAATGGGATAATCAGAAGTCATAATGGCTTATAAGACAATGGATTTACATATACCAATGGTGTAATCAGAAGTTGTAAATACACGAATGGCTTATAAGACAATGATTTTACAGATACCGATGGGTTAATCAAAGATCGTATTTACACGAATGGCTTATAAGACAATGACTTTACAGATAACAATGGGGTACTCAGAAGTCGTAAATATACGAATGGCTTAAAAGACAATGATTTTACAGTTACCAATGCGGTAATTAGAAGTCGTAAATACACGAATGGCTTATAAGACAATTACTTTACTTATACCAATAGGGTAATCAGATGTCTTACACACACGAATGACTTATAGGACAATGACTTTACAAATACCAATGGTGTAATCAGATAGTCATATATACACGAATGGTTGATAAGACAATGACTACAGAGATACCAATAGGGTAATCAGAAGTCGTAAATACACGAATGACTTATAAGAAAATGACTTTACAGATACCAATGAGGTAATCAGAAGTCGTAAATACACGAATAACTTATAAGACAATGACTTTACAGATACAAATGGTGTAATCAGAAGTCGTATATACACGAATCTTTGATAAGTCAATGACTTTAGAGATACCAATGGGGTAATGAGAAGTCGTTAATACACGAATGTTTTATAAGACAATGACTTTACAAATACCAATGTGGTAATCAGAAGTCGTAAATACACGAATGGTTTATGAGACAATGACTTTACAGATACCAATGGTGTAATCAGAAGTCGTATATACACGAATGGTTGATAAGCCAATGACTTTAGAGATACCAATCGGTAATGAGAAATCGTAAATATACGAATGTTTTATAAGAAAATGATTTGACAGATACCAATGGGGTAATCAGAAGACGTAATTACACGAATGTTTTATTAGACAATGACTATACAGATACCAATGGTGTAATCAGCAGTCGTAAATACACGAATGACTAATAAGACAAAGACTTTACAGATACCAATGGGGTAATCAGAAGTCGTAAATACAAGAATGACTTAAAAGACAATATATTTACACATACCAATGGGGTAATCAGAAGTCGTAAATACACGAATGTTTTATAAGACAATGACTTTACAAATACCAATGTGGTAATCAGAAGTCGTGAATACACGAATGTCTTATAAGACAATGACTTTACAGATACCAATGGTGTAATCAGAAGTCGTATATACACGAATGGTTGATAAGCCAATGACTTTAGAGATACCAATGGGTAATGAGAAATCGTAAATATACGAATGTTTTATAAGACAATGACTTTACAAATACCAATGTGGTAATCAGAAGTCGTGAATACACGAATGTCTTATAAGACAATGACTTTACAGATACCAATGGTGTAATCAGAAGTCGTATATACACGAATGGTTGATAAGCCAATGACTTTACAGATACCAATGGGGTAATGAGAAGTCGTAAATACACGAATGACTATTAAGACAATGATTTTACAGATACCAATGGTGTAATCAGCAGTCGTAAATACACGAATGGTTTATAAGACAATGACTTTACAGATACCAATGGGGTAATCAGAAGTCGTAAATACACCAATGGCTTATAAGACAATGACTTTACAGATACCAAGGGGGTAATTCAAAGTCGTAAATACAAGAATGTCTTAAAAGACAATATATTTACACATACCAATGGGGTAATCAGAAGACGTAAATACACGAATGACTATTAAGACAATGATTTTACAGATACCAATGGTGTAATCAGAAGTCGTAAATACACGAATGGCTTATAAGAAAATGACTTTACAGATACCAATGGGGTAATCAGAAGTCGTAAATACACGAATGGCTTATGAGACAATGTCTTTACAGATACCAATGGTGTAATCAGAAGTCGTAATTACACGAATGGACTATAAGACAATGGCTTTACAGATACCAATGGTGTAAACAGAAGTCGTAAATACACGAATGACTTATAAGACAATGGCTTTACAGATACCAAAGGGTAATTAGAAGTCGTAAATACAAGAATGTCTTAAAAGACAATATATTTACAAATACCAATGTGGTAATCAGAAGTCGTAAATACAGGAATAACTAATAAGACAATGATCTTACAGATACCAATGGGGTAATCAGAAGTCGTAAATACACGAATGACTTATAAGACAATGATCTTACAGATACCAATGGGGTAATCAGAAGTCGTAAATACACGAATGGCTTATAAGACAATGACTTCACAGATATCAATGGTGTAATCACAAGTCTAAAATACACGAATGGCTTATAAGACAATGAATGTACAGATACCAATGGGGTAATCAGAAGTTGTAAATACACGAATGGCTTATAAGACAATGACTTTACAGATATCAATGGTGTAATCAGAAGTCGTAAATACACAAATAGCTTTTAAGACAATGACCTTACAGATACCATTGGGGTAATCAGAAGTCGTAAATACACGAATGGCTGATAAGACAATGACTTTGCAGATATCAATGGGGTAATCAGAAGTCGTAAATACACGAATGGCTTATTAGAAAATGACTTTACAGATACCAATGGTGTAATCAGAAGTCATAAATACACGAATGGCCCACAATACAATGACTTTACAGATATCAATAGGGTAATCAGAAGTCGTAAATACACGAATGGCTTATTAGACAATGACTTTACAGATACCAATGGTGTAATCAGAAATCGTAAATGCACGAATGGCTCATAAGACAATGACTTTACAGACACCATTGGGGTAATCAGAATTCGTAAATTCACGAATGTTTTATAAGACAATGACTTTACAGATACCAATGGTGTAATCAGAAGTCGTATATACACGAATGGTTGATAAGCCAATGACTTTACAGATACCAATGTAGTAATGATAAGTCATTAATACACGAATGTTTTATAAGACAATGACTTTACAAATACCAATGTGGTAATCAGAAGTCGTAAATACACGAATGGTTGATAAGCCAATGACTTTAGAGATACCAATGGGTAATGAGAAGTCGTAAATATACGAATGTTTTATAAGACAATGACTTAACAGATAACAATGGGGTAATCAGAAGACGTTAATACACGAATGTTTTATAAGACAATGACTATACAGATACCAATGGGGTAATCAGAAGTCGTAAATACAGGAATAGATTATAAGACAATGATTTTACAGATACCAATGAGGTAATCAGCAGTCGTTAATACACGAATGGCTTATAGGAAAATGATTTTGGAGGTACCAATGGTGTAATCAGAAGTTGTAAATACACGAATGGCTTATAAGACAATGATTTTACAGATACCAATGGGTTAATCAAAGATCGTATTTACACGAATGGCTTATAAGACAATGACTTTACAGATAACAATGGGGTACTCAGAAGTCGTAAATATACGAATAGCTTAAAAGACAATGATTTTACAGTTACCAATGCGGTAATTAGAAGTCGTAAATACACGAATGGCTTATAAGACAATTACTTTACTTATACCAATAGGTTAATCAGATGTCTTACATACACGAATGACTTATAGGACAATGACTTTACAAATACCAATGGTGTAATCAGATAGTCATATATACACGAATGGTTAATAAGACAATGACTACAGAGATACCAATGGGGTAATCAGAAGTCGTAAATACACGAATGACTTATAAGAAAATGACTTTACAGATACCAATGAGGTAATCAGAAGTCGTAAATACACGAATAACTTATAAGACAATGACTCAACAGATACCAATGGTGTACTCAGAAGTCGCAAATACACGAATGAGTAATAAGACAATGACTTTACAGAATCCAATGTGGTAATCAGAAGTCGTAAATACACGAATGGCTTACAAGACAGTGACTTTACAGATACCAATGGTTTAATCAGAATTTGTAAATACACGATTGACTTATACGACAATGACTTTACAGATACCAAGGGGTTAATCAGAAGTCGTATTTACACGTATGGTTTATAACACAATGATTTTAGAGATACCAATGGTGTAATCAGAAGTCGTAAATACACGAATGGCTTATAAGACAATGACTTTACAGATACCAATGGGATAATCAGAAGTCGTAATGGCTTATAACACAATGACTTTACAGATACGAATAGGGTTATCAGAATTTGTAAATACACGATTGACTTATACGACAATGACTTTACAGATACCAAGGGGTTAATCAGAAGTCGTATTTACACGTATGGTTAATAAGACAATGATTTTACAGATACCAATGGTGTAATCAGAAGTCGAAAATAAACGAATGGCTTATAAGACATTGACATTACAGATACCAATGGGATAATCAGAAGTCATAATGGCTTATAAGACAATGGATTTACATATACCAATGGTGTAATCAGAAGTTGTAAATACACGAATGGCTTATAAGACAATGATTTTACAGATACCGATGGGTTAATCAAAGATCGTATTTACACGAATGGCTTATAAGACAATGACTTTACAGATAACAATGGGGTACTCAGAAGTCGTAAATATACGAATGGCTTAAAAGACAATGATTTTACAGTTACCAATGCGGTAATTAGAAGTCGTAAATACACGAATGGCTTATAAGACAATTACTTTACTTATACCAATAGGGTAATCAGATGTCTTACACACACGAATGACTTATAGGACAATGACTTTACAAATACCAATGGTGTAATCAGATAGTCATATATACACGAATGGTTGATAAGACAATGACTACAGAGATACCAATAGGGTAATCAGAAGTCGTAAATACACGAATGACTTATAAGAAAATGACTTTACAGATACCAATGAGGTAATCAGAAGTCGTAAATACACGAATAACTTATAAGACAATGACTTTACAGATACAAATGGTGTAATCAGAAGTCGTATATACACGAATCTTTGATAAGTCAATGACTTTAGAGATACCAATGGGGTAATGAGAAGTCGTTAATACACGAATGTTTTATAAGACAATGACTTTACAAATACCAATGTGGTAATCAGAAGTCGTAAATACACGAATGGTTTATGAGACAATGACTTTACAGATACCAATGGTGTAATCAGAAGTCGTATATACACGAATGGTTGATAAGCCAATGACTTTAGAGATACCAATCGGTAATGAGAAATCGTAAATATACGAATGTTTTATAAGAAAATGATTTGACAGATACCAATGGGGTAATCAGAAGACGTAATTACACGAATGTTTTATTAGACAATGACTATACAGATACCAATGGTGTAATCAGCAGTCGTAAATACACGAATGACTAATAAGACAAAGACTTTACAGATACCAATGGGGTAATCAGAAGTCGTAAATACAAGAATGACTTAAAAGACAATATATTTACACATACCAATGGGGTAATCAGAAGTCGTAAATACACGAATGTTTTATAAGACAATGACTTTACAAATACCAATGTGGTAATCAGAAGTCGTGAATACACGAATGTCTTATAAGACAATGACTTTACAGATACCAATGGTGTAATCAGAAGTCGTATATACACGAATGGTTGATAAGCCAATGACTTTAGAGATACCAATGGGTAATGAGAAATCGTAAATATACGAATGTTTTATAAGACAATGACTTTACAAATACCAATGTGGTAATCAGAAGTCGTGAATACACGAATGTCTTATAAGACAATGACTTTACAGATACCAATGGTGTAATCAGAAGTCGTATATACACGAATGGTTGATAAGCCAATGACTTTACAGATACCAATGGGGTAATGAGAAGTCGTAAATACACGAATGACTATTAAGACAATGATTTTACAGATACCAATGGTGTAATCAGCAGTCGTAAATACACGAATGGTTTATAAGACAATGACTTTACAGATACCAATGGGGTAATCAGAAGTCGTAAATACACCAATGGCTTATAAGACAATGACTTTACAGATACCAAGGGGGTAATTCAAAGTCGTAAATACAAGAATGTCTTAAAAGACAATATATTTACACATACCAATGGGGTAATCAGAAGACGTAAATACACGAATGACTATTAAGACAATGATTTTACAGATACCAATGGTGTAATCAGAAGTCGTAAATACACGAATGGCTTATAAGAAAATGACTTTACAGATACCAATGGGGTAATCAGAAGTCGTAAATACACGAATGGCTTATGAGACAATGTCTTTACAGATACCAATGGTGTAATCAGAAGTCGTAATTACACGAATGGACTATAAGACAATGGCTTTACAGATACCAATGGTGTAAACAGAAGTCGTAAATACACGAATGACTTATAAGACAATGGCTTTACAGATACCAAAGGGTAATTAGAAGTCGTAAATACAAGAATGTCTTAAAAGACAATATATTTACAAATACCAATGTGGTAATCAGAAGTCGTAAATACAGGAATAACTAATAAGACAATGATCTTACAGATACCAATGGGGTAATCAGAAGTCGTAAATACACGAATGACTTATAAGACAATGATCTTACAGATACCAATGGGGTAATCAGAAGTCGTAAATACACGAATGGCTTATAAGACAATGACTTCACAGATATCAATGGTGTAATCACAAGTCTAAAATACACGAATGGCTTATAAGACAATGAATGTACAGATACCAATGGGGTAATCAGAAGTTGTAAATACACGAATGGCTTATAAGACAATGACTTTACAGATATCAATGGTGTAATCAGAAGTCGTAAATACACAAATAGCTTTTAAGACAATGACCTTACAGATACCATTGGGGTAATCAGAAGTCGTAAATACACGAATGGCTGATAAGACAATGACTTTGCAGATATCAATGGGGTAATCAGAAGTCGTAAATACACGAATGGCTTATTAGAAAATGACTTTACAGATACCAATGGTGTAATCAGAAGTCATAAATACACGAATGGCCCACAATACAATGACTTTACAGATATCAATAGGGTAATCAGAAGTCGTAAATACACGAATGGCTTATTAGACAATGACTTTACAGATACCAATGGTGTAATCAGAAATCGTAAATGCACGAATGGCTCATAAGACAATGACTTTACAGACACCATTGGGGTAATCAGAATTCGTAAATTCACGAATGTTTTATAAGACAATGACTTTACAGATACCAATGGTGTAATCAGAAGTCGTATATACACGAATGGTTGATAAGCCAATGACTTTACAGATACCAATGTAGTAATGATAAGTCATTAATACACGAATGTTTTATAAGACAATGACTTTACAAATACCAATGTGGTAATCAGAAGTCGTAAATACACGAATGGTTGATAAGCCAATGACTTTAGAGATACCAATGGGTAATGAGAAGTCGTAAATATACGAATGTTTTATAAGACAATGACTTAACAGATAACAATGGGGTAATCAGAAGACGTTAATACACGAATGTTTTATAAGACAATGACTATACAGATACCAATGGGGTAATCAGAAGTCGTAAATACAGGAATAGATTATAAGACAATGATTTTACAGATACCAATGAGGTAATCAGCAGTCGTTAATACACGAATGGCTTATAGGAAAATGATTTTGGAGGTACCAATGGTGTAATCAGAAGTTGTAAATACACGAATGGCTTATAAGACAATGATTTTACAGATACCAATGGGTTAATCAAAGATCGTATTTACACGAATGGCTTATAAGACAATGACTTTACAGATAACAATGGGGTACTCAGAAGTCGTAAATATACGAATAGCTTAAAAGACAATGATTTTACAGTTACCAATGCGGTAATTAGAAGTCGTAAATACACGAATGGCTTATAAGACAATTACTTTACTTATACCAATAGGTTAATCAGATGTCTTACATACACGAATGACTTATAGGACAATGACTTTACAAATACCAATGGTGTAATCAGATAGTCATATATACACGAATGGTTAATAAGACAATGACTACAGAGATACCAATGGGGTAATCAGAAGTCGTAAATACACGAATGACTTATAAGAAAATGACTTTACAGATACCAATGAGGTAATCAGAAGTCGTAAATACACGAATAACTTATAAGACAATGACTCAACAGATACCAATGGTGTACTCAGAAGTCGCAAATACACGAATGAGTAATAAGACAATGACTTTACAGAATCCAATGTGGTAATCAGAAGTCGTAAATACACGAATGGCTTACAAGACAGTGACTTTACAGATACCAATGGTTTAATCAGAATTTGTAAATACACGATTGACTTATACGACAATGACTTTACAGATACCAAGGGGTTAATCAGAAGTCGTATTTACACGTATGGTTTATAACACAATGATTTTAGAGATACCAATGGTGTAATCAGAAGTCGTAAATACACGAATGGCTTATAAGACAATGACTTTACAGATACCAATGGGATAATCAGAAGTCGTAATGGCTTATAACACAATGACTTTACAGATACGAATAGGGTTATCAGAATTTGTAAATACACGATTGACTTATACGACAATGACTTTACAGATACCAAGGGGTTAATCAGAAGTCGTATTTACACGTATGGTTAATAAGACAATGATTTTACAGATACCAATGGTGTAATCAGAAGTCGAAAATAAACGAATGGCTTATAAGACATTGACATTACAGATACCAATGGGATAATCAGAAGTCATAATGGCTTATAAGACAATGGATTTACATATACCAATGGTGTAATCAGAAGTTGTAAATACACGAATGGCTTATAAGACAATGATTTTACAGATACCGATGGGTTAATCAAAGATCGTATTTACACGAATGGCTAATAAGACAATGACTTTACAGATAACAATGGGGTACTCAGAAGTCGTAAATATACGAATGGCTTAAAAGACAATGATTTTGCAGTTACCAATGCGGTAATTAGAAGTCGTAAATACACGAATGGCTTATAAGACAATTACTTTACTTATACCAATAGGTTAATCAGATGTCTTACATACACGAATGACTTATAGGACAATGACTTTACAAATACCAATGGTGTAATCAGATAGTCATATATACACGAATGGTTGATAAGACAATGACTACAGAGATACCAATGGGGTAATCAGAAGTCGTAAATACACGAATGACTTATAAGAAAATGACTTTACAGATACCAATGAGGTAATCAGAAGTCGTAAATACACGAATAGCTTATAAGACAATGACTTTACAGATACCAATGGGGTACTCAGAAGTCGTAAATATACGAATGGCTTAAAAGACAATGATTTTGCAGTTACCAATGCGGTAATTAGAAGTCGTAAATACACGAATGGCTTATAAGACAGTGACTTTACAGATACCAATGGTTTAATCAGAATTTGTAAATACACGATTGACTTATACGACAATGACTTTACAGATACCAAGGGGTTAATCAGAAGTCGTATTTACACGTATGGTTTATAACACAATGATTTTAGAGATACCAATGGTGTAATCAGAAGTCGTATATACACGAATGGTTGATAAGCCAATGACTTTAGAGATACCAATGGGTAATGAGAAGTCGTAAATATACGAATGTTTTATAAGACAGTGACTTAACAGATAACAATGGGGTAATCAGAAGACGTAAATACACGAATGTTTTATAAGACAATGACTAAACAGATACCAATGGTGTAATCAGAAGTCGTAAATACCCAAATGTTTTATAAGACAATGACTTTACAGATACCAATGGGGTAATCAGAAGTGGTAAATACACGAATAGCTTATAAGACAATGACTTTACAGATACCAATGGGGTAATCAGCAGTCGTTAATACACGAATGGCTTATAAGACATTGACTTTACAGATACCAATGGGATAATCAGAAGTCGTAATGGCTTATAAGACAATGACTTTACAGATACGAATAGGGTTATCAGAATTTGTAAATACACGATTGACTTATACGACAATGACTTTACAGATACCAAGGGGTTAATCAGAAGTCGTATTTACACGTATGGTTAATAAGACAATGATTTTACAGATACCAATGGTGTAATCAGAAGTCGAAAATAAACGAATGGCTTATAAGACATTGACATTACAGATACCAATGGGATAATCAGAAGTCATAATGGCTTATAAGACAATGAATTTACAGATACGAATAGGGTTATCAGAAATCGTAAATACACGATTGACTTATACGACAATGACTTTACAGATACCAAGGGGTTAATCAGAAGTCGTATTTACACGTATGGTTAATAAGACAATGATTTTACAGATACCAATGGTGTAATCAGAAGTCGAAAATAAACGAATGGCTTATAAGACATTGACATTACAGATACCAATGGGATAATCAGAAGTCATAATGGCTTATAAGACAATGAATTTACATATACCAATGGGGTAATCAGAAATCGTAAATACACGAATGGTTTATAAGACAATGACTTTACAGATACCAATGGGGTAATCAGAAATCGTAAATACACGAATGGCTCATAAGACAATGACTTTACAGACAACATTGGGGTATTCAGAATTGTAAATACACGAATGTTTTATAAGACAATAACTTTACAGATAACAATGGTGTAATCAGATGTCGTATATACACGAATGGTTGATAAGTCAATGACTTTAGAGATACCAATGGGGTAATGAGAAGTCGTTAATACACGAATGTTTTATAAGACAATGACTTTACAAATACCAATGGTGTAATCAGAAGTCGCAAATACACGAATGCCTTTTAAGAAAATTACTTTACAGATACCAATGGTGTACTCAGAAGTCGCAAATACACGAATGAGTAATAAGACAATGACTTTACAGAAACCAATGTGGTAATCAGAAGTCGTAAATACACGAATGGCTTATAAGACAGTGACTTTACAGATACCAATGGTGTAATCAGAATTTGTAAATACACGATTGACTTATACGACAATGACTTTACAGATACCAAGGGGTTAATCAGAAGTCGTATTTACACGTATGGTTTATAAGACAATTATTTTACAGATACCAATGGTGTAATCAGAAGTCGTAAATACACGAATGGCTTATAAGACAATGACTTTACAGACACCAATGGTGTAATCAGAAGTCGAAAATACACGAATGGCTTATAAGACATTGACTTTACAGATACCAATGGGATAATCAGAAGTCGTAATGGCTTATAAGACAATGACTTTACAGATACCAATGGTGTAATCAGAAGTCGTATATACACGAATGGTTGATAAGCCAATGACTTTAGAGATACCAATGGCTAATGAGAAGTCGTAAATATACGAATGTTTTATAAGACAGTGACTTAACAGATAACAATGGGGTAATCAGAAGACGTAAATACACGAATGTTTTATAAGACAATGACTATACAGATACCAATGGTGTAATCAGAAGTCGTAAATACCCAAATGTTTTATAAGACAATGACTTTACAGATACCAATGGGGTAATCAGAAGTGGTAAATACACGAATAGCTTATAAGACAATGACTTTACAGATACCAATGGGGTAATCAGCAGTCGTTAATACACGAATGGCTGATAGGAAAATGACTTTGGAGGTACCAATGGTGTAATCAGAAGTTGTAAATACACGAATGGCTTATAAGACATTGACTTTACAGATACCAATGGGTTAATCAAAGATCGTATTTACACGAATGGTTAATAAGACAATGACTTTACAGATACCAATGGGGTACTCGGAAGTCGTAAATATACGAATGGCTTAAAAGACAATGACTTTACAGTTACCAATGCGGTAATCAGAAGTCGTAAATACACGAATGGCTCATAAGACAATGACTTTACAGACAACATTGGAGTAATCAGAATTCGTAAATACACGAATGTTTTATAAGACAATGACTTTACAGATAACGATGGTGTAATCAGAAGTTGTATATACACAAATTGTTGATAAGTCAATGACTTTAGAGATACCAATGGGGTAATGAGAAGTCGTTAATACACGAATGTTTTATAAGACAATGACTTTACAGATACCAATGGGTTAATCAAAAATCGTATTTACACGAATGGCTAATAAGACAATGACTTTACAGATAACAATGGGGTACTAAGAAGTCGTAAATATACGAATGGCTTTAAAGACAATGACTTTACAGTTACCAATGCGATAATCAGAAGTCGTAAATACACGAATGGCTTATAAGACAATGACTTTACTTATACCAATAGGTTAATCAGATGTCTTACATACACGAATGACTTATAAGACAATGACTTTACAAATACCAATGGTGTAATCAGATAGTCATATATAAACGAATGGTTGATAAGACAAGGATTTTACAGATACCAATGGGGTAATCAGAAGTCGTAAATACGCGAATGGCTTATAAGACAATGACTTTACAGATACCAATGAGGTAATCAGAAGTCGTAAATATACGAATGTTTTATAAGACAATGACTTAACAGATAACAATGGGGAATCAGAAGACGTAAATACACGAATGTTTTATAAGACAATGACTATACAGATACCAATGGTGTAAACAGAAGTCGTAAATACACAAATGATTTATAAGACAATGACCTTACAGATACCAATGGTGTAATCAGAAGTCGTATATACACGAATGGTTAATAAGCCAATGACTTTAGAGATACCAATGTGTAATGAGAAGTCTTAAATATACGAATGTTTTATAAGACAATGACTTAACAGATAACAATGGGGTAATCAGAAGACGTAAATACACGCATGGCTTATAAGACAATGACTTTACAGACACCAATGGTGTAATCAGAAGTCGAAAATACACGAATGGCTTATAAGACATTGACTTTACAGATACCAATGGGATAATCAGAAGTCGTAATGGCTTATAAGACAATGACTTTACAGATACCAATGGTGTAATCAGAAGTCGTATATACACGAATGGTTGATAAGCCAATGACTTTAGAGATACCAATGGGTAATGAGAAGTCGTAAATACACAAATGTTTTATAAGACAATGACTTTACAGATACCAATGGGGTAATCAGAAGTGGTAAATACACGAATAGCTTATAAGACAATGACTTTACAGATACCAATGGGGTAATCAGCAGTCGTTAATACACGAATGGCTTATAGGAAAATGATTTTGGAGGTACCAATGGTGTAATCAGAAGTTGTAACTACACGAATGGCTTATAAGACAATGACTTTACAGATACCAATGGGTTAATCAAATATCGTATTTACACGAATGGTTAATAAGACAATGACTTTACAGATAACAATGGGGTACTCAGAAGTCGTAAATATACGAATGGCTTTAAAGACAATGACTTTACAGTTACCAATGCGGTAATCCGAAGTCGTAAATACACGAATGGCTCTTAAGACAATGACTTTACAGACAACATTGGAGTAATCAGAATTCGTAAATACACGAATGTTTTATAAGACAATGACTTTACAGATAACAATGGTGTAATCAGAAGTTGTATATACACAAATGGTTGATAAGTCAATGACTTTAGAGATACCAATGTGGTAATGAGAAGTCGTTAATACACGAATGTTTTATAAGACAATGACTTTACAAATACCAATGTGGTTATCAGAAGTCGTAAATACACGAATGGCTTATAAGACAACGACTTTACAGATACCAATGGGTTAATCAAAAATCGTATTTACACGAATGGCTAATAAGACAATGACTTTACAGATAACAATGGGGTACTAAGAAGTCGTAAATATACGAATGGCTTTAAAGACAATGACTTTACAGTTACCAATGCGGTAATCAGAAGTCGTAAATACACGAATGGCCTATAAGACAATGACTTTACTTATACCAATAGGTTAATTAGATGTCTTACATACACGAATGACTTATAAGACAATGACTTTACAAATACCAATGGTGTAATCAGATAGTCATAGATACACGAATGGTTGATAAGACAATGATTTTCCAGATACCAATGGTGTAAACAGAAGTCGTAAATACGCGAATGGCTTATAAGACAATGACTTTACAGATACCAATGAGGTAATCAGAAGTCGTAAATATACGAATGTTTTATAAGACAATGACTTAACAGATAACAATGGGGAATCAGAAGACGTAAATACACGAATGTTTTATAAGACAATGACTATACAGATACCAATGGTGTAAACAGAAGTCGTAAATACACAAATGATTTATAAGACAATGACCTTACAGATACCAATGGTGTAATCAGAAGTCGTATATACACGAATGGTTAATAAGCCAATGACTTTAGAGATACCAATGTGTAATGAGAAGTCTTAAATATACGAATGTTTTATAAGACAATGACTTAACAGATAACAATGGGGTAATCAGAAGACGTAAATACACGCATGGCTTATAAGACAATGACTTTACAGACACCAATGGTGTAATCAGAAGTCGAAAATACACGAATGGCTTATAAGACATTGACTTTACAGATACCAATGGGATAATCAGAAGTCGTAATGGCTTATAAGACAATGACTTTACAGATACCAATGGTGTAATCAGAAGTCGTATATACACGAATGGTTGATAAGCCAATGACTTTAGAGATACCAATGGGTAATGAGAAGTCGTAAATACACAAATGTTTTATAAGACAATGACTTTACAGATACCAATGGGGTAATCAGAAGTGGTAAATACACGAATAGCTTATAAGACAATGACTTTACAGATACCAATGGGGTAATCAGCAGTCGTTAATACACGAATGGCTTATAGGAAAATGATTTTGGAGACACCAATGGTGTAATCAGAAGTTGTAACTACACGAATGGCTTATAAGACAATGACTTTACAGATACCAATGGGTTAATCAAAGATCGTATTTACACGAATGGTTAATAAGACAATGACTTTACAGATAACAATGGGGTACTCAGAAGTCGTAAATATACGAATGGCTTTAAAGACAATGACTTTGCAGTTACCAATGCGGTAATCAGAAGTCGTAAATACACGAATGGCTCATAAGACAATGACTTTACAGACAACATTGGAGTAATCAGAATTCGTAAATACACGAATGTTTTATAAGACAATGACTTTACAGATAACAATGGTGTAATCAGAAGTTGTATATACACAAATGGTTGATAAGTCAATGACTTTAGAGATACCAATGGGGTAATGAGAAGTCGTTAATACACGAATGTTTTATAAGACAATGACTTTACAAATACCAATGTGGTTATCAGAAGTCGTAAATACACGAATGGCTTATAAGACAATGACTTTACAGATACCAATGGGTTAATCAAAAATCGTATTTACACGAATGGCTAATAAGACAATGACTTTACAGATAACAATGGGGTACTAAGAAGTCGTAAATATACGAATGGCTTTAAAGACAATGACTTTACAGTTACCAATGCGGTAATCAGAAGTCGTAAATACACGAATGGCCTATAAGACAATGACTTTACTTATACCAATAGGTTAATCAGATGTCTTACATACACGAATGACTTATAAGACAATGACTTTACAAATACCAATGGTGTAATCAGATAGTCATAGATACACGAATGGTTGATAAGACAATGATTTTCCAGATACCAATGGTGTAAACAGAAGTCGTAAATACGCGAATGGCTTATAAGACAATGACTTTACAGATACCAATGAGGTAATCAGAAGTCGTAAATATACGAATGTTTTATAAGACAATGACTTAACAGATAACAATGGGGTAATCAGATGACGTAAATACACGGATGTTTTATAAGACAATGACTATACAGATACCAATGGTGTAAACAGAAGTCGTAAATACAAAAATGATTTATAAGACAATGACTTTACAGATACCAATGGTGTAATCAGAAGTCGTATATACACGAATGGTTAATAAGCCAATGACTTTAGAGATACCAATGTGTAATGAGAAGTCTTAAATATACGAATGTTTTATAAGACAATGACTTAACAGATAACAATGGGGTAATCAGAAGACGTAAATACACGAATGGCTTATAAGACATTGACTTTACAGATACCAATGGGATAATCAGAAGTCGTAATGGCTTATAAGAAAATGACTTTACAGATACCAATGGTGTAATCAGAAGTCGTATATACACGAATGGTTGATAAGCCAATGACTTTAGAGATACCAATGGGTAATGAGAAGTCGTAAATATACGAATGTTTTATAAGACAGTGACTCAACAGATACCAATGGGGTAATCAGAAATCGTAAATACACGAATGGTTTATAAGACAATGACTTTACAGATACCAATGGGGTAATCAGAATTCGTAAATACACGAATGTTTTATAAGACAATGACTTAACAGATAACAATGGTGTAATCAGAAGTCGTATATACACGAATGGTTGATAAGTCTATGACTTTAGATATACCAATGGGATAATGAGAAGTCGTTAATACACGAATGGTTTATAAGACAATGACTTTACAAATACCAATGTGGTAATCAGAAGTCGTAAATACACGAATGGTTTATAAGACAATGACTTTACTGATACCAATGGTGTAATCAGAAGTCGCAAATACACGAATGGCTTATAAGAAAATTACTTTACAGATACCAATGGTGTACTCAGAAGTCGCAATTACACGAATGAGTAATAAGACAATGACTTTACAAAAACCAATGTTGTAATCAGAAGTCGTAAATACACGAATGGCTTATAAGACAGTGACTTTACAGATACCAATGGTGTAATCAGAATTTGTAAATACACGATTGACTTATACGACAATGATTTTACAGATACCAAGGGGTTAATCAGAAGTCGTTTTGTACACGTATGGTTTATAAGACAAAGATTTTACAGATACCAATGGTGTAATCAGAAGTCGTAAATACACGAATGGCTTATAAGACAATGACTTTACAGACACCAATGGTGTAATCAGAAGTCGAATATACACGAATGGCTTATAAGACATTGACTTTACAGATACCAATAGGATAATCAGAAGTCGTAATGGCTTATAAGACAATGACTTTACAGATACCAATGGTGTAATCATAAGTCGTATATACACGAATGGTTGATAAGCCAATGACTTTAGAGATACCAATGGGTAATGAGAAGTCGTAAATATACGAATGTTTTATAAGACAATGACTTAACAGATAACAATGGGGTAATCAGAAGACGTCAATACACAAATGTTTTATAAGACAATGACTTTACAGATACCAATTGGGTAATCAGAAGTGGTAAATACACGAATAGCTTATAAGACAATGACTTTACAGATACCAATGGGGTAATCAGCAGTCGTTAATACACGAATGGCTTATAGGAAAATGATTTTGGAGGTACCAATGGCGTAATCAGAAGTTGTAAATACACGAATGGCTTATAAGACAATGACTTTACAGATACCAATGGGTTAATCAAAGATCGTATTTACACGAATGGCTAATAAGACAATGACTTTACAGATAACAATGGGGTATTCAGAAGTCGTAAATATACGAATGGCTTAAAAGACAATGACTTTAGAGTTACCAATGCGGTAATCAGAAGTCGTAAATACACGAATGGCTCATAAGACAATGACTTTACAGACAACATTGGGGTAATCAGAATTCGTAAATACACGAATGTTTTATAAGACAATGACTTTACAGATAACAATGGTGTAATCAGAAATCGTATATACACGAATGATTGATAAGTCAATGACTTTAGAGATACCAATGGGGTAATGAGAAGTCATTAATACACGAATGTTTTATAAAACATTGACTTTGCAAATACCAATGTGGTTATCAGAAGTCGTAAATACACGAATGTCTTATAAGACAATGACTATACAGATACCAATGGTGTAATCAGAAGTCGCAAATACACGAATGCCTTTTAAGAAAATTACTTTACAGATACCAATGGTGTACTCAGAAGTCGCAAATACACGAATGAGTAATAAGACAATGACTTTACAGAAACCAATGTGGTAATCAGAAGTCGTAAATACACGAATGGCTTATAAGACAGTGACTTTACAGATACCAATGGTGTAATCAGAATTTGTAAATACACGATTGACTTATACGACAATGACTTTACAGATACCAAGGGGTTAATCAGAAGTCGTATTTACACGTATGGTTTATAAGACAATTATTTTACAGATACCAATGGTGTAATCAGAAGTCGTAAATACACGAATGGCTTATAAGACAATGACTTTACAGACACCAATGGTGTAATCAGAAGTCGAAAATACACGAATGGCTTATAAGACATTGACTTTACAGATACCAATGGGATAATCAGAAGTCGTAATGGCTTATAAGACAATGACTTTACAGATACCAATGGTGTAATCAGAAGTCGTATATACACGAATGGTTGATAAGCCAATGACTTTAGAGATACCAATGGCTAATGAGAAGTCGTAAATATACGAATGTTTTATAAGACAGTGACTTAACAGATAACAATGGGGTAATCAGAAGACGTAAATACACGAATGTTTTATAAGACAATGACTATACAGATACCAATGGTGTAATCAGAAGTCGTAAATACCCAAATGTTTTATAAGACAATGACTTTACAGATACCAATGGGGTAATCAGAAGTGGTAAATACACGAATAGCTTATAAGACAATGACTTTACAGATACCAATGGGGTAATCAGCAGTCGTTAATACACGAATGGCTGATAGGAAAATGACTTTGGAGGTACCAATGGTGTAATCAGAAGTTGTAAATACACGAATGGCTTTAAAGACAATGACTTTACAGTTACCAATGCGGTAATCAGAAGTCGTAAATACACGAATGGCTCTTAAGACAATGACTTTACAGACAACATTGGAGTAATCAGAATTCGTAAATACACGAATGTTTTATAAGACAATGACTTTACAGATAACAATGGTGTAATCAGAAGTTGTATATACACAAATGGTTGATAAGTCAATGACTTTAGAGATACCAATGGGGTAGTGAGAAGTCGTTAATACACGAATGTTTTATAAGACAATGACTTTACAAATACCAATGTGGTTATCAGAAGTCGTAAATACACGAATGGCTTATAAGACAATGACTTTACAGATACCAATGGGTTAATCAAAAATCGTATTTACACGAATGGCTAATAAGACAATGACTTTACAGATAACAATGGGGTACTAAGAAGTCGTAAATATACGAATGGCTTTAAAGACAATGACTTTACAGTTACCAATGCGGTAATCAGAAGTCGTAAATACACGAATGGCCTATAAGACAATGACTTTACTTATACCAATAGGTTAATCAGATGTCTTACATACACGAATGACTTATAAGACAATGACTTTACAAATACCAATGGTGTAATCAGATAGTCATAGATACACGAATGGTTGATAAGACAATGATTTTCCAGATACCAATGGTGTAAACAGAAGTCGTAAATACGCGAATGGCTTATAAGACAATGACTTTACAGATACCAATGAGGTAATCAGAAGTCGTAAATATACGAATGTTTTATAAGACAATGACTTAACAGATAACAATGGGGAATCAGAAGACGTAAATACACGAATGTTTTATAAGACAATGACTATACAGATACCAATGGTGTAAACAGAAGTCGTAAATACACAAATGATTTATAAGACAATGTCCTTACAGATACCAATGGTGTAATCAGAAGTCGTATATACACGAATGGTTAATAAGCCAATGACTTTAGAGATACCAATGTGTAATGAGAAGTCTTAAATATACGAATGTTTTATAAGACAATGACTTAACAGATAACAATGGGGTAATCAGAAGACGTAAATACACGCATGGCTTATAAGACAATGACTTTACAGACACCAATGGTGTAATCAGAAGTCGAAAATACACGAATGGCTTATAAGACATTGACTTTACAGATACCAATGGGATAATCAGAAGTCGTAATGGCTTATAAGACAATGACTTTACAGATACCAATGGTATAATCAGAAGTCGTATATACACGAATGGTTGATAAGCCAATGACTTTAGAGATACCAATGGGTAATGAGAAGTCGTAAATACACAAATGTTTTATAAGACAATGACTTTACAGATACCAATGGGGTAATCAGAAGTGGTAAATACACGAATAGCTTATAAGACAATGACTTTACAGATACCAATGGGGTAATCAGCAGTCGTTAATACACGAATGGCTTATAGGAAAATGATTTTGGAGACACCAATGGTGTAATCAGAAGTTGTAACTACACGAATGGCTTATAAGACAATGACTTTACAGATACCAATGGGTTAATCAAAGATCGTATTTACACGAATGGTTAATAAGACAATGACTTTACAGATAACAATGGGGTACTCAGAAGTCGTAAATATACGAATGGCTTTAAAGACAATGACTTTACAGTTACCAATGCGGTAATCAGAAGTCGTAAATACACGAATGGCTCATAAGACAATGACTTTACAGACAACATTGGAGTAATCAGAATTCGTAAATACACGAATGTTTTATAAGACAATGACTTTACAGATAACAATGGTGTAATCAGAAGTTGTATATACACAAATGGTTGATAAGTCAATGACTTTAGAGATACCAATGGGGTAATGAGAAGTCGTTAATACACAAATGTTTTATAAGACAATGACTTTACAAATACCAATGTGGTTATCAGAAGTCGTAAATACACGAATGGCTTATAAGACAATGACTTTACAGATACCAATGGGTTAATCAAAAATCGTATTTACACGAATGGCTAATAAGACAATGACTTTACAGATAACAATGGGGTACTAAGAAGTCGTAAATATACGAATGGCTTTAAAGACAATGACTTTACAGTTACCAATGCGGTAATCAGAAGTCGTAAATACACGAATGGCCTATAAGACAATGACTTTACTTATACCAATAGGTTAATCAGATGTCTTACATACACGAATGACTTATAAGACAATGACTTTACAAATACCAATGGTGTAATCAGATAGTCATAGATACACGAATGGTTGATAAGACAATGATTTTCCAGATACCAATGGTGTAAACAGAAGTCGTAAATACGCGAATGGCTTATAAGACAATGACTTTACAGATACCAATGAGGTAATCAGAAGTCGTAAATATACGAATGTTTTATAAGACAATGACTTAACAGATAACAATGGGGTAATCAGAAGACGTAAATACACGAATGTTTTATAAGACAATGACTATACAGATACCAATGGTGTAAACAGAAGTCGTAAATACAAAAATTATTTATAAGACAATGACTTTACAGATACCAATGGTGTAATCAGAAGTCGTATATACACGAATGGTTAATAAGCCAATGACTTTAGAGATACCAATGTGTAATGAGAAGTCTTAAATATACGAATGTTTTATAAGACAATGACTTAACAGATAACAATGGGGTAATCAGAAGACGTAAATACACGAATGGCTTATAAGACATTGACTTTACAGATACCAATGGGATAATCAGAAGTCGTAATGGCTTATAAGAAAATGACTTTACAGATACCAATGGTGTAATCAGAAGTCGTATATACACGAATGGTTGATAAGCCAATGACTTTAGAGATACCAATGGGTAATGAGAAGTCGTAAATATACGAATGTTTTATAAGACAGTGACTCAACAGATACCAATGGGGTAATCAGAAATCGTAAATACACGAATGGTTTATAAGACAATGACTTTACAGATACCAATGGGGTAATCAGAATTCGTAAATACACGAATAGCTTATAAGACAATGACTTTACAGATACCAATGGGGTAATCAGCAGTCGTTAATACACGAATGGCTTATAGGAAAATGATTTTGGAGACACCAATGGTGTAATCAGAAGTTGTAACTACACGAATGGCTTATAAGACAATGACTTTACAGATACCAATGGGTTAATCAAAGATCGTATTTACACGAATGGTTAATAAGACAATGACTTTACAGATAACAATGGGGTACTCAGAAGTCGTAAATATACGAATGGCTTTAAAGACAATGACTTTACAGTTACCAATGCGGTAATCAGAAGTCGTAAATACACGAATGGCTCATAAGACAATGACTTTACAGACAACATTGGAGTAATCAGAATTCGTAAATACACGAATGTTTTATAAGACAATGACTTTACAGATAACAATGGTGTAATCAGAAGTTGTATATACACAAATGGTTGATAAGTCAATGACTTTAGAGATACCAATGGGGTAATGAGAAGTCGTTAATACACGAATGTTTTATAAGACAATGACTTTACAAATACCAATGTGGTTATCAGAAGTCGTAAATACACGAATGGCTTATAAGACAATGACTTTACAGATACCAATGGGTTAATCAAAAATCGTATTTACACGAATGGCTAATAAGACAATGACTTTACAGATAACAATGGGGTACTAAGAAGTCGTAAATATACGAATGGCTTTAAAGACAATGACTTTACAGTTACCAATGCGGTAATCAGAAGTCGTAAATACACGAATGGCCTATAAGACAATGACTTTACTTATACCAATAGGTTAATCAGATGTCTTACATACACGAATGACTTATAAGACAATGACTTTACAAATACCAATGGTGTAATCAGATAGTCATAGATACACGAATGGTTGATAAGACAATGATTTTCCAGATACCAATGGTGTAAACAGAAGTCGTAAATACGCGAATGGCTTATAAGACAATGACTTTACAGATACCAATGAGGTAATCAGAAGTCGTAAATATACGAATGTTTTATAAGACAATGACTTAACAGATAACAATGGGGTAATCAGAAGACGTAAATACACGAATGTTTTATAAGACAATGACTATACAGATACCAATGGTGTAAACAGAAGTCGTAAATACAAAAATGATTTATAAGACAATGACTTTACAGATACCAATGGTGTAATCAGAAGTCGTATATACACGAATGGTTAATAAGCCAATGACTTTAGAGATACCAATGTGTAATGAGAAGTCTTAAATATACGAATGTTTTATAAGACAATGACTTAACAGATAACAATGGGGTAATCAGAAGACGTAAATACACGAATGGCTTATAAGACATTGACTTTACAGATACCAATGGGATAATCAGAAGTCGTAATGGCTTATAAGAAAATGACTTTACAGATACCAATGGTGTAATCAGAAGTCGTATATACACGAATGGTTGATAAGCCAATGACTTTAGAGATACCAATGGGTAATGAGAAGTCGTAAATATACGAATGTTTTATAAGACAGTGACTCAACAGATACCAATGGGGTAATCAGAAATCGTAAATACACGAATGGTTTATAAGACAATGACTTTACAGATACCAATGGGGTAATCAGAAATCGTAAATACACGAATGGTTTATAAGACAATGACTTTACAGATACCAATGGGGTAATCAGAAGTCGTATATACACGAATGGTTGATAAGTCTATGACTTTAGATATACCAATGGGATAATAAGAAGTCGTTAATACACGAATGGTTTATAAGACAATGACTTTACAAATACCAATGTGGTAATCAGAAGTCGTAAATACACGAATGGTTTATAAGACAATGACTTTACTGATACCAATGGTGTAATCAGAAGTCGCAAATACACGAATGGCTTATAAGAAAATTACTTTACAGATACCAATGGTGTACTCAGAAGTCGCAATTACACGAATGAGTAATAAGACAATGACTTTACAAAAACCAATGTTGTAATCAGAAGTCGTAAATACACGAATGGCTTATAAGACAGTGACTTTACAGATACCAATGGTGTAATCAGAATTTGTAAATACACGATTGACTTATACGACAATGATTTTACAGATACCAAGGGGTTAATCAGAAGTCGTTTTGTACACGTATGGTTTATAAGACAAAGATTTTACAGATACCAATGGTGTAATCAGAAGTCGTAAATACACGAATGGTTTATAAGACAATGACTTTACAGACACCAATGGTGTAATCAGAAGTCGAAAATACACGAATGGCTTATAAGACATTGACTTTACAGATACCAATAGGATAATCAGAAGTCGTAATGGCTTATAAGACAATGACTTTACAGATACCAATGGTGTAATCATAAGTCGTATATACACGAATGGTTGATAAGCCAATGACTTTAGAGATACCAATGGGTAATGAGAAGTCGTAAATATACGAATGTTTTATAAGACAATGACTTAACAGATAACAATGGGGTAATCAGAAGACGTAAATACACAAATGTTTTATAAGACAATGACTTTACAGATACCAATGGGGTAATCAGAAGTGGTAAATACACGAATAGCTTATAAGACAATGACTTTACAGATACCAATGGGGTAATCAGCAGTCGTTAATACACGAATGGCTTATAGGAAAATGATTTTGGAGGTACCAATGGCGTAATCAGAAGTTGTAAATACACGAATGGCTTATAAGACAATGACTTTACAGATACCAATGGGTTAATCAAAGATCGTATTTACACGAATGGCTAATAAGACAATGACTTTACAGATAACAATGGGGTATTCAGAAGTCGTAAATATACGAATGGCTTAAAAGACAATGACTTTAGAGTTACCAATGCGGTAATCAGAAGTCGTAAATACACGAATGGCTCATAAGACAATGACTTTACAGACAACATTGGGGTAATCAGAATTCGTAAATACACGAATGTTTTATAAGACAATGACTTTACAGATAACAATGGTGTAATCAGAAATCGTATATACACGAATGATTGATAAGTCAATGACTTTAGAGATACCAATGGGGTAATGAGAAGTCATTAATACACGAATGTTTTATAAAACATTGACTTTACAAATACCAATGTGGTTATCAGAAGTCGTAAATACACGAATGTCTTATAAGACAATGACTATACAGATACCAATGGTGTAATCAGAAGTCGCAAATACACGAATGCCTTTTAAGAAAATTACTTTACAGATACCAATGGTGTACTCAGAAGTCGCAAATACACGAATGAGTAATAAGACAATGACTTTACAGAAACCAATGTGGTAATCAGAAGTCGTAAATACACGAATGGCTTATAAGACAGTGACTTTACAGATACCAATGGTGTAATCAGAATTTGTAAATACACGATTGACTTATACGACAATGACTTTACAGATACCAAGGGGTTAATCAGAAGTCGTATTTACACGTATGGTTTATAAGACAATTATTTTACAGATACCAATGGTGTAATCAGAAGTCGTAAATACACGAATGGCTTATAAGACAATGACTTTACAGACACCAATGGTGTAATCAGAAGTCGAAAATACACGAATGGCTTATAAGACATTGACTTTACAGATACCAATGGGATAATCAGAAGTCGTAATGGCTTATAAGACAATGACTTTACAGATACCAATGGTGTAATCAGAAGTCGTATATACACGAATGGTTGATAAGCCAATGACTTTAGAGATACCAATGGCTAATGAGAAGTCGTAAATATACGAATGTTTTATAAGACAGTGACTTAACAGATAACAATGGGGTAATCAGAAGACGTAAATACACGAATGTTTTATAAGACAATGACTATACAGATACCAATGGTGTAATCAGAAGTCGTAAATACCCAAATGTTTTATAAGACAATGACTTTACAGATACCAATGGGGTAATCAGAAGTGGTAAATACACGAATAGCTTATAAGACAATGACTTTACAGATACCAATGGGGTAATCAGCAGTCGTTAATACACGAATGGCTGATAGGAAAATGACTTTGGAGGTACCAATGGTGTAATCAGAAGTTGTAAATACACGAATGGCTTATAAGACATTGACTTTACAGATACCAATGGGTTAATCAAAGATCGTATTTACACGAATGGTTAATAAGACAATGACTTTACAGATACCAATGGGGTACTCGGAAGTCGTAAATATACGAATGGCTTAAAAGACAATGACTTTACAGTTACCAATGCGGTAATCAGAAGTCGTAAATACACGAATGGCTCATAAGACAATGACTTTACAGACAACATTGGAGTAATCAGAATTCGTAAATACACGAATGTTTTATAAGACAATGACTTTACAGATAACGATGGTGTAATCAGAAGTTGTATATACACAAATTGTTGATAAGTCAATGACTTTAGAGATACCAATGGGGTAATGAGAAGTCGTTAATACACGAATGTTTTATAAGACAATGACTTTACAAATACCAATGGTGTAATCAGATAGTCATATATAAACGAATGGTTGATAAGACAAGGATTTTACAGATACCAATGGTGTAATCAGAAGTCGTAAATACGCGAATGGCTTATAAGACAATGACTTTACAGATACCAATGAGGTAATCAGAAGTCGTAAATATACGAATGTTTTATAAGACAATGACTTAACAGATAACAATGGGGAATCAGAAGACGTAAATACACGAATGTTTTATAAGACAATGACTATACAGATACCAATGATGTAAACAGAAGTCGTAAATACACAAATGATTTATAAGACAATGACCTTACAGATACCAATGGTGTAATCAGAAGTCGTATATACACGAATGGTTAATAAGCCAATGACTTTAGAGATACCAATGTGTAATGAGAAGTCTTAAATATACGAATGTTTTATAAGACAATGACTTAACAGATAACAATGGGGTAATCAGAAGACGTAAATACACGCATGGCTTATAAGACAATGACTTTACAGACACCAATGGTGTAATCAGAAGTCGAAAATACACGAATGGCTTATAAGACATTGACTTTACAGATACCAATGGGATAATCAGAAGTCGTAATGGCTTATAAGACAATGACTTTACAGATACCAATGGTGTAATCAGAAGTCGTATATACACGAATGGTTGATAAGCCAATGACTTTAGAGATACCAATGGGTAATGAGAAGTCGTAAATACACAAATGTTTTATAAGACAATGACTTTACAGATACCAATGGGGTAATCAGAAGTGGTAAATACACGAATAGCTTATAAGACAATGACTTTACAGATACCAATGGGGTAATCAGCAGTCGTTAATACACGAATGGCTTATAGGAAAATGATTTTGGAGGTACCAATGGTGTAATCAGAAGTTGTAACTACACGAATGGCTTATAAGACAATGACTTTACAGATACCAATGGGTTAATCAAAGATCGTATTTACACGAATGGTTAATAAGACAATGACTTTACAGATAACAATGGGGTACTCAGAAGTCGTAAATATACGAATGGCTTTAAAGACAATGACTTTACAGTTACCAATGCGGTAATCAGAAGTCGTAAATACACGAATGGCTCATAAGACAATGACTTTACAGACAACATTGGAGTAATCAGAATTCGTAAATACACGAATGTTTTATAAGACAATGACTTTACAGATAACAATGGTGTAATCAGAAGTTGTATATACACAAATGGTTGATAAGTCAATGACTTTAGAGATACCAATGGGGTAATGAGAAGTCGTTAATACACGAATGTTTTATAAGACAATGACTTTACAAATACCAATGTGGTTATCAGAAGTCGTAAATACACGAATGGCTTATAAGACAATGACTTTACAGATACCAATGGGTTAATCAAAAATCGTATTTACACGAATGGCTAATAAGACAATGACTTTACAGATAACAATGGGGTACTAAGAAGTCGTAAATATACGAATGGCTTTAAAGACAATGACTTTACAGTTACCAATGCGGTAATCAGAAGTCGTAAATACACGAATGGCTTATAAGACAATGACTTTACTTATACCAATAGGTTAATCAGATGTCTTACATACACGAATGACTTATAAGACAATGACTTTACAAATACCAATGGTGTAATCAGATAGTCATAGATACACGAATGGTTGATAAGACAATGATTTTCCAGATACCAATGGTGTAAACAGAAGTCGTAAATACGCGAATGGCTTATAAGACAATGACTTTACAGATACCAATGAGGTAATCAGAAGTCGTAAATATACGAATGTTTTATAAGACAATGACTTAACAGATAACAATGGGGTAATCAGAAGACGTAAATACACGAATGTTTTATAAGACAATGACTATACAGATACCAATGGTGTAAACAGAAGTCGTAAATACACAAATGATTTATAAGACAATGACTTTACAGATACCAATGGTGTAATCAGAAGTCGTATATACACGAATGGTTAATAAGCCAATGACTTTAGAGATACCAATGTGTAATGAGAAGTCTTAAATATACGAATGTTTTATAAGACAATGACTTAACAGACAACAATGGGGTAATCAGAAGACGTAAATACACGAATGGCTTATAAGACATTGACTTTACAGATACCAATGGGATAATCAGAAGTCGTAATGGCTTATAAGAAAATGACTCTACAGATACCAATGGTGTAATCAGAAGTCGTATATACACGAATGGTTGATAAGCCAATGACTTTAGAGATACCAATGGGTAATGAGAAGTCGTAAATATACGAATGTTTTATAAGACAGTGACTCAACAGATACCAATGGGGTAATCAGAAATCGTAAATACACGAATGGTTTATAAGACAATGACTTTACAGATACCAATGGGGTAATCAGAATTCGTAAATACACGAATGTTTTATAAGACAATGACTTAACAGATAACAATGGTGTAATCAGAAGTCGTATATACACGAATGGTTGATAAGTCTATGACTTTAGATATACCAATGGGGTAATGAGAAGTCGTTAATACACGAATGGTTTATAAGACAATGACTTTACAAATACAAATGTGGTAATCAGAAGTCGTAAATACACGAATGGTTTATAAGACAATGACTTTGCTGATACCAATGGTGTAATCAGAAGTCGCAAATACACGAATGGCTTATAAGAAAATTACTTTACAGATACCAATGGTGTACTCAGAAGTCGCAATTACACGAATGAGTAATAAGACAATGACTTTACAAAAACCAATCTTGTAATCAGAAGTCGTAAATACACGAATGGCTTATAAGACAGTGACTTTACAGATACCAATGGTGTAATCAGAATTTGTAAATACACGATTGACTTATACGACAATGACTTTACAGATACCAAGGGGTTAATCAGAAGTCGTTTTGTACACGTATGGTTTATAAGACAAAGATTTTACAGATACCAATGGTGTAATCAGAAGTCGTAAATACACGAATGGCTTATAAGACAATGACTTTACGGACACCAATGGTGTAATCAGAAGTCGAAAATACACGAATGGCTTATAAGACATTGACTTTACAGATACCAATAGGATAATCAGAAGTCGTAATGGCTTATAAGACAATGACTTTACAGATACCAATGGTGTAATCAGAAGTCGTATATACACGAATGGTTGATAAGCCAATGACTTTAGAGATACCAATGGGTAATGAGAAGTCGTAAATATACGAATGTTTTATAAGACAATGACTTAACAGATAACAATGGGGTAATCAGAAGACGTAAATACACAAATGTTTTATAAGACAATGACTTTACAGATACCAATGGGGTAATCAGAAGTGGTAAATACACGAATAGCTTATAAGACAATGACTTTACAGATACCAATGGGGTAATCAGCAGTCGTTAATACACGAATGGCTTATAGGAAAATGATTTTGGAGGTACCAATGGCGTAATCAGAAGTTGTAAATACACGAATGGCTTATAAGACAATGACTTTACAGATACCAATGGGTTAATCAAAGATCGTATTTACACGAATGGCTAATAAGACAATGACTTTACAGATAACAATGGGGTATTCAGAAGTCGTAAATATACGAATGGCTTAAAAGACAATAACTTTAGAGTTACCAATGCGGTAATCAGAAGTCGTAAATACACGAATGGCTCATAAGACAATGACTTTACAGACAACATTGGGGTAATCAGAATTCGTAAATACACGAATGTTTTATAAGACAATGACTTTACAGATAACAATGGTGTAATCAGAAATCGTATATACACGAATGATTGATAAGTCAATGACTTTAGAGATACCAATGGGGTAATGAGAAGTCGTTAATACACGAATGTTTTATAAAACATTGACTTTACAAATACCAATGTGGTTATCAGAAGTCGTAAATACACGAATGTCTTATAAGACAATGACTATACAGATACCAATGGTGTAATCAGAAGTCGTAAATACACGAATAGATTATAAGACAATGACTTTACAGATACCAATGAGGTAATCAGAAGTCGTAAATACACGAATGACTTATAAGACAATGACTTTACAGATACCAATGGGATAATCAGAAGTCGTAATGGCTTATAAGACAATGACTTTACAGATACCAATGGTGTAATCAGAAGTCGTAAATACACGAATAGATTATAAGACAATGACTTTACAGATACCAATGGTGTAATCAGAAGTCGTATATACACGAATTGTTGATAAGCCAATGACTTTACATATACCAATGAGGTAATCAGAAGTCGTAAATACACGAATGACTTATAAGACAATGACTTTACAGATACCAATGGGATAATCAGAAGTCGTAATGGCTGATAAGACAATGACTTTACAGATATCAATGGGGTAATCAGAAGTTGTAAATACACGAATGGCTTATAAGACAATGACATTACAGATACCAATGGGTTAATCAAAGATCGTATTTACACGAATGGCTTATAAGACAATGACTTTACAGATAACAATGGGGTACTCAAAATTGGTCGTAAATATACGAATGGCTTAAAAGAAAATGACTTTACATTTATCAATGCGGTAATCAGAAGTCGTAAATACACGAATGGCTTATAAGACAATGACTTTACTTATACCAATAGGTTAATCAGATATCTTACATACACGAATGGCTTATAGGACAATGACTTTACAAATACCAATGGTGTAATCAGATAGTCATATATACACGAATGTTTAATAAGACAATGACTTTACAGATACCAATGGGGTAATCAGCAGTCGTTAATACACGAATGACTTATAGGAAAATGATTTTGGAGGTACAAATGGGGTAATCAGAAGTCGTAAATACACGAATGACTTATAAGACAATGATTTGACAGATACCGATGGTGTAATAAGAAGTCGTAAATACGCGAATGGCTTATAAGACAATGACTTTACAGATACCAGTGAGGTAATCAGAAGTCGTAAATACACGAATGACTTATAAGACAATGACTTTACAGATAACAATGGTGTACTCAGAAGTCGCAAATACACGAATGAGTAATAAGACAATGACTTTACAGAAACCAATGTGGTAATCAGAAGTCGTAAATGCACAAATGTTTTATAAGACAATGACTTTACAGATACCAATGGGGTAATCAGAAGTGGTAAATACACGAATAGCTTATAAGACAATGACTTTACAGATACCAATGGGGTAATCAGCAGTCGTTAATACACGAATGGCTAATAGGAAAATGATTTTGGAGGTACCAAGGGTGTAATCAGAAGTTGTAAATACACGAATGGCTTATAAGACAATGACTTTACAGATACCAATGGGTTAATCAAAGATCGTATTTAAACGAATGGCTAATAAGACAATGACTTTACAGATAACAATGCGGTACTCAGAAGTCGTAAATATACGAATGGCTTAAAAGACAATGACTTTACAGTTACCAATGCGGTAATCAGAAGTCGTAAATACACGAATGGCTCATAAGACAATGACTTTACAGACAACATTGGAGTAATCAGAATTCGTAAATACACGAATGTTTTATAAGACAATGACTTTACAGATAACAATGGTGTAATCAGAAGTTGTATATACACAAATGGTTGATAAGCCAATGACTTTAGAGATACCAATGGGTAATGAGAAGTCGTAAATATACGAATGTTTTATAAGACAATGACTTAACAGATAACAATGGTGTAATCAGAAGTCGTAAATACACAAATGTTTTATAAGACAATGACTTTACAGATACCAATGGGGTAATCAGAAGTCGTAAATACACGAATAGATTATAAGACAATGACTTTACAGATACCAATGGGATAATCAGAAGTCGTAATGGCTTATAAGACAATGACTTTACAGATATCAATGGGGTAATCAGAAGTCGTAAATACACGAATGATTTATAAGACAATGACTTTACAGATACCAATGGTGTAATCAGAAGTCGTATATACACGAACGGTTGATAAGCCAATGACTTTAGAGATACCAATGGGTAATGAGAAGTGGTAAATATACGAATGTTTTATAAGACAATGACTTAACAGATAACAATGGGGTTATCAGAAGACGTAAATACACGACTGTTTTATAAGACAATGACTATACAGATACCAATGGTGTAATCAGAAGTCGTAAATACACGAATGTTTTATAAGACAATGACTTTACAGATACCAATGGGGTAATCAGCAGTCGTAAATACACGAATAGATTATAAGACAATGACTTTACAGATACCAATGAAGTAATCAGCAGTCGTTAATACACGAATGGCTTATAGGAAAATGATTTTGGAGGTACCAATGGTGTAATCAGAAGTTGTAAATACACGAATGGCTTATAAGACAATGACTTTACAGATACCAATGGGTTAATCAAAGATCGTATTTACACGAATGGCTTATAAGACAATGACTTTACAGATAACAATGGGGTACTCAGAAGTCGTAAATATACGAATGGTTTAAAAGACAATGACTTTACAGTTAACAATGCGGTAATCAGAAGTCGTAAATACACGAATGGCTTATAAGACAATGACTTTACTTATACCAATAGGTTAATCAGATGTCTTACATACACGAATGGCTTATAGGACAATGACTTTACAAATACCAATGGTGTAATCAGATAGTCATATATACACGAATGGTTGATAAGACAATGACTATATAGATACCAATCGGGTAATCAGAAGTCGTAAATACACGAATGTTTAATAAGACAATGACTTTACAGATACCAATGGGGTAATCAGCAGTCGTTAATACACGAATGGCTTATAGGAAAATCATTTTGGAGGTACCAATGGGGTAATCAGAAGTCGTAAATACACGAATGACTCATAAGACAATGATTTTACAGATACCGATGGTGTAATCAGAAGTCGTAAATACACGAATGACTTATAAGACAATGACTTTACAGATAACAATGGTGTACTCAGAAGTCGCAAATACACGAATGAGTAATAAGAAAATTACTTTACAGAAACCAATGTGGTAATCAGAAGTCGTAAATACACGAATTGCTTATAAGACAGTGACTTTACAGATACCAATGGTTTAATCAGAATTTGTAAATACACGATTGACTTATACGACAATGACTTTACAGATACCAAGGTGTTAATCAGAAATCGTATTTACACGTATGGTTTATAAGACAATGATTTTACAGATACCAATGGTGTAATCAGAAGTCGTAAATACACGAATGGTTTATAAAACAATGACTTTACAGATACCAATGGGATAATCAGAAGTCGTAATGGCTTATAAGACAATGACTTTACAGATACCAATAGTGTAATCAGAATTTGTAAATACACGATTGACTTATACGACAATGACTTTACAGATACCAAGGGGTTAATCAGAAGTCGTATGTACACGTATGGTTAATAAGACAATGATTTTACAGATACCAATGGTGTAATCAGAAGTCGAAAATACACGAATGGCTTATAAGACATTGACTTTACGGATACCAATGGGATAATCAGAAGTCGTAATGGCTTATAAGACAATGACTTTACAGATACCAATGGGGTAATCAGAAATCGTAAATACACGAATGGTTTATAAGACAATGACTTTACAGATACCAATGGGGTAATCAGAAGTCGTATATACACGAATGGTTTATAAGACAATGACTTTACTGATACCAATGGTGTAATCAGAAGTCGCAAATACACGAATGGCTTATAAGAAAATTACTTTACAGATACCAATGGTGTACTCAGAAGTCGCAATTACACGAATGAGTAATAAGACAATGACTTTACAGAAGCCAATGTTGTAATCAGAAGTCGTAAATACACGAATGGCTTATAAGACAGTGACTTAACAGATACCAATGGTGGAATCAGAATTTGTAAATACACGATTGACTTATACGACAATGACTTTACAGATACCAAGGGGTTAATCAGAAGTCGTTTGTACAAGTATGGTTTATAAGACAAAGATTTTACAGATACCAATGCTGTAATCAGAAGTCGTAAATACACGAATGGCTTATAAGACAATGACTTTACAGACACCAATGGTGTAATCAGAAGTCGAAAATACACGAATGGCTTATAAGACATTGACTTTACAGATACCAATAGGATAATCAGAAGTCGTAATGGCTTATAAGACAATGACTTTACAGATACCAATGGTGTAATCAGAAGTCGTATATACACGAATGGTTGATAAGCCAATGACTTTAGAGATACCAATGGGTAATGAGAAGTCGTAAATATACGAATGTTTTATAAGACAATGACTTAACAGATAACAATGGGGTAATCAGAAGACGTAAATACACAAATGTTTTATAAGACAATGACTTTACAGATACCAATGGGGTAATCAGAAGTGGTAAATACACGAATAGCTTATAAGACAATGACTTTGCAGATACCAATGGGGTAATCAGCAGTCGTTAATACACGAATGGCTTATATGAAAATGATTTTGGAGGTACCAATGGCGTAATCAGAAGTTGTAAATACACGAATGGCTTATAAGACAATGACTTTACAGATACCAATGGGTTAATCAAAGATCGTATTTACACGAATGGCTAATAAGACAATGACTTTACAGATAACAATGGGGTACTCAGAAGTCGTAAATATACGAATGGCTTAAATAACAATGACTTTAGAGTTACCAATGCGGTAATCAGAAGTCGTAAATACACGAATGGCTCATAAGACAATGACTTTACAGACAACATTGGGGTAATCAGAATTCGTAAATACACGAATGTTTTATAAGACAATGACTTTACAGATAACAATGGTGTAATCAGAAGTCGTATATACACGAATGGTTGATAAGTCAATGCCTTTAGAGATACCAATGGGGTAATGGGAAGTCGTTAATACACGAATGTTTTATAAAACATTGACTTTACAAATACCAATGTGGTTATCAGAAGTCGTAAATACACGAATGGCTTATAAGACAAAGACTTTACAGATACCAATGGATTAATCAAAGATCGTATTTACACGAATGGCTAATAAGACAATGACTTTACAGATAACAATGGGGTACTCAGAAGTCGTAAATATACGAATGGCTTAAAAGACAATGGCTTTACAGTTACGAATGCGGTAATCAGAAGTCGTAAATACACGAATGGCTTATAATACAATGACTTTACTTATACCAATAGGTTAATCAGATGTCTTACATACACGAATGACTTATAAGACAATGACTTTACAAATACCAATGGTGTAATCAGATAGTCATATATACAAGAATGGTTGATAAGACAATGATTGTACAGATACCAATGGTGTAATCAGAAGTCGTAAATACGCGAATGGCTTATAAGAAAATGACTTTACAAATACCAATGAGGTATTCAGAAGTCGTAAATACACGAATGACTTATAAGACAATGACTTTACAGATACCAATTGGATAATCAGAAGTCGTAATGGCTTATAAGACAATGACTTTACAGATATCAATGGGGTAATCAGAAGTCGTAAATACACGAATGGTTGATAAGCCAATGACTTTAGAGATACCAATGGGTAATGAGAAGTCGTAAATATACGAATGTTTTATAAGACAATGACTTAACAGATAACAATGGGTAATAAGAAGACGTAAATACACGAATGTTTTATAAGGCAATGACTATACAGATACCAATGGTGTAATCAGAAGTCGTAAATACACAAATGTTTCATAAGACAATGACTTTACAGATACCAATGGGGTAATCAGAAGTCGTAAATACACGAATAGATTATAAGACAATGACTTTACAGACACCAATGGTGTAATCAGAAGTCGAAAATACACGAATGGCTTATAAGACATTGACTTTACAGATACCAATAGGATAATCAGAAGTCGTAATGGCTTATAAGACAATGACTTTACAGATACCAATAGTGTAATCAGAAGTCGTATATACACGAATGGTTGATAAGCCAATGACTTTAGAGATACCAATGGGTAATGAGAAGTCGTAAATATACGAATGTTTTATAAGACAATGACTTAACAGATAACAATGGGGTAATCAGAAGACGTAAATACACAAATGTTTTATAAGACAATGACTTTACAGATACCAATGGGGTAATCAGAAGTGGTAAATACACGAATAGCTTATAAGACAATGACTTTGCAGATACCAATGGGGTAATCAGCAGTCGTTAATACACGAATGGCTTATATGAAAATGATTTTGGAGGTACCAATGGCGTAATCAGAAGTTGTAAATACACGAATGGCTTATAAGACAATGACTTTACAGATACCAATGGGTTAATCAAAGATCGTATTTACACGAATGGCTAATAAGACAATGACTTTACAGATAACAATGGGGTACTCAGAAGTCGTAAATATACGAATGGCTTAAATAACAATGACTTTAGAGTTACCAATGCGGTAATCAGAAGTCGTAAATACACGAATGGCTCATAAGACAATGACTTTACAGACAACATTGGGGTAATCAGAATTCGTAAATACACGAATGTTTTATAAGACAATGACTTTACAGATAACAATGGTGTAATCAGAAGTCGTATATACACGAATGGTTGATAAGTCAATGCCTTTAGAGATACCAATGGGGTAATGGGAAGTCGTTAATACACGAATGTTTTATAAAACATTGACTTTACAAATACCAATGTGGTTATCAGAAGTCGTAAATACACGAATGGCTTATAAGACAAAGACTTTACAGATACCAATGGATTAATCAAAGATCGTATTTACACGAATGGCTAATAAGACAATGACTTTACAGATAACAATGGGGTACTCAGAAGTCGTAAATATACGAATGGCTTAAAAGACAATGGCTTTACAGTTACGAATGCGGTAATCAGAAGTCGTAAATACACGAATGGCTTATAAGACAATGACTTTACTTATACCAATAGGTTAATCAGATGTCTTACATACACGAATGACTTATAAGACAATGACTTTACAAATACCAATGGTGTAATCAGATAGTCATATATACAAGAATGGTTGATAAGACAATGATTGTACAGATACCAATGGTGTAATCAGAAGTCGTAAATACGCGAATGGCTTATAAGAAAATGACTTTACAAATACCAATGAGGTATTCAGAAGTCGTAAATACACGAATGACTTATAAGACAATGACTTTACAGATACCAATTGGATAATCAGAAGTCGTAATGGCTTATAAGACAATGACTTTACAGATACCAATGGGGTAATCAGAAGTCGTAAATACACGAATGGTTGATAAGCCAATGACTTTAGAGATACCAATGGGTAATGAGAAGTCGTAAATATACGAATGTTTTATAAGACAATGACTTAACAGATAACAATGGGTAATAAGAAGACGTAAATACACGAATGTTTTATAAGGCAATGACTATACAGATACCAATGGTGTAATCAGAAGTCGTAAATACACAAATGTTTCATAAGACAATGACTTTACAGATACCAATGGGGTAATCAGAAGTCGTAAATACACGAATAGATTATAAGACAATGACTTTACAGATACCAATGAGGTAATCAGCAGTCGTTAATACACGAATGGCTTATAGGAAAATGATTTTGGAGGTACCAATGGTTTAATCAGAAGCTGTAAATACAAGAATGGCTTATAACACAATGACTTTACAGATAACAATTGGGTACTCAGAAGTCGTAAATATACGAATGGCTTAAAAGACAATTACTTTACAGTTACCAATGCGTTAATCAGAAGTCGTAAATACACGAATGGCTTATAAGACAATGACTTTACTTATACCAATAGGTTAATCAGATGTGTTACATACATGAATGGCTTATAGGACAATGACTATATAGATACCAATGGGGTAATCAGAAGTTGTAAATACACGAATGTTTAATACGACAATGACTTTACAGATACCAATGGGGTAATCAGCAGTCGTTAATACACGAATGGCTTATAGGAAAATGATGTTGGAGGTACCAATGGGGTAATCAGAAGTCGTAAATACACGAATGACTTATAAGACAATGATTTTACAGATACCGATGGTGTAATCAGAAGTCGTAAATATGCGAATGGCTTATAAGACAATGACTTTACAGATACCAATGGGATAATCAGAATTTGTAAATACACGATTGACTTATCCGACAGTGACTTTACAGATACCAAGGGGTAAATCAGAAGTCGTATTTACACGTATGGTTAATAAGACAATGATGTTACAGATACCAATGGTGTAATCAGAAGTCGAAAATACACGAATGGCTTATAAGACATTGACTTTACAGATACCAATGGGATAATCAGAAGTCGTAATGGCTTATAAGACAATGACTTTACAGATACCAATGGGGTAATCAGAAATCGTAAATACACGAATGGTTTATAAGACAATGACTTTACAGATACCAATGGGGTAATCAGAAATCGTAAATACACGAATGGCTCATAAGACAATGACTTTACAGACAACATTGGGGTAATCATAATTCGTAAATACACCAATGTTTTATAAGACAATGACTTTACAGATAACAATGGTGTAATCAGAAGTCGTATATACACGAATGGTTGATAAGTCATTGACTTTAGAGATGCCAATGGGGTAATGAGAAGTCGTTAATACACGAATGTTCTATAAGACAATGACTTTACAAATACCAATGTGGTAATCAGAAGTCGTAAATACACGAATGGTTTATAAGACAATGACTTTACTGATACCAATCGTGTAATCAGAAGTCGCAAATACACGAATGGCTTTTAAGAAAATTACTTTACAGATACCAATGGTGTACTCAGAAGTCGCAAATACACTAATGAGTAATAAGACAATGACTTTACAGATACCAATGGTGTAATCAGAATTTGTAAATACACGATTGAATTATACGACAATGACTTTACAGATACCAAGGGGTTAATCAGAAGTCGTATTTACACGTATGGTTTATAAGACAATGATTTTACAGATACCAATGGTGTAATCAGAAGTCGTAAATACACGAATGGCTTATAAGACAATGACTTTACAGACACCAATGGTGTAATCAAAAGTCGAAAATACACGAATGGCTTATAAGACATTGACTTTACAGATACCAATGGGATAATCAGAAGTCGTAATGGCTTATAACACAATGACTTTACAGATACCAATGGTGTAATCAGAAGTCGTATATACACGAATGGTTGATAAGCCAATGACTTTAGAGATACCAATGGGTAATGAGAAGTCGTAAATATACGAATGTTTTGTAAGACAATGACTTAACAGATAACAATGGGGTAATCAGAAGACGTAAATACACGAATATTTATAAGACAATGACTATACAGATACCAATGGTGTAATCAGAAGTCGTAAATACAGAAATGTTTTATAAAACAATGACTTTACAGATACCAATGGGGTAATCAGAAGTGGTAAATACACGAATAGCTTATAAGACAATGACTTTACAGATACCAATGGGGTAATCAGCAGTCGTTAATACACGAATGGCTTATAGGAAAATGATTTTGGAGGTACCAATGGTGTAATCAGAAGTTGTAAATACACGAATGGCTTATAAGACAATGACTTTACAGATACCAATGGTGTAATCAGAAGTCGTAAATACACGAATGGCTTATAAGACAATGACTTTACAGACACCAATGGTGTAATCAAAAGTCGAAAATACACGAATGGTTGATAAGCCAATGACTTTACAGATACCAATGGGTAATGGGAAGTCGTAAATATACGAATGTTTTGTAAGACAATGACTTAACAGATAACAATGGGGTAATCAGAAGACGTAAATACACGAATATTTATAAGACAATGACTATACAGATACCAATGGTGTAATCAGAAGTCGTAAATACACAAATGTTTTATAAAACAATGACTTTACAGATACCAATGGGGTAATCAGAAGTGGTAAATACACGAATAGCTTATAAGACAATGACTTTACAGATACCAATGGGGTAATCAGCAGTCGTTAATACACGAATGGCTTATAGGAAAATGATTTTGGAGGTACCAATGGTGTAATCAGAAGTTGTAAATACACGAATGGCTTATAAGACAATGACTTTACAGAAACCAATGGGTTAATCAAAGATCGTATTTACACGAATGGTTAATAAGACAATGACTTTACAGATAACAATGGGGTACTCAGAAGTCGTAAATATACGAATGGCTTAAAAGACAACGACTTTACTGATACCAATAGGTTAATCAGATGTCATACATACATGAATGACTTATAAGAAAATTACTTTACAGATACCAATGGTGTAATCAGAATTTTTAAATACACGATTGAATTATACGACAATGACTTTACAGATACCAAGGGGTTAATCAGAAGTCGTATTTACACGTATGGTTTATAAGACAATGATTTTACAGATACCAATGGTGTAATCAGAAGTCGTAAATACACGAATGGCTTATAAGACAATGACTTTACAGACACCAATGGTGTAATCAAAAGTCGAAAATACACGAATGGCTTATAAGACATTGACTTTACAGATACCAATGGGATAATCAGAAGTCGTAATGGCTTATAACACAATGACTTTACAGATACCAATGGTGTAATCAGAAGTCGTATATACACGAATGGTTGATAAGCCAATGACTTTAGAGATACCAATGGGTAATGAGAAGTCGTAAATATACGAATGTTTTGTAAGACAATGACTTAACAGATAACAATGGGGTAATCAGAAGACGTAAATACACGAATATTTATAAGACAATGACTATACAGATACCAATGGTGTAATCAGAAGTCGTAAATACAGAAATGTTTTATAAAACAATGACTTTACAGATACCAATGGGGTAATCAGAAGTGGTAAATACACGAATAGCTTATAAGACAATGACTTTACAGATACCAATGGGGTAATCAGCAGTCGTTAATACACGAATGGCTTATAGGAAAATGATTTTGGAGGTACCAATGGTGTAATCAGAAGTTGTAAATACACGAATGGCTTATAAGACAATGACTTTACAGATACCAATGGTGTAATCAGAAGTCGTAAATACACGAATGGCTTATAAGACAATGACTTTACAGACACCAATGGTGTAATCAAAAGTCGAAAATACACGAATGGTTGATAAGCCAATGACTTTACAGATACCAATGGGTAATGGGAAGTCGTAAATATACGAATGTTTTGTAAGACAATGACTTAACAGATAACAATGGGGTAATCAGAAGACGTAAATACACGAATATTTATAAGACAATGACTATACAGATACCAATGGTGTAATCAGAAGTCGTAAATACACAAATGTTTTATAAAACAATGACTTTACAGATACCAATGGGGTAATCAGAAGTGGTAAATACACGAATAGCTTATAAGACAATGACTTTACAGATACCAATGGGGTAATCAGCAGTCGTTAATACACGAATGGCTTATAGGAAAATGATTTTGGAGGTACCAATGGTGTAATCAGAAGTTGTAAATACACGAATGGCTTATAAGACAATGACTTTACAGAAACCAATGGGTTAATCAAAGATCGTATTTACACGAATGGTTAATAAGACAATGACTTTACAGATAACAATGGGGTACTCAGAAGTCGTAAATATACGAATGGCTTAAAAGACAACGACTTTACTGATACCAATAGGTTAATCAGATGTCATACATACATGAATGACTTATAAGAAAATTACTTTACAGATACCAATGGTGTAATCAGAATTTTTAAATACACGATTGAATTATACGACAATGACTTTACAGATACCAAGGGGTTAATCAGAAGTCGTATTTACACGTATGGTTTATAAGACAATGATTTTACAGATACCAATGGTGTAATCAGAAGTCGTAAATACACGAATGGCTTATAAGACAATGACTTTACAGACACCAATGGTGTAATCAAAAGTCGAAAATACACGAATGGCTTATAAGACATTGACTTTACAGATACCAATGGGATAATCAGAAGTCGTAATGGCTTATAACACAATGACTTTACAGATACCAATGGTGTAATCAGAAGTCGTATATACACGAATGGTTGATAAGCCAATGACTTTAGAGATACCAATGGGTAATGAGAAGTCGTAAATATACGAATGTTTTGTAAGACAATGACTTAACAGATAACAATGGGGTAATCAGAAGACGTAAATACACGAATATTTATAAGACAATGACTATACAGATACCAATGGTGTAATCAGAAGTCGTAAATACAGAAATGTTTTATAAAACAATGACTTTACAGATACCAATGGGGTAATCAGAAGTGGTAAATACACGAATAGCTTATAAGACAATGACTTTACAGATACCAATGGGGTAATCAGCAGTCGTTAATACACGAATGGCTTATAGGAAAATGATTTTGGAGGTACCAATGGTGTAATCAGAAGTTGTAAATACACGAATGGCTTATAAGACAATGACTTTACAGAAACCAATGGGTTAATCAAAGGTCGTATTTACACGAATGGCTAATAAGACAATGACTTTACAGATAACAATGGGGTACTCAGAAGTCGTAAATATACGAATGGCTTAAAAGACAACGACTTTACTTATACCAATAGGTTAATCAGATGTCATACATACATGAATGACTTATAAGAAAATTACTTTACAGATACCAATGGTGTACTCAGAAATCGCAAATACACGAATGAGTAATAAGACAATGACTTTACAGAAACCAATGTGGTAATCAGAAGTCGTAAATACACCAATGGCTTATAAGACAGTGACTTTACAGATACCAATGGTGTAATTAGAATTTGTAAATACACGATTGACTTATACGACAATGACTCTACAGATATCAAGCGGTTAATCAGAAGTCGTATTTACAGGTATGGTTTATAAGACAATGATTTTACAGATACCAATGGTCTAATCAGAAGTCATAAATACACGAATGGCTTATAAGACATTGACTTTACAGATACCAATGGGATAATCAGAAGTCGCAATGGCCTATAAGACAATGACTTTACAGATACCAATGGGGTAATCAGAAATCGTAAATACACGAATGGTTTATAAGACAATGACTTTAGAGATAACAATGGTGTAATCAGAGGTCGTATATACACGAATGGTTGATAAGTCAATGACTTTAGAGATACCAATGGGGTACTTAGAAGTCGTAAATATACGAATGGCTTAAAAGACAATGACTTTACAGTTACCAATGCGGTATTCAGAAGTCGTAAATACACGAATGGCTTATAAGACAATGACTTTACTTATACCATTAGGTTAATCAGATGTCTTACATACACGAATGACTTATAAGACAATGATTTTACAAATAACAATGGTGTAATCAGATAGTCATATATACACGAATTGTTGATAAGACAATGATTTTACAGATACCAATGGTGTAACCAGAAGTCGTAAATACGCGAATGGCTTATAAGACACTGACTTTACAGATACCAATGAGGTAATCAGAAGTCGTAAATACACGAATGACTTATAAGACAATGACTTTACAGATACCAATGGGTTAATCAAAGATCGTATTTACACGAATGGCTAATAAGACAATGACTTTACAGATAACAATGGGGTACTTAGAAGTCGTAAATATACGAATGGCTTAAAAGACAATGACTTTACAGTTACCAATGCGGCAATGAGAAGTCGTAAATACACGAATGGCTTATAAGACAATGACTTTACTAATACCAATAGGTTAATCAGAATGTCTTACATATATGAATGACTTATAAGACAATGACTTTACAAATACCAATGGTGTAATCAGATAGTCATATATACACGAATGGTTGATAAGACAATGATTTTACAGATACCAATGGTGTAATCAGAAGTCGTAAATACGCGAATGGCTTATAAGACAATGACTTGACAGATACCAATGAGGTAGTCAGAAGTCGTAAATACACGAATGACTTATAAGACAATGACTTTACAGATACCAATGGGATAATCAGAAGTCGTAATGGCTTATAAGACAATGACTTTACAGATATCAATAGGGTAATCAGAAGTCGTAAATACACGAATGATTTATAAGAAAATGACTTTACAGATACCAATGGGGTAATCAGAAGTCGTAAATACACGAGTAGATTAAAAGACAATGACTTTACAGATACCAATGAGGTAATCAGCAGTCGTTAATACACGAATGGCTTATAGGAAAATGATTTTGGAGGTACCAATGGGTTAATCAAAGATCATATTTACACGAATGACTTATAAGACAATGACTTTACAGATAACAATGGGGTACTCAGAAGTCGTAAATATACGAATGGTTTAAAAAACAATGACTTTACAGTTACCAATGCGGTAATCAGAAGTCGAAAATACACGAATGGCTTATAAAACAATGACTTTACTTATACCAATAGGTTAATCAGATGTCTTACATACACGAATGGCTTATAGGACAATGACTTGACAAATACCAATAGTGTAATCAAATAGTCATATATACACGAATGGTTGATAAGACAATGACTATAGAGATACCAATGGGGTACTTAGAAGTCGTAAATATACGAATGGCTTAAAAGACAATGACTTTACAGTTACCAATGCGGTAATCAGAAGTCGTAAATACACGAATGGCTTATAAGACAATGACTTTACTTATACCATTAGGTTAATCAGATGTCTTACATACACGAATGACTTATAAGACAATGACTTTACAAATACCAATGGTGTAATCAGATAGTCATATATACACGAATTGTTGATAAGACAATGATTTTACAGATACCATTGGTGTAACCAGAAGTCGTAAATACACGAATGGCTTATAAGACAATGACTTTACAGATGCCAATGAGGTAATCAGAAGTCGTAAATACACGAATGACTTATAAGACAATGACTTTACAGATACCAATGGGTTAATCAAAGATCGTATTTACACGAATGGCTAATAAGACAATGACTTTACAGATAACAATGGGGTACTTAGAAGTCGTAAATATACGAATGGCTTAAAAGACAATGACTTTACAGTTACCAATGCGGTAATGAGAAGTCGTAAATACACGAATGGCTTATAAGACAATGACTTTACTTATACCAATAGGTTAATCAGAATGTCTTACATATATGAATGACTTATAAGACAATGACTTTACAAATACCAATGGTGTAATCAGATAGTCATATATACACGAATGGTTGATAAGACAATGATTTTACAGATACCAATGGTGTAATCAGAAGTCGTAAATACGCGAATGGCTTATAAGACAATGACTTGACATATACCAATGAGGTAGTCAGAAGTCGTAAATACACGAATGACTTATAAGACAATGACTTTACAGATACCAATGGGATAATCAGAAGTCGTAATGGCTTATAAGACAATGACTTTACAGATATCAATAGGGTAATCAGAAGTCGTAAATACACGAATGATTTATAAGACAATGACTTTACAGATACCAATGGGGTAATCAGAAGTCGTAAATACACGAATAGATTATAAGACAATGACTTTACAGATACCAATGAGGTAATCAGCAGTCGTTAATACACGAATGGCTTATAGGAAAATGATTTTGGAGGTACCAATGGGTTAATCAAAGATCATATTTACACGAATGGCTTATAAGACAATGACTTTGCAGATAACAATGGGGTACTCAGAAGTCGTAAATATACGAATGGCTTAAAAAACAATGACTTTACAGTTACCAATGCGGTAATCAGAAGTCGAAAATACACGAATGGCTTATAAAACAATGACTTTACTTATACCAATAGGTTAATCAGATGTCTTACATACACGAATGGCTTATAGGACAATGACTTGACAAATACCAATAGTGTAATCAGATAGTCATATATACACGAATGGTTGATAAGACAATGACTATAGAGATACCAATGGGGTAATCAGAAGCCGTAAATACACGAATGACTTATAAGACAATGATTTTACAGATACCGATGGTGTAATCAGAAGTCGTAAATACGCGATTGGCTTATAAGACAATGACTTTACAGATACCAATGAAGTAATCAGAAGTCGTAAATACACGAATGACTTATAAGATAATGACTTTACAGATACCAATGGTGTACTCAGATGTCGCAAATACACGAATGAGTAATAAGAAAATGACTTTACAGAAACCAATGTGGTAATCAGAAGTCGTAAATACACGAATGGCTTAAAAGACAGTGACTTTACAGATACCAATGGTTTAATCAGAATTTGTAAATACACGATTGACTTATACGACAATGACTTTACAGATACCAATAGGGTAATCAGAATTTGTAAATATACGATTGACTTATACGACAATGACTTTACAGATACCAAGGGGTTAATCAGAAGTCGTATTTACACGTATGGTTTATAAGACAATGATTTTACAGATACCAATGGTGTAATCAGAATTCGTAAATACACGAATGGCTTATAAGACAATGACTGTACAGACACCAATGGTGTAATCAAAAGTCGGAAAATACACGAATGGTTGATAAGCCAATGACTTTAGAGATACCAATGGGTAATGAGTAGTCGTAAATATACGAATGTTTTGTAAGACAATGACTAAACAGATAACAATGGGGTAATCAGAAGTCGTAAATACACAAATGTTTTATAAAACAATGACTTTACAGATACCAATGGGGTAATCAGAAGTGGTAAATACACGAATAGCTTATAAGACAATGACTTTACAGATACCAATGGGGTAATCAGCAGTCGTTAATACACGAATGGCTTATAGGAAAATGATTTTGGAGGTACCAATGGTGCAATCAGAAGTTGTAAATACACGAATGGCTTATAAGACAATGACTTTACAGAAACCAATGGGTTAATCAAAGATCGTATTTACACGAATGGCTAATAAGACAATGACTTTACAGATAACAATGGGGTACTCAGAAGTCGTAAATATACGAATGGCTTAAAAGACAACGACTTTACTTATACCAATAGGTTAATCAGATGTCATACATACATGAATGACTTATAAGAAAATTACTTTACAGATACCAATGGTGTAATCAGAATTTGTAAATACACGATTGAATTATACGACAATGACTTTACAGATACCAAGGGGTTAATCAGAAGTCGTATTTACACGTATGGTTTATAAGACAATGATTTTACAGATACCAATGGTGTAATCAGAAGTCGTAAATACACGAATGGCTTATAAGACAATGACTTTACAGACACCAATGGTGTAATCAAAAGTCGAAAATACACGAATGGCTTATAAGACATTGACTTTACAGATACCAATGGGATAATCAGAAGTCGTAATGGCTTATAACACAATGACTTTACAGATACCAATGGTGTAATCAGAAGTCGTATATACACGAATGGTTGATAAGCCAATGACTTTAGAGATACCAATGGGTAATGAGAAGTCGTAAATATACGAATGTTTTGTAAGACAATGACTTAACAGATAACAATGGGGTAATCAGAAGACGTAAATACACGAATATTTATAAGACAATGAATATACAGATACCAATGGTGTAATCAGAAGTCGTAAATACAGAAATGTTTTATAAAACAATGACTTTACAGATACCAATGGGGTAATCAGAAGTGGTAAATACACGAATAGCTTATAAGACAATGACTTTACAGATACCAATGGGGTAATCAGCAGTCGTTAATACACGAATGGCTTATAGGAAAATGATTTTGGAGGTACCAATGGTGTAATCAGAAGTTGTAAATACACGAATGGCTTATAAGACAATGACTTTACAGAAACCAATGGGTTAATCAAAGATCGTATTTACATGAATGGCTAATAAGACAATGACTTTACAGATAACAATGGGGTACTCAGAAGTCGTAAATATACGAATGGCTTAAAAGACAACGACTTTACTTATACCAATAGGTTAATCAGATGTCATACATACATGAATGACTTATAAGAAAATTACTTTACAGATACCAATGGTGTACTCAGAAGTCGCAAATACACGAATGAGTAATAAGACAATGACTTTACAGAAACCAATGTGGTAATCAGAAGTCGTAAATACACGAATGGCTTATAAGACAGTGACTTTACAGATACCAATGGTGTAATTAGAATTTGTAAATACACGATTGACTTATACGACAATGACTCTACAGATATCAAGCGGTTAATCAGAAGTCGTATTTACAGGTATGGTTTATAAGACAATGATTTTACAGATACCAATGGTCTAATCAGAAGTCGCAATGGCCTATAAGACAATGACTTTACAGATACCAATGGGGTAATCAGAAATCGTAAATACACGAATGGTTTATAAGACAATGACTTTACAGATTCCAATGGGGTAATCAGAAATCGTAAATACAGGAATGGCTCATAAGACAATGACTTTACAGACAACATTGGGATAACCAGAATTCGTAAATACACGAATGTTTTATAAGACAATGACTTTACAGATAACAATGGTGTAATCAGAGGTCGTATATACACGAATGGTTGATAAGTCAATGACTTTAGAGATACCAATGGGGTACTTAGAAGTCGTAAATATACGAATGGCTTAAAAGACAATGACTTTACAGTTACCAATGCGGTAATCAGAAGTCGTAAATACACGAATGGCTTATAAGACAATGACTTTACTTATACCATTAGGTTAATCAGATGTCTTACATACACGAATGACTTATAAGACAATGACTTTACAAATATCAATGGTATAATCAGATAGTCATATATACACGAATTGTTGATAAGACAATGATTTTACAGATACCAATGGTGTAACCAGAAGTCGTAAATACGCGAATGGCTTATAAGACAATGACTTTACAGATACCAATGAGGTAATCAGAAGTCGTAAATACACGAATGACTTATAAGACAATGACTTTACAGATATCAATGGGTTAATCAAAGATCGTATTTACACGAATGGCTAATAAGACAATGACTTTACAGATAACAATGGGGTACTTAGAAGTCGTAAATATACGAATGGCTTAAAAGACAATGACTTTACAGTTACCAATGCGGTAATGAGAAGTCGTAAATACACGAATGGCTTATAAGACAATGACTTTACTTATACCAATAGGTTAATCAGAATGTCTTACATATATGAATGACTTATAAGACAATGACTTTACAAATACCAATGGTGTAATCAGATAGTCATATATACACGAATGGTTGATAAGACAATGATTTTACAGATACCAATGGTGTAATCAGAAGTCGTAAATGCGCGAATGGCTTATAAGACAATGACTTGACAGATACCAATGAGGTAGTAAGAAGTCGTAAATACACGAATGACTTATAAGACAATGACTTTACAGATACCAATGGGATAATCAGAAGTCGTAATGGCTAATAAGACAATGACTTTACAGATATCAATAGGGTAATCAGAAGTCGTAAATACACGAATGATTTATAAGAAAATGACTTTACAGATACCAATGGGGTAATCAGAAGTCGTAAATACACGAATAGATTATAAGACAATGACTTTACAGATACCAATGAGGTAATCAGCAGTCGTTAATACACGAATGGCTTATAGGAAAATGATTTTGGAGGTACCAATGGGTTAATCAAAGATCATATTTACACGAATGGCTTATAAGACAATGACTTTACAGATAACAATGGGGTACTCAGAAGTCGTAAATATACGAATGGCTTAAAAAACAATGACTTTACAGTTACCAATGCGGTAATCAGAAGTCGAAAATACATGAATGGCTTATAAAACAATGACTTTACTTATACCAATAGGTTAATCAGATGTCTTACATACACGAATGGCTTATAGGACAATGACTTGACAAATACCAATAGTGTAATCAAATAGTCATATATACACGAATGGTTGATAAGACAATGACTATAGAGATACCAATGGGGTACTTAGAAGTCGTAAATATACGAATGGCTTAAAAGACAATGACTTTACAGTTACCAATGCGGTAATCAGAAGTCGTAAATACACGAATGGCTTATAAGACAATGACTTTACAAATACCAATGGTGTAATCAGATAGTCATATATACACGAATTGTTGATAAGACAATGATTTTACAGATACCATTGGTGTAACCAGAAGTCGTAAATACACGAATGGCTTATAAGACAATGACTTTACAGATGCCAATGAGGTAATCAGAAGTCGTAAATACACGAATGACTTATAAGACAATGACTTTACAGATACCAATGGGTTAATCAAAAATCGTATTTACACGAATGGCTAATAAGACAATGACTTTACAGATAACAATGGGGTACTTAGAAGTCGTAAATATACGAATGGCTTAAAAGACAATGACTTTACAGTTACCAATGCGGTAATGAGAAGTCGTAAATACACGAATGGCTTATAAGACAATGACTTTACTTATACCAATAGGTTAATCAGAATGTCTTACATATATGAATGACTTATAAGACAATGACTTTACAAATACCAATGGTGTAATCAGATAGTCATATATACACGAATGGTTGATAAGACATTGATTTTACAGATACCAATGGTGTAATCAGAAGTCGTAAATACGCGAATGGCTTATAAGACAATGACTTGACAGATACCAATGAGGTAGTCAGAAGTCGTAAATACACGAATGACTTATAAGACAATGACTTTACAGATACCAATGGGATAATCAGAAGTCGTAATGGCTTATAAGACAATGACTTTACAGATATCAATAGGGTAATCAGAAGTCGTAAATACACGAATGATTTATTAGACAATGACTTTACAGATACCAATGGGGTAATCAGAAGTCGTAAATACACGAATAGATTATAAGACAATGACTTTACTTATACCAATAGGTTAATCAGATGTCTTACATACACGAATGGCTTATAGGACAATGACTTGACAAATACCAATAGTGTAATCAAATAGTCATATATACACGAATGGTTGATAAGACAATGACTATAGAGATACCAATGGGGTACTTAGAAGTCGTAAATATACGAATGGCTTAAAAGACAATGACTTTACAGTTATCAATGCGGTAATCAGAAGTCGTAAATACACGAATGGCTTATAAGACAATGACTTTACAAATACCAATGGTGTAATCAGATAGTCATATATACACGAATTGTTGATAAGACAATGATTTTACAGATACCATTGGTGTAACCAGAAGTCGTAAATACCCGAATGGCTTATAAGACAATGACTTTACAGATGCCAATGAGGTAATCAGAAGTCGTAAATACACGAATGACTTATAAGACAATGACTTTACAGATACCAATGGGTTAATCAAAAATCGTATTTACACGAATGGCTAATAAGACAATGACTTTACAGATAACAATGGGGTACTTAGAAGTCGTAAATATACGAATGGCTTAAAAGACAATGACTTTACAGTTACCAATGCGGTAATGAGAAGTCGTAAATACACGAATGGCTTATAAGACAATGACTTTACTTATACCAATAGGTTAATCAGAATGTCTTACATATATGAATGACTTATAAGACAATGACTTTACAAATACCAATGGTGTAATCAGATAGTCATATATACACGAATGGTTGATAAGACAATGATTTTACAGATACCAATGGTGTAATCAGAAGTCGTAAATACGCGAATGGCTTATAAGACAATGACTTGACAAAAACCAATGAGGTAGTCAGAAGTCGTAAATACACGAATGACTTATAAGACAATGACTTTACAGATACCAATGGGATAATCAGAAGTCGTAATGGCTTATAAGACAATGACTTTACAGATATCAATAGGGTAATCAGAAGTCGTAAATACACGAATGATTTATAAGACAATGACTTTACAGATACCAATGGGGTAATCAGAAGTCGTAAATACACGAATAGATTATAAGACAATGACTTTACAGATACCAATGAGGTAATCAGCAGTCGTTAATACACGAATGGCTTATAGGAAAATGATTTTGGAGGTACCAATGGGTTAATCAAAGATCATATTTACACGAATGGCTTATAAGACAATGATTTTACAGATACCGATGGTGTAATCAGAAGTCGTAAATACGCGATTGGCTTATAAGACAATGACTTTACAGATACCAATGAAGTAATCAGAAGTCGTAAATACACGAATGACTTATAAGATAATGACTTTACAGATACCAATGGTGTACTCAGATGTCGCAAATACACGAATGAGTAATAAGACAATGACTTTACAGATAACAATGGGGTACTCAGAAGTCGTAAATATACGAATGGCTTAAAAAACAATGACTTTACAGTTACCAATGCGGTAATCAGAAGTCGAAAATACACGAATGGCTTATAAAACAATGACTTTACGTATACCAATAGGTTAATCAGATGTCTTACATACACGAATGGCTTATAGGACAATGACTTGACAAATACCAATAGTGTAATCAGATAGTCATATATACACAAATGGTTGATAAGACAATGACTATAGAGATACCAATGGGGTAATCAGAAGCCGTAAATACACGAATGACTTATAAGACAATGATTTTACAGATACCGATGGTGTAATCAGAAGTCGTAAATACGCGATTGGCTTATAAGACAATGACTTTACAGATACCAATGAAGTAATCAGAAGTCGTAAATACACGAATGACTTATAAGATAATGACTTTACAGATACCAATGGTGTACTCAGATGTCGCAAATACACGAATGAGTAATAAGACACTGACTTTACAGAAACCAATGTGGTAATCAGAAGTCGTAAATACACGAATGGCTTATAAGACAGTGACTTTACAGATACCAATGGTTTAATCAGAATTTGTAAATACACGATTGACTTATACGACAATGACTTTACAGATACCAAGGGTTAATCAGAAGTCGTATTTACACGTATGATTAATAAGACAATGGATTTACAGATACCAATGGTGTAATCAGAAATCGAAAATACACGAATGGCTTATAAGACATTGACTTTACAGATACCAATGGGATAATCAGAAGTCGTAGTGGCTTATAAGACAATGATTTACAGATACCAATAGGGTAATCACAATTTGTAAATACACGATTGACTTAAACGACAATGACTTTACAGATACCAAGGGGTTAATCAGAAGTCGTATTTAAACGTATGATTAATAAGACAATGATTTTACAGATACCAATGGGATAATCAGAAGTCGTAATGGCTTATAAGACAATGACTTTACAGATACCAATGGGGTAATCAGAAATGGTAAATACACGAATGGTTTATAAATCAATGACTTTACAGATACCAATGGGGTAATCAGAAATCGTAAATACACGAATGGCTCATAAGACAATGACTTTACAGACAACATTGGGGTAATCAGAATTCGTAAATACACCAATGTTTTATAAGACAATGACTTTACAGATAACAATGGTGTAATCAGAAGTCGTATATACACGAATGGTTGATAAGTCAATGACTTTAGAGATACCAATGGGGTAATGAGAACTCGTTAATACACGAATGTTTTATAAGACAATGACTTTACAAATAGCAATGTGGTAATCAGAAGTCGTAAATACACGAATGGTTTATAAGACAATGACCTTACTGATACCAATGGTGTAATCAGAAGTCGCAAATATACGAATGGCTTATAAGAAAATTACTTTACAGATACCAATGGTGTACTCAGAAGTCGCAAATACACGAATGAGTAATAAGACAATGACTTTACAGAAACCATTGTGGTAATCAGAAGTCGTAAATACACGAATGGCTTATAAGACATTGACTTTACAGATACCCAGGGGTTAATCAGAAGTCGTATTTACACGTATGGTTTCTAAGACAATGATTTTACAGATACCAATGGTGTAATCAGAAGTCGTAAATACACGAATGGCTTATAAGACAATGATTTTACAGATACCAATGGGATAATCAGAAGTCGTAATGGCTTATAAGACAATGACTTTACAGATACCAATAGGGTAATCAGAATTTGTAAATACACGATTGACTTATACGACAATGACTTTACAAATACCAAGGGGTTAATCAGAAGTCGTATTTACACGTTTGATTAATAAGACAATGATTTTACAGATACCAATGGTGTAATCAGAAGTCGCAAATACACGAATGGCTTATACGACAATGACTTTACAGATACCAATGGGATAATCAGAAGTCGTAATGGCTTATAAGACAATGACTTTACAGATACCAATAGGGTAATCAGAATTTGTAAATACACGATTGACTTATACGACAATGACTTTACAAATACCAAGGGGTTAATCAGAAGTCGTATTTACACGTTTGATTAATAAGACAATGACTTTACAGAAACCATTGTGGTAATCAGAAGTCGTAAATACACGAATGGCTTATAAGACAGTGACTTTACAGATACCAATGGTGTAATCAGAATTTGTAAATACACGATTGACTTATACGACAATGACTTTACAGATACCAAGGGGTTAATCAGAAGTCGTATTTACACGTATGGTTTATAAGACAATGATTTAACAGATACCAATGGTGTAATCAGAAGTCGTAAATACACGAATGGCTTATAAGACAATGACTTTACAGATACCAATGGGATAATCAGAAGTCGTAATGGCTTATAAGACAATGACTTTACAGATAACAATGGGGTAATCAGAAGTCGTATTTACACGAATGACTTATAAGACAATGATTTTAGAGATACCAATGATGTAATCAGAAGTCGTAAATACACGAATGGTTTATAAGACAATGACTTTACAAATATCAATGGTGTAATCAGAAGTCATATATAAACGAATGGTTCATAAGACAATGACTTTACAGATACAAATGGGGTAATCAGAAGTCGTAAATACACGAATGTTTAATAAGACAATGACTTTACAGATACGAATGGGGTAATCAGAAGTCGTAAATACACGAATGACTTATAAGACAATGATTTTACAGATACCGATGGTGTAATCAGAAGTCGTAAATACACGAATGGTTTATAAGACAATGATTTTACAGATACCAATGGGGAAATCAGAAGTCGCAAATACACGAATGGCTTATTAGAAAATGACTTTACAGATACCAATTGTGTACTCAGAAATCGCAAATACACGAATGACTAATAAGACAATGACTTTACAGAAACCAATGTGGTAATCAGAAGTCGTAAATACACGAATGGCTTATAAGACAGTGACTTTACAGATACCAGTGGGGTAATCTTAAGTCGTAAATACACGAATGGCTTATAAGACAATGATTTTACAGATACCAATGATGTAATCAGAATTTGTAAATACACGAATGACTTATACGACAATGACTTTACAGATACCAAGGGGTTAATCAGAAGTCGTATTTACACGTATGGTTTATTAGACAATGATTTTACAGATACCAATGGTGTACTCAGAAGTCGTCAATACACGAATGTTTAATAAGACAATGACTTTACAGATACCAATGGGGTAATCAGAAGTCGTAAATACACGAATGACTTATAAGACAATGATTTTACAGATACCGATGGTGTAATCAGATGTCGTAAATAAACGAATGGCTTATAAGAAAATAACTTTACAGACACCAATGGGGTAATCAGAAGTCGTAAATACACGAATGACTTATAAGATGACTTTACAGATACCAATGGTGTAATCAGAAGTCGCAAATACACGAATGGCTTATTAGAAAATGACTTTACAGACACCATTGGGGTAATCAGAATTCGTAAATACACGAATGTTTTATAAGACAATGACTTTACAGATACCAATGGTGTAATCAGAAGTCGTATATACACGAATGGTTGAAAAGACAATGACTATAGAGATACTAATGGGGTAATCAGAAGTCGTAAATACACGAATGTTTAATAAGAAAATGACTTTACAGATACCAATGGGGTAATCAGAAGTCGTAAATACACGAATGACTTATAAGGCAATGATTTTACAGATACCGATGGTGTAATCAGAACTCGTAAATACACGAATGGCTTATAAGACAATGACTTTACAGATACCAATGGGAAATCAGAAGTCGCAAATACACGAATGGCTTATTAGAAAATGACTTTACAGATACCAATGGTGTACTCAGAAGTCGCAAATACACGAATGAGTAATAAGACAATGACTTTACAGAAACCAATGTGGTTATCAGAAGTCGTAAATACACGAATGGCTTATAAGACAGTGACTTTACAGATACCAGTGGGGTAATCTGAAGTCGTAAATACACGAATGCCTTATAAGACAATGATTTTACAGAAACCAATGGTGTAATCAGAATTGTAAATACACGAATGACTTATACGACAATGACTTTAAAGATACCAAGGGGTTCATCAGAAGTCGTATTTACACGTATGGTTTATAAGACAATGCTTTTACAGATACCAATGGCGTAATCAGAAGTCGTAAATACACGAATGCTTAATACGACAATGACTTTACAGATACCAATGGGGTAATCAGAAGTCGTAAATACACGAATGACTTATAAGACAATGACTTTACAGATACCAATGGGCAAATCAGAAGTCGCAAATACACGAATGGCGTATTAGAAAATGACTTCACAGATACCAATGGTGTAATCAGAAATCGTAAATACACGAATGGCTCATAAGACAATGACTTTACAGACACCATTTGGGTAATCAGAATTCGTAAATACACGAATGTTTTATAAGATAATGACTTTACATATACCAATGTGGTAATCAGAAGTCGTAAATACAGGAATGGTTTATAAGACAATGACTTTACAGATACCAATGGCGAAATCAGAAGTCGCAAATACACGAATGGCTTATTAGAAAATGACTTTACAGATACCAATAGTGTTATCAGAAATCATAAATACACGAATGGCTCATAAGACAATGACTTTATAGACACCATTGGGGTAATTAGAATTCGTAAATACACGAGTGTTTTATAAGACAATGACTTTACAGATACCAATGGGGTAATCAGAAGTCGTTAATACACGAATGTTTAATAAGACAATGACTTTACAAATACCAATGTGGTAATCAGAAGTCGTAAATACAGGAATGGTTTATAAGACAATGACTTTACAGATACCAATGGCGAAATCAGAAGTCGCAAATACACGAATGGCTTATTAGAAAATGACTTTACAGATACCAATAGTGTTATCAGAAATCATAAATACACGAATGGCTCATAAGACAATGACTTTATAGACACCATTGGGGTAATTAGAATTCGTAAATACACGAGTGTTTTATAAGACAATGACTTTACAGATACCAATGGTGTAATCAGAAGTCGTATATACACGAATGGTTGATAAGCCAATGACTTTAGAGATACCAATGGGTAATGAGAAGTCGTAAATATACGAATGTTTTATAAGACAATGACTTTACAGATACCAATGAGGTAATCAGAAGTGGTAAATACACGAATGGCTTATAAGAAAATGACTTTATAGATACCAATGGGGTAATCAGCAGTCGTTAATACACGAATGGCTTATAGGAAAATGATTTTGGAGGTACCAATGGTTTAATCAGAATTTGTAAATACACGAATGGCTTATAAGACAATGACTTTACAGATACCAATAGGTTAATCAGAAGTCGTATTTAAAACGAATGGCTTATAAGACAATGACTTTACAGATAACAATGGGGTAATGAGAAGTCGTATTTACACGAATGACTTATAAAACAATGATTTTACAGATACCAATGATGTAATCAGAAGTCGTAAATACACGAATGGTTTATAAGACAATGACTTTACAGATACCAGTGGGGTAATCAGAAGTCGTAAATACACGAATGTTTAATAAGACAATGACTTTACAGATACCAATGGGGTAATCAGAAGTCGTAAATACACGAATGACTTATAAGACAATGATTTTACAGATACCGATGGTGTAATCAGAAGTCGTAAATACACGAATGGCTTATAAGACAATGACTTTACAGATACCAATGGTGTAATCAGAAGTCGTAAATACACGAATGGTTTATAAGACAATGACTTTACAGATACCAGTGGGGTAATTAGAAGTCGTAAATACACGAATCTTTAATAAGACAATGACTTTGCAGATACCAATGGGGTAATCAGAAGTCGTAAATACACGAATGACTTATAAGACAATGATTTTACAGATACCAATGGTGTAATGAGAAGTCGTATTTACACGAATGGCTTATAAGACAATGAATTTACAGATACCAATGGGTTAATCAGAAGTCGTCTTTAAAACGAATGGCTTATAAGACAATGACTTTACAGATAACAATGGGGTAATCAGAAGTCGTATTTACACGAATGACTTATAAGACAATGATTTTACAGATACCAATGATGTAACCAGAAGTCGTAAATACACGAATGGCTTATAAGACAATGACTTTACTTATACCAATAGGTCAATCAGATGTCTTACATACACGAATGGCTTTTAGGACAATGACTTTACAAATACCATTGGTGTAATCAGAAGTCATATATACACGAATGGTTGATAAGACAATGACTATAGAGATACCAATGGGGTAATCAGAAGTCGTAAATACACGAATGCTTAATAAGACAATGACTTTACAGATACTAATGGGGTAATCAGAAGTCGTAAATACACGAATGACTTATAAGACAATGATTTTACAGATACCGATGGTGTAATCAGAAGTCGTAAATACACGAATGGCTTATAAGACAATGACTTTACAGATACCAATGGGGTAATCAGAAGTCGTAAATACACGAATGACTTATAAGACAATGACTTTACAGATACCAATGGAGAAATCAGAAGTCGCAAATACACGAATGGCTTATTAGAAAATGACTTGACAGATACCAATGGTGTAATCAGAAGTCATATATACATGCATGGTTGATAAGACAATGACTATACAGATACCAATGGGGTAATCAGAAGTCGCAAATACACGAATGAGTAATAAGACAATGACTTTACAGAAACTAATGTGGTAATCAGAAGTCGTAAATACACGAATGGCTTATAAGACAGTGACTTTACAGATACCAGTGGGGTAATCTGAAGTCGTAAATACACGAATGGCTTATAAGACAATGATTTTACAGATACCAATGGTGTAATCATAATTTGTAAATACACGAAAGACTTATACGACAATGACTTTACAGATACCAAGGGGTTAATCAGAAGTCGTATTTACACGTATGGTTTATAAGACAATGATTTTACAGATACCAATGATGTAATCAGAAGTCGTAAATACACGAATGGATTATAAGACAATGACTTTACAGACACCAATGGTGTAATCAGAAGTCGAAAATACACGACTGGCTTATAAGACATTGACTTTACAGATAACAGTGGGATAATCAGAAGTTGTAATGGCTTATAAGACAATGACTTTACAGATACCAATGGGGTAATCAGAAGTCGTAAATACACGAATGGTTTATAAGACAATGACTTTACAGATACCAATGGGGTAATCAGAAATCGTAAATACACGAATGGCTTATAAGACAATGACTTTACAGATACCAATGGGGTAATCAGAAGTCGTAAATACACGAATGGCTTATAAGAAAATGACTTTACAGATACCAATGGTGTAATCAGAAGTCGTAAATACACCAATGGCTTATAAGACAATGACTTTACAGATACCAATGCTGTAATCAGAAGTCTAAAATACACGAATGTCTTATAAGACAATGACTTTACAGATACCAATGTGGCAATTAGAAGACTTAAATACACGAATGGCTTATAAGACAATGACTTTACAGATACCAATGGGGTAATCAGAAGTCGTAAATACACGAATGGCTTATAAGGCAATGACTTTACAGATACCAATGGAGTAATCAGAAGTCGTAATGGCTTATAAGACAATGACTTTACAGATGCCAATGGTGTAATCAGAAGTCGTAAATACACGAATGGCTTATAAGACAATGACTTTACAGATACCAATGGTGTAATCAGAAGTCGTAATGGCTTATAAGGCAATGACTTTACAGATGCCAATGGTGTAATCAGATGTCGTAATGGATTATAAGACAATGAATTTACAGATACCAATGGTGTAATCAGTAGTCGTAAATACACGAATGGCTTATAAGACAATGACTTTACAGATACCAATGGTGTAATCAGAAGTCGTAATGGCTTATAAGGCAATGACTATACAGAAGCCAATGGTGTAATCAGATGTCGTAATGGCTTATAAGACAATGACTTTACAGATTCCAATGGTGTAATCAGATGTCGTAATGGCTTATAAGACAATGACTTTACAGATACCAATGGTGTAATCAGAAGTCGTAAATACACGAATGGCTTATAAGACAACGACTTTACAGATACCAATGGTGTAATCAGAAGTCGTAATGGCTTATTAGGCAATGACTATACAGAAGCCAATAGTGTAATCAGATGTCGTAATGGCTTATAAGACAATGACTTTACAGATTCCAATGGTGTAATCAGATGTCGTAATGGCTTATAAGACAATGACTTTACAGATACCAATGGTGTAATCAGAAGTCGTAAATACACGAATAGCTTATAAGACAATGACTTTACGTACAGTCAAGCCTGCTTTAGTGACCAGCTCTATTAAGCAATAACTTGTATTATGTGACCTTAATTCAAATTTCCCTTCACAATGCATTTCATGTCAATTAAACCTGTATTAATCGACCACCTGTCTTATGTGACCATATTTCACTGTCCCGTTGGCTTATAAAACAATAAGTTTAGGTAATTATCAATATTTTTTTTTGCTTTTTGTAGATATTGCTTTATATTCCCAAGACAATACTCAAGAGAGCGAAAGTTTGTCGTACATCTCACCATGTGAGTTTTTTGATATAGAGGATATACTTCGAAATAACAAGCCAAAAGCAGAGAAACGAAGCAAAAAGGAAACAGAGGGTAAATATAATGTAATACGTACTTCGACGATTGCTAAATACCAACCAATCAATCAATCAACCATTGGCAGCGAAACAAATCGAACTGATGACTCGAACAATATTGAAACAAAAGATGTCAGCAACAACAGCTACAAAGAAGAGATTGAACAGGTCAGAAAATCATTAAGATCATTAAACATTGACAAGAAGGGGGATGGTGATAGTAAAAAAGAGGATGTTGAGCAATTAACGAAAGGAAAAAGTGAGGAAGAAGCCGAAATGAAAAGTTGTCTGCCTTCAGCATCAATAAAACCAGATCCGTCTGTTACAAAACGGACACTACTTTCTGACTTAAAAATCGTTCCTGTTGATGTCAGTGATGATCGTCATAAAATAGGTTCTGTAAATGTTGGTAGAGCCAGTCCACTCCCGGTGAAACGAGTGGAACCAGTAAATCGCAAAAGTGGAGAAGCGGATTTTGTAGTTGATGTCAAGTCATTGCCTATGGAAGACTATGAATCTATTTGCTGACCATACATCCCTTTATTGTATTGTTGATGATCAGAATGAAACCGCTGAATCCCTGAATTCTGATTTGAATAACCTTATAGTACTTGGGCATCTGATTGGTGTGTTAATTTCAATTCCTCAAAAACTAACCTATGCTGTTTACTAGAAAACATGATGTTAATATTCCCCCTTTATATATGAATGATGATGTCCTAGAATATGTACTTAAGCATAAACATCTTGGTATACATTTTTGTCCTAATGGCACCTGGAAAGATCATATAAATGAAATTTATAAAAAAGCTTGCTCTCGTCTTAATATTTTGCGCATGATGAAACATAATCTTGATAGGAACTCACTAGAAAAGCTTTATTTTGGTTTTATAAGACCTATACTTGAATACGGAAGTGTAGTTTGGGACAATTGCACAAGAGAACAGTCTGATCTTATTGAATCAGTGCAATACGAATCAGCCAGAATTGTTACAGGTCTTCGAAAGGATACCTCAAGGGTTAAGTTGTATGGCGAATTAGGGTGGGACTCCTTGCAAAACAGACGTAAGAAGCAAAAACTTATTCTAATGTTCAAAGCTCTGGAAGGAGAGCTACCCAACTATATAACAAATACTATTATTTCTTATATTAATATTGAACCTAACTACATGGTTAGAAACCCCAGATTCTTCACCCCTCCCCAATGCCGCACAAAGTCATATAAGGATAGCTTTTTTCCAACTGTTCTGGATTTATGGAACAACTAGATAATGATACTAGGAACATTCAGTCATTATCTTCATTCAAGATTAAGCTTAATGAAGATGTTGATAAATCTCCTAGCTTCTACTCTATTGGTTCTCGCAGCTTAAATATTTGGCATTGCCAACTTCGAAATGAAGCAAGCAGCTTAAATCACCACTTGTTTCAGTCTCATCTATCCGACAGCTCCCAGTGTGCCTGTGGGGATGCAATTGAAAATAATTTCCATTATTTTTATGTTTGTCCATTGTTCATAAGACACAGAAGACAACTTTTTAATTCTCTAAGAAAGTTTCAAGATGTTTTAAATTTGGATATATTATTGAAAGGCTCACCAATCCTTACTGTAGATGAGAATACTGAGATATTCGATGCTGTTCACCATTTCATTACTGGTAGTAGAAGATTCACATGATTCAATAGATTTTCCTTTTCTTTGTATTTGGCCATATAACATTGAAAAGTCTTCCTATATATACATGTAGCTCCACATCTTTAAATTTTTCAGCTTAATTAATAGCTGTAAATCTTTCAATTTTTCAGGTCTCCCTTCCCCCTCCCCCCTTTTACCCAATTTGTACTTGCTTATCTCAATCACAATCACTATTTTGTTTAGATATTTCCCCCCTTATACACTTATTTGTCTCTTCTTCCTCCATCTCTCCCAAATTCTCTTTATTCAATCATAAATATATATACTGAAAAAGAGTTAATTCATATTGATATGGTGGACCTCACTTAATTAGTGATTTTGATATCATAATTTCAGCTTACATATTGTATATATTGTGTGATTAAATGTAAGTTCAGTCTATCCATCATGCTATGCCAATTCATCATCATTAATATTATAAATAATAATAGCTTAAATGTAAAGCCATAATTTGGCTATTCCAAATTATATCATACCTATTAAAAAGGGGGGAAAAAGGAAAAAAAATAACTTTATTTTGTATGATCCTGCTATTAATATACATATTATATCATACCTATTAACAAAAAAAAAAAGAAAAGAAAGGGAAAAATCTTTTTTGTTTTGTTTGTATTATTCTGCTATTAATATAAATGTGTTTATGCTTGATAATTAAGATGAATTGCATGTATACATGATGGGTAGATTGCTCCATGTTTTATGTAAATTGTGTTCAAATGGTTCCATCTTGTTGTTGGAGAGGATTTGAATAGGCATAGCCTGTTATCCAATCCTATTGATTTATCAATAAAATATTTGAAATGAAATGAAAAAAAAGACGTCAGCGACTGGATGAAGAAATTGAAACTTGAGAAATATGCTGATATTTTTCATGAAAATCAAGTAGACGGTTATATCCTGATGCAACTGGATAAACAAATGTTGAAGACCGATTTTGGAATGGGAGATTTTGACATTATGAAACTTACGGCATTTGCAAAATCCGGACATGTTCCGAAATCAAGGAGAGGAGACTTGTGACATTGTAGTTAATTACAAGCACCAAGGTCTTTTTGGAAAACACACACATTGCATACTATGTACCATAATATTTATGTATCCATATTTAAGATGTCTAAAATATGCGCATTATATTCCTTTTTTATGAAAAAAGTTGTTAATAGGGAAGGTTGTAACATTTAGCAAATATACTGTCACATCAAAGTACATGTTTACGAAAATGCCAAAGTGTTCTTTAAACGCTTATCATAAAACATTAACAATTTGGATGGATTATCATGTTTAACGCCATTTTGAACAATAATTTAGTTATATTGTGGCGGTCAGTTTTATTGATGGAGGAAACTGGAGAACCTGGAGAAAACCTAACAATTTGCAGGACAATACGACAGTACTTTCATTACATTCATTGACCAAAAATATTAATTATAACGGTCCAGTATATATACAATCGGAATAATATGATAATAGGTGTTACCTAACTTGGGACGAAGTCCAATAATTTTGCTTAAACAATAATATGAGACAGGTGCTACCTGTAGTGCCAGCGAAGCACAATCCACATTATCTAATATTTAAATCATGTAAATCCTTGGGATGATTGAAATAGAAATTGTACTTGCTTTTGTGTACTGCAATGCAATGTAAGGATGATCTTTCCATCTATTGAAACAGGCACGGCCATGAATGCCCGCGAATCTGAAAATGATCTGCCCATTTCACGCTCATTCAATGCATCAAAGTAGATTTGTTGGGCCGAGATATTTCGGAGACTACTTTTGTTAGGGCCGAAATATATTGGGGACGACTTTTAACATGCATAGCCGGAAGTAGTTCCAGATTACTGCGCATCTGATTTTCTGCAGATTTATCCATGTATTGGTTTCCGGTGTGTCATTTCCGGTGTATCAAATTTAAGCCATTAGTGATATGGATCTGGAATCAAAATATTGCTATTTCTACCATAGTTAGGACTTTGTCCCATATCATCCTGTTTAATCCCTTTAGTTTTCTTGTTCCCAAAAGACTTTTAGATTATTTGGTTGTCCAAGAATTTGACCTTTATCTTACCCGGAGAATATTATTCCAGATGCGCTTCATGTGCACGTGCTCAGGTATTTACGTGTTTACTCTTAATGTAATTTAATTGTTATCTATGTACGAATGCTTCGTTGCTCTCTAGAATTAAATAGCCACCTTTATCCAGTTTTAAAACACTTATGATGTTTCTTATTATCAAAAAACTGGAGCAGACAATGATCCAAACACAGTTGTGGTGCCTATTTAAGTCCATTACAAACTTGGGTGAACACATCAAACCTCTTTACCATGTGTTAAGACTGTTACTGTCACATATGTGTTTGAAGCAGGTACACAGCTAAGGTTTGAAGCAATATTGAAGAACAAATTTGACAGTGTAACCACGCCTGTACGGTTTAGCGTGCTATTTTAAAAAAGCTATTTTAAAAAAGAATATTTTGCCATTCGTCGGGTAAAAGGGTTATCTACCTCCGGTTCTCCCCCCCCCCCCCCCCTGCCCCACCCTTCCCCATCCCTCCGTTCGATCTGTCACTGTACATAGCCATTAGTGAACAAGCGTCTTAGTGAAAGTAACTTTTGTTAGCAGGAGTAAATAGCTATTCATTGCTACCAGTGATATTAAGTCTGATATTACTGGTATTAGTTGCATAGTGTACTAGTGTCCTAATACGATTTGTACAATAATACCCCCAGCAACGCTATTGTAAATGTGGCCTCTGATATCACATACAGGCCGGTAATAGAGGCTGATGATACAGGCCGCTAATAGAGGCCGATGATACAGGCCGATGTGCTGAATATATGAACTTTAACCTTTTACTATTTTAGACTTAAAACGTGTTAAACATATTTTGGGACTTTCGGATATCGAACCACTCTTGGGCTTTTCAAGTCTACTTTGACTTTCAAAACTTCCATCTAGCTACGGTGACCACACTGCTATACTCTATTATTAGTATATATGACTCTTGATAGAAAGCTTTGTTAAAAAAACAATATACAAGACACGATACAAGTATTTCAAATCTGGCATAATTTATGTTCAGAACTGACGAGTATGTGAACTTTTAAAATGTATTCTCGCAATACAAAAACAACTAACGAACCGACCGCAAGCAATAACAAATCAGACAGACCACATGTGAACATTTGGGACACTTGAAAGACCTTGAAATATCTAAATATAAACGATTCTTTTCACTTGAAAAACCTTGAAATATCAACATATAAACGAGAATCGAAAGGACGTTGACCGATACAAATTTATCGTTTTATTTTTTGTTAATTGTTGTCTTATTTGACTTTCTAAACATGAAAAGTGTAAAAATATATGCCATACAATTAATTTTTTCAACAACACTATTATTGTACAAGTTAGATACATTATTATTGAAACAAAAGAATTTGCCCGTATTGGATATAACGAGTTTCTTTTTCCGCATTCGTACTCAGGTGACGGCCTTGGTGCGGAAAAAGAAACCCGTTATATCCAATACGGGCCGCTTCTTTTGTTTCAATAGTACTGTATCGTATACATACAATGTATAAGGGAGTCAATAAATTTCATACGGAGCGAGAGCGAAGTTTGTAAGAAGTACGATATGTAGCTATCCTAGACGACTAACATGTAGCGTTGTAAGCATGTAATGTGACTATTAATAACTATATATTAACATATTAGCAGATTATAGAAGATTATCAGAATTTGGAGATTATATACAATATTTTTTTTTTATATATAACTCGTTGTTCGATATAAATTACACTATGTTTACATTTATACATCATTTTGACCATATCAGTTAGTTATTTTAATGACCTCATTAGAAACAATGTACAATGTATTATGCAAATAAATTATAGTATTATAACTTGCATTGTACAGTTTGAGGCACATCATCCCAGTAGTTCAATATAGACGCCCCTCCTCCCCCTCCCCCCCTCTTATAGGACCATTCAATCCGCAATGAAAAGATTGTCTTCAAAAGAGGAGGGCTCGAATGAAGAATATGGCCCTGGCCCATAAAAATAGTTTAACACCGCCACTTTGTTTTATATTGAAATGCCTGTATATACCAAGCCAGGAATGTAAGATGTCATGTATCAATCTCTACCCAGAGTTGTCGGTCCGTACACTCTCTTCAATCTCTGTCAACGTCTATATGCCAAGAATCTTGGCAAAAATCCGTTTATTAAAGGGTAACTTGATATAAACCGGTTATAATGACCCCATATATTGTAAAATATGTAAAGAATACCATATAACTAATATTTGAGAAGCTTCTTTGTTTATTTTCAAACGAAGATAAGGGATTATTTTTTATACGGTGATCACATGTCCCAACATGTATATACATTTGCAGTTTTAATTGTAAATAAGCCCCATTAAATCATTATCCCACACATTTGATTAGTTCAACTAAAATGCGCAGTCCAAAGTCATTGCATAATCTTCAACATGATGAAGGAGGCAATTACATGGCAGAAGCAGAAACAGAATCAGTCATACAGCGCTGTTCTGGTTTCTTGTTGTAATAGCTTCTATAGTTGCTGAACGTTACACTGATAATATTTTATAAAAAGGGAACCAGTTTAATACAAAGGTAGACTACTTTTTAGGCGTTGACAGAAATTGGAGAGAGTGTAAGGACCGACAACTCTGGATAAGGATTAGTCATGTATATGTGTGTTAGTGATGTCGATTTTGTCTCTGTTTCTACGATTTTTTCTATTAGATTTTAGAACTGATCCGACAGTGTAGTAAGTTTGCTCTGCATAATATGTTCATTCGAACTACAATAGTACATAGGTCTCTTCGCCTTCGCTTTCGGCAAACCGACATTTAATGGGTTTTCCCCCGCCCATTTTCCCGAAAGGTGGCGCATGCGCTCTATCAGTTATTCGATCCCAAGATGGCAGACGGCTATCAGCTGTGGTCAGTGCCAAGGAGTTCCGAAAGTCATAACTGATAGAACACATACGCCACTTATTAGAGATAAATCTTAGGCGGAAACCATTGTATGAAAAGCTTAAAGATATCAATGAAGTGTTCAGATGCCGTAAATTGAAGGACAGACAATACAACTGCCAAAAAAAAACAATGGTTCACAAATCACAATACAGAAAATTAATGATTACGCAACAGTGAACTCGGATGTTCCTTTTTCAAATAGTGGCACATGCTCAACAGTGAACCCGGATATTCCGTTAGGGTAAGTAATTCCCCTTTCCAATGGTGGCACCTGCTAAACGACACAAACATAATCTGATATGAAGATTGTGTTGGACACCAGTATGCGTTAATGAATATGAATATCATTAGAAATCATTAACAAATGAGAATAAAACGAGGAGATCATCGTCCTTATGCGAAAATCATTGGGGATATCACAATACGTAACTACGAAAATCAAGGAATGTAATTGGATAAAATGAAGGTCATGAATCCTACTATTATATCCGAGGGTGACCTTTGGTGCTCCGGAAGCGCAACACGTTCATGTTCAACTGGTGCCATCCGTCGTGTTACAGATCTTACAATCTGGTGATGAGCTATATTTGGTGATAGGGCATTTAGCACTAGTCGATTTTGGCTTTACTGGATGTACAGTTTTGTGTACTTGCTCTTAAAGATTTAAATTATTTGGTTTTCCAATATTTTGACTTGGTGAAGGTTAAACAAGAAACACTCGATGTGCACGAAATAAGATGTCATCATGTTTGTTTTAATTAATTGTAAGTAAACAAATAAACGTAAGAAAAGAGCGAAGGTGGAATCACTAATGGATAATCCACAGACACAGACAACATTAGGCATCATATACAGAACAAATACATACAAAATAAAAATAAAACACATTACAGAAAACTAAAAAGTTGAGTAACACGGACCCAACAGAAAAACTTGAGAGCTCACGAAAGGCTTTGTTTGTTTATTTGTTTGCTTGATGGCATTTAACGCCACTTTCAACAATATTTCTTGTTCAGCTACATCAGTAGTGATAGGCACTGATTGCATAGGTTGTTGTAAATCCAACTACCATACGATCACGGATACGACGGCCCGATATGAAGGGTAATCAATAACTGTTTCTTATAAACTAATAATATCTATTTTTTTACTATTTTTTTTACATGAGACAAATTGAATACACAGTTAACAATTACAACAAATACTTAAGTTATTGTAACGACATCTACCCGCGCGGAAAGATCAAATGGTATGTCTTCTTGAATAACTTTTTCCATTTTTCTTCGTTCCTCTCCAAAAACACGTTTTCAAAATTTATTTTCGAAAACGTAATTTGGATCAAAATAATTCATAGCTAAATAGAATCTCGCACGTGTATTTTCGCTGTACAATTTTGCCAATTTGACAGAATCCATATCATGCAATAACCCCCAACGTGGACGCCCATTGAATACATCAAGCATTCTTGCTCTAAGTTGTTCCAAAGTATCGTCTGCACCGTGAGTACCGTGTAATATACTTTGTTCAATTGTAATAGAAAGCCCCTTACGATCATATTCCATGGCCATGTACTTGTTTGTTTTGCACGTGAATCGTTGCGCAATAGGTACATTAACAAGCTGACGTCCATTTTTGTTACGGATTCCGTCATAAAACTCGTATAATTCTTCAAAAATTTCAATTAATGTCTCCGCCCCATCCAATCGCTTTGCGCATTCACTAGTTGAAATGTAAACGTTATCATCGCTAAAAACTCCTGATAACGTGTTGAGGGCCTCAGCTGCATCTAATACTATAGGCTCGTGTGCTAGGTACATTAACGAGAAGTGCATAACCAAAGGTACAATATGGGGCGCGGCTTCTCCTGCATTAACACGCACGATATTCAAAGATTATAATGGTATATGTTTAAAACCTTCCGGTCGTTTTCCAATTCCTGGTGGCTTATCCCTTTTTAATATACTTATCAGAATGCGGTGTTCCTCTTTCTCCTTTGATGTCAACTGGTATGCATACGGACTTCCAATGATTTGAAAACAATACATGTCTTTAACTTTGCCATTGTACAAGTCTTGTATAATTCTATTAGCCTCGCTCCATTTGTATACCTTGCGCTCCTCTTTTAGACAGAATCTTGGTACCGTACGCAGGACATATGAATAGACAACGCCAATCAAACCTATATTAACCACGCTTGCATCGAATGTCTCATCATCCTGTATTAGTTCATGACTATACTTATAGTCCTTGTATTTCTCTGTGAACTTGAAAGGATCAGTAATTCCGTTTGTGGGTTCAATTTGATAACATTTGACGCCCCAATACTTATCTATTGTCAATAATTGGATTGACGCTACGGAATCCGCCATTATTTCATTGTTTAAGCCATTTCCATGGGCACCGGTTGATACCGTTCCAGCTAATGAAAGCCCAGTTCCTGACGTAACGTTTTCTAAAACTCTATATTTTTCTGGATGTTTGGTGATCCGGTGTTCGGAAGGCCATAAGTATTCTTGTATTTCGTTAATCGTTGTCCCTGCCTCAAAACAACGATATGTTGCTGCATTAACGTTGTCTTTCAGACAGCCAACGCTCAATTCCGAACGTAACCTGAAAGGGAAAAACATCTTTCATTATCTAAATCCATTTATAAAGAGGCAACGATGTCATATGTGTTATTACAGATTTCACTACAAAATATTATTTTGCTTTCTTCTTTCTGGTATCAAAATTACCATACGATCGCGGCCACGATGATGTTATATACATTGTGTACATGTATGTCATAATATAGTTGATCTACTGTATATTAAATCTGCTAGTATCGTCAAAACTATCATTCATCGCGGCCGCGATGATGTTATATATGTCATAATAGAATTGCTCTACTGCATATTAAATCTGCTAGTATCGTCAAAACTATCATTCATCGCGGCCACGATGATGTTATACATTTTACACTTAGACTTTCTTTAAAGGGACCGTAGTGGTCGTAATCGTATGATAGTTGGATTTACAACTACATGTACCTATGAAATCAGTGTCTATCACCACTGATGTTGTGAGTTGGAATCTCGATCAGGGCGAGGTGTACAACATTATGTAATAAAGTTTGTCAGTGACTTGCGACAGGTCGGTGGTTTTCTCCGGGTTCTCAGGTTTCATCCGCCAATAAATCTGGCAGTCACGATATAACTAAAATATTGTTGAAAGTGGCGTTAAACACCATCAAACACAAACAAAAAGTATAATTTCTTTACAACATATCATACCTGCTAGTATCAATATATATTCCATCAGAGCCACTAATGTCAGTCCACATTTCGGAATACTTTGTGCTTACCGCCTTTATTTTCTCCCGCCTTTTAGCAGCCTCTCCGATATAGTCACATAATTCTTCTAAGCTTTCAAGTATCTTGACGTTCGCGTTCATTCGAGTTCCCTCCTCTACTTTCAACGGTTTTGATTCTCTATGCAGACTTCCTGTAGAAAAATAAAACGTGTGCACCATTCGGAACATTAATCTTAGATATATTAGCAGTGGTTTGTTTAAATGTATAGTAAACATTCGGTTATATGTTGTAATTTACACAAACACTTTTTTCTATTATTCCCTAAACCAGATACATGTCACCAGGAGAAAACATGCCACCATCTGTTATTCACATAAAGTTGATTTTGGATATCCAGTTTAGGCCCATTGGTTTTACACGTGAGCCATTAGTAAAAAAAGCGTTATACATACATTCTAGAAATCGCACATTCCTTGCTGCCAATTTGTAAAGCAAAAAGGTTTGGAGATACCAAAGAGCTAGCCAGACACAATGATTAACAAAACATTACACAGAAAACTACAAAATAGCAACACGAACCCCAAATAAAAAGGGGGGTGAACGCATGTGCTACAAAAGGGTAAGCAGTTCCTGGTCCACCAGTGACACCTGTCGTGATATTGATAAACGACAAGATCGTCATCTAATATGGAAATCGTGCTGGACATAAGTACACGTAAGTACAAAAATTTAAATACATGATTCGATTTATAAATATTCGATTTTCTTAAATTAATGTACTAGTATATACTAAAATACAAATAGACAACATAAGTTCTAAATAATATGTTTTTATCCTTTTAATTTTTCTTTTATTTCTACATATAAACCAATTGTTTATACACATGTTATACACACATATGTTTGCTTGCGCATAGTGGTGTCTAACACATGTTGTGTTGTGTTTTTGTTTTGTTTGTCTTTGTCTTGTGTACCATATGAATTAGTGTCATGAAGTGAGTGATTGTTGTTGGACTTTTATTGTGCTAGCCCACCGAAACAACATTCCTCGGATAGACATGTGGCCCTACTCGGACACATTATCAAGATTTCGAGCCAACCAGTCTTTGCGCTTTCTACTTAATGTTACGTTCTTAGTGGAGAGGCAACAAATATCAATTTTATAGTCTTTGGCATGACCCGACCGGGCTCCAACCCACGATCAACCGCACTCGAGGCGAGCACGCTAACCATTACGCCACAGATGTGGTTGTGCCATAAAGTCAGTGACAAAAATTGGGTAATATTGTAAAGAGAAGGCTTCCAATACAAACATCCACAATGATGTAAACAAAGCGGTTTATGTTTTCGTACATGGGTTCACTTTACAATTGTGATATTTATAGATACAGGACTTGCGTTAATGCATAATAGTTCGCACACCGAAATAGCATGTGGCAGAATAATCATAGGAAGACAAGCATCCAGAAAGATCGCAATTTCAGAGTGAAAACCGTTCACGAAAAGAATAATGAACCGATTTGCTTACGCTGTGGATTTTTGCATTGGGAGCCATCTCTTTCCGTCCCTTTATCTCGTTTACAACATATATTGTATCTTAGCCATTATCCTGGGTAGCTTAGCGGGTGCCACGTCTGGAGCAGTTCTACTCCTTACCCTTTCGGAGCACATACATTCATCTTGTTCTTGGTGAGGAATGGGAACCTTGTTGCTTGTCTGTAGTTTTCTAATTTCTTTATGTTTGGCTGTTTGTCTTTTCATTGGTCATGTGTTTGTATTGCTATTTTTATTTACGATTTTTTTCCACCACATCTTGGTCTCTTCTGTGTTTGTTACTAAGTGTATAATAATTGACTTGCCATGATTGTCGATGAAGGCTTCTAGTACTTTCCGTGGATTTGTTGATAATAACTTATGTAATATTGCCGACACATCGTGGTTATTTTTGTCATTTAATATCATAGAAAGAACCTGTAAAGAGGTTTTACACATTTCATGATGGTCACATCCCCTATAAAAAAGGAAAAAATGCATGTACACAAAAACAAATTTATGATTCGATTTGATTCATTATGCTTAACTCCACTTTCAGCAATATTTCAGCTATATCATGGCGACCACTGTTAGTGGTGGAAGAAGCCGGAGTACCCGGAGAGATTCATCGACCATGGGAAAGAACTGGTAAACTTTATCACTTGCGGCTGCGAGTCGAGTGCACCTTTTTTTGTAATCCACAAAGCTGGACGCGAACGCACACCGTATTGGTGAAAGTATTGCATGAGTTGTTAGGTAATCCAAACTACCTAACTCATTGAGCCATCCGGGCCCTCAAAAATTATATGATAACTTTGTTTATTACACGTGAATGGCATGACAGAAGATAATAAGACATTTTCTTTTTACTTGTCAAAGGGTACTATGTTGTATTGTATGTAATGTGTTTGTAAATCGTATATATTTGCATGATTTGTTTTTATATGTTATTTTTGTAATATCGGTTTTAAACGCTCTTCAGAGTGTCCGATTTTAAACTTTTTTTAAACTTTTTATCTTTCAAAAATATAGTAGCGCGGACATGATAAGAGAACATCTTTGAAAACGATTAGAACGATGCCTGTTTCTGCTCTTTGTAGTAAAAATTTTCTGTTGTTTGAGACTTTTTGACATTCTAGGATAAACATAATATACGTACATTGTCAATAAAATTATATTTGATTTGCATTCGTCGCGAAATAGGCCAGAAAAATCTCCGAGAACTTGCCCTTTAATACCTGCTTCAAAATCTCGTGCGAATAAAGGACTGGGAGCTATAAGGGCCAAACTCGGCCCAGCCTCAGATGTCGAAAATGTTTCTCCAAAATGTATTCACAATATGTGCTTTTCAGAAATAAATAGAGTTAGTCAACATGTGTATCTAATTCCTCACAGCGGATCGACAAAGTCAGGTAATGAAAAGCACTGAACGTAATTTTTTTCAGAATACAGAACGTACGTATCATTGTATTATAATGCATATCTTTAAAAAACAAAAACAAAAACAAATCATAATAAAACTCAATAAACAAAGCATACACATGACTTAATATGCAATGTGGATTGATTTCAGGAATAAAAACATGTTCCGAAGCTGTATTATGAAATTAAAGTGAACGAATAGTAATGTCGCAACGTCACCTATTTTCGACGGTTTGTTTCACGTGATAAAATCTCTCATTATTTTGATCGCTTCATTTGTCAGAGGTTATATTATGATGCTGAAATGCTGAAATTGCATGAATGATCTCAAGAAATCTGATTCACAGTGATTCAGGTGGTGATCGATCTATACCGCCACTTCAAGTTGAAAATGACATGATACAAGACAATAACAAAAAAGTTGAATTGTTTAATGACTATTTTTGCAAACAAGCTGACCTTAGTTATTCTGAAACTTCTGTGCCTGATATTACTGATATATTGATCAATGGTCTTGAACAAATTACAATTACAGAAAACGAAGTGGAAGATATATTGAAGATACTTGATACATCTAAAGCTATTGTGCCTGACCTGTTAAACCCTAGGCTCCTTAAAGAAGCAGCATCTATGCTTAAATATCCCTTATGTATACTGTTTAATTTATCACTAACACTTTCTACCTTTCCATCAGAATGGAAATATGCTAATGTGACCCCCGTTTTTCAAAAAAGATTGTCCCAGTAATTTGAAAAACTACAGACCAATTTCCCTCATTAGTATACTTGCCAAGGTAATGGAGCGATTAGTCTTTAAACATATTTATAATTATTTGATTGACAATAACTTAATTACTTCCCATCAACCTGGTTTTACTCCTGGAGATTCTGCCGTTAATCAACTCCTGTACATCACAAATGAATTTGGTAGAGCGTTGGATGAAGGTATTAAGGAAGTGAGAGTTGTCTTTTGCGATATAAGTAAAGCATTTGACCGAGTTTGGCATAAGGGATTACTTCGTAAGCTTGAATCAATAGGGATTAGAGGATCATTATTTTCTTGGGTGAAAAACTTCTTTTCTGAAAGAAAACAACGCGTCGTAATTAATAATTCAACTTCTAGTTGGCGTGACATAAATGCTGGTGTACCCCAGGTATCGATTCTAGAGCCTCTTTTCTTCATTGTTTTCATAAATGACATACTGACCGATATTAATTCGACTATAAAATTATTTGCCGATGACACTAGTCTGTACTTAATTGTAGACGACCCACAAGAAACAGCACAAACACTCAATGATGACCTAGTGAAATTACATGCATGGTCTACAAAATGGCTGGTCAATTTTAATCCACAGAAAACCATGACTATCTCTCGAAAATTAAATAAACCCCATCAACCTAACCTTATTATGAATAATACTATCATTACTACTGTTACTGAACATAAACACCTTGGACTACAACTTTCTGACGATGGTAATTGGAATAAACATATTTACATGATAACTTAAAAAGCATTCTCACGTGTTAACATTTTAAGGAAATTCAAATTTATACTGGATCGGAAAACTCTAGAAACAATTTATATTACTTTTATAAGACCATTACTAGAATATGCGGATGTTGTTTGGGATAACAAGACTCAAATACTAATCAACAAACTAGAAAATGTTCAGGTTGAGGCTGCTAGAATCGTGAATGGGGGTACCAGACTTGTATCCTTAAGTAATCTATATATTGAAACCGGGTGGGAAAAATTGAAAGATAGAAGGGAAAGGCATAGAACGATTCAATTTTATAAGATGTCAAATAATCTAACTCTTCAATATCTTAGTAACTTAATTCCGCAAAATTGCGGCATGATCCATGACCACAATACTCGTCATACCTCACGTATTCCTCCAGTACGCACTCGAACATCGCTCTACGCAAGTTATTTCATACCCTCCAGTGTACAAATATGGAACCAACAGCCAGAAAATATTAAATCAAGCAGATCTGTTCAGATAATTAAATCAAATCTTCAACCCCAAAACAATACTAAACCCATTTATTATTATATTGGTACTCGACTGGGACAAATTTTACAGGCTAGGTTGCGTATGCAATGCAGCGCTCTCAATCATCACTTATTTCGTAAAAACATTGTAAATTCCCCATTCTGTCAATGTGGGGCAACAGAAACCACGGCCCATTTTCTGCTACATTTTCCCCGTCACAATGCAACAAGACTGAGATATATTCACACCATTAATTTACCAATTAACTTAAATACGAATTTATTATTGTTTGGCTCTACAGACTTAACGAATACCCTAAGGGACCGACCATTTAACTTGAAGGAGGGGGTTATGGTTTTTTGTTTCGTTCAAATTTTGTTTTCCAGAATTCAACATTAGGTTATATGACAAAAATTCTGAATCAGATTATTTTTTTTTCCTCTATCAAAATCAGAATATTTTTTTCAGCAACATTGGGAATCATAATATTTTTTGAGAAAAAAGCCATAACCCCCCCTCTTCAAGTTAAATGGTCGTTCCCTAAATACAGATATATTCTTAACCGTGCAGAAGTTCATCATAAGTAGTTAACGATTCATCTCTTAACCATATTCACACAACTTAAACATGTTTAAAAAAAAAGCACTTGCACCTTTACACTTCATTTGTTTGTTTCTTTTATTTTGTTTACTTACGAAAGCTCACCAAATAACATTGACAACGACTTGATTTTTCTCAATACACTTCTACGTTTCGATACTAATTAAACCTTGAACACCAGATAACAACAGGGATACGGATTAATATAAGTTTAACCACTTGTTTCCGAATCCTATTGATTAATTTAAATGTATATATAATTTATATGTGTATTATCATGATGTGTAATATTGAATTACTTAATATAATATGTTTATACTAAGAAATCTGATCTAAAAATGTCATCTTTAAATGTAAGAACTACGTACGACATCTATTATTTCACGTTCAAATTGTAGTTTTTCGCAATAAATTTTTCGTCACCTTAACAAAGCTTTAATCATTTAAAAAATATATCTCATACAGACCAATTTTAGTTTCATCGTCTGCTATGACATTGATAATGTACATATTGAGGTCATATCAATTCAGAAACTTATTAACATTGATCGTCGAAATCTGGTCGAAATTTTGGTATTAATCTTAAAAGAAGTAATAGATAGGTTTATTTGGACAATAGAACTTTGTCATATTTGAATTTTGTTTAAACACTTTTTTAACCGTACTTTATTCTTAGCGAAAACCAATGCGATGATATATCCCAGTACATTTTTACGGACAACCATCACAAATCTATAAAAAAAATAATGCCAAGGCGCGGGTTGAGAGAAGTCCAATATTTAAATATCGCTTTTTTCATAATATGGAAATATTTTGGGAAATGGTGTGAAGCAAAATGCTTAATGTGCAATGATTTTAGCTAGGAACCTGTGAGAATTTTTTTTTTTTAAACTGATAACAAGCCTTGGAATCAGATATCCCATAGACAGTGGTTGTCGATAGATAATTGTTTTACAATCAAGTCTTTCATATATATTTATGATGAGAACAAGTTTACAACCATATGATTAATCGTGTAGGTAAAATGTGTGTCGCTGCCATGAGTCTATGCATGATTGTTTTGATTGCTACTAGAAAAAGAGAAGATGGTAGATATTATTTTGCTTTGTGACAAAGCAACAACAACACTCCTAATAAACTGTTGCTATCAGAATCTGCTGTAAGTTGTCTTTTACGTGTAAGGAGTGTGTCCTTTACATCCCGCGCTAAGGGATGTATTAAATTTGTTCCTCATAGCTGCCTGGTGTCCCTTTCACATAAAGTCAGCGTTTTCCTAGAGGAAGCCATTTGTTATTTTATTTATGCCAAATTCGCAGTCATGTTAGGTTTCTAATAATAATAGGTTATTATACATTACAGACTCGTACAATATCTTTCCATATTGTACATAACACTGTATAATAACCTATTATTATAATACAGCTATAATTTTAATCCAATCAAAAACATCCAATTAAGACATGTAACCGTACATTATTTTTCCCGTATTGTACAACCGGAAGCCGTATTTTTTCCGCATTGGACGTCCAAAACGTTTTTTTTTTCGTATTGTACATTAGGTAAGGGAAGTAACTCGTTGGTTTTTTTGCTAGTAAATTATTTTTAATTGTAATCTACAATCAAATTAACTTGTTCGATATTTAACAGTTTGAGGGAAAAGAAATTTGCTTAGAATAATTGTTGATCAGTTATTTTGCTGTTTTTAATTCATTTTTAGAGTTTACGAGACCTGTATTGATACAGAACATTGTTATTTTTTTTAAATATTTCTAATTTAAATTTTCCCACAAATAAATAATTTTCCCAGACCTGGGAGGAAAAAAAATAATCTGACTAAGGAAAATCAAGCAGTATAATAGTTATGTAAAACTGGATATTGAATGGTACATTTCTGATTTCATATGCAAAGAAAAATAAATGATTCCATTCTCCCAAAAATGTTCTGTCCCATGGTAAAACAATAGCCCCTATTAGGCTTATTTATACCTTATCGGCGACGATCGCCCGACCATTGACCGGCTGTCGTGCAAAAATCGTGCGATTTTCGCTTTCTATTATTTTTATTAAATAAGAGAAATGTCTTAGAATACTGTATATTAGTTTAATCCCGTCACTTTTTATTGAAGTACCTGAACTAAGCCAGAAGGGATCATTTATATGTGTGTTAGGGATATCAAATTACATATCTCTACGATTTTTCTATTGAATGCTGGAACTGTTCCGACAGTGTGCTATATATTTTTTCATTTTATTATAGGTTATGAAAAAAACCTAGCTGAGCTGCAATTGCTAAAAAAAATATGGTTGTGATCGTCTACCGTAATTAAAATCGTCAAAATGAAATACAACCGAATCAAATGGTGACTTGTTTCAACCTCATCTAAAATATACCATGACATTCTTTCATACTTATAAATCACGTTCACGATCTTTTATTACAACACTCAAGTGTACATTTTTTCCTGTTCTAGTTAAAGGACTTTATCAAACAGAATCATACAGTTTACAGGTAATGCAGTTAATACGCATTTAAGAGCCCCAGCTTTATACTGCTCATGCTCAGCAACGGACCACCTTCGTCAATTGTTTTAGCTCATCGATGATCATGAGATTCACTAAGATAAATAGCACGGTCTGTGCAATATTTATTTATTTATTTAGTTATTTATTTATGCTTTGGTTTCAGTGTTTCAACTGTTGACAGAGTTTTAAATTCAACATGGGTAGACTTATAGAAAGTGTGTAATCGTAAAATTCAGTGGCCAACCATCCCAGTCTGGTGACAAAAGAAAAGGTATTGTTCTGATATGCCTAACGTTGTGTCTGCAATTTACGAAACTTCACATGAGATACAAATTCCATCCAATGAACCCCAACAAAAAACATACTTTCAGCAAACCAATTATTTTCATTGATTGATATGAAAAGAAAGTTTATAAACAGTGATAATCATAAATTGCATCAATATCAATAAAACAATTACCTTTCATCTTAACTGAACTTGAGCCGTCGTGGTCGTATGGTAGTTGAATTTACAACTATCTGTGCAATCGTTTCCTATTACCACTTAAGTTGTGAGTTTGAACCCCATTCATACTCGATAAAAAATTATGTGATAAAGTTTGTCAGTGACTTGCGACAGATCTGTGGATTTCTCTGGGTACTCCAATTTCCGCAACAAAAGTAGTAACTGAAATATTTTTGAAAGTGGTGTTAAACACCTAACCTCCAATGGACAAATGATGGATCAAATGTAGTGCATAACATAAAACACCTTTGGGTCATAATGTGGCATATCTTTACATGGACCAATAATACTACAACAATATTGTTTCCCACACAATTATGGGAACTGTTATACACATAACATGTCACAATATACTGAAAAAGAAACAACTTCACTTTCAAATTTGTTATTAACAATTAAATTAAATTATCTCCATGATCTCAAAATTATGCTTCAGTGTTTACTGCATCTTATCACATATTTTATTGAAATAACGCCGAATTTGCATGTGTAATAAAAGCATAATTTGCGGCGTGTTATTTGCCTCCGGGGCAATAACATCTTACGAGGGCAATAACATGTTTTCTGTCCTTTTGTGGTTTTAATGGACCCTATACCATGGACAAGAATAATTACATAGAGATCCACCCAATCCATGCACAAGTTGCAAAAATTTCATATCACCACCCATCAAAATATCTAAAACAAAATATTTCCCCTCAACTTCAATACTTGCTTTTTCGCATAATGTGTTTATTTTCTGAAAAATGGGTTTGCAAGCAAGTTTTAAATGATCATAATCTTCTTTGCAGTTTACAATGCAAAAAACAATTTTGATCTTTTGATGATAATGTCAAATCATCGGTAATTACAGAAAAGGACAACACGACAAAGTTTGAAATTGTACTAACTTTTGACCCGTCCCTCGAAATTTTAATTTGTATCTTGTCTGTTTCAGGATTTACATGATACTTGATGTACCGGATAATTTCGCTTTTTAGACTAACATATGCGCCAGGGATATTTCCCGGAATTCTTTCAAAATGATATAAACTGTTGATATCTTCCTGACAATGATGAAACCAGATATGTTCGTGGTAGCCCATCACCAAATACTGTCAGTTCCCTATAAGCGCCCTCGCTAACATTAATTTTTTCCAAAATAAATAACAAATCTTTAATTTTTTGTCTTTCTTCTTCAGGCAATCTTGGTATGAAGATTTGCTTGGCGACGAATTGAAATAGACTTCAACACTCTGCCCATCAGTACTTTCTAATTTTAAGAACTGGGGTACAAGGCCATAGGACTCTACAACTCAAAGTGCAGTTTCAGCCTTCGATTTAAATTCTTTTATTTTCCTTGATTTGTTATTTTCGTTAATTTCCGAAAGCTCTTTTCCACTATTCGCGGTTTCAACTTTTTTATTTATTGATTTTGCATAATCTATAAAGCGCCTGTTCGTATCTTTCAGACTGTCAAGTTGATTTGACAGATTCTGGTTTTTTGCTAGCAAAATCCCCTTACGACATATTTATTCCTGTAAATTATTATGTAAATCAGAACTCTTTTTTTCAAATTCTATGTTGTCGCTTTCAAACTTTTGTAAGCTAAAATTTAATTGTTTTACATTTTCTAACTCATCTGAGAATATTGCGATCTTATACTCATTATTATCAAAAGCAATTCGCTTCCTCCTTGTCAATTTTCTATTTGATAACAAAACTTTAATAGTCTTACTTGAAAGTCTGTTTTCAAGTCTCTCTGTGAATTTTAACTGAAATGATTGTAATTGGGAATTTAAAATATCTATATATTTAAAATTGGGGTATTTGTTCTTTGCTTTTGAGAGCACCTTGAAAAAGGAGCTTGTAATTGAAAATGTGAGAGCTATCTATTGGATTGTGCCCAAAAAATATCTACTCCTTTTGGATCAAACTATTTTACTTCATTTTAGAAGTAGCATCGATAGACCATTAAACCTACCTCAGAATCCCGGTAGTAATAACTATATCAGTATCCCGGAAGAAAATATATAATCAATAATTGGGGCTTATGAAAAAAAACTAGAGGCTCCCAGGAGTCTGTAATCTCTCACCTGGTTTTCAATTTGACATCTAAAGTTGATAGAAAATGGGGGTGTTACACATAATTTTGAAAGTGGGCCACCCAAAGATCATTTCAACTCAAATTTCTGAGCAAAAGATTTTGATGTGATTTTTATCTCATAATATTCCTAAACGGAATAAACTGGCTGAAAAAATCTCACAGAAAAACCCAGAATATATGTTAAACTACTCATTGCCATATAGCTGCAGTTAAAATTTGAGTTCATTTTGATTTGTAATAAAGTGGAAATTGACAACTAAAGAAATTTCTATTTTTAGTAACAGCAGCCATTTTGAATGGAGGGCGGGGCTGTCGGACATAATATTGAAAGGGGACCACCCAAGGACCATCCCAGCCAAATTTGCTTTAATTTGGTTCAGTGGTTTCAGAGGAGAAGATTTAAATGTGATCTTTTATCAAAATATATCTAATTTGTATAATCAGTATAAATCGGTTGAAAGAAAAAATTCACAGAAAAACCCAGAATATATGTTAATCTACTCATTGTCATAAAGCTGCAGCTAAAATTTGAGCTCATTTTGATTTAAAATAAAGCAGCAATGGACAATTGAAGAAATTTCTATTTTTAGTAACAGCAGCCATCTTGAATGGAGGGTGGAGCTTTCGGACACAATATTGAAATGGGACTACCCAAGGACTATCCCTGCCAGGTTTGGTTTAATTTGGTTCAGCGGTTTCAGAGGAGAAGATTTAAATGTGATCTTTTATCAAAATATGCCTAATTTGCATAATCGGTATATATCGGCTGAAAGAAAAATTTCACAGAAAAACCAGGAATATATGTTAAACTACTCCTTGCCATGTAGCTGCAGTTAAAATTTGAGCTCATTTTGACTTATACTAAAGCAGCAATGGACAATTGAAGAAATTTCTATTTTTAGTAACAGCAGCCATCTTGAATGGAGGGCGGAGCTGTCGGACACAATTTTGAAAGGGACCCACCCAGGGACCATCCCTGCCAGGTTTGGTTTAATTTGGTTCAGCGGTTTCAGAGGAGAAGATTTAAATGTGATCTTTTATCAAAATATGCCTAATTTGCATAATCGGTATATATCGGCTGAAAGAAAAATTTCACAGAAAAACCAGGAATATATGTTAAACTACTCCTTGCCATGTAGCTGCAGTTAAAATTTGAGCTCATTTTGACTTATACTAAAGCAGCAATGGACAATTGAAGAAATTTCTATTTTTAGTAACAGCAGCCATCTTGAATGGAGGGCGGAGCTGTCGGACACAATTTTGAAAGGGACCCACCCAGGGACCATCCCTGCCAGGTTTGGTTTAATTTGGTTCAGCGGTTTCAGAGGAGAAGATTTAAATGTGATCTTTTATCAAAATATGCCTAATTTGCATAATCGGTATATATCGGCTGAAAGAAAAATTTCACAGAAAAACCAGGAATATATGTTAAACTACTCCTTGCCATGTAGCTGCAGTTAAAATTTGAGCTCATTTTGACTTATACTAAAGCAGCAATGGACAATTGAAGAAATTTCTATTTTTAGTAACAGCAGCCATCTTGAATGGAGGGCGGGGCTGTCGGACACAATTTTGAAAGGGACCCACCCAGGGACCATCCCTGCCAGGTTTGGTTTAATTTGGTTCAGCGGTTTCAGAGGAGAAGATTTAAATGTGATCTTTTATCAAAATATGCATAATTTGCATAATCGGTATATATCGGCTGAAAAACCAGGAATATATGTTAAACTACTCCTTGCCATGTAGCTGCAGTTAAAATTTGAGCTCATTTTGACTTATACTAAAGCAGCAATGGACAATCAAAATTTCATCCCCCCTTTTTTCTATTTTTAGCTTGGCGGCCATCTTGGTTGGAAGTCGGGATCACCGGACACAATTTTGGAAGGGGGCCATCCAATGATCATTCCACCAAAGTTTGGTTCAAATTGGCCCAGTGGCTTCAGAGGAGTTGATTAAAATGTGAAAAGTTCACGGACGGACGGACGACGGACGACAGACGATGGACGCTCAGTGGTGACAATAGCTCACATGACCCTTTGGGTCAGGTGAGCTAAAAAACTATTTTGGATGAAGTGGTGTTTATTTTATTTTTATCTTACATTTGTATATAAATGTTACGTGCCGACATACCATCGTTTTTTACGGCAAAGTTTGCTTCTCAAATGTCAAAACGTCATCTAAGCGCTTGGAATATTTGAACATTTTCTCGTCGCTTTTCAAGAAATTTAACACCTCGAGCACCAAACAAATACTTTAACAGTATGTGTGTTTTATTTATTTTAATATTCTGACAAAATATTTTTCTGGTGCACGACTGCGGAGGTGCTTAATTTCTTCGAAAACCGTCGAAATATCGCCGGCAAAATTCCACGAAATACAGAAAACAAATAATGCTCATGACGTGAAAATCACGTCAAATACGTATCGATTTTGTTGGAAACAAGTTTTAACATCAAAAGTATGATGTCGTCTATAATATAAAAAACATCAAATTTTAATCAAGTATTTTCTAAGATAATGATTCATTAAATATGGGGCCCTATATTGCACTTATAGTCCCCAGTTCTTTTTATGGCATTGACGCCGGATTGCATGCACTGAGTTTTTCTCCTGGTTTCAATGTACACAAACTGTATTTAAAATAAACACAATTATTTACAGAAACACAAGTTATTTACTGATGAATTTCATTACTTGAAATGAATCACGAAATGTACAGAGATTGTGTATATAATGGTCTCATATATACAATCAGAAGAGTGAAAATATCGATTTTAAGGGTCTGAGGTTATAAATAAATTAATATTTAACAAATTCCACAAACCTCCACCAACAAAATATTTTGATATAATCATTAACCCTCTATACTCAAAACAACTGCTTAATTTGGTGTTGGTAGAAGACTGCGAAGGTAAATAAAATAGCTAAAATGTACATTAAATATGTCGTTTATTTCTGTATGATGAGTTAGAAAATGTAAAACAATTAAATTTTAGCTTTCAAAAGTTTGAAAGCGACAACATAGAATTTGAAAAAGGGTTCTGATTTACATAATAGTTTACAGGAATAAATATGTCGTAAGGGGGGGTTTTTTCTAGCAAAAAAACCGAATCTGTCAAATCAACTTGACAGTCTGAAAGATACGAACAGTCGCCTTATAGATTATGCAAGATCAATAAATAAAGTCTGTCTAACTATGATGTCATTATGACGTCATAACGCACCCAATTTCACGGAAAGATATATTTTTTGAAAATTTGTTTATATAACAATTAAATTAGTAAATTGTTTTTATTCTATGTCAAATATTATTTTTTAATATAATGTGGGGCCAATTCTGCACCTTAGCGCCTCTCCCTCTTTAATATTTGTCGACAATTAAAAAATATTGTAAAAGAGTAGGTATGATAAGGGCAGAAATTGGCCTACAAAATAGACAAATTATAAATGAAACGTATAGCTTTCTTGTTTCTTGATTTTATAAGACCTTTACCCCAACTACTATTTTGATAACAATTTTCCATATTTGCACGTGCGATGACGTCACACTAGTCAATGAAAAGTCTATCGTTTCGTGAAAATATATGAAATCTAACAAGAAATGTGTATTTCATGTCAATTTCCAGTATAATCACAAGCAGGTATCAACGCATATTATAGTATGATATTTAATATACATAAACACTTATCTCATTTAATTTTTGTGTTGGTACCCGAGTGTGGAGAGTATGAAATCTGCAATCAAAAAATAATTTTAAGGTCGATTTCTCGTCAGCGGCCATTTTGTATTGGCCGTTTTCATCCGCAATAGACAGAAATAGAAATCGACCTTTTAATCTCATCCAAAATAAAGTTGGTTATCGTAGTTGTTTTGCTACGGGAGTAAAACTTGAACATTTGTTATGAAACAGTTTTGACGTTAAATAAATATTGGAGGTGATTTACTGCCGACCTGATTGTGCATTGAGTCCGACGTGGGTTTTTTTCTAACCCTCAGTGGAATTTCATGTGTTACTATGCTAAAGTATACTTTAATATTATCCCCACAATTCACAAAAAGTACAGAAAACAAAACAAGCAACCAACAAGAAAATTAGTACGTCACATTATGAGAAATTAATTCATTGACAATGTAAGCACATCGGAACTTTCTATATTTAGTAGTCCCTTTACTTTTTCTTATTTTTTTTTCTTTAGCTACAAGTGTGGACACAGAAATGTGCTGTCCAAAAAACAAGTGTGGATGTCAATATTTCATATTATTAACTTAAGAAAAAAGTCCGGTCCTGTGTTTTTATTTCAAATTTTCATCATAGCCCCCCTCCCCCTCCCAAGGGACATAAAATTGTATCATCAATAATAAATTAATAAACAAGAAATTCAGATTTTCTATTTAAAATAAATCTCATTTACAAAACCACTGATATTTGTTCAATTTTTAACTCTGATTTAAACATTAGTCCAACAAATTTTTATTTTTCTCTTTAAACTGTCGAAACATAACATTTTAACTGTAAAAAAAAATTCTTGTTTAAATCAATGATCAACAATATTCCAGAATCAAACAAATGAATAAATATAACAGATTTCTTGTACATGCATCTTTTAACCATGCGGAGTCAGTGTGTTTTAAATCGGTCATCCAATCAGGACGTTCATTATTCTTGTCCAAGATACAAATACATCGCTAAAATTACCTGTGGGTGTTTCCCGACTTCAACTCGTAAATTTACATAGAAATCGGAGATATTTCGTCACAAAACTTCACACATGGTTTTGTTTATCATATTTCTTGAAGACAAGCATAACATTTTATTGCATTTATCAATATTTTATGAGTATCAACAGTTTTTTCAACACCGTATCTGTTTCTCGATACAGAAGCAAATTCAACTCGTAAATTTACATACAATTATTTTTCCTTTAAGTCCGGTCCTGTGTTTTTATTTCAAATTTTCATCATAGCCCCTCCCTCCCAAGGGATATAAAATTGTATCATTAATAATAAATTAATAAATAATATATTCAGATTTTCTATTTAAAATAAATCTTATTTACAAAACCACTGATATGTGTTCAATTTTTAGCGCTGAATTAAGCATTAGTCGCAACAAATTTTTATTTTTCTCTTTAAACTGTCGAAACATAACATTTATTTAACTGTAAAATTCACAAATAAAATTCCCCCCCCCCCCTCTTTTTCCTTTTTTTTCTTGTTTAAATCAATGATCAACAATATTCCAGAATCAAACAAATGAATAAATATAACATAAATTTCTTTTACATGCATCTTTTTTCCATGCGGAGTCAGTGTGTTTTAAATCGGTCATCCAATCAGGACGCTCACTATTCTTGTCCAAGATACAAATACATCGCTAAAATTACCTGTAGGTGTTTCCCCACTTCAACTCGTAAATTTACATAGAAATCGGAGATATGTCGTCATAAAACTTCACACATGGTTTTGTCTATCATATTTCTTGAAGACAAATATAACATTTTATTGCATTTATCAATATTTTATGAGTATCAACAGTTTTTTTTCAACACCGTATCTGTTTCTCGATACAGCCGCAACTTCAACTCATAAATTTACATAGAAAACGGAGATATTTCGTCATAAAACTTCGCACATGGTTTTGTCTATCATATTTCTCGATACAGCCGCCCGATTACAGTGACCCGTTACCCAGATTAGCTCGTTCCACCAGTTTTTCCTTAATAATGTTGTTTAAATATATTTTATTTAGCTCTTTCGCAAAGTGAATTCCCGATGAATAATTGTATTAACGTAATTTTGATTTATATATAGCTTAATATTAACGTTGCGGTGGCGTAATGGTTTAGCCCACATGACTGCCGATAACAACATCGTGAGATCAATATTTTATTCTTACCTATTTCAATAAGGTATGGAAAAACAAACAATATATTTGATAATTCATAATTCATCTAATACAGTACATATAACGATATAGCGTGCATGTTTTAACATAGTACACGGATGTCAGGTTTGATTTACATATTCGGTGTTTTGTTTATAATGTTTTTTTTGTTATCCTTACTAAGAATTTCATTGGTATAGTCTATCGTTTATGAGTCAGTGCTAATTGTGTAGTATTACTTGGAATTTTAGTGATATGATTTTACATTAATGGGCCATGACCGATAATACAGTATTACCAAGCATTCTATTTATATAATCTATCACGTTTTACTTCACTGTCGTCAGAGAGCTCCGGTCGGAATTGCTCTGTCATCTTCCGGTACAAGTCAATTATGCATTTTTGACATACAGGCGACGACAAAAAGTAAGTATTATGATCATATAGTATTATTATATCTTGAATCCAGAAGATGTCGTTATCGGTCGATTATTTTTGTTTGTTGTTACCTATATGTTTCTGTGGTTAACTTAATAGATTACTCAGATATAGATAAAATGATGGACATAAACAATGAAAAATGCTAATAATGAGATTGAAATCATCAAATAAAGCTATAGAAAGTAGTCTTTATGTGTAATTAAAGTACACAAACCCTTTGTAATGCTTATATACATGATAGTTTGCACTGGCCTGTCACCATGAATAGCTTTAGACTTACTACAGTAAAAAACACAATGCTTATTTACGTACATTCGTTCCGGCTCTGTCAACCATTACTTTCCGGTTGGATCCCAAACATTGTTTTTCAGTAGAACCGGTTTTGTCTATGTAAAAAATTGAAAGAATAGCGAAAACAGCTCAAAATCACAATTATGTTTCCTTTTTGTAATTTATTTAAGGTTCATTATAACACTTGTCAAGGGTATGTTCGATTTGCAAATTGATAAAAAGAAAAAACAAAAAATTGTCTTCAATGAATAAAAGTTGTGGAAAAAAACAACAGCACATAGTCAAAATATTTTACATGTGGATGTTTTGTATAACATTAAAAGAAAAAAATACAAAACGGTTTGTGCAGAATTGGCATTCGCCAAGTCACCTTCGACAGAATGGTCATGATTTTGTATAGAACTTATAATTCTTTTTCTTTATTTGCTATGCAGTTGGATTATTGTAATATTCAAAGAGTGTTTGAACAAAAGTAGGAACTCTCACTGTTTATATAGATATCAAGTAACTCTTATTGTTTTGGATTAATTTTTGTTTTCAAATAATATATTGAAGGACAATAAGAAATTTTGATTAAAAAATAATAAAAATAAAATAAAAATAGGGAACCGCATCGGTAGCGTAATGGTTAGCGTGCTCACCTCGAGTGCGATAGATTGTGGGTACGAACTGCAGTCTTGTCAAACAAAAGAATATAAAATTAGTATTTGTTGCTTCTCCGCTAAGAACGCAGCATTAAGGAAAACGAACAAACACTGGTTGGCTCGGAATCAGAACAATGTGTCCGAGTGGAGCGACATATCTACCCAATGACTGTTGTTAGCTCACCTTGCCAAAGGCAAGGTGAGCTTTTACCATTACTTGGCGCGCGTTGTCCGTCGTCTTTCGTTCGTCGTCTGTCGTCCATTAACTATTCCCATTTTAATCTTCTCCTCTGAAACGCCTCAACCAAATGAAGTGAAGCTTAGTAGGAAGCATCTATGGCGAGTCCTCTGTAACGATTACTCATTTCGTTCCGATCCGATAACAAACATGGTCGCCACAAGCGATTCTTGTTTTTGATTGGCCGATTTTATTAAATCTTCTCCTCTCAAACTGCTTAGCAAAATGAACCGAAACTTGGTAGGAAGCAACTATGGAAGGTCTTCTATAACGATTGCACATTTCATCTCGATCTGTTGACAAACATGGTCGCCACAGACAATTCTTGTTTCTGATTGGCCGATTTCTAACAATCTTCTTCTCTGAAACTGCTTAGCCAAATGAGCCGAACTTTGGGAAGCACCTATAGAAGGTTCTGTCTGTATTAAGTTTCCTTAAAGCAGAATGAAAGGTAAACGACATAGGCTCAGACCACTGAGCTTTCTATTTTCAGTGAGCAAAGCACGAACATTTGTCGTATCACAACTTGTAACGAACGTTGCATTAATCGAGTACACCTAGCATTTTCTTTGTATACAAACTGCCAAAATCGTCCGTGCGGAAAGGAATTCAATACTACAGCCTTTGTTTATTTGCTTATCTGTAATGTTAATGTAAACATTATACTGTGAAGAAACTTAAATATCGTATCCATGAAGTTATGTCCACAAAGTGACTTACTTCGTTATCAACGAGTATAAAATTAAAATATTGCGTTATAAAAAGAATCTCACACTACTCAATTGTTGCGCCTGGACAGCTACTTAAAGTGAGTGTAGCGTATTGAGCACCAACCGTGATGTCAGTGCCACAAAAAGCATTAAAAAAATCAAGTGTTCGCGACAGTAGTAATTTAGCATAGAAATAACGATTTTTTTATTTACAAAGTAGCTGAAATTAGCAGCCATGGCGAATATTCATACTATGGATCAGTATTTATCGCCTTTGAGATATTTCCTAATCATAACTATTGTTAAATTGCAATATAATGCTCAATAACAATAAGATCACAGGGGTGGATTCAGGATTTCAAGTTAGATGGGGTGCACTAAAAAAAAATTGCGCCGAGCGGAGGGAGGCGCGAAAATTTTGGGGTATTTCGTGTGAAAAATCACGATTTTACGCCAAAAAATCTTATTTTTTCCAATTTTAGGGGGGCGTCCCTCCCTGGATCCGCTCCGGGAACAGTGGTATTTACATACTGACAAACCCGGTTATTTATAAATGACCCAACCGGTTTGTATACATGCTTACATTTTGACCAAGCCGGATTTCAAAAACATCTGTTGACATCATGTTTTAGGGTATAACTATAGTTACTAATTGACTTTTCATCAACAAAATAGTATTTTTAAGTAAAATCAATCATTCATCAATATTTTTTCTTTTTGTGCAACATTTAATTCATTCGTAAATGCAAGATATAGCGATATTGCAATTGATTGTAATGATTTTGAAGCCGGATTCCTTATAACTTATAGAAAAATCTAATTTTACACTGCAAAAATAAATGATATTTGAACACAAAATTAAATTAATAATAATAACAATCATAAAGCATCATAATTCAAAACATTATATACCCAGTATATTTATAAATACTTACGATAATTATCCGTGTCTGCTTTAAAAATACCGCTTTAAAATATTCCGGATGTTGACCAAACATTTTCGATTGGAGCTCTTTGACGACAGTGTACTTTTCTCAACAAAAAAAGTTTGAAGATACCGTAAATATAAATTACCGTCTTCCAATCAAAGCATACTACCGTATTTGTACTCTTAGACATATCAGAATCGAAATAAATCATGGAAGCCAGAATGTGTTTTGAGTTTTAACATGGATTGGAGGATATTGGTAAATTTTATCACTCGCTTCTGGCTCGGGATAAAATACTATTCTCTGATGTTCTCTTGGCAAGTAGAATTTTGATTGGCTAAAAAGGTACTTTTAAAACTTCAGGGAAGCCGTGCGGTGACAGAAAATCAATAATTGCTCTCACCTATGTGCTGTCCATTTACATTGTGCACAGCAGACGACACACATTTCACAAGATGAGAGAAAATCAATAATCGCTCTCTGTGATCTTTGTCCAAAGATACAGGTATTTATGTTTTTCCTATAATAAGGACATACTTATTAATGTTGGAACATTCAGATCAAAATGTTATCAGTCTTTAGATGTTATATATAACATCTCGAGACTAATAACGTATAATATCCGACAATCCATGTTAAAACTCCCAACACATTCTGGCTTCCATGATTCATTTCTTAATTATTCAACATGGATTATATCCTTTCCTGCCGCTGTATCGCTGCTTTACCATGTTATGCAGTTGACTTGATTCCTTTGACATTCTAATTACTGAGAATAATTTCCTCTCGTGATTTAAAAAATAAAAAGATCAACATTCGGTTATAAAAAGATTTTAAAAAAGCAATTTACAGAGCTCAGCATTGACGAGTTTCTGCGGTTGCTAGGGATAATATTTGGTTACTAGGGACATTGTAAGGTTTAAGGAATTCTTATAATATATACTGGTTAGTAAATGATAAGATGTCTCTAGATCTGCTAAGGTGATGTTATAGAAAAAAAATTCTTGATTAAATAAAAGGTCCATGAGATCTACAGGAAAATACTGTGCATAGGGAAACCTGTTGCTATGGACGGGGCATAACTATGAATAAAAATATCAAAATGTATTTTGAAATATGAAATGACATTTGTAGTGTGTATAGCTTGATAAAAATGTACCGCTTAATCAAATATCAAGTGAAAAGATCGTAGATGTCATAATTCAACCATTAATTGCAATAATATAGGCTAATTTAATGTTTACAAAACCGTTGCTAGGGTGACAAAACTACACAAAAATACTATATGCTACCATAGAGTATTGGAATATTATTTTTAGAGTGTACATACACAGAATATAACATTTTGTTGAAAAGACTATGAAAGATATGTAAAATAAAACAACCATATTTGAATTTTCAATGATTAATTGGACCCTCCTCCATTTACGTTGCTAAGCAACAAAGGACAAAGTGAAATCATCAAAAAAAAAATCTTACCTTTCAATGATTGTGTTTAATATTATATCTATATAAACAGTTTCTGAGATTGGGCCAAAATCTACCCTTATCATACCCACTCCTTTAAAACAATATTTGAAATTTGTATAGTGGTCGCTTTGTATTTGTGAAGGAAACAACTGAAGAAAGAAAACAGTCTGGTTTCCAATGAAAAAAAAAACACACTGTTGGAACAGTTCCAATATACAATTGCAAAATAGTAACAAGCTGATAATTAATGCATAAATTGGAATTTATGCAAATAATTTGGGACATTTTACAAAAATATTGTTATTCGATCTTACCATATTCTTCCTACAAATTTTAAGACAGCTTCTATTGGTTTGACAGACAACATATTGGTCAGTGTCGATACATGTTCCTTCATTACATGTAATTTCTCTTTTATCCCATGGTTTTCGTGGTGCACGTGGTACACATCAGCCGCCATTACGAGCTCTGCGTAATATTATCTTCCTATATTATACTTTCAAACTTTTGACAACGGAGTGATGTTTTCATAAGCAGCAACGGAGCAAAGTTATTTTTTGCTGTATGATCAAAATGGTAGGACAATTAAGAAATGATTCATTTTCTCGACGGTACGTTCCTGGCTATACACAATAATGAAGACATTTCCATACATCACACCTGGGCTTTTTTCTCCAGGAAAACAAATGATCAAGTTAAGCATATTATGTGACAATATGATGCTGTCTCTGAGTGGTAGAAATGCACATAAAGTCGTACATACACAAGAAATAATTGGCATCAAATATCAATATTTGATTGAAGCAATCTATTTGCAGCACAATTAATACTTGATACGACTGGTACAATCAGAACAATATTCTTTATTCATATATGATTCACATCATCGTCTCATTGAAATTTAACTTGTTCTCGCCATGATATTGCTGAAAAATTGCTGAATTGGCGTTAAACAACAATCACTCACCCAGTCACACATATATGATTCATGATGTAGATCTTACATGTGCTGGTTCCTGGCAGTATCATCCACCCATTGGTGATGTTTCGAGTTAGGGTTATGGTGTTTAACGCCACTTTCAACAGTATTTCAGTTGTATTGTGGCGGTCAGTGTTTCAGTACCAACAAGATTTTTTAGATATATGTCTTACTGAAATTTACAGTTCCTAAATTATCTAATACATGTATGTGTAATTATTAAACTCAGGTTTCTCTCCATCAGGCATTTGTAAGAAGAGTTTGAAGATAAAAAAAGGCGTAATCAGAATCCGTAAATCGAAAAAGGACAGACAACACAGTCGCCAAAACAAAAACGGGACAAAAGCACAAACAACGATCTACAAAATATACACATAAAACTAAAGATCGAGAAACACGAAACCCACTAATAAACGGGGCTGAACGCAGGTGCTCTGGAATGGTAAGTAGTTCCTGCTCCACTAGTGGCTTAACCGATTTTTGCTATCCCTTTGGTTTTCTTTCTCCCACAAACTTTCAATCTTTTTATTTTCAGCGTACCCGAGGAATGTTATTCCAGAAAAGTGTCGTGAGAATTAGATTACAATTCTACGTTTTCATTACCATCACTCCGTCGATACCTCTATTTGCTGGTGGGCTATTAGTCCCCTCCTCGAGGGTAGCATAGGCTCGGTCGCCAGTGACATGATTTATTAGACATTGAAATGTACAGGTCCTAAATTATTATTAAAACAAAGGTTATCCGCCCTAAGGCATGAGTGGCTTTAGCCGACTTTGTCTATCTTGTTTAGGTTCTTTGGTTTTCTTGGTAGCAAAGATTTTTAAGTTATTTGGCTTTCCAATCTTTAATTTGAACGTACTGCTCAAGGTTATTCCATAAACGCATCATGTGCATTAGATTATATATCAACGTTTTTATTCACCTTGTTTGCAAATAGCTCCGAAGATGCTTATTTTAAAGCTATTTTGCCTATAGCTAGTTACCCATGATGAAATTGCAAGAAAACCGCATCGGTGGTGTAATGGTTAGCGTGCTCGTCTCGAGTGCGGTAGATCATGGGTTCGAGACCCGATCGGGTCAAATCAAAGACTATGAAATTGTGTATTTGTTGCTTCTCCGCTAAGCACACATTGTTAAAGAGAGAGAGCAAAGACTGGTTGGCTCGGAATCAGGAAAATGTTTCCGAGTGGGGCGATATGTCTATCCGCGGACTGTTGTTTCAGTGAGCATATGTTATAGTGTCCAGCAGACACTATTTCATATCGCAATCTCTATCAAATATTGTCCGGGGGGACACTTTAACAGAGGACACAATTATGTCTTACCCTAACCCTAACCCTATACTAGGACACAATTTCATAGCACCGGACACTATTTCATATCGTAATCTCTATAAAATATTGTCCGGGAGGAGGGGGGGGGGTGCACTTTAAAATAGGACACTATTATGTCTTACACAAGCACTATGAAAATCCTACTAGGTACGAATCGGACCTCATCATCATTTCATTAAAAAACTAACATGTTCACACCATGATATAACTGAAAAATTGCCGAGTTGGCGTTAAACAACAACCACTCACTCTGAAATCGTGAGTCTTTGCAGAAGATGTGATAAACATCATTTGTACCAAGTGACAAAGCAAAATTTCAAAGCGTACTTTCAGAGTAGATGTTTAAAGTAAAGATTATATGAGGAATATTTGTAGAGGACATAATAAATCACTTGGACTTGTGGTATTGCAGCTTTAACAGAAACAATTATTGCAAATGCTCTCTGTTAGATCAAAATGACAAAATGAAGCATCTTTGTAGATGACCGTTATGGAATATCTGTCACAAATGACCACGAATATGTTCCACTTCTCGTAAACACTTCCCTGTCCTTTTCTCATAGATGAATTTGTAATTAGATTAACACGACGGGTGCCACTAGTGGTGCAGAACTGCTAACATTCCAGAACACCTGATTTCACACCCAGATTTTAGTGGGGATCGTGTTGCTCGATCTTTAGTTTTCTATGTAATGTTTTGTAGATTGTTGTTTGTCCTTTTGTCCTTTTGTCCTTTTTCTTTTGACCATTGTACATGTGTTGTCTGTTTTTCTTCGATTTACGGATTCCGATTGCTCCTTTGGTATCTTCACTCTTCTTCATAAATCATGTGTAAAAATTGAGCCAATCACAAGCACGTATTATATGTACCCATGGTAATGGCACTCATGTTTTGCTGGATGAAGACATATAAGGAGTATGTGAAGAGGACCTCACAAACTTTATTTGTACAGTTATAAATCATTGGGATTAGTAGTTTTAGATAAAATAGTTTTAAATTTTCCGCCAATCAGACTTGTATTTTAGAGGATACTATACATTACAGTCAAGCAAATTAGTTGGACCTGTAGATTCATAAAGTTTAAGCCAATCAGAACAAAGTGTCCATGGATGCCATCTTTGGTGACGAAGCAAGGAGAAATGAGGAATATTTCTAGTGGACCTGACATACAGGGGATATAGGGTTATGGTGTTTAATGCCACTTTCAACATTATTTCAGTTATATCGTGGCTGTCAATTTTTATTGGTGGAGGAAACAGGAGTACCCTGACCAACTTTATAGCATAATGTTGTATCGAGTACACCCTGTTGACTTTCTAAACAATCGCATTAGATTAAGTTGAACCAAGAAGGAAACAACCAACCAACCAACCAACCATGTCACTGACAAACTTAGCTTTATCACATAACATCATATCGAGTACACCTCGGCTGAGCAGGATTCGAACTCACAATGTTAATGTTGATAGGCACTGATTGTATTGATAGTAATAAATCTGACTATGCAATGATCACGACCACGACGAACCCGACTTGACATACAATATTTATGCAAAGTAACAAATCGCTTGGACTTTTAATTTCAGAAGATATTTTTGATCTACAGTACGAGAATGCTAACCATATAACATGAACTATATAAAATGTATTTGTACAAGCTTTCGAAATAGCCTTTGGTAAGTTTTTCTGGCCTGTTTCGCAGCGAGTGCAAATGAATTATATATTTTCCGACAATATACATAAATTGTGCTTATCTTGCAATGGCAAAAAGCCCAAAACAACTGCCATATTGTCTAAAAATAGCAGAAACAAGCATCCTCCTCATCGTTTTTTATGGTGTTCTTTATTAAGTCTGTACTTATACTGTTTCTCTTTCTTACTGTTGCTCAACATGAATAAGGTACCAGAAAAGCTATATCTTGATCAGTGACCTTATATAACAAAAATGTATCATCAATGTAATTTGACTGCTCATATAGAACCAGTGCGGGAAAAAATATTTAGACAGAAATACAAAACATATACTTAACTATAATATCATTCAGAGGGTGCCGTCGTGGCCGTGATCGTACGGTAGATGAATTTACAACAACCTATGCAATCAGTGCCCATCACCACTGATGTTGTGAGTTCGAATCTCTATCAGAGTGAGGTGTACAACAATCTGTGATAAAGTTTGTCAGTGACTTGCAACAGGTTGGTAGTTTTCTCCGGGTCCTCCGGTTTCCTCCACCAATAAAACTGACAGCAAGGATATAACTGAAATATTGTTGAAAGTGGCGTTAAATACCATCAAACAAACAAACCAACATAATATCATTCATTTATTAAATACATTTATGACATCTGACTTAATGCTGTATATCACAGATTCTCACTTTAAGTTACACATTTAAATTAAACCAGTTATACGATTATACAATTACAAACTGTAACAATCATTTGATACCAACAACATATACATGTATAGCTAATTAAAATATATAACTATTCAAAATTATGTTTTCATACAAAAATGATAATCATTCATTTGTAAATTATCAAGAACCTCTAGTAAATATACATCAAATTACAAATTAATTTTTGATCAAATATTTTAACTAAAAAGGCAAACGATTACTTCTAAAATTGTCAAATTAAACTCTGGTAATGATATGCAAATCCTGCTAGGATTATACCATATGCAAGCCTGCAAAGTTTTGAGGAATTCCAATTGAAAACATAGGAGGATATATGCCTACAAACTACATGATGAAATATTCTATGTCAAAAAGGGCAATAACTCCTTTAATAATGGTTTATCAAACTGACGTAGCGATATGTAAACCTTCATACATTTTTCAACAATATTTCAGTTATATCCTGGTGATCAGTTTTATTGGTGGAGGAAACCAGAGCACCCAGAGAAAACCACCCACCTGTCACAAGTCACTGACAAACTTTATCACATAATATTATACACTTTGCCCTGATCGAGATCAAACTGACGTAGCGATATGTAAATCTTCATACAGTAATTAGGAAGCAGACAAAGCTTAGATGGATTCAAAATTAAAATGTAGGAGGAGCTACCTGTACAAACTTTTGTGACGGACAGACAAATTGACAAACAGTACAAAAACAATATAAATAAAATCACACAAATAAATAACAACAACCATTCAATGGTTAAGTAATTGATATAATATTAATTAAAAAATTAATAACATTTGAAAATAAACAATAGCAATAATTATCTTGAAACAAGTCACTCAAGATGTAGATAAATACAGCTAAATTTGAAATTTTCTAAAATCTCGAGTGAAGAAATATTGTAATTCACTGGTAACAAAAGGAGTTTCTATTTCTCCTATGACCAAAAAACGTCAACAATATTTTTAAGTTGTTAATTTCTGTTCTTTTTGACAAGAAAATTGGTGGGAATTCTCAGGCAGAAATTTAACCAACATGTTACTAAATTTAACCAACTAGATAAACACGCTAAGAATAGGTCAAAGGAAGATAACTCCTTGTCCATACACAAATTTTCTGTTGGCGGATTCACTGGAAAAATGATGTTATTACAACATAGCAGTAAAAATATAAAGAATGACATTAAGTGATATGCCTAATGGCAGCTTGATACAACCGCAGCAAGTCAAGGAATATTTTTATCAACTTTGGACCTCTTGATTAGAAACTGGTTAGGCTAGAATCCACAAATTCACTCTGAATCTTTACATCTGTGCCCAGGATGATGGCGCTAAATTTTCAGGAGGATCAGTCGAACAGAACTTTAAAGTTATTGTGCTGGCACATTTGGGTCTCTTGTTTGGAAACGACAGAATGCCAATAATCAATCACATCCTTTATTCTACATCTTGCATCATTTTCTTAAAAGTTCTGAAATATCAGTTAAAAAAAAATTGCAAAAAAAAAAATGAGATGGTAAACACCAATGATAACAATGACACACCCATACTTTGATACAGCTGCAAACAAATTTGCAGCGGTAAAACAACAGAGATACTATCACAGATTGTTGGATCAGACAATCACATGTATATACCAGAATAATATTCTAATCAAATTGAATATGTTTTTTGCTAAATACATCTTTAAGCTATTTCTTTTTACTTTTTTATGACGTGCTAAATTTCAAATATGTGAGTAAATATCTCCCTTGCAAAAGAATATAAAAACAGTAATAATACAGTCTCCCTTTTCCACATTTTTTTTAATGCATTACCTTCTTTTAGTCTTAAAGTCTAAACATATATTTTTTTTAATTTGCATGTAATAAAATACCATTTTGTTTCACTTGGAAATCTCAGTATTTCACAGACATCTAGGTACTAATGCAATTACTGTTAAAGCTGTATTAAGAGGTCACCTTTGGGACAAAGAAAAAGTGTCCTTATAAGACAGGTGACCTCTTCACAGAGGTTAAATTCAAATTAAATTATCTATGACCAGACAAGAAAAAGTTGACCTTTTATTACAGGTGTCTGCTAAATAGAGGTGACCACAGGGCCAGGTTTGATGTAGATTTACTGGTTCACAAAACCAGGGGAGATATATACACTGTAAGGGAGTTCATTGTGTAATTTTCATTATAGATGGAACAGAGTCCTTCTCAGAGGCCTTCGATCAAGATGATCCAACACTGATGAACCGTTACTCTAGATACGACATAGACAAACACCTTGGTGACAGACCACCGACTCCAATACAACAATGAGAGGTTCGCTATACACTAAATGCAAGCAGAAAAAAGACAGAGCACGCCTCGATAAAAAGTAATCTGTCCGCAATACCTGTTGAAGGTAAGTCGTACGTAAAACACCAATTACTAATTTTCATTATTCTGGATAAAGTATGTATATCATGTTGTATTTAAAAATAGCATCAATGTATAAATATAGTATGAATGTGTATATATATTTCTAATTATGTAAGAATTTTAATTGTGCATTACGATGCAAAAAATCCAAAACGCCAGCGTTGGCTTTTTTTAGGAGAAAAATTTAAAAAAAAAGTGCAATCACACAAAATATCAGAAAACAGTTTAAAGAGATCAATAATCGTTCATATAATTAATTTAACTGCAAAAAATAATTCATTGCTAAATAAGATTATATAATATATTATATGTATACACTCCATGTAGGTGAAAACCTCCATTTTTGATCAATCATTCTCATGTTGAGTGAAGTGACACATTTCTAACGTGGCAGTAATCAATTTGTTAATCACATCTGACAAAGCAGAAGTACACAAGTACAGACAAACCTGTATTAAGAGGTCATGACCTTTGGGACAAAGAAAAAGTGGCAGTATAAGACAGGTGACCTCTTAAAAGAGGTTCAATTCATATGAAATTATCTATGACAGGGCAAGAAAAAGGTGACCTTTTAATATAGGTGACCTCTTGGGCAGGTTTTACAGGTATTAATTCTACAAATAATATACAAACTTGATCACATATGTTCATATGGTTCCTCATAAAAAATATGTATGTTTATTAAATATGCTAATTAACATGTACAATGTATACTGTTTTTGCATAAATCTATAAATTTCATATTATACAGATAAAATTAATCTAAAACAAAATTTCTAAATTTTCAATTTTCAATACAAATGTATATATAAAATTCATTTATAAAATTATAAATATCTATCTATATATTCAATAAATATCATACAATTACTGTCTTTTGATGAGGTAAATGTGTGGATTTATTGACTTTTGAAATAAAAATGATATTCACAGAGTTTGAAGGTCGAAGAGAATATAATTTTCGGAGACTTCAAATTGAAAGGGAATCACACAAAGAATAAGTTTGGCTTAATTGGGTTCAGTGGTATCAGAGGAGAAGATTTTAATGTGAGGACAAGCTTACAATGGAAGCTGGACATCAAGTAATGGTAAAAGCTCACATGGTCTTTGTCCAAGAAAGCTGAAAAAAGGGAGGTAATTTCCTTAGTACTACTTTACTCAGGCCTTAAAAATACTACCTTACAAAGAAATGCTAAAACTAAAGTCTTACTTGAGATAACATCTACATGTACAATAATCTTGTGACTCCAGTACCAGCATGAGAGCTTTATCTCTCTAAAGAGGATTTTCAGAGATGAAAGTGCTCACTGATGGCAAAAAGATGATCCTTCCCCCTATTCAGTGCCAAAATACCCTCATTTTCTAGCTGTTTGGACCAAGTTGGACACATTTTATTTCCAAATATTTTGCTAAAAGAAAAGAACCCTCTCCCTATTCAGTGCCCAAATATCCTCATTTTCTAGCTGTTTGGACCAAGTTGGACACATTTTATTTCCTTTTGCACAAAAAAAAGAGGACCCCCCCCCCCCTATATATATAGCTATTCCGTGCCCAAATACCTTCACTTCTTAGCTGCTTGGACCAAGCTGAACACATTTCATTTCCAAATATAATTTTGCTCAAAAAAGAAGAATCACAGTCTGATCACAGGAAAACTTTCATCTCTGGATTTTGTCAAGAGTTAACAAATAAACTGATATACAATAACATTGCAACATTTTTCTCATATATTAATTTCAAATAAAAAAATGAATGTAGATTCACATTTTGTCGAAAAAGTAAAAGTACAATACAAATTCAAATTGATAAAAAAAATAAACAAACAATATATACAATCTTGTTGAAAAATTAATTAAGAAACTCATAAATATAGAATTGTTTACACATGTTTAAAACATGTTTTACACATTCATGAAACGAACACTGCAAGCTGATAACAAAAATGCATATATAATAAATGTAGAGGGGAGACAGATATGGCACAACCAATTAGGGTTAGGGTTATGGTGTTTAACACCACATTCAACAATATTTCAGCTATATCGTGGCGGTAAATTTTATTTGTGGAGGTAACCAGAGTACCCGGAGAAAACTACCGACCTGTCACAAGTTACTGACAAACTTTATCATACAATGTTGTATCAAGTACACCTCGCCTGTGTCTCACAACCATTTAAAATGATTTATTAAGTATCTAACAATATTACTAACAACAAAAAATGTTCACATAAAGCTTACAAACACATACAATGTGAAAATGTTTTTTTTTCAAAGGTGAATATAAATATGTCTTGATAGTTTTGCAAGTAGTTTGTGTTTGTTTGTGTGTGAATATATCAAATAGGAATTTGCTTTGTTTTCATTAAATGAAATGTGTATTTATTATATATAACATAAAAAATTTTAAAATGAAGACAGGCATCAAATATTAATTTACATTTTTCAGTGTGACCTGACCAAGGTTCGAACTAATGACCTACCACACTCAAGACAAGCACGATAACCATTACATGACTGATGCGTTTTTTATTTGAATTGTCAACATGTGAAAAATTGCACAAATGTTAAATGTAGGGGAGACAGATGTGGCACTTGTGTGGACCATGTGTGGCAGTTTTAGACTAGTATATAATATGATTGATGTCTGTGAAGTTGTAATGATATGGCATGTGTTGAAGGCACAATAATACATATATAGTGGAACCTGTCTAATCCGACACACCAAGGGACCAGGGATATGTCAGAATACTCAGGTTTTATTTTAGCTAACAGAAATACTTTGGGACCATAATTTTTAATCGGATGTCACAGGATGTCGGAAAACTGAGGTGTTGGATTGCACAAGATCCACTGTATACAAAACTCCTTTTTAAACCAATCAAAAAACGTATAAAATGACATGTGACTAAAATTAATTTATTCACAATTAGCGAAAAAAAAACATTTAAAACAAAAAATATTGCCTATTTCTCATGAGCTGAATGTATCAATGATTTAAAAAATAAATAATATGAGACAGATATCTAATCTTAAGAAATCAACAAAAATTTGTTAATTTAAAATAGGGAAAAAAATATAAAACTTTAACATTACCGTAAATGTTGGTGTATAATGAGCAGATTAATAACTAAACAAAACTAGCAGTAATCATTTACTGATATGGTGGGTAACTGGACATAACATCATGTTCATATTTCTCCAAACTTTCCGTTAATAGTGGTGTAGTTTCATCAACCGTTATTACAACCTTGGTTGGTTCTTCCTTCCATGATTTCTGAGTGCAACATCTGGTATCGTATAGCCATGATATGGTCAATACTGGAATCTGCAAAAAAGAAAGTTTATTTACGTCAGGGGCCTTGGTGGTATAGTGGTTAAGGCCTTACATCACTGATGTGGGTTCATACCCGCCTCAAGTGTCAAGTTTTCTTTATACCCAAAGGAGTAAAAAAATTGTTCCTTTATGTTAAGCTTCCCTTGTTTAAGCCAGTTTGTCAACAAGTTTAAAACACATGACTACAAAACATTACAGTACACTCCAAGTGTATCAACGATCATACTCTCAGGTGCGACATATTTCTCCCAAAATGTCCGACAAATTTGAGAGTCAACACTCTCTAAGTCCGACTATTTGGTCAGACATTTTGGTCTTGGTCGGACATTTTGGTCGGACGTGAGAGTGGATATTAAAAGATTTTTTTTTACATTTCTCGAGGTGAATATGTCAAACATTATGTGATCGATGCGTAATTGTAAGCGTACTTTCTTTCTGGTGTGTAGAATGTGCAAGTACGTAAATACCCTAGTGTATTTTTACCTTGCACCATATTCGCGCCAGGAAAGGTAGCTCCAAGGTTAATATTTGTCACGCTCGGGCACAACAGTCGTTCGATGCATAGGAGCACCTCATAATCAAAGAATTGTACAATAATTTCGAGTTACACCGTTTGTGTTTCTTTAATCTGTTTAATCTTAATATATCTTTCTAGTACATTTAAATTTTACGATTACAATCGGAATGCTAGAAATATCGTAACTTTTCCAAAATCTAAACTTTAAAATTATATACGCCGAGTCCAGCCCGGCTTGGATTTCTCAAAAAAAGTTTTCTTAACAAACCAAATTAAATTTGAGTAAAAACTCGACTTAAGTTTGCGTTTTGACTTTGTTTGTTTGGAAAAATCACTGACGATTTAAAATAAAAAATCTGTTGTCACTTAAAACAGAGTCAGTGAGGCCGGTACGGCTGTGTACATGAATGAATAAGAGATAATTCTTTCGGAGTGTGATATCCATATAAAGGTGAAATAACGGATGCAAAAATCACCGGCTAAAGTTACACAATATTCCGTTTACAAATATTTCAAGTCCCTATTCTTGTTCATCTGTGACGGCAATATGTGTATTGGGCTAGGTATTACAGCCAGCTTGATATGAATTAATTAGCTCAGGTTACAGGTGTCAATAATGGAAGGAACATCTTGTTGACACAAATTTTCAGGTGCCAGGGGGAGAACAATTATAATTAATTCTATTTAATGTTGTTGTTTTTTATTACTATTTGTTTGTAGGTACATTTGCAATCATTGAAGTAAATTTAAATTGAGAGTCAACACTCTCTAAGCCCGACAATTTGGTCGGACGTGATCGATGCATATTTGTAAGCGTACTTTCTTTCCGGTATGTAGAATGTCCGGTTACGTAAATACCCTAGTGTATTTCTACCTTGCACCATATTCGCGTCAGGAAAAGTAACTCAAAGGTCAATATATAACTGAAATATTGTTGAAAAGTGACGTTTAAACACCTATAGCCTCATATAAATTATTGCAATAAAATATCGATTAATTAGCGAAATTTATATAAATTATTTTCCAGTATATTTAGTATAAAAAGCTTGTTCTACATGTTCACTGCGAGATGTATTGCAACCGCCATTTTTTACTACAATCACGTGCGCATGCTCGTGTTTGATGGAAAGCTATAGCTATATTTAGATATTTTGTGATAATAATTTTATATTGTAAATCGATCCACCCTGTGATTTTTTTCAACAAGATACATTTTTTATAGTATATATTTTATTATAAAATACAATATTGAACTGATTTTCGATAACACTTCAATCATTGAATATTGATTTTTTCGCATGTGGAATATTATATCCCCAGAATTGCACCCCCTGTTAGTATACTTGTATTGCTTTATTTTAAAAAAAAATAACACCAAGAACATCGATGATACAAGTCTTCTTATTCAGAAATAAACCTACAGCAAAATAAAGGTATACGTTTTTTGTACTGTGAACAAAATCGTCATTTTTATCTAGATTTATCGTCCGAAAAATACGATACTCCTCTACTATACTAATTTGGATTAGGTGATGGGAATTAGGTGCCATCATCAAAATAAAGATTAAAAAATGTATTTCATGATAATGATGGCTGATTAAAATTGTTTGTCATGCATTAGCTGCCAGTTGTAATATACAGGATGTAATCAATATACAGGAAGAGCCTCTACTGTGAAGCCATTCAATGAAAATAACAACCTGACCATATTGTTAAATAAGAATAAGAATTAGATAAGAAATTAAAATTTATAGAAGGCAAGGATTTATATAATTAACACATTAAGTCACATTTCATTTATTTAGCTTGGGTCAGTTATCAATTAAAAAGACAAAAATGATTTAAAAAAAATCTGTCTAATAAGTATTTACCTAAATAACGATATCATGACGTATAATAATTTCTCACCGTAAATGTATTTATTTTATTAAGATATTTATACACATATATAAGAAAAAAGATATAAATTTATTTTTTAAGTACAAATAAATTGGAAGACGGCTTGAAAATCGAAAACGGAGAATAGTTATCTATGTTTATAAGTCTTAGTAAAAAGAGTCTTGAGCAACATTTCTTTTCACACCTGTGATAGGTGTATTTGTATATCATGAATGCACGATGCGACAACATGCTGAGATGGGTGATGTTTTGACAGGTAAACTGTAAAAAAAAAAACGTAGAATAAACTAATAACATTTTTTTTCACCTATATCAGGACTCTGCAGACTGCCAATTTTCAAGAAAAAAAAACGGGATTTACGGATTTATGACCCATTCGCCATAAACAAAATAAAACTTAAATTTTACTGATTAATTTTAATCCAAATTTGCCTTTAAAGAAATAAATGTATAAATTAGAATTATTTACCCGGGTTCGTTCGCCCTACATTTGGCAAAGACGTAAAAGAGCAAACGCACCCGATATCGTAAACCGGCAACTGTCTGCAACAAGTGAAAGGGCGTTAGCATCGATTGTCGCGAGTACATAGGGACATATTAATATTCACTTCTAGTGCACTTAAAACATGGGTACTGCATGTTAATACATTCTATTCATGGATATTATTGTATATATATCGCCCGTGACAGCCGTTAACATATCTATACTTTCCGTACCACTGTATATCACTCATTTACTTCAGCTTTACTAAGATGCGCATGTTTCTTTATGCACAAATTTATTGGTTAGCAGAATTTGGGGACGTTTCCTGTTTACAGTTTAACTATCTGAGAGTGGAGACTCTCACTCCGACCTGGGAGGATTTGGTCGGACATTTGTTGGACAATTTGGTCGGACATTTGTCGGACAATTTTAAGAGTGAAGTCCGACAAAACTCTTGTGTCCGACCTGAGTGTTTGATCGTTGATACACTTGGAGGGATCTGTAGGTGAATATATGAAAGTGATTAAAATTCATTATGTTTGGAAAATAACTGTCACACAAAATTTATCTACTGTACCATGAAACTGATTACTAGTATAGGTGATAACAGTAAAAACAGTAAATTATTTTGTTCTTTTCACAAAACTGCCAAAATAAATATTCGCCAATAAATCAGATTTTTAAAACCGCCAAATTTTGACACTGCAGATATAAAGTGCTATACAGTATATAAATTTCAAATGCTTTGCTTCAGGGAAACTTTTTTTATTGAGTGGGACAGAACAAACATGTAGACATTGGTAAAATTTACTACCCCCTGATGCCAAACGGAGGGGGCATAAAAATTCTGATATATCTATCACGATGATATAACTGAAAAATTGTAGAAAGTGGCGTTAAACACCCATAACCATAGCTCTTATATCTCTAACAATAAGCAGCAAATATTTTCTATGGGATAACAATGTTTACATGTAAACCTACCATAAATAAACAAGCACCGGCAGTTATCGTACAACAGAATTCAAACCCATATTCATCTAACAACACTCCTCCTATACTTGGTCCAATGAAGTCCCTTAAATATAAACATGGCGACATAATTAACAAAGCTAAAAAGTTAAAAAATAACACATCTAAATTTGTAAAATCCTTGAAAAATCTTAGGTAACGACCATTTAACTTGAAGGGGGGGGGGGGGGGGGGGGGGTTATGTTTATTTCTAAAAAAATATTCTGATTCCCAATGTTGCTGAAAAAAATATTCTGATTTTGGTGGCGGGAAAAAAAAAATGTAATTCAGAGTTTTCGTCATATAGCCTATTGTTAAATTCTGGAAAAAAATGTCGCACTTTGCGCGACAAAAAAAATAAATATTCTAACTCTTGTGTTGTCCGAAAAAAAAATTCTGAACGAAACAAAAAACCATAACCCCCTGCTTCAAGTTAAATAGTCAGTCCCTTATTCATAAAGGCTATCATTTAGCAACTATAGTTGATTCTTTGGGGCAGGTCTCCTTTGCTAAAAATATAGACAATCTGCATGTACAAGAGTAAGTTCAACTAACAATCGATTCAGTACATTTATATTTCATTCCATATTATATTACTATTTCAAGTTCAATATTTGATTCCAACAAAATGATGACCTATTTATGACCTCTAACAAAGACCAATGATTTCTTTAGATGTTTATGACTCATTGATATCAAATCTGTTAGAAGTATTGTATCAGTTATGATTTTTTTTGTCTGAAGAGTAATACCAGTAGTCTTTAACCAACAGATTCTACCTTCCAAGCTAGTAGTAAGTTAACTACAAGTATTCATTGACTCTGGAAATCCAATTATCAAGATGAAAGGGTTGGGATTTCATTCACTAGTTTAACCCTGCCACATTTTTGTGCCTGTCACAACGAGTTGAGGCGAGATTGTTAGTTTTGTTAATATTTGAAGAATTGTTGACCATCATTATTTAAATTTTCTTTTCATAATTAATACTATTGGTGGTATAATGGTTAGCCTTCTCACCTCTAGTGGGGTCAAACAAAGAACTATAAAATTGGTATTTGCTGTTTCTCCGCTAAACATGTAACAATAAAGAGTAAGACCAAAGACTAGATGGGTCAGAGTTAGGATAATGGGACAACATGTCGATCCGTTAACTGTTGTTTGCTTGATTAATTTGATATTTTTGTGTTTAACGCCACTTTCAGCAATATTTCAGCTATATCATGGCAACCAGTTTTAGTGGTGGAAGAAGCCGGAGTACCCGGAGAGAACCACAGACCATGAGCAACCAACTGGTAAACTTTATCATTTGCGGCTGCGAGTCGAGTGCACCCTTTCTTCTTGTAATTTACAAAGCAGGGCGCGAACCCACGCCGTATTGGTGATAGGCTTGTATGAGTTGTTAGGTAATCCAACTATCTAACTCATTGAGCCACCCGGGCCCTCTGTTGTTTGCGCTACCACTATTAAAATCCCACTAAGCGTGTTGGTCTAGTACAATGCTGACATCTTCAACATCTAATAACAAAGGTATAACTGAAATAATTCCTCACTTTGCGTTACACCACATCCCTTGCTTACTCACTTAAGTAGAAATTAAAATAACTGTGTAAATGTAAATTTATTGTTCAATTTGTGTAACGATGCACTTTTGGACCATTTAGGGACATATTGATCTTTTTGGTATTTAGACGCTTTGATGCTATTTCCGGAGTAGCAGATTAGAAGAAGTCGGAGGGTTTTGGACGATTGAAACGATAAGTCTGCTTTATATATATATTACTTTGTGCTAAAAATGCTGGTAGCTATCCAAATAATAATTCAAAAGTTACAATGTCACAATTATATAACCATAATATTATCGGTAGGTAAGCTTTGAATGAGGGGTGAAATTAATTATTTTTAAATATTAAAAGTACAGTCCAACCTGTATTAAGAGGTCATCTTTGGGACAAAGAAAAAGTGGCCTTATAAGACAGGTGACCTCTTAAAAGAGGTTTAATTCATATGAAATTATCTATGACAGGATAATAAAAATATGACCTCTTAATACAGGTAACTGCTTAATAGAGGTAACCGCATGGGCAGGTTTGACTGTATACAAGACTTACCCAAAGGCATACATTGATCCCCAGATACCAGCCACCATACCATACATGCCCATGTCATCATCAAATCCCATTTCCCTGCAAAATAAAACCCCACATAAATTATTAGGATGATACAAAAAACAAACATAATACCCATTAAATTAATTAGGATGGTACAAGAAATGACTGCTAGTTTTAGCTTTGTTCCAGTTTTTGTCTGTACAGTCCAACCTGTATTAAGAGGTCATCTTTGGGACAAAGAAAAAGTGGCCTTATAAGACAGGTGACCTCTTAAAAGAGGTTCAATTCATATGAAATTATCTATGACAGGACAATAAAAAGGTGACCTCTTAATACAGGTGACTGCTTAATAGAGGTGTCCACATGGACATGTTTGACTGTATTTTAACTTATGTGTGTATCAACAGGTAATTTTATTATGAAAAAAGGTTTGAAGATATCACAGGGGTAATCAGTAGCTGTTTGGTACAGACAATACAATGGCCGTCACATGTTCATTAACGATGATTTGATTTTTGGTGTTTTAATGCCACTTTCAACAATATTTCAGCTATATCATGGCGACCAGTTTTAGTGGTGGAGGAAGCCGGAGTACTCGGAGAAAACTACTGACCATGGGCAAGCAACTGGTAAACTTTATCACTTGCGGCTGCGAGTCGAATGCACCCTTTTTTGTAAATTACAAAGCCTGGCGTGAACCCACACCGTATTGATGATAGGCTTGTATGAGTTGTTAGGTCCAACGATCTAACTCATTGAGCCACCCAGGCCCCCTGTGTTCATTAACGAGGACATTAGTATATACAAGAGAAAGTAATGAATGACATATATTAATATTTATTTGATTAATAGTTCTTAGTTCTGTGTTGTGATTTCCGCATAAAAATGATGTTCGGTTCAGCTTTACCTCCAGTTGGAGGCCTCATGTTTTATTTACGTTATTTGTGTTTGTGTGCATATAGTGGTGTCCAACTCAAATTTTGCTGTGTTTTTGTTTTGTTTTTCTACGTCTTGGGTACCCTATGTTGCCGGTGTCTCTGGATTGTCCTTTTTTTGATTGCCCCCTACAGTATTCTCTAACATTTATTTAACAAGCATCTCCATACCACTTCAGATAAAAACACAAAAACTATTGTGAATCATTATAGAAGTAGAAGATAAGTTCATTTACTCAGCAAAGGGGCCGTCATGGCCGCGATCGTATGATAGTTGGATTTACAACTACCTATGCAATCAGTGCCTATCACCACTGATGTTGTGAGTTTGAATCTCGATGAGGGAAAGGTGTACAACATTATGTGATAAAGTTTGTCAGTGACTTGCGACAGGCCGGTGTTTTTTCCCCCGGTCCTCCGATTTCCTCCATCAATAAAACTGACCGCCACGATATAACTGAAATATTGTTGAAAGTGGCATTAAACACCATCAAACAAACAAACAAACAAACAAACTTACTCAGCAATATCTATAAATATATCAAACGTTGGTATTAATGCTATACTGGCCGATATCCCTAACACTATCAAGCATATAATATTTAACCATAACTGTCTGAAAAAAAAGAAAAAAAAATATTTAAAAAAAACATTAGAATAATACACAAAATATGTAGATCTTAATAATTAAAAAACTACTACAAAATTGACATTTCACACTGAAATACTGCTAAAGTTGACATTAAACACCAATCAATCAATCAAAAAAAATTGACATTAAACCAACCACCACTGACAAGAAAAGCTTGACGATACAAAGGGAGTAAAAAGAAGCCGTAATTCGAAAAAGGACAAATGGTCAAAAGAAAAAGTACAAAGAGACAAAAAAAAAGGTCGAAAATGTTCTACACAGAAAACTAAAGCTAGAGAATGACCAGAATTTTGGACTACATATTATATTGCCGTGTTCAGCTTTATTGGTGTAGGAAACCAGGGTACATCCGTAACCAAAAAATATCCAATGACCTGCCGTAAGCCTATGACACACTTATCACTTAAAGTTGTATAAAGTTAACTTCATCATCAACTGTGGTATTTAAACTCATAACTTTCTTTGAGGGGGCTTATGGTATTTAGCACCACTTTCAACAATACTTCAGTTATATTGTGGCAGTCAGTTTAATTGGTGGAGAAAATAACCGACATGTACCAAGTCACTGACAAACTTTACCACATAATGTTGTATCGAGTACACCTCGTCATGAATGGTACAACTTTCTTGGTGATAGCTATCCAACTCCCATACAAAATGGCAGCCATTAATACAGCCAACAATGTTGATTGTTATCATAAGTAAACATAAAATATCAAAATGAAATATTCTGGTTCTTTTTAACATTTTCAAGGGACATAACTCTAGAAGAGTAAAGGTTTGATTTGTTTGATGGTGTTTAACGCCTCTTTCAACAATATTTCAGTTATATCGTGGTCAGTTTTATTGGCGGAGGAAACCGGAGGACCCGGAGAAAACCACTGACCTGTTGCAAGTCACTTTATCACATAATGTTGTATTGAGTACACCTCACCATGAATGTAGTTCGAACTCACAACATTAGTGGTGATAGGCACTGATTGCATAGATAGCTGTAAATCCAACTACCCTATGATCACGGCCATGACAGCCCCCTGTTAAGCAAGATATTATCTACAATTCTATATTGTTGAAAGTGGTGCTAAACACCATAACCACCCAACCATCACAAGCCATTGTTCCATAAAGACAGATGAATGGAAGAGCAGATATTGTGTCAAAAGTGAATAAGTTTTTTTTCTAAATGAGGAAAGGGATGGGTCAACGACTTTTAACTGCAACTGAAAAAGTATGTAGGGTTAGATAGAAGAAAAAAATTAGTCTTTCATAACAGCTATAATGCGCCTACTCTTTTTCGAAACATACAAAAGAGGTCTTTAGCATCCAGGAATCATGGCACTCTCCAAACACTACACACTGTGGTCCATGAATAGGCTTTTGGTATCATAATCTGACACCTCAAGAGGGCTCCCATTATCTACCATCCAGGGACACTTTGAACAGCTCTATAGGTTTCCAGTACCCAGTAAAACACCAGGCTTTCTCTATCACAACCTGACTTCCCCCCAATAAAGAGGGATCCCATTATCCACCATCCAGGGACACACTGAGCAGCTCAAGGATTGAGCCATGGTGACTTTCACCAGTACCCAGGAAAACAACATACATTAAACTTACTTGTAATCTTGAAGTCCAGTAAGTTTTGAAGGTCCTAAAAACAGCATACCAGCAGCAGCACCAATAAACCCAGGAATCAAAAGGGTTCGATTGTCTGGCTGTAAAATAAAGTTATTAACATTGTAATAATTTTCTTTGCACTATAATTAGGTATAGTACACACGATATCTGAACGCCACGATATACATGTGGCTGAAATATTGCTAAAGCTGATGTTAAACACCAATCAATCAATCAATCAATCAATCAATCAATCAATCACAATATCTTATGATTTACAATTACTGATTGTCTGGCTGTAAAACAAAGTCATTAACAATGTAATTATTCTCTTTATACCATAATTGGCTATGCATATAGTACACACAATAAAACTGATCGCCACGATATTACTGAAATATTGTTGAAAGTGTCATATGGTATTTTGAAATCCATGGTATATTGAACAGGGATAAATTTTCCAGTTTCCTAGTATTTTACTATCTCAGTACATATGAAATCTGGCCTAATAAGTGGGATGGCCTTTGGTGAGAGCAGTCTTATAAAAAAGGGGGGGTTTTTGGTGATAGTAGTCTTATAAGAGGGTTGACCATTGTCGATAGCGGTCTTATAACAGAGGTGGCCTTTGGTGAGAGTGGTCTTATAAGAGACGAACTACTATAATTCAGACATCACATAATTTAATTTACAGTCATCCTCTAGTTTTTGTCACAGGTGCTCGTGGCACAGAATTATCCCCTGCCTTCCTCCCATTTTTTTTTAACTTTCTGTTTACATATTTATTTTCAATAAAAATTTCTTTATTATTTCATCTCTATGCCCTTATTTCAACTTGTTCTTGTCTATATTCATACAATCTTATGTTAACAGCCACAAGTTTACAGGGTCCACACATGTAAGTTGCTGTTAACAAAAGGGGTGGTGAGTTAGTGATTGTTGCTTAACGCCAACTCAGCAATTTTTTCAGCTATACCATGACGAGAACAAGTTAATTTTCAATGAAATGATGATGATGTCCGCGTCGTACTAGATAAACACGCTTAGTTGGATCTTTATAGTGCTAGCTCACAGTTGGCGGATAGACATGTCACCCTACTCTGACACATTATCCTGATTCCGAGCCAGCCACTTGAGGCTAGCACGCTAACCATTACACTACTGATGTGGTTCATAAGGAGTGTTAATTCCATGCCACGAGTGCCTGTGGTCTACGTAACACTTACCAGTTTATCTGCTATAGATCCTACGATGGGGGATGATATAGCATAAAATGCTGCCATCAGCAGAAATAACAGTCCAATGATTTCTGTATTTAAACTGAACTGTAATAAAAAAATATATTAACATTAGATAGTATAGGATTGGGTATGGTGTTTAATGCCACTTTCAACAATTATATCGTAGTGGTCAGTTTTATTGATGTAGGAAACCAAAGGACCCAGAGAAAACCACTGACCTGCCACAAGTCACTGACAAACTTTATCACATTATGTTGTATCCAGTACACCTTAGAACAGGGCCATACCATGAGTCATGTACAGTCAAACCTGTATATAATGACCACTCAAGGGAACCTGACAATGTGGCCTTTATAAGCAGTTGCCCTTTATATACAGGTTAAAATATATGCACTATTCATTAATGGAAAAAATGAGACTGCCCTTTATAGACAGTGATTTGCTATATAGAGGTGCCCTTTAAGACAGGTTTGACTGTAATTTTAATGAGATGCAAATTTTAACTTTCAGTCAAATCTTTCTGAGTCAAAGTCAAACTACTACTACTATATACTTGTTATAATTATAATTTTCAAACACTGCATATAAATTAAATGATTAATAAAAATTAATTCTTAACCAGTAAACTTTTAATAAAGCGATTGTGTAGTAATTGATAGTTTATCATTTTCCATTTATAAATGAGGGGCCATCATGGCTGTGATCATATGGTAGTTGCATTTACAACTACCCATGCAATCTGTGTCTATCACCACTGATGTTGTGAGTTTGAATCTCGATCAGGGTGAGGTGTAAAACAATATGCGATAAAATTTGTCAGTGACTTGTGACAGGTTTGTGGTTTTTTTCCAGGTACTGTGGTTTTCTCCGGATCACCCGGTTTTCTCATCCAATAAAACTGACCACCACAATATAACTGAAATATTGTTGAAAGTGATGTTAAGCACCATCAAACAAACAAAAAACAAAAACAAAAAAAACAAAAAACAAAAAAACAAAAAAAAACAAACAAACCAATTATAAATTATCAATGAACTATATCTTATATTTAGATTATGGATTCCCATGCCTAGTAAGAAATCACACAGACATTATCATTACAAAAGCATGAACAATATGAAATCACATGACCAGTGAAAATCACATGATTATACAGTATATAATCACATGACCAGTGAATATCACATGATTATACAGTATAAAATCACATGACCAGTGAATATCACATGATTAAACAGTATATTAAATGGCTGATAAAAATCGATCCTGTAATTGATAATATTGATCAATTTCATATTTTTGATTATAAGCTGACAATCGATTCTGTAATAGATAATTGATCGGAGGGTAGTCATGGTCATGATTGTATGGTAGTTAGATTTACAACTAAATGTACCTGTGCAATAAGTGCCTATCACCACTAAAGTTGTGAATTTGAACCCCGTTCATGACGAGGTGTACTCGATAGATTATGTAATAAAGTTTTTTCTGTAACTTGCAACAGGTCTGTGTTTTTTTCCGGGTACTGTGGTTTCCTCCACCAATAAAACTGACCGCCATGAAATAACTGAAATATTTTTGAAAATTGCATTAAGCACCATAAACCTATATAGTTGATCGGCTTAGCATTTCTGATTATAAGCCGATAATCAAATCTGATTTACTATCGACTGTCAACACTTACTAATCAATAAGACTTACTGTGGAGTTAAGATGAGGCTCTAGAGTGGGATCTAAGATGGAGTAAATCATAGCAGCTACGATTACTGCAAGACAATTTACAATAGTTTTAGGTGATTTCAGCAACATCCATACAGACACCTTTGATTCAGAAGGTTTATCAATGACTGAAAGTGAAATTTAATCAAAAAATTAAAAATAGACTGTTTATCAACGACTGAAAGTGAAATTCAATCGAAAGATTAAAAAAACATATATCTTACACAGAGTGATTATTGTTTGACGTAAAATGAGCAATTTTTCAGCCATATTATTGAGAGAACAAGTTGCATTTTGATGAGATGATGACGATGTCCACTTTGTATTAACCCAACATGTTTTTTTTTTGGCATCTTCATAGTCCTAGCTCACTCAAACAGTCTGTGGGTAAACATTTTGCCATACTTGGACACATTATCCCGATTCCAAGCCAACTAGTCTTTGCCCGTTTAATGTTGTTGCGTAGTGGAGAAACAACAAATCCCAATTTTATAGTCTTAAATTAACCCACACAAGTCGAGCACGCCAACCATTACATCACCGATGCAGTCCCATGGGTAGACATGTAGCCCCACTACATCATTCAGCTACATAATGGCCAAAACAAGTTTATTATCAATTAGATGATGATGAGGTTTGCTGTGTACTAGACCAACACGCTTTGCAGGATTTTTATAGTGCTAATTCCCTGAAACAACAGTCTGTGGATAGACATGTCTCCTGACTCGGACACATTATCCTGATTCCGAGCCAACCAGTCTTTGCTTTAATGCTGTTTCTTAGTGGAGAAGCAACAAATACCAATGTTTATGGTCTTTGGTTTTACCTGAATTTGGCTCAAACTCACGATCAACCACACTCAAGGTGAACATACTAACCACTATGCCACTGATGCTGTCCCACGGGTATACATGTAGCACTACTACATTATCCTGATTCTGATTCAACCAGTCTTTGCTTTTACTCCTTAATACAGTATGTTTTGTAGATCGTTGTTTGTCCTTTTGTACTTTCTCTTTTGGCCATTGTGTTGTCTGTTCTTCTTTGATATACAGATTCTGATTACCCCTTTGGTATCTTCAAACTCTTCTATATATAAAGAGAACTCAAGGGAACCTGAAAATGTGCCCTTTATAAGCAGTTTCCATTTATATACAGGTGAAAATTTTATGCATTACTCATTAATGGCGAAAATGAGGCTGCCTTTGATAAACAGTGATTTGTTGTAAAGAGGTGTCCTATGAGGCAAGTATTTAATAAGAATCAAGGTATTTAATTACAGTCAAACCTGCCAATGTGGTCACCTCTATTAGGCAGTAGCCTGTATTAATAGGTCACCTGCCATAGAAAAATTTCATAGGAATTGAGCCTCTTTGAAGAGGTCACCTGTCTTATAAGGCTGGTTTTTCTATTTCCCAAAGGTCATGACCTCTAAATTAATACAGGTTTGACTGTACTAATACTAATTATATATTCACCTGTATCTGCAGGGATCAACCAAAAATTAAATGGCACCCCTAGAAACATGATAGCACCAACAACTGCAAACGGCATAACAAATCCTCCACTCTGAAAAATAAAAAAAATCCAAGATCAGTATTATAAGAAACATTTCATTGTTTGTTTGATGGTATCTAATACCACTTTCAACAATATTTCAGGATCCTGAGAAAAGAAAAATTTTACAATTTAAATCAGCTATTCCAAAAATGTTACGTCTTTGTTTTAAAACCTAGTAGAATACAGTAGCCCTCTCTTTAAATAAGGCTTTCTTTCTGAAATGAAAAGGTTGCTTTATAAAAGAGATGGCTTCTATTGAGGGGACAATTTACTGGTACATGTATTTTACTCTCTCAGCACACCTAACATCTGTCATGATAAGAGAGGTGGTCATTGGGGAGAGGGGATTTATAAGAGGGACAGCACTGTATATATTTATTCAGAACCACCTGTTAACAAGGTACCTTAGACATCCAGGTTGAGGCCACGGATCACAGTCTTTCATGGTTCACAGGCTTATAATTTTTATAGAATTATTGTATATAGTTTTGATTAGACCAGGGCACTGTCACCTGTTTGTTTTTGATTCGCTCGTAACACATAACCAGCATAAACAATATGGCGGCCGCCAACGGGAAACTATGATAGTGTCCAATTGAAAGCAAGCCAGAAATCAGTTTAATAATCAAAATAAGGAAAAGATTCAAATTGAAGAATTATAAGTATTAAACGCTTCTTTTCAGGAGTTCATGCATGTGTAAGCGGTGCCAATGCACTCACAAACTTTACATAGACGTCCTTTGGACATTTATTCAGTTTGTGATTACATCGGCATCATAATTACTTACGGCATATAGAAAACCACCAATGGGAGGACCCGACATAAAACCAATGCCCACAAATACTTCTGTAGTTCCCTGAAATAACAAAATATAAATGTTAATATCAACAAATTAGTTACAAATTGTACAAAAATGATTTTAGATTAAATTAAACGAGGGTATCATCCGCCCAGTAGTCAGTGCTTATATATATTTATTATTGAAATTTAGTTCCTAAATAATGTAACTATTAATAACACTCATGTTCTCCTCCCTCGGGCATAGGTGACCTTAGCCGATTTTGGCTATCCTGTTTAGGTCCTTTTGGTTTTATTGCACTCAAAACTTTAAATTATTTGGCTTTCCAATTTTTCAATTTTGAGCGTATCTGATGAAGTTTATTCCAGAAATGTGCCGTGCTCACTAAATTTGTTATCTACGTATTTTTTTGTTTTTTTTTTTATTATTGCTAAATATTTTAACAAATGGATTGGACACAAGTTATATCAACTTACAAAGGTCCTCTCCAAATAATAAATAATAACAAGAATACAAAAATAAATATCACATTGCCGGAACAGCTTCAAAAACCAATCGTAGAATCGTAGAAACAGAGTCAGAATCGATACCCATAGCACACATAAAAGGAATTACATTGACCTCTCATTTTCCTGGCTTGGTACAGGCACTTCAATAGAAAGTGGCAGAGTTAAACAATTTTATGGCCTCAAACCTTCCATCTTAGTGAAATGATACGATTATACAACTGTTTTCCACATGTGAGTAAAATGCCAACCTCACGTATAAAAGGGAGAGCAGCATTGTTGTAATGAATGTGTAATAATTATGGTGCTTGAATCAGTATACTCATGAGATTCAGGACAACAAAATGACTAAACCATGTGCTTGCTACGAAAATCGCTCTTTTTTTATTAAAAGGAGATAAATCTTAATAATAACATTTAATATACAAAACAATGACTGACTAGAATTACAGAAGTCTGGATATTACAGAACGCTGCAGACTATTCTTGAACTTTATACATATTTAATCTTCACGACACTAAAAGACGTGCACATGAAATTGCTCAGGAGCAAGCAACTCTATGTACACCTGAGAACTGATGTCCATCTTACTTGTATACTGGCAGGCTATGAAATATAAATAACCAGTTATTTCTTCGACGTTCAGTTTTGCGCCAAATTCAAACAGTACAAAAAACGTGCATATTCTGTAACAGTTATTATCGCTACGTGCAATATACCGCAACAAAAAATAAAACAAACAAAAAATCCCATCTGCATACTTTGTGGTGCCTCCTCTATTACATGTGGATTCATTAACTTAAATATTTATTCTGGTAAAAGGAAGCATTTTGATATATTGCAGACATAACAAAATACCTGATTCTTTGCCAAAACGTTGTGAACTCATGTGCTCTGAAAGTGCTGAATATATGTACATTTAATATTTAAGTGATGTACACTAAAAAATTTAACACCATCAGTTGCTTTTAAATTTAATGGGAGGCTATCGTGGTCATATGGTAGTTTCTAACTATCTATGCAATCAGTACCTATCATCACTAACATTGTGGGTTCGAATCCCGCTCAGGTGAGGTGTACTCGATATAGCATTATGTGATGGAGTTTGTCAGTGATTCGCAATAGGTTGGTGATTTTCTCCGGGTACTCCGGTTTCCTCCACCAATAAAACTGACTGCCAGGATATAACTAAAATATTGTTGAAAGCGACGTTAAACACCATAATCCTAACCCTAACCTTGTAAATTTAATTGTTACAAATTACTTAATTTGCATCAATAAAATCATCTATTGACAGCAGTGACTTTTCCTAAAGTAATAAACAAAGAAATACTTACAAAAACTGTTGCAACAGAATCTGGGAATTCTTTGGCGGTCAAAGTAAAACTTGCTGTCTGCAGAGCACAGCAACCCACAGCAAGTATAATTCTCAGTAAAAAACAGTATATAATAAAAGTTATATTTTCACTTGAGGTATCAATGAAGGTTAAACAACTGAAAAATATAAATATACATGTATAAGATAAAAGGTCAAAGGGCAATACAAGGGAGGCAATTCACACAATATATAAGGACATTAAAGGTTAAAGGGCAATACAAGAGGCTGTAATGGTCGTAATTTTATTGTTGTTGGATTTACAACTACTTATGCAATCAGTGCCTATCACCACTGACGTTGTGACCTCAAATCCCACTCAGACGAGGTGTACTTGATACAACATTATGTGATCAAGTTTGTCAGTGACATGCAGCAGTCCTGAGGTTTTCTCTTGGTATTCCAGTTTCCTCCACTAATAAAACTGACCGCCATGATATAACTGAAATATTGTTTAAAGTGGCATTAAACAACATAATCCTAACCCCTCATGGTCACCCCCCTCAAAAATTTTCCAGATTGGCTTGGAATTAGGATATTGTGTTTGAGTGGGGTGACTTGTATAAACCTACAGATTATTGTTTCAGTGAGCTAACATGCTAAAAATCCAACTAAGCATATTGGTCTATTACAAAGTGGACCTCATCATCATCTCATTGAAAATTAACTTTGTCTCACCATGATATAGCTGAAATATTGTTGTGTGGTGTTAAACAACAATCACTTAATCACTCCTGATTTTCAAGAAAGCAAGTAATTCACTTACCCAAACAATACTGTACAACCTGCTGCTAAAAATAGACCACAAATATACATGAACTTTACCCCCATCAATGGTATCTGTAAAAGAACATCAGAGCTACATGCACAATGCTAAAATTTTCTTTTATTGTATTTTTTAACACATAAACCAGGTCTAACGGTCATAAAAATGTCCAGTAAGATATTTGCACTCGTTTTCCAGAATTGTCCAATCAGATCAAAGTATTTATTTGTACAGTGTTCTGATTGGCTGTTTTTGATTAGTACGAGTATAAACTTATGTGGAAAAAAAGTTCATGACCCCAAGGCCTGGTGTTTATTCATTAAAATAATTATCAACATTAATTTTCAACTTGAAATCAAAAATCAGGAATGGCCGTTTATTTCAAGGGGGTTGACGTGGCTGTGATTGCATAGTAGTTGGATTTACAACTACATATGCAATCAGCGCCTATCACCACTGATGTTTTGAGTTTGAATCTGGATCAGGGCGAGGCATACAACATTATGTGATAAAGTTTGTTAGTGACTTGCGACTGGCAGGCTGAGGTCGGTGGTTTTCTCTGGGTCCTCGTTTCCTCCACCAATAAAACTGACCATCATGATTGATATAACTGAAATATTGTTGAATGTGGCATTTAACCCCACAACCCTAACCCTACATTTGAACTTAATTCAAGTTCGGTTTATAAAGGATTCGGTTTAGAAAGGTTTCACTGTAGCTTTGACTAAGGCTACAAGATCTGGATTCATATAAGGAGATTAAATAATAACTGGTTCCTTTTTGTATTTGCATCCTTTAAAATGTATAGATTTGCTCTCTTTTTTTCAGAATAGACAGGTGTTCATTTAACAAAGGTTACCGGTAATTATAATTTTTTTGTGAAATTTTCTAATCAGACCAGACTTCAAAATCAATTTGATAGTTAATTAAGATAGGATTCCAGTATACACAGGGATTGGTTTAGACAGGTTCTCACTGTATTTAAAACTACACAGGATTCCAGTATACACAGGGATTGGTTTAGACAGGTCATCACTGTATTTAACACTACATAGGATTTCAGTATACACAGGTATTGGTTTAGACAGGTTCTCACTGTATTTAAAACTAAATAGGATTTCATTATACACAGGGATTGGTTTAGACAGGTTCTCACTGTATTCAAAACTACACAGGATTCCAGTATACACAGGGATTGGTTTAGACAGGTTCTCACTGTATTTAAATCTACATAGAACTTCATTATACACAGGAATTTGTTTTGACAGGTTGAAGTGTATTTGAAACTACCTACCAAACGTCCAAATACTGGAGAAATTAAAAACTGTGTGAAAGCAAACGCACCAAAGATCCAGCCAGATATAGCGTCACTCACATTCTTTGTAGCTGCCTGGAAAATATAAGTAGTTTTTAATATACAGTTTACACATGTGTCAATCAATTTGTTGTTTTGTCTGGGTTGTTTTTTTATTTAATTTTTTGCTTTTCTTGTTTTGTTTATCTTTGCTTTTGTTTTTAATTTTTTTAATTTAAATTTGTTTGGTTCTTTTTTTTTGTGCTTTGCTTTGTTTGTTTTATTTAATTTGGTTTGGTTTTTTTGGTGGGGTCAGGTGGGCAGCAGGTGGGTTTGTCTACAGTTACATAGTACATTGTATATATAATAAAATGGCACAAAAAAACAAGGTCATTTAGAGGGGGGGTTTTTGGCGTTTATCGCAACTTTCAACAATATTTCAGTTATATCATGGCCATAGTCCTTGGTCATTTAGATGAATGCATAATCAGCCTTGACTGAAGCAACAATCATCACATGCACAACCAATATAGATTTGACTGTAAATTTGTGATAATAAGTTTGAAGTTATCAGCATGTCAGGAGTCCAGTGTAAGTATAAGTACACAAACAAACAAAAATATTTACATTCATTATCATAATAAAACAAAGTACATATCATTGATATAACCTGCATCTACTACATGTACATTGCATGATCTTAAGGTGAAAAAAATAACATCTGTGTTTCTCGCTAAACTTACAGATCCTAATTTTTAGTGGCTATTAATAAGGCAAAAAAAAATAACATTTGTGTTTCTCGTTAACTCTACAGATCCTAATTTTTTGTGGCTATTACGGCCAAAAAAAATAACATGTGTTTCTCGCTAACCCCATATCACATAGATCCTAATTTTTAGTGGCTATTAATAAGGCCAAAAAAAATAACATTTGTGTTTCTCGTTAACCCTACAGATCCTAATTTTTAGTGGCTATTACGGCCAAAAAAATAACATCTTTGCTTCTTGTTAACCCTACAGATCATATGATTTGATTTTTTTGTTGGTGTTTAATGCCACTTTCAGCAATATTTCAGCTATATCGTGGCGACCAGTTTTAGTGGTGGAAGAAGCCGGAGTACCCGGAGAGAACCACCGACCATGGGAAAGCAACTGGTAAATTTATCATTAAATCTTGCGACTGCGAGTCGTGTGCACCCTTTTTTGTAATTTACAAAGCTGGGCTTGAACCCACGTCGTATTGGTGATGGGTTTGTACGAGTTGTTAGGTAATCCAATTACCTAACTCATTGAGCCACACAGATCATTAGTAGTTTGGTTGGTTGGTATGGCTTTATGGTGTTTAATGCCACTTTCAACAATATTTCATTTATATCATGGCTGTCAGTTTTATTGGTGGAGGAAAACCAGAGAACACCACCGATCTATCACAAGTGACTGATAAACTTTATCACATAATGTTGTATCGACTACACCTCGCCATAAACATCTGATTGTAATTAGAATGAGAAACACAGAAAGGTCTTAAGGCCCCAGTGGCTCAATGAGTTAGGTAGTTGGATCACCTAACAACTCATACAAGCCTATCACCAATATGGCATGGGTTCGTGCCTGGGTTTGTAAATTACAAAAAAGGGTGCACTCGACTCGCAGTCGCAAGTGATAAAGTTTACCAGTTGCTTGTCCATGGTCGGTGGTTCTCTCCGGGTACTCCGGCTTCTTCCACCAATAAAACTGGTCGCCATGATATAGCTAAAATATTGCTGAAAGTGGCATTAAACACCAAAAATCAAATCAAATCAATCAGAAACGTCTTAAAGAGAAATCTTAATAAAAACATCTACTTATCATTACCTCTTCTGGAAAGAATGGTGCTATCAAAGAAAGACACAGGTAAGATAGGAAGTTACACAGACAGATACTGATAAGAATTAGCTTGTGCCGATTTCCAAGAGAACGGAAAGAAAATGCTGCTGTACTTGTTGATGTTTCCGTGACGGCAGAATCAACCGACGACTGTTGTTCAAGAGCTTTAGTCAAATGCTTCGTTGATTCTTCATTGTCAGTTTCCGGTAACAAGAATGATGTTTCGTCTGTTTTATTTTGAAATGAAGTTGAATTTACGTCTTCGTTATCATCAGAGAACCCATCTAGATCTGATAATTTTTCGACAAAGGCTTCGTCATATTGGTCACTGGTAATGTTAATATTACGGAAAGACTCTCTTCTAATATTATCATCATCTTTAATCCCCTTTGTACCCCCATTTGTAATAGGGGACTTTTGCTTTGAAGTTTTTTCTCCATTTACACTTTTAGCTACATCTTCAGTGCTATTTTTGATAGCTTTGCTACCCTCACTTAAATTTTGAAAATTTTGTTCTGAATCTTTTCCGTCATTTTTGAATTTTATATTCTCTACTGGTGATGATATTGTGTTAATGAAGACACTTTGTGAAGACGTATTAGAAAATTTGATAGAAAAGTTTGTTCCGACTGATATATCATCGTCTTGTCCTCCTTCGGCATTTTCTTCTTCGCCAGACATTCTTTCATTTTTGCTTCAGTCATAAATTTCTTCTTTCTGAAAAAGAATTAATATATTGGCATGTAGATAAAGAAAAACTATCCCTAATGGGCAGTGCCGCCTTAACGCATGGGGACGATGTGCAGTTGCCCGGGGGCCTCACATGCATAGGGGCCCTATTTTAATCTACATTTGTATGTATGTTGTGCAGAGCATGTTTTTTAATGTTTAAACATTAATTTTGTTGGAAGTCCCAATACAATAAATATACATGTATGTTTAATTTTATCGACTATTTACATATTTATTCCTGTGAGTAGTTCTTAACGAATATGCATATGCCAGTCTTGGTCCTAATTTTTTCCATATACCTGACCGATAGCCAAATTTAGAAAAATGTTTTGTTTATTCAGACAAATTCTTTCATAATACGGATTTGTCCGAATCCAGATTTACTTGTCCCAGGCTTCAGGCAAGTGGGTTAACGAGAAGACTGATATGTATATTGGTAAGAAAGGATATGTATGAATGTAAATAAATATATTTAATTGAGAGACTATCCAACCTTATACTTTGACACAAATAAAGATAATTAGTGAACAGCGTTTTATTGCTGTTCTACATTTCACAGTCACAGTAGCATCTTAAATAATGAGCAAAACTCTTATGATAAAATGGGTGTAAAACAGCCCATTAGCCTGTAGGTGCAAAACAGCCCATTAGCCTGCAGGTGTAAAACAGCCCATTAGCCTGCAGGTGTAAAACAGCCCAATAGCCTGCAGGTGCAAATCAGCCCATTAGCCTGCAGGTGTAAAACAGCCCATTAGCCTGCAGGTGTTAAACAGCCCATTAGCGTGCAGGTGTAAAACAGCCCATTAGCCTGCAGGTGTAAAACAGCCCATTAGTCTGCAGGTGTAAAACAGCCCATTAGCCTGCAGGTGTACAACAACCCATTAGCATGCAGGTGTAAAACAGCCCATTAGCTTGCAGGTGTAAAACAGCCCATTAACCTGCAGGTGTAAAACAGCCCATTAGCCTGCAGGTGTAAAACAGCCCATTAGCCTGCAGGTGTAAAACAGCCCATTAGTCTGCAGGTGTAAAACAGCCCATTAACCAGCAGGTGTACAACAGCCCATTAGCCTGCAGGTGTAAAACAGCCCATTAGCTTGCAGGTGTAAAACAGCCCATTAACCTGCAGGTGTAAAACAGCCCATTAGCCTGCAGGTGTAAAACAGCCCATTACCCTGTATGTGTAAAACAGCCTATTAGTCTGCAGGTGTAAAACAGCCCATTAGCCTGCAGGTGTAAAACAGCCCATTAGCTTGCAGGTGTAAAACAGCCCATTAACCTGCAGGTGTAAAACAGCCCATTATCCTGCATGTGTAAAACAGCCCACTAGCCTGCAGGTGTAAAACAGCCCATTAGCCTGCAGGTGTAAAACAGCCCATTAGCCTGCAGGTGTATAACAGCCCATTAGCCTGCAGGTGTAAAACAGCCCATTAGCCTGCATGTGTAAAACAGCCCATTAGCCTGCAGGTATAAAACAGCCCATTAGCCTGCAGGTGTAAAACAGCCCATTAGTCTGCAGGTGTAAAACAGCCCATTAGCCTGCCGGTGTACAACAGCCCATTAGCCTGCAGGTGTAAAACAGCCCATTAGCTTGCAGGTGTAAAACAGCCCATTAACCTGCAGGTGTAAAACAGCCCATTAGCCTGCAGGTGTAAAACAGCCCATTAGCCTGCAGGTGTAAAACAGCTCATTAGTCTGCAGGTGTAAAACAGCCCATTAGCCTGCAGGTGTACAACAGCCCATTAGCCTGCAGGTGTAAAACAGCCCATTAGCTTGCAGGTGTAAAACAGCCCATTAACCTGCAGGTGTAAAACAGCACATTAGCCTGCAGGTGTAAAACAGCCCATTACCCTGTATGTGTAAAACAGCCTATTAGTCTGCAGGTGTAAAACAGCCCATTAGCCTGCACGTGCAAATCAGCCCATTAGCCTGCAGGTGTAAAACAGCCCATTACCCTGTATGTGTAAAACAGCCTATTAGTCTGCAGGTGTAAAACAGCCCATTAGCCTGCAGGTGTAAAACAGCCCATTAGCTTGCAGGTGTAAAACAGCCCATTAACCTGCAGGTGTAAAACAGCCCATTATCCTGCATGTGTAAAACAGCCCACTAGCCTGCAGGTGTAAAACAGCCCATTAGCCTGCAGGTGTAAAACAGCCCATTAGCCTGCAGGTGTATAACAGCCCATTAGCCTGCAGGTGTAAAACAGCCCATTAGCCTGCATGTGTAAAACAGCCCATTAGCCTGCAGGTATAAAACAGCCCATTAGCCTGCAGGTGTAAAACAGCCCATTAGTCTGCAGGTGTAAAACAGCCCATTAGCCTGCCGGTGTACAACAGCCCATTAGCCTGCAGGTGTAAAACAGCCCATTAGCTTGCAGGTGTAAAACAGCCCATTAACCTGCAGGTGTAAAACAGCCCATTAGCCTGCAGGTGTAAAACAGCCCATTAGCCTGCAGGTGTAAAACAGCTCATTAGTCTGCAGGTGTAAAACAGCCCATTAGCCTGCAGGTGTACAACAGCCCATTAGCCTGCAGGTGTAAAACAGCCCATTAGCTTGCAGGTGTAAAACAGCCCATTAACCTGCAGGTGTAAAACAGCACATTAGCCTGCAGGTGTAAAACAGCCCATTACCCTGTATGTGTAAAACAGCCTATTAGTCTGCAGGTGTAAAACAGCCCATTAGCCTGCACGTGCAAATCAGCCCATTAGCCTGCAGGTGTAAAACAGCCCATTAGCCTGCAGGTGTTAAACAGCCCATTAGCGTGCAGGTGTAAAACAGCCCATTAGCCTGCAGGTGTAAAACAGCCCATTAGCCTGCAAGTGTAAAACAGCCCATTAGCCTGTAAGTGTAAAACAGCCCATTAGCCTGCAAGTGTAAAACAGCCCATTAGCCTGTAGGTGTAAAACAGCCCATTAGCCTGCAGGTGTAAAACAGCCCATTAGCCTGCAGGTGTAAAACAGCCCATTCGCCTGCAGGTGTAAAACAGCCCATTAGCCTGCAGGTGTAAAACATCCCATTAGCATGCAGGTGTAAAACAGCTCATTAGTCTGCAGGTGTAAAACAGCCCATTAGCCTGCAGGTGTACAACAGCCCATTAGCCTGCAGGTGTACAACAGCCCATTAGCCTGCAGGTGTAAAACAGCCCATTAGCTTGCAGGTGTAAAACAGCCCATTAACCTGCAGGTGTAAAACAGCACATTAGCCTGCAGGTGTAAAACAGCCCATTACCCTGTATGTGTAAAACAGCCTATTAGTCTGCAGGTGTAAAACAGCCCATTAGCCTGCACGTGCAAATCAGCCCATTAGCCTGCAGGTGTAAAACAGCCCATTAGCCTGCAGGTGTTAAACAGCCCATTAGCGTGCAGGTGTAAAACAGCCCATTAGCCTGCAGGTGTAAAACAGCCCATTAGCCTGCAAGTGTAAAACAGCCCATTAGCCTGTAAGTGTAAAACAGCCCATTAGCCTGCAAGTGTAAAACAGCCCATTAGCCTGTAGGTGTAAAACAGCCCATTAGCCTGCAGGTGTAAAACAGCCCATTAGCCTGCAGGTGTAAAACAGCCCATTAGCCTGCAGGTGTAAAACAGCCCATTAGCCTGCAGGTGTAAAACAGCCCATTAGCCTGCAGGTGTAAAACAGCTCATTAGTCTGCAGGTGTAAAACAGCCCATTAGCCTGCAGGTGTACAACAGCCCATTAGCCTGCAGGTGTAAAACAGCCCATTAGCTTGCAGGTGTAAAACAGCCCATTAACCTGCAGGTGTAAAACAGCACATTAGCCTGCAGGTGTAAAACAGCCCATTACCCTGTATGTGTAAAACAGCCTATTAGTCTGCAGGTGTAAAACAGCCCATTAGCCTGCACGTGCAAATCAGCCCATTAGCCTGCAGGTGTAAAACAGCCCATTAGCCTGCAGGTGTTAAACAGCCCATTAGCGTGCAGGTGTAAAACAGCCCATTAGCCTGCAGGTGTAAAACAGCCCATTAGCCTGCAAGTGTAAAACAGCCCATTAGCCTGTAAGTGTAAAACAGCCCATTAGCCTGCAAGTGTAAAACAGCCCATTAGCCTGTAGGTGTAAAACAGCCCATTAGCCTGCAGGTGTAAAACAGCCCATTAGCCTGCAGGTGTAAAACAGCCCATTAGCCTGCAGGTGTAAAACAGCCCATTAGCCTGCAGGTGTAAAACATCCCATTAGCCTGCAGGTGTAAAACAGTCCATTAGCCTGCAGGTGTAAAACAGCCCATTAGCCTGCAGGTGTAAAACAGCCCATTAGCTTGCAAGTGTAAAACAGCCCATTAGCCTGCAAGTGTAAAACAGCCCATTAGCCTGTAGGTGTAAAACAGCCCATTAGCCTGCAGGTGTAAAACAGCCCATTAGCCTGCAGGTGTAAAACATCCCATTAGCCTGCAAGTGTAAAACAGCCCATTAACCTGTAGGTGTAAAACAGCCCATTAGCCTGTAGGTGTAAAACAGCCCATTAGCCTGCAGGTGTAAAACAGCCCATTAGCCTGCAGGTGTAAAACAGCCCATTAGCCTGTAAGTGTAAAACAGCCCATTAGCCTGCAAGTGTAAAACAGCCCATTAGCCTGTAGGTGCAAAACAGCCCATTAGCCTGCAGGTGTAAAACAGCCCATTAGCCTGCAGGTGTAAAACATCCCATTAGCCTGCAGGTGTAAAACAGCCCATTAGCCTGCAAGTGTAAAACAGCCCATTAGCCTGCAGGTGTAAAACAGCCCATTAGCCTGTAGGTGTAAAACAGTCCATTAGCCTGCAGGTGTAAAACAGCCCATTAGCCTGCAGGTGTAAAACATCCCATTAGCCTGCAGGTGTAAAACAGCCCATTAGCCTGCAGGTGCAAAACAGCCCATCAGCCTGCAGCTGAGCAGTACTCTTTACTTCCTTTGATAAATGCTACATCTGGTCATAAGAACCTCCTTGAGACCAACTTTTGTGTTCAGAATAGACAGGTCTTTGGTTTATACAGATGAAATTAACAAAGGTTTTCCTCATTTGGGAATTTATTTAAAGTTTGGTTTGAACATGTACAATGATTCTGATTATTCAGGGTTCAGGCTAGACAGGATTCATTGTATCTATATAATGGTGTAATGTAAATATGTCAACACATAGAAAGAAAAGATCAAATGGAGTAAGACACCCTACATTATGTGATTCTTCTGATGCATAATACATTGGTGGTGTATGGATAGCGTGCTCGTCTTGAGTGTGGTAGATCGTGGGTTCGAGACTGATTGGATCAAACCAAAGACTACAAAATTAGTATTTGTTGCTTCTGTGCTAAGCACGCAACATTAAGGAAAAAGGACAGAAACTGGTTGTCTCGGAATCAGGATAATGTGTCCGAGTAAGTCGACATGTCTATCTGCAGACTGTTATTTCAGTGAGCTAGCACTAAAAATCCAACTAAGCGTGTTGGTCTAGTACAAAGCGGACCTCATCATCATTTCATTAAAAATTAACTAGTTCTCGCCATGGTATAGCTGAAAAATTGATGAGTTGGCATTAAACAACAATCACTCACTTAATCTTCTGATGCACCTGTACTCATTCTCCATTTTGATAGGCTTTTTATTATCCAAAAATATTTAATATTTAAAAAAGTTTATTATAAATAAAAAGTTTTTAAATTTAAAATATTTGAATAATTTTGTAATTGTGGTAATACAAATTTTCTATCATAAAAATTTAAATTCAAAATTTTCCAATAATTCTGTGAAGTTTTACTAAAAAAATGTTATTTAAAAATCAGAATTCAGTTTTAAATTTAAAATTATCAGAATGAAACAAGAAAATCATTCAAGAATCATCATAACAAACTGATTCTTGATCAAAATGTTATATAAATTTTAAAAAAACGTTTATATGAAAATCTAGCTAAATTAAAAATAGTAGCATAATTTTGCAATTAAAAGAATATCATGCCCTTTACCCCTGCAGTGGATTGGTACTCTAATTTACTTCTGTTGATAAACGATACATTTGGGCATCAGCCATCTTTGTCATTCTGATGTAAATAGGTGACTGTGTATTCCTAGATGTAAGGTTATCAACAAGAAACTGGATATGGTTATTATCAATATTCAAGAAAAAAAAAAACAGGGAAACTTTACATATAAATTAATTATGGACTTGAAGTACAATTAACATCTCCCATGATTCACAGGGCGCTCGTGGCATGGGATTACTTTCCCTCCCCTTTTTTTCAAACTTTCTGTTTACATATATTTTCGATAAGAAATATTCAATTACAATTTGTAAAAAGAAAGTTAAAAAAAGGGGGGTATAATTCTGTGTCAGGACTATAATTACACAGCATTAATTACTATAATTAAACAACACCAAATGTGTTCATGCACCAGCGGTCATGTGTATATAATATTTAACCTATTCAGCCAAACACATATCTTCTTACCTTTTAATACCTATTTTTTTTCAAATGACACTGTACTTTAGTTGAATGAACCTGGATTTATCTGTTCATTTTTACCTGGTGATATAATACACAAGTGCACTGTACTCTTTGGTTACTTAGGGTATGTCCTTTGATCTTAGATGATTCTCTCCAATAGCTAGGATTTTGATTTGATTAATTGTGCTTAGTGCCACTTTCACCAATATTTCAGCTATATCATGGTGACTCGTATAGAACCGCTTGAAATTTTATTGTCAATGGAAGCTATGTAGGGTAACAATCTGCTTCATCACACTCTCAGTCATCTATTTATATATATATTTAACTTGTAGATTTCAAATTCAGTGTTATTTAATTAATTGTGATCATAATTTTAGATTTTTTTTTAATTGTGCAAAATAATTATTACTTGCATTTTCCCAACTCCATTATTTATTTCAATGACAATAACAAAAGTTTTGAACATTCATTCTTTAGACAGCTGTACTGTACGTACATGTACAGCCTACAGGTGATTGTCCGTCCAAGACGTTCACTTTCATAATCTGGTATTTTCGAAGTGTGTATGGTTGCGTTTCCGTCAAAACTGTTATCAAATTACTATGAGAAATTCACATAGGCTAAGATCAGCAACAAAATAGACACTGTTGTTGCAAGAAGAGTTTGAAGATACCAAAGTGGTAATCAGAATCCGTAAATCGAAGAACAGACAACACAATGCCAACATGGTCAAAGAAGGGGAAAAAAGACAAACAACGATCTACAAAACATACACATAAAAATAAGAAAATGCATGATAAATTAATATTATTTAGGATAAATATGATTTGACCTGTTACTACTTACCAAGTATGCATAAAATGACACCTGTGTTATGTTTAAATGTAATGCGTCAACATTATTTAACGTTTCACATTTTGACCTCAAAACAAACCTACGTGTTTTTCTAATGTTAGATCATGTGACATCACATGACCATCAGATTTGAAGTCCATTCGTTTTGCCACAAAACACCCTCCCAGTCACGATATTCTTTAACAATGGAATTTCCATCAATCAATCAGTTTCTTTTATACCATTAAATATAGATTTTATGATATATTAAAACAAAATCATAACAATTTTCAGGAGAGGGAGAGAAAAATATGGATAACATGGCCGTAACTAGATACGATAACGTAACCCTCAGTCTGCTTGTGCTCCAGTGTCAGTGAGGACCCTCGCTGGAGCACAAGCGGACTGAGGGTTACATATACGTTATCGTATCTAGGTGTAAAACCACTAATTAATTTCTTTAATAAGATTTTCTACTAAATTTGTGTTTTTTCGAGCCTACCTGGTCATTTTATCTTAGGCACTGGCTACGATTACCCGGATTTACCTGGATTGGGTAATAATAACGAAAAAATAGGATTACCTGAAAGACTAAGTACCGGAATACAATTCCGGTTCAGGAACCTATTTCACGGAAAAAAATCGGGTAATCGTAATTTTATTTGTTAGAATTACCTGGTCTTATTATTACCCGGAATTGTTGTATGTAAATAAAATATTAAATTTTATTTATTGTTGTTGTTGATTTATTTTCATAGGTACCAATGTTATTATAAACTTTCATTCTGAATTTAATTTGTCTATATTTGTTTGTGTAAAAATATGGCCAAAGACGCTGAAAAGAGCTCACCGTGTATGTTATCAAGACATGTAGTTCATTTGGGAATCTTAAAATGGACGCGAATGAGGGAGTCCAGTCCTTCAATTTTGAAGTTGGACAAAAGTTTAAGTCATTTAAGGAATTTGAGAGCCAACTTAAACATTACCAAGGCAAGATGCAAAATTTATACAAATGTACAGAAGGAGTAGTTGCAAAATTGAGTCAACGAAGACAAAGCAAACAATTACAAACAATTATCTGGTTGTAGACTTGCAAACACAGATTTTAAATGAAAACATTAACTTAAAACAGAATTGAAAAAAAATTCACGATTGATGGATGGAGATGTCTAAAAAAAAAATAGTAAAACAAAAGAAACATGCCTTATGGTACTGTTCAGTCTGTAAAATTGATGTTCATCTTTATGCATCCATAGTTTGCGATGTATGCTTAGAGTGGAACCATCTTAAATGTGTTGGCCTCAAAGCGCCATCAAAATCCACGTACTGGCTATGCAGACAGTGATATATCAAAGGAAAGTAACTTGATAATTTCTTATGTAATTCCATCTTTGTAAATATATTTACGAAGTATATTTCATATATTTTTGATGTATTGCTTTAAAATGTATTATCAATTACAAATTGATATATAATAATAATAATTCTTTCAATTCTTTATGTCCATTAATGAAATCCCTAGAACTTCCGGGTAATAATAAGACCAGGTAACTCTAACAAATAACATTACGATTACCCGATATTTTTCCGTGAAATAGGTTCCTGAACCGGAATTGTATTCCGGCACTTAGTCTCTCAGGTAATCCTGATTTTTCGTTATTATTACCTAATCCAGGTAATCGTAGCCAGTGCCTTTTTCTTAAGTTTAACCTTTCCAAGACCATATATTTTCTGAAACGTACATGGTTCCTCTACGTTCTGTCAAAATATCAGGGCATGTTTAAAATCCATGCTACGGAAAACACCTACTCTAAAAATAGCTCGGTCATCCCCAAGAAATTCAGTATTTATAGGTCATGCATCAAATCCTCCATAGAGGTATTAAAATACAACTAAATCCATCAAATTTGGGCTCAAAATAATCCCTATTTATTTAACTTCAATTATAAATTTTAATTAGTCCATTCCATTCAGTAGTTTTCACAATACTACAAAGTGAAAGGAACTTTTTTCTTGAAAAGGGGGGGTGCTCAGTTATGGAGTAATATTTTCAATAATTGATGGAACCAACTGTAGTCCCAAAGCGGTTCTGGCGTGTAGGTCGGTAAACCTTGTTTTCATTTCATTTAGCGTACAGTAGAGAAAAGGTACAGTTATTGACTTCCTAAAGTAGTCTTCCGGACTCTGCTTCAACATTATCTCTCATTATTTGTCTTCCGCATATTCTAGGTTTTTTAGCCTCTATGTCTAGCGGTTCACATATTTTAGCACTCCTCTCAAAACACTAGTGGTTGAATTGTTCAACATTTGTTCTGCAGTCTAGTGATCTCTGATTTAAATTTACGCTTTTTAAGGCTTTGCCTATGTCAAGTGATCTCTCTTGTAGTGATCTTGTAGAGGACCTTTGTAAGTTGGAACAACTTGTGTCCGATCCAAATGTTATATATTTAACAATAAAATAAGTTTAATCTAAATTAGTACCAGATTGCCGAATCCCAGATTGCCGAATACCATATTGCCGAGTCCATTTTGCCGAATCCCATATTGCCGACTTTTGTTAAAAATGACAAAGTTTCATAATATTATTTTTTATTTAAAAAAAAATATTGATGATGTGTACATATTTGATTGAAAGCAGTAATTGTTCGTGCAATTTTAATTAGAAAAACCATAATCAAATGCACTGATGAATAGGAGATGCCGATCCTCATTACTCAAATAATTGAAGAACAATGGAAATAAACTACAAATAAGTAAATGTTTATTTAGAGTTTTACTAAGTCTCGCTCAAATGCAAAATTTGGGACCTATTTACAAAGCAAAAAATGTGTATTCTCTCATGTTTATGCTAGTTATTATTCACAGAGCATATGTTTTGAAATTATTTCTTGGCATCCTTCATCTTGACAGAAATCATGGTTGTCTGCAGGACTAATCCACCGTATATCCTTTTGACTTTGAGCTCGAATGCTATAATCTAAACTCCCTTGTATGTCGGACCATTTCAAAAGAAATATTTATTTAATTATTTACAATATTCCTTCATAAATTAGAAGCATTATTCTACTTGCAATAACAATATTTTTTATATGTCGACAATTTGGGAATCGGCTAATTGGACTCGGCAATTTGGGATTCGGCAAACTGGGAATCGGCAATTTGGGATGCTACCCTCTTAAAAGCCAGGCACATTTGAACAATAACAATGGTTACGACACAATCAAAGTTGCAAATGGAATTCAACAAAGAAATTACATCAGCTTCTTCTGGTCTGGTGTATGTGTGCTTTGACAGTTTTTTAAAGTGCTCAAGGGTTTGAGCAATAGCAGGGGGAAAATCTAATTTAAGTCTATTTTAGTTCTAATTAATTTTAATTATTTTATATCTATTTATATTTTCATTTAGAGTTTAAAATATGCTGTATTCATATATTTTCAAAACGGAAGCTTGTATTTTTTTATTTTTATTTAATACAGCAACATTTCCCTTTAATTTTTTTTGTGAAAATAAATGATATTTAAAAAGAATTTACTTGAAAGAGCCTCAATTTACAGGTGTTGGTGGTTATACCTATATGCAATTGTGACACTAGCTAGACATGTTTACATAACGGTTTAAGACAATACCTGATTAATTGGTATTTTGACAATACATTCATAAAAACTTCAAATAAACTTGAAAATTTGATTTAGCATAATTACTTATAATTACCTCTTTGAAGATTAATTCAATGCAAAGAAATTAATTAGTATTTTCTTTTACTTTCATCACACAGATTGAAACCATTCGATTAAAAGCCATATCGTGACGCTAACTAGCCTTGAAAAGCGTATGTTAATATATGTGCTTGACATATTCGACGGGGGAGGGGGGGCTAAAGCCCCCATAGCCCCCCCCCCCCCCCCCCCCCCCCCCTTGAATCCGCCACTGCTGAATGCATTCGCTTAGTTCTTACGGTTACCGTTTGGTCAATATTTTCTACGGGAATTTAGTCCAATTTATTTAGTGGGGCCTGGGTGGCTCAATGAGTTAGGTGTTGGATCTAACAACTCATACAATCCTATCACCAATACGGCGTCGGTTCGCGCCCAGCTGTGTAAATTACAAAAAGGGTGCACTCGACTCGCAGCCGCAAGTGATAAAGTTTACCAGCTGCTTTCCCAGGGTCGGTTGTTCTCTCCGGGTACTCCGGCTTCCTCCACCACTAAAACTGGTCGCCATGATATAGCTGAAATATTGTTGAAAGTGACATTAATACACCAAAAATTCAAATTCAAATTCAAATATATTTAAGTTCAAAATTGCGATGGCGTTTACGCTATATAAGCTGTCGTTAAAGCTGCCAAGTTCAGCGGCGAATCCAGAATGTTTTTCCCCTATGTTTTGCAAGTCGACAAACTTAAAAAGAGGGACGCACCCCCTTGCCCCATTCTAGATCTTCCCTGAAGTTCTTCTGAAGTATTTCATTTAACTAAATCAATGGATTATGGAAGATTTTAAAATATACATATTCGTTATACAAAAATCTCTTCTGTGCGGTTAAGGAGAAATATCTAATTTATAATTTACATATAGAAAAAAAATGTGATATTTGTTTGATTTTTTTTCAAATCCAATGCAGTGTCCTTTCGATGTTTTGTAGACAATTCGGATGTTCCATCTACAAAAGAACAGCTGGTCGATGAAAGTCTTGGAGAGGTTTCAGACATAAGCCAAGCGCAATCTGGCGATAATCCATTTGAAGGTGAAAGCATGCATTCATTTGTTACCAGACTCTGTTGATAAAAGTCCAGGGCAATCAACGACTTTTACGTCAGTGACAACTGAAATATGCCAAGCCGAGACAATTTCAGTAGCCCAGTCGAATCCAAAGGATAAATCGACCGTTTCCTTTGACCCATCATATTATAAGAAAAGACTCTCCGATTCAGAGAAACTGACATTTCTTACATCAAAGATCGATTCCAAACCAGCAAAATCTTACCCTCAGAGAAAAGGTCGTCGTTATCTACCCTCATGGGAAAGTAAGTTTCCTTGGCTTAGATATTCACAAATATAGAAGATGCTGCATACTGTAAATACTGTATGATATTCGCTGGAAATGTAACTTTTTTCGGCAATAAGGGATTTACTGACTGGAAGAATGATATTGGTGTCAAACGTTCCTCTTTGAAATTGCATGAGGAAAGTAAGGATCGTATTGATGCTGCTGAAACATCAAAGGACTTTTTGGCGGTTTGTGAAGATGCAAAATCAGATATTTACTCCTCACTCAGCAAAATTTACGAAGAGCAAGTGGCTAAGAACAGAACTATATTGATTTCAATCATAGACGTCATTGTTGTGTTAGGTCAAAGAAATATCGCACTGTGTGGTAACTGGGACAAAGAATTAAAAAATGAGGACGGAAATTTTCAGTTTTTCATCGACTGGAAATCAAGTTTTGACAGTGTTTTGAAGGAACATCTGGAGACGGCTAGTTGATCTTTGAAATATCTATCTCCAAAGGTGCAACATGAACTTATTCACTGTTATGAGATTGAAATAAGGGAGCAGCTAATAGATAACGGCAAGAAGAGTATATATATACGTTCTTTGTTGTTTGTGCTAATGAAACGACAGACGTATCTGTTAAAGAACAATTATCGATTTGCGTCCGATATGTTGATGGTGAGAACTACGAAATTCATGAAGATTTTCTTGGATTTGTTACTTTATTTTAAACATATTTTATTGTCATACAAAACAAGACAAATGGATAAGACACAAGTTGTAAACTTATGAAGTCTTCTCCGATACATATATAAACATTAGCAATGACAATATATTACAAATACAGATAATATGAATAACTACTACAGCAAAAATTGAAGATAGCATAACAGGACAAAAACAGTTCTATTGGTTGGAATATAAGAGTCAGTTTTGTGTAATATTTATCATTAAACACAAATACGGAAACGTATATACAAGGTCGTTGTCGTCTGATGTATATTCAATATATAAATTTAGTGGACAAATCTTTTAGAGTTAACAATGTATTTTTGAACGAGCAAGAACAATTTAGAGTTTTTATCATTTTCAAAAGAGGCATTTCCAAATAATATATTTTCGATGTTTATATCAAAACCCATTTTGGATTTGGATTTGTTGAACCAGGACAAGTTGATGCTGAACACATAATCACATTGCCGAGTCAATTTTGGAAAATTTACGTAGTTGGCTATTATATCTTGACAATCTTCGAGGCCAAGGATACGACGGAGCAAGCGTTATGAGCGGAGTGGTCGAGAACATTGTCCGAACGCACCATATGTACATTGTCCGAACGCATCATATGTACATTGTAAATCGCACAATCTTAATTTGGTTGTAACAGAAAGTTGAAAAATATTCGGCAAGTTCGAAATTTGATGGCGTCCGTCGGTTAGATGACTTGGTTTTTATGTGCATCGCAAAAACGAAAGGAAATTCTCAAGTCCTTTACCGGCAGCAAAGACTTGCTTAACGAATTACTTGATGGCGTTGATTGTGAAGACGATATTGACGTATCGCTTCTGAAAAAGAGAGGTGACTTTAACTCTTCCTAGACTCTGTGAAACTAGATGGACTGCAAGAGTTGATGCAGTTTTATCGTTGATGGCCCAGTGTCAATAAATTCATTCAGCAATGTGTAAAATTGAAATCATCATGCTGCTCTTCAGATGCAAGAATTGATGCAGCTAGGTACAGACTACTTTTAGAGAATCCAGAGTTTATAGTGGCATTAGTTGTAGTCCAATTTGTTTTGAGTCTGCTAAAACCTTTGACGCTGTTTTTGCAAAAGACACATTGCAATATGGTTTCTGCTTTTGACGAAGCTAAAAACTTGATTCAATTACTTAATAGAAAGCGCAATGATGAACAGTTTGATTATTTATTCAGTAGAGCAGAAACAATTGCGGAACGATTAGAGGTAGACTTAAAACCAAAGCGACGCGTTATGCGTCAGATTCATCGGGAAAATGCGGCCCCGGATAAAAGCCCAGTGAAACATTTGCGTATAAACCTGTGTTTTTCCTTTATAAATCACGTAATATCCGAAATGGAGAGACACTTTCCAGATGACTTGAGCAATCATATGACGGGATACTATTTAATGCCTAAAAACGTGAGAAATTTAACTCCCGATGCTACTGAATTATTGTCTGTCGCTTTTGACGCAGATCTGCCTTGTAAGGGAAACTTTTCGGTGGAAATTGAAAGGTGGAGACATAAAGTTGATGATAATCCTGTTCATCAAAATATACCTGGGCTACAATCTGCACTAAAACTTGCAGACAAAGACCTTAATCCGAATATTCATACTATTTTTAAATTGTTGATTTTTCTTCCAGTCACGTCTGTATGCTGTGAACGCTCATTCTCGGCCTTGCGCAGACATAAGACCTGGGTAAGGTCAACAATGACGGTTTAGCAATGCTCCATTCTCACAGAAGCATGGCTGTGAATCGGGAAAACATTTTAAGACGATATGATGCCTCTGGTCACCGTAAAATTGGAAGATTTTTTATGGACAACTAAGGCATGTTCAAATCTTATTTCCTCTTACAATTACATAAAATATCTGTTTCGAACTCTCATTTTTAACATTTATCCCAACCCTGTACACGAAAATGCTGACAAAAATTAATAAATAGATTGATTACAAAATGTCGAGTAGTTATCAGTCATTTTTTTTCATTAATTTCAATTGAATTGAATTAAATTGAACACCACAAGGCAAAAGAAAGCCGGTCTATATATATTCTGTGAATGAGACAGCTTTTTATCTTTAGACTTACATAAAAGACATAAAACGTCTTAAAGATATGTCTAACGACTCAAAAATTGTCTCGGGTCACTGAAATTATTTTGCGCTGCAGTGACGCATTTAATTGAATGTTTTTGCATCAGTTGGTCTCCGTCATCACAGAAAGTGACAGTCAATAGTGTATTTCTCTGAAATGATTTCTGTGTTTATTAACCTCTTATAGCACCATCAAAGAGGCTCATAAGGCCAAAAAAAGCGCAGAAAGTGAATAAAAAATGGCACTGATTTTACCATTTAATGTTTTTTTTCACTCAACAATATAGCTTGGCCCAGGATCGGATAGAATTCTTCTTAAGTGTTACTAGAGACATTAATGCAATTGCTTTTAATTCTTCTGATGTCAGTTTGGTGCATTTCTCGTTTACATGCATTTCGAAATACTCTCGTTTACCTGGTAAATTCGAAAATACGGAAATTAAATCATAAAAAGTTATGATTATTAAACTAGGAAAAAGATGCCATAAAATGGCTAGAATCGAGGATTGTGTGTCTTTCAAGTAGGAGCTTCTAGGGCCTTAGGCAGCCTCCAGACCGTTCGCCCATATTTAGTTCACCTGGGCCAAAGGTCCATGGGAACTATTGCCATCACTGGGCGTCCATCGTCTGTCGTCTGTAAACTTTTCACATTTCAAGCTTCTTCTCCGAAACCACGGGGCCAATTGGAACCAAACTTAGCAGAAATATTCCTTGGATGGTCTTCTACAAAGTACCTGTTTTTCGTTCCAGTCGGATATTCAACATGGCTGCCAGGGCCAATAATATGCTCTGAATGGTTGAAATTTCAAAGATCCTCTTCTCTGAAACTAATGAACTGATTGAACTCAAACTGTAAATGAATTATTATTGGAATGTCCTTTACGAAGTTTCTGCTTTTTATGTGGATCGGAAATCCAAGATGGCCGCCACCGCAGGACATAGATTAACATTGGACCCTATGGGAACATGTTCAAATGCCTTCTTCTCAGAAACTACAAATATGATTAAAGCCAAATTGTACATGAATCTTCATTGGATGGTGTTCTACAAACCATAGGTTTTTTGTTCCGATATGAAATTCAAAATGGCGGCTACGGCAGGACTTATTTTAACATTGGACCCTATGGGAAAAATGTTTCAACACGCTTCTTCTCTGAAACCACTTGGACAATTGAAACCAAACTGCCCAGGAATGATCATTGGAAGGTCTTCTACAATGTTTAGGTTTTTTATGCCGATCGGAAATCCAAGATGGCCATCACCGCAGGACATAGATTAACATTGAACCCTATGGGAAAATGTTCAAATGCCTTCTTCTCAGAAACTACAAATCAGACTGAATCCAAACTAGACAAGAATGTTCATTGGATGGTCCTCTGCAAAGCTTAGATTTTTTGTTCCGATATAAAATGGAAGATGGTGGCTACAGCAGGACTTAGTTTAACATTGGACCCTATGGGAAACGTGTCTCAAAACGCTTCCTCTCTGAAACCACTTGGACAAGTTAAACCAAACTGCCCAAGAAAATGTATGTTTGTTATGCCGATCGGAAATCCAAGATGGCCGCCACTGTAGGAAATAAATTAACATTGGACCCTACGGGAAAATGTTCAAATGCCTTCTTCTCAGAAACTACAAATATGATTAAAGCCAAACTGTACATGAATGTTCATTGGATGGTCCTCTACAAACTTTAGGCTTTTTGTTCCGATATGAAATTCAAAATGGCAGCTACGGCAGGACTTAATTTAACATTGGACCCTATGGGAAAAATGTTTCAAAACGCTTCTTCTCTTAAACCACTTGGACAATTGAAACTAAACTGCACAGGAATAATCATTTGAAGGTCTTCTAAAACGTGTGGGTTTTCTATGCCGATCCGAAATCCAAGATGGCTGCCACCGCAGGATATAGATTAACATTGGACCCTATGGGAAAATATTCAAATGTGAATATAATGAGATATAGGGTAAATGTCAATGAGACAACAACCCCAAAGTCAAACTGTATCAGAAATGCCTTTTTCTCAGAAACTATAAATCAGACTCAATCCAAACTACACAGGAATGTTCACCGGATAGTCTTTTACAAAGTTTAGGTTTTTTGTTCTGATATAAAATCCAAAATGGTAGCTACGGCAGGACTTAGTTTAACATTGAACCCTATGGGAAAAATGTTTCAAAACGCAAATCTGATTGAAGCCTGACTGTACATGAATGTTCATTGGATGGTCCTCTACAAAGTTTAGGTTTTTTGTTCTGATATAAAATTCAAGATGGCAGCTATGGCAGAACTTAGTTTAACATTGGACCTTATGGGAAAATGTTTTAAAACACTTCTTTACTGAAACCACTTGGACAATTGAAACCAAACTTTTCAGGAATGTTCATTTGATGGGCCTCTACAAATTTAGTTTTTTTTATGCTGATTGGAGATCCAAGCTAGCCACCATCTCAAGTCATAGATTTATGGGAGACCCAGTTGGAAATCAATCATTGGAAGGTCCTTTACAAACTTTGTGTTTTTTAATGTTGATTGGAATTCCAAGATGACTACTACTGCAGGACATAGTTTTTACATAGGACCAATTGGTTCTTTTTATAACCAAGTGAACAATACAGGTTCTTAAGAGCCTCTGTTTTTTTTTTTTTTTCTTATTAAGTGTTTTTGCCTCATTTAAAAAAGAGTCTAGTTACGGCCATGGATAAGCTCTTCGCCACAAATATAGCAAATTTTATATAATAAGACAACCGGCATAAAGGCTTTCGTTTTATTTCTTTCTTTTAATTTTTTGTTTGCTTGTTTGTGTGGGGGTTTTTTGTATTTGTTTTTTGTTGTTTTTTGTTGTTTTTCTGTGTGTTTTTTTAGGGTGTGAGTGAGTGATTGTTATTTTACGCCAAACTCAGCAACTGTTTAGCTATATCATGGCGAGAACAAGTTAATTTTCAATGAGATGATGATGAGGTCCACTTTGTTCTAGACCAACACGCTGAGTTGGATTATTTATAGTGAAAAAACAGTCCGGGGATAGACATGTAGCTCCACTCGGACACATAATTATTCTGATTCCGAGCCAATCAGTCTTTGCTCTTACTCCTTGCTGTTGCGTGCTTAGCGAGGAAACAACACGGTCACATACCAATTTTATAGTCTTTGGTTTGACCCGACCGGGGCTCGAACCCACGATCTACGATATATATGGTCTACTGGTCGAGGATCAATTCTCGCCAAGTACCAATTATCGCCAACTTGCATGCCACGCGCAAACGCCGTTGACAAAACAATCTTAATTACTGTTCTTTAAACTTGATGTTTGCATATTTTTAAAAAAGAAGCTTTAATACTCTGTGTTACTGTTTATTACATTAAAAGTTGAATAATGTCAAGGATTGTTTTTTATCAGAATATCAATAAAAACAATTTTTATTATATGATTTTAATAGTACTGCATCTTTGTACATCACGCTTCTCTTTGCCTGCTTAATCTGTGAAATACGGCTTATATTGAGGTGTCGTTCTGTCAGCCAAGTGGCATTTTAGAGAGCTTAAAATAATACAAGGGAAATATTATGCATATCAACCAGGCTGTGGTTGGTTAAGATCTAGCTGCGGAACCGTATCTTGATCAACCAGGCTGTGGTTGTTTAAGATCTAGATAAAGAACTGTAGGTCTTACATATTTTTATTTTATTATTATAATTGTTATTATTTATTTAATACTTTTTAAAGGTCAAAATTTGTGATTGTCCCAAGCCATGACGTAAATTTCTACCGATATTTATCGAATTTATTTATTCGCAAGAGGAGTAATTGGCTCTTTTGTTTCCAGATATTTTCGACAGTTTCTTTTCTTTCTATACAATGATGAATACTTAATATATATTTTTTTAGTAAATTGTGCTAGTCCTCAAAATTTTATCGAACTTCTTCATATTAACCATTATAATTATATATTTTGAAAATTAATCTTCACTCACTTTCTTAATAAAAGCTCATGTGCTTGTATTCTTGTCGAATTTGTTTCTACATTTTCCGGCTGCCAAGATTTTCTGAAATTTGTAAACAATTGTCCTAAGGACGTTTTGTTTGGCCTATAAGACAAGATTATGATAATGACATTTTAATTTCTTAAAATGAAGATGTTCAGGTAGGTGCTCTTGATTATTTTTGACCAATTGCAAATATTGATTTAATTCGTAATATTTTTCTTCAATTTTTTAAACTTGTTCTTGCCATGCATGATATAGCTGAAAAATTGCTGAGTTGGCGCTAAACAACAATCTCTCTCTCTCTCTCTCTCTCTCTCTCTCTCTCTCTCTCTCTCTCTCCAATTTCTTTTCCCCATTGACAGGTGATTTTTTTATTTTATTTTTCACACGAATGAAAACATCGTGTTTACATTTTATTTGTTATATATAGCAAATAGTTCATGGCACTGAGGGTCATATGGCAGTATATGGACCGGTCCGTCACCAAAAAATATCATATTGATCGAAGTTTCTGAGGTCCATATACTATTTTTCTGGTGACGGACCGGTCCATATACTGCCATATAACCCAAAGCTTCAGTTCATATAATATTTTTTGGTGACGGACCGGTCCATATACTGCCATATGACCCGAAGTGACATGAACTATTTGCTATATTATACTTTTTATCTAAAATAATGCAGGTACCTGGCCGGTCCATATACGAAAATAGTGACCGGCTGCGTTAACAAAGACAAATAGGGAAAATAAAAACGTAAAGTGTAATATAAGCAAATAAGACAGCTTGCGATAAAACATGCTGTAAGCATACAGTAAATGACAAATTAATCGTTTCATTTATTGTAACGATGAAGTAAATAGATGGGCAAGTCACAAAAAATATGAATTTTTATTTTTATTTAATTAATTTGCGTACATAAAATGCTTTATAATATGTAGCTGATTTTGTCCTGTTTTTCCCCTGGGTTTCTTGCTCCAATGACTTAAATTATTTGGGCTTCCTTTTTTTTGACCTTGAACCTGCGTGATAAAAGGTTATTCCAGAAATGTGTCGTGAGCACTACATTATATAAGTTGTATTCGACACTAGCCCGAGTGTCTTTGTTATTCTTAAATCTCCTTTACATGGAATGGGGTGTCAGATGATCATGCGAGACGAACCAGGAGAGGTCAAATCTTGAAATTTCTTAAATTACAACATTGTAGCATAACATATACACAACTCTCACTTAGACAAGTATGAACATGAGTGCATGCTTCACATTTGGAGAATTCCATGCTGTTTACATCTAATGACAGCTTGTAACTGCACCTAATGTAGCAGTTTGTTAAGTGTGATCGGCGATGGTCCGTTGCAAGGACAAATATATTACTCCAATATCGCATACTGGAACAACCGAATTTGGTAGCTTACGCTTTAATCGCCTTATGCATCGATTTTCGATATGAAACCTGAAGTTTTATTATTGTCATGTATTTGTATGTGTTGGGGGTATCAATGTTTCATCCCTCTCTACGATTTTTCGATTGGATTTTGTAACTGTTTTTTTTTTTTTATTAAAATAGCTAGTTTTTCCATAGTTTTACCAGTTTTTAATAGGGTTTGTGTTGCTCGATCTTTAGCTTTATGTGTATGTTTTGTAGATCGTTGTTTGTCCTTTTGTACTTTTTCTCTTGAACATTGTGTTGTCTGTTCTTTTTCGATATATGGATTCCGATTTATACCCCTTTGTGATTTCAAACTCTTTTTTATAGAACCTAGTCATTCAACATTGCACAATTCTTATAACGTATTATCAATATATATTGCAGCCAATTGAATGCGATAACGTTTGTCTTAATATTCGTTGGACTGGCTGCAATAGAAGCAAAGACATGCGCACGACGATGTTACCCCGGAAGTGATTGTTTTCCTACTATGGTGGACATTGCTAAATTCAGACACACTATAGAAGGATATGTTGTACTACCATCTAACGTTACATATAAGGATGTCATCTATATGCACAATCACCAGTATACAAGGTAGAAATACACTATATATATATATATATATATATATATATATATATATACTTTTCTGATTGTAAACGCCCCTTTTCCCCTCATGGAGAAAATCCAGTGTACAACATGTATATATGTATGTCCTCATTGGATATGGCGTTCGCTAATTGCACGCGACGAATCAAATATGAAACTCATTCTAGGATGGGATGTGAATGGATTCCTCGCAAATGGCAGGGCTGTATTAACACCATTATAAGCCCCCCGGCATATTGTTCATTAACTGTAGCATAATGCATGCTAAATATACATTTTCCAATGACAAATATTTTTTGCTTAGTATAGTATAGTATTTATTTATTTATTTATTGACAGTCAGAAACAACATACATAGATTAGCATTGGGCCCCTAGTCTAGTGCCCTCCCCCCCCCCCCCCCCCCCCCCCCCCCGGCAACTGCCCAACGTTTAAGACGGCACTGCGTATGGAGTGTGTCATGTTTCTAAACGTCAACTTACACTACCTTCTAGTGGCCCACTACATTTAGGAATGGTCGTGATGTGACGCTAGAGCGGCCATTTTTTCTTAAGCATGATATGGGAAATTAAAGAAAATAATGTACGTGAACAAAAAAATGGGACATGTATTAGCACGAAATGCGTGAAATGACAAACAATGGGCATGTGTCCTTGTAAACATGTTATTTAATTAAGGAGGAAATAGAAAAGGGGGTAATCACAACCCGTAAATCGAAGGACAGACAACGCCAATAGAAAAAGGACAAAAGGACAAACAACAATATACAAAACATACACATAAAACTTAAGATCGAGTAACATGAACCCTACTAAGAACCGGTGGTGAATTCATGTGCTTCGGAAGGGTAAGCAGTTCCTCCTCCACTAGTGGCACCTGTCATATTAATCTAGCTACAAACCCGATGAATGAAGACATGAATGAGGAAAGGACCGGGAAGTGTTTACGACAAGTGGAACATATCCGTGGTCATTTGTGACACAGATATTCCATAACGATCAACCTAGTCATGGTGGCGACCGTAAAACGTTCAAAGTGATGACTTCAACTTAACCCATATGAACCCTTGGTTCAGTAACTTCCTTGTTAGCAGCAACCGTCTATCAAGGAAATCCTTATAGGAACCACAAGCTCTGGAATATCGTATCAACTGAGAGATATATACCCCATATGCAGGTGCTTCTGCAATGTTGTTGTCAACATCCAGATTACACCAGCAATTTTGACATTCTAATGTACATCACAAAGGAAGATGAAGCAAATACGTTGATGAACATTTGTGCCAAATATTTACGCGATACTGCTCGCATACTTTTTGGCAGAGGACGGTAAATGAAGTTAATGTTTCAGTTTTTTCTTTAAAGAACTGTTCAGTATATTTTACTCCAAGTTGTCATTTAGATACCTCTTGTATAATATAAATAAATAATTACATATAAACACTGAGAGCTATTGGTCAATATACATGTATATATGCATATGATTGAACGGAAGAGATACAAAAATGTACGTACCCGACATGACATTATACAGGATGTTGTTAGGTATAAGTGTATAGCTAGAACAATAAACATCTACTTTTAATTTGATTGGTCAAAAGGCTGAACACAATTAATATGGGTAAATTATCTGTTTCGTAGATAGTAACGTTTTAAGGGGGGTCATGGTATTTAATGCCACTTTCAACAATATTTCAGTTATATCGTGGCGGTCAGTTTTAATGTTAGAGGACCCGGAGAAAACCACCGACCTGTCACAAGTCACTGACAAAAATTATCACATAATGTTGTACATATCGTGTACACCTCGCCTGAACGGGATTCGAACTCACAACATTAGTGGTGATAGGCGCTGATTGCACAGGTAGTTATAAATTCACATACCATATATATGATCACGATCACGACCACGACCCCTTGAAAAATACGGTTTCACATGTTACCAGCACATATTTCCAGCATAATTCCAACTACCATTCGAAATAACGTTTTAATAAAATTAATATGCTTATATGATTTAAAAACAAGCGAATTTTCCCTTTTAGGTTCCCATCAGTTGTTGTCATGGTTTTATCCACCAATGATATTCAGAAGTCCATATTATTTGCCAAAAAATTCAATCTTCACGTAACAGTCAAGTCGTCTGGCCACGATTACATTGGTCGTTCAACTTGGCCTGGGAGTTTCCAGATAAACTTGGCTCTAATGCGAAAAATGCAAGTTATGTTGAATTCGACTAGATCCTCTGATGGAGAATTGACAGTTGAGAGCGGTGCAAATTGGCAAGAAATCTACCAAGAGGTATATATGTGTATATAATAAAAAATAATAATATTTAGATATCGAATTTAGTGTGGACGACGCGTTACTGGAATAAGTTGTATTAGGTACGCTCAGAATCAAAAGATTTGAAAACAAAATGATTGAAAAGTAATAATAATTAAGTTTTTGATTGAATAACATCCGCGCTGACAAAAGACACACAAACCATTGCAGTGGTGTAATGGTTAGCGTGTTGGTATCGAGTGTGTGGGCCATGTGCTCAATCCCTGGTCCTGGCAAATCAAAGACTATGGATTTTGTATTTGATGTCTCTCTACAAAGAACATGATGCAGCATTAAGGAGAGAAAGTGGTTTGCTCAGAGTCGGTATAGTGTTTCCGAGTAGAGCGACATGTCAAACTGTTGCTCCAGTGAGCTAGCTCTAATTTAGCTAGACATTATACATAATTTTGCAACTAAAATATTTAGCATACAATTTGATATTAATGATGACTTTCATGTGGAGTTTGTGTTGCTCAATCGTTAGATTTTAGTGTAATTGTTTGCAACTCATTGTTTGTATTTCTGTTCCTTTTCTGAAACTCTTGTATTATCATTTGCCCTCATGGTATCCGTAGATCTTAGTTAGAAGAGTTTGAAGATACCAAAGCGAGGTAATCAGAATCCGCATATCGATGAATAACAGACAACACAATGGTTAAAAGAAAACTTACAAAAGGACAAACAACGATCAACAAACCATACATATAAAGCTAAAGATCGGGTAACACGAACCCCACGGTATTAATCTTGATGTATTACTTTTCTGTCAGCCCTTGATAATAACCATATGCACGTGCGGCCGGGTTTCTGTATCAGGTCTGCTTAGCACTTTACATTGTAAACATGTACATATTTTAGAGTAGTTTTATTAAATATATATTATACATATGGATTTGTATATAGATCGCCCCGAAAATATAACATGGTGGCAGCGGTAAACTAAGGAATGTATATACCTGTAGCTACTAGTGAACATTAATTATTAAACTGAAATGGCGACATTTCAAGTTGCAGCACCAGAGCCGTTTAATTTCTCCAAACCTGAGACGTGGCACAAATGGATACAGAGATTTGATCCTTTCCGGTCTGCCTCTGGTTTGGAAGACAAAAGTAGTATGACACAGGTGAACTCTCTAATTTATAGTATGGGACCAGAAGCTGATGACATTTTCGCGTCATTCGAGCTAAATGATGAAAACAAAAAGAAGTACGCAAAAGTGAAGGAAAAATTTGACAATAATTCCATTGTGAGACGGAATGTAATTTTCGAAAGAGCAAAGTTCAACAAACGAAAACAAGAAAACAGCGAGAACGTTGAAAACTGTGCGACCTCACGTTACACATTATCGGAACATTGTGGATACAGTGATCTCCGTGAAGAAATGATTCGTTATAGAATAGTCGTCGGGATTAAAGACGGTAACTTGTCAGTTAAAATGCAGCTCGATCCGGACCTAACACTGTCGATGCCGTAACGACGAAGACGAGAAATCAAAGGGAAAGACAACCGATGCCGAGACCAAAGAAGCCCTTCAACCAACAAAACGGAGCAGGATGTCAGAGATGTGGACATCGCCAGAACCATTCAAGAGACAATTGCCCAGCAAAAGGAGTGAAATGCTCAAACATGGGACATTTCGCAAAATGTTGAGCGACCAACAAGTCCGTTAGATCTGTTACCATAGATGAGGAGCAAAACGAAGGATTTCTTGGAACAATTGACTGAATAAATTTAACAAAGCCTGGACAAAGAAATTCTGTATTAACAACAAAGAACTTAACTTTAAAATAGACACTGGAGCTGACGTAACTGTGATTTCGGACAATGATTTTAAAGGAATAAAAGGACAAACTTTAATCAAATCGGACAAAAAATTATCTGGACCAGGAAACTCTAAATTAAATGTGCTAGGGAAATTTCAGGATAAATTTAGTGTTCAGGATATTTATGTTGTAAAGGGATTAACAAAACTATTATTAGGTAGGCCAGCCATTCAGGCATTAGGTATAATTAGTAATGTAAATTTATCGTCTGTTGATGCGGATCGTGTAGCTCAAAAAACCGAAAGCTACTATCACGTGAGATATCCCAAAGTATTTAAGGGGCTAGGGAAAACAAATTGGACGTATACAATCGCGTTATATTCGGATGCAAAACCGTTTGCATTGTCCGTCCAACGCAGAGTTCCATTGTCGCTTATGGACAAAGTTATAGCAGAGTTGACGAGAATGGATAAATTTTAGGAGTCATTTCGCGAATCGACGAACCAACCGAATGGTGGGCGGACATGGTCGTCGTGCCGAAGTCTAGCGGTTAAGTAAAAATTTGCATAGATTTTACAAAACTGAACATGTCGGTCAAGTGAGAAAATTGTCCACTTCCTTCGGTGGAGGAATCTTTGGCTAAATTAGCAAATGCGGTCGTATTTTCCAAGCTTGATGCAAATTCATCGTTTTGGCAAACCAATTTAGCTACAGAATCGCGTCCACTTACTACTTTTATCACGTCATTTGGTAGATATTGTTGCAATCGGTTACCATTTGGAATTAGTTCGGCTAGCGAATTCTTTCAGAAACGCATGTCAGAAACGCTTGAAGGGTTTCCAGGAGTTTTATGTCACATGGATGACGTGCTGGTATGTGGATCTTTGCAGACAGAACACGACGAACGTCTAGAGAAAGTATTAAGGGCGATCGAAAAGGCAGGTCTTACGCTGAACGAAAAATGCGAGTTTTCGAAAACGTCAGTTAAATTCTTAGGCCAAATTATTGACTCGTCGGGTTGTCGCGTGGACCTAGACAAGGTGAAAGCTATTGTTGAAATGAAAAGGCCAGACGACATATCTGGAATATGTAGATTTTTAGGCATGGTCAATCAACTCAATAAGTTTTCGCCAAAGATCACAGAATTGAGGAAGCCGATTCGCGAATTACTGAAAGTAGATAACGCGTTGATTTGGGACACGGCCCAAGAAAATGCATTCCAGCAGATAAAACAGGAGCTTGCTTCTTCCGGGACATTAAGTCATTATGATCCGAACAAAGAAAGCATTGTTTAAGCGGATGCATCATCATTTGGTATTGGCGCAGTTATTAGGCAGAAACGAGGCGAAAGTCTAAGGCCCGTGGCGTATGCGTCCAGATCAATATCGGACACAGAGATGCGATACGCGCAAATCGAAAAGGAAGCACTTGCCATAACGTGGGCATGTGAACAATTCAGTAATTTTTTAATCGGGACTAAGTTCAAATTAGAAACTGATCACAAACCTTTGGTACCGTTACCCAGTACGAAAGACTTAGCGGAATTACCAGCTAGAATACAACGCCTTAAAATGCGTCTGATGAGATTTGATTTTAGTATATCGCATGTTGCTGGAAAAGATCTCAACATAGCAGATACGCTGTCGAGAGCGCCGGTTGAAAATATGTCACAGACCGATACGGATTTCGGGAATGAAACAAAAGCGTTCGTGGACGTGGTTATGAGTAATTTACCGGCATCGCAAAATATAATCGAATTGATTAAGACTGAGTCGGCCAAGGATGAAACTTGTAGGAATTTGATCTCTTATTGCAGAGATGGGTGACCCGAGAAGTCGAAATTATACGAAAAGTTGCGCCCGTATTGGACCATGCAGGGAGAATTTACTGTACATGATAATTTACTGTTCAAAGGTACAAGAATAGTAATCCCGCATTCGTTGCAAAATGAAATTTTGAACCGTGTTCACGACGGTCATCAGGGCATAGTTAAATGTCGAGAGCGTGCGAGATCGTCAGATGGTGGCTTGGTTTAAGCTCACAGTTGGAAGCTGTGGTACAAAATTGCCAGAAATGTATCGAAAATACGAATGAACACGCTGAACCACTCTTACCTACTGAATTTTCGAAGCGACCGTGGCAAAAAGTTGCCTCGGATTTGTTTGAGCTGAACGGACAAATGTTGACTATTTTTCTAGATACATAGAAATAGCAAAATTATTTAACACGAGTTCCCAGTCAGTAATAAATCATTTGAAGTCAATATTCGCGAGACACGGGATACCCGAATGTTTCATGTCCAACGGAGGACCACAGTATGTTTCTTTTGTTTTTAAACAATTCGCACAATCGTATGGGTTTCAACATATTGTTTGTAGTCCGCGGTATGCGCAATCTAATAGATTGGCCGAGCGAGGTGTTCAAACAATCAAAATGATGATAAAAAAATCGGACGACCCGTATATCGCTCTACTCAGTTATCGTGCGACTCCTCTAGCTAATGGCAATAGCCCAGCCGAGCTTCTCATGGGTAGAAAATTACAAATTTTTTACCAATCGCACCGAAACTATTGAAACCTAGATTGCCAAAGTTTCGTTCGTTGAGGGAGAATGAGAAGGAATCAAAGTTAAAACAAAAACGTAATTATGACAGAAGACAAGCGCACGTTTGCTAACAAAAGTTAAAAACCAATGACAAAGTTTGGATAAAAGAACAGAAAAAGTCTGGAACTGTGAAGACTGAATCAAATGAACAGCGTTCGTAATCATTCAAACGGAGAGTGGTGAGATACGCAGAAACCGGCCTCATTTAGCTAAAATTCCTGAATCAGTAAAAGATAATGACAAAATCACTTCTGAAACAGCCCCTGATAATTCTTCAAAGTCTGATAACGAAAATAAAGACATTCCGGATAATCTATCAGATCAAACCGATTGCTATGTAACAAGATCAGGGAGAATCTCAAAACCACCTGACAAGTTAAATTTGTAAACAACATCAGCTGTTTCATTCATATAATATCATAATACATTAGCGCGTGCTTGAAAGGAAGATGTAATGTAATCTGTTTTCTATATAGACGGGTTTTTCAAATTATCCCCCTTAGTACTGCACACCGCCATTAGGTGACATAATTGTTCCGTCCGCCATTAAGGTCGTGAATGTAGATAAACACGCAATCGTAACTACTCGGCCATTCTCGCTACCTTGCAAATAACCTCGTACGTACATAGTAGAAATTCTTCTTAAATTGTTTGCTGGAAGTTAAATTAAGTTAAGCCGCACAAAAATATAGTCCACGAAAATCCAATATGGAAGACATACTAAGTAAAATCTAATCATGCAAAGCTAATTCAAACTTTAATTGAAATATAGAAAATTGTTTAAAATATAACTTTATCAAACTTTCATGTAACTGACATGTGTAAAGTAGTGCGATTTATACGCCTAATGCATACGAGGTTATTTTAGGGTAGCGAGAATGGCCGAGTAGTTACGATTGGATAAACACGCAGAAACAACAAGCATTACCTACTCGCAGAAGTTTACGATTTTTGAAGGAAAATGTTTGTTTGTTTCCTAATCTTAATAAAAGACACAATAGATCCACACTATATAAAAGTGTTTTTTTATATTGAAATTGTGTGTTCGTTGACCTAAATAATAGCGTAACATAGGGAAAATCAATAAATAATGTCTATATCTTGTGGAATTGGGTTTCTTTCTGTCGACTTTACGTCCAAAAAATGTTTCGAGCAAGCAAATAGGGGGGGGATTTTCTATTTAAAGCGTTTGCCCACTGTAATCGCATTGACTCCTTAGAGGGCATCGTATGTAGTCTACATGGAATCATACAAGAACAGTCTTCATGTTTTTGTTGATGTAATTCACAAAAAGTTTGCACACGAATTACCACCATCTTTTTTATATTTTACTTCACATATAAATACAAGAAATAATACAAAAAAATCGATGTGAAAATAAAAGACAGCTAATGTTTACTAATGATATACTATAGCTTATTGATGCGCGTATGTTATCTTTCACGAGTGTTCTGGCCGACGCAGCACGTGACCTCTTAATGGCAGCGCACATGGTTGTCAGATAAGCTGTGGATAAACACGTCAATAGCTCAACATCTATACACTTTCCCACGGTATTAATCTTGATGTATTACTTTTCTGTCAGCCCTTGATAATAACCATATGCACGTGCGGTCGGGTTTCTGTGTCCGTTCTGCTTAGCACTTTGCATTGTAAACATGTACATATTTTAGAGCAGTTTTATTAAATATATATTATACATATGGATTTGTATATAGATCGCCCCGAAAATATAATAATGAATCCTAGCTAACCACAGATCCTTCACGACCTCTTTAAACATTCCCTCTGGTAAAGAGTCTGAGGATTTACCCTATTTATATTGGATACCTAAGCTCCATAAGACACCATACAAAGAAAGGTACATAGCGGGATCATCAACTTGTTCGACGAAATAATTGTCTACTCACCTGACAAAGATTATATGTCTGCAGTAAAAGAGGGACAACAAAAATATTGTGAAACTGTTTACTCGCGTAGTGGCATAAATCACATGTGTATTTTGAAAAACTCTAAGGATCTTTTGGATAACCCTAAATCAAGATCTTTCTCTCAGGTATCCACCATCAAAACCTTTGATTTTTCAACTCTATATACCACCCTACCACATGACAAATTAAAAACCCGCTTAAAAGAAACAATTCACAAAGCTTTCAGTCATAGAAACTATGGCTCAAAATTTGTTGTGTTAGGCTACCATTCCACATATTTTTCAAACAAAATTCAAAAAGGTAAAACATGCTACTCCGTGGAACAAGTGATCAGTATGCTGGAGTTCCTCATCGATAACATATTTATCTCCTTTGGAGGGACACTGTTTCAGCAGGTCGTCGGCATACCAATGGGTACGAATTGTGCCCCTCTTCTAGCCGATTTATTTTTATACTCATATGAGTCGGAGTTTCTTCAAAAGCTTGTAAAAGATAAGAAGATTCACGAGGCTAGAGCCTTTAATTTCACATACAGGTATATTGATGATGTTTTATCTTATCAATAATTCTAGATTTGCAGAATATTCTTCCATTGAAGAGACCACAGATACAGCTTCGTCCGCATCATTTTTGGACTTATACCTCGCATATGACGACAGTGGTCAACTCAGTACTAAAATTTATGATAAGCGGGACGACTTCAATTTTAAAATCATAAATTTTCCAAATATGTACAGCAATATACCAGCTTCTCCTACATATGGTGCTTACATCTCGCAATTAATTCGCTATGCAAGGGCCAGTGGCAATTATTCTGATTTCCTGAAACGTCATCTTTATCTGAGAAACAGGCTACTGGACCAGGGCTATGAAAAGATTCGCCTTATTCGATCTCTTAAAAAGTTTATATTCCGATACCAAGATCTTGTCGAAATATATTCCGTCTCTGGAGAGACGATAATAAACGACGGATTTTCATATAGTGAAAATGTATAAAGATAAGGAAGTCAACAAGAATGTCAAAAATATTTTTTATCAATGTGTGACGTAAGAGTGTTTTTGACATTTACTTTCGTAATTAAAATACGTCAGGTGGCTCGGGGTTGTTGATGGAGATGGTTCACGATAGATGTTCCACCCTCCTCACTGAATTTAGTACTGCTTTGACAACTATTTTACCTATTTTGTTCCAGTATTGTTATAAATACTGTTATAATGACAGCCGGAACCTTTGAACCGTAATGTAAGCGGGAGGTTTGGCGCCTTAAAATCTGATTCAACCCACCATTTCTTTAAAAATGCCTGTACCAAGTCAGGGTCATTACGGTTTTCACAGTTTGCCGGTTGTTGACTGATTTTGTCTGTTTATATACTTATGAGTTTTGACTTTCCCTTTGGAAGATTGTTCGGAGTTCGGTAATTTTGTTATTACCCTTAATTACCAAAAACCCTTGGTTCAGTAGTTTCCGTGTTAGCAGCAACCCTCTATCAAGGAAATTCTGATAGGAACACAAGCTCTGGAATATCGTATCATCTGGGAGATATATACTCCATATGCAGGTGCTGCTGGAATGTTGCTACATATAAATGGAAAGTTCACAATGGGAAAATTGCAATCATCTCTTTCGTTCTTAACCGACCGTGACTGTTGATTGCGAGGTGTAGGTCGAGGTATGAAGCAGACCTATCTGTATCTGTGGTATCTTTATTTCAAGCTCAATAGGATAGATGCGATCAACAAAATCACCAAACCTAGAATTATTTAGTAAAAGGACATCATCTATATAACGGAACGTGAAATTAAAGGATCGGGTTAACATCTTTTCGTTTTTCTTAAGATGCACCTGTATGAAGTCTGGCTCATACGAATAAAGGAACAAGTCGGCGAGAAGAGGAGCACAGTTTGCACCCATAGGTAATGCCGACTGTTTGTTGAAAAACACGTCCACCAAACATATCAAATATGTTGACAATCAAATACTCGAGCATGTCGAAGATATCAGTTTCAGAGAACTTTTTGGTAACATTTCTGAAATTAATACAGGGGGTGAATGTACGTCATAATTGGAAGCCATTTGTGTGACGCTTGTAATTGATGTACATATAAATTGACCTGGGCCACATGTGTACAACGACGTGGCCCACTAGTGGAGACGGACGTATGAACATTCTGATCCCCTACATTTTCCAAATTTATTTTTTTATACACATTTCTCTTTGATTGACATTGAATGTTTTAGCTTGACAAATATAACAGATTGATCGTCGGCGGAAGTTCGCAGACAGTGACCTCTGGTGGATATACCCAGGGAGGTGGTCATAGCATATTATCCCGAATGTTGGGACTAGCAGTTGACCAAATCATAGAAATGACTGTATGTATATATGCTTTGATATCATATTACATGTATGTATATATTCCTTTTTTTACCAGTGGATTAAGATATTTTTTCTCCACTCAATTGTTTTAGTGCCTTAGAGAGAGCTTCAATATTTGATTTGGTTTGGGTTTTTTTGGTGTTTAACGCCGCTTTCAACTTTATTCAGCTATATCGTGACGATCAGTGGATTGGTGGAGGAAACGGAAGAACCTGGAGAAAACCACCGACTTGTCGCAAGTCACTGGCAAACTTTATCACATAATGTTGTACACCTCGCCCTGAGAGAGATTCGAACTCACAACATCAGTGGTGATAGACACTGATTGAAAATTTAAGTATCGAAAGTTGATAAATATATGATAGATAAGATAAAAAATGTTGAAGCAGAGATTCACAATCATAATACCATATTATAATTTAAACAATTAAACATACTTATAATGACACAAAAGTAAGTATAACACGTCACAACTGGAAGAGACCAAATAAATCTGATGAAACAAAACGTGAAAAGAACAACAAGAAGAAAATAAAAAAACCAAATTTCTTGTAACAGATGACAGCGCATAGAAAATTTAATCACTATTTAAGGTTTCTTTCCATAACATTATTTTGATATGTAATACAAACAAAGTAGAGAATCGCATCGGTGGCGTAATGGGTAACATGCTCTCCTCGACTGCGGTAGATCGTGGGTTCGAGCACCGGTCGGGTCAAACCAAAGACTATCCAATTGGCATTTGTTGCTTCTCCGCTAAGCATGCATCATTAAGGAGAAAGAGCAAAGACTGGTAGGTCCAGAATCAGAATAATGTGCCCGAGTGGAGCGGCATGTCTACCCGTGGACTGTTGTTTCAGTGAGCTAGCACTAATAAAATGCAACTAGGCGTATTGATCTAGAACAAAGCGGACCTCATTATCATCTCATTGAAAATCAGCTTGTTATCGCCATGATATAGCTGAAAAATTGCTGACGTCGCGCTAAGCAACAACAACAACAAAAATCAAACAAAGGATATCGTTGAGTAGTAATTTTGAACAACCATCCGTGACGACATCAATATCAGTCGCGGTGACATATTTTCTCTTCTGTTTTAAGAATATGATATCAATATCACACCGTTATCATGTCATTAAGAGAGGAGAATTGGGTCTATAAAACTAGCTTAACCCCGCCACTTTTTATTGAAGTGCCTGTACTGAGCCATGAAAGTGAGCGGTCATGTATTTCTGTTAATCAAAAACGTAAATGTCAAATTTATTGCGCACGACGCGTTTCTGGAATAACCTTCATCAGGTACGCCCCAAAACGAAAGATCGGAAAGGCGAAGAATTTAAAGCTTTGGGAGCAATAAAACCAAATGTCCGAAACAGGATAGCCAAAATCGGCTAAGTCATCTATGCCTGAGGGAGGAGAATCATAGTTTTATTAATAATTACATTATGTAAGAACTGTAAATTCCAGTAATAAATATATCTAATAAACCATGTCAGTACCGAAACACTGACTACTGGGCGGATGATACCCTCGTAAGCTAAATGTCCACCAGCAGCGGTGTTAGGGGTATTAGTTATACCCATTTCTACGATGATTTTTCTATTGGATTCTGGATCTGTTCCGACAATGTGGTATTTAAAAAAAAAATATTATCAGCCTCCGCCAACAAATCCCCTAGAGGTGAGAGCTTTGGGGATTATATTGATGTCCCAGGGAGTTAAAGGTGTGATATTGCGGATGTTATGTTATATTTCATTTATATATCATGCTAGTGAAAACGTAGATATCAAAATTAGTGCACACGACACGTGGCCGAAATTACGCTCAACGTTAAAGGATTGGAAAGCCAAAGTAATAAAAAGTTTTGAGTTCAGGAATACCAAGGCGCTAAAACAGAATATCCAATCCTTTATTTACAAGACATCATATATTTTTCATTTTTATATTTACAGTAAAATCTGCGCATGTGGTCACCTCTATTAAGCAGTAACCTGTATTAAAATGTCACTTTTATTTTGTCCTGTCATAGAAAATTTCATATGAATTGAACCTCTTTTAATAGGTTACCTGTCTTATAAAACCACTTTTCTTTGTCCGAAATGTGACCTCTTAATACAGGTTTGACTTTACATGTATCTGCTATTCTATATTTTTAATATTCCATTTTTGTCTCCATTAATGATAGGTCATCACAGTCAATGGGAGTATTATCAGATGTACAAACGATTCATCCGACATTTACAATTCGGACGGAAGTCATTCTATAAACACAGACAATTCTTTATTTTGGGCACTACGGGGTGGTGGTGGCGGGACATTCGGCATTGTTGCATCATACACATTTCAGTTACATAAACCACCACCACAGTTTGTCAAGGTCACGATGACCTATCCTCTATCCCTGAACGGAAATACGTCAATAGGACGAGAGGTAATGGAATTTTATGCACATTTTGCAAAAGGAATGCCAAATGAGTGGGGAGGCTATTTTTTCTTATCGAACACAAATCGTCACTCAGGTAATAATGATTCAGTTGTTGGTACAATAGGATTTCTATTATGTCACTTTGGAGAATGGAACAAGGTCAGCCGGAAGTACATAGAAATGTGGGATAACTTTCACTTGCATTGGAGATTGGATTATACCATTGAGAACGTCACTTCTTTTTGGCAAGGATTTGGAAGTAAGATGACGGATAGTCCATGGAACAGAGTCTACGTCACGGGGGCTTTCATTCAGGAAAAAGGAATTAATACTCAACTGATGGATTTTCTTGTAGATCTGCATACTCGCCCAGCTAATGCTACTAATCCTTTGCATGCTTGTGTTGGAACACATCTTGGAGGTAAATCTATATGCATAGAATTTGTTAAATGTCTTTCCTATGCTGTGAACTCATTTATATTCGTGGATTCCAATTTTCGTGGTTTGATTAAGATATATGTCCGTTGATATGCATATTCGTATATCCCCTGCTGTTGTCAGTACATTGAATGATTGATCGCAATTTTTGTTCGGTTCATGAATAAATAACCTCAATCAGGTTGTACACATCGTGTAACCCGCGTAGTGGGTTACGCAATGGTGTGTACAACCTGATTGAGGTTATTTCGAATGAACCGAACAAATAATTTCGATCAATCTTTATTAATCAATTCAAACATTTTTTGCTATGATATTGAAAAATATATTAAATTTTTTTCAAAATAAGGCAAATAATCGGAAATTAATTTAAATAACCCCAAAGGTGCCTCATTTAAAGACAACGACACGCGACGCCTTGAGAACGACGTCTCTTTTTAGATTCCGCTCATTGACAAATAACCTCAACTTTTAAAGCCAATCAAGACACGTATCAAATGGCATGTGACTAAAATTTATTTATTCCAATATAGTGGCAAATATTCGTTGTATTTTAGATTATTGTTTTATTTTCATTTTTCATTTTTTATCTTTTTTAACATTATAATATAGTTTTTTTAATCTCCTGTTTTCAATAACCTTAATGGCCCAGAGTTGCACATTAAGGGCTCCTGTTTTACATCATACTCACTTGTCCAGTGGTAGCAAATGACAATTAAAAAAAATCTGCTCAAACATCCTTTATATTCATTTGTTTTTACATTTCATCATAATATACACAGTAAGAAGATATAATTATTACCACACATTAGCTTTATGTTGACAAACAATATATGTATTGCTTAGTTTGATGCTTACTATCTGCGAAATCCACGAAATATAGTATTCCAGGAATAATATTGAGTTCACAGTATTTGATATAGAATATATCCAATACTACACAGCACTAATAAAAAAAAAACGTTCCGTGAAAACGAGTTTAAGACATTTTCCCCATACATTACCTATCTATATACAATACAATACACTACAACTAGGTAGTCGTAATGTTAATATTTTCTCCATAATTATTTTTAAACGAAACGATCAGAACATAATCTCTCCGGAAGAACACAATTTTCATTTACGTAAAACAGAATTGTCCTTCGGAAGGTATATTGCGGAACTCGTATTCGATCTCTTAAAAAGTTTATATTCCAATACAAAGATCTTGTCGAAAAATATTCTGTCTCTGCAGAGACGATAATGAACGATGAATTTTCATAAAGTAAATATGGAAAATGTATAAAGATCAGGATTAAGTAATCGTGGTTTAGACATGACGTCATTCAACATCTCATTTGAAATTAAACTATGTAAGAAGATGATCGTTTAGATAAACCGTTCTGTAGAGACGATAATAAACGATGGATTTTCATAAAGTACTGCGTTGACTACTATTATACCTAATTTGTCCCAGTATTGTTAAAAATGCTGTTATAATGACAACCGGAACCTTTTAATCGTAATGGAAGCGGGAGGTTTGGCGCCGTAAAATCTGATTCAACCCTCCATTTCTTTGGAAATGACTGTATCAAGTCAGGACCATTGTGGTTTTCCCAGTTTTCCGGTTGTTGACTGATTTTGTCTGTTTGTTGACTTATGAGTTTTGCCTGTCCCATTGGAAGGTTGTTCGGTGTTCGGTAAGTTTGTTATTACCCTTATTGGTATATATTGTTGACACTGTGAACGTAATATTAGCATCAATATCAATAATACTGTTTTAGGGTCAAATACTAATCACAATTTTGGACAAATGAGAACACCGCCATATTAAATAAAATGTTCATTTTCTTACTTGTAGGGAAAGTGAGTGAAGTCGACTCTCGTGTAACTCCCACACATCCTGGATTTAGAAACGCCAAATTATGTCTTGGTTGTGTCGTGGCTATCCCTGACGTCATCAATGACGACATGTACGTCAACAAAGGGAAACAACTCAGCCAAAAACTGATATCATTTGGCTATGGAACTTATGTTAACGAGGCGTCAGACTACATGACGAATTGGCAGTCAAACTATTGGGGAGAACATTACCCCCAATTATTGAAAATAAAGAAAGAAGTGGACCCAGATAACTTTCTGACATGCCACCACTGTGTAGGGTCTGATATATGACGTAGAACGTAGAATGACGTAAAAGTGTTATAAATGGATGCAATATGCCCAGAATATGCAACAAGTAAAGACAAAATGCAATTATGTCAGATAAAATAATAATTTTGAATTTGATAACAAAACTATCTTTTCTAATATACGGATGCACGAACAAAAATTATTTTATTTATTATTTCTTTGAATATCAAAATATATGGAGTATAGAGTGGCCAGGTGACCAATTTCGTCGTTTGTGACTTTTAACAGGTAAACGCGCGTGCTTTTTACCTGATAGTTGTCAATATGGAAGCTGACTGAAAGAGCGTCTATTTATTAAGGTAATTTAATACCAGAACCACAAAAAGAACATATATCTAGCGACAAGTTAATGATGCAATGGACGATAACGTATCAATGGCCGTTTGATGAAAATGTCTTGAAATGAAAATGAAGTATCCAGTATACCGAACAAACAAAAATGTAATCCATAATATCAACCTTCAAAGGTCAAAAGTAGGGTTTAATCTGCTCCTTTCTAAAATTAGATCCACAATTAATGTTTTTCATCATACGTTTATAATTAATTTATTGTTTTCTCTAACATTTGTTCTATCCAAAGGGTTCCCTTGGGAGATGTTTATCACAACATGTTAGTAGCCCACCCACAATGACATATGAACAGCGGACAACATCAATGACGTAATGGTTAGAGTGCTCGTCTTGAGTGCGGTATATCGTGGTTCAAGCCTCTGTCGGGTCAAACCAAAAACTATAAAATTTGTATTGGTTTCTCCTCCGCTAAGTACGCAGCATTAAGGGGAACGAGCAATTAAAGACTGGTTGGCTCGGAATCAAGATAGTGTGTCCTTGTGGAGCGACATATCTACCCGCGAACTGTTGTTTCAGTGAGCTTGCACTATACAATTCCAACTCATTGAAAATTAAGTTGATATAGCTGAAAAATTGCTGAGTTGACGTTAAACAACAATCACTCGCTCACTCATATGAACACAGGGGCGTATTGTTTTATATATGGTCAGGTTATGTAGGGAAAAAAACAAAATATTATAATCTATAATTGTCTGTCACTTTTGGGATATTTCACATATGTTGTCTGTTTATCTAGATTTAACGTCGATTTGTAAATGTGTAAAATTTTGAGGATTTACCAGCCAATATATCAAAAAGATCAGTCAGTACAAAAAAGATAACATTAACGTAGATATAGAATTAAGTGCACATGACGTATTTCTGGAATAATCCTCATCACGTACGCCAAAGGCTGAAACATTTGAAAGTCAAATTATTTTGTAACTTATTGGGAGCAGGAACACCCAAGGACTTAAACAGGATAACCAAAATCGGCTTAGATCAACTATATCTGAGGGATGAAAACCTTAGTTTTAATAAAAATTGCATGATTTAGGAACTGTAAAATTCGATAAAAAAGATATCTTACAAAACTATCGCAGTTCATACTAACAGAATAATAACAGTGAAACATAAATACAGCAAATGATGAGACAATTGGATCTCCCACAAATACCCACAATCAACCCAAAAACCCACAGTGAACCCAACAATACCACAATGAACACACAAATACCCACAATGAACACATAAATACTCACAGTGAACCCAACAATACCACAGTGAATCACAAATATCCACAATGAACCCACAGTGAAACCACAACTACCCATAATGAACACACAAATACCCACAGTGACCCCAACAATACCATAATGAACTCACAAATACTCACAGTGAACACACCAATACCAACAATGAATCCACAAATACCCACAGTGAACACACCAATACCCTCAATGAACCTACAAATACCAAGTGAACCCACAAGTACCCACTGTGAACCCAACAATATCATAATGAACCCACAAATACCCGCAGTGAACATACTAATACCAACAATGAATCCACAAATACCCACAGTGAACACACCAATACAAAAATGAACCCAAAAATACCTACAGTGAACACACAAATACCCTCAATGAACCCAACAATACCACAGTGAACACAGTGAACATATAAATACCCACAATAAACACAAATACACAGAGTGAACATATAAATACCCACAATAAACACAAATACCCACAGTGAACCCAACAATACCACAGCGAACCCACAAATACCAACAGTGAACACACTAATACCAACAATGAATCCACAAATACCCAGTGAACACACCAATACCCTCAATGAACCAACAAATACCCACAGTGAACACACCAATACCAACAATGAACACACAAATACCTACAATGAACACACACATACCCAGAGTGAACCCACAAATACCAAGTGAAAGCTTAAATACACAGTCAACACACAAATACCCACAGTAGATACCCACATTGAACCCACAAATACTCCCAGTGAGCCCACTAAATCCCACAATGAGTCCACAAAAATGTTATTGCTGTCATAAAACATTAGAACGAGCACTACTCATACTGGAAAAACTACGGTAGTTCGTGAGTTAGAGCACCAATCGGGTCAAACCAAAGACTATTAAATTGGTAGTTGTTTCTCCCCTTAGCACATATAATTAAAGAGAAAGAGCAAAGACTGGTTGTCTCGGAATCAGGATAATGTGTCTGGATGTGGCGACATGACTATCTACGGAATGTTATTTCAGTGAGCTAGCACTATAAAAATCGAACTAAGCGTGTTGGTCTAGTACAAAGTGGACCTCATCATTATTTCATTGATAATTAACCTGTTCTTGCCATGATATAGCTGAAAAAATTGGCTTTAAACAACAATCACGCACACACTCTTTTGGCCATTGTGTTGTCTGTCCTTCGATTTGCGAATTAGGAGATAACTGTATTGTATTTGAAAAATTCACGGCATCAATTGGAGATTAGATGATCGCAAATTGAGTTTACTGGCGACGCGTTGCAGATATTTGCGACCATTAAATCCACAATTGATGCCGTGAAATTTTCAAATACAATACAGTTATCTCCTTTCTAATGTAATCATGTGTATAGATGTGTATTGCCACATTATTGACTAGATGACGTAAGAGGTAATCAGCTGACAGATGTGTGAATAGTGGGAATATTCCTTCGTCTGTGAAAAAAGAAGTTGCATGTAAGACCATTAAATCGATAATTGATACCGTGATATTTTCAAATACAATAGAGTTATCTCCATTCTAATGTAATCATGTGTATAGATGTATATTGCCATATTATTGACAAGATGACATAAGCGGCTAGAATTCTAAAAAAATATCTCATGCTTTTCAACCGTGGAATTGATACCGTGAAAATTACAGCATTGTCCAATCACAAACCAGGGATATTAAAGAACTCCATCAGAATTCTGATTATCACTTTGCTCTCTTCCTACATCGATATATCATTAAAGTCAATACCTATATACTGAGATAACTGGCATCAGCGTTATGTTTGATGCATTCAAATTTACATTGTATATTTACAAGTCGAACGGACCCATCAACATACGATGCCGTATTTATGAATGTACTACCGGTATGTATTCTAAATATTTAGAGATATTCCTATTATACACGTTCTTACTTCCGTGTTGTGATATTACTATTTCCGGACAAGAAAGATATTGGTTCGTCTATACTCCCAGTCTTGTTAGAGGGTCGGTCCACGACTTATGTATGTATTTACTTGTATTTATTTACGAATAGTGGTGTCCAACTGTACCTCCAACACGACTTAACTGTATAAATAACATAGCGGGTGTCTAATAAGAAACAGCAACTCCTTAGCATTCAGGAGCACCTGAGTTCACCCCGGCTTTTTATGTGTGGTCCGTGTTATTCGTTTTCTGTGCTGTGATACTAAGAAAATCTTAAAGATACAAAAGGAATAATCAGATGCCGTAAATCGAAGAAGGGTAGACAACATAATGGCCAAAATAAAAAAGGGCTAAAGGACAAACAGTGATCTGCAAAACATATTGGTTGCCAGCTTAGTGGTCACTGGCTATTGGTCGTTAGCTTGAGCCTGGTCACCGAACGCTTATGATGGAGCAACATGATTCCTACTTAAAACCGGACATAAAATCAAGTGTCCCAGAAGGTTTGGCAGTTCCTGCTCTACATAGCTAAATAACAAAAAATAGTATATATGAAAATCAAAGTAACTCAAGAAAGGTTTTGTTTACTTGAAAATTGAATGTGAATTACGAGTTATTTTATCATAATATATCAAAACATTTATGTGTTAATATCCGCATTATTTCTTCATTCAATATTGTTATGTTTTCCTACATGTCCGTAATTCTAGAAAACTGTCTGTATTTTGTTTCTGATTTGTCTAGTTTGGTAGAAGAATTTTTCAACATAATGTTGCAATTCCAATGGGAAAATTGTGTGCATCATCATTTGCTTTTTTTCTCATTTTATAAATAATCAGTTTTCAACGAGTGAGCAATTTTTGGGAAATTTTGAAGACAAATTACCGATTTTTCATGTTATAAGATAATATAGTTTGTGTTTCTTATGAACAAATTCTGGTCCTTTGCCTTCGGCATTGCAAGATGAATTGGAAATGTAACATATACAAAGGGAACAAAAGGAAGGACACCGATAACGACAAAAGGATAAGAAAACAATAAAGCAAAATTGTATGATTAGTGTCCACTCAAAAAGACCACATACTATCGCCAAAATGAATGGCAACATAAATATGGACTCCACCATTTAACCTGACGGCCACGATATAGCTGAACTATTGTTGAAAGTGAAGTTAAACACCATAATCATAGCCATATAAACATGGACGGTACAATTGTTGCTACAATGTTATACTCCGGTTTCCTTTACCAATAAAACTGACCGCCATGATATAACTGCAATATTATTGAAAGTGGCGCTAAACATCATAACCTCTAATTCTCAACAAATAAATTCCTCGAATGAATGTGCCCCCTCTTTATGTAGGTATATTTACAAGCTATAAGAACCACAACACACACACAGCCACTAACCGCCTATTTGCTTTAGGTTGAACCATTTTTCAATTGTAATCTGCAACCTCTGACATAATCTTCAACTTGTTGTAGGCGATCAGTATTTTTGGTAGATGATCAAGCATTGCAATTCAATTAGGGCGAATAATCAGAGATGAAAGTGCCCGCTGATGAAAAAAAGATGAAACCCCACTTGCAGAGCCTGAATACCTTCATTTTCTAGTTGTTATGACCAAGATTTCCAAATATTTTGTTTCTGAAAAAAGAGGACTTCATGTGATCAGAGGAAAACGTTCATGTCTGATTATATATCTAATAAGGTCACTAAGATGATTAGAGCCGAGTAACCTGCTTCTGAAATCACGTTCAAATATCAAACAATGCTGGTTATCATTGTTTAGAAAATGGCGACAGATTGCAATCACCAGTAGACATCCAGTTCTATCCGGTTTGATTTCGCAATCACTTTTATTTTCGTTATTATTTCTGCTGCTGCTTGTTACGTTTTACATGCAGGCGACGAAACTTTGACTCGCTCAACTTTTCCCATTTTTCACAACCGATGTTATGATTTGAACCCTCAAGATTCTAATCCAATAAACTCTTGCGCGTTCATTTGTACTAGATTTAATCTATACTTGAAAAGGATACGTCATATCTATTACATTTCTATTCATCGTGGATCAATGAGTTAGGTAGTTGGATTACCTAACAACACATACAAACCCTTCACCAATACGACGTGGGTTCGCGCCCGGCTTTGTAAATTACAAAAAGACTGCTCTTGACTCGCAGCCGCAAGTGATAAAGCTTACCAGTTGCTTTCCCATGTTCGGGGGTTCTCTCCGGGTACTTCGACTTCTTCCACCACTAAAACTGGTCGCCATGATATAGCTGAAATATTGCTGAAAGTGGTGTTAAAACACTAAATATCAATCAATCAAAATCTATTCATTGTTTTTGAATATTCTATTTAAAACATTTATTCTAATACTAATTGTATAAAACGCGGACGCCACACACCTTGACGGTTTGTATCTATGAAAGCTTAAATCGAGTGAAATGACAATTCCTGCCATTAATGCTTACATACTTCCATTACTGATTTGTAAGAAACAAATTTCACACATGTGAAACTTTAGACTCAGAGATCTCGGGGCCCCACACTTGAGGAACATCTTTTGCTTGTACAATAATGTTTACAAAATTGCCTTATTTCTATCGCTGGTTCTTTTGAATCAACTATTCATAAAGATTTACTCTATTTCACTTTTTTTTATTTCCCCCTAATCCCCCCCCCCCCCCGCTAATGACCAAATGTCCGCGTATTAAATAATTTACATAAGACTAAATGTTTTAAATAGAACAATAATAAACGATGAATAGAACTGTAATTGTAAGAAGAGTTTAAAGATACCAAAGGAGTAACCGGAATCCGCATATGAAGAACAGACAACAGAACGTTCAAAAGTTTGAACGTATCAAAGAGGAAATCAGAAGCCGTAAATCGAAGGACAGACAACGCAATGGCCACCATTTTGAAGATACCAAGCGCGAAATCCAGATCCGTAAATCGCCGAAGGACAGACAATACAATGGTCAAACATTTAAAGATATCATAGAAGTAATCAAAATCCGTAAATCGAAGGACAGACAAATGTAATGGCATAATGTTTGAAGATATCAAAGGGGTAATCAGAAACCGTAAATCCAGGAAGGACAAAAACGCAATGGTCAAATGTTTGAAGATACCAAAGGGGTAATCAGAATCTGTAAATCAAAGGACAGACAATGCAATGGCCACACATTTGAAGATACCATAGGAGTAATCAGAATCCGTAAATCGACGGACACACAAATGTAATGGCCAAATGTTTGAAGATACCAAAGGGGTAATCAGAAGCTGTAAATCTAGGAAGGATAGACAACACAATGGCCAAATGTCAGTGGTTTTCTCCGGGTACTGTGGAAAGCCAAATAATTATGAATATCATCAAGGATGTTCATGTCATAGAAGCACTATATTCCAACTATTTTCAATCCTATATAAAATCCTAAAATCGGTCGAAAAATAAATATGTCAATCACAAATAAATCTTGAACTCGGTCACACAGATTGACAAGTAACAACACCTGTATAGATAAGATGTATTAAATATAAATACCAGATTGATAGATCAGAGTTAGTAAAGGAACTAGCAATGTTTATTCTGATTTTTCTGTGTGTTGTGCCTCCGGCAACGTCTTTCCTAATTGATGTTTCTACACCAATTCCTCCAAAAGCGGGAACATTCATAACGGACAGCCATTACAATGCATTATTGAATTTATTCATGCAGGAAACACAATCTCGCCAAAATCTCGAAAAATACGTGATTCAATTAAACCAAAAAATGACAGAAATGGCAAATGATGTCGCAAGTATGAAAACAAAAGTTGGAGTCCTTGAGAAAACACCTTTTAATGCAGATCTGCAAGAATCGTTTCGTGGACTTAAAAATAGCAGTGAAATAATGAAGCAAGCATATGATGCCCTCCTTCTGGAACATATCAATCTCAAACGCGAGGTCAATGCCGTCACTCAAAGGAACAACCAACTTCAAATCGAGGTAGATGGTTTAAAACAATTAAAAACTATTGTTCCGCTTCAGAGCCTTGCGAATGTGAACAATTTTACCGTACATTTAGAAAAGAAAATTCAGAGCACAAATAACATTGTAAATAAGGTTCTGTCTGACGAAAATGCTCGAAAACAGGATTTTATTGCACTAATGAATGTTACAAATGTACTGAAAACACGATTATCAGATACAGAATTATATTTGGACAAGAAATTCAAAGAAATTGAAATTAAGCAAAATTTAACCGAAACATCAGATCACGAATTTGAAAGCAAAATGGACAAGATCAATCTAACATTAACTACCAAAGCAAATGGAATAGAGAACAGACTGAACACAAATGTGCGAAATCTTACGGCAACATCCCAAACCATAATGGCCAAGCTTACGGAGAACAATCACAGAGGTAAATATATTATTTAGTTGATTAATTGAGTGAGTGAGTGAGTGAGTGAGTGAGTGAGTGAGTGAGTGAGTGAGTGAGTGAGTGAGTGAGTGAGTGAGTGAGTGAGTGAGTGAGTGAGTGAGTGAGTGAGTGAGTGAGTGAGTGAGTGAGTGAGTGAGTGAGTGAGTGAGTGAGTGAGTGAGTGAGTGAGTGAGTGAGTGAGTGAGTGAGTGAGTGAGTGAGTGAGTGAGTGAGTGAGTGAGTGAGTGAGTGAGTGAGTGAGTGAGTGAGTGAGTGAGTGAGTGAGTGAGTGAGTGAGTGAGTGAGTGAGTGAGTGAGTGAGTGAGTGAGTGAGTGAGTGAGTGAGTGAGTGAGTGAGTGAGTGAGTGAGTGAGTGAGTGAGTGAGTGAGTGAGTGAGTGAGTGAGTGAGTGAGTGAGTGAGTGAGTGAGTGAGTGAGTGAGTGAGTGAGTGAGTGAGTGAGTGAGTGAGTGAGTGAGTGAGTGAGTGAGTGAGTGAGTGAGTGAGTGAGTGAGTGAGTGAGTGAGTGAGTGAGTGAGTGAGTGAGTGAGTGAGTGAGTGAGTGAGTGAGTGAGTGAGTGAGTGAGTGAGTGAGTGAGTGAGTGAGTGAGTGAGTGAGTGAGTGAGTGAGTGAGTGAGTGAGTGAGTGAGTGAGTGAGTGAGTGAGTGAGTGAGTGAGTGAGTGAGTGAGTGAGTGAGTGAGTGAGTTATAATGCTTGGTAATATTTGCTTGAGTTTATCAGTTAATTACGTAGTAAAAACGTAAATAGAAAATTTAAAAGTGCAAAACGCATTACAGGAATAACATTCATCAGGTACGTTCAAAGTGAAAATATTAGAAAACCAGCTAATCATGAATGTTATCAAGGACGCTCTTGTAATACAAGTACTATTTTCCATCTAATAATTCTCCTATGTAGATTTTTAAATCGGTTGAACGATATAAATGTCAATCACAGAAAAATCTTGAACTCGGACACACAGATTGATAAGTACCAACACGTGCATATATAAGATGTATTAAATAGGATTACCAAACTGATAGATCAGAGTTAGCAAAGCAACACGCAATGTTCGTTCTGGTATTTATGTGCGTTCTGTCTGCGGCAACGTCTTTCCTCATAGACGCTTCCACACCAAATCCTCCAAAAGCGGGCACAATCATAACTAACGACCATTACAATGCATTATTGAATTTACTCATGCAGGAAACACAATCCCGCCAAAATCTCGAAAAGTATGTGAATCAATTAAATCAGAAGATGACAGAAATGGCAAATGATGTCGCAAGTACGAAAACAAAAGTTGAAGTCCTTGAGAAAACGAATTCTAATGCGGATCTGCAAGAAGCGAGTCGTTGTGAAATAATGAAGCAAGCATATAATTCACTCCTTCTGGAACATAACAATCTCAAGCGCGAGGTCAATGTTGTCACTCAAAGGAACAACCAACTTCAGCTCGAGGTAGATTATTTAAAACAATTAAAAACTATTCTGCCGCTTCAGAGCCTTGCGAACGTGAACAATTTTACCGTACATTTAGAAAAGGAAATTCAGAACACAAATAGCATTGTAAATAAGGTTCTGTCTGACGAAAATGCTCGAAAACAGGATTGTATTGCACTAATGAATGTTACAAATGTACTGAAAACACGATTATCAGATACACAATTATTTATAGACCAGAAATTCAAAGACATTGAAATTAAACAAAATTTAACTCTAGCATCAGGTCACGAATTTGAGAGCAAAATGGATAAGATAAATCAAACAGTAACTGCCAAAGCAAATGGATTAGAGAACCGAATTAACGCTGATCTTCAACAGTTAACGGTGAAATCTCAAAACATTTCAAATGTACTGAAAACAAAATTGTCCGAAACAAAGTTATTGTTTGAAAAGAAATTTAAAGAAATTGAAATTAAGTACAATTTAACAGTAACCGCCAACGTAATTGGATTAGAGAACCGCCTTAATATTCAAAATCTTACGGCAACATCCCAAACCATAATGGCCAAGCTTACGGAGAACAACCGCAGAGGTAAATATACATTTTTTGAGTGAGTGAGTGAGTGAGTGAGTGAGTGAGTGGGTGAGTGAGTGAGTGAGTGCGTGCGTGCGTGCGTGCGTGCGTGCGTGCGTGCGTGAGTGAGTGAGTGGAGTCAGTCAGTCAGTCAGTCAGTCAGCCAGCCAGCGAGCCAGTCAGTCAGTCAGTCAGTCAGTCAGTCAGTCAGTCAGTCAGTCAGTCAGTCAGTGAGTGAGTGAGTGAGTGAGTGAGTGAGTGAGTGAGTGAGTGAGTGAGTGAGTGAGTGAGTGAGTGAGTGAGTGAGTGAGTGAGTGAGTGAGTGAGTGAGTGAGCGAGCGAGCGAGTGAGTGAGTGAGTGAGTGAGTGAGTGAGTGAGTGAGTGAGTGAGTGAGTGAGTGAGTGAGTGAGTGAGTGAGTGAGTGAGTGAGTGAGTGAGTGAGTGAGTGAGTGAGTGAGTGAGTGAGTGAGTGAGTGAGTGAGTGAGTGAGTGAGTGAGTGAGTGAGTGAGTGAGTGAGTGAGTGAGTGAGTGAGTGAGTGAGTGAGTGAGTGAGTGAGTGAGTGAGTGAGTTATAATGCTTGGTAATATTTGCTTGAGTTTATCAGTTAATTACGTAGTAAAAACGTAAATAGAAAATTTAAAAGTGCAAAACGCATTACAGGAATAACATTCATCAGGTACGTTCAAAGTGAAAATATTAGAAAACCAGCTAATCATGAATGTTATCAAGGACGCTCTTGTAATACAAGTACTATTTTCCATCTAATAATTCTCCTATGTAGATTTTTAAATCGGTTGAACGATATAAATGTCAATCACAGAAAAATCTTGAACTCGGACACACAGATTGATAAGTACCAACACGTGCATATATAAGATGTATTAAATAGGATTACCAAACTGATAGATCAGAGTTAGCAAAGCAACACGCAATGTTCGTTCTGGTATTTATGTGCGTTCTGTCTGCGGCAACGTCTTTCCTCATAGACGCTTCCACACCAAATCCTCCAAAAGCGGGCACAATCATAACTAACGACCATTACAATGCATTATTGAATTTACTCATGCAGGAAACACAATCCCGCCAAAATCTCGAAAAGTATGTGAATCAATTAAATCAGAAGATGACAGAAATGGCAAATGATGTCGCAAGTACGAAAACAAAAGTTGAAGTCCTTGAGAAAACGAATTCTAATGCGGATCTGCAAGAAGCGAGTCGTTGTGAAATAATGAAGCAAGCATATAATTCACTCCTTCTGGAACATAACAATCTCAAGCGCGAGGTCAATGTTGTCACTCAAAGGAACAACCAACTTCAGCTCGAGGTAGATTATTTAAAACAATTAAAAACTATTCTGCCGCTTCAGAGCCTTGCGAACGTGAACAATTTTACCGTACATTTAGAAAAGGAAATTCAGAACACAAATAGCATTGTAAATAAGGTTCTGTCTGACGAAAATGCTCGAAAACAGGATTGTATTGCACTAATGAATGTTACAAATGTACTGAAAACACGATTATCAGATACACAATTATTTATAGACCAGAAATTCAAAGACATTGAAATTAAACAAAATTTAACTCTAGCATCAGGTCACGAATTTGAGAGCAAAATGGATAAGATAAATCAAACAGTAACTGCCAAAGCAAATGGATTAGAGAACCGAATTAACGCTGATCTTCAACAGTTAACGGTGAAATCTCAAAACATTTCAAATGTACTGAAAACAAAATTGTCCGAAACAAAGTTATTGTTTGAAAAGAAATTTAAAGAAATTGAAATTAAGTACAATTTAACAGTAACCGCCAACGTAATTGGATTAGAGAACCGCCTTAATATTCAAAATCTTACGGCAACATCCCAAACCATAATGGCCAAGCTTACGGAGAACAACCGCAGAGGTAAATATACATTTTTTGAGTGAGTGAGTGAGTGAGTGAGTGAGTGAGTGGGTGAGTGAGTGAGTGAGTGCGTGCGTGCGTGCGTGCGTGCGTGCGTGCGTGCGTGAGTGAGTGAGTGGAGTCAGTCAGTCAGTCAGTCAGTCAGCCAGCCAGCGAGCCAGTCAGTCAGTCAGTCAGTCAGTCAGTCAGTCAGTCAGTCAGTCAGTCAGTCAGTGAGTGAGTGAGTGAGTGAGTGAGTGAGTGAGTGAGTGAGTGAGTGAGTGAGTGAGTGAGTGAGTGAGTGAGTGAGTGAGTGAGTGAGTGAGTGAGTGAGTGAGTGAGTGAGCGAGCGAGCGAGCGAGTGAGTGAGTGAGTGAGTGAGTGAGTGAGTGAGTGAGTGAGTGAGTGAGTGAGTGAGTGAGTGAGTGAGTGAGTGAGTGAGTGAGTGAGTGAGTGAGTGAGTGAGTGAGTGAGTGAGTGAGTGAGTGAGTGAGTGAGTGAGTGAGTGAGTGAGTGAGTGAGTGAGTGAGTGAGTGAGTGAGTGAGTGAGTGAGTGAGTGAGTGAGTGAGTGAGTGAGTGAGTGAGTGAGTGAGTGAGTGAGTGAGTGAGTGAGTGAGTGAGTGAGTTATAATGCTTGGTAATATTTGCTTGAGTTTATCAGTTAATTACGTAGTAAAAACGTAAATAGAAAATTTAAAAGTGCAAAACGCATTACAGGAATAACATTCATCAGGTACGTTCAAAGTGAAAATATTAGAAAACCAGCTAATCATGAATGTTATCAAGGACGCTCTTGTAATACAAGTACTATTTTCCATCTAATAATTCTCCTATGTAGATTTTTAAATCGGTTGAACGATATAAATGTCAATCACAGAAAAATCTTGAACTCGGACACACAGATTGATAAGTACCAACACGTGCATATATAAGATGTATTAAATAGGATTACCAAACTGATAGATCAGAGTTAGCAAAGCAACACGCAATGTTCGTTCTGGTATTTATGTGCGTTCTGTCTGCGGCAACGTCTTTCCTCATAGACGCTTCCACACCAAATCCTCCAAAAGCGGGCACAATCATAACTAACGACCATTACAATGCATTATTGAATTTACTCATGCAGGAAACACAATCCCGCCAAAATCTCGAAAAGTATGTGAATCAATTAAATCAGAAGATGACAGAAATGGCAAATGATGTCGCAAGTACGAAAACAAAAGTTGAAGTCCTTGAGAAAACGAATTCTAATGCGGATCTGCAAGAAGCGAGTCGTTGTGAAATAATGAAGCAAGCATATAATTCACTCCTTCTGGAACATAACAATCTCAAGCGCGAGGTCAATGTTGTCACTCAAAGGAACAACCAACTTCAGCTCGAGGTAGATTATTTAAAACAATTAAAAACTATTCTGCCGCTTCAGAGCCTTGCGAACGTGAACAATTTTACCGTACATTTAGAAAAGGAAATTCAGAACACAAATAGCATTGTAAATAAGGTTCTGTCTGACGAAAATGCTCGAAAACAGGATTGTATTGCACTAATGAATGTTACAAATGTACTGAAAACACGATTATCAGATACACAATTATTTATAGACCAGAAATTCAAAGACATTGAAATTAAACAAAATTTAACTCTAGCATCAGGTCACGAATTTGAGAGCAAAATGGATAAGATAAATCAAACAGTAACTGCCAAAGCAAATGGATTAGAGAACCGAATTAACGCTGATCTTCAACAGTTAACGGTGAAATCTCAAAACATTTCAAATGTACTGAAAACAAAATTGTCCGAAACAAAGTTATTGTTTGAAAAGAAATTTAAAGAAATTGAAATTAAGTACAATTTAACAGTAACCGCCAACGTAATTGGATTAGAGAACCGCCTTAATATTCAAAATCTTACGGCAACATCCCAAACCATAATGGCCAAGCTTACGGAGAACAACCGCAGAGGTAAATATACATTTTTTGAGTGAGTGAGTGAGTGAGTGAGTGAGTGAGTGAGTGAGTGAGTGAGTGAGTGAGTGAGTGAGTGCGTGCGTGCGTGCGTGCGTGCGTGCGTGCGTGAGTGAGTGAGTGGAGTCAGTCAGTCAGTCAGTCAGTCAGCCAGCCAGCCAGCGAGCCAGTCAGTCAGTCAGTCAGTCAGTCAGTCAGTCAGTCAGTCAGTCAGTCAGTCAGTCAGTCAGTCAGTCAGTCAGTCAGTCAGTCAGTCAGTCAGTCAGTGAGTGAGTGAGTGAGTGAGTGAGTGAGTGAGTGAGTGAGTGAGTGAGTGAGTGAGTGAGTGAGTGAGTGAGTGAGTGAGTGAGTGAGTGAGTGAGTGAGTGAGTGAGTGAGTGAGTGAGTGAGTGAGTGAGTGAGTGAGTGAGTGAGTGAGTGAGTGAGTGAGTGAGTGAGTGAGTGAGTGAGTGAGTGAGTGAGTGAGTGAGTGAGTGAGTGAGTGAGTGAGTGAGTGAGTGAGTGAGTGAGTGAGTGAGTGAGTGAGTGAGTGAGTGAGTGAGTGAGTGAGTGAGTGAGTGAGTGAGTGAGTGAGTGAGTGAGTGAGTGAGTGAGTGAGTGAGTGAGTGAGTGAGTGAGTGAGTGAGTGAGTGAGTGAGTGAGTGAGTGAGTGAGTGAGTGAGTGAGTGAGTGAGTGAGTGAGTGAGTGAGTGAGTTATAATGCTTGGTAATATTTGCTTGAGTTTATCAGTTAATTACGTAGTAAAAACGTAAATAGAAAATTTAAAAGTGCAAAACGCATTACAGGAATAACATTCATCAGGTACGTTCAAAGTGAAAATATTAGAAAACCAGCTAATCATGAATGTTATCAAGGACGCTCTTGTAATACAAGTACTATTTTCCATCTAATAATTCTCCTATGTAGATTTTTAAATCGGTTGAACGATATAAATGTCAATCACAGAAAAATCTTGAAC